>OY728164.1:384252413-385629356 GCA_963277665.1 Viscum album
TCCCCCAGATTAAAACCCAAAATATTATTTCAGACCAATTTATACATATTTAAACTATGTAAAAATGGACTCCCAAGTGCACTATTTTCCAAAAAGAATCATCGAAACATTTTCATCATAACATTTCATCAAAACCATGACTTTAAATCTATTTTAGAAAACCATTTCAAAATGCACTAAAACACATTTATCATTCACCAAAGTCTAGTAGAAAACCATGATTTTTAGAAACCAATTTCAACACAAGAAATAATAAAACCAATAATTCATATCATTTAATATATATAAACAATTTAAAAATAACAATTGTAATTCATTTCATCCAAATATGTTGAAGACAAAACTACCTACTTGTAGCCTTAGGTCACACATGCCCTCAATGAGAACCCCCAACTGAATGAACACAACAATGAATAATTAGTTCTTATAACAAATCTGTAAATATTTTATTTCATTAAATTACATAATGATTTGTAGAAGAATAATTATCTAATCATGTCATAAAAATCTATACCCACAGTACTACATCCAAAAATGGTTCCACACCCCCAGAACGATATTAGATGATGAATCTTGAGGGAAAAAAGTGAATAACTATCAAAGACCAAACAAACTGATAAAACAATAAAAAAAATAACCATAATGAAAATAAATTAGTAAATAAAAAATATTAATCACCCAAATATACATTATCATACTTCAATAGATATCATTCACTGAACAGAGCAATTCAGATGGAGAAGATGTCCCAAAAATCACTCGAGGAGAGATCTAGGTCTATAGTTAGTAGGCCACAAGTGGAAAGAACAAAAAATAATTTCTATAGTTCTGTAAATTCATTTCCCATGTCAATTACTTTGTGTGTAACCAACATTCACATTTTCAAATTGATGGTTCCCATATTTGATGAAAAAAACATTGCATTTTTATAAAAATCACAATTTTTAAAAATAAATCGCGTCTAATCATTACATGGCATGTCATATTTTATGATATATAGTCATATCAATACATGATTTAGTTTAACATTACATCTCTTGTAAACCCATTATTTTGTGTATAAATTTCAATAATATTTTCAAAATAACATATTATTACATGAAACCCAGAACCATAAGGTGTGATCTCTGAAAATGGGGAGAACCTCAATATTACATTACACGTTTATTCGTATACTCCATCAATTAATATGAATATGTATCCATAAACATTAATTCAAATTATTAAATTAATTATATTCATCATTGGGAGTCCCATGATAGGCACGATTAAGGAGGAAAACAAGTAAAGGTAAAATAATTTCTAGATTGTTGGTAACATGTTGTTATAAACTCTCCACCAAAAGCTATTTTATGCTCGATAAGTAAAGTATATGGATGATGTTATGTAAAGAGGTGTGTCCATTTATCCCTCATTGATAACTCATGATCTCAAGTATCACTAAAACATGAACCATCTCACCATTACACTATGACCAACATAATTGAATTCCCATGAAATATATTCACATGACTATGAATAATATTTAATATTTTTAGACATAAAAAAATCTCTCTAACACAATATCCTCCCATTATAAAAAAATAGATTCCTTATAATTATATTAAATAAAATTTCATATATGGAATAAATAATGAATACCTATCAAATAAATTGGAAATTATAACTGATAAGAAAACTTCTCAAGTCGCTCACTATCATTAATTGGTCTAGAATATCATAGAGAAAACATACATTCTCATACATGATGATGGAGACCTAGCTGATGATAAAATTTCATGGGATCCTTGTCGATAATGGAAAACACCCAAGGATGATGCTTACAACTAGCATAAGATTTTTGAAAACTCTAAGTAGTAACTAGAAAGAAACATATAAAATGAATCTATGAAAATTTCTAAAAAAACTCGTCCCAACAAAAAAATATTATCCAACATCTACACATAAAGTGGTTATCGACTTTGGTGACCATAAAAATATTTGAATGGATTTCATTGATTCTATGTATAAGTACTATTTTCATTAAGAAACTCAACCAATCCCAAATGAATATACTATTATCTTCCATTCTCCTTGAATCAAGCATCGAGAATATACACCATGTGGAGAATTGCATTCTCCTTATAAACATCTATTTTTGATGATTTTTTTTACTCTAATTGAATTGGTTTCCCAACACCACTTGGATAATTCTTCATGAACCGAAAAGTAATACTATGATCTCATTCCAAAATAATATAAGGAAGAACCCCATGTAACCTCAAAATATATTTCACATAAAACGTACCATGATATTCTTCTTTTATGGTGCCATTGACTGGAATAAAATGAAATGAATTTTTAAATCGATCAATAACCACCCATGTAGTTTTCCATCCATGGGGAGTTTTTAGAAATCTATCATCGAAAATAGTGTATACCTTCTCCCATTTCCAAACTGAATTTGAAAAATGTTGTACATATCCAGAATGTTTCTGATTCTATTCCTTTATCTATTGGAAGCTGTGATAATGATACACATAATTAGTAATCCATATTTTTCATTCCTGACTACCAAAATAACCATCAAATATCATAATACATCATTATAGTTCCAAATGAAATTTTCATTTGTATAAATATGAAAATAAAACAAAATTGAGATCCCCACTATTGGTGGGATGGTACACTGGTCCCCAAAACAGATAATTCCACCAAATGAGAGAGACCAACGAGAAACGGTCTCCCCACTATATAGGGTTTATCTATATCTTATTTACTCATCATACTACTTTTGAATCATGAGAGCTATCTCAAAGAGAAATGATGATAATTTATCATTAGTCATAACCATATAGGATATATCCTCATTACTATCAAGATGTATCACGACCCCGTCCCAACAAAGTGTACCCCTCCTGGGTTGAAAATTTGAAAAGTGAGATAATGACCCCCGAGTCCTACCGCTAGTAGGCCTCGAGTTGGCGACTGAAACCGATGGTATAATAAACAAACAAATGGGAGGCATTACCCTCTAAGAGAACACATGCGGAAGAGAGAGATAAGATAGACACCAATAAACTCCAACTCAGAACTAGAATATAAAAGAAACCCAAGTGCATATATGAAATTTCACGCAAAAGTACTATAACTAGATGTGATAAACTGCAAGTACCCAAAAGAAAGTTAAAACAGTAGCAACCACAAGCCCGAACAGCTCTTGCAACCCCAAGCAAGTAGAAACAAGATTTATCTCCAACCTTCTCCAAGTGACCTGAAAATAGTGTATATAGACATAGGGTGAGTATAAAATTATACTCAGTAGTATCCTCCCCAAAGCATCTCATGAAAAAGTAAAGAAAGAATGCTAAAGCATAGTGAACAACATGTGAAACTAAATCATCACCTAAACATGTATACTATGTTCCCAACCTCACCATGTCTACTCTCACCAATTAACACATACAAGAATATATCATATAATAAAGAATATCAAGCATACCCTGCTACTACTTTCCCACTGGTTTTCCACTTTTCCCTAACGTTGCACGTCCTGAGCATCTCTCTCCAAAAATTATTGCCCACAAACACCTAGGCGAAGCACCACAATATGCACCTCGTGCAATAAAACCACCACGTCCACACACCAAAGTAACCAGGTAGTTTCTGGGAGCCACCACAACATGCATAACATGTATCATACATCGGGTATTATACCTCAAGCCATTACAGCTCATAAACCGAGTAAGGATCCCCAAGCCATCATAGCCTATACATGTTACACATATAGTAGTACATAGAAAACTATATCTAGAATATATGTGTGTGAATAAATACAATCCATTACATCCTTCTACACACATATATGGGGAAAACTATCCAATGTGACTGCTAGAAACAATAACTACCAATAGAATAGAGTGGGGACAAAGGGGGTAGTCAGCCATCCATCCTCCCACTGATATGTTGGGGAAAACAACCCCAGGGCTCAGAATCCCCGAGGTGTCAGTTGTCCTTACTGAGAGGGTGGATTAGCATATAAAAACACAAAAAAGTACAGTATATACTATAACTCACAACCACACTATTGGCATAACCTAGTCTTAGACACCCTGCAGCTAAGGTCTCTCAGACTCTGGGATTCTACTTTTAAGACTAGGTATCCTATATGCACACAACCATTTAAGGAGATTTATTAGATGAATTCATTCCATTTTTTAGTTCCACTTTATGTTAATTAATTCGTTATACATTAATTGTCCATGAAAAATTCCTCATTAAGGTTCATTAGTATCACTCCCAAAGTCAATTGTTCTTTCAAAATTACAACATCATCAATATGTTCCAGCAACTCCATCCCCAGGGGTTAACACCATTTATTCAATTATACATTATTTAATTACATTCCCACATTCACATGCATTCTAGAAAAACATTCTATGCAACTAAACAAAATGGGGCTCAACACGATGAGTAGATGTACTACCCATCTAGTCTTTTCCACTTATAGTAAGAGCATATACACATCCTTCCTTGAGAAGCTAAACACAGAAAGCAGGTGGAATACCCCACATGTCTTCGCCTCTTTCGGAAAAAGGGTAAGTAATACCGTCTTCCTTGAGCAGTGGGGAAAAGTAAATCAGATAATAAAAAAAATCAGAAAGCATCCAACAATCACTTCCATCCCATTCCATCATCCTTGGTGTCCTCCCCGACACCCACATGCATAAACTGATGCATCTCGCCACTCTAGGCTTTATCTTCTACCACAACCAAAAGCCTCAATGCCCCCATATATCACAACAACCATCCAGGATCACATCACAGCACAAGAAGAAAGAAAAAAACACCACATTGATTGGTCTCTTGGACCTTTATCAATCAAGAGGATAACTCAGAAACCCTTAATGAATTATCAAACAATTAGTTTGTTAATCCATATTGAATTTACAAATTTGTTATTCATAGGTTCCAAATTCGGGAAACCTAATCAGTAAGCTATCAAGAATAAATGAACATGCTTACTGCACCATTTTGATTAACATGAAATTACAACATGAACCAGATTTGTTTGCATGCCTCTTTATCATTATCCAAACAATTACCAATTAATCCTGGTTTACGTTTGTTACCGATTTCCATCCAGAATAAGCATATATATCACACAATCTTGCAAAATAATAGGAAATACCATATGATCGATATCAATTTATTTATCCGGTTCAAATATTTATTATATCAATTCCATTGTAATTTAGTGTCATTAAAACATGCTAAAGATAAAGTCTCGCAAAAAAAGAAAGAGAAGCAAAGATTCCCCTACCTAAAATAGTTCCACTCGTTCCTTATCCACACAACGGGCCATGATCCTCCACTCGTGACAAATGCAACCACCTGAGGATGACACGGTACGACCGCACCAACCAAACCCCAAGAAAACACCCATTAGAAGCATGAAGATTACATGAAATAATATGGAATGTAGAAACATGAGGAGGTGATCCCCAATGGAATTATGATAAAACATAACTTATATCGATGATTGACCGATATAGCTCGGTTGCATCAAAATAGTGCGGAACCAATCTGAGGAGGAAAATTTGATTGTGAAACTTCTGCGGGAAGGATTGAAAGGTTCTATCATCTCATAGCCGGGAACAAAGTGGAAGAACAAGGGAAGAAGATATCTTGTCCCTTTTGAAGATTTAATGGGGAGACGGTTTAAGATAGGCTTAATTACCCATTAAAAGTGAATCACATTAACACACGCAGTTTAACCAAGTAAAAGCATCGCGAGCTATAGGAATAATTAATATAGGATTTATGGACTTTGAATTGTCCTTAAAAGTCCTTAAAATAAAGATTTAAAGGTATTTTATGTCAAAGCAAACATCAAAGGGGTGAAACTATAGGATGTTGGAAACACTGTTCACATACCATTACTGTACAACTACCGATAGAGGTTACTGATATACCTCACAATTCTGGAAACACTGTTCATGGGACCTCACTGATTAAACTATTCACAAAATCTCACTGGTAAAACACTATTCACTGACCTCACTCAGAGAACACTATTCACTAAATCCTCACTGATAGAACACTATTCACTAAATCCTCACTGATAGAACACTATTCACTGAACCTCATAGATTGAACACTATTCACATAATCCTCACTGATAGAACACTGTTCACTAAATCCTCATTGACAGAACACTGTTCACTGAATCCTCACTGATAGAAAACTGTTCACTAAATCCTCACTGGTAGAACACTGTTCACTGAACCTCACTGATAGAACACTATTCACTAAATCCTCATTGATAGAACAATGTTCACTAAATCCTCACCGATAGATCATTGTTCAATAAATCCTCACTGATAGTCATTGTTCACTAAATCCTCACTAATAGAACATTGTTCCCTGAATCCTCCCTGATAGAAAAATGTTCACTAAATCCTAACTGATAGAACATTGTTCATGAAATCCCCACTGATAGAACACTATTCACCAAATCCTCACTGATAAAACACTATTAACGGAATCCTCTTTGATAGAACACAGTTCACTAAATCCTCACTGATAGAACACTATTCAATGAATCCTCACTGATAGAACATTGTTCACTAAATCCTTAATGATAAAACATTGTTCACTGAATCCTCACGAATAGAAAAATGTTCACTAAATCCTCACTAATAGAACATTGTTAACCGAACCTCATTGATAGAAAATTGTTCACCTACCGTTATAGGTTACCGATAGAGGTTACCAATAGGGGTTACCGATAGAACTGTTCACTGATGTAACTGTTCATATAATTAGAAATTTGGAAAAGGAAAGAGAGGTTACCGTTATAGGATACCAATAGAATTGTTCACTGATGGAACTGTTGAAAGAAATGGAAATTTGGAAAAATTATTGGGGATAAGTCACCTTGACCTCCCAGAACACCTCTAAAACCATATTTTC
Source organism: Viscum album (assembly GCA_963277665.1). Lineage (NCBI taxonomy): Eukaryota > Viridiplantae > Streptophyta > Magnoliopsida > Santalales > Viscaceae > Viscum > Viscum album. The sequence goes on from OY728164.1 coordinate 384,259,368, forward strand.
ACAAAGTAATGGACCGGAGAGGTCCAGGCCATCACATCAGATACCTCTCAAAATATTCTCATCCTCGAGAATTCAAAACCAAAATAAAGAGACAGAAAAAGAAACGGGGTCCGAACCACCACCCATCAAGATACCTCTCAAAAGAGAGAAAGCCACAAAAGCAACAAAAGAAAATCATAAATAAAGCATTAAAGGTCTAACCACAATGGGAACATCATTACATGAAAAAAGCTAAAAGTCAAACAACTCTGTGTACTGAGCACGTATCTATGACTCGCGTTCCCAGGTACTCTCCTCCATTCTACTTCGTCACCACAAGACATGAACTAAGGTGATAGAACACCCGTGAAACACCATCTCCTTGCAGTATTGGATCTCCATAGGTCTCTCCTCAAAGGTTATATCATCATCAACATCGATCTCTCCCCAATCGATGATGTGGGAGACATCATGAAGATAACGGCGGAGCTGTGATATATGGAAAACATCATGTATCCAACTCATCTGTGGGGGAAGTTCTACTCGATACGCCATAGCTCCAACATGAGCTAACACCTCGAAAGGCACAACAAACCAGGGAGAAAGCTTACTTCCATGACCAAAACTTCACTACCCATGACGGGGAGTCACCTTCAGAAACACATGATCCCCAACATTAAACTCTAAGGGCATCCTTCTTTGATCATCATAACATTTCTGACGATATTGCACTTTCTTCATCCTCTCACAAATCACCTGAACCATCTCTGTTGTATTCTACACTAGTTATGGTCCGAGAATTGCTGGCTCTCCGACCCCAGTCCAACATAATAGAGGATGGAAAAGGCTGCAATATAAGGATTCAAACATCGCCATACCGATTATGGAGTGAAAAATATTATTGTAAGTGAACTCCACCAAGGGTTAGTGCCTCATCCATGATCCTTAAAAATCATGAACACAGGAGTGTAACATGTCTTCAAGAGTCTGGATGGATCTCTCTGTCTGACCATCCGTTTGAGGATGAAAAGCAGTGCTAAGGCATAGTTGAGTACCGAATGAATTTTGGAGACCTCTCCACACCCTGGAGGTAAAAAGAGGATCTTGGTTAGAAATGATTTTCCTAGGAACTCCATGAAGTCTCAATACCTCCTCTAGATACATCCTCGACAATACTTTAACTGAGCATGACTCTTTGATTTCTATGAAGTGGGCCGATTTTGTTAAACGATCCACTCCCACCCAAATAGAATCATGTCATCCCGGAGCTTGAGGTAAACCAGTAACAAATTCCATTGATATGTCCTCCCACTTCCACTGAGGTATCTCTAATGGCTGAGAAGACCACCAGGAACACAGTGTTCAACCTTCACCTTTTGGCAGACTAAACATCGAGACACAAACATTACAATTGTACGCTTCATCCTAGGCCACCAAAAATAGATCCTCAAGGATCGGTACATCTTTGTCACACCAGGATTCATCACTAAATGAGAACTATAAATCTCTTTGAGAACCATCTCGCGCATTCTCAATTGAACAAAAAGAATTCCATGATACAATACTCGATGTTTCTCATCGTCCGACCAACCATCAGGGGCCTCACCACAAACAACTCGGTCTCTCCAAACCTTCATGTAGTACCCATGGTTTCTAGTATATAACACATTCTTTATGATTTTAATAGTTTTAATGTTATGTGTGATGAATGGGAGTGTCAGGAGGACTCGGAATGTTGTTGTGAGGCAAAGGGGAAGTCACATGGGCGGCGTATAGTTTGTCTAAACCGTGTGCCCAAACCATGTGAAGTGGGTCTTGGAGGCAGTAGCATCCACACGGTCAATACACGGTTTTTATAACTATGCATCCAAACCATGCGATAAGGGTGGTCGAGGAAGTATCTAATGCACGGTTCATTCACATTTTGACAAACCGTGCGAACTAACCGTGTAACCACTTAAACGAGATCTTATAAAGGAAGATATCACACGTTTTTTCCTCTTTGTAGCTCATTTTTCCTTCTAAACGGACCAGAATTGGGATTTTGGTTCACTTATGGTAAAAGAGGGTTCTCCCATCGTTCTGGAAGTGATCTAATGGCTTCTCTTGACGAATCGAAGCCGGATTCCTGAGGTATGTGATTGTTCTTGTTTGGTTTTTTCAGATCTACTTAGATATACTTCTCCTCTTCTCTCAGTTTCTTATATCTACTCCCTTTATTGATTGATCTAAGTTTGTAGATTCCAAACATTATGAGATTTGGTCTTGGTTGTGTTATGAGAAGATATTTAAGGAGGATTCATGGATAATCGACCCGATCTTCTTATGAGTTCTCCTTTTGTTGGGGTTTTCGTGAAAACCATTAAGGTATGAGGATTCAATCTCAACTTCTCTTTATAGAATTGATTGTATTGGTTTAATATTGGATTATTGAATGAAATTGATTGTGAAAATCATGGAATAAATCTTCTTTAGTGATGATTTGTGGTTTTGATGAAAATGTGAAATCTTGGTGAATTGATGTGCAAAGTGATTTGGCTTCTTGAATATAAAATGTTGATTTTAAATTATGGATTTTCTAGAATGTTATATGGTTTTATGATAGATGGGTTTTCAAAAAAAAGGGGTGTTTTATAGAAATGGTTTGGTATTGAAATGGCTTGATGAAATTTGTTCATTTTTTGGTTTTCAATAAAATTATTCTTTTATTGAAATGGTTTGAATTGGTTGAACACACATGGTTTTTATGGAAATGGTTTTCAATAAATGGGTGTTTTATTGAAAGGATTGTTTTATCATGAATTTTGTGAATGTGTGGTGTGTGTTCATGTTGCATGTACGAGGATTGGCTGAAATAGGACCTTGTGCTCGGTGCCAAACGTTTAATGGCACATGAGACTTTTATGTACGAGTATTGGTTGAAATATGACCTTGGGCTCCATGCCAAAGGTGTAATGGAACATGGGACAAAATTACCTTGTGATGACTTGGTAGATCGATGAGAAACTGCTCAGGAGTATCGAACTGTCATAATGTAGCATGCATGGGTGACTTCACGGGTTTGTGTAATGGTTGTGTATGCCAAAAAGAAATGTTATTAAATGGTTCTAAAGCTTGTTTGGTTATTTTTCTGGAAAAATAACGTCCTTGAATATTTTTTTTAAAATTTATCTTGGAATGAATTTGGTTATGAATGATTTCAGGAGCTCGTTTATATTTAGTTATAAGATTCTTTTTAAAAAAAACATTATATAAACAATTTTTATATAAATGTGGCTAACTCTACTATCCTAGTGGCGTGAGTAGGGATGTAATTGGGGAAAACCTACTGAGTTTTATACTCACCCTTGCTTTATAATGTTGGTGCTTTTTCAGATGTCGTATTACGGGACACGGGTAAAGGTAAATCATCCTATGGCTATTGGCTTGTGGTGATATTTGGGAGATATTGTGGATCAATGAGGTTGTGGATCATGGGGTTGTAGGGTATTTTGGGAGTCTAGAGTTGTTTATCTGCTTTGTACAATGATTTTTAGTTTGGTCTTCAGCTATTGTGTACTTTGATGTGGTTTATTCTAAATTAAATTATTTATTGGTCTTTCTGTTGTTCATGCATCATATAGTGAATATTTGGTTATGGTTGGTTTATGGTCTTATTTCTTAAGGGGTAAATCATCCCCCAACTTATATTTGAAACCCTTCGGCATTTATTTCCAGCCTTTGGCATCTTATGGATCTCACTTAAGGACTAGTAATGAATCTTTGTACTCTCAAGCTAATGAGAATTGGAGGGTCATTACAAATTGTATCATCTTGTTCAGTCCTTTCCTAACAAGTGGTCATCGATGTTCTTGGTCTGGGAGTTGAAATTCCTACTTGTCTATTCCTTGGATCGAAATCACAGACAGGAGTAGGATTGTCAGAACTTGAAATGTATAGAATAAAAGGATGTAGCTAACTCCTTTATACTGAAATTCAAGTTACCAGGGTGTTTTGTACATAAGTGTGTTCGATACACTTCTAGAATGATGAAAATCTCATTGCCATGGGTTTATTCAATGAGAGGAGCATGACATGCATTTTAGAGGAATGAATTCCCACTATGATTTCATGTCTCGTTGTGAGGAATGAGTAAGGATTTTGTGCATGGTGCCAATTATTGAAAATATCCGAAATTGTTTTGAAGTGAAAGACTTTGAAAACAGGGTATTGGGTGTATTCTAAAAATGGGTTGATTTTCAAAAAATATGTTGAATGTTATCAAAAATGGTTGAACATGGGAAAAAGGTTGTTTTTTGAAAAACAATGTTGTGATAGATGATGTGATATAATTTTAAATTCTTATCCATTAGTTGCTATATAGTGAGATTGACAGAGTTTGTTGTTTGTTTATAAAATGGCACCCAGTAGGCATCTTCAAAACCAACCTGAAGAAGCTGCGGAAATTGTGGTTGCACCAGAACCATGTGTGAACCATGATCTGGTTTAGAGTATTGTCCAGGCCTTTTATGTTGTGGATACGGGGAACCGGAGGAATGAACCTAGGCATGTGGATCATACCATCCAGTTCATGAGGCCGAATCCACCAAAACTTCAGGGTGATGATGAACTCGAAAAGGCAGAGGTGTTGATAAGTAGGATGAATCGTATCTTCGATTTCATCGGAACTCCATCAGAGCTCAATGTAATGTTGGTTATGTATATGCTCGAGGATTTTAAACATCAGGGGTGGTATTTAACAATGCATGCTAAACTGGATGAAGGCCTTACATGGGAGTATTTTGAAGAATTGTTCAATAAACAATTATATCCTCACATGTTCAAGATCCAGAAAATGAAGAACTTCTTCACCTTGAAACAAGAGACTCTATCTATCATAGTTCATGAGGATAAATTTATGAATTTAGCCCATTTTTACCAGAGTTCATGGAATGTGAATCGTTGAAGGAACACAACTTCAAATCAGGGCTTAGGAAAGAGATTCGATCGAAGATTTCGGTTCTCTGTATTACATATTATACAGAGATGGTGAACAGAGTGACAGTTGCTGAATGAGATATCTCAGGATCAATGGGAGGAGGCATGATGATACCTATGGGAAATGGTGGGAACTCAACCATTGGGAACAACAGGAAAATGGACATCTATCTACATGGTGCAAGTGGAAATCAGTACGAGACGGCGGGATCAGTGAACCTTCCTCCGTGACTACAGAGTAAAGAAAGTTACTTTCAATGTGGTTCGAATGACCACATAAAGCGAGAGTGTATGGCGTAACCTTGAGGATTTCATAATTTCAACAAGATGAGACATATTCAGCGCTATTGTCACATTTCTGATAGGTCGGGTGCTTGAGACACTTCTCAGGTGTCACAAGCATCATATGCTTCGACAGGACATGGACTGCAGAATCAGTCTTGTCAGCATAACAGAGCTAGCCTTGGTGATTCTCGAAATAAAATGACTCCTCAACCAGGGCAATTTCAACAAGTAAACTAGGAGAGTAGTGAAGCTATGATGCAATTCTATAGCGTTGAGTAGATTATGGTCGATGACCAGGCTGGACCATCTACAGTGAGAGGTACGATTCTTTTGAATTCTACCCTTGTGAAAGTGCTCTTTGATACTATTGCATCACATAACTTCTTTTCTTCTCGTTCTGTTGATCTTCTATGTTTAAAACTAGAAATGATTCCTTTTGTTTTGGAACTAAACACTCATCTTGGGGAAAGATAATGTTAAGCCTTTTTGTGTAGAGAAAGTGCTATAACTATTTATGGAGTTGAGTTAAAATGGGACTTATCGATGTTGTACAAGGATGTCTATGACGAAATACGGGCTATGGAATGGTTGACAATGGTTAAGGATCGCATCGACTATTATAGGAGAACAATTAGTTTCAAGACAGATGATGACATCAACCATCTCTTAAGAGGAGAGAAGATAGTACAGAAATATGATAAGAGCTTGTTGGTACCAATGGTGGGAATGATATCTTACCAACTAGCATTGTTTACTTTCAGATCAATGGAAGAGATTTTGGAAAAATAGATTTCTAGCTGTGGTGGATCATTTTCCAGATGTCTTTCCCAAGGACGTATCAGGGTTACCACCTCTAAGAGAACTGTAGTTTACGATTGATCTCCTTCTAAGGACTAGTCTTATATCCTATCCATCTTATAGGATGGAAGGAATAGAGATACGGGAATTGAAATCACAGTTAGAGGATATGGAATGCAAGGGTTTCATTCGACCATGTACTTATCTATGGGCAGCACCAATGTTGTTTATATAGAAGGCAGAAGGAACACTTCAGCTGTGTGTTGATTATCGTAATCTTAACCAAGTTACGATAAAGAATAGATATCCAATTACACGCATTGATGATCTATTCGATCAATAAAGGGGAGATCAGTGGTTCTCTAAGATTGAATTGTGATAAGGATATCACCAATTGTGAGTTCGGATGGAGGATATTCTAAAGACAGATTTCAGTAGTAGATATGGCCACTACAAATATGTAGTCATGCCTTTTGGTCTAACGTATGGACCAGCGGTCTTCATGGCTTTGATGAATTAGATATTTCAGCAATATCTTGATTATTTTTTTGTGGTGTTTGTGGATGATATCTTCGTGTATTCAAAGACAAGGGCTGATCATGAGGATCACCAGGAAACAATGTTAAAAATATTGAGAGATCATCATTTGTATTCCAAGTTATCAAAGTGTGTTTTTTGGATATTGGAAGTACATTTCCTTGACCATGTCATTTCCGAGAAAGGCGTTTCAGTTGATCCTGAAAAGATAGATATCGTTATCTCTTGGCAACCACTAAAGAATGTGTTCGAGATATGCAGTTTTCTTGGTCTAGATAGTTACTACAGACGCTTTGTGCATGATTTATCATTACTAGCATCACTAATGACAGCTCCAACAAATAATAAAGCTCCATTTCAATGGATAAAATAATTTAAGAAGTATTTCTGAGAACTGAAAGTTTGTCTTACATAGGCCCCGACCATGACCTTGCCTGAATCAGGACAGGGGAATGTGGTGTATTGTGATGCTTCAAGAATAGGGTTGGGTTGTGTTGTCATGAAAGGAGACCATGTGGTTGCTTATGGCTCAAGGAAATTGAGGGTTCATGAGAATAATTACCCAACACAAGATATGGAGTTAGCTGCAGTCGTCCATTCTTTGAAAACATGTAGACATTATCTCTTTGGTGAGAAATTTACCGTGGTTACAGATCACAAAATCTTGAAACAAATTTTTTCACAGTGAGATTTGAATCTGATCAAAGGAGGTGGATAGAGTATCTCAAGATGTTTTACATTGACTTGATGTACACACTAGGAAAAGGGAATTCGGTGGAGGATGCATTGAGTAGAATTTCATACGCTCAGTTAGTGAAAGTAACTTTAGATGAATGGCAGTTGATGTCGGCCTGAGCTAAAATTCATGTGGGATGTGAAGACCGAGGTGATGTTGCTATTTTTTTCTCTTACACTTTTTCCAGATTTAGTAAATGCGATCAAAGAATCACAGTCATCTGATGCAGAATGTCTCGTTTAATGTTCAAAAATCAATGGTGGGGAGACCATTGATGGCTAGAAACATGATGGGGGTTCTGTTTCGTGTTTCAGAGATCAGATGGTTGTACCTATGGTTTTTCAGAAACAAATTATTCATTGTTACCACCATTCATCATTGGTTGTACATACAGGTACACAGAATATGTATAAGGCTTTGAAGGCACAATTTTGGTGGAGTGTCATGAAAAGGAAAGTGGCCAAGTTCGTCTCGCAGTGCTTAACATGTCAACATATTAATGCAGAGCATTAGAGACCAGTTGGTATGTTACAATCATTACCTATAATAGTGTGGAAATGGTATCAGATAGAAATGGATTTTGTTACAGGTCTTCTAATAAATTTTTGGAAACACGATGCCATTTGGGTGATAGTGGATCGTCTAACCAAGTCGGCCCATTTCATTCCTATTCGTGAAACTCATACAGTGGGCGATCTTTCAAAAATCAATATCTGAGAAGTGGTAAAGAGGCATGGTGTAGCAGTGTCTATATTATCATATAGATATATGAGGTTTACATCTCATTTCTGGAAATCATTATAGTAATCCCTTGAAACATAGTTGACTATGAGTGTGGTGTATCATCCTCAGACGAATAGGGAATACGAGAGAATGATAAAAACATTGGAAGAAAAGTTTCGGGCTTCTGTAATGTATTTTGGTGTCTCATGGGAGGAGCATATAACCTTAGTGGAGTTATCATACAATAATAGCTATCAATCCTTGATATGTATGGCTCTATTTGAAACATTTCATGGGCGTCCTGGTCGTTCTCCACTATGTTGGCTGGAAACGGGTGAAACTTCACTAGTCGGGCCAAGCCTTGACCAAGAGACAACATAGAAGATCCGGTTGATTAGAAAGAGGATTTAGATGGCTCAGAGTCATCAGAGATATTATGCATATCACCATCAAATACCATTGTCGTTCGTTTTGGGAGATCATGTCTTCTTGATGATCTCACCAAGGCTTGGACATCATCGTTTCGGGAAGTAGGGTAAGTTATCTCCTAGATACATTGGACCATTTGAGATACTAAAAAAGGTTAGAGAGGTGGTATATCAGTTGGCATTACCACCATGGTTTATTTCAGAGCATAACGTGTTCCACGTATCTCAGTTGAAAATGTATCAGCCTGATTCGATCATGTGATTAGATGGGATAACGTTGACCTAGAGCCGGATGCTTCATTGATACATACCTCAGTACAGATTGTTGATAGGAAAGAGAAAGTCTTTCATCGAAATAGCATCAGTCTAGTGCGGGTTTTATGGAAGCATGGTAAGATTCAAGAAGAGACTTGGGAACATGAGAAGGAATTGAAAGAGTAGTGGTCAGAACTCTTTCAGCTGGCATAAGGTTTTCTATATTCTGAGGACGGGAAGACCAATGGTGGGGAGAATTTAGTACCCCTCCGATTTCTAGTATGTAACCCCTTCTTGATGCCTTTATTGGTTTTAAAGTAATTAGTGTTGAAAGGGAGAGTCGGGAGAACATGGAATGATGTTGTGAGGCAATGGGGAATTCGCACGGGCAGTGCATAGTTTGTCTAAACTCTGTGGAGAATCCATGTGTAGTGGGTCTTGGAGGCAGTAACTTCTGCACAGTCAGCTCTTGGTTTGTCTAATCGTGAGGCCAAACCGTGCGAGAAGGGTGGTCGAGGCAGTAGCTAACGCATGGTTAGCGCACGGTTTGTCAAACCGTGCGAACTAACCTTGTGGCCACTTAAACGAGATCCTCTAAAGGTGCTTATCACGCATTTTTTCCTCTATGTAGCTCGTTTTTCCTCATAAGTGGCCCTAACGTGGGATTTTGGTTCACCTAAGGTCAAAGAGGGTTATCCAATCATTCCAGAGGTGATCTGAAGGCTTCTTTTGATGAATTAAAGCCAGATTCTTGAGGTATGTGATCATTCTTGTTTGGTTTCTCAGATATACATAGATCTACTTCTACTCTTCTCTCGATTTCATAGATATACTCCCTTTATGGATATATCTAAGTGTGTGCATGCCAAACCTGATGATATTTGGTCTTGGTTGTGTCAGGAGAAGTGATCTAAGGAGGATTCATGGATAATCCACCCCGTCTTATTTTGCATTGTCCGTTTGTTGTGGTTTTCATTAAAACCATTGCGGTATGAGGCTTCACTCTCAACTCCTCTCGATAGAATTGATTTTATTGGTTTCAAATTGGGTTATTTGAATGAAATTTATTGGGGAAATGCTAGAATAAATCATCTTTAGTAATGATTTACAGTTTTGATGAAATTTTAAAATCATGGTCAATTGTTGTGCAAAGTGATTTGGATTCTTGAATTTAAAATGTTTATTTTAAATAATGGATTTTCTAGAATGGTATGTGGTTTGATGAAAGATGGGTTTTCAATAAAAAGGGGTGTTTTATTGAAATGGTTTGGTATTGAAATGGATTGATTAAATTGTTTCATTCTTTGGTTTTCAATAAAAGTACAGTTTTATTGAAATGGATTGAATTGGTTGAACACACTTGGTTTTGATGGAAATGGTTTTCAATAAACGTGTGTTTTATTGAAAGGATATTTTTGGTATGAATGTTGTGAATGTGTGGTGTGATTTCATGTGGCATATAGAAGGCTTGGTTGAAATTGGACCTTCTGCTCGGTGCCAAACATTTAATGGCACATGGGACTTTTATGTACGAGTCTTGGTTGAAATACGACCTTCTGCTCGGTGAAAAAGGTGTAATGTCACATGGGAAACAATAAACTTGTGTAGAATTGGTTGATCGATGAGAAAATGCTCATGATTATGGAACTGTCATAACGTAGCATGCATGGTTGATTTCACGGGTTTGGTAAATAGTTGGGTATGCCAAAAATGAATGTTTTTGAAATGGTTCTAAAGCTTGTTTGGTTATTTTTATGAAAAAATAACGTACTGGAAAATTTGTTTAAATTGTTCTTGTAATTCCTCTGGTTATGAATGGTTTTGGGAACTTGTTAATATTTAGTTATAGACTTCTTTTGAGAAAATTTTTTATGTGAAATGTTTTTATATAGATATGGCTAACTCTTCTATCCTAGTGGCGTGAGTAGGGAAGTCATTGTGGGAAACCTACTAAGTTTTATACTCAACCCTGCTTTGGCACGTTGGTGCTTTTGCAAATGTCGTATTCTGAGACACGTGTAAAGGTAAATCATCCTATGGATAGTGGCTTGTGGTGATACTTGGGAGATGTTGTGGATCTTGGAGCTTGTGGAGCATGATTTTTAGTGTCTTTTGAGATTCTTGAGTTTCATATCTGCTCTGTACATTGATGCTTAGTTTGGTCATCCGATGTTGTGTACTTTGATGTGGTTTATTCAAAATGAAATTGTTTATTGGTCTTTCTTTTCTTCATGCATTATATAGGGAATTTTTGGTTATGGTTGGTTTATGGGCTAAATTTTTAAAGGGTAAATCATCCCCCAAGTTATATTTCAAACCCTTTGGAATTTATTTCCAGCATTTGGTGTCTTGGGGATGTTGCTTATGGCCTAGTAATGACTCGTTGTACTCTCAAGACAATGAGAATTGGCTGGTCATTACACTCCACCTCTAGATGTCCCAACTGGCACCATTCGACCTTCTACATCAGAGATGACTATAATGACATCTGAAAAAGACGACATCTACCCCCAACTTCTTCTATATGAAGATGTAATTCTGGAAATTCTTCCATTACTCTACATGAGTCATCAGATTCACGCACAACGTCACTACATGACATTCGGCTCAATGCATCAGCTACAACATTCCTTTTTCCAGGTTTAGACGATATTTTGAAGTCATATTCTGGCAAGAACTCCATCCACCGATGCTATCATAAGATTAAGTCACACTGGGAGAAAACATACCTCAAACCCTTATGATCAGTGAAAACCACAAAGCGCTCACCTGTCACAACCCATCCCAGTGGGGCCCGAGCCGCAACTTGCCATGCCCGCCTCCAATAGGCCAGGGGTTGGTGACTAGCACCTAGTAGGCATGCTACTAACATGGGAGGAATTTCTTATAAACATGTACAGATGCACACACATCTCCAAGCCCACAAAGCCAAAAATTAAAAACTACTAAAAATGGAAATTCATGTATACACTAAAAATATCAACCCACAGAGTACGACATGAAGTAAAGTACAATAAAGTAAAACCCTGGGCCAAAAGTACAATCCCAACAAAAAAAGTCTGTAACAAAGTCTAACCTGTAAGGAAACGTACTGGGACTGCAATTTGTAGTCGTAGGAACACACCTCGGCCCGCCTGATCTGACTGAGCACCGTCCGGTGCTGGTCCACCTAGAATCATGTCAGAGGCTCGCTCGTCTACACAAGATACGACACGTGCGGGCAAAGCCCGTGCTGGGGTGAGTATAACAATACCCAGTAGGACACACTGAAACTACAAAGGAAATACTACAAGGGCAATACCACAAAGAAAGATACAATCACTTCTACACATTATATGTCTAACTAACATATAACAAGAATATCCGGATATACTCATACATGATCGACTACTGCGAAACCACCACTAAGATCCAGCTCAAAGGTTTCCACTAAGCATGAAACTGGGAGAACACACTCCTAGCTATGAATAGGGAGATATGAAGTACTCGTTCTGGGAGAACACACTCCAGAAGTACTTAGATAACATCATTCTCAGATGAGGATTACAACTATGTCATGGGGTGATTCTGAAAACTTAGTCTGAGCTAATCCGCTAAGCAGAGGATCGGCGCCCGGGTAATGTTGGTCACGTCGATACCAAGAACTCTACCTAGGTTTCCAGGAATGAATAGATGATCTGACTCTAAGTCTCACAGAGGAGATTCCAACAACTTTATTCAGGAAGTTCTGCTAAAGGGATCATACTCATGTGTAATGGAAATGATACCAGAACATTCAGGGGAAACCAAGGGTAGGAACCATAAGATATAGTCCAAGTTACATAAGGCAAGATGCTCAAGCCATGAAGAAAAGGTTAGACGGAGTGTAGTATTGTAACACGATGTGTTCCTTGGTCCTGGGTACTGCCCGTGTGAACGGACTGTGTCATTCGTTCAATCTGTTTAAAACCATTCTACACGGCACGTAGTAAAAGTACACGTCGTTTTCCTTCACCCCAGGGTACTGCCCGTGTAAAAGGCCCGTGTCATTCGGACTGTCAGATAGAAATAAACTACACGGTGTGTAGAATAATCACACACCGTGTCCGATCAACTGGACTCGCTCCGTGTATGCTAGCCATCTGCCCGTACATGGTCTCTACCAGTGTCTGTGTCGCCTGCCCAGGTTCCAGTACACAGGGTCTCCTGTGTACTGGTCGGGTCTGGCCAGGGAAGGGTGTAGAGACCCGTATCTTGACGTACATTGACATTACATTACTTTTGCGGAATACTTAGTACATTACAAAAACACACACACAAGGACCGTAATAGTTTAGTGTCTTTGGAAACTCGGACTATAATCTTCTAATCATGGTGAAAGATCTTCAAAATCTCCCATAAAGATCTTATTCTTTTTTTACCTAAAACCTTTCTTTATATCCTGGGGAAAAGAAAACATAAAAGGGTGAGCTCAAATGCTCAGTAAGGGTAAACAAAATAAATATCAATCACATCATATTCATAAGAACATAACATTTTGGAAATCATAACCTGCAAAAGAGAGCATAATTTCATAATCATGGGATAAATCATGGCAGTGAAAAAGTAATCCCAATAATCATAACTTAAAACATGAAACTTTGTGGCATACACACATAATCATAGAGAATCATTTCTTGTTAGTAAAGACTAATTGCCAAGACTATCTTAGTGGACAAAGTCCCTTTCTGAATCGAGTAACCCTCGTTTCAGTCCTATTTCACTGAACCGGTATAACCTACCATTTCAGCCATGTCTATCTCATGAGATATAAAATCATTACCCAATGCATTGGAGGGAGATATAGGTCCCACCCATCTTATAATGAATCCTTTCTTATGTGTGCCACATAATCATAAAACATACATCATCGCATAACACATGTAACAAAAATGGGATTCTTGAAACATCATGACATCATAAATAAATTCATATAAGATAAAGGAATTCATAAAAATAATTCCATCACAACATGAACAAATCAATTTAATAATAGGGATAAAAACAGAACCCTTTATTATCTTAGATGGAAAATAATTTTGATAAAACACTTGAATTGAATTCTTGAGGAAAATATCCTTTCTTCTTCAAAATCAATTTCTTTTCACAAAAAATCATGAAATTTTAAAAGAAAGAGATTTTATTGAAAATAGTCATGAAATATTTTAGAGGAAGCTTCATGAAAATAAGGCTTTATAAAACAGTAGAAATCCGTTCGTGCCGTATAAGTTAAAAAAACATTCTTCGTACTTTTGTCGGAAAAGTCAAAAATACCTCGTACGAAAAACGACAAAAGATTCCTTTCATACGTATTACTAAAAACTCACCAAAGGGTAAAAATGGATTTAAAAAATTTTAGGTGGATGGAAATAATATTACATATTGAGTAAACATGGATGTGGATGATAAAATACACCCCAGTAAATACTTACGAATAAACAATTTCGGATAAAAATGAGATTGTGATATTTCACTTACCTTATGTCCGACTTGCTTTGTAAGTGTCCGAACCTCCTGTATAATGATTTAAATCATGTTATTGACTTATTCCAGAATCATATTCATTGTTATGATATCATATATGGTTCACTTATGACATTATATTACCCGTTCTTTTGTAAATTCCATGTTAAAGAAGTGTTTTGGGTAAAATCGTTTCATTTATCGTAGGTGTTTTGACTTGTTGTTCTTGACATCATTATTACTTATATCATGATCTACTTACTTCCAGAATATAAAATATGATTTATATATCATATATATTCAGTATATATATATAATAGATAGATAAATAAAATGAAAAACACCGTTCATGGAGACGGTAGTCCGTACGTACGCATGAACGCTGTTTTACTTTCCTTATTGTCTTGAAATGGAAGTAAGTAGATGACATACATATATATATATATATACATAAATCCAGTAACTTTATAATGTCATATATTTCATTATTATTTCTTATATATACTTTATAATCATTCTTAAATGGTTAACATGGAGAATGAATCTCATCGCGTCGTGGAGACGGTAGTCCGTACGTACGCACGAGCGATGATATCGTTCCCATGGTCGTGGAATTGTGTTGAAGTGTATGTATACTATTTCAGTATCAATATCACTTTAAAATAATCATATATAGTTACTCATTACACCTTTATACCCATCCAATTAAGGTGGTGGCGGAAAATAGATTACACCACGGCGTGGAGACGGTATTCCGTACGTACGCACGCGCGGTGATTTCCTTTTTCCATAGGATGGATAGAAGGTGAAATAGGGTTGTTTCATACTTATAATAACATATCAGTATATGAGTGATACTTATGTTATTACTTCATAATGAAACAACCTAAGAAGAAGAAGTGGAAGAAGAAATAAAGATGAAAGAATTGGTAACGGTAATTACCTCTTCTTTGAAGCGCCTTTTGGAGACCTCCTCTTAGGGAACTAAAATTGGTCTTTGAGGAAGACCAGAACCTCTAGGATGTTTCTAGGGAAGTGGAGAAGAGATTTTGGCAGGGGTTGGCCGAGATTGAGTGCTAAAATTGGTGTGAGGAGGAGGGGGAGGAGGTGTCCTTTTATAAGGGAGGAGAGGGGCACCTTAGGAATATCTCAAAATATTATTTTATATTAAAGTAAAAATCGGTTTATAATGGTTCCAAAGGGTCTTATTTCGAAGCTAAAGTGGGGATGGGTCTAAATCCTATCAACCAATAGGATTTAGACAAGTTTAGGTTCTTATTTTAACCTTATCAATTAGATTTAACTCTAAGTTAAATAATTTAACTTTTACCGTGTCTTTTTGTTTTCTTTCACTATATGGTTAATACACTTATTATAACATGCCAAACGAACCCCAAATTGTTTATTATTAGTATATATATCCTTATCTAAGTCATTTGGCCGAACATTAGATTTTTAGGAATAAAATAACAATTAATAATATAATATTTGATTTAAAAACTATTTTGTGTCAATTTTGACACTATTTGATATATGATTTTTGTGAAAGTCATAACAGAATTATATATTCGTACCAAGTTGATTAAATCAACACTAATATATCATAGTAACCTAGAAAATTCTTGTAATTCATAAAAATTCTCAAATTACATTTATATTGGTGTTTATAACATCAATTATGTCAATTTTTCATAAATAAGATAATTACTGCATCATCTTTGTGTCATAAATAAATTAAATTATTTGATGTCTAAAAATTACAAATAAAATACCATTATGTAGGAAATATTTTTAGCTTTCTAATGAATATTTATAGTCGAATTTAGCTTATGTATAACCCCATATTAAAAATGATTTACTTATTAAACATAGATTTTAACTATTTTAACCCTTCTTTAAATAAATTAATAATAAATGTCCTAATCTAATCCAAGTGGGGCTAAATGGTCATATTTTATTCATAAGGTTGTTTTTGGTCGAATTACACTTATCCAATAGAATTAGGACATGTGTTAGGGTAATAGTAATATCATATTTACCCTTAGTTACCCTATTTACTATTAACTGCTATAAAAAAAAGTAAAAAGTTACTATTCACCAAAAATTTATTTTTATCTCATTGGACCACATTTTACTTACTGACATCAACCGTGTCTTTCGGATTTTTGAAATTCCATTCACAGAAGCGGTAAAATTAAGTTTTATGAAAAATTCAGTTTTTTAACTACCACTTAGTAGTTTCACTATTCATCAAAAATTGATGTTTTTCAGAACAATGCCAAAATTTCATCCTAAGCTATATTTTATATTCCGAATTCAAAAATAAAGTCTATTTTACCAAATTCATAACATAGAAGTTTCATTAATTATTTTTATAATTAAATCCCGTTGTTAAAACAAATAGCGTGTTTTTAAGAAACAATATCTATCAAAAGATTGACACTTGATTATGTCTGGTTTAAATGTGAAATTACAACCAATGACCAACATTGTATTAAATTGTAAAAATATATTCTAAATATACTTTAAAACCACTCAAATTAATAATTTATCACTATTAATTATTTCGATTAAAAAAGTTGTTTTTAATTAAAATTTAGTAATTTTCACTATTCATCAGAATATGAAAGTTATCCGAAATGTACCAAAATTTCACCTTAGGCTAAATTCGATACTCCGAATCCAAAAATGTAGTTCATTTTGAAAAATAAGATTTACAGAATTTCAAAAAGTGGTTATTACTATTCATAACGACTATTTTTAATAATATTTTAATAGAATATCGTTGTTTAGTGAAACTCGGTATTGCGTATTACACACGCTATCGAGGAAGGTCGCGATTGCGTGTAATGCAAGGCAAGTCAAGGATGCGTGTTGTGCAAGCTCCTTTTGGTGTAGCGTAAAACACAAGACATTAATTAAAAAGAATATTTTTTATAAAATCTTGGGTTGTTACATTCTACCTCCCTTAAAATGAATTTCGCCCTCAAAATTCGTCGGGGTTATAAATGGTTTACTATTTGAAAGTTTCTTTAATAGAAACCCACATTGTAAAAAGGAATATCAAAACTAATCTTTAAAAACAAAAGTATGAAACGTAACGGTTACCCAAATAAACTAATCATTGGGTTTCCACATAGGTGAAAATATGGATATGGAAGAGAAATCTAACCATCATGTTCTGATGGAGAGTGGTAGAGAACATGGCTATGGAAAATCCAATAATCACAAATCCATAAATTTGTGACGATCTAAGGTACCATCCGATTCATCAGGTATAAGATCACTAGGACAACATTTTTGGTTTTCAAGATCATTTCCCTAAAGTTGAAAATTTGAATTAGAATAAATACTTACTTTATTTTGGTACAATCTAACTGTTGTTCGTGCCTTGAACAATTTCCACTTCATCTCTTAAATAAATGAAGTTGAATTTGTTATTCATGAAGTGTTAGCAGATCATGTGATAGAATGACGGGTCATTCCATCTGTCTCAAACAAAAGGTTAGCAGAAATTATATGCATAAGTCAATCTATAGTGAGATTAATCATATATGGTTCCTAAAATAGACTTATACTTCATATATAATACTGCTTAATATAATAAAACTAGTTTCTACTAAACAGGGACTTCCTGTAGGCCAGTGGTAGGCGATAAAGGCCAGTCGCACTTCGGTTGTGGGTTCGATTCCCACAGCCTTGTCCGAAGCGATGGGCTGTCGCCCGTCCTGCAGGTTTTCCTTTTTCTAAAAATAAATTACTATAACATCCCATCAATAATATCGAAAAAAAACTTCTATCCTTAAACAATACTCACTTATGTCCAACATAATCCATTTCAATCTTTAGGCTTATCCATAATACTGCAGTCCACTCTCATAACATAGTGAAAACGATTACCAGAGATTTAATACCATCGTTGATCCCCATATATCATAAGATATGTTTTGTTGGTCACAATCCAAACATTCAAAGGCCTTAATCTTGCACTCTCTTGAATTCCCATTGAACCTTAGTGAAAACTTGAATGCGGTTAAAAGTTAACACTTTCCACATACCAAAATCCTCAAAATTCTATATACTCAAACCATGATATCACTTAGTCCTTATATCAATCATGAGCTCATGAATACTGTTAAACATTTCATTTTCTCGTTTTCCCTTCATTATGCGCATAATATCTCAATCACTTTGAATACCACATTATACCAATACATAAATATTCCAATATTCCATGATACAACATTATTTTGGAATCCCATTACATAAAAACTTAATCATTCCACCACATCGTTGTCATATTCAACATTGCCAATAGTGATCGCATGTGACTTCCCTTTGTCCTTTGCCTTAAGCGGTTGCTCATGTCGATCATCACTAACCCTTGGATTAGGGAATTTATTGGCATAATGTCCCATCTCCTTGCACTTGAAGCATTGAAGTGTTGGTTGTGCGTTCTCTGCAGTGTTTGCTTTATTCACTTCATTAGAATCCCTTTTTCCATTACTTCGACACTCAGCTGCTCGATGACCTTCTTTTCCACACTTAAAACATTTTCTAGTCCCTTTAAGACAATCTCCACCATGCTTCTTTCCACACTTTGTGCATAAGGAAACATTCATCTTCTTTTCACCATTATTATGAGATTTCTCCTTGAACTCCATCTTTCGTTTCTTGTCAAAACCATGAGATGGATATGTAACACCAACTTCCATTTCTACTCTGATAGCACAACGCACAATTTCTTCATAGCTACTGAAGTCTCTTATAGCTAATGCCCTTCGAAGACTTGGTTTTAAGCCACTGAAAAATCGATCAACTTTACTTTCAGGTTGGATGATATTGCCAGATGCATACCATGCAAGTCTTGTAAAATTCGCTTCGTATATACCAACAGATTCATCATCCTTTTGCTTTAGTTCAAGAAAATCCTTCTCCATCTTCGTTCGAAGAATACGAGGGAAGTACTTACTGAAAAACAAGTTCTTGAACTCATCCCATTCCATGGAATCAATTTCATCTCTTTGCCTCGTATTCTTGATAAGATTCCACCATTGATCAGCTTCACCTTCCAAACGATATACTGCTAAGATGACTTTATCATGTTCAGAACATTGAAGAACTGAAAATATCTTTTCAGTAGTACGAATCCATTGTTCAGCAACTAATGGATCAGTAGACCCACTGAAAGAAGGCGGACGCTGCCTCATGAAGGATTCAATAGAATGTTGCTCCTTCCTTTGCTCGTTTGGAAGTCCTGCATGATTCATAGCTTGAGAAAGTTGTGTGAGCATGGCTACAAGATTTTGCATTCCAGCTCCCATATCGTTTGGTTTCTCAGGGGGACAATCATTGCATTGTCCATTCCATTGATCAACACGGTTCCTTCGGGTTCCAGCCATCGTCTAAAACCCCAAAAGAATAGTGTGAGAGGCAAAAATCATGCTAGGGAAAACAACATAATAAAGGGGTAGTACCCTCAATATCTAACATCTTAGGTTAAATTCTAAGATCATTAGAGCAATTCTAGGACTATAACCTATACGTATACTTAACCTTAGAGACATCCCTAGACATACCTTAGAAATATCTCTAGGGATCTCACTAACGTTTTCGCATCCTAGTTTCCAAAGGTTGACTAAACCTTTCCTCTGATACCAACTGTAGAGACTCGTATCTTGACGTACATTGACATTACATTACTTTTGCGGAATACTTAGTACATTACAAAAACACACACACAAGGACCGTAATAGTTTAGTGTCTTTGGAAACTCGGACTATAATCTTCTAATCGTGGTGAAAGATCTTCAAACTCTCCCATAAAGATCTTCTTTTTTTTTACCTAAAACCTTTCTTTATATCCTGGGGAAAATAAAACATAAAAGGGTGAGCTCAAATGCTCAGTAAGGGTAAACAAAATAAATATCAATCACATCATATTCATAAGAACATAACATTTTGGAAATCATAACCTACAAAAGAGAGCATAATTTCATAATCATGGGATAAATCATGGCAGTGAAAAAGTAATCCCAATAATCATAACTTAAAACATGAAACTTTGTGGCATACACACATAATCATAGAGAATCATTTCTTGTTAGTCAAGACTAATTTCCAAGACTATCTTAGTGGACAAAGTCCCTTTCTGAATCGAGTAACCCTCGTTTCAGTCCTGTTTCACTGAACCGGTATAACATACCATTTCAGCCATGTCTATCTCATGAGATATAAAATCATTACCCAATGCATTGGAGGGAGATATAGGTCCCACCCATCTTATAATGAATCCTTTCTTATGTGTGCCACATAATCATAAAACATACATCATCGCATAACACATGTAACAAAAATGGGATTCTTGAAACATCATGACATCATAAATCAATTCATATAAGATAAAGGAATTCCTAAACATAATTCCATCACAACATAGTCAAATAAATGTAAAAATATGGATAGAAACAGAACCCTTTATTATCTTAGATGGAAAATAATTTTGATATAACACTTGAATTGAATTCTTGAGGAAAATATCCTTTCTTCTTCAAAATCAATTTCTTTTCACAAAACATCATGCAATTTTAAAAGAAAGAGATTTTATTGAAAATAGTCATGAAATATTTTAGAGGAAGCTTCATGAAAATAAGGCTTTATAAAACAGTAGAAATCCGTTCGTGCCGTATAAGTTAAAAAAAACATTCTTCGTACTTTTGTCGGAAAAGTCAAAAAGTACCTCGTACGAAAAACGACAAAAGATTCCTTTCATACGTATTACTAAAAACTCACCGAAGGGTAAAAATGGATTTAAACAATTTTAGGTGTATGGAAATAATATTACATATTGAGTAAACATGGATGTGGATGATAAAATACACCCCAGTAAATACTTACGAATAAACAATCTCGGATAAAAATGAGATTGTGATATTTCCCTTACCTTATGTCCGACTTGCTTTGTAAGTGTCCGAACCTCCTGTATAATGATTTAAATCATGTTATTGACTTATTCCAGAATCATATTCATTGTTATGATATCATATATGGTTCACTTATGACATTATATTACCCGTTCTTTTGTAAATTCCATGTTAAAGAAGCGTTTTGGGTAAAATCGTTTCATTTATCGTAGGTGTTTTGACTTGTTGTTCTTGACATCATTATTACTTATATCATGATCTACTTACTTCCAGAATATAAAATATGATTTATATATCATATATATTCAGTATATATATATATATAATAGATAGATAAATAAAATGAAAAACATCGTTCATGGAGACGGTAGTCCGTACATACGCATAAACGCTGTTTTACTTTCCTTATTGTCTAGAAATGGAAGTAAGTAGATGACATACATATATATATATATATATATAAATCCAGTAACTTTATAATGTCATATATTTCATTATTATTTCTTATATATACTTTATAATCATTCTTAAATGGTTAACATGGAGAATGAATCTCATCGCGTCGTGGAGACGGTAGTCCGTACGTACGCACGATCGATGATATCGTTCCCATGGTCGTGGAATTGTGTTGAAGTGTATGTATACTATTTCAGTATCAATATCACTTTACAATAATCATATATAGTTACTCATTACACCTTTATACCCATCCAATTAAGGTGGTGGAGGAAAATAGATTACACCACGGCGTGGAGACGGTATTCCGTACGTACGCACACGCGGTGATTTCCTTTTTCCGTAGGATGGATAAAAGGTAAAATAGGGTTTTTTCATACTTATAATAACATATCATTATATGAGTGATACTGGTGTTATTACTTCATAATGAAACAACCTAAGAAGAAGAAGTGGAAGAAGAAATAAAGATGAAAGAATTGGTAACGGTAATTACCTCTTCTTTGAAGCGCCTTTTGAAGACCTCCTCTTAGGGAACTAAAATTGGTCTTTGAGGAAGAAAAGAACCTCTAGGATGTTTCTAGGGAAGTGGAGAAGAGATTTTGGCAGGGGTTGGCCGAGCTTGAGTGCTCAAATTGGTGTTAGGAGGAGGGGGAGGAGGTGTCCTTTTATAAGGGAGGAGAGGGGCACCTTAGGAATATCTCAAAATATTATTTTATATTAAAGTAAAAATCGGTTTATAATGGTTCCAAAGGGTCTTATTTCGAAGCTAAAGTGGGGATGGGTCGAAATCCTATCAACCAATAGGATTTAGACAAGTTTAGGTTCTTATTTTAACCTTATCAATTAGATTTAACTCTAAGTTAAATAATTTAACTTTTACCGTGTCTTTTTGTTTTCTTTCACTATATGGTTAATACACTTACTATAACATGCCAAACGAACCCCAAATTGTTTATTATTAGTATATATATCCTTATCTAAGTCATTTGGCCGAACCTTAGATTTTTAGAAATAATATAACAATTAATAATATAATATTTGATTTAAAAACTATTTTGTGTCAATTTTGACACTATTTGATATATGATTTTTGTGAAAGTCATAACAGAATTATATATTCGAACCAAGTTGATTAAATCAACAATAATATATCATAGTAACCTAGAAAATTAGTGGAATTCATAAAAATTCTCAAATTACATTTATTTTGGTGTTTATAACATCAATTATGTCAATTTTTCATAAATAAGATAATTACTGCATCATCTTTGTGTCATAAATAAATTAAATTATTTGATGTCTAAAAATTACAAATAAAATACCATTATGTAGGAAATCTTTTTAGATTTTTAATGAATATTTATAGTCGAATTTATCTTATGTATATCCCCATATTAAAAATTATTTACTTATTAAACTTAGATTTTAACTATTTTAACCCTTCTTTAAATAAATTAATAATAAATGTCCTAATCTAATCCAAGTGGGGCTAAATGGTCATATTTTATTCATAAAGTTGTTTTTGGTCGAATTACACTTATCTAATAGAATTAGGACATGTGTTAGGGTAATAGTAATATCATATTTACCCTTAGTTACCCTATTTACTATTAACCGCTATAAAAAAAAGTAAAAAGTTACTATTCACCAAAAATTTATTTTCATCTCATTGAACCACATTTTACTTACTGACATCAACCGTGTCTTTAAGATTTTTGAAATTCCATTCACAGAAGGGGTAAAATTAAGTTTTATGAAAAATTCAGTTTTTTAACTACCACTTAGTAGTTTCACTATTCATCAAAAATTGATGTTTTTCAGAACAATGCCAAAATTTCATCCTAAGCTATATTTTATATTCCGAATTCAAAAATAAAGTCTATTTTACCAAATTCATAACATAGTAGTTTCATTAATTATTTTTATAATTAAATCCCACTGTTAAAACAAATAGCGTGTTTTTAAGAAACAATATCTATCAAAAGATTGACACTTGATTATGTCTGGTTTAAATGTGAAATTACAACCAATGACCAAAATTGTATTAAATTGTAAAAATATATTCTAAATATACTTTAAAACCACTCAAATTAATAATTTATCACTATTAATTATTTCGATTAAAAAAGTTGTTTTTAATTAAAATTTAGTAATTTTCACTATTCATCAGAATATGAAAGTTATCCGAAATGTACCAAAATTTCACCTTAGGCTAAATTCGATACTCCGAATCCAAAAATGTAGTTCATTTTGAAAAATAAGATTTACAGAATTTCAAAAGGTGGTTATTACTATTCATAACGACTATTTTTAATAATATTTTAATAGAATATCGTTGTTTAGTGAAACTCGGTATTGCGTATTACACACGCTATCGAGGAAGGTCGCGATTGCGTGTAATGCAAGGCAAGTCAAGGATGCATGTTGTGCAAGCTCCTTTTGGTGTAGCGTACAACACAAGACATTAATTAAAAAGAATATTTTTTATAAAATCTTGGGCTGTTACAAAGGGTATACACGGCGTGTCCTTGGAAGTGTACCCTGCGCATGTCTGTGTACATCCGATGTATACTCTAGGTGGTTCGCCGACGAACACACGCCATGTAGCCCATACTACACGGCGTGTAGTCGGGAAATTTTCTGAAACGTCACCTTCCTCCTCACGCCTCGGCTGATTCTCCGGATCTTGATCCAACCGCTTGATCATTACGAAACTCTATATTTGGGGTCGTCTCACCCCTAAGAAACCGATTCCTTCAGTTTCAGGCTCCTGATCGGTCTTGATAGCGCGTCCTGATCCATCCGCATGAAAATGATCGAAGAATGGAAATTCTTAACTACATCGATTTGTCTGACGCCATCGTCATCGCACCTCCGCTAGGCCGTCTCGGTGTTGGATCTTGAATTTCAGATCGTTGCGCCAACTAACGAATGTGCAACGATCAATTTTCTCCAAAAAATGCGTAGAACACACGTGAAGAACGCATAAGAACCGGGAGATAAAAACACAACATTCAAGAGGGGTGAACCTCGATCGATGTTCTTGTCGATCTTGGTTCATCATTGTTAGATGGTTGAATAAAAACCAAAATAATTTCAAGAATAGAATCCCCATGTTCCCGCAAATATCCCATACTACAAGAATGATCAATCCGCAAGCTAATCTGTTCATGGATTAGTCTGTGTTCATCGTGGAAATCAAAAATGGGGAAAAATCACAATTAAAACATCCTACCTAGATACTGCGGTGTTCGTCAGCGATGATCCGGTCGATGCGTCGTCGTCTCTGCATTGGGAGGTTTTCTCCAGAGCCTCCCAAGCCGCCAAGGGTTTCAGGGTTGTGGGGTTTGTAACCCTGGAACCCTGAGCTAACCATTATTTAAAAAGGATAAAGATATCCGCTGCAAAATATTTAATAATATATTTTAAATTAAATATTTTATTACGGTTACGTCCAGAACCCTGTTTTCGGCACCGGCCTGCGCCAGTTGATGTTAGGTCATTTCTAGGGTAAACTCGCTGCTCTGAATGCAACGGTACCATCAGATTTTTGATCTGAGTACCCGTTTGGGAGTAATTCCATTTTTTAGGAAAACCACACGTGAGCGAAAATTTAATTATTAAATTAAATTAAATCATTTGTTCCGAGCTCACCGTGACCCAGAATTGCATGCCGTCATAGAGCCTGGTCTTGAATTATTTCCCATATAATGTTAAAATAATACATGGAAAAATCCAAGACATTACATCACACCCATCTTAGGGCTTTTACATCACCTAAAATCCAAAATAACGTCTAATCAAAAAGATGCGGGCACTGCACGCGAATCTGAGTCTCCCACTCCCACGTGCTCTCCTGAAAATTATCGTGCCGCCACCAGACATGCACCAAGGGAATAGATCATCCAAGAAGGATCTTCTCCTACCGATCCCCGATCTCCACTAGGTACTCTACAAAGGACGCTCCATCTTCGATTTCCAGCTCACCCTAGTCGATGGCGTGCGATGGATCATGCACATACATCCGTAGCTGCGACACATGGAAGACGTTGTGTACTCTGTCCATCTGAGGAGGTAGAGCCAAGAGATACACCCCTTACCAACTCTACTCAGAATCTGAAAAGGGCCAACGAACCTCGGAGATAGATTTCCGCCTCGGCCAAATCTATGCAATCCCTGTCTAGGTGAGACCCGAAGGAACACATGGTCTCCTTCCTCGAACTCCAAGGGATTGTGTCTCCAATCGGGATAAGAATTTTTCTGACTATGTGCAGTCTTCATCTGATCCTAGATGACCTGCACCTTCTTTGTGGTAGCTTTCATCATCTCTAGGACCATGAGTATTCACTCTCCTAGGTCAGTCCAGTAAAGTGTGACCTGCAAGGTTGCCAGTACAGAGCCTCGAATAGTGCCATACCAATAGTGGAATGATAACTATTGTTGTAAGAAAATTCCACCAGTGGTAGGTAATCCTACCAGATACGATCGAAGTCATGTATGCAAGCTCGAAGCATATCCTCCAAGACCTAGATGGTCCGCTCTGTCTGACCATCAGTCTGGGGATGAAACGTTGTGCTCAAGCGTAACTGAGTCCCAAAATCATCCTACAATCCCTTCCACAATCGGGATGTGAAATGAACATCACGATCAAAAACGATCATGGAAGGAACTCCATGAAGTCGAACTATCTCTTGCACATAGAGGTGTCCCAAGATCTCTACTGAACTCTACTCCCATATGGCTATGATCTGATCCAACTTGGTGAGTCGATCAACGATCACCCAGATGGCATCGTGTCCCTTCGACGTACGTGCTAAAACCGCCATGAAGTCCATGGATATCCCATCCCACTTCCACTCTAGCACCTCAAGGGGCTGAGTCAAACCTGCTGGGACCTGATGCTCAGCCTTTATTTGCTAACAAGTAAGGCACTGAGAGACAAACTCCACCACACCCTTCTTCATTCCAGGACAATAGAACTAAGGTCGAAGGTCCTGATACATCTTTGCTACGCCTGGATGCACCACCAAAGGGGATGTATGGAACTCCCTCATAAACTCCTCCTACAACGTCGTTGGTACTACCGTGCACCCTCTGAAAAGTACAACATGCTCCCCACCTTCTAAATATCCATCAGCAGCATCGCCTGTGGATATCTGAGCATATGGAGTCTCACAGCTTGCATCCTCGTGATGTGCTTCCCTAACTCGTTGCAAGAGGATAGGGGTAACAACCATCGACTGAAGGTAATATCCCTCATCTCTATCCATGAAGGATAACTATAACGAGGCCAACTGCCTCATTGCCTCATCCAGCAACTGCGAACTGTATTTCCTACTGAGAGAATCTGCCACTACGTTCCCCTTCCCAGGATTATAAATGATCTCAAAGTCGTAATCCTGGAGGAACTCAAGACATCTCCTCTATCTCAAATTTATACCTTTCTGAGAAAAGATATATCTAAGAATCTTGTGATTAGAGTAGACGGTAAACTGCTCGCCCATCTAGTAGTGCTGCCTCGTCATCAATGAGAATACTACCGCTGCAAACTCAAGATCCTGGTTCATGTAGTTATGCTCATGTGGCCTCAACTGACGTGATCCATAGGCAATCACTTCTTGCCTCTGCATCAAGACACAACCTAGCCCGGTTCTTAATGCATCGCAGAACCCTACGTACTCGACACCCTCCTCCGGTATTCTCAAGATCTAGGCGCTAGTCAGACTCTGTCTCAACTGCTGGAAAGCCTGCTGGCATCTCTCGTTCCACACGAAAGGCTGTCCCTTTCAGGTCAAAGCTGCCATGGGTGCTGCAATCCTGGAGAAATCAAGGATGAATCTTTGAAAGTAGCCTGCCAACCGAAGGAAAATCTGCTTCTCCGTCACACTCCGGGGTGGCTCCCATGCTAGAACTGCCTCAACCTTGGCTGGGTCCACTGCTACACAATCTATCGAGAAAACGTGTCCCAGAAAATGAACCTCATATTACAAGAACTGACACTTCGAGAGTTTTCCATACAACTGGTGCTCTCAGAGTGTGTCCGGAACCATCCTTAGGTGTCTTGTATGCTCGTCCTTGGACGCAGAGTACAAAAGGATATTGTCAACGAAGACCACTATAAACCGGTATAGATTGGGCTAAAAGATCCGGTTAATGAGTCCCATGAACACTATCAGGGTGTTCATCACACCGAAGGGAATCACCAAGTACTCATAGTGACCGTAGAGACATCTGAAATCCATCTTCAGTATATCCTTCTTCCGTACTCACAACTAGTGATAGCCTGATCGTAGATCAACCTTTGAGAACTATCGTTCCCCTCTCAACTGTTCAAAGAGGTCATTGATCCTCAGAAATGGATACTGGTTCTTTACGGTCACCTGATTAAAGCACCAAAAATACACACATACCCTCAATCTCCCATCTCCCTTCTTGGAAAACAGCACTGGGCCGCCTAGGGTGAGACGCTGGGTCTCATAAAGCCCTTCTTCTGCATGTTGCCAAGCTGCACCCAAAACTCACGAAGCTCTACAGTAGCCATTCGATATGATGATGCTGATATCAGTTTCGTCTTGGGTTGCAACTCAATGCAGAAATCTATCTTCCGACGGGGGGGGGGGAGTAGCTCAGGGGAATCCTCCAGAAAGAAGTCCTCGTACTTAGCCAATACTGCTAGAAATTGGAAACATGTAACATCTGCTACGCCAAGAGCTATGCTAGCCAACTGATGTGAAATCGTTTGTGCCCTCATATGCACGAGTCCATCCTGAACTACTTGGGTCTCTATTTCACTGAAAAAAGTTATCCTCGTTCCATCACTGCGGACACACCGCACCCTTCACCGAAAATAGTCAATTTGGGCATGAACTATAGATAGCCAATCCATACCAAGAATAACATCGTATGGCCTCGACACCACCACCAAGAGATTCCAACCAAAACACTCGCCTCCAAGGGTCTGATCACACTATCTACAGAGGTGTGTGAAATCTAAATCTTCTCCAGTCAGTGTTTCTAAGCATATGGGTTGAGTCAACGGCTCAACTAGAATCTCAAGGTCTCGAACAAGATAAGTAGCCAGAAAGGAATGACTAGAACATGTGACTATCAATACGGAAACCAGAGTAGAAATGACACAGATAGTACCTCTAATCATTCAGGGAGTTCCTGGGTCATAAGACTCTACCGCCTGCAGCTGTCCCTGCCTCGGTCCACCAGCTCCCTCAGCCTAGGGTGGACCTCCTGGGGGTGGTGGTGGTAATGGATAAAAACATCGACCACCTCCAACAGCTCTCCTTGCTCCCCTACCACGTCTGCCGCCATGAAGAGCTATTTTCTCCACACGTTTCCTCTACCTCGGTGGTCCATACACTTCTCCCGTGTTAGTAGTACGGTGCATAGGACAATATCGAGTGAGATGTCCCCTGCCATCACATGAGTAGCATCGCCTATCTTGACGCTAGCTGGATGCACCTTGAGAACCCTGTACGGTAGATCCCCTGCCCTAGGATATCCTATGAAAACATCTCCCATGCCTGGGTCCTTGACTTCGGCTCCCTGCTTCCAAGGTCTCTTCTCCAGCTCACCCACTAATGACATCTACCAGCTGCCTCTACTCTGCCAAGAAGCTCTCGACCACCAGAGCCCGCTTGAGCACCCCAGCATAAGTAGGAATGCTCATAGGGATGATGCTATCTCAGATATCTTTGTGCAAGCACTGCTCAAAATTCCGAGCTCTGAAGTACTGATCCCTGACCATATCCATCAAGTACCATGAGAGGTCGGTAAACCTCGATGAATAGTCATCCACCGTCATGGTTCTCTGCTGGAGCTGAAGCAGCTCCTTTATAGGTACTGCTCTTAGTGTAACCAGTGAAATATCCTCTCTATGGAGATGATCAAACTCCGACCATGCATGTTTCGCCTCGTCGTGGGTCTAGATAACCAAACTCCCCCATCGTCCAGCCGAGCCCTGCAGAAGGCTCGCTGCCAGGATCACCATCCGGTCTACTGGTGTCCTTACCAAACGGAAGAATCTGGCCACTACCTCAAGCCAGTCCTCTGCTGCCTGAGGGTCAGGATCGCCTCAAAACATGAGGGGTATCTATCTCTGAAACTCATGGAGTGTGCTCAGCCTATGCTCCTCCTCCACTGGTACTGCAGGCACTAAACACTGCCCCACAGGTGGCGGGATATCTGGCACACCACCTAGAAGTAAAATTGGGGGATCCGGTCCCTGTATCGAGGTTTCATCACTGAGGGGGTCATCCTCATGATCAAGCTACTGGATCCTAGTAGGTGCGTGTCATGGAGGCATCCTGTAAATAAACAAGATGTATCTCAATCAGTGAGTATATCTGGAGAGATGACTCAAGAAGGAAATGGGAACCACAACCCATTCTTATATAATGCATGTACCATTATTTTTTTCCCATTCAACTGGTGTTCTCATGTTCCGAGTCGAAAAGAAAGTTATCAGAGTCCTGGTGTATGGATACGTCGGCTGCCCGCACCATCACTAGGGTCCCTGGCCTGATATCCGAACTCGAAACACTTAACACTGCTGCCCCAAACCAACTCACAGACTATCGGTCCTAAGGTAGAACCAACCACCTCTGATACCACTCTATCATGACCCATCCTAGTGGGTCCCGAGATGCAACTCCCCAAACCCACCTCCAATAGTCCAGGGGATGGTGACTAGCACTGAGTAGGCATGCTACTGACATAGGAGGCATTGCCTATAAACCTATACACACAGACACACACACTCACATCTCCAAGCACACAAATCTGAATTGTAAAAACTACTTAAATAGGAAATCCATGTATACAATAAAAATCTCAACCAATAGAGTACGACAGGAAGTAAAGTACAAGAAAGTAAAACCCTAGGCCAAAAGTACAAGCCCACCAATAAGAAAGTCTATAACAATGTCCAAACTGTAAAGAATGGTATTGGAACTGAAATATGTAGTCGTAGGAACACACCTCGGCCCGCCTGATCTCACTGAGCACCTTCCAATCCTGGTCCACCTAGAATCCTATCCGAGGCTCGCTCGTCTACACAAGACACGACACGTGCGGGCAAAGCCCGTGCAGGGGTGAGTATAACAATACCCAGTAGGACACCCCGAAACTAGAAAGGAAATATAACAAGGGAAATACCACAAAGAAGAGAAAATTATCTCTACATAGTATATTTCTACCAAACATATAACAAGAATATCCAGATATACTCATACATGATCGACTACTGTGAAACCACCACTAAGATCCAACTCTAATGTTTCCACTAAGAATGGAAACGGGAGAACACACTCCTAGCTCTGAAGAGAGAGATACAAAGTACTTGTTCCAGGAGAAAACACTCCAAAAGTACTTTGAGAACATGATGCTCAGATGAGGATCACAACCAATTCATGGGTTGATTCTGACAACTCAGCCTGAGCTAATCTGCTAAGCAGAGGATCGACGCCCGGGTAAAGTTGGCCACATAGATACCAAGAACTCTACATAGGGTTCTAGGAATGAATAGAGGATCCTTCTCTAAGTCTCACAGAGGGGATTCCAATTACTTTATTCAGGCCGTTCTGCTGACGGGATCATACTCCTGTGTAAAGGAAATGATACCAGAACCTTCAGGTGATACCAAGGGGATGAACCCTAAGAACTAGTCCAAGTCATAGAAGAAAAGTGGCACAAGCCATGAAGAAAATGTTACATAGTGTGTAGTATGGTTATACGCCATGTTCCATGGCCCCGAGTACTGCTCGTGTAAACGGCCCTTGTCATTATTTAAATCCGTGTAAAACCATACTACACAGAATGTAGAAAAAGTACATGTCGTGTTCCTTGACCCCGGGTACTGCCCGTGTAAATGGATCATGTCATTCGGCTTGTCAGATAGAAAGAAACTACACAACCTATAGAAGAATCAAACGCAGTTTCCGAGAACCTGGAATTGCTCAGTGTACGCTGTCCATGTGCCCGTACACGGTCTCTGCCCGTGTCCATGTCGCATGTATGTTTACCAGAACACGGGGTATCCCATGTACTGGATAGGTCTGGCCGGGGAAGGGTATACACGGCGTGTCCTTGTCCGTGTACCCTGAACGTGTCCATGTACCCCTGAAGTACACGCCAGGTGGTCCACCGACGAACACACGCCGTGTAGCCCATACTACACGTCATGTAGTCGGGAAATATCTAGAAACATCATCTTCCTCCTCGCGCCTTGGTCGATTCTCCAGATCTTGATCCAACCGCTTGATCATTATGAAACTCTGGATTTGGGGTCGTCTCTCCCCTACAAAACCAATTCTATCGGTTTTGGGCTCCCGATCGTCCTTGATAGCACGCCCCGATCCATCCGCATGAAAACACTGGAAGAACGCAAATTCCGAACCACATCGATTTGTCCGAAGTTGTCGTCGTCGCACCTCCGCTCGACCTTCTCGATGTTTGATCTTGAATTTCAGATCATTGAGGAAAAAATGAATACGTATCGATCTATTTCCTCCAAGAATGTGTTGAATGCATGTGAAGAACACGTAAGAACCGGGAGAGAAAAACACAACAATCGAGAGGGACGAACCTCGATCGATGTTCGTGTCGATCATTGTTCGTCACCATTAAAATGTTGAACGAAAACCAAAATAATTTCAAGAATAAAATCTCCATGATTCCTGCAAATATCTTATCCCGCATGAACGATCGATCCGCGGGCTATTCTGTTCATGGATTAGTCCGTGTTCATCATGGAAAACAAAAACGGGGAAGAAATCATAATTAAAACATCCTACATGGATTATGTGCCGTTCGTTGGTGATGATACAGTCATTGCATCATCATCGCCGCGTTGGGAGGTTTTCTCCAGAGCCTATAGAGCTGCCAAGGGTTTCAGGGTTGTAAAGATTGTAACCCTGGACCCCTACACTATCCATTATTTAAAAAGGATAAAGATATCCGCTAAAAAAGATTTAATATAATATTTTAAATTAAATATTTTATTACTGTTACATCCATGTCCCAGTTTTCGCCACCGGCATGTGCCAGTTGATGTTAGGTCTCTTCTAGGGTAAACCCGCTACTCTGAACGCAACGGTACCAACTGATTTTTGATCTGAGCACCTGTTCAGGAGTTATTAAAATTTTTCAAGAAAACTGCACGCGCATGCAAATTTAATTATTAAAATAAATTCAAACATTTGTTCCGGTCTCACTGGGCCTCGAAACTGCATGCCGTCTTAGAGTCCAGTCTCATATTAATTCCCATATAATATTAAAATAAAATATGAAAAAATTCGAGACATTACATCACCAATGAGGTAATTTCTTCACAACTTTAGTGAAAACATCATGGATGCCATCTCAAGATCATGGGTGGCATAGTTGCGTTCATGGGGACGCAACTGCCGAGACCCTTTAGAAACAATTGACCTCTGCTACATGAGAACACATACTAACTCCAAATGTAAAGCATCACAGAAAACATCAAACAGAACTCCTTCATCTAGAAGACAAATCACTGGATAACTTATTAACTTCTACTTTAGATACTCTAAAGTTGCCTGACACTGATCAGTCTATATAAATGGCCGATCCTTACTAGTCAAAGTTGTCAGCAGAGTCACAACTCATGAGAAATAAGCTACAATCCTCTTGTAGTAGCCTGCGAGACCAAGGAAACTTTGCAACTCTGACACTGTATGGGGGGATTTTCAAGACACAAATTCTTCTATCATTGATGGATCCACAACTACTCCCTGTTGGGACAAAACATTCCCTATGAAATGGATTTCTCGAGCCCAAAACTCACACTTCGACAACTTTCTGAACAACTGATGTTGGAAAAGAACTACCAAAATGTCATGTAGATGCTCTGTATGCCCCTCTTCAGATATGGAGTACAGAAGGATTTCGTTCATGAAAAATACCACGAAATTGTCTAGGACCTCATAGAACATAGCATTCATCAATCCCACAAATACAACTGGAACATTAGTCATGCCAAATGGAATTACAACGAACTCATAATTCCCATGATGACTAAGGAAAGTAGTCTTCGGGATATCCTCATCCTTCACATGCATCTGATGATATCCCAAACACAATTCAATATTTGAGAACCAATTTTCACCTTCCAGTTGATTGAATAAATCTTCAATCCAAGGAAAAGGATAGTGATTTTTTATCGTCCCTTTGTTCAAGTGACGATAATCGACACACAACCACAAACTACCATCATCCTTCTTCACAAACAAAACGGGTGCACCCCATGGTGACACACTTGGATGAAAAAAATTTCCCTCTAACAGACCATAAAGCTGTATACGTAGATCTCGTAACTCAGATGGGGCCATCCTATATGGAGACATAGAGATTGTAGACGCTCTTGGTTGTGGCTCGATCCCAAACTCGATCTCTCGTCGAGGAGGTAATGCTACAACCTCTTGTAGAAAGACATCAGGGTACTCCTCTACAACCCCAAGAAATAACAAATACTAAACCTCTAAAGAACTCAGCATCATCTTATCCATCATGGATGAAAATGATGGAATGCACCTATGACCCATCTGAGGATCACACTAACCGTGAAACACCACTTGATCTCCATCCGCACAAATGAAGATGAACTTCTTCCTAAAGCAAACCACGATAGCCTACATTGAATAAAACCAATCCATGCAGAGGATGACATCATATGGTTGTATTCGTAAACATGGGAAATGTCTCCAAGAGTGGTGTTTCTACAAAACTGGCTAATAGTCTCAACATAATTCAAACAAGTTAGCCCGACCTCCAACTGGTGTAGTCAATGACAAGGGCATTAGAAGCATCTCTACCTCATGTCCCAAAGCATGGAAAAGGGTAGGTGATGTGAAGGAGTGTGTCACTCTTAAATCAAAAACGACATACACCAAGGTAGAAAACAAGAAAAGGGTACCTCGAACGACATTTCGCTCGCCAGGAGCTGGAATTGCTAAAGCATGAAGATGACCATGACCTCCTTTACGTCATTTATAACCCTGATGAAGTCCACCACCATGGGCGCGCTCTGCTCTCTGAGGATATGGAGCTTCATGGGTCTATCATATACCTACCCCATCTACCCTCTACTGATCCAAAGCAGGTGCAACTGGCTGTTGCTGCCTTGGCTGAAACTATCTCAATGAAGGAACCTGGAGCATAGTTCATGTTGCACGATGACCACTATGAAATGTCGGGAACTCACGCTACTGATGACCATGACCACCACAAGAAAAACAAGCGCCTGATCCCATGGCATGGGCCTGAGAGTTTCTAACTCTGGTGAAACGAGATCTGAAGGGCTGGGACCTACCTCTGGCTAAACGAAAACCCTTCTGACCAAAAAACTGAGATCCTCGGGCCACAACTTTTCTTCATGAGGAATCATACCGATTCCCCTCTTGTGTTGATTCGGTCCTAGACAAAGTCCTCTGAACAACCTATGCTCTCGCCAGTAACTCATGATATGTTTTCAGCATAAATGGGGTGACATGGCGCTGGATCTCTAGATGAAAAGCCTCCTCAAAATGTCTCATGTTGGCCACCTCATCTGGTAACGAATCCTAAGAATATCGTAAAAGCATCATGAAATATATTTCAAACTCTTGAACACTGGAGCTCCCATATCGAAGGGTAAGAAGCTCCCGTCGATAGGATTCCTTCGCAGTTGATGATAGAAACTCAACCCTAAACCTATCTCGGAACTCCTCCCATGAGTTCGCAGACTCCTCACGATCCCCGAAGAACAAGAACCACCACTTCCTCGCTGCGGAACACAGCATCGTCACATCCAAGGACACCCAGTGCTCTTTACATGCACAAATCGAACTGAAGTCGATCTCGGCCTCTTCTAACCAGCCTTCTG
Organism: Viscum album; assembly: GCA_963277665.1. Lineage (NCBI taxonomy): Eukaryota > Viridiplantae > Streptophyta > Magnoliopsida > Santalales > Viscaceae > Viscum > Viscum album. The sequence continues at coordinate 384,294,845 of OY728164.1, forward strand.
TGACTGCATCTGAAACAGAGCACTCGTAATTCTATAAACTTTGGCGCTTAAACTCTTGGAGTTTCTTCCTCCAGGTGTCTTCGTCGTCAACCTCTACCCTATGACCATCAGCTGAAACAGCCTGCTGTACATTTTCTGCAGAAACATGACGAGGAACTCGACCTGAATCCATACCTGTAAAATAAGAAACTGTCGGAGTTTCTGAACCTAGAATGTGGAAGACTCAACATTAATTAATTAATTGTTTTCTTTTATCCATTTTAGGTTAACCTATCCCATGGTCTACCAATTAAAACATAGGAAAGAATAATAATGATTCATGATGCTTTCCTAGGTCTCTACCCTGCAACTAGTATCTTCTTGTTTAGTAGCCATTGTAAACTTAATGGTCCATACATCGAATCATAGGGGGCACTAAATGCCTATGTCTCAGCCAGACTCCAATGTTTACCTCACTTGCTAAATATTAATGACATCATTTCCCTACCAATCCATGCAACATCACCTGTTACTAACTCCAAACTCCATCTTACTCCTCAACTAGACCTCTAATAACACTCTTTCATGACCCCCTCCCCACAAAGTGTGCCCCTCTTAGGTTGGCAATGTGAAAAGGAAGATAATGACCCCAGAGTCCCACCTCCAGTAGGCCCCGAGTTGGCGACTAGCACCAAGGGTATTATAAACACACAAATGTGATGCATTACCCTCTAAGAGAACACATGCAGAAGAGAGAGATGAGATAGACACCAATCAACTCCAACTCAGAACTAGAATATAATAGAAACCCATGTGCATATATGAAATGTCATGAAAATTTACTACAACTGGATGTGAAAAACATCAAGTACCCAAATTAAAGTAAAAAAAACAACAACAACAAGCCCGAACAGCTCTGGAAACCCCAAGCTAGTAGACACCAGCTTGATCTCCAACCTACTCCAAGTGACCAAAAAAATAGTTTATATATACATAGGGTGAGTATAAGAGTATACTCAGTAGAATCCTCCCTGAAGCCTCTCATGAAAAAGTAAAGAAATCATGCTAAAGCACAGCTAACAACAAGTGAAACTAACTCATCAACTAAACAGGTATAATAAGTTCCCAAACTCACAATGGCTACTCTCACCAAGTAACACATAGTATAATATATCATATAATAAATAATATAAAAGGTACCCCGCTACTACTTCCCCACTGGTTTTCCTCTTTTCCCCAACGTCGCACATCCTGAGAATCACCCTCCAAAAAGTATTTCCCATAGACACTTGGGCGAAGCACCACAATATGAACCTCGTGTAAAAAAACACCACACCCACACACCATAGTAACCAGGTAGATTATAGGAGCCACCAAAACTCGCATAACATGCATCATACGTCAGGTATTACACCTCAAGCCATTACAGCCCATACACCGAGTAAGGATCCACAAGCCATCACAGCCTATACACGTTACTCCTATAGGAATACATAGAAAACTACATCTAGAATATATGTGTCTGAATAACCACAAGCCATTACAACCCTATACACACATATATGGGGAAAAAAAACCTATGTTCCTACCAACACCAATAACTACCAAGGGAAGAGAGATAGGCCAAACACGGTAGTCAACCATCCATCCTCCCACCGAAATGTTGGGGAAAACACCCCCAGGGCTCAAAATCCTTGGGGTGTCAGTTCCCCTTACTGACATGGTGGAGTATCATATAGAAACACAAAAAATATAGTACATACTATAACTCACAACTACACTATGGGCATAACCTAGACTTATACACACTACAACTAACAACTCTATGACTCTAGGCTTCTACTTCTAAGACCAGGTATCCTATATGGAAACAACCATTTAAATAGAATTATTAGACTACTTCATTCCCTTTTTCAGTTCCACTTTATGTCAATAAATACTTTATATATTAATTAACCATGAACAATTCCATATTAAGTTTCATTAGTATCACACCCAAAGTTAATTGATCCTTCAAAATTACAACCTCGTCATTATGTTCCAGCTTCTACATCCACATGGGTTAACACCATTTATTCAATTATTCATTATAGAATTACTTTCCCACATTACCATGAATTATAGAAAAACATTATATGATATTAAACCAAATGGGGCTCAATACGGCGAGTATATGTACTAACCGCAGAGTATTTGCAGCTTATAGGAATAGCATATACCCATCCTTCCATGAGAAGCTAAACACTGAATGCATGTGTCATACCCCACGTGTTTTTCCCTCTTTCGGAAGATGGGTATGTAAGACCAGCTGCCTTGAGAAGTTGGGAAAAGTAAACCAGATAAACAACCAAACAAAAATCAGCAATCATCCAACAATCACATCCATCCCATTCCATCATCTTTGGTGTCCTCCCGACTCCCACATGTATAAACTGATGCATCTCTCCACTCTAGGATTCATCTGCTACCACAATCAAAAGCCACCATTCCCCATATATCAAAATAGCCATCCAGGATCACAACACAACATAAGAAGCAAGAAAACAAACACCACATTGATTGGGCTCTTGGGCCATTAACAATCAAGAGGGTAACTCTGAACCCCTTAAGGAATTATCAAACAATTAGTTCTTTAATCCATATTGAATAAACAGATTTGTTATTCATAGGTTCCAAATATGGGAAACCTAATCAAAAAGCTATCACAAATAAATGAACATTCATATTGCCCCAATTTGATTAACATCAAATTAAAACAAGAACCATAATCGTTTACAAGACTCTTTATCTTTATCCAAATAATTATCAATTAATCTTGGTTTACGTTCTTTACCAATTTCCATCAATAAAAAGAATACATATCACACAATATAGCAAAACAAGAGGCAATTACATATGATAGATATCAATTTATTTATCCGGTTCAAATATTTATTATGTCAAATCCATTGTCATCTAGTGGGGTTAAAACATGATAAAGATACAGTTTCATATAAAATTATGAGAAGCAATGATTCAACTACTTCAAACAGTTCATCACATTCTTTATCCACACAACTGGTCATGATCATCGTCTCGCGACAACTGCATCCACCTGAGGAACCCACAGTACGCCTGCACCAGCCAAACCCCAAGAAAAACACCATTAGAAGCATGGAGATTACATGCTATAATATGTAAAGGAGAAACCGGAGGAGATGATACCCAAAGGAATGATGATAAAACATAACTTATATCGAAGATTGACCGATATAGCTTGTTTGCATCAAAATAGAGTAGAACCAATCCGAGGAGGAATGTTTGATTGTGAAAATACTACAGGTAGGATTGAAAGGTTCTATTGTCTCATAGCCGAGAACAAAGAGGAAGAAAAAAGGAGGAATATATATTTTCCCTTTTAAATATTTAATGGTGTGACGATTTAAGATATGCTTATTTCCCCATTAAAAGAGTATCACATTAACCCACACAGTTTGACGATGTAAAAAAATCCCGAGCGATATGAATAATTAACATAGGATTTATGGCCTTTGAATAGGCCTTAAGAGTCCTTAATTTAAGTCTTTAAATGTATTTTATGTCAAAGAAAATGTCAAATGGGTGAAACTGTAGGAAGATGGAAACACTGTTCACCTACCGTACTGTACACTTACCGTTACTGTACACCTACCGATAGAGGCTAATGATAGAGGTTACCGATAGACCTCACCATTCTAGAAACACTATTCATGGAACCTCATTGATAGAACTGTTCACAAAACCTCACTAATAGAACAAAAAGCACGGAACCTCACTGATAGAACACTATTCACCGAATCCTCAGTGATAGAACACTGTTCACTAAATCTTCACTGAAAGAACATAGTTCCCTGAACCTCTTTGATAGAACATTCTTAACTGAATCCTCAGTGATAGAACACTGTTCACTAAATCCTCACTGATAGAACACTGTTCACTAAATCCTCATCGATAGAACACTGTTCACTCTATTCTCACTGATAGAACATTGTTCACTAATCCCCACTAATAGAACACAGTTCACTAAATCCTCACTAATAGAACACTGTTCACTAAATCCTCACTGATAGAACACTGTTCACTAAATCCTCACTAATAGAACACTAATCACTCAATCCTCACTGATAGAACACCGTTCACTAAAACCTCACTGATAGAACATTGTTCACTAAATCCACACTGATTGAACATTGTTCATTAAATCTTCACTGATAGAACATTGTTCACGAAATCCTCACTGATAGAACATTGTTCACTGAATCCTCACTGATAGTACACTATTCACCAAATTTTCACTGATAGAACACTGTTCAATAAATCCTCTCTGATAGAACACTATTCTCTAAATCCTTACTAATAGATCACTGTTCACTGAATCCTCACTAATAGAACATTGTTCACTAAATCCACACTAATAGAACGCTGTACAGTGAACCTCACTGATGGAGTAATGTTTACCTACCGTTGTAGGTTACCGATAAAGGTTACCTATAGGGGTTACCGATAGAACATTTCACTTATGGAATTGTTCACTGAATTGGAAATTTGGAAAAGGAAAGAGAGGTTACCATTAGATGTTACCAATAGAACTATTCACTGATGGATCTTTTCACAAAATTGGGAATTTGGAAAAATTATTGGGGATAAGTCACCTTGACCTCTTAGAACACTTCAAACACCATATTTTCACATATTAATGGATCAGAGAGGTCTGAGACATTACAAGATGCCACTAAGAAGAATTTATTATATAATATCCCTCTGCGTTTGATTCTAAAACGACATGTGATAGAAAATTTTTGTTCAGAGCATTGATGATAACATTATCATACAACATGGTGTAGGATTTGATGAAGTAAAGTGTAAATAGGTATTTCTCAAACCACCTCAATCTATGATTAATTCAATTTTTATATCCTTATAGGACAAATTATTACGGTTTTAAAAGTATTTAAACCTATCCAGAAATTATAGTGTTTCTATTGAATAATAGAATTCACAACTGCAGTATTCTCTAAATCATGAGTAGCATAATTTCCCTTATTAATTTGTCGATGAATAGAAATTTAATTTACCAAGGGATCATCCAACTTGATAAAATATCCTAGTACATCACTAGAAGAATCAAAAAAAAAATTCAAACCACAATTGATGATTAGGTAGGCTCAAAATACAAGATGATGATAGCAGTTTTTTTATGTTCATAAAAGAACATTGATACGTTGAATCAAATGTGAATTACACCCATTTTATAGTAAAATAATGAATATGTTATTCCATAAATGATAAATATATGATGAACCATCAATAATATATAGAAATAAAATTTATGGTCTAAATCATAAATATATTATGTGGTTCTTCACATAACAAAACATCCTTCACATTCTTAGGTTCATTTGATAAACCATGCTCAAAAATCCAGTTCCATATTAAATTTTATCCATTGATCAAAGAATTAAATATTCAATGAATTATATAAAAACATTTTATCCTATGTATTTCTAAAACCACACCCAAATTTTCATCATTCTCACACATATATCTTTAATAATTCAAAATATAATCCATAAACACTACGACAAAATTGTTGAGAAACTAATAGAATAACCAATTCGTTAATGTCGTTAATCCCATTGGTGTTTTAGTCAAAACCAATGAAATAACAAGATATTACAAATTTACACACATTCTTTAGAAATCTATAATCAGTATAACATACTCTTAAACTCTAAGTTTATGATTACCATATCTTTGACCAATCCAAAGAAACTAGTTTATCCATTAAACTGATCAAAAAATTCATCCATGTGTTGGAAACAATTGTTTTTACTAACCATTATACAATTCAACTCCTAATAATATAATGAAAATTTGGATTAAACCATCTTCCTTCTTTGAAAATAGCATTATAGCTTCCCAAAATTAAACACTAGGGTGAAGAAAACCTTTCACCCCGAGATCATCCATCTAAGTATTGACATCATTCACCTATGACAGTTCCATATGATAAGAATGTTTCATCATTTTCTTTATACCTGACACATGATCAATCAATAACTATACACCCATATATATATTATTCCAAATGAATTTTTGTATAAACAATATATAAATTTAGCTCAATTATGGGAAGATCAATAATGAATGTAATTTCATTAATCAGAACAATTCCAACCGACATCTATCTCCAGATCTCTGGATGGGATGTTCTTGCATAACCAGACATCAGGTACCACTATCACTAAAGCACCCATGATCTCCAATAAACTATAGGAAATGATATATTTTATGATAAAAATAATCCTTATAATGAGGATCAACAAGACAATCCATGTAAATAGTGATTCCATTCATATTAATATTTAAGAAAAGAGGGTCGTAGACTAACCATAAATCATCATTTGATAGCACATAAGGACACATTAAACCCAACTCCTTTCTCTTCCAAAAAGGAGTCTCTAACTCCATAACAAATTCCAAGAGTTTTTTTTGGAAGTTTATTCATATAAAAAATTGAAATATATATATTAGAATAAAGAACAAGAATTAAATATAAAAATTACAATTAATGATACAATAAATTTGGTACATCTCAAAGTCATAGGGTGGATATATTTATCCAATAGAAACATGTAAACTATATGCAGGTGATTCAACCTTGATGAATATTTCTAGAGATCTATGTCTATGAATAATCTAACTACCCAACAGTACCCATCATAGTTGATGATATCTCAAAATATGCTGGAGTAGACATAGCCTGACCAAAACGTGGTTGATGAACATAACATTGACATTGTTTGTTCATATTAGTAAGTGGAGGACAATAATTACATGTGTTTTTAACTATTATAAACTAATATAAATTCAAAATAATGCATCTTGCTTTAAATATTTATGATAAATAAGACTATTACCTAGAAGCAACAACCCCACTCATGTATTGATCGTACCACATCATCTTCTTCCCTACAAATATGATGAATATTACACTAAATATAAGAGAATGTGAAGAATATCCAATATTGAAATAAATATTAATTCGTTATTTTATATCCATATAACCTTTGTATACATATGAAGAAATCATCAGAGTAAATACCTATGATCTGATAGCTGAAATAAAACCCTATAGGTACTTTTGATCCTTTAACTGGTCCCTTTTTAGATATTTTTCTATAAAAAAAATACGTCTCAAAAAATAAATTATTTTATGTAGAAATTGAATTCCCACACTAAATAAATTTTAGAAACAATGGAGATATATCAATAATACATAACTATAGAAAATATTCAAGAAGAAGAGTCTTAAAAACCTAATAGTCTTATCCAATATTCATATCCACCTTTTCTATCGAATTCGACCATCTATTTCTAGGAACCTCTAAACTAATCATCACTCACATCACCTTGATTATATTAATTATATACAGGAAGTCAAAAATATGATTAGTCTCTTATATATTGTCATCATATTCTCGAGGGTCATTCATACCATTGAAGGATGTTTAAATCTCATTCAATAACTCTAATGATCGATCTCTATTCCTAACAATTATGGATGTGCTTCGATGAATCCATTTAGTAATTGTAGTACATTATAATCAAAATCATGAATAAATGACATGATAGGTTCTATAATATTATAATCCATGAAATTATTTTCATGTGGCCCATAAGATGCCACTTCATATATAACCCACATTAGAAATATGAGAGTCATATTACTACACTCAAAAAAAAAAGTAATCGACCAGTCAAAAGAATATTCTCTGTTAAAACTAGAAAAAACAAAAAATAAATGTATATAAAAAACATGAACTAATAAATGGATACACACAACCGAACATACCATGGTAACAAGAGTCTCTTCACGAAAATCACTTTAAATACACTAATTGTAACGAACCTATCATGTTCGTGAAATCCTATATCATGCATATAGACTATCCCATAAAAAGGAATATTATTGAAATTATGTCCCCCTAATACCATTTTTAACACATAAACCCAGATACCATCTAAAAATTCGAACCCTTTTCAATCCACCATATACAAAATGAGATTCCTCATCACATGGGACATAGACTAGATCTTCCGTAGCAAATAACATCCTAAAGGAACAATTTCACCAAACCAAATGCAACAACATGGAATATACATTCATGAAAATGTTAAAAAGATGAATATAAATATACATATATAAATATATTAAAAGGTATAGTATAATAGAAGTGATGTACCCAATAATGGTTTCAAAGAAATTTGAAATAGAAAATTCTAACAACAACGTTTGAAAAAATAAAATAGCTAATCTAAAATCACAACATGGTAGCATGGAAAGAATCCCACCATATGACCCCCACCTATATAAAAACCCATCTGACAAAAACCATACTTCTAATCTTTGGCTTCATTCATTTCCCTGCATCAAAAGTCATAAGAAGTTATTCACACCACAAAATTAGTGCACTAGGCGTGAGATAATAGGCTATTTAGGGTATCAGCAAGGTGTTCCATATCATGTATATATACAATAATCATGAAATATTTTTCTATAATGAATAAAATTTATTATATATAGTTTAATAGTTTTAATATAAAATTAATGGAGATAAATTTACATTGCCCTTGTTCTAAATTCCCAAATATTGATGTTAATTCTATTTAAAATCATTTCATATACATATAACAAGGAATATATATCAAATGAATTTAAGTGTCATATATCATATCAAAATACAACCATTATTGTATGTTCTATAATGAACAAAATTACCCAAAACAACATCTTATTTGAAGACAAATATTAATGTAATTTATGATTGATGAGAAACTCAAACCTAAAATGGAAAATCACACCCACATAAAGAATATAAGAATATTAATCGAGTCTATAGATCATAATAATAAAATTAATTTTTTCACATAAAAGGTTTAACATGTTCCTACAACAACATAGCATAGGATTAGAGGAAAACCCTATGAGTAAACCCCCAGACAAATGATGTGTCATATTAATAGACTTTCTTATTTAGAAACAAAGGCCATAAATGTTATATATATATCTAAATAATTCATTAAAAAAAATTATTTACAATTTCAACAAAAAATGAATTTAAATCCATTTTATAAATATTTTCTCTATTATTTGAGTACATATTATCATTTTCCAAATGCTAGGGGAAAAAATATTTTATTAAAATTCATTTCCATAGTCAAAAGAATAATACCAATAAATCATGCCTATCAATTTATACAAAATGTATTAAATAAAAAAATAATTTCATATCCATAACATTGTTTATAGACAGAACTATGTACCACAAAAATCAATTACAGTCACCCTTAATGGTATCCACTATTAGAAGGAACACAAAAAAGAAAACATAGGCACTAGAACCAATTAACACATCAAATAATCGATTCAATTTAATATAAGTTTTAATAATTAAGTATGATAACTATATAACACAATAATTTACCCATGCCCCACCATAACCAAAAGATATTCCCTCAGAATAAAATAACACAATAGATAAACCTGGGAAAAAATATTTACCAAAATAAATCAATTGATCAGATAACACAATGAAAAATTTATAATATAGTTAACGGAAATGAACATATGTAATGTATTAGTACCATATATAGAATCAACTCAACTAAAATAGAGATAAATTTATGAGTTAAGTAATTCTAACAATGTGGATGTCCATGAAATCACATTAGGGGATCTCTAGGTCGAGATCATGAAGGCTACAAATTGAATAAATAATAATCTAACACATACGTCACCCAAAATCCATTTCCAGGAAATTTAAACATCATGTAAACCAGGTACCTATTTTTTAATTAATGGTGTTCTTAAACTCTGAATACTAGTCAATATTTTATAAAAAATATTATTCGTAACATTACTAGGTGTACAATCATTACACAATGTGTAATATTTCTAATTGTGTACTCAAATCACAATGTGAGCCTCAAAAACATTAATCATCATGTAATTAATCTAAATTCCATTAAAATTTATTTAATATAGTGAAAATATAATATTCATAGGAGAAAAAACCTTCCTCCATTTGAATTCCCTAAAAATGGGGAGAACCCTTTTAAGATATTACACATTTATGCATAGAATTCATTGCATAAAATAAATATACATCCCTATAAATTAGGTTATATTCACACAAAAAATATCTTTATCTTAAGGATTTGTAAAAAATTCATAATTAAAGGGGAAAACATGTAATGATATTGTAATTACAAGAATGTGATAAATAGGATGTTACACCACTCTTTTATTACTACAGACTACTGTATTGTGATGCGATGTGATATGTACATCAATTACTCATTTCATATAAAGTAATAATGATATTTTTTAAGAAAATATTATATATACATATATATGTGTGTGTGACAAAAAAAAAGTTCTACAATTGTGATATATTATTTAACAGTCAATCATTTTATCAATCGAGAATATAGAAACAATGTCTGTGGGTACATATGACATATCATCTCCATGAATGAAAAAATTCCACTTTTAGATCTATATTTAATGTATTACTATAGATAAATATATAAAGGATATATAATAAATTTATAATAAGGATAAGTTTTGGAGAATATAGGACCATGATCAAAGTAAGAGTACTAAATATACCATAAAAACAGGACAAGTAACTAAATTATAGTTCAAAAAGTTGTAATAAAAAATAATTTTTAATTAATGGGAAATAAATTGACATATTAAATTCATATATATATATATATATCATTATGATTCAGTAATATATATACATAATAAATTTATATTTTTAATACAAGTGTTTCAACTTTGTTAGATGAAATTTGATACATAAGGAATGTGATTTCCATCTCCCTTATATTTTATGCGAGACACATTCCAAATTGACCACAAGTTTTATTTAAATGGTGTATATACTAATGATTAATTTAATTTATGATACATAACCAAACATTTAGGGGAATTTACATATCATTTTTAGGATTTTTATTTCAAAGGGATTACAAGTCATATGTTACCAAGAGGTAAGATATTTTTATCCCAAATTACCTTTTTTAAAACATATGTTCTCTTGTGAAAAGATAATATCTTATGAGTGGTATATACTTCCACATTGGAATTTTATGTCCCTAATAATCATATATTCATGATATTTATTTTAAATTTTTATTTAATTCTTCACGAGTTTTATGATTCTACATTTACCATTAATATATGGTTTTGATGTTATAATCACATTTTTATCAGGATTGGATATGATAACACTCTCTGTGACGAAGTATTAGGAAATATTTCACAAGGAATTTATGAATAATATTAAAATATAACTATTTATTAATAATACACGTTTTATATTACATTTAATATATTTATGTACTATTTATTTCTAATAATTTTTTTAATGAATGCTAACATTATTTCATTCTTTGATAGACACCACTTTTTCTTTTATATACATGTTTTCTAAAAATGTTTTTAAATTTTCTCTAAAATTATCCAAAGAACATATTAATTTCATTCATAACCATTTATAAATATTTAGTATTTTTTAAAATTCAAATCAATATGTTTTTTTTAAAAAGTCCCCTCATGCCTTTTAACAATATTAGGAATGGAATATATGTTTATTGTGTATGATATGAATAAAATATTACAAAAGAATTAACATTAATATAATTTATGATTACTAAATAAATATTCACTGAAACTATCAAATATAGTTACTTCTATGATACTATATGAATTATGAATATTAAAAAAGTTTATTTTGAAAGAACACATGTATTTCTCCTAAAATTTTCAATTTCATTATCCATTCCAAGTATTTTTCAATAATGGGTGGAATCCATTTATATTAAATAATATAAAATAGTGATATGGTCCAATGATAACATCATTAGTCATTCACTAGATGGTTTATTTTTATTATGATGAATGTATTTGGGAGATGGTTATTTATACATGGGTTTTTCTGTAAAGATATGTTTTATAAATCATAGTTCTTTTCATAGGTTTTGATATGTATAATTTTAATGAAGATCATCTCATTTACTTTGATATGATACAACGACTGTTTCAATATCTTGTGGAATATATATATATATATATATATATATATATATATATATATTTGTGTGTGTGTCTGTTCCCTAGTATGTTATTAGTGGGACCAATATCACCCTAAAACTAATTGGGTATTAAAGTATATATCATGATTTGACAATGGGAAACATGTCGATAGGATTGATCAGCATTGGAATATAGGTTGAATGTCATGATGGACAATAGAAATTTAGTAATGAGAAATTATTCCAATTTCTGGTGGACTAAGTAGTTTGATTTGTAAAATGAAATGGTTTCTATACCTATATTGGTGCCACACAATTTGGATATAATTTTATTGTTCGGGAGTTAGGATGATTTTATACTCTTATGAGGAATTTCTTATAGAATGATAATGTTGTGTTCCATGACACATGTTTAGGGTATATGATGGGTTTAGTATGATATTATTAAGTAATAATCATGATCTCATAGCATTATTCTTGTATAATTAATTCATGTATTTAAAATGAAAATTACATTAATTAAACATAGAGATCATGTAAGATCCTCCTTTCTTATGTTTTATTTCCTTAGTTTATGAAGAAATAATTAAGGTAGGCTATGATTATGAGGTGTAAAAAATGAGAGGGTATTTATTGTATTTGTTGAATATCTATAAATAAATTATAATATAGTGTAGAAAGTATCCAAAATAAATAATCAATTATATTCAAGGCATCTATATTTCAGAATATTAAGAAAATATTCTTGTTAAAAGATGTAATACTTATTTTACAAATAAAAAATATATTATAGTGAGAGTGGATTCCAAGAAATTATATCCCTATCTGGATAATACATGTTTATGTGTTTGTGGAACAGATATAACAATGGAAATGAAAAAAAAATATTATGTCAGCCATGAATCTAGTGCTTCCTGTTACATGAATATGAACTTTATAGTGCATCTAGGTCGACACAACTGAGTGATATGATTTAGAAATTAACAAATTTCTAAAAAACAATCATGAATCGTTTGGGTTATAAAATTATTTCCAATAGAATCAAATTCATACATTTCTAAGGATATTTATATGGATAAATCCATGGGTATAAATATATCACAAAAAATTGGTGATGTATAGTGAGAGTGGATTCCAAGAAATTATATCCCTATCTGGATAATACATGTTTATGTGTTTGTGGAACAGATATAACAATGGAAATGAAAAAAAAATATTATGTCAGCCATGAATCTAGTGCTTCCTGTTACATGAATATGAACTTTATAGTGCATCTAGGTCGACACAACTGAGTGATATGATTTAGAAATTAACAAATTTCTAAAAAACAATCATGAATCGTTTGTATAATTTTCATGACTGACATTGGTTACACCAAAGGGGTAATAAATTGAAAATATTGTGTCATGATTTAGAAATACTATAAATTATTTTTCCGGATAATGTATCCATCCAGTATAAATATTATAGATCATTATATTTTTTAGTCAGTAGTGGTATCCATAAAGAATTAGGATAATGTTGATTGTGAACTACAATGTGTTGATGAGAAATTTAATGGGATAAATACTGGATTGAGGGAAATTGTGATTATACCTAATCAGTTATCATGATATAATATTACAAATATATTCCATCAAATGATCTCAGACTCACCAAATTAAATAATGATATATATTTTTGTAAGTTAAGTGGTGGAAACCATAGAGGAAATATGATTCAGTTTCTTATATGTCAGCAATATTCGAAAAACCAATAACGATAATGTCTCTGACGACTGAGAATCTGTTTTATGTGTTGAAATAAAGGGAATATATTATGAAATTTCAAATGAAAAATAAAAATTTATGTTTGCATATTGAATGTGAATATTCGTCACCATAATTTATAATTGAAAATTTGAACACCCTAAATGTGTAATGTAGGGGAATTATCTAAATTTATGTTTTAGGGGGAAGATCATGAAGAAGGTGAACAAGGTTTTATGTTAAATACTTTTTTTATTAATGATTAAAAGACTAGAAAGGAAATAGGGAAAGAATGATGTTGTAATGATTAAGATGAAGAATCCCGGTTAATGGTGTACAAATGAAGTGTAATAATTGGTTTTGTTATCAATTAAAATTATAGGAGATATGTTGTAGTATAATTTTTATTAATTTTATTTTTTAATTTTGTTCATAAATTTTTCCTTTCTGATTTCAAATAATATGTTCATTGGTATAGAAGACCTGGAAAAGGGATTTATTTTCATGGTGATATGTTATAAAAACACATGTATGATGGAAGATAATCTTTAATATATTCCATAAGATTAGATAATGGTTATATAATTTGATAAAGGGATGATTGATATGGATAAAGTAAAGTATTATTATTGATCATTGGACTGATTACTTTTTTTTTACAATGTGCTTTATGTTATCATTAGCAAATCCTAAAACATTATTGTATTTAGGGGATATGTTCCTTAATTTGTGGATTCATTTAATTAATATAGTGGAATGTATGATTTCAGTTTGCTTTTATCCTAATTATGTCAATCATCATGTTTTATTAAAATATATAATGAAGTATTCACCTATTTATTGTGTGACAAATAAGGTCTATAGTAAGAAATTTGGTGAATTAATATTAATATTATTTTTTGAAATTTATAGACAATTTTTTATAAATTGTTAATTTTAGTTGGGTATAATGTTAAAAATTAATGAAATGGTCTAAGTGGCACATTTGATGTGGTTTTAGATATTAAATTTTTATTATAGAATATGAAGATTTACGTATAATGGTTAACTTTGAAAATAAAACTTGTTTTGGATCATAACTAGATATTGATAGAATGAATTGTCATTTTATTTTTATTATTATGATAAAATAATATTTCTAAAATTAAAATAAATCACAATGTCAAAGTGAATTGTTTAATATATAAATTGATCAAATAATAGAAAAACGTTTTGATTGTACTTATGAAATATAATGTAATCAACTAAGTATATCATCTCATAAAAATTTGTCAACCTTTTTATTTGGACCTTATAATAAAAATATTATAATTTTATCTTAATTTTTAATGTATTAATGGAATTTTGAAACATTAATTTTTTTTTTATTTTTGTCCTATAACATTAAAATGATCATTCACATGATTTTGATGACTTATATTTAGAATTTAGTTTTTTTCCTTGTCAATATATTCACATCCAACTATTGTTCTCCAAAATAGAAACCCAATTATGTGTCATTCATTATGTACTTCATATTTATTTTACCATTTACTTATAATATGAATTTTTATAAATTCATTCTTGATATGGGTATTCAATAATTTAATTTTCAAATGAATAATGCTTAACAATTGAGAGAAAAGTTCTAATTTTAAGGGAATAATTATTTAGTGGGGCGGGTAGAATGATACACATTAAGATTAAGAGGAATATAATTTTTTCATATAAAGTTAATCCCATTGGAAAATAATGATATAGGAAACACCAAATTTTTATTAACCATGCTATGAGATATAAATATGGGTAATAATCAATAAAATTTATTAATTATTTCATATAAAATAAGGACATGATTTTCAGTGAAATTAATTTTATAATTCAACAATATGTTTCATTAATAAATTATTTCTATGATATTGCATATTAGTCTATTTTAATATTAAATCATATAATGATTATCACAAGTCATGTAATAAATATATAATCATATTTTCCATGAAAAACATTCATTTTACTAAAAATCAATTTTCCTTCACATATTGATTTTTTTTTAAAAACTTTCTATCACATTGATAAAATTTATTTTTTAAATTAATGTAATATATTTAATCATTAAGTGAAAATTATATTAGTTAATTTTTTTGGGATCATAATGAATATGTTAGTTTTCGAGGATGAGTGAAAAAAAAGTGTTTAAATTGAAAACTGTCGTTTTGTTTGAATTATATATAATGTTCAATTTTTTTAAAAAATAATTTGAAATTTAATATAATATTAATAATATGAACACAAGCCAAATTTCTTCCATTTGATTAAATTTTATATTCAATATTTATATAATTGTTTTTTTAAATCATGTGAAGATTTTGACTTGGGAAAACATCATTATCATCATGTTCAAGGGTTTAATTTTTTTAATATTTAACAACTTATGTGAATGGTATTGGAGAAAACATATTAAATATTTATAATTTTAATAGATATAATTATATAATATGGTGAACATAAATTTTCATTAAAAATTATTTCAAAAAATATACTAATTATAGATCATGGTTAATCTTAAAAATTTTATTCCATAAAACTAAACTGATAATAAAAGGCATAAAATGACATATAAACATGAAAAAAAACAAATTAATGACCATATATCTACTATATCACATTTTTAGAAAAATAAAACCATTTCTAATCATTCATTCATGTCAAAAATATGTGTTCAAATAATTATTCTCAAA
The DNA here is from genome assembly GCA_963277665.1 of Viscum album. Lineage (NCBI taxonomy): Eukaryota > Viridiplantae > Streptophyta > Magnoliopsida > Santalales > Viscaceae > Viscum > Viscum album. The sequence goes on from OY728164.1 coordinate 384,311,418, forward strand.
CATTAATTGTGTTTTCTCTCACTCAATCATAAAGCCAACCCTCTCTTTCCCTATCATCACACATAAGAAACCCATTCTATCACCAAATATCATAAAAATTATCTTCATAAAATCCATCCCAACATAAAATAGACGTTATAATTACTATAAATATCTATTATTAAGGCATTAGTTATATACCTACTGAGGCACTATAAGGAAGCAGTAAATTTCATAAACATGTATTTTTGAATTATTTCATCTTATGAATCCCTCATATATTGAATAATATACTGATATAATAAATAAAATAACCCCATAAAATTATATTTTAATATTTTAATTTAATAACTTGTATACTTCTCCAACTCTATCAAATAAGAAACGAAATTGTCAATAATGTACATAGAAGACAATCGCCTCATGAACCGATGTTATTTGTTTTTCATCACAAAAACACTTGTCTTGATATAATAATGTGTTTAATGTTTATTTATGATAATATTGATAATGATAAACTTCTATATATTATAATTAAAATATATATTTGTACACTCCATTCCTTAGGAATTCAACAATGTTTCTTGTGTATGTGGTGTACTATTATCTCATAAACTGATTTAATTATTTATTAACTTATTCTATAAATTTAAGGTAAAAAATTTTTTATAATAAAATTATTATATATATATATAATAAAATTTATTCTCAATTTTTATAATTTTATTTACCTTAATTTCATTTCAAACATTGAGGAAATAGAAACAATATTTATGTGATCGTGTTGCCTACCATCTCCATGAATAATCTAATAAATTTTATATCAATAACAATTATGGATACCTATAAATAAATATATGGTGAATTTTTTAAATATTTGTATCACAATTTATATTATATTGATTATTTAACCATTATTAATGCAATATGATAGAAAATACATATTCAAAACCAACATGGAAAATGATTTTGTTATTCATCGAAACATAATTTTTTAAAAAACTGATAATAAAAATGGAATAAAATTGGATAAGTAAATTAAATTTTCCATGGGATATTTATGATATATTATGGAATATATTTATAATAAAATTATTTATTATATAATGTTGGTCTGAATGTGAATGATGGAAGACTAGAGTTAATGTATGATATTTTAAGTTATCATTTATTTTCTGTGAGACATATTCCTTATTCACCACATGTTAATTTTATGTGGTGTATATAATTCCATTGAATATAATTTATTAATATTATCCTAAATATTATTGTAATTTCATAAAAAAATTATTATATCTCCTTCAAGTGTTTAATTGTTTGAGATATAAAAAATCTATACATGTTTTTATCGCAATTTTCCTTTATTAAGATATATATTATGTTATACACATATTTTCATTTATCGTATATATATACATCACATTTAATATATTATATCTTAAATATCTTAATATTTAGGATATTAAATCATTACATTTAATTAATTCACTGTATAGCTTACAGTAAAATTGTTACCAATGTGGAATGGTTTGGACATTATAATATAATTGTTTATCGGGATTTTTTATGGTTATTCCTTAGATGATGAAATATTGTGACATATTTCCCAATAACTTCAAAAAATGACATTATTTAATAATTCAGATGAAACCAATTTTTAATTATTTTATAAGTCATATAATAATGTTATAAAAAATCCATAAAATTATAAAAATGTATTATTAATATCTATTTTACCCATGCTTTAATTTTAAAAATTGATTATAAAGAATAAATTTTACTTTTTTCCAAAAAAAAAGATTTCTTTTTCTTTTAGAAAAAAGTTAAACAGAATATGTTTTCTAACATGTAAATCATGAACCAAATCTCATTAAATCATGAAAAATATCTGCATGGAAGAATAAATAATATATTTTCTTTAATAAATTCAAAGGAAATAATTTACATCATATTTTATGAATTTATAATTTTTAGAAGGATGTTTTCAATGAAAGGTTATTTCAACAATAAATGTTCCTTGTAATATCACATTAAAAATATTTTTAAATATTAAATGAAATTATTTGATATTACAAAATAATTAAAGAGAAAATGAAACAATTAAACATTATTTATTCCTTCCACATATGGAATATCATTATTATGAAAAAAGATAAATATGAAAATCATTTCTTCCCCACAGGTTATACTATGATGAAATTTTTATTGAAACCTGTTGATTTTTATGGGTTTGTTACTGATGAAGGTTTTATGAATCCAATTTTCTTTAATGTGTTCTAGTATAATCAATTTTTTATAATCCTGTGGAAGAAATATATATATGTATATATTATTTTTATTATGTGGTAATGAAGACCTATATAACCCTCCAATTCACTAGCTAAATAATTATATATCAAGATATAATAATAGGAAAAGGAAAAATATATTGATCTATAGTGGGGGACATGATTATGGTATTGATAAAAAATGGTAAATTGGTGATGTCGTTTGATGATCTAGGTTTTATTGTATTGGTAGTTAAACATGAAAAATGATATGGTTTCTGCATCTATTTTAGTGAAACATTTATGTCATGAGCTTATTGATTATAAATTATTATTATTATTATTTTAGAGCCTTGTGAATCATGTATTTTGGAATGATAATTTTATATTAGTTGGATAATGTTTATGATCTATGATATGTTGGTTATGAACTTTTAATATTATGTTCATGATCAAAAACTATCATTGTTATATTATTCATTCCTATGATTATAAATGTTATCTCCCTTGATAATACTTATAAAGCATATTATCTCACCATTTATTATTTCTCAATTCCACAGGTTATGAAAAATCGTATTGAGAATATTATGTTAATAAGTAGTTGAACATGGGAACATATTTGTGGGTGAGGTTTATGATATTTCATTAAATAAGAATATGTTTATTTAGTATCTTATGTGAGTAAACTATATGGGTCCATGATCATGAATTTGTTAAATATAATGAATATTCACCTAAAAATATGTGGTATTTAAGTATGAGTATTCTAGCTTATAACATTTTTAGTAGAAAAAAACAATGATTCATTATTTTACCTTATATATATTACTAAAAAAAATTCCAAAATTAATACTCAAAATGAAATGTTAAGTTTTATCAAACAATAAAACATGTTTAAAATTTAAATATAAACTAATGAATATATTAAAATGGTTGCTTGAAAATTAATATATTTTAGAATGTGGATAAATCTAAAAAAATATTTGAATTTAACAAATAAAAAACAATTAAATAATAATATATACAATAAAAAAACGCATTCCCACTGGTGAGCAACCCAATGACCAAGGGAGTTCCCCATTATGATAGAAAATTACCAGATTTCTCAATAGAAAATGGGGAGAAATTGTACTATATATAGATAAGTCTTAATGGCCCAGATCACCTTAAATGTTAAACCATTAATAGACACAAAAAACCCACTAATAGAATCCAAACATGGTTTATTAATATCATAATTATATAAAATATAGTTCTACCAAATATAATCAAACAACCATAATTAATCATTAAAACTAGTTGGATCATATCCTTTAATATCACATGAATCCATGCACATGATTATTGATATCCATTTGTAAATTTCTATACTACCACAAGAAACATTTTTAGTAATATAGAAAACACTTTGAATCATATAAATATAGTCTACATCCCTAGAGGACACACCTATAACATAATTCCCAGCTATGGTATCCTTAACATAGACAACTCTAAATTATTATTTAATGTTTCATTTATTTGGAGAATCGATAGACCCAACCATCCAATCACTATAAACACTTTATTATTTCACCATATATCCAACTATACCAAAATGATCTACATGATAAATGAAATTACCAATTCCCTTTGTAATTCATGTTATTACTAATCTCATATAGACCAATGATAATTTACTTTAATTCTTATATTTTAAGATAAATATAGGTACATAAATAATGACATTTATTAAATCAATTCAACATACTCGTTCTATATTCAAACATAATTTCGAATATCTAATATACTAAGAATGAAATTTCACACCTTAACCACTAGAGATTTTGAATTTTTTTGCAGTTACCCTGACCCTAGTAGCTCAGATTTGACACCGGCTACCATTACATTGGCTTAAGATTCATATAATTGAATATAGATGGATATCATTATTTATTACTATTGGTAATCTATATATATACAATATTGTCATGTTATATTTAGAAATAAGAATTAAAAAACATTTTATTTTAATGGAATATATTTATTAAAAAGTTATTTTTCCTATATATTAGTTATAGTAAACATCATGAAGCCATAGGTAAAAAAATAATATTAATCATTTTAAATTAACAATTAGAGTTAAGTACCACAGATGTTATCAAGATTTAATTGGAATATTCATCATGGAAAGGTAAATAAATAAATAAAAACATTCAATTTAAATTAGATGAATGAATATATAGTAATGTAATAACACATATTTAATATTAAATAAGTGATCAAAAAATAATTTTGATATAATTAGTACATTAATAGATATGTAATAATCAATATATATTGGTAAATAACTGAAAACATAATCCATTTAGTCATAAACTAATAATGAAGTACATTTACAGATAATTTCATAATAGAAATATAAAAGATAATAATAATAACTGAAATGATTGAAAATATTAATTACCTAATATCATATCTCCGAATAAAAGTATACCATTACCATCATATCCCATACCCAGGAAATTTTAATCGATTTTATGTGAATACCTATTTTGCTGAGGATAGCCAACTCATTTCTCCCCATGATAATATGTAGATACATCAAGTGGATTAAATTAACTAGACGTAATACATGCATTTTACGTACAAATAATTCTTAATATATATAATAATTGATTCAATTGATGAAATTTATTTCTCAACCTTAAATATATCTATTGAGTAAAAGGAATAAATTTATCTTTATTTCCCCAGTCAATCAATTAACTGTCAAGTAAAAACCAATTTTATAAATGTTATATATTTTTGGATTTTAAAATATACATGATGAATAATTTGGATATTTAGGGGGAACATAATGTCCAATTATCAATGTAATTTGAACATTTAAATGGAATATTATTAGTATAAAATGAATAATAGGATTTATTTTCATTAAATTTCCTATCTAAAATTTTCATAAACACTTTAAAGGATGAATTGGGGTAGTATGAAAACAATATATTCCAATGATATTACATTTAAAATAAGTGTTGTTGTTCTTGATGAATTAAAATACTACAAAAATATCATTTAATTAATTCGTGAGGATAATATTCTTTTCATTTTGATTTTTTTAATTCTTTTTCATTGAAATTGAATCGTAATAAAATTTCAATAAAATAGGAAAACATAAAAAAATAAAATGAATATACTAAGATATTTCGTTCAAGATGGCTTTCAATTCCATAAATATACTAAACATAAAAAAAAGAATATTTTGTTTTATTTATAAAAAGGTTAGGACAGTTTATTGTTCAGAAATTACAAGAGGATTCCAATTACATTTTTGGTAAAATATAATGGGTAATTATTTTGAAAAATAAATGACACTCCATTGAAAAAAACCAAATAGAAAAAATGAGTTGAAATCCTAATGATAAATCTTTTTCAAATTGATAAAAACATTTTTTAATGAAATTTTAGAAAACATGGTTTATATAGAAAACATATTTTTGATCAAAAAGAAATATCATGTCAGGTGTACTAAATAATAATTTATTAAACATTTTAATTACCTAATAGATTAAAATTTTTACTATAACATGAAAATATCATGAATAACAATAGGATTAGAAAATTAAATTGGTTTATTAGAAATTCCAAATGTAATTTTCATCATTTTACATTCAATGGTAAACTATCTAGACTAGAATGCGAATGTAAAATAGACCATTACAACAATTATAAAATCTACATGTAAATTAATTTATCGCATAATTATTTATGTAAAAAATATATCCACATCAAAATGTGTATTCAAAATATAAGGCATTCCAATTTTTCAATATAGAAAATCATAGAATGGAAGAATTAATGAATTATATATTTATTCTAATGAATGGAAATTCAGTGATGAAATCCCTTAGCCCATGGTAACCATTATTTCAAGTTATAATATATTAAAAAATTTCAACTAAAACATAAAAACTCGTGATTCATAATTTAGTCATGAAATTACATGTCAAAAAAATATTATATAGAACATATAAATGAAATTATTTTCATAACATAAAAATATACCACATTGAAATAAAATCGAGAAGAATTACATTAACTTTTCTTAATTTTGGTTAAACGTGATTTAACATATTGTATATTGGTTTTAGCATTGTTATTAACTGGTTAATGTAATATATTTTTTTGATATCGTATATGTTGTTTTTATAACATATTATTACACATTCATTAATAATCATTGATTAATTTCATTTATTTGGGTTTTTATATCCCTGTTTTCCCATGTGTGTTTTGTTATGAATGTTATCATTATTTGCAATATTATTTAGTGAAATATTATATATAAGAATAATCATGAAATACAATCATATTATTACATTTTTTTTATGTTTAAAACCAATAATGAATGATGGTTCTGAAAAATGATAAATGTTATGGACATGGATACTGTAGGGAGAACGTTTAAATAATTTTTGTTTCCATTATTAAATTATCATTAATGAAATGGATGAAATTATATATTACATTCCATAATGTTTAGGATATAATAAATAAAATGTAATCTTTTTAAATATAAATATAGATATATATAATCTATGTTGTGTAATGATGAATTGAGAAAAACATCACTTTGTGAAAATGGTTTTCCTCGTGTATAGGAATGATGTTATCATCTTTTCAAGAGTAAAATAGAAAAAAATTAAATGATCATTAATGTTTTTAAATATTAATTTTTTTTATTACTGTCAAAATTATTTATTTTTTATCTTATGTAATATTTAACATTATTCCAGAACACATTCCATGTAACATGTTACTGAAAGATGAATCGCATCACTTCATGAACGGGTTTCCCAACATACACACATGCGTTATTATATTATCTCTTGCAGAATGGAAGGTAAAAATAAATACAGTAAATAGTGGCTCAATATGTATAAATATGTGATTAAAAAATATATTAATATTATAACCTTCAATATAACCAACATTGATAGGTTAGACAAAAAAATAACGAATTCAGTTCTCAATGTGGTAGTCTCCCATTCACATGAACATGAATTAATATACACATTAATGTATTTTGATATGTTTTTTGGTGATTAAAAAGTTATAAAAACCACCTAGTATATTTAACATAGAAATGATATTATATAATCCTGGTGTAATGAGAAATTATAGAGGTGGAGAATGATGTAAAATGAATATTCCCGTTAAAGGACATTACCACTTCTACAAGTATTCGACTTATGATTGCATTAAAATGTAAAATGGTTCATGAAATTCAAAAAAATAAGTCTTATTGGATAAGGGGAAGGTTGTTTTTAGGATATATTTGTAGTTATTGGATGATACAATTTGTTTTGAAGGTGTGAAGTGAATTGGAGAGGGGTGTCCTTTTATAAATTTGTTGAGGGACACACATGTATTTTTTTTAAGAGTTAATTCCAACCGTATTTTTATTCTCACCAGGGACAATATTTAACACTTATTAATAATATAAGGTATAATGATTAAAAAAATATGTGTTTGGTACATGTTTTGGGTCATTCATAGACATTATATTCTATGTTTATCCTCTATGTAAAATAATTTTTAACTTAACTAATTTAATTAATTATTACTATTTTCACTAACATTGAAATTCCAAAATTAATTTGAATATATTACGCAATATAAATCATTTCGATTCTATATATTAAATATATTTTGGAAAATTAAACTCACCGAGTATTCATAAATTAATTTAAAATTATTTTCATTGAAGTGATGAGAATTTTGGTGTCTTGAAGTGGAAATGTTAAAAAGTTTAAAAAAGTTTTAGATAAAAATTCAATACAAAAATTATTAAAATGACATGAATTGGATTAATAAAATAATAATAAAAAAATTTCATTCAAAATAGTTGAAAATACAGTTTCACATTTAAAATTATTAAAATGAAATGGCAGTTTTTACGAAAACATATAATTTACATTAATATCTCAAAATATATCTTAATCATGGAGGACCCTCATCAAATAAAAGTTAAAAAATGTTTTATTTCACTAAAATTATTTTAAATATTAAAATCATTACAAATTTTGGAATCTTAAACTCTAATGTTAATGAGGTAAAAATATGTTTCTAAAATTTGATGTAATCATGATGTGTTCTATAATTCATGTAATTAAAGTACTACTGATGAAATTAATCAAAAATTAAATTCATGATTAAAAATACATAAATTATTAATATATTCTAGTTCATATTTGGACTACCCATGGTTTATGGGATAACAATTAAAAGATAAAATTTAATAGTTTAATTCATAAGAGACCCATATTAATGAAAAAGAATTATATCTGGATCCTTATGATGATATTAATTCCTTCTATCAAATCCATCATTTTTCATAGACATTTTTTACATTAGATAAAAATTTTCAAAACATAAATAATTTAAATATTCCATATTCTCACATTACTGTGTGTCTCATTCAAAATTTTATACAAGATGGAAAATGGCCTTCCTTTCATTATGGTCTCCAACACTTGAGATCATAGAATATTTCATCCTTATCTTCATTTGTGATTTCGGGAAATGGTAAGGTAAATATCGGTAATAATATTTTTGAAATATAAATTGTAGAAAATATAAAAATATATTTTAATCTGATCTTCATCTAATTTGTTCTGTAATAGTCATCACATTCATATACATTATCAATTATAACACTACTAAATGAGGTTTCATACATTGTCTAAATCAAAAATTAATAATGCGACAAATAATATTAATAGTGGAAAACCGTATAATAAATTATAGGATCAATATGTGTTGAACAATTTTTTCGATATAAAACACCATATGATTAATTTAGTTCACTCATTTCAATATCCATTTCAATCCTTAAATATGATTTTTTATTAAAATGTGAATTACCCAAGGAATATCCCAAGGGAGTGTCAAGCTATGTGAATTTTTCAACTCTATCTCGTGTACAAGGTAACACTCAGGTTTAGACATCCATTCTATTTTCGGATTTATTACACCTAGGTATAATAGTTCCAAAAAAGAATACACTTTTAGTATCCTAATATTGATTTATTTCAAGAATAAACAAAATAATATATATCATATAAAAACATTAGGATTTTCTAATATACACAATATCAAAATCTATCATTGGTTTATTTTCCTTGATATATTCTCCCTGAATATTTTCCAATTGCCTCTATAAAAAATGTTCGGATACCATATATAGTGAACCCCACCCTAGTTTCTTGGATGTTGTTCCTCCTATAATTACAATAGAATAAGATACCATGAATTACATAATGAATAACTAAATATTTTAGTTATCTTGGTCAAATAGATATATATAAGATTCACATATTACATTTAAAAACACAAATTACGACAATTTTTTTCAATGTACAACCTTCTTACATCTTGAATTTACATGCATATCAGTGATTGTAATGTTCATGGGAACCTAAAGAAATTAAAAAAAGTGATATCTCAAATACCCAGTAATGGTTATGTAAAAAGAAGCCTTCATTAATCAATAAGGATAATCAGTGTGTTGCGGTAAATAAAACGGAATACATTCCATTAAAGTAGATATAATACATAAATATATATATATATATTACCAAAATCAATTTTTAATGGTAAATAACTGAGAAACAATTCAGTTTAAATTACCTGGATACATGCATGGAAAAGACATAATCAATATGGAAATTTAAATAACTGAAAAAATGATATTTAGTCAATAACTAATAATGAAATTCATCTATATAAAATTATATTGTGATAATTTCTGGGATAAAAATAATAACTAAAATTAATTAAATTAATAATTATAAAACAACTTTTTATCAATGCACATTATAACATTACCAACCAGATCTATCCTTGAGATAGTTTAAAACATATTGCGTTAAATCACATTTAGCACTATTTTTCAATAAAAAATATCCCTTGTGACTATAGATGCATTGACAGTCTTAAAATATCTGGTCCCAGAAACATGTATTGTATATAAAAATTATTCTCCATTGATCAAATAATAGATTTATTTCATGAAAAAAGTTATTTATCATTAAATATATGTATTTAATAATGGATTAAAATATATTAATTTTTAACTGGTCAATTAAATAACTATCAACGAAAATAAAGTTTGTAAGAATGATTTATGGTAAAGGAAAATAACATATCTAAGAAAAAAATTATTAATTATTTTGAAAAATTAAATTTCTTATAACCATAATAAGGTGAAAATTTGGAGGAGAAGTTATTTATTACAAAAATGAATCTTAGGAGTGTCATTCAATAATTTCCTATGGGAAAATGTTCATAAAACATATCGGGAAATTATATAGATTGTATAAATATAACATATAACAAGTAGATGTTATGTTAAAAAATGAATGTTTCCATTTATGAGTTGAAATACAATATAAATATCAAATAAAATATTCTTGAGGAAAATATAATATTCATTTAAAGAAAACATATTGAAAATACATATCTTTTATAATCAATTATAATTAGATTTTAATCAAAATAGATGCTCATAAACATGAAATATGATCATCAATGAAGTAACTGTGATGATAGTGTCTAATTTTATTGATTCCATTAAAATAAAATAAAAATTCCTTTTACATAGTAAAAATGTTAAGATTGTTCTTTGACTAGAAAAGGAAATGAATATTCAAATCCCATTTTCAGAAATTCCATGTAGGAATTGTTTTGAAATCATCATTAGAATCCAATTATTTTTATTATAATTTTTACAAATGGATTTAAAATCCATTAATAATTCATTTTTAAAAGGTTAAAAAAATATATAAATATTTTCATCATAAAATTGATTCAAAGGAATTTATATTTCTAAGTAAAGATAGAATTGGATTATGGATTTCATGAAAACATTTTCAGAAACATTTAAATTACTGATTATTTCTAAAATTGTATAATTAATATATAATATAATGAATAATCAATGGAGAAGAAAAAGATTTGATTTTATTATGAAATAGTCAAATAATTTCCTCAAATATAAATTCAATGCTAATCACTCTCAATTAGAATAAGATTTTGTAATAATACATTATAATGATCAAATCATTTATGTGATAATTAATCAAAGAATCAATTATGTGGTTCAACTATAAATCCCAATAGAAAAATTATAAATGAAACAAAATGTAATGAAAATTCATTGTACATAAAATCTTATAATGACAACATTAACGAAGTGTATATTTAATCTAATAAATGAAAATTGAGTTATGAAATCCCATATCACTAGGTAACCATTTAGTAAAATCTACATAAATGAAATAATTCAGATTTGAACACAATTTAACACGAATAATGAATTATTAATTATATTTAATTTAAAATTCATAATCTGTATGCTATATAATATAAATTAGGTTTATAAAATTATAATATCACATAAGGAAATGAAATTGTGAAGAAATCATTTACATTATACATAATTTTCCTTAAACATGATATATCTTATTGTATCATAGTTATACCTATATTTTTATATTATTATAAAACCATATTAACAATTATGGTATCATATATAATCCTTTTATTAAAAAAAATCATCCCATTCTTTTATTATCATTCATAATTTTCATTGTTTCGGGTGTTAACTGCCTTGTTTTCCCATGCCTGTTTAGTTTTGAATGGATTGATTGTTTTGATTATAATCTATTTATATCAAATTAAAAAGGGAAATAATTAAATAATTATTATTTTAAACATAAATATTACTTTTTAAACCATTTTTTAATTATAGTTATTAATAATTAAGTGGGTTATGATTGTAGAGACGGTATGTCATACATACTCATGAGTTACATTTTTATTTTCCAATAAACATAATAGAATGAAGGTGTGTAATATATTAAAATTATTGATTGATAATTATAAAATAAATTCAATAATATTATATATATATATATAATCCATATTTTGTGTAAATGAAAAGAGAGTCACATCACATTGTGAAGGAGGTAGTCCACGCATTGATGAACAATGTTATCATCATTACATGAGTGGAATGAAAATAAAGAAAATGAAATAAATTATTAATTCTGATTGGAAAATATTTATTGAAAAGAATAATTTTTTAATTTATATCATATTTAATCATTATCATTATTCATTATCACTATCCATGTATAGTTTATATGAAAGGCAAGTCACATCGCTTCCCGAGGCAGTAGTCCGCTATACACACAAACGACATTATGGTGTATCTTACATAATGGAAAGTAAAATTATATAAATTATTTATTGACTATAGAGGTATAATATTTTATAAATATAATATATAATCACATTACATCCATCATCATAACAAATCTTGAGAGATTGAAATTGAAAATAGTGTCATCAGTTCACTAGGTTGTAGTCCTTAATACACTTAAACGATGAATTTGTGACCAAATTGATTAATGTAGATAAGGTTGTTGTTCATTCAATTATAGTGAAAAAATAAAATTTTATTCAATTTATTTTGTTTTTGTATCATCATGGTTTAATAAAAATCTAATTCGGTTGGTAATAATGTAAATTAAATATGCATATTGATTAACTTGATCTCTGCATCATGTATTATCCTTAGGTTTGCACTGACGATTTACATGGTAGTATTCATGGACAAAATGTGTCTTGTAATATTATTTTACGGATTCTAGGAATATTTTTTAGAAATTATTAGCCTATAAAAACTTTTTTGATAGTGTAATTTTGAGAGGATAAGGGTGTCCTTTTATAAGTGTTGTGACCGGAACATTTGTAATTCTTTTGGAAGTGTGAATCACATACACATTCTTTTCTACTCACTAGTACTTTATAATTGTAAATTAATGATCTAATAACAAATAATATCTAAATATTTCCATAAAATGGTTATTTTAAAATGGTTGGGTTATAATTTCACATTTTATACGATGTTTAACCACTATATAAACTATTTTTTTCTTAATTATATAATAAATTTCAACTATTTTCATTATTCAATAAATTAAAAAATAATGTTTACAATGATATATAATATAAATTATTATTATTCAAAATGTGGATTCCATCTAGAAAAATTTAACTCAATAAAGATGTTATATTTTTAAAATTAATCCCAAAAACAAGTTGAGAATGTTAGGTTTTGACATGAAAATGTTCAATATTTTACAATTTTTTTGTATAAAAACAAAATTTTAAAATTATTATAAAAACCCATTATATTAATGTATGTAAAATTTAACTATTTTTAAGTTTTATATTATCCAAAAATAATTTCACATTATCAATTATTCAAAAAAACCTTGTTTTATTAAAAAAATATTATATTATTTACTTTTCATCAAAATGAGACTTTTCTAGAAAATAACCAAAACTGACCATAAGTTAATTTTTTTACTGTGAAGTTGAGAATAAGTTATATTCTTATAAAATAATGTTTTAAAGAATTTTAAAATGTAATTTTATTCAATGTTTACCACATGAGACTAAAACATCTTTTAGGAAATTATATTTTATCCAATAACATTTCCTTTTCAATTAAATGATGATGATTATTATTTATAATTAATATGTAAAAAATGGATGTGTGTATGAATTTATTTTCATTGATTTGTTAATCATATTCATCCAGTCAATTTGATTGGTTATGTGATTACTGTCATATTAAATAGAAATATTAATAATATAATGTTGTTAAGTGAAATTGGTTGGCCTCTACAATAAAAGATATAGATGATACTTGTTGTTAAGTGCAATTAAAGAAAAATCATTTTTAATGAATTTAAATATTTATAATAAATTTAATTTTTTAATATAGAAATTGTATCATAATTTATATTAATTACGTATTCCTTTCTATGTTGTGTGTCCCATTTCTAACATTTTACTTAATGTGATATACATTTTTTATAATTTCATGCTGCTACAGTTTGACATTTGACATATCAATTTTACTAGGATACCGGGGAACAATATAATTCACTAGTGGTGCATCAAAATGAAAAGGTGATGATTAAATATTTAACTGGAACACCCTGAGATTTTATGAAAAATATTCTTTTTAATTTCATTAATGTCTTGTGTTGTACGCTACACCAAAAGAAGCTTGCACAACACGTATCCCTGATTTGGATTGAATTACACACAATCGCGACCTTCCACGATAGCATGTGTTGTACGCAATACTGAGTTTCTCTAAACAACGATATATTATATGAACTACCCATTGTGAATAGTATCAACTACATTTTGAATTTTATAACATTATTGTTCATCTTGCTCATTTTCTAGAACATGGTATGAGAAGAAAATCAATTATTCAAGTAAAATAAGTATTTTTCAAAAATGTGGTTTTGCCGCATTTTGATGGCGCACCCACTTTAAATATTGTTTTTGACATGTCTATAAGTTCAATTTGACAAAACAATATTATTCTTTGGAATCAGGATATAAATATTTACTTTGGATATATTTTTTATATTATTCTGATAACTTTCATATTTTAATGAATAGTAAAAACACGCTATATTTTAATTAAAAACAAATTTTTTCATCGAAAGAATTTATATGTTTAGATTATCTTTTTAATTGGTTTTAAAGTGCAATTAGAATATATTTTTACCATTTAATCCAATGTTGTTCATTGGAATTAATTTCATTTTAAAACTGGATATAAACAAGTATCAATCTTTTGATTGTTTTTTTTTCATAAAAACACGCTATTTGTTTTGATAACAGGAATTAAATATAAAATTAATTAATGCCACTTATATATTGTAAATTTGAAAAAATAGACATAAATTTTCAATTTTGAATATCAAATATTTCTTAGGCCTAATATTTGGTATTTTTCTGAAAACTTGCATTTCATGATGAATAGTGAAACCACTACGTGGTAGTTAAAAAACTAAATTTTTCATAAAACTTAATTTTACCTCTTCTGTGTGTGGAATTTTGAAAATCTAAAAGACACGGTTAATATCTAGGAGTAAAATGTGGTTCAATGAGATGAAAAAAATTATGGGTGAATAGTAACTTTTTACTTTTATTTACTACGATTAAAAGTAAATAGGGTAATTAAGGGTAAAAATGATATTAATATTAGCTTAACACATGTCCTAATTCTATTGGACAAGTGTATCTCGACCAAAAACAACCTTAGGAATAAAATAATATCATTTAGGTCCACTTGGATAAGATTAGGACATTTATTATTATTTAATTCAAAGAAGAGTTAAAATAGTTAAAATCAAATTTTAACAAGTAAATCATTTTTAATATATTGTTATACATAAGATAAATTCTACTATAAATATTCATTATAAATATAAAACGATTTCTTATATAATTTTATTTTATTTATAATTTTTAGACATTAAATAATATAATTGATTTATGACACAATGATGATGCAGTAATTATCTTATTAATGAAATATTGACATAATTGATGTTATAAATACCCAAATAAATGTAATTTGAGACTTTTTATAAATTCAACTTATTTTCTAGGTCAACATGACATGTTAGTATTTATTTAATTAACTTTTTTCGAACTAATCATTCTTTTCTGATTTTCACAAAAATCAATTACCAAATAGTGTCAAATTTGACATAAAATAGTTTTTAAAACAAATATTATATTATTAATTGTTTTTTATTCCTAAAAAATCTAAGGTTCAAAAAAATGAATTATATAAGGATAGATATATTAATAATAAACAACTGGGGATTATTTTGGATTTTTATATTATGTCTATTAACCATATAGTGTAAGAAAACAAGAAGACACGGTAAAAGTAAAATTATTTAACTTAAGATAAAATCTAAATGATAAGGTTATTATAGAAACATAAAATTGTATAAATTCTATTGGATGAGAGTATTTTGACCCATCCCCATATTAGCTTATAAATAAATCAATTTGGAGATATTAAAAACCTAATATGACTTTATAATAAAATAATATTTTTAGTTTTTTCCAAGGTGACCCTCTCCTCCCTTATAAAAGGGCACCTCCTCCCTCTTTTCCTCACACCACTTTGAGCCTTCAAGCTTGAAAACCTATCCAAAATTATATTCTACACTTCCATAGAAATATCCTAGAGTTTATGGTCTTCTTCAAAGACCAATTTTAGTTCCCTAAGAGGAGGTCTCAAAGAGGCTCTTTAAAGAAGGGGTAATGTCTGTTACCGATTTGTTCAACTTTATTTCTTCTTCCACTTCTTTTTCATTAGTTGTTTCATTATGAAGTAATAAAATCAGTATAACTCATATACTGATATTTTATTATAAGTATGAAACAACCCTATTTCACCATCTACCCATCCTATAGAAAAAGAAATTACCATGCGTGCGTATGTACGGAATACTGTCTCCACGCCGGGGTGAACTCTGTTTTTCCAACAACACCTTACATGGATGGTTATAATGGTGTAAAGAATAACAATATATAGTCATTATAACTTCATACTGATTCCAATATATTATACCATCCACTCCAATTCTCTTCAATACTTATGGGAGCGATATCATCACTTGTGCATATGTACGGACTACCGTCTCCACGACGTAATGAGATTCATTCTCCATGATAACCATGCGTGAATGATAATAAAGTTTATATATTGAATAATAATTAAATATATGAAACCATAATGCTACTGGATTTATTTATATATATATTTATGTCATCTATTTAGTTTCATTCAATTCAATAGGGAAACAAAAACAACGTTCATGCGTACGTACGGCCTACCTTCTCCCTGAACGGTGTATTTCATTCCTTTTATTGATCTATAATATATATATGTATATGATGAATATATATTATATATAAATCATGTTTTAAATTCTGGAATTATGTAAATCAGTATATAATTAATAATATCAAGAATGACAAGTCGGAACACATACGATAAATGAAATGATTTTACCCATAACGCTGCTTAAACATTGAATTTAAAAAAGAACGGGTAATATAAAGTCATAAGTGAAACATATATGATATCATAACAATGAATATGATTCTTTAATAAGTCAATGACATTATTTAAATCATTATACAGGAGGTTCAGATACGTTCGAAGCATATCAGACTTAAGGTAAGGGATAATTTTGTAAATCTCATATTTATACAAGATTGTTATTCGTAAGTATTTACTGGGATTATTGATATCATCCATGTCTATGTTTTATAAAAGTGTATTCATGTATGTTTAAAGTCCTTTTACCCATTTTTACTTTTACCCCATAGAAGGAATCTTTCTTTTATTTACCCTACAAGGTACTTTTTGACTTTTCCGACAAAAGTACGAGAAGAATGTTTTTTAACGTATGCGGCATGAACGGATTTTTACGGTTTTATAAAGCCTTATTTTCATGAAGCTTCCTATAAAATATTTCATGACTATTTTCAAAAAAAAATCATTTTCTTTTAAAATTGCATGACATTTTTTGAAAAGAAAATGATTTTGAAGAAAAAAGGATATTTTCCTCAAGAATTCATTTCAAGTGTTTTATCAAAACCATTTTCATCTAAGATGACATTATTTCATATGTACATGTTTCAAGTATCATGTCTCTATGATTTTTATGGTTTCACTTTTCTTATTATGAAATGATATCCATTTCTTTAATATGGATTATGTGATTATGGGATGATGTTAATGAAACCCATTTTTATTTGTTGGGTTATTATGAATGATGTATGATTATTTTGTGGCACAAGTAAGAATGATTTCATTATGAGAAGGTTGGGACCTATATCTCCCACAAATTCATTGGGTAAAGATTATATATCTCATGATATAGACATGGCTGAAATGGTAAGTTAATCTGGTTCAGTGATATATGACTGGATTAAAGAGTGAACTCGATTCAGAAAGGGACTTTGTCCACTAAGATGGTCTTGGCAGCAATGCCTTGGCTACTATGGAAATCATAACAAGTGCTGAATGGTTTCCCAAATTACATGTTTTATTCCCATGCTATTTTATCATGATTGATGTTCCTTTATGATAAATTCCTTACTTACTTCAAGATTTATTTCTTTTCTCGAGGTTTTAATGTTTATATTTCATGTTCAAGTTTTTTTCTTTCAAATGTTTTTGGATTGTTTGATGTTCTCTATATTTTCCCTTACTGAGCATTTGAGCTCACCCTTTTTATGTTTTATTTTCCCCAGGAAATAAATAAAGGTTTTAGGTAAGGAAACAAAAAGCTGAAGATCTTTATGGGAGATGTTGGAGATCTATCAACATGATTAGATGCTTATATTCAGAGTTACCAAAGACACTAAACTATTACGGTCTTTGTGTGTTTTTTTTTGTTATGTATTATGTTTTTTGCAAAAGTAATGTATTGTCCATGTATGTCAAGCTTCGGGTCTCTATAGTTGGTATCAGAGCAAAGGTTTAGTCAACCTTTGGAAACTAGGATGCAAAAACGTTAGTGAGATCCCTAGAGATATTTCTAAGGTATGTCTAGGGATGTCCCTAAGGATAAGTATACGTATAGGATATAGTCCTAGAACTATGGTAATGATCATAAAATTTAACCTAAGATGTTAGATATTGAGGGTACTCCCCATTTACTATGTTGTTTTCCCTAGTATGATTTTTTCCTCTCACGCTATTCTTTTTGGATTTTAGAAAATGGCTGGAAATAGGAAGATTCACGATAATGGGGGATATTATGGACAATGGAATGATATTTTTCATGAGAAACTAAATGAAGCGGGATTTGGAAGTCCAACCATCATTATTATGCCGAATCAGAAATCTCAAAATATGATCAATAAACTCAAATTTGGTAAGTTTCCTGACTCGGCTAATAAGAGAAAGATGGAGTTTCATGATGATCATAGAGGAAAGAAAGTTCAATTTCCCCTATGTAAATAATGTGGGAAGAGGCATCAAGGAGAATGTTTCAAAGGAACTGGAAGATGCTTTGGATGTGGAAAATAAGGACACAAAGCTAGTAAGTGAAAAGGAAAAGGTTCAGTTAACACCATAGATGAGGATAATGGTATTGCTACGACATCAACAATGGTTAAATGTTTTAAATGTGGAATGTATGAGCATTATGAAAAGTAGTTCCCTAAGGGAAAGTCTCATGAAGAGAATCAGTATGGTCGTATGGGTAGTATTTATGTTGATGATGATGAAGAGACTACAAATGATATGCGAGATGAAAGAATTGTTGAAGCTCGGTCAATGGTTTAAGAAGGTAGTGGAATGATTACATGTTTATCAAGTGTAATGTTGTATAAGTAATCTCATGGTACTATGGAATAAAGAGATATTTAAGGATTGTTACACTGTTGTCTTTCCTTATGTTTTGAAAGTGTATGAGGAATGGTACCAGTAACCATGAAAGGTTAGTCAGATATTTTTGGAAAATATATAATATGCGTATAATGAAGGGATAAGGAGAAAATTAAATTGTTGATAGTATTCATGAGTTCATGACTGATATAAGTAGGAGGTTATATCATGGTTTGAGTATATATAATTTTTTGATTTTGGTATGTGGAAAGAGTTAACTTTTGACAGCATTCATGTTTTCACTAAGGTTTAATGGGTATTCATTTTTCAAGAGAATACATGATTAAGGTATTCACATGATTGGAATGTTACCAAAAAGATATATGGGGGATAAATGATGGTATTCACATGCTTGGTTGATGAAATTTCAAGTAATCCTTTTCATTATACTATGATCTTGGACTGAAGTATTTTAGATAAGCCTAATGATTGGAATGGATTACGTTAGACATAAGTTAGTATTCTATAAGGGTAGATCTTTTTTTGATATTATTGATGGGATGTTATAGTAATGTAGTTTTAGAAAAAGGACAACATGAGGACGGGCAACAGACCATCGCGTCGGACAAGGCTGTGGGAATCGAACCCACAACTGAAGTGAAACAGGTCGTTATCGCCTACCACTGGCCTATAGGAAGTCCCTGTTTAGTAGAAACAAGTTTTATTATATTAACCAGTATGATATATAAAGTATAAGTCCATTTTAGGAACCATATATTATTAATCTCACTATAGATCTATTTATGCTAACCTTTTGTTTGAGATAGAAGGAATGACCTGTCATTCTATCACATGATCTTCTAACACTTCACGAATAATAAATTCAACGTCATTTCTTTAAGAGATGAAGTGGAAATTGATCAAGTCACGAACAACAGTGATATTGTACCAAAATAATTTAAGTATTTATTATAATTCAAATTCTTCAACTTTAGGGAAATTATCTTGAAAACCAAAAATGTTGTCCTAGTGCCCCTATATCCGAAGAATCAGATGGTACCCTAGATCATCACAAATTTATGGCTTTGTGATTGTTGGATTTTTCATAGCCATGTTCTCTACCACTCTCCATCAGAACTTCATGGTTATATTTTCCACCCATATCCATATTTTCACCTATGTTCTCCTACGTGGAAACCTAGTGATGAGTTAATTTGGGTAACCATTATGTTTCATACTTTAGTTTTTAAAGCAAAGATTTGGTAATCCTTTTTACGATGTGGGTTTCTATTAAAGAAACATTCGAGTAGTAAACCATTTATAACCCCGACGAATTTTGAGGGAGAAATTCATTTTAAGGGGGGTAGAATGTAACACCCCAAGATTTTATGAAAAATATTATTTTTAATTTCTTTAATGTCTTGTGTTGTACAATACACCAAAAGGAGCTTGCACAACACGCATCCCTTACTTGTCTTGCATTACACGCAATCGTGACCTTCCACGATAGTGTGTGTTGTACGCAATACTGAGTTTCTCTAAACGACGATATGTTATATGAACTACCCATTATGAATAGTATCAACTAAATTTTGAATTTTATAATATTATCATTCATCTTGCACATTTTCTAGAACATGGTATGAGAACAAAATCAATTTTTTGAGTAAAATAATTATTTTTCAAAAATGTAGTTTTCCAGCCTTTTCATGGAGCACCAACATTAAATCTTGTGTTTGACATGTCTATCAGTTAAATTTGACAAAATAAAATTCTTCTTTGGAATCAGGATATAAAAATTTACTTTGGATAAAATTTTCATATTATTCTGATAACTTTTATATTTTAATGAATAGTAAAAACACGCTATATTTTAATTAAAAACAAATTTTTTCATCGCAATAATTTATATAGTCAGATTATCTTTTTAATTGGTTTTAAAGTGTAATTAGAATATATTTTTTCCATTTAATACAATATAGTTCATTGGAATTAATTTCACTTTGAAATTGGATATAAACAAGTATCAATCTTTTGATTGTTTTTGTTATTATAAACACGCTATTTGTTTTGATAACGGGAATAAAATTTAAAATTAATTAATGCCACTTATATGTTATAAATTTGTAAAAATAGACATAAATTTTGAATTT
Source organism: Viscum album (assembly GCA_963277665.1). Taxonomy (NCBI): domain Eukaryota; kingdom Viridiplantae; phylum Streptophyta; class Magnoliopsida; order Santalales; family Viscaceae; genus Viscum; species Viscum album. The sequence goes on from OY728164.1 coordinate 384,333,107, forward strand.
GGAATATCAAATAATGATTAGGCCTAATTTTTGGTATTTTTCTGGAAACGTTCATTTTTTGATGTATAGTGAAACCACCAAGTGGTAGTTAAAAAACTGATTTTTTAATAAAACTTAATTTTACCACTTCTATGAGTGGAATTTCGAGAATCCAAGAGACACAGTTAATATCAAGGAGTAAAATGTGGTTCAATGAGATGGAAATAATTGTTGGTGAATAGTAACTTTTTACTTTTATTTACCACTGTTAAAAGTAAATAGTGTAATTAAGGGTAAAAATGATATTAATACTAGCCTAACACATGTCCTAATTCTATTGGACATGTGTATCTCGACCTAAAACAACCTTAAGAATAAACTATTATCATTTAGGTCCACTTGGATTAGATTAGGTCATTTATTATAATTTAATTCAAAGAAGAGTTAAAATAGTTAGAATCAATGTTTAATAAGTACATCATTTTTAATATAGGGTTATACATAAGATAAATTCGACAATAAATATTCATTAGAAATATAAAAATATTTCTTAAATAATTTTATTTTATTTATAATTTTTATACATTATATAATATAATTTATTTATGACACAAAGATGATGTAGTAATTATCTTATTAAGGATATATTGACATAATTGATGTTATAAATACCCAAATAAATGTAATTTGAGACTTTTTATGAATTACACTAATTTTCTAGGTTAACATGACATGTTATTATTGATTTAATTAACTTGTTTCGAACTAATAATTATTTTATGATTCTCACAAAAATCAATTACCAAATAGTGTCAAAATTGACATAAAATAGTTTTTTAAAAAAATATTATATTATTAATTGTTATTTTATTCCTAAAAATCTAAGGTTCGGCCAAATGTCTTAGATAAGGTTATATATATTAATAATAAACAACTTGGGATTATTTTGGCCTGTAATAGTAAGTTTATTAACCTTATATTGTAAGAAAACAAGAAGACATGGTAAAAGTAAAATTATTTAACTTAAGGTTATATCTAAATGATAAGGTTAAAATAGAAACCTAAACTTGTCTAAATTCTATTTGGATGAGAGGATTGCGACCCATCTCTAAATTATCTTCGAAATAAATAAATTTTGAGCTATTAAAAACCGAATATGACTTTATAATAAAATAATATTTTTAGTTTTTCCCAAGGTGCCCCTCTCCTCCCTTATAAAAGGGCACCTCCTCCCTCTCTCCCTCACACCACTTTGAGCCTTCAAGCTTGGCCAACCTATACCAAATTCTCTTCTGAACTTCCATATAAACATCCTAGAGGTTCTTTTCTTCTTCAAAGACCAATTTTAGTGCCCTAAGAGGAGGACTCAAAGAGGCGCTTCAAAGAAGAGGTTATGTCCGTTACCAATTCTTTCAACTTTATTTCTTCTTCCACTTCTTCTTCTTTAGTTGTTTCACTATGAAGTAATAACATCAGTATAAATAACATACTGATATGTTATTATAATTATGAAACAACCCTATTTCACCATCTATCCATCCTATGGAAAACAAAATCACCATGCGTGCGTACGTACGGAATACCGTTTCCACGCCGTGGTGAAATCTGTTTTTCCACCAACACCTTACATGTATGGGTATAATGGTGTAAAGAATAACTATATATGGTTATTATAATATAATAATTATTCTTATATATTATACCATCCACTCCAATTCTATTCAATAATTATGGGAACGATATCATCACTCGTGCATACGTACAGACTACCGTCTCCACGACGCGATGCGATTCATTCGCCATGTTAACCATACATGAATGATCATAAATTTATATAATGAATAATAATAAAATATATGAAATAATAATTCTACTGTATTTATGTATATATATATATGTATTTCATCTATTTAGTTTCATTCAATTCAATAAGGAAACGAAAACATCGTTCATGCGTACGTACGACCTACCGTCTCCATGAACGATGTATTTCATTCCTATTATCGATCTATAATATATATATGTATATGATGAATATATATTATATATAAATCATGATTTAAATTCTGGAAATATTTAAATCAGGATATAAGTAATAATATCAAGATCGACAAGTCGAAACACATATGATAAATGAAATGATTTTACCCAAAACGCTCCTTTAACATGGAATTTACAAAAGAACGGGTAATATAAAGTAATAAGTGAAACATATATGTTATCATAACAATGCATATGATTCTGTAATAAGTCAATGACATTATTTAAATCATTATACAGGAGGTTCGGATATGTACAAATCATATCTGACCTAAGGTGAGGGATAATTTCTCAAATCTCATTTTTATGAGAGATTGCTTATTCGTAAGTATTTACTAGGGTTATTGCTATCATCCATGTCCATGTTTTATCAAAGTGTATTCATGTATTTTTAAAGTCATTTTTACCCATTTTGATATTTACTCCATGGAAGGAATCTTTCTTTTATTTACCCTACAAGGTACTTTTTGACTTTTCCAAAAAAAACTACGAGAAGAATGTTTTTTTAACGTATACGACATGAAAGGATTTTTACGGTTTTATAAAGCCTTATTTTCACGAAGCTTACTCCAAAAGATTTCATTACCATTTTCACCAAAATCCTTTTCTTTTAAAATTGCATGAAATTTTGTGAAAATAAAATGATTTTGAAGAAAAAAAGGATATTTTCCTCAAGAATTCATTTCAAGTATTTTATGAAAACCATTTTCATCTAAGATGACATTATTTCATATGTGTATGTTTCAAGTATCATGTCTCTATGATTTACATGGTTTCACTTTTCTTATTATGAAATGATATCCATTTCTTTTATATAGATTATGTAATGATGGGATGATGTTTATGAAACCCATTTTTATTCATTGGGTTATTATGAATGATGTATGTTTATTTTGTGGAACAAGTAAGAATGATTTCATTATGAGATTCGTGGGACCTATATCTACCACCTGTTCATTGGTTAAAGATTATATATCTCATGAGATAGACATGGCTGAAATGGTATGTTAATCTTGTTCAGTGGTACAGGACTGGATCGAGGAGTGAACTCGATTCAGAAAGGGACTTTGTCCACTAAGATGGTCTTGGTAGAAATGCCTTGGCTACTATGGAAATCATAACAAGTGCTGAATGGTTGCCACAATTACATGTTTTATTCCAATGCTATTTTATCATGATTGATGTTCCTTTATGATAAATTCCTTACTTACTTCCGTGATTTATGTCTTTGCTCAAGGTTTTAAGGTTTAGATTTTATGTTCATGTTTTTTATTTCAAATGTTTTTGGATTGTTTGATGTTCTCTATGTTTTCCCTTACTGATCATTTGTGCTCACCCTTTTTATGTTTTATTTTCCCAAGGAAATAATGAAAGGTTTTAGGTAAGGAAACGAAAAGGGTAAGATTGTTATGGGAGATGTTGAAGATCTTTCAACATGATTAGATGTTTATATTCCGAGTTTCCAAAGACACTAAACTATTACGGTCCTTGTGTGTCTATTTTTGTTATGTATTATGTATTCTGCAAAAGTAATGTAATGTCCATGTACGTCAAGCTTCGGGTCACTACATTAACCACCAATATATATTGATAATAGTATTTACTAATAACATTTATGTAATAAGTTTAACACTTATTAACATTTGTCTCATCAAACAAGATTCACCAAAGTTGATTTGTCCTGATTCTGCATGACAATATAGGTACTCTTATGACCTAGATGAAAATGAATGGCCAAAAGGGAATTATTGATCCCTATGTACTGGAAACCAACACCATTAATCACACAATACAGAAGATTTATCAATTTTTCCAAAAAAAATTAAGAAAGATAATGGCATATACATGTTAAATAAAAAATAAAAAAGAGATTGTAAAATTAAAAAATTGTATATCAACTACCCAAAACACTTCATCACTAAAATAATAATAAATTTTATGGATAGTAACAATTCATTCAAATTGAATAATTTTTCAATGAAAAATAATCAATAACATCAACATCCTCCAAGTGGCATTTTCTTGTACTCAGACCGGGAAGAAGAATCAATTTAAACATCTTTGGTAAAATATAGGGCGTGAGTTATAAATCTTACTAGGGTTTCAAAAAATGTTTCATAATATGATTTAAAATGATGAAACCCATGTATAATTTAATTTTAAATACTTCAAAGCATGCGGATTCAATTTCATATTAAAAAAATAGGATTTTCATTTAATATGATACAACTCATTTTAGTGAAAAAATGACTATAAATCATTTTATATAAAATTGTCAATATACGTAAAGCACAATAAATTATGAAATTTCAAAATTAATGAAATCAATAATCAAAAGTGACATAATAACCACAATGGTCATCTGACCTATAAAAAGATAGATTCATGTAATAGTATCCTCACACTCTTAAATCAGTGATAAGGGAATATTTCTATACACTTCCAATATTTTCATTCCTAATCAGAATAGTAAACCTTTCATCAGACAAATATTATACCAAAATAGATTTTATAGATTTTTTATCATAATACCATTGTTGTGGAATTAAAACTGAGTGTGTTTGTCCCAAATAACCCACTCAATACCCAGTCTCACATGTCCTCAATCAATTTATCAATTGAAAATTATAAAATCATTTCATTTTGAGTCAATCATTATTCACATATCAATTTCACATATTTCCTTCTCTAAATTCCAATTCACATTCAAGAACAAAACATAGTTTCTCATCAATTCATTTCATTAAAAAAACATATATAGGTTTTCATCAATTAGAATTAACCCATTTCTGTAAAATCATTCCTCAAATCAAATTAATATTTCCCCTAATTTCAAAATTTCCCCTAATTTTAATTTCCATTTAAATTGATTGTTTTCTTTAGATATAATTATAAATTAAATCCATTTCACATTTTAAATAAACATTGTTTTAACAAATCAATCAAATGAAATTTATAATAAAAATCATTTCGATGTAAAATCTATTGGGTAGTCAATGAATAAACTACCATCTATAAATCAATGAATCAAATCTAAAAATCCATTAAAGATTTTCCAATGATGAGAAATTATATAAAAGATCACAAAATAAAAATCATAATCAATATCCAAAATAATATTGTTTATATATATATCAAAAATTCAATTATCAATCGAAACCTATAGATTTAAGAAAATGATATAAGTAGATAATAAATTGGAGGAGGTCCTCTCATATGAGAAGGGTTAAATCATATACACATGATTTGAATCTAAAATTATAAATTTAGGGTGGAGTTGGTTCTTGAGAGCCTCCTAAGACATAAAATCCATGATAGATTGACATATAGTCGATTGAGAGTGTAAATGGGAAGGTTATGGAAATTTGAAATATTTTTTTGAATTAAAAATGCAGCATGCATGGTTTTCTATAAAGGGAAACACATTTTGTGAATCTTTGACCAAAATAATTCACCCTCTACTTGTGTGAACAAATTCTACAATGTGTTGGCTTGTTTTTTCAACCCGTGAGGTATCTGTGCAATCCCATAATACCCAGGGTTGTACAGTTTTCATTAGATAGTTACCCAAATTGAGAAAAAATACGATTAAACTATGTATTTCCTATTAAAAACTATTTTGTTGAGAACTCACCGATTGACCCCTAAATAAACCCCAATGAATGTATGATCAAATGTATGGTCTATAAGTACCTAAAAAAGTACTTGAAGAAAAAACCTACCTACAATAGAAACATTTCTACAAATAGAAATCCCTTTAATGAGATTCCATATAAACTATTATGAGGCCAATTGTCACTCATCAGTGCCACTACATCCAGAAACTCATGAAAATTATAATCATACAATCATATAACTTAGATAGAAGGAATATTCCTCCCATGAAGTACATTGTTTTTATAATCAACTAGCCTATGTGGCTACTGAGTGACACATAAATAAGATTCAATATCATGATCTCTGGAAATCAAATCTTGAGATGCAACAAAAAGGTTTTTAGCTATGATACATGGAATATTTTATGTACATACATCAAATATAGTGGATGTTAAAAATGGTGATCCATATTCAATACGTTCACCATCAAAATCAAAATGATCCCCCAAAACAAGGTGTATGAATCCCTCCGCCAAATCCATTGATGACCCAAACAAGGTGATCTTTATTTAATACATGGGCACAAAACGAGAAATCTAATAGAATATATTAATGACCAAAATAATGTCTTTACGGAATATTTTTTATCGAAATCCTATAATGAACTAAATCAATCATTTATGTCATATCCTGAACCAAAATTGGTCTAACTAGCATGGTCCACCGATCATTATCCATCTAAACTAGAATTTACTAGGCCAATCCTATAATCCCTAAAAATTATCTATTATGATAGTGTATTGGTAAAAATTATTATAAGAAAACTCAAATATGCCCTAATGGTCGTCCCAATATGCACAAAAATCATGGATGTATGTAAAATTATTATCATCAAGTATCTATATGGACCTGTCTAATTCGACATCCATCTATACATAGAATTTCATACTCGAATAATCATGAGACTCCAGTGTCACCTAGAGTCCTATCTCAAAGTGTTAGGTAAAAAGGATCTCTATTAGTGGCTGTAATAGATGGAACTACATCGTATTGAATAATCACAATCACCTTGAGATTTGTAAACTCCTCGACATTAGTTATATAATGATTAGGTAAAAATTTAGCTGATATGGACAACTTGTTCATCAAAACCCATATCACATTCTTCATTATTTGGGTTCATGTAAACCCATCAACAATGTCTATATAGATTCAATCCCACATAAATATCTGAAATGGATGTTGATGGAATAACCCCAAAGGATTATCACCCCCTTCCATGACAAGTTGGAAAGTATAATAGTGACATATAAAATTCTTATTTACATGTCTTATTCATGGTCACAAAACAATCATTGGATTTCATAGAACCTATTTTTTGATCCATGTTGGGAAGAACACAGGGAATAATGGAAACCCCCAGTAAAGTATTTCTCACTAGAAAATGTAAAAGTTTCCAGTTCTAGAAACGTATAACTCCTTCCGTTAAAAACAAACAGTCAATAATGATCTCCACACCATAAGACAAGATATCTTTTCTATTGAATTCATCATCAAGATGATGTTCTTATTGAACCAAATCAGGAAAATTTTAGATCAATATAACACCACAAAAAAACCCTAATACTAGTTTCATGAACACCTAAATGAAAATGTGGAAAATGATCTACATAGTCCAACACTATATATGATCTTATCATAGCCTAGGTTAGATGATTCCTAATCAAATAGTCCCAAATGACAGTACATTTTTATTAGGTAAAGGGAATATTGAATTCAAAGCATTATGAGAACTAAACTCAAAACAAGTAGAGTAGATTCAAATATTTTTGAGAGAATATAAAAATCATGAACTTATGGTCAGAATATAAGGAATACCAATATCTGAAAAGTAAATGTATCCAAATATTATGTGCATGAATCACAATAGTATGTTCAATGAAATGGATCACAAAATTCTTCTGGTGTGGACTAAAGAGGTAAGATCCATAGTGAGAGACATGATCCCCTAGAATAAGAACACATACCAAACCCAAACATTATGTGTCACATAAGACCACACAACCCAACATGTCCTCTAGTAGTGTCAACACCAGAGTAGAAGTCAAAATAAATTACAACTCAATAAAATAACATTGACATTTCTCATATAATGAAAACTTTTCCCCATCTATGCGATAGATGTTAATGAATAAGATAATTTGGAGAAATCATATATGATTCAATGATAATACCCCATTAAATACAAGATTAATGAACTATTGGAATCATTTCATGGAGTTAACTAGGGTATAATAGCTTTCACACGTTCAATATTAGATGAAATACCATGTTCCCAACCATCATGTCCCAAAACTAAAAATACTACTACTAAATCTAAACATTATTTTTTTGACTTCCAAAAAATTCTATATATTCTCTTAGAGGATTCATAAGATCTTCAATGGACATAGATTAAACCAAGATTTCATAAATTAAAACACTTTTATTGTATCAAGACAATCAAGGATGATCCTACTCATAAAATCCATAATTACTATAGGAGGATTGGTTTTATGAAAATTCATGAAATTGTACCCATAATGGCCATACCCACTCTAAATTGATGTTTTTGGAATGTCTGGTTCAGTTATTATCTATTGGTGATAACCAAATAACATATCAATATTTGATAACCACTTAGATTCCTTAAACAAGACAAATAGTTCATCAATACCTGAAAAAAAATTCTTTTCATTACTATTAAATTGTTTCCTTTTCCATCTATCAACACATTTTCAAAATATTTGATTAGTTTTATTTGAAAAGAGAACATCTTCCACCCTATGTGACATTCTCATGTGGATAAAATCATTATATACTATATTTAAAAAATAATTATTGAAATAATTATTTTTATATTTTTATATATGGTAATGACGAATATACACTAGTTGAGTACAAAGAAAAAAATAAATGAAAAAATATGAATTTAATTCTAGTGGAAATAAAGATATTTCTGAATTAAATACATAAGGAAAAATAGAATAAATTTGAGGAGTATTATCACTCAATTATTACCACTTTAGATCAAAATGCATCACAAATATTACATTTCCAACTCCGGATATTATGGTAGAAAAATAATCGACATCGACACCCATTATCCTTGAATAATATTGCACACCCCATAGGGTGTATTAAATGAGATCGATCAATGGTATCAAACAATATGGGATTTATTATAAATTAACTAATATATAAATAAAATTACATCCATATGTTTCAGGATAAGAACTAGTAAATCCCTAGTAAGACCAATCTCTTCTAAAGAGAAGACGAAATCTAGAAAATAAAGACCCTATTATCTCTTTGTTCTTAGGGGAATATTATAATTTATCACATATTTTAAAATATCCATATAATAATTAATAAGGTAAAAAATAAATGTGGTTATTAATGAATGAGAATTTCCTATATAAATTATTTTAATCACAGAAGATGAAGTTATAGAAATGGTACCTGCCAAATTAGCTGGACTTGTATCAGTTTCCTCTAGAGACTTCCATAGTGTGATGAATCCGTGTTCTAGATTCCTTGGGCAAGAACCCCTTACATAATGTAGCACCTACTTTCCACTAATGTAATTTTTGTTACGCTGATATCATTCTACTATGTGGAGTAGAAAAGATATAATAGAACTTCTACATGTGACATAAGAATCCATAAGAACCACATTAAGTGGGGGCCTCATTTCAAACCCATTTAAAATACCCAAGAATTACACACTAGAATAAATTAATATGTCATCTTATAGGAACATTAGAAAGTTTATACGTAAAAAAATATCAGGATCTAACATGAAGATCATCATACATTTGATACCATTTATTAAAACCCACAAAAATGTCACTAGGATAAAAAAGGTACTCATGTGAATCATGACATAGAAGCCAAATAATATTCAACCGTAAAAAACGAACCCAATACATCATAAAAAAAAGAGAATTACATAAATAATAATTAATAAGTAATACCATACTAAAGTACCATCATTAACCTCAAGTCCTTATATTCTTATTCCATGAAATTATAGGTAAAACTACACAAGATTGACAAATCCATTCTCATACTCAGTCACCATCAACTCGTACTTCTCGAGATTAAATAAACTCATAGAATAGTGATAACCATAGACTATGGATAGAACTATCCACTTTTTTTTATCATTATACCCCTTCCACACTAAACCCTATTGATTCTTCATTGACACCATCAAGTCCCACCATCCTTTCCGAGGTCCCTCTATCTTTAAGGTGGCACATTTCACCACGATTAGATCAAAAGATTCCAAGAACACCACAATAATAAAAATCATAAAAATAAAATGCTCATCCTATTTAAGATTATTATAGCCTTGTAATTGTATTGTCTCCTAGATAATTAAATCATGAGCATGGAACCAAAATTCATCGGGATGTTCTTCAATAATGTGTTCCTAACTTGGAATGGGTGTAAGTGCTAGTCTCATAGATCAGAAAAGATGAAAAATAATCTCAATGATATTATTTACCAAATGACGATGATCTAACTTTGTTCATCACCATATTCTACCATGATCCCCTTAGATGTCATCTCAAAATCCTGATGGTATTTAATATAATAAAACACACTGGAAAAATTAAGAAGATTAATCAGATCATCAACTCAAAAAAGTGTAACAAGGAATTCCATTCCATCTAATAAAATATAAATATTTTTATTTCAGCTATTAAAATATAATGAATGGATAATAATGTAATTATTCTTCTAGATTTCATTCTTAAATCATCCATGGTTAAATTAAGGTTTTTACGAGAAAATATTTCCAAGAGGACACACAAAACAACATATTATGAGCTAAAAAGATATCAAACTACAAAAAAACATCAAAGAATGGTAAAAAACCTACACCATTGACATCACTATTCATAATCATTTCAAGATACCCCGGTATACTAATACCTGTTATGATATAAATATTTTCCAAAGAGAATTCTAGATTTCGATCGGTCTGGGACTATCACCTAGTATTATATAATAAAAAAGTGGGGAACATTTTCTACAAAAAAATAGAAGAAATTGATACACATAATTACAAAAGAAACAATAAAAGAAATAATATGATAAACCAAATAGATATATCCAAAAATTATAACAATTAATAACTAAATTACTAAACAATTTTAATGATAAAACTAAATAATCCCAAAGGAAAGAGTAATCTAAGACAATAAATCACGAACATCCACATCCTACAAGAGGAATTTTTACTCTTCTCGAACATGCAAGAGAAACATTTACAAATTCCCATTTGAAATATTAGGGTGTAATATATAAATTCATTTAGGTATTCACAATGTGTTCCATTATAAATTTCGATAATAATAAACTAGAAAATGATTTAATATTTAAATAAAAAAAGGCATCATAAAATAATTATTTATTTAAAACCAAACAATAATTTAATTTCATCAGATAGAAAAAATTTCTACCAATAGATTAATAAGAATTTTGTATAAAAAAATTTTATACAAATCAACTTGAACGAATAAAAAAGCATCAGAATCAATGGAATTTATAATCAAATCATCACAGTAAGAACCATAGATATCTACCATGTTGTATGGTAGTTTCTATTTAAAGGATCCATATATTGTCATATTAGCGATCATGGAATATGTGTACGCACATCCCTTAGGATCAAGATGAATATAAATCATCCACATTCCACTAGAAAGATGATCTACTAAACTATATTTTCTTATAGTCTTCATCATTATTTTATTTCAAGGGGATTACAATGCTTTTGTTCCTTTCTCAATTAAAAAAATAAAGTAAAAATAATCACATGTTGTCATTCAATCAACCAATTTAAAAAATGAAAATATTTTTATTAAAAAACGTCCATCATTCACAATTCAATTTTCCAATGGTTGGAATTTAAACTATGTCGATTTATGGTAAAGAGTGAGTTCAAAAAGTGGTTAAAGATAATTTAAAACTGTAATCCAAAACTAAAAAAAAATCGTGAAGGGAAAGTTGATAAAGGCCTTATTATTTGACAAATTGATCTCCATATCCAAAATACCTTATATTGGTGTACACAATTTCAACATAGTGATCACATGTTTTCGGAAAAATATTGACCAACCTAGAAAAACACCACTTTTTAGGGATTCATGATTATTATTTCATGGGTACACATTTTTTAAAAACAATGCTCTAAACATTAAAAAATATGATAACTCAAAAAATCAACCAATTATGACCTGATGCTCACTTAAAAAACCCCATCCAAAGAATGATAAAATAGAGTTAAGGATTTAACAAAAAATAGAAAAGTAATATTACAATATGATTCCAGATTAAATATATCTAACCAAAATCCCTAAAATGATGGAAACCCAATTTTTTATCCAAATATTATAATAAATAACCTAAAAAAGATTACCTCGAACCTATGAATGAACGTCACTAAACTACATCTACAAAAATAGAAAAAAATAAGAAAATTCAATCAATGATTTCAAGAAATTATTATGTCTCAATCCTCAAAGAACAATATAATCAATTCTTTTTTTAGTGGTCGGTATGGTAATAATAGATATTTACATTTCTCGTTAGAAAAACATACCAAAACACGTTTAATGAATTGAGTGATATTATATACATATTTCAAATTTTATATTCACCATGTAACATATTGATATTTTAATTTTCATGATAACTAAATATAAAATATTAAATTTTTCATTAATATGACATATCATAAAATCATTATGATATTATGTTATAAATCACATTAATTTAAGACCCATTTGATCATTTATTTTTTAAAATTTAACTTTAATTATTCATATATGCACCCATTAATTTATATGAAGTCATATTTTCTTCAATATATCATGATAACGAACATAAAAACATTGTGTTTTATAAATAACTCCTATAAAATTGTAGTAGGAATATTTAAAAAGAATATAGTAGGTCATATATCACATATGGTACTATTTGTGATTATAGATATTTTCAATACATGAAATTGATTAAAATATATAATTGATAGGTAGTGGGAACCTTATTCCACATATTATATAAATATGGATAATGAAATTATCATGGATAAATTTTTATTTCCTTTCCTTATTTTCAAATAATGCAACAAAATTTGATGATTTATAAATCATGTGTATAGAATCTGGAAAAATCTATTGTTCATAAGAAAAATTAATAAAAAAATCTATTATTAAATGATATAAATGGTATAACTACAAACATTACATACTCTAATCCATTTAAATTTTATGATATCTATTACATTCAATCATTTGATGTAGAAATTATTTTCATTATAACTAAAATGATAATTATAATCTCTATCATATATCTTCTTTTTAAAATCATGTATATTTAAATAAATTAATTATTCATTTATTATCACATAAACGTTAAAATAAAGTTATTTATTTAAAAAACAATGAATCAAAGAATGTAAATTTAATGGAGTTTCATAAAACCTTTTATATATTTAAAATATTTAAATCATATAGAAGATTTACTAATTTATGCTCCCTTCAATAGGATTCAATGAATTTATTTGGACAATTTACGAATCATTTATTGAATTAAAAACTAATTTAATTCTTCTAATTAGAACATTTACCATCATTTACTAATCCTAAATTTCCATATTAAAGGCATCAAATCCTCAATTAATCTATCTCAACCCATTGTTAATATTTGATAAAATTTTCTTGATCACATCAAATTTTTCATAAATATTCCATCTATGAACATAATTTGATTCAAAAAATGAAACTATCATAATTTTATATCCTTAAACTATCAAATATATTATCATACTGAATAATATTGAGTGTCAATTACATACCTAGTCCTACTTAATATATATGAAATGACAATATTTACTTACTGCATTTTACATCTAATGCCTTCGAATATATAATTGAATCATTCTAACTTATCATAAAACTTTATGGTATAATGTTTTATAGCTTCAATACATGGATACTGGAGAATATTATTTATTTGAAACAATAATTTTAATTTACAAAAAATCTATTCTTTTGATACATTCCATAAGAGTTTCTTAAATTATGATTATCTTTTAAATGATTGATCTCAATATTATGTTCAATGAAGATTATGATTTTATTATCTATAAAATATGTTTTATAACATGACTATAATCTTTTTTTAACTTTATATATATATTTTTTAATGTTATCCCTTTAAGAAATAGCCCATATTAAATTCATCATATCCACTAATGGACTAATAATGACACTTCGTAATAACTTACAGATGTTATAAAATAAATAATCCATGCCAATATCTCGCAATGAACCATTTTTATACATGTATAATATCAATATTAGATAGAAGATTGAATATCTATTTATATAAATACCATTATATTGATATTAAATTAGCATTATTATATTTTTATCATAATGTTTATTTTTTAGTAGTTAATTACATAAAAAATCCATGAAGGAGTTGAATAACTATAAGGGTCGACACATTATTTTCTTTCCATACTTAAGATAATTAATGGTATCTGATCGAATATGTTCAGCCATACAAAATGATTTAGTTCATGAGAAGTACCACTATTGGTAGAATATGAAATATATACTTTTATAGGGGACATAATTTCAACATATTATTTCATGTGATTTTATTTATATGAGTTATTATAATTACAAATCGTGGAAATCCATATTCCCTCAATTAAATTAATATGTCAGAAAATTGATGTATTATTAATTACAGAACCCATTTTTTATAATAATCACCCATAAATAGGTATTAAACATATTTACACATGTCAAAAATCATAAAATTTATAACGTACATGAGTATTACCTGTATTGTTTTGGAATTATATAAAAATTGATATATATACATTATTATTTTTAGTGTAATAGATATATAACCCCATAATTCTTGAATAAAGAATAACCCTCAGACCAAATGGTAATTCTGACCAAAATTATATTTCCCATAGTATACATTACTGAAGATATAACACGGTTCATTATAACAGTAGTAAAATATATCTAAACTATATGTTAGAATTATATTCAATAAAAACGAAATTAATTTGAATTATATATTGAGGTAAATAAAATCTATAACATACACATATTCAATATAAAAAAAACCTAGAAACATTAATAATAATAATTGGAATAACTCTAAAACAGAAAAATAATCTATACATATGAACATGAGATAATTTCTATAAAAATTTATCATATTTAATTACAATCATTTTAAAATTTTCATATTCATTATAGTCATTATGTTATATATGATCTATAAAATTTAAATTCATTTGATAATATTTACTCCTCCATATTATCCATTACATAAAGTTTTATATTTAATTTATGATATTTTATGAAATATATACACATTATTATCCAATTTTAATGCATTAAAATTATTTCCAAAGTATAATTTTATATCATTACCATTAATTGATCATAAATTAAATAAAATTAATATGTTAATATTTCTATTTAATATCTAATATATATAAATATAATTTGAATAATTATATTTAACAAATTATGGACAATGTGAAATGTTATATAATTAAATTTAAAATTGTTCCAAATTTTTGTAAATTGTAGACACATTTTTAAATCCCCTTAGGGTTTCTATAAATTTTTTTAGTTATGTCATATGAAAATCCATATAAACTAGTAAAACATATCATTAACATTAATAATTAATTTAGTAGATTATTTAATAATTAATATTTCATAACGTAAAATTAAAATTAAAATATTCACAAATAATTAATTTATAAATATCTTATAAAATAAACAATATCCCTAAAATACCCAACAAAATTATTAATTAGTAGTTTTTGAAACATAAAATTAAATTCCTAATTGACTTAGGGGATATATATATACATATATTAAGAAATCATATTTAATTGTTTGGTTCGAAATAAGTTATACAATTGAGATTTTATTTAATGAACTATGAAAAATTGTTATCTATGTTTGATAGGAAGGATGCCAAAAATAGTTGAGCCCCGGTTGTCAAATATTATGAATGATAGCAATATCACTCATGATCTGTTGGAGTGTTTTTGTAAAATTTTACTTATTATTTTAAAATATATATTATTATCAGTGTTCTATTAATTAATGTGATAATGGGTATCTATAAAATATAAGAATTTTTTTTTCATGATGTTACTATTGGTGATAAAAGAATTTTTTCATTATCTATTTTGAAAATCCTTCCATATGTAAGATGATTTGATGACATCCAAAATTTTCCTAACGACATTAAATTCATTATCCAAGAATGTTTAAAAAAGAAACTATGAACATTGTACAGTAATAATCATATTGATGTGATTAGATAAACACATTAAAAAATAAATTGCTTACTCATTTCATAAAAAAAGCATCCATGTTAATGGAAAATTTATTATTGGGGAGATGTAATAATTTGATAAGGTGTAAAAAGATATTGCTAAAGTAATGAACATAGATCACCAAATAGATTTTCCAAATAATAAATGGTAGGTATATAACAAAATTTCTCTACCAATACGATTATGAATATTCCCATATCCTGAATTTTCAAACAATGTTTTTTAAATTCATAGAATTTGTGGCATTATAATTTTTTCAAAAGTCCAACAATCAGTTGAATAAATTTAGATTCTTTAAACCGATACATAATGGTAAAAAGAAGTTTTGGAATCCAAGATATGTTAAAAACATAGTTGATGATGTTTTTTCAATGGTATGTTAGGAACTATGCATGGGTAGTATTCCTTATTCATATAGGTAACTGTAGTCATGCAGTATAAGGAACAACCCAAATATACTGAATGAAATATGTTTTTATCAGAATAATATTTTTTAGAATATATCATTAATTAATATTTATAATTTATATGAAGTAGAAAAAGGGAAAATAGAATCATAGCTATTAATTAGGATGATTTAACTATACAAATAATTTTTCTATAAGTAGATGTATTTAGAAGTTTTTACAATGTTAAATAACGTCAATAGATTGAGTTCACCATTCAGATAAGGATATTATTTCTTGACATATGTTTTGTATTCTAGTCATGTATTAAGATATTTTAACAGAATATATAACGGAAAATGTTAAAACATCATCGAGTGAGATGTTGAAGGATATCCATCATATTTATTTGATTAGAAGAATTTCCTTCATAATAACCATCATTTGAAAAATGTACATAATAAAAAAAATCATGATGTTATATGATGGTTGAATGTGAAAATTATGATTATAGTAGGTTTTTATTTGATTTATTATAATAATATAAGATGATTTCATAAGGAGATATGGATTAAATGGTCATAAATAAGTCATCAGAAAAAATAGTCCAGATAGAGTTTTTGAGGCAATATATATAATATTTTAAATCACATTAATTTTGATAATTTCATGACAGTAAGTCAATAGTATTTAACCATTATGAGTTGAAAAATGATGATGCGTTTATATAGCATAGATTTGATGAAAGTTTCAATAAATTTTGAAGATAATAAGATTTGATAAAGCTTCTCTAATATTCATGAATACTATATAATTTTTAATAAGAATCCTGTAATTTTATACAGAGATGGTGTTTTTATTGAAGTGATTTTATTTAATGGATAATCAAAACTATGATCGACCCATTTCCATTTTGAGTGTTACTATAAAAAGTCGTTTCATGATGAACATTTCTAATAATTTGAATATATGTGAACAATAAATCATTATGATTCTTAATGAAGCGTGATTTTTTAAATAAATTTTCAATGAAGATATGAACCAGTCATAGTAAAATAAAATAGATTATATGATGAGATAAATAATATAATTATTGTTTACAGTTATAGGATAGATTTTACTAATCCTGGTAATTAGTAAAAGCACAATATATTGTAACTGGATAGTGATTTGAGGAAACAATTTAATGTTATTTGCACATAAATTATGTTAGAATAAAATAATATTTCTATTGAGGATCCATAAATAGATTACCCTAAGTGTTGTTAGGGTGAAACTTATTGTAAAAATATAGATGGATGAAATTATATTGACCAATATTGATGTATTTATTGTGATATGATAACATTTTATATTATACTTTTCATCTATTAGTTTCAAAATAGATAGTTTTTATTTGATGAGAGTCAATATAATAATTCCTATTAAAAGATTAGAGGATTATACTGGAAATAAGATTATTGTATTATTTATTGATAGTAAATTCAATGAATTGATTGGAGTCTCCATGTTGAGGTTATTGTCAGTGACACTATGTGGAAACATTTTAAATCCATTGTTCCTTGCATTTATTTCCAATAATTATGTTATTTGGATATTTTTATATAATGTATGATTTGAAAACCAACTCAAATTTAACGTAGTGTCTAAATAAAAGATAATTAAAATTATAAAAGATAAAAAAGGACTCATCACCTTTTAATACTGGAACCAATTATCCTAAATAAATTAATTGGTTTATTTGTTAGGTTACATGACACGATCCAAACCACTGATGCCTTTATTTCCAAAGGATATATGATCCCCCACAACCCCCATCCAACCTCCATTTACCGTGGAATCAAAACAATCATTGAATGTAATAAGTATTGAGGTTGGCCTTTGAATTTTGAATACATATAAACAAACCCAACCATCTGCATGATGATGTGAGGATGAATTCAAATAATAAATGTATCATGTATAGTAATAACCATGCATGAAAAAATATATAATGAATAAAGAAGAGTGTGGAAAAATAGTCTATTACGTAAACTAGAAAAGATAATGCCTAACCATAATTGATGTCCATACATGAAAATAACTAGAATGAAATTTATTGAGAGTTCATAGATCTAAATATCGATTATATTTACACTGTACATGGTAAAATTCACCCGAGTACCACTATGCTTCTTGATAAGTGAGACTCACATGTCCACCTTATTAATATAGAACAACACATATGGGAAACGTCTAGGAAGTGGTGGATAAACACATTATAGTAGGAAACCCCAAAAATAATAGGGGTAAGTAAGAGACATGTTAAAAGGATTCAACTCGACCCGTTGGAAGAGAATACTAACATCCCATCAATAAGGATATATATTTGGAGAAACCTAGATGAAAGAGGAAATGAAATCTCTATCTCACTACATAACATAAAAAATTGACAGCTATATGTTTTGAATTTTCATCATAGATAAAAAACATCTCATGTATCTATCCATGTATGTTTCAGTATAGATGATTCAGACCATACCACTATAACACATTGTCGAGGAGGAAAAATATCTTATTGGGGACCACCCTATGGTTCATCATGTGGGTACCACTTCTTAAAAAATAGAACACCCATGCCCCTATCCATAAAATATAACCACTTAGTCGATAAATAATAGACCCATATAATTGTCCATTAGAGGGTTACCACACTGCAAGTGGATAGATGGTCCACACACTATTCCATAAAGGGGGTCACAATAAGTATGTAAAAATTGTACCCACACCCTACTCCATTAGAGGGTACCACTCAATAAGTAAGCAGTGGATGTTCACACCATTCTGTCAGGAGGGTACCACTCAAATGGTTGAGAACACATTCCATGGACTGTCATGGGGGGAAACACATCGTGTAGAAAAATAACCCACAAATTAGTTTTTATATAGTATGAGTAAAATGGTTGAGGGCCCATGCCAACATTCGTGAAGGTGTACCACTCATCAAGTTGATATAGGACCCATCACCAAGTCATTCATGAGATACCATATACCAGGGTGAGGAACCATTACCAGGTCTATCTAGGGGTACCTATAAATAATTATATAGGTTTCAAAAGCCCTAATTCTTCTTGGGCGTACCAATCATTGATAATACCTTTTGATATATGCTGTCATATAGACTAAATAAAGAAGTTTCATGCTTGAACATCTCGCATCTTATCTCAAATTATACTATGAAAGATACCATTATTTTCTACTTAAAAAATAACTCATGATATAATAATTCAATTAAAAAACTCGATTTAAAAATGATGTGAAATACATGGTGTACATATTTACAGATGAATTATACGACATATAGGGGACCGTCGTGGTATGTGGTCTTTCTCTCATAATTCAACAAGTCATTAATATCAAATCGATCATTTTCCATGTAATAATTCATGGATTTTAAGGGTGATAAATAGTGTGTCACTAACTCTGAGGCCCAATCTGTGTTCTCCAGTATGATCTGATATACACTGGCCATGTGCTGGTACAAAATGTGTTTCCCTCCCTCTACAGTGTGTGAAAATACATTGTATACTAGACATTTAATTTATGTACACATGGATTCATGGATCAGTGGTATCAATTCTTATTCATATATAACATGGAATGTGAAACTAACGAAAAACTCCGTACCCTAGTTTCCATAAAAATAAGACTACATGACCTATTTTCATCATATTACAATATCTGAATATCATGATTTTTTAGAAATGGAATAGTGTATCACGATTCACCTATATCTGGTTCCACTAGAACTATTTCCCCTATTGGAAAACTCAATCTTGTTAAAGAAACATCCTCCAATGGTCAATTTAATCATTTAGTGGGACACAAGTCAATTTTCTAATATAGAACAATGGGTTACTCCTCTAAAAAATCATAGGGTTCTGTGGATTACAGTAGATATTCACTATACTAACCTATTTATAGATGGAAAACAATTTAATTCTTTTAAAACTAAATAAATCAATTAATTATCTATCTTACTAAAATCCATCCTCCAATGGTTGCATATACTATACATCTGATGTCGACTAACTCTAGTTAACTCCTATGGTAATATATATGATTCAATGTAATATGTGGAATTGAGATTCATTTTAGAATTTTATTTAGGTTATATTAACATACATAGGAAAAAATCCAAATGTTCTAATATATACATATATATTTATATATTTTTTTTATTTCCAGAAAATTAATTCTGAGATCACTGAGCCTCAGACTAACATGCCCTCTTTGTCCATTACTTCTAAAATATTTTTCAAATTATTAAAATGTTATACAAAAAATAGGGTATTTAACTGATTACCATATTCATGATTTTCATCATAATAAATAAAAAATTATAAAAAAAGTGGGGATACTGAGTAATCAAATAGCTCCCCTTCTCCGAAGATCTCTCCTTCCTGCTCATGTGAATCCACAACACACAAAAAATGTAATGGTCTATCCTCTCATGATACTTTCAAAATTATCCATTAACACTACAGGGTACTCTGTGAAAGTGGAGACATCCATGATGTACATCTCAAAATATTTAATGACACTTGTGGGAAGATTAATGTATATACTTATCATTGAAACAAGAATGATGTGATGCACCCCTCCAACTATGAGGGTAATTACATGACATAATAAAACTCACCAAACCTCTTCATGATATCAAATTACCCATATAACCTTAATGATATTTATGAATCCCTGACGAATATCTACAATAATCCTCATTGGGAGGATTTCAGAAAAACAAGGTTTCCCCTCTTGAACTCCATGGACTATTTATGACAATCAGAATAAGATATTTTTCTTCTCATAAGCAATCCACAACCACTCATAGCTCCAATAGATCAAATCTATAATCGCATACAAAATAACTTCCTCACCAATAGATTCCTAACCAATAATTTTCAAACATAAGTGAAACGTAAAATGTCTCATGAATATGGCTTCAAAATATTTCATGAAGGTAGTAGAGTGATGTGTATTATTATTATAAAACTATAAAAAAATGTAACTAGTCCTCCTACCTGTAACTAAATTCATACATTTCATCCATTATAATATCATCCATCGCCTGGATAGTGTACATAGTATGCCCATCTATCTAGGGGTGAAATGTTTCATTCATTCTTATCTAGGTTCTGAATTCCACTTTTTATCCAATGTATCACCATGATGTCATCCACACATCATGGTCATTGAAAATTATTGAGGTAATCCAATGAATGAATATGATATTCTATATGTAGAACTGCAAAAAACACACCACTAAACACTTATCCCTAAGAGAATGGAAGTACACTGACATCATAGGTTAGGGAAATATAACCTAGTTGGAATCATAGCCTCTCACTATCCATGGAATACAGTCTAAATATACATGAATATTCTATTCCATTTCAAATCATGTAGCTTATTATGTTGTAAATAAACCTATCAAAACCTGATGGATTGCATTCATGGGAATACATGTGACACAAAAATAGATGAACTCAAACAATATTTTCCTCATGCCATCCCACTAAAACTACCTTTATGGATCTGGTAATGTATTCCCCAAAAAAGGATGTACCACAAAATGATAATTTTGAAATGACATTGTCACCAATTATCAGATCATTATTGGGACAATTATCAATCCCTAAAATATTATTACATGATCCCCAACCTCATAAAATTTATCTTGTGAATTTGTTGAGGATATCTTGTCCCACAGGGCCTCATAGATAATGTATCCAAATTGAGCCTCCCCCACACACATAATAATTAGAGGATTAAACTACATCAAATAAAAAATGCTACGCCCATTTATACCAGGGCCAACTGAAATGAAGAAACAATCTTAAAACCCTACATTTGACAAGCAAGAATGATAATTTATTATAATGCAACATTCCACCACATTTCCATTTCTAGATCAATATATTACATCACATTCATAGTCCATATGAAACTTTAACCAGATCCTATATCTTAGGTTTTGGTCTATTTAGGTGAAGACGTTCCTGAGGCTCTAATGATGTATTTAAACAAAAAATATCTCTATCTGAAGATAGTTCCTATACATTTTAATTTTCAAGAATACTATTACCAATTAAACATCATGTGTAATGTAGGTAATCACATGGTATGTCAACTAGATAAACCCATATATTATAACTTCCATCATAAATATTAATATGAAGCTGAGCCCAACTCTATAGGAATCAAAATATACCATGTTCTACAATTCTTTATATGGGAGTCTCAAAATATGATAACACATCTTCCATAACCACAACTCCTAAAATTTCCACTATATATTTTTATTACAGGTAATAATAATCACATTACGTAGTTTTGAAGTAGAAGGGGATGAAATAATAGATAATTCCTCTATAAACCACATATAGTACCCCAATTATCCAAGACAAATATTCCCCACAAACATGCTATTTGGTGGCTCCAAAGAGAGGAATGTCCCAATTTTCTCTTGATACAGAACAATTTCAGGATAATAAATGAAATTTATATGATGGTGAATCTCATGGATCTATAAATGACACATTCAAATATTTTCATCTTGATGGTTCCCCTAAAGAATGTATCTGACTATCCTCAAGTTCATTAAATGCTCATCATCTGATATAGAGTAAATAAGTATGTCATCAATAGATATAATAGCTAATTGGTCGATGAATTGTTGCATTATAAGGCTCATTAGAACCCAATACATAGTGGTGGAAAATAATTAGGTCCAAATTCATTGAAATGTACTCATAGCGGCCACCAAGACATCAAAATGCCTGATTGACAACATCATACTAATTTAATCTCAATTAATTGTAGCTAGACCTAAGATCGATATTCAACTACCATCACATAGCACAAAATATATCAAATTGTTCCTGAATCCATGTTATGAGATTCCTATTTTTTATTAATTTAGGTAATGATAATCAACATATAAATACTTTCTTCCATCAAAAAATTTAATTAAAAAAACTAGAGCTTCCCAAGGGGACAGATTGGGTTGGATAAAACCCTTCTCTAAAAGGTCCAAGAATGGAGCCATAAACTCCCAATATTCATAAGAGCTATATTATATGCCCCAAAATATATCGGAGTGGACCTAGGGTTCTTATCTATGAAACAGTCCATCTCCTTCCATAGAGGCAATCCCAAAACTCTTCTTCCAGATGACTCATATATAACCCCTCATAACATAAAGGAATTAGATTCTGGATGTGATTTCAAGTATAATAGATAAAATCGTGAATAGTCTTAGATTCCTACTCACAGAACCCACCAATTACACCATGATATCTGTCTCACCCATAAAAGAAAAAATAATATCATGAGTATAAAGCTTTCTAAATTGTCTATTGTGATGTTAAATATGGTATTGTGTGACACTAAACCATTTTATAACCAATATAATATTATATGGTGTCATCATGATAACCTATATCTTCCTTGTAAAACACTATCCAATAAAAAATAACATGAAATGAATCCTGATAAATGATCTCCATGAAGCAATACCTATATAAACTTCATGCCAAATATATTATGCTAAATCCTCATTTGGGATCTCTAGATCTCTCAACAATTTTATGGACATTAATTAACGAGTAACACACTACTCTAATAGTACAGAGTAAAGAGTATAACAAAAATACATCCTTCTTCTTAACATATCACAAGACACTATGTCATTTTCATCTATTGCTAATTGGTTCCTAGAGCCCCAACCTCTAGCCCGCTGATCTTTCATGAGGAACCTGTTGGTGGTGGTGGAATTAGTTTATAACATCATCGACAACTCATAGCACCTCCTGTCAGAGACCCACATTATCCTATTATTTATATGTCTTCCAAGATGATTCCACATACATTCATGGGATATCTATGATCATTGCGCTTATAATACAATTGTGTTTGATCTTCTATATGTATTCCATTATTATCATGTCGGGTTAGGAAATCAGGTTACATGTGACAATATCTATCCTGGGAAAATATCACTTATCTTTCAACTTCCCTAGTTCACTATAATTCACCTTGGACATAGAAATACGTGCACGAGTCTATCAATGATATCGTCTATTATTCAATGATTTTACAGACTCAAACCTAGTAGCTATTGTAGATGACTCTTCTCTATGACGCCCATAGCCATCTAAAGCTTCATAGTGTCCCTCGATTAAGATGTTCCAACTACAATTCTCCCACATATATAGTAATTATATTTTTTTCCACAATATAACAAATATAACTATGGAGACCATACTTATACATCCATGCTCAGTTGTATCTATCCTAAATTATGTTGCTGAAGTATCATATAATGCTTATGAACCACAAACCAGACCATAAATGATCCTTCCCTCCCTGGTGCAGCTCAAATTCTCCATATATGTATTCAGTGCTATAATGAGGGGTTATAATCCTTTTAATTTTTTTATATAGGATCATGACAATGTTGAATCATCATGCACACATGTGGTTATACTCTTCCAATGGCGATTTACTATATAGAAAATAAACGATTCTAGCATAACCATCGAATCATATGGGTTCTATTAAAGCATGGGAACTCAAATAATCCAAATCCATAGAGACTTATGTTTTCTAGGTATGTTTCTATCCATGGGAACTCTTATACACTAGAACTGGATCACAAGTATTGTTATAAGTCTTTGTTCATCCCCATCCTACTCTGCTGGTATAATCTACTCTATGAATGGTTGGAGTGATGCAGCATATATTCTTAGAGTAATGATCTCACATGTTTTCTCTAATATAAGTCCTTGACACACATTGAATCTTCTTTGAAATCATGAATTGAGATCCTCACTCACTATATTCACTTAGGAAGCCTTTTGTATCATGATTTACATCAATTATATGACTATACATATGTGGGTATATGACTTAATAAAGATATTATTAATACTATATCCTATATAATGCATTTATCGTTGTTCATAATAACCAATGTCTCGAAATTCTAGGTGGAATAGTAGATAATCAGAGACCTTTTAAATGGGTATGTAGACTTCTACACCAACACCATGATTCATGGGCTAAAATGAACACTATAAACACTTTAGAAACATTTCGATTTGATCCAAACCAAAAATAACATTTGGAAATAACACCAATCATTTTCCCAAGAATGACCTCATTTAATAAAATTTTTCATTACCCAACCCACCAATTTCATCCTTGTAATAAGATAGGTTATTCATAGCTATTAGAAGTACTCCTCAGTTTTCTAATGGCTAGAGACATGTTACAAAAAGAATATCTAATATGGGTGCCCATTAATTAATGTACCTATACAAATGCACACCTCCAAATACATTTAGAGGGAAATATAAATCCGATGAAATAATGTGATATCTGGAATAATATCCATTATTTCAACAACCAATAAAGAATCTAAAAGAGTTTCATTTCATAATCTAAATGTTACAGGAAAAAAGATACACCCAGATAATAAGGGAGGATACAACTTGAAAATAAGAATGTAAAATTTTTGGAGAGCCCAGATCCATATATTTACGATCAAATGACCGTGTGAGGTAAAATGAAACCACGTATCAATATATTCTTCGATAGTCAATGCTAACCTACAATTCATCTATATTATACTTTAAAAATTTAGATTAAGGCCACATAGGGGTGAGTTTACACATTACCAGTAAGACGACCAAAAAACTGAGATACAAATGTGGATCTCCATCTAATAGCATTGTAAGGGAAAAGTATCTGGTAGTAGTTACAATGGTCAAACATCAATTCCTATATTCTCCAATGTCTTTCTAAATATAATATTTTTTATAAGTACCCACACATCACCATTTTGTGTTATATTTGAAGGGACATAATCATCATGTTGAAGAACCACACCCTAGTCTGTCAATTGGGTACTAATTAGTAAATAGATAGAGAAACCACATCCTAGTCTATCTTGGTGTATAATTTGTTGGTAGAAAAAGGACTCATTCCATTTTAGATCAGGTCGATACCACTAAAGAAGTTCATTGTTTAATCACACCGTAATTCATCATAGTGTAACAATCAGTAGGTAGATAGCCAGATCATGCATTTTTTAATCTAGGGACCCCGTTAGCCAGTAGAATGTGGACCCTTTCTATATTCTATAAATGGTGACCAATCATGTGGTAAAGGTTCCAACTCATATATTATCTGGTTGATAAAACTAAAAAATTAGATACAATATTAACACCATAGTCCATCATGGGGGTACCACTACCTATGTAGAGGACTGACACACTGGTCCATCATCAGGGAACCACGCATCATGTAGAATTATGAAACACATCATAGTCTGGTAGAGGAGTTCCAATAATCTTATAGTGGATACACCCATGGTCTATCATTTGGGGTACCACTCGATAATTATGTTGAGGATCCATGGCTTATGATAAAATTTGGGGTTCCAATCTCTATTTATCATGCTAAATTGCATGATTAATGAGAACCACATAAAGAATATTCATGGGAAAATTGAATCTTATATCAAAAGTCACTAGGACTCCACCTATAATAGTATATAAGGAAAAAAGATATGACAGGATACTCGTTGGTCAAAATTGATGTCCAAATGAATGATAAATGATAAATAGATGTATCCTGAATGTGTAAATTACATCTATGGTTCCCACACATTTTGTGCTCCCACTATGTTCCATAGTGAGGTTCTTTTTAGGAAATGTCCCACTGGTCAGGTAGTAATACATATATTGTTGGTATAATACATGACATGTGTCAACCTCCCCATGATGAGCCATTTTCTTCTAGTTGTGCTCGTCTACATTTGGAATATTCCAATACATGGAGTTTGACATTCCCTATATGAGATACAGTAATACATGGGATCATGTTGGTGTACTACTTGTACATGATGAGTCTAAATAGATAGGGTTACATATAGTGTGTTCTCTCTACGTGGAATGTGATTATTAACTCCAATACAAATATCATGCCTCTACCGAAACTAGACTATGTATTTCATGTTCATCATAGTATAGTCAATGTATATAAATATTTTATAAAAAATGAATATTATGTGACATGTCTTCCAATTCCAATTATTATACCTATATTTCTTCCATTAAATAATGTGAAATTAGAGGAGTCATCTTACAACCATTGATTATATCTTTTAATTTTTGAGAAATCAAATTCTAATCGTACCACATGAATAAATCCATGATGTCTGTAGATTGTGTTTAATAACACTACCTCAGCAAATCCTTGATTCATGTTGGAAAATCCAACATCCAACAAAACACCCAAATCATTTCTGAAATAATCAATCTACATATCACATGAATCATCCTTGAATCCAGGGGTTTGATCAAAATAAATCTCACATGTTAATGTTGAACTATGGAACCATAGGAAAATGTTAAATGTCATAATGGTCGATGGGATAAATGAAAAAAATGTTTCAATAATCATTTTCCATGTATTGTTGGACAAAATATATATGTAGTTTATATATTTCATGATAAATATGGAAAATTATAAATATATTGAATACAAAATTTATATATGATTCACTATCTCAGGTGTATGAATTATTTAATTGAATATTTATTAATGAAATATATAATCAGTCTCAATCACCTGATCATTCATTTGGAAACAATTGATGATTAGTCCTACCTCAGAATGTTTTTTTGTGATGAACATGTTATCAAATGAGGGGGTAGATTGGTTTCATTTTCTTCACCTCTATCCACCTCAATATAGTTGTTGATCATTTTCCAATTTCAATTTTCCAATATAGAACAGTTGTTTTCCCCATTAGTCAATCACTTGGTAATGTGGTTGACACTAGAGATTCTGTATAGTGGTCTATTTATAAAGGGAAAATCACTTATGTCTATGTCATTTAAATTAAAATAAATAAAATATATATGTATTTAAATTTAACACACCATCTTATGAAAGACTATATCAGACATCCCATGATGAGAAAAGTTAAATTTTTCATAGCATAAACCACTTGTATTGGATTCAACTATGGAATCATATTTTCATTTTAGGACTCGTTTTAAGAGACATCTCATTATTTATGAATTATTATCCATCAATAATAAAAAATAGTTAGAGTAATTTAAAATTTAAATTCTAGTGTAATTATCCCACATAGTCTAGTGTCGTCTGAGTTCTGATATATAGAAATATTTCTTAAAATATAAAGAAGTCGTATAAGGAAAATTCTGGATCTCTACAGTTCCTTAATTGTATCCTAATCCTGGAAAATCATATGATATCGAAAAATGTTATTCCTACTTTTTATTGAAAATTTTATCATGAGTGGATAAGTATAATGGCACTAAAATGTGTGCCTCTTTTCCTTGAGGAAGTTTATATAGAATAATTGTATTTTCCATCAACTGAGAAATATGATCTATTGATGATTTTTATAAAAATAAATATTTATGTAGATTTTAAAATAAGATATAATATTCTATGATCGTTATTGTGAATTTATATTCTTAAAGGAGATGTGTGTCAATATTTATAAACAAAAGTATGACAATACAAAAAGTATATTCATTAGATATACCAATTTATTGGGTGTAAGGTTACAATTTTTTTATATGAAGATTTAATATATTATAATGAAATATAAAGAAACTATTGATGAGTACCTCATAAGAGTTAATGAAATTGTTTTCAATATAAAAAGTTACAATGATTCCATGTAATATTATAACATGTTTATGTAACTCATGATAAATATTCATGGAATTTTTGATACAAAAATATCTACCTTAGAATATTATGATAATTTAACTCTTGAAGAATTAAAAAACATCCTTTTCCACATGAAATAAATAAAATATCACTCATTCATAAATTATATCAATGATATAATGGAATTTAAAATGATGAGAAATTGAAAAATCCATGATTCTAAGAATTCATAACTGAATGATTTGAAAGAAAAGTAAGATAATTAAATCAATAAAAAATTCATGTTTGTTATGCCTAAAAAGTATTGAATAGGTAGAATAATATATGGCGCAAAATCCCATCATGAATATTTAATATTTAGTTGAATTGAGAATTAGTGTATAAATTTTTATAAGAATAATGTTGGAAAATATGAAGAGGTTTCTGAAGGAAACCGTCAAGGGATGAATTGGAGATAAACAAAATAATAAGATAAAAAATATAATTAGAATGTGTCAATGATTGTGGAAAAAAATGTAAGATGACTATGAATTTTGAAAATAAATAATATGAATAAAAATTTTAAATGATGAAAATCAATAGAAGTTCAAAACATTATATTCAACAGATGATAATATGGAAGATTCCTAAGATAGTGATGAAACAGACGGTGAAGAATCATATAGTAATTATAAACTACAATTAGATCATTTTAAATTTCCAAATATAAATAAAGGAAAAATAATAAAATCAAAATAATGAAAAAATAAGGTGATAAAAAGTATATGAGAGGAGTATATCATCATATAAAATATTTTTACATTATGGGTATTTCGATTTTTTTAAATATTTTAGAATAAATAATGATGGTGAATGATCACATAAAATAAAATATTGTTGAGGAAAATGATTTTTTTTGAAGTTAATAAACATTTATGATGCTTGAATTAAAATAATGATGATGTTTGAAAATTTTGTAATCAAGAAATAGTTCAAATATTAAAATTGTAAAGATTTTAAAAAAAATATTCCTATGAAACATTTTTAATATTTATCAAAAAAATCTTATACTTCAATTGATAATTCTCAAAATAATGATGTTAGAGCTTTTTGAAAACATGTATTGATAAAGATTATGGAAAACATATCTCATCAAAAAAATTATAATATCCTCTGAAATAAATATTACCCCTAAAAGTGGGAAACAAGTACAAAAAATTTAATGAACAACATAAAATGTTCTACATGGAAGGATCCTACATCAAAAAAATTATGATATTTAAGGGTTTTATTTAATTCTAAATATTTTATTAGCACATAGAATATATATTTTGATATAACAGGTATCTCACAATAAGGAGTAATGAAGTAAAAAACTGGTATAAATTATGGAATATTCCATAGGAATATGAGGAATATAAATATAAATCAGTAGCAATTAGAATGTTTACATTGTAAACCGGATTAATTGAGAAGAATATTTTTTGGAAGATGAAAAAACCTATATTATTTTTCTGAAGAAGTCATTATAAACCATTTTGGAAAAAAAATAATTTTTAGTTAATAAAATGATTATGAAAAAAATGTTAAGGAGACAAATTTTTTTATTGAGATATCTCTAAATTCTAGCAAAGTAACAACAATAGGTTTATTGATTGTGGATATTTTTTACATGTGATGTGTGAGATGAAAATAAGGATAAATGTTAATCAATTTGATGGTGGATCATTGACATTCAGAAACAAGAGTCCCTTATAAATTAAAGGAATCTGAGAACAAAATAATGATTCTAAGAGACTAATGTTGAATTAGGACTTATATTTTTATAGGATCAAACAAAACTTAACTGGTATTCAATATGATATAATGAAAATGGGAGGCCATTTACTTGAGTACCTATCAGTATACACTAGATCACATCCATGAGATCGTGGAGTGGTATAATAATAAAAATCAATATAATCTAGAGAAACTCATACATGCAATACCTATAAGTAATTCATAAAAGTAAAATAGGATACAACCGATGTTTAAATGGGTAAAATACTTGCCCTAAAAGGAATGATATCCAAATGAGAAAGCAATTAGAAAAAATAGTAGAGACAGTCTGAATCATTATAACCATGAAATACCACTGTGTATGTCCAATGAAATTAGATATCACTATTCTCCATTGATTTCACCACTGAATACTCTTAAAATAGTGTAATTACAACTCACACCAAGAAATTATCCAACATACTCAGGTGATTCCAAAACTCATTATCAAATGGATTGTTTGGACCAAAATGGATCTTTTTCATTCAATCCTTGATCACCACATGGTGGTATGTGATGTTCTCTACATCCATAATTTCTTCATTATCCCATATTTTAATGTTCATTCGTTCTTGAATATATATCCTCAGCTGTGACACATGTAAGGGTTTATGTGCCTGATCAAACTGTGGGGTCATGTCTCTACCGTACTTAACCTTACAAACCATATATATGGTCTCAAAAATTTGGATAAATCTTTGGTATAACATGAATCCCTATAAAAAAATTTAATGTTTTATCATTAGTAATCACTTAACAAAACATTGTCTCCCTTATCGAACACTAAATTACTATGAAGTCGATATGTATATTCTATTTTCGTAATTTGGGTGGTCATCATCCACTAATTGATAACCTAAACATTTCCCATAATCTCCCTCATCATCTATGACAAAGTAAGTACTATATTTCAAGTTTCAATGTAGTATAAGGATGAAGCTTATGGTCTCCCTTATTGTTCCTTAAAAGGATCCATTCTGATGATTCGGTGAGTGAAATAATTTTAAGAAATATTTACTAGTAGAATTTCATTATCATATATCAAGATGATATAAAAATGGATTCCCTTAGAATATCATCACAATAGAGATGTTTCAATTTCACCAACCATCCTTATTTGAGAATCATTTTGTACTCATCCTAAAGATGTCTCTGAATTTAACATCAAACCATCTCTACATGTACGAAATGAACCAAAAATCATGGTTGGAGACAATCATAAAGGGTAACCCATGATTCCATTAGATCTCCCTAATGTTAAACATAACCCAACCCTCCACAATACAACGATCCCTAATTCCAGGAATATATGATGTGATTTCTAAGATAATGACTGACTAAATAACTCAATAGGTTGGAATTGAGTTCTAAAATATTCATTGATAAATGATCCCCCTCTTCCAAATATTCACATCTAATTTTATTTTATAAGATAATATGATGTGGAAATTTAAAAAATGAAGAACATAAATTGAACTGAGAGGTTTATAGTGGTTCATGGAATATAAATCCCCTAGTCCACTCCACCAACACTATACTCCATAACTATGGGGATTTTCACTAAGCATCCCTTTTTCTGGGGAATCCGAGTTGAGAAAAAAAAATTCGCTTTACACAAACGTTTTATGAGTTTTTAGCAATAAAAAACCTTTACAAGACCTACCCTCAGTAGTAAACACAACTATACAAAATAATAAAACATAGTAGAAATTAGATACAGGGTTTGATAAATGTTTACAGCACATAGTTGTAATCTTCAACTTGTAGTAGTCGAAGATTCATCCAATGAAATTATAATCACTAATAATTTCTTAGGATGATCTTCAATGAAACTAATCAAGAAGAAAAAGTATTCACATGATTTATATATTTTCAATATGTTCTAATATCTAGTAATAGATAGGGGAAACATTATTTCATTCTCTAAATCGTTGTTTTCATAAACTTTTCCCTCTTTTATATTGATTAACACTATTCCTTATATCTATATTAATTTTACCTTAATCATTGTATAACTATAATGGTTTAAAGATCTCTATGTGAGTCCAAATGAGAGAGGATAATGATATAATAAATCAAATTCCTCTAAAAAAGGTATTTCATTTTTAGAATACAATGTCATAGATCTTTACATTATCAGAAATTTGTTATTCATGGTAAGTATTATGTAGACCAATCATTCCTTAAATATATCATCTTCTTTTGTACTGGTAAAATTTTTAGGAATAGAAAATCCCAAGAATATGTAGGACAATAATGTAATTCAACACTATCGTATCTGAATATAATATTCCCTAATCATATTGTTCACCAACAGATAAATTTTCTATAGGATAAAGTTGTATTCTTCATAGGATAACTTGTCTTCAATATACAAAATTTTTATTTCCTAATGTTTGAAAAAGTATTACAGAAGAAATATTCACTTTTGATCAATTTCCTATGACTAGGAATATTCCCACAAGGAATGATTTTTTAGATATTTTCAGTAATGACAAAAATCCTCTCCTATGTTACATAGTCGAATATTGTAATATAAAATCATTTGTTATCATTAATATTTATGAGAAATGGAAGATGATACTTCATCATCAAAAGACAATAATATTGTGTCTGATAATAACAATCGAAAACACTTAATAAAATTTTTATACTAATTGTAGGCAATTTTGGAAGAATAAAAAACATGAAAATGAGATTCATCAGAACAATATAGTTTATAAAAAGCACGTAATTTTTTATTATAAAAAAGCCCATGAAATGCGAAAAAATTACGTCTAAAATTTTATTAAAATTTATTTGAAAATAATATCGATTTTTTCATTCAGTGTTTTATTTTGAAATAAGAAATAATTATGTAACATGAATAAAATTATATAATTCCAATATCAGCCACCTCCTTTTGGGATATAAAAAATATGTTTAATATGGAAAATTTGATCTATTCACATAGATAATAGTTAAAAACCATAGTTTTGGTAGATATTTTAGTCTACAATGATGAATTAAATTATATAAGAAAAAATAATAATGAAAAAATAAAAAAAATAAAAAAATAGAGATCAAACGAATAATAACATTCATATAAGAGATTTCAAAATGTAAAGTGAGTAAAATACTAATGTAAAATATCCTAAAAATTAAATTTAAATGTTATAATAAACCGATGCAGATGATTAAATCCAATGAACCAATACTTAAAATTTCATAAAAATGTGGAATGTTTCTAATGTTTTTGTAAGGATCAACCATCTGGCAACGAAACATCATGAATTTTGAGGAGTTATATCCCTAACATATTCTGATAATAAAGTATTTTTGAATGGTGTTTCATGAAAAAGTGGGATTGGTAATGAGTTAATGATGATAAATACATGTATTTTTGGCTTTTGTAAAAACACAATCTCTTAATTTTAGCGAGAATTCTCCAAGACCAACACAATCATCATTATCAAATTGAACGATTGTTGATTGAATGTTGTGAGAATATTGTTGTGATGGAATTATGTTTAAGTTATCTACATGATTTAATGTTATCTCCTATAATGGTTCTGGTAAAAAGATGATTTATATATGGAAGGACATTGGTGTTCAATTGATTATTCCACTGATTTGATTGGAAATTTTCATTAGTTGTTGAGAGATATACTGATATCGATCATAAATTTAAAGTCCAAGTATAATTTTTCCACAAATATGAAAAATTGATTCCACACAAGAATCAACTCATATCAATATATAAATAATGCATTAGAATAGAATGAATTTATAAACAGAGAATATCCTCTGTGAAAAGATTCAAAATAAATCTACAGTTCACATTTTTTGTGCAACTATAGATTATGTTCTTCAAAAAATAATCCAGATTATTAGATATCCACATGACATACATTATTTCCATTTATTTTGAATTTTTATCATTATTAGATGATTTGATAAAAATCCTCAATATTGACATCATCATATTATGTGAACTTTTTTTGAGGATGTTCACCACTATATGATGAAGATTATCAATTTATTCTTATTTATGAAATGTTATACCTAAAGGATTCAACTATAATTATTGGAGTAATGATCTCACATGTTTTTTATAATATGAGGCCTTGTCACACATTGAATCTTCTTCAGAATCATGAATTGATATCCTCACTCACTATATTCACATAGGCAGGCTTTTGTATCATGAATTACATCAATTATATGACTATACATGTGTGGGGATATGACTTAATAAAGATATTCTTAATACTATATCCTATATATTGCATTTATCGATGTACATAATAACCAATGTCTAGAAATTCTAGGCTGACTAGTAGATAATCAGAGTCCTTTTGAATGGGTATGTAGACATCCAAAACAACACCATGATTCATGGGCTAAAAGGAACACTATAAACACTTTTGAAATAGTTCTATTTGTTCCAAACCAAAAATAACATGTATGAATAACACCAAACATTATCCCAAGGATGAACACATTTAATAAAATATACCATTACACATCCCACCCATTTCATCCTTGCGATCCAAAAGTTTATTCATAACTATAAGAAGTACACCTCTATAGTCTAATGGGTGGAGACATGTTACAAAAAGAATATCTAATATGGGAGTCCATTAAATAATGTCCCTGTATAAATGAACCCCTCCATATACATATAAAAGGAAATATAAATTACATGAAATAATGTGATATCTATAATAATATCCATGATTTCAACTTCTTATAAAGAATATTAATGATATTTATTTCATAATCTAAATGTTAGAGGGAAAATATACACTTAGAAAATAATGGAGGATACAACTTGAAAATAACAATGTAACATTCTGGTAGATCCTAGATCCAAATATCTATGATCCAACCACCATCTGAGGTAAAATGAAACCTTTTATCCATATATTCTTCAATAGTCAACACTAACCTACAATTCATCTATATAATACATAAATAATTTATATTAAGGCCACATCGGGGTGAGTTTACACATTACCAGTAAGACCCCAAAAAAACTAAGATACAAATGTGTATCTCAATCTCATAGCACATCAAAATATGATTCTCAAGTAGTAGTTCCAATGGTCATCCATCAATTTCTAGATTCTTAAATGTCTTTATAAGGTATATTATTTTTTATAAGGACCCACACCTCACCATTTTGGGGCATATGTGAAGGGTCAAAACCATCATGTTGAATAACCACACCCTAGTCCATAAAATGGGTACTAATTTAAAAATAGATTGAGAATCCACATCCTAGTCCATCATGGGGTAAAATTTGTTTGTAAAAAAAGGATCCATTCCATTTTAGACCAGGTAGATACCAATCAACAAGTTCATTGTTGAATCACACCATAATCCATCATAGTGTACCAATCTGTAAGTAGATAGCTCAATCATGCCTTTGTCAGTCTGGGGACCCCCTTAACAAGTTGAATGTGGACCCTTTCTCTAGTCTATAAATGGTTACCACTCATGTGGTAGAGGAGCCATCTCATAGTCTATTTGGTTGTTACAACTAAATCATTAGATATAAGATTCAAACCACAGTCCATCATGGGGGTACCACTACATAGGTAGAAGATTGACACACTGGTCCATCATCCGGTAACCACTCATCATGTAGAAATATGACACACACAATAGTCTATTAGAGGAGTGCCAATAATCTTATAGTGGATAAACCCCTGGTCTATCATTTGGGGTATCACTCGACAATTATAATGAGTTTCCATGGCCTAGGATATAATTGTGGGTACCAATATATATTGATCCTATTAAATTGTGTGATTAATATGCACCACATAAAGAATTTTCATGTGAAAAATTGAATCATATATAAAAAGTCACTAGGAATACAACCATAACATTATATATGGAAAAAAATTAAGATAGGATACTCATAGGTCAAAATTGACATCCAAATGAATGAGTAATGAGAAATACATGTTTCTTTATGGGGTAAATGACATGTTTGGTTCCCACACATTTTGTGCCCCCACTATGTTCCTTAGTGAGTTAATTTTTAGGAAATGGCCCACTGGTCAGGTAGTACTACATATAATGTTGGTATAACACATGACATGTCTCAACATCCCAAGGATGAGCCATGTTCTCCATGTTGTGCTCGTCTACATTGGTAATGTTCCAATATGTGGAGTATGAGATTCCCGACATGAGATATAGTAATACATGGGATCATGGTGGTGTACTCCTTGTACATGATGAGTCAGATAGATAGGGTTACATGTTGTGTATTCTCTCAACATGGAATGTGATTCTTAACTCCAATACAAATTTCAATCCTCTAGCAAAACTCGAATATGTATTGTGGGTTCATCATAGTATAGTCCATGTATATAAATATTTCATAAAAAATGAAGATTATGTAACATGTCTTCCAATTCCTATTATTCTACCAATATTTCTTCAATTAAACAACTGGAAATTAAAGGAGAGATCTTCCAACCATTGATTA
The DNA here is from genome assembly GCA_963277665.1 of Viscum album. NCBI lineage: Eukaryota > Viridiplantae > Streptophyta > Magnoliopsida > Santalales > Viscaceae > Viscum > Viscum album. The sequence goes on from OY728164.1 coordinate 384,370,596, forward strand.
TATCCCTTATATTTTAAGAAATAAAATTATTATCCTACCACATGAATAAACTCTTGATGCTTATAGATTTTGTTTACTAACACCGCCACACCAGATCCTTGAATCTTGTTGGAAAAACTAATATCCCACAAAACACCCAAATCAATTCCCAAATAATCAATCTGCATCTCACATGAATCATCCATGAATCCTGTGGTTTTATCAAAGTAAATCCCACATGGTAATGTCGAACTATGGCCCCCTAGGACAATGTTAAATGTTATAAAGGTAGATGGGATAAATGAAAAAAAATGCAACTATCATTTTCCATGTATTCTTGGGAAAAAATATATGTATTATATGTATGTCATGATAACTATGGAAAAATATGAATAAATTAAATATGAAATTTAAATATGATTATCTATATCAGGTGTATGAATTATTTAATGGAAGATTTATTAATGAATTATCTAATCATTCTCAATAACATAATCATTCATGTGGAAACAATTGATGATTAGTCTTACCTCCAAATGGTGGTTTTTGTTGTGATGATCATGTTATCGAATGAGAGGGAAGATTAGTTTCATTTTCTACTCCTCTATCCACATCTATATAGTTATTTATCATCATCCAATCACAATTTTCCAATACAGAAAAGTTGTTTCCACCATTAGACAATCCCTTGGTAATGTGTTTGACATTGGAGATTCTGTATAGTGGCCTAATTATAAAGGGAAAATCACTTATGTCTATGTAATTTAAATTAAAATAAATAAAATATATATTTATTTAAATTTAACACACCATCTTATGACAGCCTCTACCGAACATTCCATGCTGAGAAAAGATAAATTTTTCATAGGATAAAATCCATGCATTGGATTCAACTATGGATTCAGATTTCATTTTGTGAATCTTTTTAAGAGACAACTCACTATTTCCAAATTCTTATTGAACTGTGATTTAAAAATAGATTGATTAATTTCATATTTTAACTCTAGTGTAATTATGCCACATAGTCTACTATTGTCTATGTTCCGATCTATAGTAATATTTCATAAAATATAAAAAAGTTGTATAAGAAAAATTCTTGATCACTACAGTTCCCTAATTGTATCCTAATCATGGAAAATCAAATGATAGTGAAAAAATTTATTCTTACTTTTTATTTAAAATTTAATCATGAGTGGAAAAGTAGAATGGATTTAAAATATGTGCCTATTTTCCTTGAGGTAATTGATATAGAATAATTTTAGTTTCTATCAATTGAGAAATATGATCTATTGATTCATTTTAGAAAAATAAATATTGGTGTATATTGGAGAATAAGAAATATTATTCTGATATCATTATTGTGAATTTCTATTCTTAATAGAGATGTGTGTCAAAATTTATAAACAAAAGTATGACAATCCTAAAAGTATATTCATTACATGTACCAATCTAGAGGATGTAAGGTTGCAATTTTTTTATAAGAAGATTTAAAATTATAGAATGAAATATAAAGAAACCATTGTTTATTACCTCACCAGAGTTAGTGAAATTGTTTTTAATTTCAAATGATACAATTATTCCATGTAATATTATACCATTGTTATGTAAATCATGAGAAATATTAATGGGATTTTTGATACACAAATACCTACCTCAAAATATTATGATAATTTATCTCTTGAAGAATTAAAAAACTACCTTTTCTACATGACATAAATAAAATATCTCTCATTCAAAAATAATATCAATGATATAATAGATTTTGAAATGATGAGAAATTGAAAAATACATGATGCTAAGAGTTCATAATTGAATGATTTGAAAGTAAAGTAAGATATTGAAATCAATAAAAAATTCATGTTTGTTATGCCTAAAAAGTATAGAATAGGTAGAAGAATATATGGAGCAAAACCCATCATGAATATTTCATATTTAGTTAAATTAACAATTAGTTTATAATTTTTCAAAAGACTAATGTTGGAAAATATAAAGAGCTTTCTAAATGAAACCGTCAAGGGATGAATTGGGGAGAAAAAAAATATTAAGATAATAAGATAATAAAAATTTTACAATGATTGTGGAAAAGAAAATATGTTAGATGACTAAGAATGTTGAAAATAAATAATATGAATAAAACGTTTTAGATGATAAAAATCAATAGAAGTTCAAAACATTATATTAAATAGATGTTAATATGGAATATTCATAAAATAGTAAATAAACAGACGGTGAAGAATCATATTGTAATTATAAACTACGATTAGATCATTTTAAATTTCCAAATATAAAAAAGACAAAATAATAAAATCAAAATAATGATAAAATAATGTGGTAAAAATTATTTGGGAGAGGGATATCATCATATGAAATATTTTTACATTGTGGATATGTCTATTTTTTTGAATATTTTAGAATAAATAATGATGGTGGATGATCATATAAAATAAAATACCGTTGAGGAAAATTATTTTTGTTATGGTCAATCAAAATTTCAGGATGATTGAATTAATATAATTATGATGTATGAATATTTTTAATCAAGAAATAGTTAAAATATAAAAAATGTCAAGATACTGAAAAAACTATTCCTATGAAATGTTTTTCATATTTATCAAAAAAATCGTGTACTTCACTTGATCATTCTCAAAAAAATGTTGTTCTAGTTTTTTGAAAACATGGATTGATAAATATTATGAATAAGTTATCTCATAAAAAAATTATAATATCCTATGAAATAAATATTACCCTTTATAGTGAGAAACAGGTAAAAAAATTGTAGTGAACCACATACAATGTTCTACATTGAAGAATCCTATATCAAAAAAATTATGATATTTCATTGTTTTTGTTATTTTTATAAAATTTATTAGCACATATAATATATATTTTGATATAACATATATCTCATAGTAAGTAGTAATGAAGTAAAAAAATTGGTATAAATTATGTAATATTCCACTAGAATATGAAAAATGGAAATACAAATCAGTAGAAATTAGAATTTTTACATTGTAAACAAAATTTATTTACAAGAATATTTTTTTGGAAGATGAAAAAAACTATATTAGTTTGCTGAATAATCATTATAAACAATTTTGGAAAAAATTAATATTTAGTTAATAAATTGATTATGAAAAAAATGATGAGGAGATAAATTTTGTTATTTTTTTAAAGGTTGGGGCCGAAGCCTCATTTTTATTATTAAATCAAAGAAATGACCTATTTTAACTGGGTAGAGGGAAACCCACTACATAGCTCAAAGGCCCAGTGGTCTTGCATCCCATTACATAGACTATAGGCCCAATTTTTTGGCCCAATTCACATTCTGTGAATAGTAACCCGCCTGCTACTGTACCCGCACAGTACCGCCGCCGCTACAGTGCCCTGCCACCGCTACAGTACCCACTGATGAACAGTGCTTCCGCTACTAAAGTGTAGCTACATCAACCTGCGCCCAATGGGTTTTGAACCCACATTTTTCATGTAGGATCACGGGGTGCATACCACTAAGCCAAACCAAAACTCCAAATTTTGTTATTGATACATATCTAATTTCTAGAAAAGTACGAAAAATAGGATTATTGATCATGGATATTTTTACATGTGATATGTTTTATGAAAATAATGATAAATGATAATCAAAATGAAGGTGGATCATTGACATTCATAAATAAGAGTTCCTTAAAAATTAAAGGAATCTGAGAACAAAATATTAATTCTAGGAGACTAATGTTGAATTAGGACTTATATTTTTACAGGATCAAACATAACCTAACTAGCAGTCAATATGATATAATGAAAATGTGAGTCCATTTCCTTGAGTACCTATCAGTATAAACTACATCCCATCCCTGAGACCGTGTAGTGGTATAATAATAAAAATCAATATAATCTAGGGAAACCCATACATGCATTACCTATAAAGAATATATAAAATTAAAATAGGACACAACCGATGTTTCAATGGGTAAAATACAAGACCTAAAAAGAATTATATCCAAACAATAATGTAATTAGAAAAAATTGTTTAGAGAGCCCAAGTCATAATAACCATGACATACCACTATGTATTTTTGATGCAATTGGATATCACTATACTCCATTGATTTCAACACTGAATAATCTTAAAATAGTGTAATTACCACTCACACCAAGAAACTCTCCTATGTACTCAGGTGATTCCACAACACATTATCCAATGGATTGTTTGGACCAAAATAGATCATTTACATTCAATCCATGATCACCACTAGGTATTATGTGATGTTCTATATATCCATAATTTCTACCTTATCCCATATTATAATGTTCAATAGATCTTTAATGTATATCCTCAAGTGGGACACATGAAAGGCTTTATGCGCCTGATCGAACTTTGTGGTCATGTCTCTGCAATAATCAACCTAACATACCATCTGTATGGTCTCAAAAAGTTGGATAAATTTTTGGGATTACTTGACTCCCTTGAAAGTCCTTTTAATGCATTATTATTAGTAATCACTTCACAAAACATGGTCTCCCTTATCGAACACTAAATTACTATGAAGTTAATATGTGTATGCTTTTTGCCTAATTTGGGTGGTCCACATCCACTAATGGATAACCTAAATATTTCCCATCATCACCCTCATCATCTTTGACCGAGTAAGATATATATTTCAAGTTTCAATGTAGTATAAGGATGAACTTTATGGTCTCACTTATTGTTACTTAAAATGATCCATTCTGATGATTCAGTGAGTGAATGAATTTTAAGAAATATTTACCAGTAGAATTTCATTATCTTATATAAAGATGATATAAAAAATGGATTCCCTTAGAATATCATCAAAACATAGATGTTTCACTTGGACCACCATCCATATTTTGGAAAAATTTGTACTCGTCCTAAAGATGTTTCTGAAATTAACATCAAACCATCTCTACATGCATGACATGAACCAAACATCATGGTTGAAGACAATCATAGAGGGTAACCCATGATTCCATTAGATCTCCATCATGTAAAACATAACCCAACACACCACAATACAATGATCCCTGATTTCCAGAAAATATGATGTGATGTTTAAGATAATGACTGACTACATAACTCAATGGGTTGGTATTGAGTTCTAAAATATTCTTTGATAAATGATCTCCCTCTTCCAAATATTGACATCTAATTTTATTTTATAAGATTATATGATGATGAAATTTAAAAAATGAAGATTGTAAATTGAACTGAGAGGTTTATAGTGGTCCGGGGAATATAAATCCCCTAGTCCACTCCACCAACACTATACTCCATGATGATTGTGCTTTTCATTAAAAATCCCTTTTACTGGGGAATCCCAGATGAGAAAAAGAATTTTTCACTTTACATAATCGTTTTAGGAATTTTTAACCATAAAATACCATTACAAGACCTATCCTCAGTAGTAAACACAATTATACAAAATAATAAAACAAAGTAGAAATTAGAGACAGGGTTTAATAAATATATCAACACATAGACGTAATCTTCAACTTGTAGTAGTCAAAGATTCAACCAAAGAAATGATAATCACTAAGAATTGCTCAGGATGATCATCAATGAAACTAATGAAGTAGAAAAAGTATTCACATAATGTATACATTTTCAATATGTTCTGATACCTAGTCATATATAGGGGAAACATTATTTCATTCTCTTCTCATTCATTGTTTTAAAAAATGTTTCTTTCTTTTATACTGATTCCCACTATTCCTTATATATATATATATATAATTTTTAACATAATCATAGTATAACTATAATATTCGAAATATCTACATGTGAGTCCAAACTAGAGAGGTTAATGAGAGAATAAATCCTCACCATCCAAAAATGGTATTTTATTTTTAGAATACAATGTAATAGATCTTCACATTATCGGAAATTTTTTATTCATGGTAATTCTTATATAGAAAAATAATTCCTTAAATAGAACATCTTATTTTTTACTGGTAAAATTTTTGGGAAAGAAAAATCCCAATAATATCTAGGACAATAATGTAATTCAACACTATCATATCTGAATATAATATTCCCTAATCATAATTCTCACCAACAGATTACTTTTCTATAGGATAAAGTTGTTTTCTTCATAGGATAACTTTTCTTAGTCATATCGCATTTTTATTTCCTAATGTTATAAAAAGTATTACCCAAGAAATATTCACTTTGGATCAATTTCATGGGACTATTAATATTCCTCCAATGAATGATTTTTTTAGATATTTTCATTTATGACAAAAATACACTCTTTTGTTACTTAGTCGAATATTGTAAGATAAAATCATACTTTATCATTAATATTTATGAGAAATGGAAGATGATAATGTAATATCATAAGACAATAAGATTGTGTATGATAAAAACATTCCAAAACACTTAATAAAATTTTTATAACAATAGTTCGAACTTTTGGAAGCATCAAAACACATGTAGAAAAGCTACATCAGAACAATATATTTTATAACAGTCACATCATTTTTTATTACAAAAAAAATCATGAAATGATAAAAATTACGTCTAAAATTTTATTAAAATTTATTTCAAAATAATATCATTTTTTCATTTGGTGTTTTCTTTTGAAATAAGAAATATTTACGTAACATGAATGAAATTTTGTAATTCCAATTTCATCCAGCTCCTTTTGGGATATCAAAAAAAAGTTTAATATGGAAAATGTGATATATTCATAGAGACAATAGTTAAAAACCCTATTTTTGGTAGATATTGTAGTCTACAATGATTAATTAAATAATCAATGAAAAAATAATAACTAAAAAATTACAAAATTAAAAAATAAAGATCAAACCAATAATAACTATCATATAAGTGATTTCAAAATGTAAAGTGAGAAAAATCATAAAGTAAAATATCAAGAAAAATTAAATTTAAATGTTATAGTAAACCGATGGAGATGATAAAATCAAATAAAACTACTTAAAATTTTAAAAAATTATATGTAATGGTTCTAATGTTATTGTACGGATCAACCATAAGGCAATAAAACATCATAAATTTTGAAGAGTTATATGCCTAAATTATTCTGATAATAAATTATTTTTGAAAGGGGTCTCTTTAACAAAAGGGGTTGGTAATGAGTTAATGATGATAACTACCTGGGGTTTTGGCTTTTGTACAAACAAAATATCTTAATTTAAGTGAAAATTTTCCAAGACCAACCCAATCATCATTATCAACTTAATCAATTGTTGATTGAATGTTGTGAGAAGCTTGTTGTGATGCCACTATGTTGAAGTTATCTTCATGATTAAATGATATCTCTTATACTAGTTGAGGTAAGAGAGATGATTTATATATGGAATAAAATTGGTTTTCCATTGATTGTTCCACTAATTAATTGAAAATTTTCTTTAGTTTATGAGAGGTATACTGATATCGATCATAAATTTAATGTCCAAGTAGAATTTTCCCAAAAATCTGGAAAATCGAATCCACACAAGGATTTATTCTCATCAATAGATAATTAATGCATTATAATATTATGACTATAATCCCCTAGAAAATCCTCTATGAAAAGATTCAAAATTAATCAACATGTCACCTTTTTTGTGTAACTATAGATTATGTTCTTCAAAAAATCAAACTGATTATTAGATATCAACATGACATACATTATTTCCATTTAATTTCAATTATTATCATTATTAGATGATTTAAAAAAAAACATCAATATTTACATCATCATCTTCTATGAACTTTAATTGAGGTTGTTCATCACTAAATGATGAATATTATCAATTTATTATCATTTTAGGAAAATTTAAACCTAAATGATTCAACTATAATTTTTAGAAGGGTAATAAAGAATCATATGTCATTATTCACTTGAAAATATTTTTTTTTTGATAATCTACAAACGGTTTTCCCATCATGGAGCTTAACTATTATGATAATTTCACAATGGTTCAACAAGCTTTGATAATCATGAATGAAAATTTTCCATATTTTTCAAAATCTAATTGGAAAAAGGCATTAAAAATAGTTTTCTCAAAACATAACGCCAAAGTGAATTAATAGTTATAGATAATGGTTCAAAAACATGTTATAATTCCAAGAGTCATTACTGAACATCTGAACGATGAGTTATATCATTAATAGGCAGTTTTGAACATTTTCCAAAAATAGACAGTATCGACAAACTAATTTTATGAACATCATATTTGGAGTCCATTTTTTTACATAGGGTATTTTCATGAAAATGTTCATCAGAAATTTTAGTTGTGGTAACATCAATAATATATGATATCCTCGAAAGTACCTTTAATTTTGTTGTACATTTTCATTATGAGTATCATGTGGAACATGAGAATCCCTTTCTATATGAATCACTATACTCTTTTCCTAGTCAACATGATTTTCAGAAAAATCATGTATGACCTGCTCATTGCATGATTCTATAAAATCTATATATATATGGATATTTTTTATTCATTAATTACATTTTTTGATAGTGTGAGGGAACTAAAATTTTCGATATCTATGATCTTATAGAGAAAATTTTTTCTTGACAAATAGAGAACATTTGAGAGAAACTTGTTTCTATTAATTCATTTGTATCATAACATGGTGTAGGGGAAATGAAATGAAGTTTTATTTCCTAACCAATAACATGATAACTTTAAGGAATTTGAATCCCTAATATCCTTCTAAAACATAGAATTTTTTATTCGTTATTAAATCATTATTTGGTCTCAGACCGATGAAACAATACTTATATCAGTATTGGTGTATTGTCTACATTTTAACACTCACCTTCAATATGAGTAGTGTAAAAATAAGGAATTGAACTATAAGGTTTATACATTTTTTAAGTGAAATCCCAATGTAATCTAGTCTTCCCAAAAACACATGGATTCATAGTCATCAAACAATGAAATTTAATTTCACCATTATCATCCATGATAATCCAACATTATGAGAGAATTTTATTAGGATTCATCAATAAGGTTAAATTTGTACAGACATATTCTAATCATGGAACATTTCTCTCAGGATATATCTAGGTATTATGATAGGTTTTTTAGAAATAAATGGATAAATCATTGATACGCCTTGAAGAAAAATTAATGAAAAATCATAATTTCAATGGGTGATTCCATCTTCAGTGCACATGACTAGCAACTTTCTTTCCGGTTAAAGGTTCATTACTTGATTCTTCTAAAAAAAAGAACTTATGAAGAGAAATATCTTGACTTTGGGTTTAGAAAAAACCATCTATATAAGAAAAAGTGGTGTAAAATATTGGATAAAATTCCTTAGGTAATTTAATCATTTAACTGAGCTTGATGATGTTATAGAGATCTCATTCACATTAAAAGTTTCAGTGACTTCGTATTTATCATTTCTAAGGAGAATAGTAGAGGAATCATTGTAATCATGATCCCCTATCATAAAAACTATAGGGATTTTTTATTCCCTAAATATGTATTCCATCCATAATGTTTTACACATTAGCATGTGTGTTATTTCGAACAACTTCAAAATTATTGTTCTACAACTCTGCACCTTTCATTATATCTTATATAATTTCATTCAATATCATGATCCTCCATAATCTCCTTTAGTTCTTGCCACATTCATATGGTTTTGGGATAGGTAGGTTTAGAGGGGTAGGGTAGTAGGGGTTAAAATTAAGAAAAAGAATAGTTTAGAGGTTTTGAGAGTCATTTTTTTCATATATTTCATATGAAATTATTTTATTCACAACAAATGAGGTAAAACATAGTAATTAGAGTGTAATTTTTACTATTTATAGCTAGGAAAACCTTCAAGATGTAACTATTACTCAAAACTGTGGTGGAAGGAGATATTTAAATAACGAAAATAATGTGATCACTATATATATACGAAATATATAACATAAAAGGGTATTTCATAAAATTGAATGTACCTAATTAAGATATAATATAATAAAATATGTTAGTAGAAAAGGGTTTACCAAATATATCAACTAATTTGTTTTGTGAACACAAAATCTAAAGAGATGTAACCTTGTTGCGCAAGATCTATTAAGATATTATGTCTTCTATAAATCTGATTTGTTCATAAATTAATTATTGTATTCTATAAAATGTTTATAGTACTAGATTAATCACATATGATTAGAACACAATTATTGTTAAATCCACAATCCATTAAATTATTTTAATCCACAACATTTATGTATAACAAATTACAACAACAAAATATATTGCTTTGGAAGTTGATAGTGCTATAGATTCTTTCTGTTTAATTGACAATGTAATGAGAGATTATACATGAAAATTAATTTTTCCTATGCTTATTTTTCTATATATACTACATCTGTATGACTCATATCCAAGTAAAAAATTAAATTAAAATCAATGGTTCTTGGACTAAGAAGATAAAGAGTTACTGTTCTATTTAAATATCATAAAATTATTTTCGTAGAATTTAAATGTAATCACTCTAGTTTAGATTGAAATATTTCAGAATGATATACTAAATACATATTTTCTGGACAACATTATGTATGGTATAAAATAATATCAATAAAACTTATATACAAATTATTCTCAATTGGTTGCCCAATTTTATCCAATTCATGTTTGATATTGGGTCTCATTAGATTTGAGTATGTCTTTCTATTTTAATGTCACAAATTCTTATGTATGTTATGTATATTTTTATGTTAATTTAAAATAGATCCAAAATCCTACCAATAAACATGAGATCCTTGAAAATTGTTTATTTATCCCATAAACCTCATTTCAAATTCATTTTCCAAAATATTTCATAAATAAATACAATAATTGTAATTTTTTTTAAAACCAAAATAACTTCATCTAGATTTTTTATATATTAAAATATCAATAAATTTTTATTCCAAAATATAGTATGAACATATTTTCTTAATTCTAATCAATTTTAGAGGAAAATAAAATAATCTTTCACACAGCCCCTTTGGATCATATTTATGTCGATAAGGAGAATTTTTATGATTTAAAACATAATTTTGGAATTGCAGATCCTCAAAATCAAGAGGTTGTCATACATAAAACTCCTTTAGTAAAAACCATTTATAAAGAAATATTTTACATCCATCAGATATAATTTATAATTTATATAGGATGCATATCCTAGAATAAATCGAATGGATTAAAATATATCTATATGGAAATTTTTTACTCATAATATATTTACAATTCATGATTATATCCTTTGGAAATAAATATATATTAATTTCAAGTTATCACACTATGATCTTGATTCCTATTTTGGAAAAACACATTTATCCAATTATAGAATGTCTTTGGAGTCTTTCAACTATTTTCATTACATTATATCATTTAAACTAATTTAGTTCTTCTCGAATTACTAAAAGACATTTTTCCAATAAAAAGGCTTCTTCTACAGACTTAGGGTATAATTAGGAAAATCATATTAAAATATAGTAACTTTCATAAGTTTTTTTTGAGTTCTTACTCCTTTATTGAGGATTACAATAATTATTTATAGAGGATGATATCTAAGGTTTAAAAGAATTATAGGAAAAAAATTCCATTATCTTGTGTATTTCCTCATTTTATTTTATTAAAAGTGTTCATATTCAATATTATTATCCTTGTTGACATGAAATAATGATTTAGGTCCCTTATATTTGACTGCATCATTTTCATCCACAATTTGTTTCATTTTATTGACTAAAGGGATCACATTCATAAAATTTCAAATGAATTATTTATTCAAAAATACTTGAATATTTATTGAAAACACTACATGCATTAGATTTGGTAGAGTAAGAAAGGAAGATATTTTCATCATCAATTTGATCAAACATTCCCATATTAAATGTTGTGTTCAATATGTAATCCATTTATCCAAATAAATTGAAGTATACCAAAATTGGATTTCATTCATTTCCCAAATCAGTGTACTTTTAGTTTAATGTAGGTCTGATCAATACTCTATAATTTATAAAATATACTATAGTAACAACCCCATCCAAAAAATTTGTGTCCATGTTTTATTCACACAATATAGTCTTCAAAATTTCATCAACATTCTATTTCTCCTTTCAACAACAACATTCTTTGGAGTTGTCCTGGGGGAATAATATGTTTAATAAATTCCATTCTTATCGAAATAAGAATAAAATTCATGATTCAAAAACTCAACTACATGGTCAATTTTTAAATTTTCTAACATAAACTTCATTTTCAACAAATTTTCAAAAACATATAAACATAGATCATGATTAAATCAAACATATCAAAATGTAAAACATTGTAAATCTCAAATAATCATCAATGAATACATAAAAAATGATTTGCCATATAGATTTGTATTAATATTGGTTCCGAAAAAATCGTTCTGGATATAAACCAGAGGTATTGAAGTAGAATCTTCATTGACTGATTTTATGGATTAATTATGTTTCATTCTCCTTTTTCTTACATCGTGAATTTTCATTCATCTCAATTTCATATTAGGAATGTCTACAATAAATTTCACATTAAATACTTTTGTTAAGGAATGAACATGGTACAGGCCAATCCTTATTTTCAAAATACATGACTCATTAACATCAATATTTAATCCGTTTATATTTTTCTACATAATGAATAAAAATGTAAAGTGATAATAGTTTCTATTCTATGTTCATTAAAATTATGATGATTACCATTAATGACTAAAAATAAATTTTTTGAAAAATCAAAAGAATAAAGATCATTTAAATATGGAGTAATACTCATGAGGTTTTTCTTCAAGACTTCAACATAAATTACTTTATCGAAAATGTTATATTTCCTATTTCTCAAATCATCAATGGAAACTATTTTTACTTATTACATACCTTAAAATACAACCTATCATCTTTATAATTATGGTAAAAATCCTAATTGTATAAGTATCCACTCATTCATCTTGAAACCCCATTATCCATCAACCATTTTTCCTTACTATACATACATAATGTTTTCTAAAATGACAAGTTAAACAATAGAATTCATTAGTAGGAAATTATTTTTGGGTATATATATGTTAGCTATAAAATATTTATAGATTCATGAATTATTCTATCATCCAAAATACATTATCATTTTTTAAAATTATTTGCAAAAATATTAATTCCTCTAATTTGAGGATTTCAAAAATCAAAAATATTTTTATATTGTTCTGTTTCATCATAATGAGAACAAGTTACTTTTGTAATAAAATTTTTTTTACAAGGCACCTAAGATATTCTTTAATTATTTTATTTTCTTCATTTTATTCCACTTCAATATTTTCTTTCCTATGTTGATTTTGACAAATAATATTGATTATGTAGTTATTTTTTTATTTTAAATACTTCCAGCATCATTATTGTTTTTATTTTTTTTAATATTCAACAGAGTATATTTCCCATAAAACATTTACTTCTAAAATCAGTGTATTGATATTTTATTCATCACCAATGATTTTATTATAATAAATATGAAGTGATTTATTTTTTTCATAAAACATTAATATATAATTTCTAACATTTTATTGACTTTACATAGTTTTTGTGTGTACAATATTTATTATCTGAATTTTTACCATATGAATTTTATGAATATACCTCATCTTATTTTTCCACATATCATTTTTTATAAATTATTTTATCATCATATTATAATTATGATTATGTGAATTTTCTATAATCTTAAAAATCAATTCAGCTAACCTTCATTGATTTTTCTGATTTATTATATCCTGTAATCTTGAAATATTTCTATTTTTCCTTATTTTATTATTTTAATTTTGGAAATCCGGCTTGATGTGTCATATATTAATTCATTAATTCATAACCTCTCAATTTTGTAGACTTCTCACCATGTTGTTTGTTTTAATTAAATGTTTTCATAAATCCTCATCTCATGTTTTTTAATATAATGGACATACCTGAAACATTTTTGAATAAATATTTATATTCAAAATTTCATGATAATTATTCTTTTTTAGATGTGTTAGATATCTGTTCACTTCTTATTTTTTTCATGTTTTGATGTAGGATACATTCACAGAATAATTATCAATTTTTGATTATTATCGGCCCATAATTATCAAAATCCATATCGGCTCATACATCATTAGATTTTTAATATGATATTTTATCCTGAAATATGTTACATCTATATAGTATTATTGTAGTTTAGATTCCATTCATCCTAGATGGGAATACTATGAGAACAATAAATCTTTTTCAGGCTTATTGACAGGTATTCATTGAGCAGAAATGCTATTCATGATCTCAACGAGCCTTCTATTCAGTTGATAAATAATTTCTCTTAATCCATTTTGAATGTATCAAATTTATTCATGGATATTTAATATTTGGGATCTTTCACATTTTCAAACCCATCATATTATAATGATATTGTATTCAACATTTCTTTCTCTATCTGAAATTGAAAGTCTTGTTAAAAATAATCTAGTCCCAACACATATAAGATATCATTCATAGGATTAGAATTGAGATCACGGATTGTTTCAGTTGTAGCAACCAATATTTTAGGGTCCATCATAGAAATTTCATGGGAATTGAATTCATTTAGATCTAGATTTCCACCATGTTCTACAGATAAATAACCAAACTCACATTCCGAAAACCAATTTAATCACTATTGAAATATAGTGGCCAAACCATTGAAATACATTTTCAATTATGAGACATATAATCCATTTGGAAATAGATCATTGGACATCCAATATTGATATTTTTTAACTTCAAAGTTAATTTCTCTATTAAATATTATTTCTGATAGAATAACTCAAGAGCAAGGGGTGATCTAAGTTCTAAAATATTATTTGACCATAGATAAACCCCTTAAAATTATGCACAACCAATTATCATTAATATGAATATATGTAGTGGAATTGTAGAACATGAAGAAATGAAATTTATAACATAGGTTTATAGTGGTTCTATGAATATAAATCTCCATGTCCAATTCACATAAATTCTACTCCACGAGCATTGTGACTTAGTCTAAACATCCATTTTACTAGGGAATCCTATCTGAGTACAAGCAGCTGTCACATTAAATAAATGTCAAAGAGGATTCAATCTGGATCTCCCATTCTAGTAACTATTCTCAGTTTTAACCACACCCATACATAGAGTGAAAATATAATTGATTTATGATACATGTATTGTTGAATATTTTTGGAACACATTTGAAAGCTGCAACTGATAATAGTTGAACATTTATAATGAGAAAATAGAATATTCAAGAACATATAAGGATGATCATCATTGAAACAGATGATGTAGATACTCAGAGATCATGATTTATATAATTTCAATATGTATAGATAATTTGTTTAACACACGGGTAACCTTGTTTCATTTTTTTAAAATTTATTTTTTTACATACTCATCTCCCTTCTATGATGTTTCAAACAATTAATTATATATGAAAATTTAAACATAATCATAGAACAATTTGAATAGTTGAATGATCTATATGGAAATCCAAACGATATGGGATAAAGGGATAATGAATCAAATCCATCAAAAAATGTAACTAATTTTACGAAAAAAATATCATAGATTTTCTTATTCACATTAGATGTTTATTCATGGTTAGTCATAAGAAGAATACTATTTCATTACAGCCATAATATTCCTTTGATGTTCTCATATGTTATTAAATAAATTATCATATGATTAGCATAAATAATAATGAAATTAAGAATAATAAATTCTTCAAAGGATAGTTTCTGATCATAATGTTCACCATCAACTATCTATTACATTAGATAAGGTATTTTTACATCACAAGACATCAGTCTTCGATGAACAATAAGATAATTTTTTAGCATATCGTAATGTGTTACTAATGAAAAATTCACATGTATTCAGTTTCTTATGACTATAAATATTCCCCAAAAGAATAAATTATTTTCATGTTTTCTTTTTGGACTATAATTCTATCAATAGTGACTTAGTCAAATATTGTAAGAGTTAATCATATGTTATAATTTTTGTTTCAGAAAAATTGATGACGATTATTCAAAATCATAATAAAATAAACTTGCATTAGATTAAAACATAATGAAACACATAATAACTATGTTAAAATAATATTAGGGATTTAAGGACTCATTAATCCTCATAATGTGAAGATTTATTAGAATGATACAATTTAGAACAAGTTGATGGTGTGAGTCGATTGAAAATGAGGTAGATAGAATTGTGGCCCCTTATTTTATTCATAAGACCCATCATGACTACCACAAATATATCATCACATTTCAGCTTTGAGATGATAAGAATATATATCATTAATATTAGAAACTATTGTTGATCCTTCTCACAATAATATGATAAATATTTAGAGAAAAAATGGATGTACTTCTCTTTATTCTAGAAAACCAAAACTAGTGTTTAATGTATTTATTGAACTTGTACACTCCATGATGTAAAATCAAGGAAAATGTGTGGAAATCTTTCATCAACATCTTTTAAATCATGAACAAAACCATCATTCATGCCTATAAATGAGTGATGTACACACATAATATAGAAAATTCATCAAGTGAATATCATGAGAATATATATTCATGCAAAACATTATAGTCGATTTATCCAAACTAGCCATACCTGACACGTTGAAGAAATAGAGGATTGTCTACCTCCAATTGAATAATTGGATGACCCCTATCCAACCCACTCCTTAGACTCATTTTATGATCTCTCTATGTGAATATATTTAAAAGAAACAATTGGTATCAGTACAGAAAAAATGATCTCTTAAAATATAGTAAATTCACATAATAAGATCGACTAAAAACACTACAAAAACAAGTCCTGAGTTACATAGTTCTTCTCATGTGATATCAAATGCCTCAACCCATATGTGATCACTAACATCAACTTCATAAACAGGAAGCCAACACAAGCTCCAAAGGGATCACAAAATTCAAATAACTCAATTCCCTCCTTAGGTAGTCTCCACATATGAGTGTTGTTCATCCTCAAAATTCACTCCTCAAAGGTTCTATGACACATCTTGGCCATGGAAAATGGATTAAAATCATCATAAAATTATGATAAAGGGGTATTAATCCAAGATAATTATACAAAAAACCTTCGGTATTACTCTTCACATCCATGAAATATGTACACCTCTATCACATTTTTAGTGGATTTGAAGAAAGAACCATATCAACCATCACCATTAATTCAACTAATCAATTTATAGAAATGAAATTATCAAAAAAATATAACCATGTTGATCTTGCACTTGCACTTTTAGAGTTATATATTAAACTCAAACTCCTAGAGTATGTGTCGAACCATCCAAATGTGATTTTCATACTGCCCAAAAAATGTATAAAAAAAGTGTATGTTGTCAATAAAAATAATCAATATTTTTATATTAATGTAGATGTGAACAAAATAATAAAATCCATAAACATTGTGGGGGAATTTTCCAAATAAAAAATTATGAATCGAAACTCAATTTTTTAGGGTCATTAGAATGGCATCTTCACAATATCAGCCTCATGAATCCTCAAATAGTGGTAGATAGACTAATGATAGACCTATGTGTATATCTTATTGCCTCTCAACAAGAAAAATAATTCAAAAAACTATGAATGAAGGGATTATTATTTTAATTTACCTATTCTATGAAATTATAATATAAAATATGATTTAATGACCCTTACCTATTTTTCATGAACAAAAATATGGATTCCCAAGGGACACACTACGTAGGATGGAAACCATCACTTCAAGGTCAACTATGGATAGAAAATCATTTTAAAAATATTATTTAATGACTCTTACTCATAAATATACATTTATAAAAAACATAGATCATAAATACCTAGTTTATTTAGATGATTGGTTTCTTAATACATAAAAGTAAACATAAAAAATTGAATCATTATTTTATTTTTTGTGGTGAGATTTTAAATACTTTTTCAAATCCTTAATCTACAAAGGTTATCCTGGGGAATACATTAAAAAAATTAGAGACTTGAAAAGCTAAGAATGGGAATAATAATGGAAAAGAGGAATGATGTGTAGGTCAAAAATATGACATGATATCCAATGGGAGATGGTACATGAGTTATCATTAATTAAATAATATTAGGTGAATGATATCACCAAATCATGTAATCATTATAAACGATAAATGATAGAAAGTATCAAACAAACACAATTTAAATCCCACATACAAGTGAAAATCTCAGGGACAACAAAGTTAGATAATGAGTTGAGTTCAATACCTAATCCCATTCATGATGTATCATAAGGATAAAACATTACCCAATAAATTAGAGTGTTATAAAATTCGGTTACCACGAATCACAATTATTTCATTTACCCATCAATTTGGGACACATATGAAATCTATAATAATAAAAACCATTAGAGTCATGCGTGGATAAAAATGGGATGTATAATCATTTAAAATAACATGGTGAAAATATATTTCTTTAAGATAGAATTAGAGACATTAAAAAAAGGAATGTAATTCTCTATCATCAGAAGGGATTATAATCCATATATACATCTGATTGATTTATATGTATAATTTATAATATATTTAAAACATTATAGTTAGAAAATTTGAGTTATACAGAGAATTCACATAACCAAAGGAAATAGGTGGGATAAAAATATCCCATAACTAATGCCCAAAATTTCTCATGTCTTATTTATCTCTCATAATAACAAATTTAATTTATTTTTTTGTATTGTTAATTTTTTTTTGTATATTATTCATTATATTATAATTTATTCTATTTTATATTAAATTACATAAAAAGTAGTTTTACATTAAAAATTTTATTAACTAATGACTAATTTGACAAAAATAACTTCAGTGTATTGACTACGATCAAATATAAATTTTATTAAAGATATATCTAAGGATGGAAATGAAATGAAATTTATTTTTATCAAAAAATTACACTATTTAACATAAAATTTTCATATCTTAAATAAAATTGAATATGCTAAAATAATTTTGATGGTAGGTCGTATGTATTCATGAGTAAAATTTCTATATTTAAATTACCATAAGGTAAGTAAGGAAATTGTTATTTTATCATTCATATTGGCTAGAATATCCTAAATATCATAGTATTTCTTGTAATTCACTCGAATGAAATAACAATTTACTCAATGCATTATATGTTAAGAAAAATTTTCATATCATTTTATTCAAGAATGTGTTATGTTACATTAATATCATTTATTAACATATAAATAATCCATATCAACTCCCACATAATTCATATAGGAAAAAATGACATTATTTTTTGATAGAGTACTCCTTCATACCTACCACTGAGACTGCCATATTATCTACAGAATATAATGTATTATGTTATATGAGATATTATAATTATTGAAGTATAATTATATTATAAATATTATTTATAAAAGTCAAATAAGTCATTATATCAATTAGATAGAACTGTTAATGAACACTGATTATATATTCTTAGTAGGCGGTAGTCCTCCATACCCACTATAAATAGTTTCATTTTCCATACAATAGGGGAGGATATTTTTTTAGCTCATTCCCATAATATATCAATATATCTATATATTATATATACTGAGGTTATTATATAAGTACGGTTTGATAAGACATTAATTATTTTGAAGAATATGTACAATTAAACTGTCAAGTATGGATGTTACCTCGTCTTTTGAAAACATATTTAGGATTTCATCAAAATAAAGTCTATGTTGGTTTTAAAAAAATATTCTAGGGTGATTTCAGGGAATAATAAAATATATTTTTTGGTTTATCTTTAATTAAAAGGGATTTATAAGTGTGAATAGATGAGTATATGGGGTTTACATTTATAATTTATTGAGTGGAAAACATAGTAATATTTAATGTTTATCACAAATGCCTTATTTTTTTAAACAAATATTCTATGAAATTTTTATTTTAAAATTATTTTATCAGATAAGGTCTATATGTGGAAATTAAATAAAAAATTGAGATGATTAAGAAATTTTTAACCCTTATATTTTTAATTAACCCCCTACCATAAAATTGTTTTTACCATAACCTCAAAAAATAATTTTTATAGTTTTCTATATTCATTATCGAAAAAATTAATCATGTCTTACTAAATAATATAAAATATTATCATTAAAAATATGGAAACCATTTTTAAGATTTCATCTAACATATGTGTAAGAATATTATTTTATATTAAACCCAAATACATGTTTAAGAAAAGGGTTTCCATGAAATGCCTTTTTTAACCGAAAAGATGATCCCATATTAATTATATAAATGCTAATATTAGTAATTTAAATTTATTTATATAATATTTATAAATTTTATTTATATAATTTTACAATTTAAAAAATTTAATTATTTAAATATGAGAAACCTTACACACATTATAATAGTATTCATAAAAATGGTGTTTTAAATAATAAAAATAGACGAATACTCAAATCTAGTATAACAATTGTTGAAAATAATTAAATAGATTTACTATAACTATATAATAATAATTTTATACAAAATTTAAACAAATAATGGGACATTAAAATTATATAAATTATAAAAAATAGATGAAATTTGAAAAAAAAATTATTCATTTTTAACCATTTAAAAAAATATTTTTCTAAATAAACAGAGAAAGTCACCATATTTTAATATCGATATGATGATAAAAAACATTAATTTCATTGATTTAAATAAATAAATAAATTTTGGAGACAATTAATTATATCCTTTTACCAAAAAAATGTAGAAATCAATTTTTTATAGAAATTTTGTTTTATGAATAAAAATGATTTTTTTATAATTGTGTGATTGATTAATAAGAATTTATAAACATTTTTATATTGAGACTGAAAAGATTATATATTCAATAATTTTGTTAATTCTATTTATACCCAATAATGTAATTGCTATGATATAACTATCTTATATAAATAAAAATGTTAATAGTATATCATGGTTCATTTAAATACAGGGATTCATGTTACAAAATCAATAATGAAAATTCAATAAATTTTTAAATAATATATTAAATTCTTATGTTGTTAAATTATTATATAATATATACATTTTTTTCGTATATACTATTAAATTTTGTCTTATTCTTTTATAGTATCATGGCGTCATAATCTACCCCCTTAAATAAATTCTTTCCTCACAATTTAATCTAAATCACCATAATGAATAGAATAATATTTTAAAATACCATAGTTTTAATCCCGCATCGTAAATATAGGTTAATAATAAAACCTCTTTATAATGATGTAATTGATGTATAAATGTCATCTAGAATAATACATACTACTATTCTAAATAGGAGGGAATTATTTATATGGGACGATTTGTAAATAGAATAAATATTTAAATTATTATGTAGTGTTACAGAAATAATTTAATATAAATAATTGAATTATCAATATAATGTTGAGTACCACAAATCCATAAATATTTAATGAGAAAACAACTATTTTTTCTGCAAATATTATTGGAATAATATAATTTTTTTGATACACATCTTCATGATTTGAGGAATTACATTACTTTCTAGACTATAAATATAAAAAGATACACTTATATAGAAAGTAGAATCTTTTCATCTAATCAATTACCACCCTAATATAATCATTTTCCATAAACTATGAGTATCATATATTTTTCCCCGATACACTACACATGACATTAAATTGATTCCAAAATTTCCAATATAATATTAACATATTCTTCACATCCTAATTGACTACAAATTTTATAGCACAAGTTATCCAATAAAATATATTAATCTACAATACCACAATAGTAACTCTAAATGTTAAAATGCTTCCATTACATAAGATTTTATCCTTAATATCCCTCAAAATAAATTTTTAAAAAATAATTTCATTCTTTGAAAATAATAAATTATGTTAAAAACTTATTATATACAAATCAACCAAATAAATCATCACCCAGAATATAATTAGTCACCTAAAAATAAAATTAATTAAAATCATAAATTTGATATCTAAGACCATGAAATTATGATAAACTTTAAACCCCAATCCAATTACTGTATACATAACTATTATTTTATCCTAACATGAAGAACTATATTTTTCAAAATTAACCCAATCATTAGATGTTCCATGATTTTTATAATGATTATACCATTGGTAAAAATACAAATACATTATAATTCATGAATTCTAATAAATGAACATATCAAACCTTTTAAATTAATTTTTTTGACATATTTCATTAATTTGTTTATGAGATATCCCATTGTTTAGGTAATTAAAATAGATAATTCCAATGTTTCCCACATATAATACATTTAATTCCATATAAATTCATTACTATATGACATCATTTTACACATTGAAAATTTATTCACCTTCAACTCATTTATTCATATATTTATTTCATCTTACATTCATGAAATGTTGGAAGATGAATCTTCATTCTTCAAATTTTATTTCCATATTAAATTTCATAAATTTCCATCATCCTCTTACTTGAATCAGTAGCAATGAAGCCAAAATTCAAGATGTTAATCATATATCTTCCTAGATGATTATGCATAATCCCAATATTATTACCTATATTGGTCATCAAATTGGGAATCACATAATCCCCTATGTGTCAATCACATTTATTTATAGCATGATTACTCATGGTTCATAAAATTTATTGAAACCACGAAAATATTTTAATAAATAAAACTTATTTTCTAGAAATAAAAAAATGATATAAAATAATATATAGGATGTCTAAATCATGAAACCATATATTAAATCTTTAAACATGATCTTTAACCTAGTTCATTAAGGGTAGACATCAATTAAAATTCCCCAGGATGGGTTTAACTGAGTTTGTGAATTTTCGAATCATGTCCACTAGGAGTGTGAAACTAGGTTAATAGTAAGGCCCATATTTTGACCATGTAATTCTTGAGTGTATAGTCACATGAAATATTAATATATATTAAACATAGGTACATATGTTTTAGAAACAAAGCTACTTCAATTATCTTTACATCAATGTAATTTAATGGAAACTATTTGTTATATATATCAACACAAATCTGTTAAATTATTTTATACTTACTCTTATCCTTAGACGTACCTCGAGGGTTCTTGATAATGTATTATCATCATAGATTCCAATGGTTAACTAATACTATTTTTAATACCAACAATTATAACCAATATATTTACACATATAATTTTATACCCAATAAATAAAAATATCCATTAATTCACCCCATTTATCTTAATTTCATACAATCAATTTAATATAAGGTTCTCTATACATAAAAGGAATCTTAGACATGGAATAATTATTTTATTTCCCATAGTGAGCTCAAAAAATTTATTTCATATCATAAATCTATATTGGATAACCATTATAATAAATTAATGAATGGGGTTTGAAAATATCCATATTAAGGTTATAAGAATGGTAAGGATTCATAACATTTGATTCTAAAGTATAAATTGATATCCTAAAATAGAAGTTACATAATTAATAATTATGATGATAAAATTAAAAGTAATGATGTCATAAGATCATTACATAAGAATTTAGAAATTAAATAAATCATGTCATAAACAAACACATAATATAATTTCCAAGTCAAAATCACATGATGGATATTGCCCTATATAGGATTTAGGTCACTCCCTAATATCATATGTGGTTTCTCAAGAGACTAAATCATTACCCTATGAATTTGAGGGATATATAATTTTGGTACAACACATAAAATTATTTCCATGTTCATGAATTCCATATAATTAATCAATAATAAGGTATAATCATAATAATTACTTACGAAAATGAATTGGGTTGCATTATCATGGCTCATAACATAATACTAAGAAATTAATTTAAGATTGAATTTGATAGAGAGTAATTTGTCTTGTGCATCTACATCAATAGAAGGAGAATAATTTTGCAAAAAATATGGGAGAAAAATATAATAAAATTAAAAGCATTTAAATACATAAAATAAAGAGAATGTTAATTATAGAGAGCATAGTATTATCCAAAAGAAAAGGGTGGGTTCTAAAGATAACTTAAAATAATCATTATATCTCATTTTTATTATTTATATCTTTAAATACTAAAAAAATTGATCACATAATTTCATTATGATTTTTTTCATTTTTATTATTCTTTTTAGTATTATATTTACCATGTCATTTTTCAGTTACTTATACAATTAATTTTAATTTATACGGCTTAATGATAAACAACTCAAATGTCTGAAATCTAATATAATATAATAAAATATATTATTAATACATCATATCAATAATTGTTACTGATAAATAATTATAATTTTCAAAAATCAATTATACTTTATAGACCATCCCTAAAATATGATTTTGAAAAATGAACCACACAACAATCATGGAGATATTAGACCGTACATAAATATGTCTAACATTTATAGGTTAAAAATATCATGTTGGAATTGAGTTAATTGTTATTTTAACATCATATAATTATCAATATATAGTAAATATGTTGTTATTTCATTAAATTCAGTAACATATACAATACATGTTGTGGGTCAATAATTATAAATCACATTGTTCTGTGAGGCAATGGCCAACTATACACACAACTGACATTTTCATTTATTCTAGAGATGATAAGGTATGAAATTTTATGGTATTTATCATAAATTTTTTGATTAATATTATATAATTAACATATCTAAACACCAACATAAATCATATAATCATATAATTAAAAAATATGTTAAAATTGATTAACATCGTGTCACGAGGAGGTAGTATGTGTTATATGTTAGAGACATTATATTATTCTCAAATAAATGTAAAGTAATAAATTTTGTGGGATTTAATAATTATAAAATAATGATAATATCATATAGATATGTTTTATATAGTAATTATATATATAATTATATCTATCCATGTAAATAAAATATGGAATTAATATTATTTATGTTTGCGAGGAGGTAGTCCTTCATAAATATGATCACCAGATTCATTAAATTTTACAGGAGGAGGTAATAGATGAGTGTCAAGAATATAAATAATGAAAAATAATTATAAACAATATAATAATTTTAATATATTATCATGTCATCTAATATCTTAAGGATGTGGAATGTAAAATATTTCCAGGATTTTTAATGATGTTACCTTATATTTAGAAAAAAATATTAGATATGAACGAAATTCCATTCTATATTGGATTTAAGATAAAAAACAATGTTTCTAGGATGAGGGGATGGAATGATGGAATTTATTTGTGAGTGTATTTCCTAAACTACAATGTTTTGGACATTTTAGGATAATAATATTGTTGGTGAACTTTTATAATTGGTTGGATTGGAAATCATTTAATTGTTTATGATTCTCAATAATACAATTTCAAATTCATAAACACTAACAAAAAATTGGAAAATATCATATCATTATAACATATAAAGTTGAAATATATCAACATTATTATAATTACTCTTTTATTTATTCATTTTGAACAATTATCATTTTAGTTTAACCAATGATAATCTCATATTTACTTTAAGCTCGGAAAGTAATTTATAGTATTTAACTAATAATTTTAATCATTATTTAAGTTAACCTAATTAGATAATATATATTATGATGATTATAAATAGTGAATAAACTTTTACAAATTCTTTTAATATATTTTTCAAAACTTAATTTCAAATTTAACATGCATATGTGTCAACAAAAGATAATTTTCTAAGAACTGCCTTTTTTAAGGGACAAAAGATATCATAGTAACAATATGAATAGTAATAATAATTATATAAATTTATATTAATATATATATATTATAAAATTAATTGAAATCATTCTAATTTTAGGGTATGTTAATTATTTGATATAGAGAAACATTATGCACTTTATAACTACTTCTAGAAAAAAAAGCTGTTTTAATGTCTAAAAATTATAATATAATTAAATAAAGTATAAATATAATAAATTTTTAATTAAATGTATATTATATATAAAAAAACTGAAATTTTATTTTTTAATTCAAATTAAAATTATAATGGTAATTTTAAATTAATTATTCAAATGAAAATAAAAAAATATTTTATAAAAAAGATCATTTTAAACTATTCTATAAAAAAGTTATAATTTCAAAACAATTCTCCATATTTAGCCATAAGATAATTTAGATTTTAAAAATTGAAAAAATATTTCCATTTTCTCAAATAAAATTAATATTTTTTTTTGACAAAAATGAATTTATTATTTTCTCATAGAAATTAGTTAAATTATTTTTGAATAAAACATATTATTGAAGAATAAAACGAAATTTACTAAAATTGAGTGATAAGTTATTAAGACATTATAAATGGATTTATATTTATTAGGATCTTTATAAATATTTCATAATCTATTTACTATTATACATAAAAAATTTAACACCAATGTTGTATATAAATTATTTAAATAATAATGCTAATAATATATCATTGTTCATTGAGAATATGTGTTTCCTGTTATGTATGATATTATGAAATTAAATATTATATGAAGAAAATAATAAATTATTGGTTTGTTTCTTACTAATTAAATATCGGTGATGCGTTTCATATACACTACTCAATATATTGTTATTCTTTTATAATATTGAGCATTACATATTCAAATTGTATCATGATCTCCTGAATCATGGTAGGCACCATATGATATAATATATAAGATATATGTGTTTAAAAGGTGTGCAATTCAATGTAGTTTTCCATCACTAGCGTAATAGTTAATAACAAAATTTCCTAGTAGAGTATGTCTGTACTTTTATCCACTATCAATTGAATCTGGATGCCCTAAGATCATGTTGTGCTAAAGGATATGCTCTCCAACTAATGGGTGATGGTATGTAGACTCTTTCTTATAAGAAAAACTCATAAATTCATGGTATCTCTCTTTCCCCAAAGTAGGGACCATTCCCCATTTCTAATCAGGAATATAACCATCCCCTAAATAAAATTAATCTGATTATGTACCATTGAAAGCAACACCATAACCTTGATGACATCATAAATATTCCCCATTAAAACAGGTAGGTGCCAAGAAAATCACTTTCCATAGAAATTTTAGTAGCCCCAGTTTCTAGTATATAACCATTTCTTGATGCTTTTCATTGTTTTAAAGTTATGGGGTAATGAATGGGAGAGTCCTAAGAACATGAATTGATGATTTGAGGCAAATGGGAAGTCAGACGGATGGCACACAGTTTGTCTAAACTGTGAGGTAAAATAATGCATAGTTGGTCTTGGAGGCAGTAGCTTCCGCACGGGCGGTGCACGGTTTGTCTAACCATGTGGACAAACCATGAAAGGAGTGTCTGCCGAGGTAGAGGCTGACACATGGTTAGCGCATGGTTTGTATAACCATGCGGGCAAACCGTGCGGCCACGTAAATGAGATCCTATAAAAGTGGACCTCACTTGTTTGGCCTCTAAGTGCCTCATTTATGCTCTTAAGCATCCATATCTAGGGATTTTTCTTCTCCTATGGTTAGAGAAGGTTCTCCCATAAATTTTGAGGTGACCCGAAAGCTTATATTGGCGAATCATAGCCTGATTTTTGAGGTATGTGATCGTTCTTCATAGTTCTTGATCAGTTCCATAGATCTACTTATATCTACTTCCCATATTCTCTCAGTTTCTTAGATCTATGCCCTCTATGGGTAGATATAGGTATTTTTATGCTAAATATGATGATATTTGGTCTTTATCTTTCTAGGGTAAGAGATCTAATGCGGGTTTTTGAACAAGAAAATCGATTTTCTAGTGCGTTCTCAGTTTGTTAGGTTTTTCATCCAAACCTTTATGGTAAGAGGCTTAATTCTCGACTCCTCTTGTTTGAATTGATTGTAATTATTTCAAATTGGTTTATTAGAATGATTTTTATTGTGAAAAGCATGGAATAAATCTGATTTAGTGATGATTTATTATTTTGATGTAATTGTCAAATCTTGGTGATTTGTTGTGAAAAGTGATTTGGAATCTTGAATTTAAAATGATGATTTTAAATTTTGATTGCTGAAATTGTAAATAGTTTGATGAAAAATGGGTTTTCAATAAAAATGTTATTTTATTGGAGTGGATTTAGATTGAAATTACTTTGATGGATTTGGTTTTCAATAAAAAGTGTGTTTTGTTGAAATGGATTGGAATTGAAAATGTTTTAATGGAAATGGTATTCAATAAAAATGTTTTTTTATTGAAAGGGTGTTTTTGAATAACCGTTGGGAACATGTGGTGTGTGTTCATATTGCACGTATGAGGATTGGATTAAATATGACATTGTTCTCGGTGCCAAAGGTTTAATGGAATAATGGTAAATATATATATACGAGGTTTAGTTGATATATAATCTTGTGCTCGGTTCCAATGGTGTAATGGCACATGGGAAATAATTACCTTGTGATGAATTGTTAGATCGTCGAGAGACCGCTCATGAGTATGGAATTTTCATAACCAATCATGAATGGTTGGTTGCATGGGTTTGTGGAATGGTTGGGTATGCCAAAAAAGGAATGTTTGTGAAAGGGTTCATAATATTGTTTGGAAATTTTTCAAGGTAAATAACTTGCTGGAAAATTGGTTTTGAATTTCACTTGGAATGCCTTTGGTTATGAATGGTTTTGGAAACTTGATTATATTTAGTTATAAACTGCATTAGAGAAAATGTTTTCTATAAACTATTTTTTTATATATGTGTCTAACTCTTCTATCCTAGTGGAATTAGTAGGGAAGTCATTGGGGAAGGCCTACATAGTTTTATTTTGACCCCTGCCTTGGAATGCTGGTGCTTTTGTAGATGTCGTATTTTGGGACACAGGTAAAGGTAAAGCATCTTATTACTAGTGGCTTGTGGTGATGCTTGGGAGATGTTGTAGAGCATGGATCTTGTAGATCATGGAGATGTAGTGTCTTTTGAGAGTCTTTATTATTTCATATGTTATGTACATTGATGCTATGTTTGGTCTTCTACTGTTGTGTACATAGATGAAGTTTGATATAAATGAAGTTTTTATTGGTCATTAATTTTTTCATGCATCATATATTGAATGTTTTGTTATTATTGTTTGGGTTATGGGTTATTTTATAAAGGTTAAATCGCCCCCCAACTTGTAATTTAAAACCTTTAGATTTATTGCTAGCTTGTGGCGTCATGGGGATGTCACTTAAGGACAAGTAATTACTCGTTTTACTCTCATTCCAATGAGAATTGGCGAGTCATTAAAAATGGTATCAGCTTGTTCGGTCCTTTCCTAACAAGTAGTCATCGATGATCTTGGTCTAGGAGTTCAAATTCATTTTTTTCTATTCCTTGGGTCGAAATATTAGACAGGAGTCGGATTTTCGGAACATGAAATGTATAACATAAAAGGACATAGCTAACCCATTTATGATAAACATCAAGTTACCATGGTGTCGGGTACATAATTGTTTTGGATACAATTCTTTAATGTTGGGAAATCTCATTTTCATGGGTTTAAACAATGAGATGAGCATGAAATGCATTGTAGAGCAATGAATTCCCAATAGGATTGTGTATCTCATTGTGAGGAATGAGTAAGGATTTTTTGCAAGGTAGGATTTTTTTAAAAATGAAGAAATTGTTTTCAAGTAAATGATTTTTTAAATAGGGTATTTGTTTATTTTGAAAATGAGTTGATTTTCAAAAGGTATGAAGAATGTTTTCTGAAATTTTTTAACATGGGAAAAAGTTGGTTTTGTAAACAATGTTGTGATAAATAATGTGACACAATTTTAAATGCTATTCCATTAGTTGCTAGAGAGTGATATTGATGGAGGATGTAGTTGTTTTAGAAAATGACATTTGGTAGGTGTTATCATATCCAACCCGAAGATGATGCGGAGAATGTGGTTTCACCTGAACCACATGTGAACAAAGAGCTAGATTAGTGTATCGTCCAAGATTTTCAAGTTGCGGATACAGGGAACCGGAGGAACTAACAAAAGCATGTGGATCATACCATCTAGTACATGAAGCAGAATCCACTGAACATTCGGCGTGATACTGAATCCGATATGGAAGAGGTGTGGCTATGTAGGATGAATCATATCTTCGATTTCATCAACACAACATTAGAGATCAAGTTCAAGTTGGCGATGTAAATGCTCGAGGATCTAGCACATCAGTGGTGTGATTTAGTGATGCAGGATAAATTAAATTAAGGCCTTATATGGGAGGATTTTGAAGAATTGTTCAACAAACAATTCTATCCTCACACGCTAAAGATTTATAAAATGACGTACTTCTTTAGATTGAAGCACGAGAGACTCTCTATCACAGAGTATGTCACTAAATTCCTGAATTTAGTCTGTTTTGCACCAGAGGTTGTAGAAACTGTGTCGTTGAAGGCACACATCTTCGAATTAGGGATAAGGCAAGAGATTCAATCAGAGATTGTCGTGCTCTGTATTACAGATTATACAATGATGGTGAATAGAGCTACTATTGATGAACTTGATATCTCAAGATCTATAGGAGGAGGAATGATGGTACCTATAGTAAATGGTGGGAACTCAACTGCTCAGAACAAGTGAAAAGGGATACCTATTTCCACGGTGCGAGTGCAAATTAGAACCAGACGACGGGATCAGTGAACATTCATCCACAACCCCAGAGCAAAGCAGGTTGCTTTCTATGTGGTTTGATTCACCACATAAAGAGAGAGTATACGTAAAAACCTATATAATGTCACAATTTTAAAAATATGGGGCATTTACAATGCTATTGTAGGAATGCTCTGAGGTCGGGTGCACATGACACTTCCCATGCATTGCAAGAGTCGTATGCTTCGACATGATGAGGACAACAGAATTAGTCACGTCATCATAATAGAGCTATCCATGGTGATTCTTGAAATACCATGACTCATCAACATGGGCAATATCAGCAAGGCAACAAGGAGAACAGTTCATCGACGAAGCAATCGTGTGGAGCTAAGAAGATGATTTTTTCTGATCAGGCAGGACGATATACAGTGAGTGGTACGATTCATTTGATTTCTACCCTTATTCATGTGTTTTTTGATGCTAGATCATCACATTACTTCATTGTTTCTCATTCTTTTGACTTACTATGTTTAAAACTGAAAATGATTCCTTCTGTTGTGAAACTGGAATCACCTCTTGGTGAAAGAGAACATGAAGGCTTTGTGTGTAGAGCATGTGCTATAACTGTTGATGAAGCTGAGTTAAAATGGATCTTATCGTTGTTGGACATGGATTTCTATGATGTAATCCTGGGTATTGATTGTTTGACAATGTTTATCACTCACATCGTCTATTACAAGAGAATTGTTAGTTTCACGACTGAGGACGACATCAAATATCTCTTTAGAGGAGAGATGATGGTAAAGAATGGTGAAAAGAGCTTTTTGGCACCAATGGTGGGAATGATCTCTTACCAACTTACAACGTTGGCTTTGGAATCAATGGAATATATTGAGGAAAATAGTTTTCCAGGTGATGTGGATTTATTTCTAGATGTCTTTCCCAACCACTTCTTATGGTTACCACCTCTAAGAGAAGTGGAGTTTACGATTGATCTATTTCTGGGGAAAAGTCCTATTTAAATTCCATCTTATAAGATGGAACCAACAGAGTTATGGGTATTAAATGTTCAGTTAGGGGAGAAGGAAAGAAAGGGGTTCATTTGACCAAGTACTCCTCCTTGGGTAGCACCGATCTTTTTTGTAAAGAATGAATATGTAACTCTTCGGCTGTGTGTTGATTATCATAATATAAACCAAGTTATGATAAAGAATCGATATCCACTTCCAAACATTGATGATATGTTCTATCAATTATGGGGAGCTCAGTGGTTCTCCAAGATTGACTTGCGGTCAAGATATCACCAATTCCGGGTTCGGAATGAGGATATTCCAAAGATAGCTTTCAAAAGTAGATATGGCCATAGTGAATATGTAGTCATGACTTTCGGTCT
Organism: Viscum album; assembly: GCA_963277665.1. NCBI lineage: Eukaryota > Viridiplantae > Streptophyta > Magnoliopsida > Santalales > Viscaceae > Viscum > Viscum album. The sequence continues at coordinate 384,402,583 of OY728164.1, forward strand.
AACGAATGCACCAGCAGTATTCATGTCTTTGATGAATAAGATATTTTAGTGATATCTATATTCTTTTGTTGTGGTGTTTATGGACGATATTTTGGTCTATTCAAATACAAGGGCTGATCATGACGTACCCCTAGAAACAATGTCACAAATCATGAGAGATAATCATTTGTATGTCAAATTATCAAAGTGTGATTTTGGTAAAGAGAATTTCAATTACTTTGACATGTCATTTCTAAGAAAGGCATTTCTGTTGATCCTGAAAAGATAGAATCCATTATCTCTTAGAAACCACTGAAGAATGTGTTCAAGATATGTAATTATCTTGGACTAGCTGGTTACTACCGATGCTTTGTGTGTGATTTATCATGACTAGATTCACCAATGAATGCTCTGAAAAAGAATAATTCTCAATTCCAATAGACAGAAGAATGTCAAAATTCATTCTAGGAACTGAATGTCTGGCTTACATTGGCACCTATCTTGATCTTGCCAGTATCAGGACAGAGTTATGTGGTGTATTGTGATGCTTCACGATCATGGTTGGTTTGTGTTCTCATAAAAAATGATCATGTGGTTTCTTATGGTTCAAGGCAATTGATGTTGTATGAGATAAATTACCCAACACATGATTTAGAGTTGGTAGCAGTCGTCCATGCATTGAAAACATGTAGATATAATCTCTTTGGTGAGAAATTTACTGTGTTTACAAATCACAAAAGCTTGAAACACATTTTTTGACAACAAGATTTGAATCTGAGGAAAAGGATATAGATGTTGTATCTCTATATGTTTAACTTGGACTTGATTTACAAACCATGAAAATGGAATTCAAGGGTGGATACATTGGGTAGAAATTCATATGCTCATTTGGCGGAAGAAGCTTCAGATGAATGGCAGTTGATGAATGTCTTAGCCGACATGCATAAGGAATGTAAAGACCGAGGTGATGTTGCTATTTTAATTTCATATAAACTTTATATTGATTTAGTAAAGATGATAAAAGAAGAACAAATATCTGATGTAGAATGTCTAGTTATATGTTCAAAACACAATGGGGGGAGACCATTTATGGCTGGAAACTTGATGGGGGTTCAGTTTTGTGTTTTAGAGATCAAATGATTATACTAATGGTTTCTCAGGAACCACTCCTTCATTCTTAACACCATTCTTGATGGGATATACGTCCAGGTACACATAGGATGTATAAGGCATTGAAGTCGCAATTTTGGTAGAACAGCATGAAAAGGAAGTTGGTCGAGTTTATCTCGCAGTACATAACTTGTCAGTAGGTTAAAGAATAACATCAAAGACCATTTGGTATGTTACAATCATTACTTATCCGATTGTGTAAATGATATCAGATAGCATTGGATTTTGTTACAGGTCTTCCAAGAACGATCTAGAAACACGATTCCATTTGGGTGATAATGGATCGTCTAACCAAGTCGGCTCATTTCATCCCTATTCATGATTCCCATACGGTGGATGGTCTTTCAAAAATCTATTTCTGAGTACTGGTAAATAGGCATGGTGTACCAGTTTCTATAGTCTCATATAAAGATCTGAGGTTCACATCTTGTTTCTAGAAATCATTACAGCAATCCCTCATAACATAGTTGACTATGAATATGGATTATCATCCCTAGACGGATGGGCAAACCGAGTGGATGATAAAAACAATGGAAGGCATTTTGCAGGCATGTGTAATAGATTTTTGTGGCTCATGGGAGGAGCATATACCCTTGGTGGAGTACTCATAAGATAACATCTATCAAGACTCGATATTCATGGCTCCGTTTGAAGCATTGTATGGGTGTCCTTGTCGTTCTCCACTATTATTGTTGGAAACGTGTGAAACTTCACTAGTCGGACTAAGCCTTGTACAAGAGTCAATAGATAAGATCTAGTTTATTAGAAAGAGGTTGGAGACGGCTTAGAGTCATCAGAAATCATATGCAGATCACCATCCAAAAATGTTGTCATTTGATGTGGGTGATCATGTCTTCATGAAGATCTCTCCAAGGATTGGACATCGTCATTTCCGGAAGCAGTGCATGTTATCTCCTAGATAAATTAGCTCTTTTGAGATACTTGAATGGGTTAGAGAGGTGGAATATCAGTTAGCATTACCACCACAGTTTAGTTTGGTGCATAATGTGTACCATGTATCTCAGTTGAAAAAGTATCATCCTGATCCTGACCATGTGATCATATGTGATCACATTAACCTAGAGCTAGATGCTTCATCGATACATAACCTGGTATAGATTGTGGATAGGCAAGAGAATGTCTTGTGGGGAAAAAGCATTGGAATAGTGCAAGATTTACGATAGCATGGTCAAATTCAAGAAGAGACTGGGGAACGTGAGAAGGAAATGAAAGAGCAGTGGCCGAAATTCTTTTAGTTGGTTGAAGGTTTTCTACTTTCTTAGGATAGAAAGACCAATGGTGGATAGAATGTAGTACACCCAGTTTTTGGTATGTAACCCTTTCTTGATGCTTTTCATGGATTTAATGTTATGGGTGATGAATGAGAGAGTCTTGAGAACATTAAGTGTTGTTTTGAGGAAAAGGGGAAGTCACATGGACGGCGCACAATTTTTCTAAATTATGCTGTAAAACCGTGCATAGTAAGTCTTGGAGGTAGAAACGAAAACATGGGCGATGCAAGGTTTGTCTAACAGTGCATCCAAACCATGTGTGGAGTATCTACCGAGGCAGTGGCTAATGCATGGTTAGTGAAAAAGTTTCTAACCATGTTGGAAAACCGTGCAGCCACTAAAACGAGATCCTATAAAATTGGATGTCACTCGTTTTTCCTCTAAGTGCATTTTTTAAGCTCTTATGTTTCCATAACATGGGTTTTTCTTATCCGAAGGTTAGAGAATGTTCTCCCATCGTTCCAGAGGTGATCTGAGGGCTTCTATTGGTGAATCGAAGCCGGATTCTTGAGGTATGTGATCGTCCATCATCGTTCTTGATTGGTTTTGTAGATCTACATAGATCTACTTCTCCTTTTCTCTCGGTTTCATAGATCTACACCCATTATGGGATGATCTAGGTATGTGGATACCAAATATGATGTTATTTGGTCTTAATATTTCTAGGAGAAGTGATCTAATGTGGGGTTTTGAAAATGAAACTTGGTTTTCTTGTGCATTCCGTGTTTTTTAGGGTTTTCATCAAATCCTTTGATTTAGGAGGGATCACTATTGACTCCTCTTGTTATAATTGATTGTATATGTTTCAAATTGGTTTATTTGAATGGTTTTGATTGTGAAAAGAATGCAATAGATCTTCTTTAGTGTCGAATTATGGTTGTTAGGAAATTGTGAAATCTTAGTGAACTGTTGTGGAAAGTGATTTGGATTCTTAAATTTAAAATGATGATTTTAAATTATGATTGCTAAAATTTTAAACGGTTTGAGGAAAAATGGGTTTTTATTAAAAAAAGGCATTTTTTTTAAATGGTTTGAGATTGAAATGAATTTGATGGACTTTTTTCAATAAAAATAGAGTTTTATTGAAATGTTTTGGAATTGAAATGGTTTGAGATTGAAATGACTTTGACGGATTTGGGTTTCAATTACAATGGAGTTTTATTGAAATGATTTGGAATTGAAATTTTTTTAATGGAAATTGTTTTCAATAAAATGATGTTTTTATTGAAATGGGGTCTTATCTTGATTGTGGGGAATATGTGGTGTGTGTTCATGTTACATGTATGAGGCATTGTTAAAATATTAACTTGTGCTCGGTGCCAAAAGTTTAATGGAACAATAGTAACTATGTGTATGAAGCATGCTTGAAATATGACCCTGTGCTCAGTGCCAAAGGTGTAATGGCACATGGGAAATAATTACCTTGTGACGACATGGAAGATCGGAAAGAGACTGCTCATGAGTATGGATATATCATAACAAAGCATGCATGGTTGGGTGCATGGGTTTATGGAATATTTGGGTATGCCAAAAAGTAATGTGTGTGAAATGGTTCTTAACCTTGTTTGTTTATTTTTTAAGAAAAATAACTTGCTGGAAAATTGGTTATAATTTCTCTTGGAATGTCTTTGGTTTTGAATAGTTTTGGAAACATGTTTATATTTAGTTATAAACTGCTTTTGAGAAAATGTTTTATATAAACTGTTTTAATAAAAATATGGCTATCTCTTCTATCCTAGTGACGTGAGTAGGTATGTCAATGGGGAAAACCTACTGAGTTTTATACTTACCCCTGCATTGGCACGTTAGTGCTTTTTCATATGTCATATTCCGGGACACAGATAAAGGTAAAGCATCTTATTGCTAGTTTCTTGTGGTGATGCTTGGAAGATGTTTTGGTTCCTGGATCTTATAGATAATGGATTTGTTGTGTCATTTGAGATTCTTGCGTTGTACATCTGCTGTGTACTATGATGTTTAGTTTGGTCATCCACTTTTGTGTACACTGATATAGTTTGATATAAATGAAGTGTTTATTGGTCTTTCATTTTTTCATGCATTATATAGTTAATGTTTGGTTAATCATGGTTCATTAATGGGTTATTTATAAAAGGTTAAATCGTCCCCCAACATGTATTTGAATCCCATCAGAATTTATTACCATCCTTTGGCATCTTGGGGATGTTTCTTAAGGCATAGTAACGACTCCTTGTACTCTCAAGCCAATGATAATTGTTGGGTCATTACAGAAATATTTGTCATAGTACTTGATGATAATATATATTAATGAAACACATCCTATTGGAGACATTAGAAAAACATTTTTGGCTATTATCTCAATGGGAAAACATATCTTCCATGAAAGGGATATTGTAATGAATATGTGGATTTTACATGTATCTATAAGTACAAGAACATTTGTATCAAAGTTATATATATTTCCTCATATTATTTTATTCACTTCTGGTTGAAAAACCTCCATAGACTATAGCTTATCGTGTCTCCAAATACACACTCCTTGAACCTAAAATGGGAAACATGGTGGAAGTATTGGGTCTTTCCCATAGAGTCCCCATCAACCCTCAGTTCCTCCAGATGGATCCCAAAATACTCCAATAATATCACCTCTTGCCTTTATTATTTCCTATACATGCCTAATAGAACACTGATAATGGTTATTCCTCTGTTATGGTGACCCATTTTATTCCTTCCAACCATCCATAATAAGTATATTCATGAAATTATATGATATGTGACATGGCACATCAAATCCATAAAATCACCCACAATTGGGATGAACATGTACTTTGATAGATCCCAATTCTTCTTTTCCATGTGACTATGGACACCCATGGGCATGTCTCTTACCATAAGACTCTAGTAACTAGAACCTTCAAGCTACTGTAGATGAAACAGCCCCATGACACCCACTACCAGCTCCAGCTTCCTGAAATAACTCTAGAAAGAATATATTTTTCAAATATTCTCAGACTATCATTATAAAAATGATGTAATGCACATGTGGACAATAATGTATTGGTAGTTTATATGGATACCCTTAATTAACATCCATGACCATAAGTAACCATCCCATATCATGTAGAGAGAGTGATTTTGAAGTATAATGAACCTCATAGAATACACACTAACCTTCTTACATCCATACTAAAGATAAATATTCTACTAGATAATAATTATGTACAAGTATTAGTGGTAATAATACTCATGAAACAAAAGATAGAAGTCAGACCATAAGAGCCTCATATCATCACGATTCAATAAAACTAAATTCTAATTGTTCCATACTACACCGTGAAATAGAGGTATTCCTAGACAACTCTCTAATGATTTATGGTCTTCATAGACCGAAATAATTAGGGCACTGACTGAAGTTAATCATCCACTTACTAGGGATCTACCTCAATTTAGAACCATACTAGTCTATATTTATAAATCGCATGAATCATTTTAATACATCATACATTCCCAACAAACACAACTATTAGTAAATATTCCTCAGAAGTTTTTGGTGAACATTATATCCCTATAGAATGAATATCCTCACATGATATGGCCTAAAATGAGTCCTCATAACTAATTTAATCATCATTATGAAACTAAATTAGCAACGTAGTAGGATGTATTAGTGGAGGCATCCTAAAAATGATCATGTTGTTACATTGTATGATGATAATAAATATATAGTTTAATGGCTTAAGAAGGATTGTCAAAGGGCTTTATCCTAAATAATTTATGGACCATTGGTCATTTAAACCATTACATTGGTATTAGGAGTCAAGAAGAATATAGTCAAGGTTTTTTTTATTGATATTCCATCTTATATACCAAAATTGAATTCTCAGTCTTAAAATTTTTCACTCATGCCAATTTGACAATCGTTCCATATGTACCTACCAATTACTCCTCATAAGAAAAGACTAAAACCAATCATTAGGAATAAACTTCACTTAAAATACACTATAATTACACATCCTACTAATTAATTCAATGCATTCATATGGTTACACCATCACAACCACATAACCATAACCAATAGGCTAGTTATTGATTACAAGTTCTAATAAGGGATAATGTAAATGGGAAGCCTTTTCCTAGTATACCATGTCACTCACACCCAGCCATCTTTATAAAAAACAAATAATATTTAATAATATATAATAATATCATCTAGAGTAAAAATAATTTAAATATATAATTTTAATACATCATTTTAGGAAATAATTCTACCAATGTATAATGGAACATAATTCATTCCCACCATGAAATGAAGTCTAACATTACAAAAATTAGAATGAAAACTTATTGTAAGAGATATAATAATTATCATAGAGACTGAAAATCATACCTTGTTTATACACACAAATATCACGATGTTTAATTGATGTGATAATTAAATATCTTTTATCAGTACAAGAAATGGCATGTTTGACTATTCCTATAATGGTTTATGTAAATAAAAACCCAATTGGACGGCCCTAGGAAAACAAATGGATTAATAGAGATATATGATATAATTATTTAGTTTATATAAATGTAAGAGGAAAAATAACCACAATAATATATATGTTTATAAGAATCCTTTGTTAGAGAGAAAGGGGATCTCATTCTCATAGTCCACCATAGGATGATGAGGATTCCTATAGCTCCAATGGTCCATTATCGATTCCCAGCATCTCATGTGTCATTTTGAGAATTCCATTTTGAGGACCCACACCTCACCACTTCCCCCACAACTAGATGGGTCACATTATCTAATTTTGGACTCAGATCCTAGTATGATAGGTGGATTCCACTCAATGAATAAGGGACCCACTCTATATAACAATAGGTGGATGCCACTCTCTCTATCTATATATATAAACACACACACACACACACACAAATTGAGGACATGCATCCATGATTGATATTGGGTTCCGCAAAATGATCGGATGTCCCACACCCCAGTGCATGAAGCCTTTCCACATGGTAGGTATCTATAGAGGACCAATACTCAAGTAAATCAGGGGTTCTAATCAGTTGGTACCAATAAAAGAGTAATTCCCAACTATGTTATAAGGGTGAGGAACCATAAGAAATGTATTTGAAGGGGATCCACCCCTTGTGTATCTATAGGGGAGGTATCCACTTCCAGATTAGAGGGCCCACATACAAGTACCATTTGATGTTCCAATGAATGGGAGTATGGGTCAGGGGAGACCCACCCCATTGTATGACAAGGAGGTTTCAAACATCAACCTCTCTTCAGTTATCATTCATATTCATTTTTACTAGTTAAACATGTCCTTAAGATGTATCATGGTCTCAATAAAATAGTATATATCTCAGGTCCACTTCAATTTATACCCCAACATTCAACATAGAAAACTTCTCAAGATAGGTTACTCATAGGCCAGAATAAGTTCCTAATTAAATTATATATCAGTGGCATATGTCCCTCCTAAAAATAAATGACATTTACTAGGGGTCACATGGAAGGTTTCATCATATGTCCTCTAGTCCATGTTCACATCCATGATGTATTTCTAGGACATATAGTATTGTATAAAATGTATGGGTACAATGCAGAATTTCTCAACCACATAGGTCCTAATAGTTGAATTAATGTAGTTCTCCTATCCCCCAAATTTTTCTTCTGTACTCATAAATTACACAACATGCCATCCCACATGGGTATGGGCCACATTTATTTGGATGTGAATTACCCACAAAGGATGGTCACATGGCTTGTGGGACCAGGAACACCGTGTATGATCCTTAACATAAATGAAACAATAGCATCATACCTTGGGGGATTTATGTTATGTATTATTGAAAACTTGTTTTGCAGTCATCATTTTTAATAAAAACCAATGTTTCTTCATCTATTATCTTCATGTCATATCCACTACCATTTACACCACAATACAAGTTAGGGGTCATAAATCACAGTCCTTCTATACCCTATCCACCAATGATAGTAAGATTCTAGATACGTAAACCACCCATGAATCCTACCCATCCCAATTAAAATCCACTATTACAACTCTATATAATGGATCCATGAATGTATCTTTGTAAAGACAAAAATTATCATAATTCATCTCAAAATATGAAACCCATTCATCATTCATGAATCAATAAGGATTCCCAAGGTTCATTCATGCTCAATATTACCATAAAAATATGAAACTACAACCCCATAGTCCAACGAATAATAATAAATGGAAAGTATGTTTAAAATAACTTAAATAATGAAACAATTTGTTGGAAAAGTGTTCTCATCCAACTATTACATAATTAGTATGTCTATGTGTGTTATTTAAAATAATAATTTATTAAATAAGATAAAATATTATCTAGTAAATTATAGGGATCATACTATGATACAGAAGTTTCATAAATAAAATTAGATTCAATCTAAATTATTCATTAAATTAAATGAGGGTGTAGGTAATAAAATACTGTTATCTACCTTGATTAAGTATTTCTATGTGGTCAAAAATTCATTTTTTAATGATGGGGAAGGTTTATTACAATCACTACCTCTAGATACACCTCTATTTGATCATTTTTCATCCTCCAGTCCAATAGACCAATGAAGAATGATACAATATCCTCTCAATTAACCCTAAAATTATGTGACTATCCATGATAATTTATTTCAACAATGTCTTGATATATGTAATTTGATCATATGAATTTGTAATTAAGTAAATAAAATTATTTACTTATAATAATTACACAAAATTTCAATGACCAAATAAACATGTCGTTAATAACCAAAAAAACCTAGGTTGCACCAAGGGTAAAGACCATGTAAAATAAAAATCCATGATCCATGATTTTTGATTTGAGGATCGACTATGGAGATATTCAACTATTTTAGGAAAACTATGTGCATGCTATATTACTTTTTTTAATATTTTATATATCAATTATTGGCTCATCGGGCATTAGAAACTTGCATCACCTCATCCGCTTATCAAAAATCATTTATTAATATAAGTTATTAAATTAAAAAATTGTGTATATTATATTACTCTATTAGAAATTTCCTGATGATAGCTTTCCCAAGTTAGATATATTTGTAACCCATGTTTCTTATTTATTATACAGGAAATTTGGTTGTAGAATATATGCAATGGGGATATTGGAAGAAAGATAATGCAAATAATTATTAAGAAAAAAATAAAGAACCATAAAAAACAAAATTTCAATGATAACATTGTTTGTTAAAAATAAATAAAATGTAATATTGTTAGTAGAAGATATAAAATAGTTTAAATCTAATAAAAAATAACCTAAACTCATTTTCTATGATCATTGTTGGACAATGAGACATTAATAAAAATGATATTATTAATTTCTTATTTTATAGATAATTTCACATTGATGAATGATGATATTTTAATAATTCATTAATCATTAGATTCTGAATTTTATTATTATTTTAGAATGGATTTATAATGAATGATTAGTGTTAATATATTTAAGCTATGTACTAAAATAAAAAATTAGTACAGATAATATAATATTCAAATCTTTTATAATATGTGTGTGAAAAATAGTAAAATAGTGTAAATACACTCCTTGATAAAATGTATTAGAGGATAGGGAAAAACAACTATTGGTGTAAAATAGAAGAAGAATGAAGAAATTATATATGTATGAAATTTGTTTCAATAGAGAAAATATTATTACTAATTTATTATACAAAATAGAATATTGTTACATGAAGAATTTAAAATTGTCTTCTAATGAAATGTTTTTTAATAAAATAAATTTTGTGAAATACATCATAGTTATTGGAAGTTGTTTTATTTTATGAAATAAAATTATTTACCATGGAAACATTAGAAAGAAATATGAGAAACGATTGTTTCTCATATATTCATCGCATTTTATAAGTTATATGTTTTAAAATAAATATTTAAAATTGATCCTGGATTCTACTAATATGAATTTTATTTAAAATTGATATTCCATGAAAAAAGTTTTTGAAAATTTTATGTAAGTTATATTATTTAAATCTAAAAAAATAGTGAATTATAATTTGAATAAAACTTGTAAAAATTGAATCAGATCATTCACATGATGAGGAATGTGATAGCGGAATAAAATATGTAAAATTTAATACTCACCGTAAATTAGTTCATTGATATACGATGAATTGAAATAAGAATACATCCATTCAGACTAGAAAATATGTGAAAATACATAACCATACATCACATAACTAACATACTATAATAGAATTAGTTTCTTATTTAGTTAATTATAAGGAAAGGGTATACGATTTTAATATTTATATAGATCGGATTGGAAGGAAATTGAACCTAGTAACTTTTTCAAAAACTAATAGAAATGAAACAAAGTGGTAATTAAAAAACATGCTTAATAAACATGGTTAAAATATAGAAACCAATCAATAATTATTTTTAATGATTAATTATAGGTGATATTTTTGGATTTTGAATTAAAATTTTCCTCACTTAAGATATTAAAAACTATGAGAATAACTTTAGAAAATTCTATATATCATTGTTACTTAATTTATTAGAATAATAATTTTTCACCTTTCATAATTTCTAAAATTGGGAAAATAGTTTATATTTAGAATCTATGTGAGATGAAAAATGATAAATATAAAAATACAGTGTTTATTATCTATATGTGATAATATTCAATCCACATACTTGGAAATAAAAACCAAATAGTTTACAAAAAATATATTCATTTGTAATGAAAAATATTATAAAAACATACATGGTACAGAAAAAACACATTTACTCTTATATTTTTTGATAATGTTTAAGAAAAATTCCTAACAGATGAAATGGATAAATCATTTTAATAATTTTATTCAAAAATAATGAAAAATAAAGAAATAAAATTACATGATGAATTAATATTCATGATGTTAATAAAAGATCAATTGATGGAAAAATATATATTTCAATAACAATCTTTGTATCCATTGGTTTCAAAAATAAATCATGATATTATGTATTCTATAGATGTTTCTACTGTCATTTTTATTGAAAAAAAAAACAATATTATGATTAAAATAGTGTGAATAAAAATTATATCCAAAAGATGATATGATTATATAAATATCCTATGACATCATGTTTGAATATTTTTTATGTTTGTATAATTTTCTAACATTTTCAAGTTGATCATATTTAATACTACATGATGGCTGAAAAAATTGTTATCATGTTTGTTAAAGTTATATGGTTCTATAGACTACTTTATAACATATATTATGATTGGTTCTTTCTTGGAAGCATAGATGTTTATTGGGATGGATATTATATGGATAAAAAATAAAGATAAATAAGAACTCTTTTAATATTATTATTATTTTGTGTGATCAGTAATAGTATGAAACAATTTTATGTTACATTGTTTCAAGTCAGAGAATATTATAATATTACAACCCATGATTTTATAATATTTATTTAGATGATATTTTATTTAAAAGATGAAAGATTAAAAGTTAGAAAACCATTGAAGATTATTTTTGATATTCTATGTTCCATTAATATTTTAAAAAAACTCATATGATATTTATTATCAATGAACAGTGATATTATCTATGATTTTTAATAAATAAATAATCATTTATTTATGTTAGTTTACAGTATATTTTCATAATATATCAATTTAAAAAAAAATTTATAAATATATTCCAATTGATGGATTTCAATATTTGTGTCCTAAAATAATCAACTATCCCTATTTAATGATATTTCAATATTAATAATATTGTTCCTTAATATTGAATTAAATTATACTGTTATATGGGGAGAGTAGGTACAACAATATAATATTGAAATTTTTTTATTCGAATCTAATGTTGTGGTTTTAATAGAATAGAGGAGAATAAATAATTAACGAATAGTTGTTATAACATTTCAGAATAATTTATTATCACTGAGTGATGGATTTCAATTTAAACATTATATTAGCAAATACTGTTTCTACAAGACATTATCTTTAGGAAATGTTGTGTCTTAGAAAAATACATTATATTTTATAAAAAAAAGATAGTAAAAATATGTTTCTGTAACATTATTGTAAATGTTTCCAAAAAATACAAAGTGGCTGATAAAAGATCCTTTTTGAATTTTATAACAAGTATTTAATTTATTGAAAATATATATATTTATTAATTTTTTTATCCAGTGTATAAATTGTTTCTTGAAATTAAAATAGTTTATTTTTTTATCAATTTTATAGATGAGATGGAAGATATTTTTAATTCACTATGTTAGAAACACATTAATCACACCATATTATGCTAATTAATTTATAAGGTTCTAAATATAATCTATTTTTTGTCTACGTATTAGTACAAAGGGAAATCCAAGGCACCTGATGTATGTCACCAGAATAAGGTACTGAGATTAATAAATTGTAGAATTAATTCCATTAGCTAATGATTTTAAATGATATATAACAATATTAAAATATTATCTACAAAAGGGAAGATGTTATAATTTGAGGGTGTATACAATATGTATGATGATATACATGATACAATTCACATGAAAAATAAAATCATATAGAATTTTTGAAGAAATAATTTGAAAACGATTATACAATGTCACTGGATGAATGTTACTGAGCGAACATATATCTAATTTTTTGAATAATTGTTTTTGAAATAATTAAAATTTTAAATGGAAATATTATTGATACATAAATGACTTTCAATTACTGTGAAAGGTAAGATTCTTATAAAAGTCATATAAGGGTTTCCAATAATTATTTATGCCAACTTACGTGATACCATTATTTTATCAATGTTCTGTAATAGGGAATAAAATTCAACATAAGGTTAGTACTCAAAATGAATAACAATTACTAAAGTATAATATCTAATGAAACCACATATATATATATATATATATCAAACAGTAAATGGTTTTATTGTATGAAGATTTTAATGAAAACTATGTTGAGTTTTTTAACAAGATCTACACAGTCTAAAATTGAAAAAAAAGTAAAAAACATAAAGAAGGATGATGTATTCAGATTGGGGTATTTTTTATGAAATATCTCTTTAGTTTTTATAATAATGTTAACAAAATTGAAATAATTGACTACACTGCACAGAGATGGATGGATTATTTATACTGAAATTTTATATATCATTTAATTGGTAATGTTTTGTTATATGATGTATGAATCTTGTAGTTTAAAATTAATAGAATATAAAAAAAATGACTACCATAATATTTATTCCATTAGATTATGATCCCTAAAAAATATTCATCATACATATTAAATTATAAAATATCACTATTTTATCATATATAAAACTGTGAACTCAGTTTTCCGAGTAGAGTCTGTGTTGATGGAGAATAATTTCATAGATTATTGAAAGAAATATATCAAAAATATTCAATAATGAATACACTAGAACAACATTTATTAGATGGTATTTTTGATATGATTTAGATAATTTTATAATTACATCTAATTTTGGTGATACTATATTGATCAATCAATGTTTAATTATCTTAATTAGTCGATGATAGCATGAGTATGTTTATTAACACACTATTTGACAAATTTTGAAGAAATGATGGAGATTTAATGTTTTTATGAATAAACAAGAATATAATATAGGTAAATATAATACATGATAATTGCACAATTAATATTATTTTAGTGGGAAATTTGATATCATATATTTTAGGGTGTGGGAAAAAATAGTCTATTGATTTTTTATTTTATGTGAACCTCTAAAAAGGGGGTGAATATATAATCGAACAAACATAGTTCATCGATGAAAAAATATTAAACATGTTAAAAACTTGAGTAGTGTATCATTCGATAAAATTTTTAAGTAAGATAAGTTGTGATCAAACTAATATGATGGGATTCAGATATATAATACTAGATGTAGACTATGTTTACATTTATAAGGTTTTGGTATATTCTGAAATGGTATTAGAAAATGAACAAAAATATTAATCATATATATTTTACATGAAATGTTTTCTGAGATATGATTTTGTTTATATGAAAGAATACATGTTATAAAATATATATAGTACCCCGAAGGTGAATTAGATGGAATAATCCATGATTTAACATTCTAGAATAAAATTGTGAATTATACATTATGATAGTCATATAATATGGATTTTTATTTCAAAATTAACTATTTTTAGTTTGAGTTAATAAATATAAATACATATCATGATCTAACATTACATCTATATTTCAAATAGTTCTGGTAACACATATTTGAAATAATATATGTAATTAAATGAACCCCTTACTATGATCACTATACTTTGATTAATGAATCATTTGTAAATCAAAAATTAAAAAAATGATAATGTATACGTTATACATATATTCCAACTGATCCATTTTTTTAACAGTTTGATAAATATCACCCAATGTGGTATCCAAATGTTGTTCCCCCATTGAGCTATCCATTTTATGATGAAATACTCTTTGAAATAGCGGGATTATCTATCCTCAATTACATATTACCGCATTTCGATGAAAATGAGTTAGGGGCCCTAGAGTATCATGAAAAGGAAGAAATAAAACATCTAAGAATAAAAAAACATTACAATATTATGGAAATGGAATGCATTACTCGCCCCTATAGAATGTCCAATGACTATGCACTCATTCACTCATTCATTATAATATTAGGGTAAATGAATATCTCAAATTATACTTGTAATACGTTGATCTATCTTACTCATATTATTGGAAACTTATACAACATAATTTAATGTTATATTATGTTAAATAAATACTAAAATTATATATCATACCACTTGAAAATATTTCAATCAAATATGGAAACATAATATAAAATACATTTTCTAATTATATGTCTTAGTTGTGTAATATGATATGACATGAAATCATATTATGATATCTATAAAATATTACCATATTATTCAAATATGAAGTGTCGGAGAATCTTATTCATACCTTATTATATAATTTAGATAATATAATACATTATAAAAACTAATGAAAAAATTAAATTATTTCTATGAAAACCATATTAAATTATTAGCCATATCATTCTTTATGATATTTCACATAGTTGGTTATATATTTGAATTATTGGTTTATTGTTTTCTATTTATTTTCAATATCTATTTCTTTATTTTAGGATCTATATCGAATGTCTTGTCAAAGAAGTTGATATATAAAAGGTGGTTTTTTCATTAGTAAAATAATAATTTCCAAAGATTAAAATATTTTGTAGTGATTCAATAGAAATAATTATAACATATTAAATGGTTGAAAATTTGATAATGTGGGGGTTTTATCCTTTTTGTAATTCAGTATTTTGTTATTACGGAAGAGTGAAGTGGTATATCACATATTCGTAGACACCGTGGTTTTATACTCCACTTTTGTGAAGTGAGATTCCCAATATGTGTGTCTCAATATAAATGGTGATATTATGTGATGTAGACAACAGATAATACCTCTATTTTATGTTGGTTTTAATTAGATCTATTCACAAGGGATTTTGAAATGGATTTCTATCTATAAGATATAGTGAGATCAAAATAATTATGGGGCTCCTTATAGTGGATGTTTAGGATAACAATAATAAAATTTGTTTATATAGATACCTTAATGAATGGAAAAAAGGGACAACATGTAATAAAACCTGGATATTAATTATATTTTCCATATATAATCATTATACAACCTCATGGTTTCATTGAGAAAATTGATTTCAAGGTTGTATCATAGTAAATATATGAAAATATATAATCTATAGACATTTATGTATGTTTTGTGATATAAAAACTAATTAATTTTATGGATTATATTTTTAAAAACATCATTCAAATATTGTGGTATATATTAAATGTTATTTGATAATAATTTTATCCTTGAATAAGAAAAAAGCATAGTATTTATTAATCATTGAATTTTTAATTCAAAATTTAAATGTATGTGGGATATGCGAAAATAACATGAAAAGTTGAATGAATGAAACATATAGTAGAGAATAAATACTTATTGTATATCATGACACTAATGAGTGTTATTTTATTGAATGTATAATAATTATAAAGATTAAAAGTATAACCAGATTTGTATATTCTTTGTCAATGGGAATTAATGAATTCAATGATTATGGATGAAACCTATTTTTGATGGTGTCACATTAATTTTCCAGAAACTGATATCATATTAACCTACATTCAATCTCTATACATTCCTTCTATAAATGTATTCAATGTTATATTAAAGGATCAATTAAAATTATGATGATTAGTAAGCTCTTCATCATGTTATATTTTCATAAGAGTAAACTGGTGTTTTGTTCATTTTATCAAAAGAAAATTAATATATTATCCATTGAGTGGCCATATCTAGGCTATATATATAAAATTTTAATATATATTCTCTTTCCATGTTTATATTTTTTTTATAATAGTGGTATTCAAGTTTCCTATTTATTTGAGAACACAAGGTCTATTTTATTCTAAAAAAGTGTAGTTTTTTTACCGCAACTCAGCCTCTCTTAGAATGTATATTAGACTAAGGTATAATATGATCAATTGAACATAATGTTTAAATCATGATTATTGATAAAAATATTATATTGTGGAATATATTATCAACTCAAAAGTAAATACACCATTCTATTGATATAATTATCATAGCTCAAAAAATATATGAGATATATCATAGATAACTATAATTTGATGTATTTTATTCTATAGTGCATGAGATACAAGTAATTGGCATGATAATAACATCATAGATAACATCTAACAAACTATTTATGAATGAATTATTCTAAGGAATAGATGGATTTATGTAAACAATTTTAATATCATAATTATTTTAGGGGTATTGATTTATTGATGGTAATTGTTAATTTTAATAATTTTGATATTATAATTTATGTAGATTAGAATGTGAATATGGAAGATATATTATTATTAAAATATATGTTAAATTCTTGGAAAATGAGTTCTAATGTAAACATGCATGATTATATTAAATATAATATTGATGTTGGTGGTTCTATTCAGTTGGATGTTATGCAAATAAATTATTCTGATATTTATTTTATGATTATTTATAGAATTCCAAATATTTATAACCAAAATGTGTCACCTATTGAAAAATTTAATATCAATGAATTATCTCTTAAATATAAACCTAATTAATTGATTTCTGATGAGTTTATGGTGATCTTGTGATGTTATTTTTACCATTAATCAAAATAAATAATATGAAATGATATTTCGAAGAAGTAATTTCATGTTTTTAAAAATAAAGTTGATTTAATTGATGATTTACTAACAATATATTCAGTAATGTTAAATAAGGGAAAAATTAATTGTGGAAGTTGTAACAATATATATTTTCCATTGTTGGATGGTTATACACATTTATACTATAGACATAAATTTTCTAAATGAACATGGGTGTAGGAACCCTAATCATATTATCAAATATATGAAATTATATTTATTATATAGGAATAAGTAAAATTTGATTTCATCATGAATAACTAATTAGATTTTTATTCTTGGTAAACGAGTTAACGAAACATTAATGTATCATAATTTTTACTGGGTGATCATTTCAAAGGAAAATATCAACTCCCCATTTGGGGGATGATTTGGATCATT
This sequence comes from Viscum album, assembly GCA_963277665.1. Classification (NCBI taxonomy): domain Eukaryota; kingdom Viridiplantae; phylum Streptophyta; class Magnoliopsida; order Santalales; family Viscaceae; genus Viscum; species Viscum album. The sequence goes on from OY728164.1 coordinate 384,420,689, forward strand.
ATATATTTTCTGAAATAAAATTACAAGTTCTATAACACATATTTTGGTTTTTTGTATGTGTTTTAGTTTTTTAGAGGTTTCTAGGTAGTTTATTTCAGTTTTGGGTCATCATTCAAAGAACACTCTTGTTTCTTTGAAAGGAAGTATGACGATTAAGATTGGTCTACAATTATTTTAACCATGTAGCTATTGTGTGTTACAAATTTCATATGGAGTCTATTTTTTCTAAACTATTCAAGGATCACTACTGGTTGTACCACTTGGTATAAGTGTGAATTAACTTTGTCACATGGGATGCACATCATTTTCGAAAACCATTCTCCAAATCCAAACCCTTAGTGACTGCATAAACAATATCAATGCATGGTTGTAGCACAATTAGAGTAGGTTGTGAAACCAAACCATGCAGGGTTTGGATCCTACGAAGAGTATCATAATTGGTTATCTTACCGTTTTTCCAACCGTGTGTCCAATCCATGTATATTGTTTAAAAATATAAAAAATACAATTTCCCGTGATTTATTTGAAAACCTGATTATTTTCTACATCCAATATGTGGAACATAAATACATATCCTTCTAGATATTATCCGATAAATATTATTTTCATTGAGATACCTACTTGATATGAAAACCTTTTCGAGTTTCTTCATTCGAAATCGGATCCTCCTAGTATGTGAATCATTCTGCATGTCCCAATTAATTGTTTATCTATCATTAATTGGATCAATTGTTGTATGAACTATTTATTTATATTTTAGATAGTGTAATTGTTTCATGTATTATACCACAAACTATATCAAATCAATTCTCAATATAGGATGAGTAATGAATCATTTTTATATGCTAGGTGGTCTATAAACTGTTTCAAAAATTTTTACTATTTTACAAATCATGTTATTGTGCCGCATCCCAAATATTCCATGTGTCAACATATAAAATAGATATTTAATATGTATAATGTAAATCCATAAATTAAATATTAATTTCTCTTAAATTTAACTATATAAATCAATTTAACTTAACAGCAACTATGTATTTTCAGTGTTTCATCTATATACACATGACATATGTTTTTAGAAGAAATTAAATAACCCTTTTGTACGTTTCTTAAAAAAATAATTTATAATGCATTATAATTCCCAATAATTTCTATATTTTTGGTGGTGATGAATTAATCCTATTAAATAGATTAAATAATGTTAACTAGAAAAAACATACAGGATATTCTCACCCCTTATTATATCAAAATATTATCTTGAAGTACATTGCCTTCTCTGATATAATGGGGAAATAAAATTGAGTAATGTAAATGGTATATGGTATGCTTATAGATTTGGAAATCCCTTTAATTTATAGTAAATTTTTTTATATAATTCCTACAGTCATGGCGATCAATTTTTTTATGTGTGAATAGTATTAATAGATTTGATGAATGCATGAAAAAACAAAAAAAAAAGAAAAATAATTTGTATTAAAAAGGATCCACTACACTAAGAATATTGTCAATTGGATATAAAAGGTACATCAGGATAATGAATCATATGGAAAAAATGATTACCATATTCAAAATAATTACTAAGATTCCTCAAATTGTTTTTTACATTTAGTGTAACACCCTCTTGGTCATGAATGGTATCATGAGGTTCACATCACCTGGGTTGGTAGACATGAAATTCCCAACCCCCTTGATTTTAAGGTTTTGTTTTACCATACTTATTATTAGTTATTATAATCTTCATGGAGCCCTCTATGTATTATAATACATTGTCCTTGATAAATATAGCATTTGGACTTGTTTTCTTAAAATTGGATTCCAAATTTATTGCATGGATTTTATAGCTGTATGCATCATCTAATATGTCTAAATATGTCCTCATATATATAGTACATATAAATTCATACATTATTTCATATACTATGAATCATATTCTAAGGTATTTTTTATTATCCCTGGGTAGGTATTTTTGATTGTGTATCCTTTTAGAGACGGAGGACACATTGTTTTAATTTTAACATTGAATATTTATTTATTATACTTGCACACTTATATATTTTATTATCACAAATATTATAGAATGAAAAACCATTTATGGTGGACTACTGAGGATATCTCATCCCATTTTCTGGCCACCATTTCAATGTAGTACAGAAAAAAACCTCATGTTAACAATTTCATTATTTTATATTCTTATAGAACAATGACACATTTTCAAAAAAGATTAAGATCACAATACTAAGATGTTGATCATGATTATCATGGGTATATCCCTTGAGTTATTTCTATTTTATTTATATCTAATTTATTATATTCTTGTTCTATTCATTTTCATTTTATATTATAGTAAAATAGACATGCATTGTTTCATATTTGGTGTTTCCCATTTCAAATTATTTTCACTTATTATTGTATTCATCCACATCTGTCTCATTTAATTCTTTTTTCTTCTGTTACAGTCTACTCTTGATTATATGGTTATGCTACACTATCCATGGGGTTATAATCTCCCCATTATACCATCATCAGACCCTCATTACTAGTTAGATTGCTCTTGGGTATGAGGAGGTGAACTTGAGTCCATTTGACCGACATGCTCAGGGCACCATTTTAATGGAAACTAGGTTGTTACATTGAAAATTATTATCAAAGGTTTTTTTATTTTCCATTTCATTACTATTTTGGGAAGGTTAAAAGGTTAGTAGGAATGTTTTTTCACTTGATATATAATCATGTCATGTATAGATCATCCCAAGTATGGGGAAAAGTTAAAATATCATTAGACATGACTATTTTGTTTGATTATTGTTGTTAAAATTTATTATTATAATTATTTGATTGAATGGTGTACATTTGGTGTAACTGATTTATGATCATGCTAGTATTTTATACTTAACCTAATATGTAAATGATGTATCAATACATTAATCCATATAGGAATACAGATATTAATTTTCAACACATATTCCCTACCATGTAGGTTGTATTATAAGAGTTATTTCTACAATATGTTTAATACCTTACTCCTACAGTTATTTAGAGGTCAGTTATTTTTTAACATGCATCTACAATTTCTTTACATGTTAGTTTCTTATCCAGAATAGAAAATTAGTTTTTATGTGACTTATATTTAATACATGGGATATCATCCCTTGTTATATGAGTGATATATGATTGTTTAAATAAAATGTATACACCAATATAAGTAGTGGTTTCTTTCTTACCATGATGGTGGAATTATATTTGAAAAACCAGTTATGAAATGTTTGATCTATAGAACATTGGTGTTTTAAGATGAATCATTTTTGGTTTCTGATATAAGAGGGACCATTAGAAATTCATGTGGTGTATGGGCCTCTATAAATTCACAAGGGTAACCAATATAATCAAACCATTACATAAGATCTCATTATATTCTGAAATTAAATATAAAACCTATTTACTATTATATTAATGTCAATTTTAATTTATATGGGAAAATACCATTAAAACACCGAAATGTTAATTCATATTAATGAGAAATTTCTTCATATACTTGAATGAATAAATTAAATCATTTAATTACCACATGATTTTTTTAGTATCTCTCTTTTTAACCACATTGATAGCTTATTTTTCACGCAATACATTGTTTAAAAGAAAATCAAAATATTATGATATAATAATTATAACGTAAATATTAAAATAGAAAAAAATAATAGTATTAACCACATTGTTAAATTTATAATTTTCCAACTCACTGGTAAATTAGTTATTTATTCTTTTTAATAAGTAATTAATTTTAATTAAAATCATAATATTCTATAAAACAATATGTTTCCATACAAAATTATTTTCATTCTTTTCATGAGAAAATAAAATATTAAATTCTAAAAGATTATATAACTTTATAAATATTAAAATAATATATTTTTTTATCACCATATTAATATTATCCTTTAGTGAATATTTTAGGAGTTTTCTAGAATGATTGATTTTCCCCACAATAGTTATAATTATATATATTTATAAAACAATAATTTTAATATTAATAAAAAATTAAATTATGATATGAATTTTTTACCTAAGAAACATAAATACTATTTCATTAAATATAATCCTTTTAATAACATTTTTATCATCGTTATTTATTATTTTCGTAAAAGTACATTTTCTTTTATAATGATTCATTATTCTATAAAACTATTATTCATTCTATTTTTTGCAAATAATTTTATTTTAATTTAGGAAACATATGTGTTTTAAATTATGAAAATTGGATTTTATATTTTTATATACATGGTTATAATTTATTAATTAGGTCCATTTTATTTTTAAAAAATATGAATAATATATGTGGTAATATTTTTACCACGGTAAAGGGTTAATTGGGATATTTAGGTTAAAAATTAAAATTAAAAGAATATGAACCTAAATTAGAAAAAAATTATAGTATTATTATATTTCATCCATAATAATTTAATTATTTGTTATATTATCATTTATGGCTATTAGAATAAGGATATGATATTAATAGCATTTTATTTATAGAGAATTCCAATATTTCAAATTAATATCTTTAATAATTATAATATTTTTATATGGTATTATCTATAATATTTTATCACACAGACATATATATATATATATATTATTGAAGTATAAAATCTTTTTCCACATCATGGAAATTTTATAAAAAATTATAGTGAAGAAATAGTTATCTTAGAAAATTATAAAACGATTTGGAAGTAATTTATTTATTAATATAAATATCAAATAAATGATATTAAAAATAAACAATATATATAATTTGATCAAATTAATGACATCCATGTATTTTACACATATCTGAAATATTAGGGATACATTAATATTATTTTTACATAAATATAATGTTTTATTGATATTTTTAATAGTCAATGTAATGAATATTTTCAAATTTGCAATTAATGGTATTTGAAAATAAATAATATCTTATTAAATGATATAAAATATTAAAGATATTAAATTCCTCCAACATAATTGTTCATGGTTTTTAAATTTCCTTAAATATCCATTTATTGGAATTTTTTCATTTGATAGTAATAATATTGACCCTTTAGTAGTTAAATCCATGTTTTCATGTTATGTGTTTAGGGGGTTAGACAATTGTTTAAAGTTGAGAATAAGGGTATCACCATGACCCAATCATGTGAAAAAAAATTATTAGATGAATTATATTCGACCCTTATTACATAGGATTGACTATTATTTTGTTTTTCACTAGTATACTACAATGACTAATATATTATTTAAATAATTTATTTTTACAAAAGGCCACACACTTTTTATTTAATAAATTTTATATGTCCACTTAAATACATAATTAATATATTCATGAAACAAATTCCTATATTTATCATAATGAAGTTATTTAAGTTATATAAATGTTTTATATATTATATAATTACCACAAATGCTTATGAAATACAAATACTATATATATTTAATTAGAAAATAAATAAAATAAATGATTTTTAAAATATTCATCTTGATATAATTTGGATGATTCAATGTGATAATTGAATGTTATATTTAAATATGACACTGTAAAGAGGTTTTAATGAATTATAGTATAATATCATATTTTTCTGAGATATTTTATTTCATAGTAAATAAATATTTTAATATTTTAATTTAATGAAAATTTATTAAAATAATATTTTATAAAATTGATTAAAATTCATAAAAATATTTTAATCATCATTGATAATTTAATATAGTTAAAAAAAGTATCCATATTTCTTTTAAATGTAATTTTTTATTTAATTGTAACATTATTAATCATTTATGATTACAATAGTGGTTCCCATAGTTATGGTAAAAAATAACTAATAATGGGATAACTCAAAAGGATAAGTATTAAAATTAAATAAAAATATGCCCAAAAATATTGTATAATCGGATTACAAAAAAATAAAATATTCTCTCGAATAAATTTTCCTTTGATACATTTGGTATGATTAATGAATATTTTATTATTTATTCATTTGAGAAATTCCAAAAGTGCCCCTAAAATTAATAATAAAAAGACACCTCCTCCCCCAATATTACACACAACATTGAGCATTTTACCTCTTCCAAAACAATACGAATACTCTCTCAAAAATTATTAAAAAAAATTTATATGTATTTTTATTCCAAAATAAAAAAACCTATGTCCCCTATAAGGATTCTTATTAGAAGTATGCCGAAGAAAAGGTATGCATTTTTAAAAATCATTCATGTTCATTTCTTATACTACATCATCATCGTGGTTTCTTTCAAAATCGAAATAATATTTATATTACTTTATTTTTAAAATTATATCATTGTGAATTTAAAAAAATCAAATTCTACCCTTTATCCATCGTATGAGAAAGAAAATCATTGCACTTGTTTATATTTGACTAACTGTCTTCAGGTAACAGTGTAATTTTTTTTTCATCACCCATATAAATTGCATGGTTATAATAATGTAAATAATTGATATATACTGTATAAATTACATGATATTTATTTTAAATAATTAATATATAATAAAATTACTAAAATTTTCTACTATTTATAAATTATATCATCAATCATGCGTACGAATGACTTAACATCTTAACAAAGAAAATATATTCAATTATTATGATCAAAAATCATGAATAGTTTAAAAATATTTAATGGTTAAATTTGATATTTTTGAAATTGATATTATTTTGGAAATTTTGGATTTATAAATTATTCAGGAGTTCTGATACATTCATGAAAGAAAAATCATGAGAAAACAAAGAAAATAACACTAGAAACAATTATATCAATGTGTGACCTTTTGAATCCGAAAATCATTTTCAAATAAAGTAACATTTCTTTACTTTCCAAGAGTGCCCCTCCTCTCCTCTTATAAAAGGCCCCCACCTCTACCTCCTTACCCACACTCCCAAAGCCTTTGGCTCGGCCAAACCCTACCCATTTTGTGTCTCCAAATCCCTCTCTTACTTCTTGAAGCCTCACTTTGGGCAGAAGTCTTCCCAAGGAAGCCTTTGAGCTCAAACCAAAGGGAGTTACCCGATTTTAAGGTAATGTCTTCACTTGAGTCCTTTTGTTTTATTTTGCTTCTCCAACCCCCTAAACTCTTTTTATTCATTTATTTTGTAACAACTACAGTATCTTCAATATACTAGGATGTTGTTATAAGAATTATTGGAGCTACACTTACACACACCTACATCTAATGGTTAAAGAATATACTGTTTCCGTGGATGGTGAATTTATGCCTCCCGAAACGATGATTGTTCAACATTCTTTTAACACCTTAAAAGGTGGATATTAAGATGACACTATATTTATATATGATATATAATATGTTTATGTTTTCCTTAAGCTCTTGTATTTTTCATTTTTTTCATACCTTTTTGGTTTCCATTATGGGTAAACGCGATATGTTCATTTAAGGAAGTGCAGACTACCGCCCCCTCAAAGTGATTTGATTCGTTAAATACCATATGTGGGACGTATAAAGGATGGAACTATGATATTATATATGATATTATAATGGAATTATAATATACCTTTATATAATTAGGATTCCATTCTATAAAATACGAAATAGAAAAGAAATTAGCGTTCATGAGTACGTCCGACTTACCGTCTCCATGAACGGTGCATTTCATTTCTTACCTCTAAATGATTATGTTATATTATAAATACATGTATATACTTGATATATATGATATATACATCATGATTATAATTCTGGATATAATGGATACATGAACAACTTGTAATTATAAAGGGGTTATTTTTTACTCAAGTACCAATGATCATTAAAATGACCATTATTATCTTAAATAATTACATATTGTTCATGAAATGGAAATAAGTGATATAAAAGGAATAATGAACTTGAAAAACGTTCTTAAGCAAGTAGAAATTAACTCATGTTTATTATTCAGGACATTAAAGAACGATCGAGTCATGTCGGACCCAAGGTATGGGACTTCGTCTTAATCTCCTTTCATTGAGGCATATTTTGTTTAATACACAACCTTCTTTTATACGGTGTATAAACCCCTTTGACTTTTACATTTATCCAAAATGAATCTTTTTTATACATAGCGTTTTACTAAATGAAAAAAGGGAATGTTTTTGTCGTACGTATGTGGCGACAACAACTTCTATGTCGCCGTGACCGTTATTTGAGTTTCGGCTTCCTCTACAAGCCATACCTTTTTTAAAAGAAAAATAAATACCATGTTTTAATTTTCTTTTATTTTGGTATTGAAAATGGTTTTCAAAATGTTTTTATATCAATGTGTTGTATTGATATCTTGTGATTGAAAGGTGGAAATGTTATGTTTCCTTTATGCATGTTTTATGTGATAAGATTATGTTGAGGTTCTTGGGCATTATTATGAAGACGGGTGGTTCCGTGATAAACTAAGGGCAGGTGAGCTCGATATAGCTCTCCAATGCATTGGGTAACACGAAGGAGTGAAACTTTAAGGTTTATCCTAATAGATTTAGGGAATATACTGTGATGGGTATTCCAAACGTAACCAAGAGGGTTACTCCCTACGTAAGAATGTTATGAATGCCTCATGTTACCTTTATGTCTTATGATTTCTATGATTTATTCATGATTTGATTAGGTATGTTAAAGTGCGTATGTTTTATGGGTAAAGTATGATTTCATTCTTATGTATATATGTACCCATGTTTCCTTTCCATATTTTTATATCCCTTACTGAGCTTTTTATGCTCATCCTATGTTTTTTGAAATGTTTTTCATAGGTCAAGGGAAAGGTACATGATATGATGATAGTGTCAAGGAAGTGTCAAGAAATAATCCATGTTTTATTTTAAATATGTTTCCATTGATGGGAAAGAAGAATACTATCTATATGTAACCACTTTGTTTATATGTGGAATGTAATGCAAGTTTTATGATCTAACTCTCTAAAACTCTAAACCCGAAAAGAATCTCAATGTGTAATCTTGTAATAACTCAAGATTAAGTAAGGTTTAAGGCTGGGGCCTTATATTATTTCTATCATTTCCACGAAATTCAAGAAGGAAAAAGGGAAAATTGAAGGTAATTTACCCTTGGCTTGTTTTTGTTGTGGAAGAGTTGGGAACATTGCCTCCCAATGCACAAGAAAGTTAAATGATAAATAAAGTGTAGTTTGAGACATGAAGAAGACTCCGAAGAGGTTTTTGAAAAAGTGAGACTTCATGTTTGGTAAGAAATTATATAGAAAGAGTTTTGTCTTTGAAGATGAAGATGATGATAGTGAATAAATTGAGGAAGAAGAAATAGAATTTAAATATAGAACTATTGCATCAATTATGGATACCATTGAAAATAAATAACCTTCATGAGATACATATGGCATCCCTCCTTTTTATTACATAACTTTTCATTACATTTTACAAACAGAGGATCTTTAAAGTCTAGTATCTTGGAAATCAGGGACATAATACATGAAAAACAACATAAGACATACTTCTAATCCACTTGTAAGGCTTCATCATAATTTCATCCTATGTATAATTACTGCATCTCATATCCTAGAGACATACATTAAAAGGAAAGGGTGAGTAGAAGGCCTAGTAAGGTAATCAAGGGGATCAGTTTACTTGTGACATCATTAAGAACATGAATAAAAACATATGGACATGAGGAATGGAATTATAGGAATATAATAATAGAAAGAACATGAATAATAACGTAAATATTTGGCTACAACATTTCATTTATACTTTCATGAACATATCATCAAGGTTTATCCCCGAGGTGTCATAAAAATTACCAAGGTTTTTTACCAAGGTATCATGAAACTTTTCATCTCTAGAGATTAATTCTTTACCCAATTCATTGGAGCGCTATCAGGGCTTAAACTTAATATGTCTCTATTTTCATGTTATCCACATAGATCATAATCAAAAATTTCATAAATAACCCATAGAGAATAAAAGAAATGGGTTTCAATTCAAAATTGTGTCGTTTTAAAGGCTCTTAAAAATAAGTTCATTATATCATTTATAACCCATTGAAAGGGAGTGAGGGATATATTTATGTCAATTATAGAATTAAATATGTCATCTTTATGTATTTATGAACACCAATATAAATTAAATAGTTCTTGGGTGTTCACATAAATAAACAGGGGAGTTTCTTGAGAGAAGGAGATAGAAATTTTGAGGCGAAATTTCTGCATCATAACGGGTATATGACATGGTTTTAAATAAAATTGAAAATAGAGGAGACAAGGGTCAACCACTAATAAATAATTCATAATATAGTATAGTTACTGAATAAGATCATGGTATGGATATTTTAATTACATACCACATGAAAAAGGGAACATGAAAGAAAAGAGAAGATGCGATTTATTTTACGAAACATTCGGCAGCCTAATGACATCACTTAAAAATTTAGAAAACAAATTGATGAGAGTGGAGAAGGTATCTCAATAATTAAAAATGAAATGGAAATAAATGAGAACATATAAAAACATACACTCAACATAAAGAGATTGAAATTATAAGACACAACATAAAGGAAGTCATGACTTAAAAGAGGAGGGTGAAAGGATCCCTTACCTTGAAGAGTAACTTTGAAAGCTTGAAGGTCGGGACCTTGGGAGGCTTGAGAGAAACATGGGAGGTAAGGAGACCAGAACTTCATTGAGGAGGATTTTTAAATGAAAAGAATGAGTTAAAGGCTTGGTATTTATAGGAGAAGTGAGGGGACAAGTCATTAATGGCCAAGGGACACCTCATTGGTGGTATTGGCAAAACCATGGGCTTGAACATGGTATTTTCCCATGGTATTGGCCACTTGAGACACCTCATACCTTATCTTACTATTCATAAGTCGACCAGAATTATTGAATAATTATTACATCCTTAATGATGTCATTAAACACCCGAAACTAAGAAGTGTATTTTCACTATTCACTGAAAATTCATTTTTTTCAGAAAAATCCCAAAAATTAAACATAACCAAATATCAATGCTCTGAATTCAAAAATGAACTCCATTTTATAAAAATAGTTTTCTAAATATTTTTAATTTAATTTTTAATTAAAAACAATATTCACTCGAAAAAACTAATACTTGACTACTAATTTTTGAAACAGTTCTTACCTATTTTATTGAATCACATTACTTAATCAAGGTGCCTAAATTATATTAATACATTCTTGAAGTGATATTACTAATCCATTTAGTCACATTACTAATCCTAAGCGTAAAATCACTATTCATAATCTATTATTCATCAAAAATTAAGTTGATCTTATTAGACTCTAAATTTCTTACTGAACATAACTGTAGAAGACCATTTTTGGAAAATCATTACACATCATTAATTATTTAAGGTTTACATAAGTATTTTAAAATATCCCCTTTTTCCAAAATTCATCAATATACATCCTATATTCATTCGAATATTTGAAAAAAAACACAAGCTTCACCATAGGAAGAAATCACAATTTTATTTATCTCAAAGGATTACACATAGTAGATACGGTCTTGTTACATAGCCCCTTATAAAGACAGCATATGACCTAAGTGTAAGGTGTGCTAAGGTGAGAGAATCTCAGGGTGGCTCGGCCAACAATGCCCGAGTAGGGATTTCTATAAGCTTGAACTTTTCTCGAAGGGGATTCCGCCCCAGCTTCACACGATAAAGTTTAGCTTGGGTTTGGTCCAGAGTAAAGCCCAGTGGTGATATCTCCTTCCCAAGTTTCGTTAGATGGGCTTTGATTGGCCCGAGACTACTGGATGAGGCCATCAAATCTTCTTTCTGTATTAATTAACCAAGATCACTTATATTTAGAGACAACAATCACAACATTTAGTTTCCAACAGTCATATTGACTAACGGTCATATAACATGTGAAACCCAACGGTCTCATTTTAATTATACTCACATAATTAATTAAAGAATATAGTTTTGTTGATTATAAACTAAAATAACACACAAAATTAGGAAACAAAAATTCATTCAAAAGTTCGGGTCATTACAGTTTGTTAAGGTATGGTTAAATAAATGCATCTCTCTGAAGGAATTGGGTGAGTTAGCATATATTCTTGGGATCAATATCCATCATGATAGATCCAAAAGGTTACTTAGCTTAGTCACAGTACATATATTGACAAGGTACTAAAGAGATTCAGTATGGAACAATCCAGGAGGGGATTATTTACAACATCACATGACATTCATATTTCTAGGAAAATGTGTCCTCAGACACATGAGGAATGAAAAAAAATGAAAAGTATTCTATATGCATCATTGATTGGGTTAGCCATGTATGGTATTCTATGTACTAGGTTAGATGTCACCTATGCATTAAGTATGGTTGGAAGATATCAAGCTGATCCAGGTTACCACTAATGGATGGTAGTCAAGACTATCCTTAATTATTTGAGGCATACACTAGTGCAGAAAGCGTTATTTACGTCGGTTATTGTTCATTTTTTACGTCGGATTTTAGCTGAAGTTAATATGCACAATGTTATAAATATTGCTTTTTTACATCGGTTATTTAAAAACCAACTTAAAAAACATAACATCGAGGTGTTTATCACGTCGGTTAATTAATAACCGACGTGAAAAAACCAGGGGGGGTTTATCATGTCAGTTATTATATGACCGTCGTGATAAACCAGAGGGGGGGTTATCACATTGGTTATTATTTAACCGACGTGATAAACCCGTGCGGGGGATGTTTATCACGTCGATTATTTAATAACCGATGTGATAAACCCCAGGGAAATGTTTTATCACGTCGGTTATATAATAACTGATGTGCTAAATCAGTTCGGGGGGGGGGGGGGTTATCACGTCGATTATTTAATAACCGATGTGATAAAACATTTCCCAGGCCTTTTATCACGTTGGTTATTAAATAATCGACGTGATAAACCATTTCCAGGCCTTTTATCACGTTGGTTATTAAATAACCGACGTGATAAACCCTTTACCAGGCCTTTTATCACGCCGGTTATTAAATAACCGACGTGATAAACCCTTCCCGATTCCTTTATCACGTCAGTTATAAAATAACTGACATGGAAGACCATTTTTTAAAAAAAAAATTGAATACAGTCCTCTGCTCTCCCCAGAAACTACAAGAAACCAAATCAAGAATTCGTACCACAAAAATGGAAGTAGATCAAAACAAGAACCAAAGAAAAATTAAGCATTTACATTGATAACATTTAAAACTTACCCCACTGGATAGCCCCCCACCACCCCTTGAACAGCACCCCCTCACCCCACTAGACAGCCCCCACCACACCCCTGGACTGCCCCTTGACCCCCGGGATAGCCCCAAACACCCCAAGACAACCCCCCACCCTCACGTATACCCCCCCCCCCACACACACACACACCCTGGTCAGCACTCCCACACCCCTAGACAGCCCTCCCACCCCCTCACCCCACTAGACAGCCCCCACCACACCCCCGAACTGCCCCCCTGGACAGCCCCAAACACCCCTGGACAACCCCCCCCCCCCCCCCCCCCACCCTCATGTATACCCCCACCCCCTGGACAACACTCCCACACCCCTGGAAAACCCTCCCACATCCCTGAAACAGACCAAAAAGTTACCAAAAACAAACCAGAACCCCCTCACCCCACTGGACTGCCCCCACCACACCCCTGGACACCCCCACACCCCTGGATAACACCACCACTCCCAGTACAACCCCCCACCCTCCTGCAGACCCCCACCCCATGTAAATCACTCCCACACCCATGGACAACCCTCCCACACCCTTGAAATAGACCAAAAATTTACCAAAAAAAGACCAGAACCCCCTCAACCCTCTAGACAACCCCTACCACACCCATGGACTGCCCCCCCCCCCCCAATCCCCATGGACACCCTGGACCCCCCCCCCCCCCCAACTGGACAGCCCCCCCACCCACCCTTAGAAACCCACCTCACCCCATAGGACACCCCCACACCCCTGGACACCCCCTGAACAGCCTCCCACTCCCCTGGACAGCCTTTCCACCCTCCTAGAAATGCTCCCACCCGCTGGACTGCACCCCCTCTCTCATGGGCACCTAGGACCCCCCCCCCCCTCCCCCCACCAGTCAGAACTCCCAGACCCCTGTACACCCCACCCCACTGAACGCCCCACACACCCTTGGAACCCCTCCCCCCAGACCAGAATCCATACCAAAAAAACCATCATAAGTAGACCAAAAAAAGAATTAGAGAACATTCACATATATAACATTCAAAACATACACTATCAACTTAAAAAAAACTAAATCCAACCTAAAAGACTACCAAATACACAATTACAATGACAATATTCAAAATTAAATTTTACATTACAAACAACAAAAATTCAATCAAACCTGTAAAATAATTTGACACTCCACTTGTGATTGTTTGATGTCTTGAGCAGTATAGGGTTGAGGTTCATCAAAAATCTACAAATGAAAAGGATAGTAGTTAACGTGTATAATGAATAAATCAAATTGAAATATTATGTAAAAGTTTAAGAGTAAATCTTACTAGGTAAAAATTCACAACTGCCCCAGTTGTTATTATTTCATACATAAATCATAACATATAATATCCGTATTCGATGACGCCTTTTTGTTCATGACAATTCTGTTTGAATGAGTGTAAATTCAATATATTATTTTTATGTAATAAATCAAAAAGTAAAAATTATAAATGGATATTTACCTTCGTATTAACATATTTGATCTTTGCACTCTTTTTTTGTGTGTTTTTTCGAAAGTAGACCCATCCCCTGTAAGAAAATACTACGAATGGGGTAAATTTAAAAATCATTATAATATATAAAACTATTGAGAAATTGAAACTTACTTTTCCAATATATTCTTAAAACTTTCCCTCACATCATCATGGACTGAGAATATCCAATAAAGTGTTTTCTTCCTTGGGAAAAAAACCCCTAACATCCAATGATCACTGATAAAAGGCAATTTAAGGTTAGTGGTTTTTTATGTTAAAAGATAATGAACTCTTTAAGAGAGTTGTGTTTCATACCTCTCACAAAAAGGCATCATCCAACATTGTGTGACTATATTCTATTCAAGTCTTTCAGCAATATAAAGCATTCTTTGTTCCTCATCCAATGCACATGCTTCAGGGGAAATCAATTGCAGGTCCATGAATCCATATACATCTGGCAGCTCATTCCTCTTAAAAATTTTATAAAGATACCTAATACAAAACAGACATATGAATACATTTTTAATAAATATAACGCAGGTAAAAGGAGTTAAGACTTACATGGGAAAATTGTGTACCACGTTGATGCCCAACTTATCTCCAGTAACAAGATCCATGATATCAGTTTTCATAATCCCTACAATTATTTCATGTCCACAAACATGATCTTCCATTGGAAACTCATAATGACCCGCCAAAAAATTTGAATATCTTGGCAATCTTTCAAGACTATTAGAATCTGTATCTGATGTCATAGCCATTTTTCTTTGTTGTTTTCTATACAATATATCTTTACCTTTGAATTATTCTTGTAAAAATAAATAAAAAAATATATTTGTCTTTGTTGTTCTATTAATCTTTCCATGGAAGTAGGGATCTCACATAAATCAGAATCTTCATCAATTTTATCCTCACCAACATATTGTTTTTTCCCTTGTAAAACAACAACCCACTGCATATTTGATTGACCAACTACATAGAAATTCTTTTTTCATGTGTTTCCATTATTAAAAGAATCCGATGTGTCTTCCAATCTATTCAGATTAGCAAGTGTCATTCCAAATTCATCGTGGCTGACACTATTGTTACCGATAAACCATTTACATTTAAAAATAGGAACATTAATTTTAAATAATCAACCTCCTATATGTATTAAATCACTCCATAATATATACTTGATGCATAAATTGGGTTTTTTTCCTTAGGAATCGAAAAATGGATTGCTTTTGCAAACACCAATACACCACTATTCAGAACTGCACTTATGTTGTCCTGAGCTTTCGTATGAAATGTATAGCCATTAATGTCATAACCGGACCATGTTATCACATTTAAACATGGACCACCCACTATCCATTTTAATTTTTCTGATACATCTGATCTACCAAGCAAGGTCTTTTTAAACTATGAAATTTTTTTTTTGTTGTGCTCATTCAAAATCCACATTTCTTTCTTCTTTGGATGACATTGTTTCAACTCATTAATATGAAATGTGATATACGGTTTATCATCGGCTATGTTATTCAAGATGTATGATTCTAACTTCTTCATCTATTCAGATGACAATGATTTGAATTTCAATCCACGAATCCCCTTTCCCTCATTATTAACTCGTTCATAGAGAGATGGAGGCAAACCTATGTGTTGCGCCGCAGCCAAGTAGCTCGTACAAAACTCTGCTACCTCTTCAGAAATATACTTTTCAATAATGGAGGCTTCAGGTCAATATGAATTATTAACATAACCCTTTAATATTTTCATATACCATTCAAAAGGATATATCCAACGAATATATATAGGTGCACAAAGCATTATTTCTTAAACTAGATAAATCATTAAATGCACCATTATATCAAAAAATGTTGGAGGAAAATACATTTCCAATTGACAAAGTATAAAAATTGAATCCTTTTCCAAAATTTTCAAAGCATTCACATCAATCGCCTTATTACAAATTGAATTGAAAAAATAACACAACTTAATTATAGTCTTTCTGACACGGATGGGCAATATTCCATGCAATGAAACTGGTAGAATTTGTTGCATCATGACGTGACAATCATGTGATTTAATACCTATCAACTTCTAGTCCTTCAATGAGACAAATTTTTTTACATTTTAAGAATAACCTTGAGGCACTTTGATATCATGAAGACACTGAAAAAATATATTTTTCTCCCTCTTCGATGATGTATGACAAGTCAGGGGAAGAAATGTTCATCTTCCTTTATGAGTGGGAGCTAACTCCAAACGTATTCCCATTGATAGTAAGTATAATCTTGCATTCAACCATATCTTGTCTTTCCTTTAATATCTAACAATGTTACAATAAAATAATCACATATATTCTTCTCCACGTGCATGACATAAATATTATTTTTAACTTCATGATACCTCCAACATGGTAGCTCAAAAAATATTGACCTTTTCTTCCAAATATGTTTTTCATTACTAGATTTCTGTGTCTTTACCAATGTCACATCAAGGTTTTTTACCCTCTCAAAATACAGATCAGGGGATAAAGGTTTTGGAGCAATATCAAATTCTTGTGAGCCATTGAATGAATTTTTTAGTCTTCTATAAGGGTGATCCATAGGAAAAAACTTTTGATGAACCATGTACACTATTTTCCTCCCATGATGGAATTGATAATATGACGTCTATTGTTCGTAAATTGGCCATGCTTTATGACCTTTAACATTGTATCTAGAAAAATTTCCATATGCTGGGAAATAAATTATAGTTAATAGAAGCACTGCATGTAGTTGAAAATATTCCATTTTATAAGAATCATACACCCTAATACCATTATCCCATAACAGTTTCAAATCATCAATCAACAGTGACAAGTAATCATCAATATCATTGTTGGGTTCCTTTGGACCAGAGATCATTATACTCAACATGACATATTTGCGCTTCATAAAAACTTTAGGAGAGAGGTTTTAAATTACCAATAAAATAGACCATGAACTAGGTGTACTATTGAGGGTTCGGTAAGGATTCATTCCATCTCTGCACAACCCTAGTTTGAGATTTCTAATTTCATTTCCAAATGTAGAATACTGCTCATGAATTTTCTTCCATTATGGAAAATCAGCTGGATGATGTATTTTTCCATCACATAACCACTCATTAGCATTCCATCTTAACCTTTTTGAATCATGTGAATTAGAAAATAAAAATTTGAAATGATGAATTATAGGAAGACACCAAAATTCCATTTAAGGGATCTTTGTAATCTCTACATCAGCCTGTGATTTTTCTTTCACCTTATACAGTGATGTCCCACATTTAGGAAACTCTGACAGAAATTCATATTCCTTCCTATATATAATGCAGTCATTTGTAAATGCATGTATTTTCTTATATCCCAATCCCATCGGGCATAATATTTTCTTGGCCTTATAATGTGAATCTGGAAGATCGTTAACTTTTGGAAGAATTTCTTTCATCAATTGTAGTAGTTCTGTAAAACATATATCACTCCATACATGTTTCTCCTTCAGGTTAATCAATATTAACACTGCCAACAAAACTGTAAAATCTGTACAACCATAAAATAATGGTTTTTCAGCATCACCATAGAGACGTGCAACTGTCGGTTCTATCTCAATTTGTTCTGCTGTAATATCGCGTATCATTTATTCAATTCCATTGGAGTTACCATCTTGCGAATAATCATCATCAGTGACATTCCGTCCAGTTTCACCATGCCAAATACAAGGGTTGTAACTTGGATTAAAACCATGACAAATCAGATGATCTTTTATCTCTATACTTTTCAACTTCATAATATTCAAATATTTCAGGCATGGACAGAAAAAACGTCACTACTTGGAACATTTCGTTTAGTAAATTCCAAAAAGGCATCAACACCTTCCTCATATTCATTGCTCATTCGATGTGCCGTAATCCAACTTCGACTCATTATTACCTATAAAAAATATCAAAATTATATATATTTTTAAGATAAGACAAATATATGTTTATATGAAAAAAATCATAATTTGAATGTAAAATAATTTTGAAATATAAAACAAATCTCTGCGTATTTAAAAAAATATGCTTGTATATTATTTTAAAAACAAAATATAGTTAGATATAATAGGTTTAAATTAAATTGAATCAAATAAACCCATGGGGCCTATAATGGTTGATATAAAATTTGAGAAAATGGAGTAAAACTGAGAATCAAATCAAATTTAAAATAAAAAATCAGATGGAGAAAATCACAATGTAAATCCAATCATCACGGCACAATCATCATGTCATAATCTCAGAAACCACGATGTAGTAGTCAATCCCAACTGACACTTATCCCCCACCCCTTGGACACCCCTTGGACACCACCACCCCTTGGACAGCCCCCCACCCCCTGGACACCACCCACACCCCTTGGACACCCCATGGACACCACCACACCCTTTGACAGCCCCCACCCCTCCTGGACACCCCCACCCCTCCTGGACACCACCAACCACCTCCTACCCCCTTGGACAACCCCCTGGACACCACCCAACCCTCTAGAAGCCCCCCCCCCCCCGAACAACCCCCAAACCCTCTGGACAGCCCCCACCCCCCTGGAAACCACCACCCCTTGGACTACCCACCAACCCTCAGGAAAGCCCCCCCCCCCCCAAGACAGCCCCCACCCCTCTAGAAAGCACCCCCATACCCTCCTGGACATCACCCCTTACCCCCTTGGACACCCCCCTGGACACCCCCCAACCCTCGGGACAACCCCCCCCCCCCCACCCCACCCCCTGGACACCACCCCCACGACTATATAACATGGTTTTAGAAAATAATAAAAAGAGAAGGTACAAGGCTAACCCACCCATAAATAACTCATATTACAGAATAACATGGAGATAAGAACATGGTATGGATATCTTAATGACATACCACAAGAAAAGGAAACTTGAAAAGAAAAGAAAAGATGCGATTTCTTTTATGAGAAATTCAGCAGCCTAACGACGTCACAAAAAAATTCAGAAAAAAATTGATGAGAGAATAAAGGGTCTATAATCATTTGGAAATGAAAATAAGAGTAATAAGAACATATAATAACATATCCTCAACATAAAGTGATGGAAACTAGAAGACACAACATAAAGAAATTTATGTCTTAAAAGAGGAGGGTGAAAGGATCCCTTACCTTGAAGAGCAACTTCAAATGCATGATGTTAGGGACCTTGGGAGGCTTGAGGGAGCCTTGGGAGGACTCCATGGGAGGTAACAGGACCATAACTTCGTTGAAGATGATTTTGGAATTAAATGAATGAGGGAAATGGCTTGGTATTTATAGGAAATGAGAGTGTATAAATTATTAATTTCCAAGGGACACCTCATCAGTTGTATTTGTAAAAACATGGGCTTTCCCATGGTATTTTCCCATGGTATTGGCCACTTGGGACACCTTATAGCATATATCACTATTAAAAATTCGACTAGAAAACTTACATCATTATTACATCATTAATGATGTCATTAAACACCAGAAACTCCAAACATCATTTTTACTATTCACCGATAATTCAAATGTTTCAGATAAAACTAAAAAACTCACCCTAACCTAATATTGATTATCTGAATTCAAAAATAAATTCCATTTTATGAAAAAAAATCTAAATAATTTTAATTTATATTTTAAATAATATCATTATTTATTCCAAAAATACAACTTTAAAACTATAACTCATTTTGTAACACCTTAGAAAATTAATCAAGGACCCATAAAAATATCGTATACCCATAAGACAATAAAGTAATAGTTTATGATTAAATTTTATGAAAATAAATTATTATTTTGAATTATTAAATTAATTATAAAATTGAAAATAAAAGATTTATGGCGTACAAAAATACCAAAATGTAAACTATGATCATTTTTTCAGTTTTAAGATGTCTAAAATGTATTTATACATTCATGGGTGAAGTTTCTATTTTTTTGGTCAAATTATTATTCATTGCTATTCATATGGGTATGTTACTATTCCTAATTTACTATTCACTAAAAACTAAGTTGATCTTATTAGAATCTAAATTTCTCACTGATCACAACTGTAGAAGAACTTTTTGTGAAAATCATTTCACATTATTAATTATTTAATGAATAGAAAAAAAAATTAAAATACCCTTTTTCCTAAATTCATCAATAATACACATCCTATATTTATCTGGATATTTGAAATTAAAAAAAGAATTCCAATAAGAAGAAATAGCAATTTTATTTATATAAAAAGATTACACAAAGCAGTTAAGGACTCAATACATAGCCCCTTATTACACCATAATAGGACCTAAGTGTTAGGTGTGTTTTGGTGATAGAATCTTCAGGTGGCTCGGAAAACATTTCCCGAGTGGTGATTTCTATCAACTTGAACTTGTCCCTTAGGTGACTCCGTTCAAGCTTCATACGTTGAGGTTTGGCTTGGTCTTGGTCCAGAGCAATGCCCAGTGATGCTACCTCCTTCCAAAGCTCCAACAGATGGGCTTCATATGGCTTGAGTCCACTGGATGAGTCCATTCAATCTTCTTTCAGTATTAATTAAGCAAGATAACGATATTTTTAAAAACACAACATTAATATTACAGTTTCCAAAGATCATATTGAACAACAGTCATATAACAGTCGAAACACAATGGTCGCATTTTAATTATACCCACAAAATTAGGAAACATATATAATTAAAAAGTTTTGGTCGTTACAATACAGCTTGAGATAGTTAGTTAACCACTGTTGTCGATCTCAAGTTTCAACTTAAGGGTGGTTTTAGTAAGCTTGAGAATCAATGCAAGAGATGAAAAAAATTTGGAGAGTAATTGTGGAAGAATAATCAGAATATTTTGATTAGTATGAAGCTGAAATTGAACGACAGGAAGAAGTAGTGAAAGTACAGTCAGCAACCCTAAAAATCATAAAAAATGTAGTGGAACTGAAGTTGAGAATTAAATAACAGGAAAATGTCATCAATTAACTCACTACCATACTGGAAGAGATGTACAAGACTATCGAGGGTCTTGATGAAGAATTTTTTACTCTTAGGGGTGGACTTGAACTTGAATCAATTTTAAAAGAAACAAAGAATAAAATATAGTTTTTAAGATTCTCATATGCTAAAATATTGGAGAGAGATAACTGTGGTTATAATGGAGTTGAAAAAATTTTGAATTATCAAATACCCACATGGATGGGAAATAATGGAATCAGTTATGACTACATAACACCAAATTCTCCAAATAAAGTTGTCCAGAATAAAGGAAAACGTAAAGTTGGTCATGTTGAAAATTCACCTAAAGTACTGAAAAATAATCCCTCAATTCAATATAAAAAAATAACTGAACACTATCCTTAGGTATGTAGAAATAAGAGATAGCCAAATTCTTTTCTATGTAAGGATACATAAGGAGGAATCAAAATGAGAAGACATTTTCACTCATGAAATGTCAATCATGTGGCTATGTGATCCACACCAAGTCATATTGTGAATAGGAATGGGTCTACTTTAATGGGGAATAGATATGTGCTAGAAAAAGAAGAAAAAATTCATATCCTACTACTTGTAGAAGAAATAATTTTTTTGGATATTGTTTTCATTTTTCTAACTTTTTCCATAAATCTATGTATTGCAGGCAGAGGAATGATAGGATATGTTCATATAATTCTTGCAGACATGTTAATACTCGACAACCAGATAAAATGTATATTTCCAACATATTTTCTCCTTTGGAATAAGAGCGTGGATATGAAGAACCTATGAATGTGAAAAAGATATTTGAAAGTCCATCCCTATCCTACACTCGCTCTAATATTTTATGAAATCAAAAGAGGAAAAATGAAAAATCTAATCTAGCAGAAGTAGCTCTCAGAGCTATAATGAACAGTATCACATGGATTATTGAGTGTGGGTGCTCATCCCATAAGATAAGAAATGCAAAAAAATTAATAAATTTAAATAAAAAAAGGTTGATGGAATAGTAAGGTTTAGTAATGAGGGTTCTTTGAAGATCAAAGGCAGTGGAAGTACTGAACTCACCAATGGTGAGCTAAATAAAACTAAAATTCTTTACATGGATAAGATAAGTCAAAATATCCTAAGTGTAAGTCAAATCTATGAGGCATGATTTATGTTGATGTTAAATCAAAAAGTATGCACTATAAAGGTAAATAAATGGAATTATCTCATGAAAGGATATAGAATAGATCAATATTTGTATGAGGTTAATAGTAATGAAACATTTTCTATATAAAATTTGAAGAAGAAAAAAACATGTAGAATCATAGATTCCGGAACATTAATCAACATGACATGGAAAATATATCTAAATATAATATTTTCATGGATATTCCAAATCAAAATCATGAATAGGAGAAGACTTGTGATTCTTGCATGCGAGGAAATTTGTTGTGTAGTTTATATCATCCAAAGAAGAAAAGTGTATCAAAACTTCTAGATCTCATCCATATAGACATTTGTGGCCCAATAAATGTTGTCGAAACTTAGGGAGAAAGGTACTTTGTCCTCTTTATATATTATTAAAGTATAATGGAATGTGTGATGGTTATACATAGAAAATGGAAGGTTTTTTATTGCATCAAAACTTATTGATGAATTGCTAAGAATGATATTGGATGGACAATGAATGTTCTGTGTTTTGACAGTGGAGGATAATATACATCCATTGAGTTTGAAAATTACCTAGAGAAACGTGGAATTCAAAATTAGGTGGATGTTATAAGAAACCCATAGAAAAATGGAATTGTTGAGTGCCAGAATCAATAGGTGAATAGTATGGCTAGAACTATGATGATTGAGAATCATATCTCTCATAATTATTGGAAAGAGGCCTTTCAAGCTGCCGTATAAATTCAAAATTCAATAGAGATTTATATGGTTGAAACAGACACACTGTCCGAGTTTTGGAAAGGAAGGAAACCCTCTTTGAAGTATTATTTATGTTTTTAAAAGTAATTTTTTTTTTCAAAAACTAAGAAGAAAACCAAGGAAAGTATTGTGATACAGAGAATGAAGGAATATTCCATGGAAATTCAATGAATATAAAATCCTATAAATTATTAAATAAAAATCTTGGAAATTTTTTGGAAAGAATTTATGTAAAGATAATTGAAGATAAAACCAAAAATGCATCAAGTAATTCTTATGCTGATATGATAAAATATGAGGAATATTGTGAACATGTAATAGATCCATATAGAGAAGTAGAATATGGGTTGAAAATCTCTCATGAGTCATATCATGATGTTCACTCTAAAAATGTATCAAAAGAGGAAACCATGGCTGAATATAATTCTACTGAACCTCATAACAGACATCAAAGGGAAGAAATTGATCAATCTAACATCATTGGGGATTTGAATACACCCACACAAATAAGGAGAATGAGGAATAGTAAACTATATGCATTTCTTTTAGTTGTGGAACTATCCCCATTTTAAGAAGTTGTAAAGGATGAATCATGGGTTAAATACATGAAAGAAGAGTTGGACTAGATCGATAATAATCAAACATGGGATCTAGTCAAGAGACCTGAAAATCACAATGTGATTATTATGAAGTGGATTTTCAAGAATGAATTCGATGGTCATGGTATTGTGATCTGAAACAAGGCATGAGTAGTGTGTAATGGATATTCACATATTGAAGGTATTGATATTGAAGAAACATTTTCTCTGGTGGAGAATGTGGAGTCAATCTGACTTTTTATTACCATGCTAATTCAAAAAGGATCCAAATTGTATCAAATGGATTTCAAAACTGATTTCTTAAATTGTGTTCTTGAAGATGAAGTTTACATAGAATAACCTGTGGGTTTTCTTCTAGAAAATGGAAACATTAAGGTCTATTGACTAAAGAAATATCTCTACAGATTAAAGTAGGATCTATGGGTGTGGTACTCTTAGCAGGATTATAATATAAAAAATCATTAATTCAAAGGATGAGGACTGGATCACAAAATCTCTATGTGAACAATTCTTAGAAAGATCAATACATTGTACTATTGTACGTTGATGATATTAACTTCAGTGGAAGTAGGTAGGGAATAGTGGATGAATTTTCTTATCATAAGAAATTGGAATTCAAAATGTCAATGATTGGTGAACTCACATACTTCTTGGGGTTGAAATTAATTCATAAGAAATACTACACATTCATTTCTCAAGAAAATTATACCTGAGAGTTGCTAAAGAACATTAATGTGAATGACTCTAAACCAATATCATCTTCGATTGCTATTGGAACTAAATTAGGAAATCATTAGGATGGTATATCTGTAAAACCCACAATATATAAGAGAATAATTGGAAGGTTATTGTACTTGTTAGTGACACAACCAGATATTGTCTTTGCACCATGATTAGCAGCCCATTTTAAGAGTAATCCATTAGAAGAACCTATTGTGGTAGTGAAAAAATCATGAGTTACATTTAAGGCACGCACAATTATGAATGATACTTTTATTTTGGAAGAGATAGTGAAGTATCATGGTTTTATAATGATGAATAGGTTGGAGATGTTGTGGATAGAAAGTCCACATGTGGTAGAGAATTAATTATTGGAAATAAGTCTTTGGGGTGGTTATGTAATGAATAAGAGAGCACATCCCTTAGTACTACTAATGTTGAGTATATCTCTGCTACAGACTCTTTTAATTAGCTATTGTGTAAGAAGAAAAAACTAAACAATATTGGTGATGAGGTGAAATATCCGATGGTGATTCACTGTGATAACAAGAGCCCAATTGATCTTATGAAGAATCTTGTTCAGTATTATAGTATAAAACACATTGAAATTGGATATAACTTCATCATGGAAATATTTGAACAATGTGTGATTAAAATGGATCATGTGGGAACTAATGAGCAAGTGGCTAATATTTTGACTGATCCCCTGGTAGCAGCTATGTTTGAGAGGCATTGGTTGAACCTCATTGTCCAGCCAACTCCACGTGCATGATGAGGTCACTATATTCCATTCTCCCTATTCATTTATGCTTTTTCAATCTATTTGTTGAAGTGATGTAGGTTTATGGGGGAGATACGATCTAGGGAGAGTGTTCTTTCAACTCTACAATATAAAAATACTATTCTTTGGGTTTATTTCCAATGGGGGGAAGGAATGAATTCAATGGTAAAAGGAGGAGGATGAAATGTTATTCTATTTATAGGAGAATAGAGAATGGATAATGATGAACATTCAGTTTTATTAGTAAATAGATCAGGACATGAAGAATAAAGAATTCTGGTTATAGGAGCATGGAGAATGGGGAATGATGAGCATTCGTTGTTACGAGGAAATAGTTCAGGACATGAAATGCATCTATGACATAATGAGATATTATCATGGAAATCTTTAATCATTTCAAAACACTAAAACCCAATTCAAGATTCCCCTCTTGTTTTTTACACTGATTATTTCTCATATAGACTTAGTGGGTTGGCTGAGTTGATTCTTTTATATCAGGTTTTGATAGTGGATAGTGCTCTATTTAATTTATCTTGATATTTCTAATAAAACCTAAGGGGGGATTTTTGGAACCAAGGATATAATGTTCTAGAAATAGAGTATGGATTGTGTTTGTTCTCAATCCTAATTAGAATATTAGGAAGTTTACAAATAAAGAGATCATACAGTTTAAACAGACATCAATATTGAAGGTTGTATCGTTTCTCAGTGTCTGCCAAATTTTTGGGTCAAAAAATTGGATAATGGAGAAAAGTGTTCTTGGATATGTTGCGTTCAATATTGAAGAAGATTTGTAAACTTGCACGCAAGGAATATTTTGGGATAAGGGTATCAAGACATGGAAAAGGAAAAAAGTGCATGCAATATTTAAATGTGTGTGAAATATGAGGTTGCATGATAAATTCTTTCACTCCCAATGCGATGTCAAAATGATTTTTGTGCCCTCAAAAAGAATCTTACGTGCACCGAAAAATATGCTTCAGAAACTTTCACGCCAGGTCGAAAACATGTGTACAGGGTCATTAAGTCCTATAAATATGTGGATACCCCCATGGAATACTTAAGAATTTACTAAATAGTATTCAATTAATCTACCATGGGAAAGATATGAATTGAGTTAACCTTGCACTCAAGATGTTCCTTTAGCCTAAAAAAGACCAAGTGAACCTTGTGGTATAGTTGCGTGAAATATTAAGGTTGTGAAAATGTCACTTTGAAAAAAAATATCAAATCTTGCATGAAAAAGTTGATCTATCACACAAAAGATAGATATTTCATGAAAATTTAGTGTTGAGATTCTAATATTCTTTTGATATATGGTTTGTTCAATCATTGCTTCCAAGTGCATCTTTTCAGGACATAGATTCAAGATGTGTCTAATACTAGACAGATTCAATGACTTCAATTCCAATCTTTTGAAGAGACTATCAAGTCAATAAACTGAGAAAGACTTCTCCCAATGCAGTGATCTAGGGGGAGTCGATGGAAGTGATCTGGGGGATGTAGTGAGCTATCCTCGAACTATTACAAAGGAAGAGTGCTTAGCATAGAGTGTATGTGTCTGAAACTTTTGTAATCCACGTTTAGTGGAGAATAGTAGAATTTGGTATAACTAAAAACCTATCAGTGTATGATCTTTAAAATATACATTTTTGGTGAACCAAGTAAAATTTTTTGTGACATCTCTTTTCAAGAGATAGTTTTTTTCTTCTATTTTACATTAGAGAAGTTTAACAATCTTCTACCTACATGGTAACAAGATCCAACGGGTTAAATGAAAAAGATGAAACCCTGATTCACCCCTCCTCTCTAAGGGTGTTTCAATGTCCTTCACAATGTGGGGTGTTATTGTTTGTGGTTTTATTGGAAGTCTATATAAACAACTTTGAAATTTTTTGTCTAGATCTATACCAATGGTTTGGATAGAACTATTGGTATATCTCTACTCCAACGGTTTCCAACCATGGATATACCTATATACCAATGGTTTAAACCATTGGTATAGAGATGTACCAATGGTTTTAAACCATTATATTAGAGATATAAAAAATGTTCTATTATAACCGTTCATATCCTGAAATTCTATTAGACCAATACAAATAGTTTTTGAACCAATAGCATAACATAAGATTCCAATAGGGTTTAGAGATTAAAATTTAGTTTTTTTAAATATCTTATTTCATACCTACATCTAAAGTTCAATCAAAATAATATAAGGACCTTAAACTTTTCTTAAAACAAGATATGAAATATTCTAAGAAGAGCATGGGAAAAATCCTTTCATATAAAAATGATGGCTCGACCACTCTTGAGAAATAGTCAAACGCCAAGTAGGAGGATCTCACCCGAGAAGCCTCCAAACTATTTTTTTATATTTATATTATAGTTTTATTATTTTATAATTTAATTTTCATTTAATTTTATAAAATTAATTCACGAATTTTTCATCAAGTTGTATCACCCACTGATTTTATATTCTTCTTCTATTTCTTCTTCTTCTTCTTTTGTTTTTCTTTCAATTTTCCTATTTTTCTATTCCCAATTATCATTTATTTTATATTTATTATTCTATATCATTATTTCTTATTTTATTTTATTTATATTCTAATTATCTTCCTAATATTATTTCCATAGTCACCTATTACCTATGATACTGAGGGTCTAAACCAAGGCTTGGCCCATGAGATGTAAGTGTTGTTTTCTAAATTCTTCACTTTAATTCTAATTTTGTAATTATGTTTGTGGTGATCATGGGTGAAGTTATTGGGTGTGTAGATTTTTCCACAGTGACACTAAACTCAAAATCATTTCTATGCTTCTACATGATTCTTTTACCTCCCTTTTATCATACACAAGATCTTCATATGATGGATTTCATCAATTCAGTGGATGAAATAGAATACAATGGAGCCGAGTCCTGGAAGGTGTCACATTCTTGATTAAGGTGTTATATAATATTTTATTATAAGTGGCGGTGGAATTTATTTGGATTTAAAAATTCAATATTACACATGAATGAAGTAAAATGATATAAATTCATTCATGATATTTCATAATTAGAGTATCGCACTAAATTTAAACAATAAAAGAATAATGATGGAACCTATAAACCAAACCATAAATACCAGGTTACTTATTCACTGCATTTCATTTCAGGTTATTATATTTTAGAATTTCATTTATTTCATTAAATTACATTGTTTTGAGAAAAATAAAAAAAATACGTAATTCTTATGTCAATTATAATTAGTAAGTGTACAAACTATGAAACTCCTCATGTGAGATGTCCCTAGTTAACCACTATATTGTACTATGAAAAATTTAGATATTTTCTATTACTATTCCTTTTGATTGGTGTGAAAAAAAACTTGTGTTGTGTTTGGGGTGTCAATCAGTGTTTATTTCCTTTTTCTTTTACACATAATAAATAGTTTTCATTTCTTTAAAGGAACTATAAATATTCTTTTTACCATGATGTTTTCGAACGATTATTTATATTCATGGAAAAATTACCCAAAGGTGTAAGAACCAATTGCTTAATCTACATTTTTTATGGATTATAGTGTATCTATTTTTTAAGAAGGTGATATAATTCCAAAAATAAAACCACATGGACTAGGAATTCAAAGAATTTATTTCTAGCTAGAGGGAGGATATACAGGAACCAATTTGTAAATCCATGGATGAGGAGTTATTTAATTTATCTCAATAATTTATATAATTTAATCAAGTGGATGAGGTCCAAGAGGATTCCCCCCTTTGATATTACCTAACTATATGAAGATTTTCTTAAAGTTAAATATCTAGACTAAGTGGCTGAAAATAGATCTCAGGTGTAATACCTCAAAGAAAGAATATAACAACTGGAGAGAAAAATAGCATTGATAACTACATATGTCCATGCATCCAAAGAGAAAACTAAACCTGAAACGAAATAATAATCCTTAGTCTTTATATGTTTCATCAAATAGATCTTGGAATTTGAGGCACAACTCAAGGACCAACAATAGGCTAAAAATTTGAAGAACCAGATCCAAGCTGACCATGATGAGCTACAGTGGATTCATGATGAGGAAGACTTGTCTGTAGAGCTACATGTGAGTGATCAACCAGATCTGGAGGACT
Source organism: Viscum album (assembly GCA_963277665.1). Classification (NCBI taxonomy): domain Eukaryota; kingdom Viridiplantae; phylum Streptophyta; class Magnoliopsida; order Santalales; family Viscaceae; genus Viscum; species Viscum album. The sequence goes on from OY728164.1 coordinate 384,450,526, forward strand.
TATGGAATGAGTATGATTTAAAACATTCTATCCATGTTCTATATAAATTAGAAGATCTATCTCAATTTCATATCGATCTATACATAGAAGTGGTGTAACCCACCCAAGTGGTGTAATTTAAAGAACAGATGGAGGATCCTAACTACCTACTTATATCCTCTATGATCCAGCTTCAATAGGCAGTCACCGCTAAAGAAGATATTGAATATAAACTAACTAATGGAGTTTATATTATCTCAAACGCTCTCTCATTTGATTTTATTTGATATTAATTGAGTATTAAATCCCACTATTTTTGAATTTTTGGATTTATCTGATATATATTTTTCTTTAGAGAACATAATGAAACAATAAATGCACCTGTTGTGGAACACATGGAACTTACATAACTAATTCAACATGCATTAAAGTAATTACTTGAGTAAATTAAAGTATATTATCTTGAGGATAATAATATAGGTGCAACACATATTGAAAAGATTAATTTTGATTTTTTTTTTGAATTTTTAAATTCAATCTACTTTAAAATACATTCTAAACAACCCTTTGAAAATTCAATTAATGCATCTCGTAATGAGAATGAATCTGAAAATATTTAGGAGGTTGTGCACGTCGAAACCAAAATTGAGTATGGTCCATATTTAATCCTAAGACACCATGCAAGGTATATTTAATTTTAAAGGGGTGTATTTGGTATACTTTATCCATGGATTATTCTTTACTAACAAAGAAGAAGTGGAAGCTGAGAAAAACCACATTCAGTGGTTCAAATCTATGAAGCTCCCCCACCGAATTTTAATGAAAGATAGATAGTACTTCCCTCTAAAGGAATTAATAATCCAAAACACACTAGGGGGATCATAATAATATTTATCTTTTTATTATAATTCTAGGAATTTAGATTTAAATTTCATTCTTAATAATTTTATGTAGCCTACTCCCTCAATAATTTTGAGATTTAATGACATGGTTATTGATTTTTAATGATTTATTATCTTTTGTAGGTCCATGATGGAATAATTAATCCCTCAAATAGTGGATTAATAATAATAAATCTTCATAAAAAGGTATTTTACATTCAATGTTTATCTTTTAAAATTTAAAAAAAAATTCTAATAACTTGTTTTGATATTTAAACTAAAAAATTTCATGCCCATTCTTGGAAGTTTTGTTTTTACTGACTTATATAGGAGACATGAGTTTCTTAGGAACCCTATTATTTTTTGTTTTATATTTTAATGATAATGATACTGAATGAGTAATGTGAATAATTGAATTCTTAGATTAAATATTGGATATTAAAATGTGGACCCATGATTTGAGGGAATTAATTGATTCATCTAAATGAAATTTAACTACCATTCTTTCATTCATTGAATTTCAAAAATTTGATTTGTTATTGTTATTTATTCCATGCATGATTATCTAAAATAATATTTCAAATTTTCTAGAGAATTTCTAGACTAAATATTTCCTATTTTATCTTGATCGTATTGGCTGAGTGATATTGGGGCATGCCACCTACTAGAAATTGCATTGAAACTATTCAAAGCAATGACTTTGCAAAATAAAATTTAGAATGATTTGATTTATTTTATAATATGTCAATTATACTTAATAAAATCTTATACATTTACCCTTGTCTAGCCCTTAGTGACCCTGAATGACCTTGTTAGGAATGAGCCACACATCAAGTCATTTTTATCCATTCCTACCCTTCTTTTAGTATTTGAATGATATTTTAAAGTTCAATTGTGGGGGTGAGGAAATTCATATTGAAAGGGATGAAATAAATTGTAATAAAAACATATGGGGTGATAATTGTGGGTGTTGGGAAAGGGTTATTAATTCATTCAGCATTCTTTATTGTTTTCCCTTCTTGAAAAAAATGAAAAAAATAGGATTGGGTTGTGAGTTTGAAGAATAAAAAATCACCATTACTAGGCTGATTATTTTTATCAAATGTAGTTATGTGGTGGTTGTGATATTTATTCTAAGCATGAATTTTAACAAATGAATAAAATTATTTTGAAAAAAATTATAAAATATCATAAATAATAAATAATGGAACATTATTTATTGTGATTTTATTATTTATAACCTTTACTTTATCCTTGTGAAGTATGATTTGTCACATATTTAAGGAGAGGATTTCATTAATCATTAACATTTGATTTCATGCAATATTATTTAAGAGAAAACCCTCCTCTTCAAGACGTATTTTTTAACATCAATTCTTACCAACCTATAACCTTAGATTCAGTAGAACCAATATTGAAATTCATAATGATTTTATGTTCCTTTTTTATTTAAAAAGTGTAGAAAGTATTCTTTTGAATGATTATGGATAAATAGAATTTTTTCATGAAATTGGCCAAACTCTACTTAAAATTCTATCACGAGTGATGAGTGAGAAGATTAAAAAGAGAGGTAAATCATGATCTTGTATTACTAAAAAAAATAAATTAAGAAACTTGAATGAATTAAAGGAGACGATCCAGCATTTTCAATGGGAAAAAATTAAAAATGCTTGAGTTTATTATTTCTTTAAAATGGTTAAATTAAATTGATATTCATTTTGGATGTTTGAAAGTTTTATTTAACATCAGTAATCATTTTATTTAATTGCTTTGAATTTTAAAAAATGATATCATTGGTGACCTTTTAAATCCAATGTTGAGATTTAATGCTTGATGATAGGCATAGTTTAAGTGTGGGGTATTTGACACGCTTGTTTTTTCACACATAATTTTAATCATTTTTATAATGATATTCAATGGTTTTCGATGAAAAATATTATGGAATGAAATTTTTTCTGAAAATATTTGAAATTTGAAAGAAATAGCTAAAATGTATTTAAATGGAGGTTTTGAATGTTTTTTTATTAATAAATTTTTTTCAGATTTCATTAAAAAAATTACATTTTATGTAGGTAAAAAATTGGTTCATGATCACGCTATCCCTCAACCAAGCTAGCATGTCACAACAATATCCCACTAGGTGGGTCATCCTGACAAGCCATCATTATGAAGGCCTTCTAAATCAGCTAAGGAAGTGATCCACATGAGGGATCAAGAATGTTCATCATGTGGGTCAGGGCGAGATCCTATAGGTATATAGGTGGGCCAAGGCTCGCATGGGTCATGATAGCATGTGTGTGTGCATGTGTACCGAGATCCCATCCTTGGAGTATGATTATAAGATAGGGATGCAGTATGATTTCATTTTAATACACCTAGAGAAAATCCATTCTTCTAATGTGGGGAAAATGTTTCCTTTGTACTATTTTTATTAATTGATACGACAACATTGAGACTTGCCTCTACGTCCTCCATACATATATACATAAAATTGCTACTCCTTTTCTTCTTTACTTGACCACTACCACCGAAACTCTTAGTAACCACCATATATGGCCATTGTAATGCTTAATATCAAGATCAAACCCATTTTCAAGGCCCCAAATATCTATGTAACAACTGCAAGATCTCATAAGACCTCTGTGATACTTATTTCAAAGGAGTTGACACCTTGCATGTAATGTGATATTCCTATAACCACTTTGATTGTTGGAGGGCTTGATGAAGTTCGTTTCCACAATATTTGATCACCTCAGTGATGTCAAATTCCCCTTAAACCATGTAAATGTATTCATTATAGCCACTGAATATTGGGCCTTCACAACAATTGGGAAGGCCTAAAGTATTTGTCGATTAAAATTCAATTTTTTCAAATATCCACTATCATACTGATATCAAAATTTGAATGAATAGAAGATAAAGACCATGATCTGGTCTTAAATTAGGAAAATAAATATTTTAATATGTCCATATGCTTAATCCTTTCCTATAAAAGGGAGGGATTGACCATTACTGAGAAATAGTCAAACACCAAGGAGTAGAAGCTCAACCGAGAAGCAGCCACGCAATTTTATTTTGTTTTCTAATTTATTTTCAGTTTTATGATTCTATTTTTTTAATTTCAATTTATTTTATAAAATTAATACATAATATTTTTTGAAGTTTTATCACCCTATTATTTTTTCTTTTTCTTCTTCTTCTTCTTTGTTTTATTTTTCTACCCATTATTTTATTTTTCCTTTATAAATTCTCATTTATTATATTATTCTTATTCTCTAACATTTTTATTTATTTTATTTTATTCTTATTCTTCTTCTCTTCTTATTATTATTTCCATAGTAACCTCTTATCATTAATAATGAATAGTTAACCAAAGGATTGTTTTAGGGAAAATAAGTGGACTATCCTAATTTTTTTTCTTCAATTATTATGTTTTTTTATGTTTTTAGTGATAAAGTGTGAAGTGCCTAAGTGTAGTGATTTTACACCAAAAAACTGAACTCAAACACTTTTCAATGCTTTTATTTTAAACATTTCCCTCCCTTATACTAGACACAAGCCCTTCATATGATAGAGTAAATCCTTTCAATGGATGAAAAACCATATGATGGAGTCATGTCTTGGAAGGTGTCACATTATCAATTGAGGTGGCCTATCAAAATTGATAATGGGAGGAGGTTGAATTTAGTTTTCGTTAAGGATTCAAGATATCATACCTACTAAATAAAAGGATAGTATTTCCTATATGATATTACAAAAATTAGATTATCAATCTAAATTTAAATAAACAAAGAAGAATTATGGAGCCCATAAACCAAACCATAAAGGCCAAGTTATTTCTTCACTATCATTCATTGAATATTAGTATATTATAAAATTTAAATTATTTCTATAAATTCAATTATTTTAAGAAAATGAAAAAAATTGTAGTTTGTAGGTGAATTAGAATTTGTGTCCGAACAAAATATGAGTCTCCTCGTGTGTGACTACCCTAGTCATCCATTTTTATGCGCTAGAAAAAATTTAGATATTTTCTTTTTCCACTCCTTTTTATAGGTGTCTGTTAGGGCATCCTACTGATCCACAATGTGGTGTAACAATGTTATTACACTTTATGCATTATGCACCTTCTTCATTCAATGAATCTAGAAGTCTATTTTTAGCTAATAAATTGATAAGTTCCTTAGAGAATATATTATTTACTATGGGAAGTATTTAAAGGGGGAAAGTTTTCATGTATGTTTATCCTCTCTCAGGAGATGCATATCAGTGGTGGTCATTGATCCAAAATTTTAAGAATGATGAGAAATAACAAGAATAGAGTGGAAGGATTCTGAGGTAATATTCATAGAAAAATATATTCCTTTTGATAAATGAGCAGAAATGGAAAGAATGTTCTTGAGTATAAGATAGAAAGAATAGGAAAATATTTCTATGTATGAAGATAAACTTACAAGGTTAGTAGGGAAACTATGGACTATGTACGTAAATAAAAGAGAAATATTGATTGTTTCTTTTATAGTATTAATTCAATCCTTTAAATGAATAGAGTCTATAGAAAATTCTCATTATATGGGGACATAGTATCACAAGCTATCAAAAAGAGAAATAATTATCCATGTCAGATGGCTTTTAAGGGATAAAACATAAGAATAAAACGGTATAGAAAAAAATGGATAAATAGAAAAAATGAAAGTGATAATTTCCAACATGTCATACTTGTGCAAGGAAACAACATGGTACATTATTTAAAGGAAAATGATTTTTCATCAAGTGTGGAGAAAAAAGGACATTGTGATCTTTATTTTAAGGGAAAGAGATAACCTACCAATGTGAAATTATTACATTATAAAAATATGGGGAACTACACAAATTATGGCACAAGCATCAATGGAAAATACCTCAAAAAGATAAAAGTAGTCAAGGTCAATCTTATTATATTACTATAGATGAAGTGGAATTATTACTATGATCGTATATTTTGATCCCATGAAATATGTGGAAAAAATATATTATTAATGAATTTCTCTAAACATATAAAAATTATACTACAATAAGGAATTAAAAGCATATATTTAACGATATTGATGAACAAGAAAAGTGATTCATTGTAAAATTGAACTTCATGGAAAACATATGATTGAGGGAAATATAACCCTTAATATGTCCCTAATGTTGTGGTAAATATTTTAAGAAAAATTGATGATTGATGTGGATAAAGTAAATTAGATAGCACTAAAAACATTTGAACTAATTAATTTTTTGTTGAAAAAGTGGTTTACTATATCATTGATAGAGTTATTTGAATTTTTGGATTTAAGAAATATATACAATAATATATTTTTTACTTAAGGAATAAGAAAGCATGAATCTTTCAAATGAGGACTTAAGGAAATTTATATTATTACAATCTTTTAAGATAATACATGATGAAGGTATTCACATATTTAGTATATTATGATTAAGAGAAACTTCATGTTTTTTGGATTAATGAAAATTTCATTTGGGAAATTTAGTGTCCCTATTTATAAATTTTTTGATCTTAATATGTTGTAAGGGTCATAAGGTTAAACATTTATTAAATAGTTTAAGTTTAAATTTGGATGATGATTTAAAGATTAATTTGTTACTTCACCATATTAATATTTATGCATATTAGAAAACCTATACTAACCGTTTCTTTATAATAATAACTATAAATAAAAGGAATTAATAATTATTCTATTATATATATAATGATCTATTAAAGTTAAATTTTAGTGATTAAATCATAAAAAATCATCTTTGATATTTATTTCTTATAGTATGAAATAAAGTAGAAAATGATCAAATCACAACCAAAAGATGAAATTGTTCCTATAAAATAAAAATATATCAAGTATAATTTCATATATCCTCAGTCTTGATGGTAAAGGAATTCCTAAACAATAGGAAAAGGATATTTAATGAAAAATGTAATCCTATTACATTCATATCCAATGAATCAAAAAAAATTAAATCATCACAGATTTGTGGTCTTTAATCCTCTAACTTTCTATTGATCATTCACTTTCTTATGATCAGTGACCTCAATCACTCTCTGTGATTATTTATTCTTTTATTCCATGTAAATTTATTCTTTTATTCCATGTAAATTTATTCACTTTCCATTAATTTTATACAAATTATAAACCATGTTATGTTTCATTCCATAAGACATTTATACTTCCCCTTCTCTATTATTAGAAGGATATTTTATTAACCCTTTTATGATGTGGGATTTCAAGAAGGGTATTTTCAAATGAAAAACCCTTGATTACGGAGATCAATATTAAATTAGGAGGATTGAATTTATTTAAGGGGTATAATTTAACACCTAAGATTATAAAATATCAATATCATATTCTATATCATGGATGATATGCAACATTAGAAATACATTTGTATATGTACAAAAATACCACTCTTCATCAATTATAAAAGGGAACTCACTCACCTAACTTATTAACAAATCTCAAGATAATTATCATCACCAAATCACCTCCCCAATTCTTTCCCCTCTTCTTAGAAGCCTTATTTTTTCTGGAAATACAAACTAGGAAGGATATCGGTGCTAACACATGAATATTACATGAAAAAAGAGGTAATGTTCTTTAATAAGAATTTTTATTTTTTTCATCCTCCGCCTCATTAAATTATTATTAACCCATTATTATATAATAACCATGATATATTATATATAATTATATGTTTTATGTTATGTTAAATACCTAAAACCATCCCCACTTCCATTAACTGGGTTTTGAAATTATCATTCGTGTATACGATAAAATACCACCTTGTGAATTGATGTCATTCATTTTTCCATTACCACCTATCATGATTGAGTATAATGATGGAAATAATGTATATATATGATATTTATAACATTGTTATTATTTTTTAGTCTTTATATCATACATACAATTTTACTTTCCATTCTGTAGGGGGTACTATAACATATCTCGTATGTACGATGGACTAACGCCTCGCAAAGCGATGTGGTTTATTTTTCACTAATGCTTTAAATGGAAAGTAATAGGTTTAAAGTAATGAATATATGTGATATTAATTACATATTTATGATATTAATGTAAAATTTATCATTTCTAAATTATAATATATCATTTTCGTTTTTTTATACTAAAAATGATAACATCGTTCGTATACATGTGGACAACTGCCTTCACAAAGCGATGTGTCTCTCTTTTCATCCCCAGATCACATGGATGATATATATAAGTATATTTAAGGAAATAATATGGTATATATGATATCATTATCATTCTTTAAATATAACATATTACTTAACTTTTTTCCATAATGATCATTGAAAAATGGAAATGTTACTCATGCGTATGTGCAACCTACCGTCTCTATGATTGTAACATGGTTCATTTTTCATAACCACATTTCATGGTTGGTTTTAAAAAGTATAATTTATATATATATATATAGGATAATTATTTAATTATTATTATTCTTTATATATTTAAATATTTACCACTTTGACCATGGTTAACCTACCAAAGTCAGTTTATAAACATAATCCAAATATTGTCGGATCATCAGACATTAACTTAGTTGATTATGTAAGCATATATAACAAGGTAATAATTGAAATAAAAGGAATAAAAAACATTAAATGGTTCTTCATAAAGTAAATAATGAACATACTTTTATTATTTATTAACATATATAATGAAAATGATGAGTAGGACTCAAGGTGAGGGTTTTTCATATCACTTTTACTTTCCTGAGATATACACCATATTCACAACTTATTTATTTTTGTTTGGTGTATATACTTCCCTTAGGTATGTTGTTTTAAAAATTAATTTACCTTAATGGTATTAAATGTATTATTTAAATTTCTTTCTTTCATGGGGATTTTGATTCAAATGTTACCAAAGTGGTAAGGGTTTATTTCACAATTTCATCATTATTCAAGATTATTTTTGTTTAAGTCTCCCTTCGGGGAATTATTTGATATTTCTATATTAAAATAAATATATTTTCGTCTAATATAGTTATTCATGAAATTTTACAATAAATAGTTCTATTTTTCCTCTCTCAGGTACTTATAATTATTAATAAAATGTTTCTAATAAAATCTAACTATATTTCTCTCTTAGGTCAAAACTATTTTTTATTCCAAAACCATATTTTCCAAAAATGTTTTAAAAAATGTTTTTCATTATCCAAATTATTTATTATCAATATTTTTACCCATGTGTGATTTTTCTAAAAGGTTTTTAACGGAATATTTTTGATATTTTCTAAATGGGTCTCTTTTCTATCATTTTTATAGTGCAAAAAGAATGTTCTTTTTAACTTATATGGAATGTACGAAATTACCTGCCTTCATTAATTTCATTTCATTGAAGAATAATTTGAATGTTTATGATAATATTTTTAAATAATTGTTTTTACTAATATTCTAGAGATTCTGAGTTTTTACAATTTATTTTCAATGAAGAATACTTTGATAATATATTATGAATTTTTTAGTTTTAAAATCAAAAGGGTGATTTTCAAATAAAAGTTATTTTCCTCATGAAATATTTCTAGTGATCTTCAAAATCATTTTCCTTCAAAGAAGTCGTTATTTAATGTTACTTTTTCTTTAATTGGGATATACTTCAATGACAACATCCTTATTATTTCTTAGTATGGTTTATGATTAGTTTGACTAGGGATATACTATATTGATACCATTCATTTTAATCAAGATATATTATTATTATGTTTATTGATTATGGAAAGTATTTACATTTCATATTCTAGTTTAAATATGAATATTTATGTTCATTATGTTTCACCCCTTTCATATAAATAAGAAATTTGACTTAATAAGTTCTAGGTGGGGCCTGCTATAACCCCTTGAAGTATCGGTAGGTCTCATACGACAAACTAAATATAGTTTTGGATGAGTCCATACCCATTTTTATAAATTTCTCGATACAACCCTTTATATTATTAGATGTCTTAGAATAATACTCAATGGTATTAGATGTCTTGGCATAATCCTTGATGGTATTATATGTCTTGGAAAAAAACTTGACTGTATTAGATGTCTTGTAAAAATCCTTGATGATATGTTTTAGATTTCCAACATTATGAATTCCTTAATTATGAATTAAGTTATTGATATTATATGTGATTTTTCTATTAATTATAATATCAATGGTCAATTTTATAGATCATGTGATTATTTATAAGGAATAATTTGATCATCTTTTATTCCTGCCACATTTTCCTCATGTTATTGGTTAAATGGAATATGTTTTAGTTATTTACCTTTCCAAATTTATTTTTTCCTTATTTATTGATTGATTTGGTTGTTCTCTTACCCTTACCGAGCATCTGATATCACCCCTATCTTATGTTTTATATTCCCCAATATACCAGGAAGTATTCTGTGATTGAAATGTAGGGATACACTAAGGGGAATAATGGAATTCTCCCATAAATTTTTTTGTTTGTTTTATATTTTAAAATTTAATGTTAATTTTATGTATGTATCTATTTACCAAGACTACTAAAAAAATTCCTCCAGGATATGATTCCTTATATCTTATAACAATTTAATGAATTTGACACTAACATTGGGCTACTAGGTTTTGGGAACATTATTTGGTATTAGAGGGAGGTTTGGTAGAAACCTTTGGAACTAGATTTAGGAAAATATATATTATAGAACATAACCCTATGATAAAATTTTAGTATAATTATATATAAACATTCTAATATTTTAGTAATTAATAGATTTTATTTTTTAACCTATAAAATACATCCTTTTATAGATACTTCAAGTGGACATGTTTCTAGTACAAATGTACCAAGGGGTGATAACTCCAAAAATGGTGTATTGGTTTTGGATTGATTTTCACATGTTGAATGAAAACATTACTTAATGCGCAATTGTATTTACACTCCTAGGTAAATTATTAGGATAATTCACATTTTAATTACAAACTATTATAAGGGTTTGTAAAATAAGGATATCCCTAAAAACTGTGTTTTTGAATATGAGATTATCTATGCATAAATCTTTCAATTTATGTCACGTGTTTCACTAGTGTTGGGATTACACATTATGTTTCATAATTTTATGATCCAATCTAATCTATGACATTGTTTAGAAATAGATCCTAATAGAATTAAAAATAACTATATTATTTCATATACTCCATGTAGGTATTTCTCCCCTGGGAAATATAATGAAGATGGATCTAGAGCTATAGTTGGAACTCATAAAATAATAATCATATTAGGGTAGCTAAATTAGGATATGAGAAATAAAATCTTCTTTATGGATAAACCTACTGATCCATAACAATTTGTAACAATGGTAGACCACATAACATGTCAACAACCTCCATCATTCAATGAGACTACAAATTATTTTTTTAGATGAGAAATGGATATGTTCTTTAGAGAAGGAATTTAATAATCTAGGAAGTATTTTAAGGTAAAAAGTTTTCATGTAAGTTTATCATCTCTTAGGGGATGCAGATCAATGGTGTTGGTTGATTCAAAACACTATGGATGGGGAGGAAATATCAATAATTTAGTTGAATTATTTAAAGGTAATCTTCTTTGAAAAATATTTTCCTTATGAGAAAAAAGGGGATATGGAAAAAAGATTCTTGATTCTGAGATAGAAAAATGTTGAAAATGTTTCTAATTATGAATCCTACATTACAAGGTTATCCAGACATATGACAGATTATATATATATTATAGAAAGAAATTTTGACCCTTTTTTATAGTCTTATTCCAATCCTATGAAGGGAATAATTCTACCAAAAAAATCATCATGATGACATAATATCGTGTACTATCAAGATAGAGAAATAATTATACAAGTATTATAGATTCAATGGTAAGTAAGATAAGAAGAATACAGTATAGAAAAAAATTAATAAAGGGGATAATGGAAATATATATTTTCTAACATGTGATTCTTGTAGAGGAAACCCCCTTGGTATATGATTAAAAGAAAAATTAGTTTTCTTAAAGTGTGGAGAAACATTTCACCATTATCATGATTGTAAGTTCATGAAAGAACCTTCTAGTGTGCAATTATTCAATAATAAAGAGATGGAGAACTTTTTAAATGAATTCCTTAAGCGTCAAGGGAAAATACCACAAAATGAGTTAAGGGTTCAAGGTCAATATTATATTATTATTATAGATTATGTGACATGATTATTCTGTTTGTTAATTTGGATTCAAGAAATATTTTATAAAATTATTTTATTAATTACATTCTCAAAATTTTTATGTATTGTACAACAGTAATATTTCATTAAGGATTTGAAATTGTATGTTGAATGGTTCTTATGACTAATAAAAATGATTTAGTGGAAAATTTAACTTCATAGAGAAAACATGATTGAGGTAAATATAAACCTTAATATGTTCCTAATATTAGGATAATGATGTTGGGATAAAGAGATGATTAATATGGTTAAAGTAAATTAAATATTACTAACCACCTTAGAACTAATTAATGATTTTTTGACATAGTGGTTAATAATATCATTGATGGATATTATAACATTTTTTAAGGATTAAATCAAATTATATTTTTTTTACTTAAGGAATAAAGAAGCATGATTTTTTTCCATTGGGGATTTATGGTAATTCAGGTTATTTCCATATTTCAAGAGAAAACAAGATAAAGGTATTTAAATGTTTGGTACCTAATGATTAAGATCTATTTTATGTTTTTAAGATTGATGATAACTTTATTTTAAAAGTTCAGTGGCCTTTTTTTATAAAAATTTTGTTTTTAATCTTTTTGAAGGTTCATAAGGTTAAACATTTATTAAATTGTTTAAGTTGGACATTAGATGAGGTTTTTGAGATTAATGTATAACTTCATCATATGATGATTTATGAATACTAGATAACCTGTATTAACCATTTTGTTATTATAGTAACTATAGATTTAAGGAATGATTTATCATTCTATTATAGATCATATGATCCTTTATATGGAAATTTTAGTGCTTTAAGGATAAAAAATCACCTTTTATATGCATTTATTATACTAAGAAATTAATTATAAAATGATCAAAGCACAACCAAAAGATGGAATTATGCCTATAAAATTTAATGATATCAAGTAATTATATTTTTATATATTCTCATTCTATATGTTAAACTAATTCCTCAAATTTAGGAAAAATATCTTGAAACAAAAATGTTATCATATTACATTAATATATAATGAATAAGATAATCTCTTAAATCATCACCAATTTATTGTTTTTAGGCCCTAAACTTTCCATTGATCATTCACTTACTTGAGATCAATAACCTCAATCACTCTCTATAATTATTTTTAATTTTATTCCATTTTTATATCTTCACCTTCCACTAATGTTCCCTTAATTTGAAACCTAGTTATGTGTTGTTTCAATTGAACATTTTTACTTCACTTTCTCTCTTACTCTTGGTATATTTTATTAACCCTTTGATGATATGGAATTTCAAGAAGGTGATTTTCAAATGAAAAAACATTGATTACCAAGATCAATAATAAATTATGAGGATGTAATTTATTTAAGGGGGTAAAATGTGACACACTGAGATTTTAGAATATGAATATCATATTAAATGGTATGTATGACACACAACACCAAGTGTATAATTGAATATAAAAAATTGATACTTTATGATACATTTATTTTTTAAATTAATATAATCTCTTCAATAAAATTCAATGCACGCAACACTGGGTTTGAACGAAACATGATACATTATTAAAATATTATTATTTAAAATGTTGGTCAGAGTATGACACTAAATAGGGGGTGAATTGAGTTCCTATAAAAATTTCAATTTAAGATAATTATTTAAAACATCTCCAATTTGAAATGTAAAATAGAGCAGTTAACTAAAGTAGTAAATTTTTAAAAGTATCAATCTTTTGAATTACTTCTCATAGAGTGATTAGTTCTCAATTAAAATAATATAGATTATTATTTCAAATTTGAAATCAATATACTAAAACAAATTTTAATATAAATAGTATCTAATATTAACTATCAAATTGAAGTAAATTTTTCTAATTTAAATAAAATAGTGAAAACCAAACATTGAAAGAAACAACAGATTTTAAAACAAGAGGTTCAATATTATGCTGAGACTTAGTACTCTCCACTTGGAGATCACCTACCACCAAGAAATTGATAAAAAAAAATTATTATCCACACCCTAGATTGGGGTACACAATAGCATACACAGTTGTCCAAGTCAACATGACATCTTCCACTATTTTTCATGGGGGTGAAAATTATAATAGGACCCACAGGAACCTCTTCCGCTCTTATCCATGGGACTGAAAGGTGTAGATAGATAAGTTTGTGAACATATCAATGTATCTTCTAGTTATGCACAAGATAAAGTGTGTTTTTATAAAACAAATACACACACTACTCATATATTAAATAATGTACACAAATAGAGATAAAATGTTGAGAAGGGTGTTAGAAAGATTTGTGTGTTTGGCTCTACAGCTTTCAGAATCCTTGATGATATATTGAAGTTAAAATGGAGATGAATTTGAGGAACATACAGAAAAATAGAGGGTTGTGAAGCCTTATGTCTTCTATTCTTAGGGAGGTGTAGATGTTATCAAAGTGTTCTTCTCTACTACTCAATTATTGTTATAGAAGTTCTTCTATTAGGATTCATAGAATGCTATTTGTTTTTAATAGATGGTAGTTATTTTTTGGTTCTAAGGTGCATGATTAGATCATTATATTTTCTTAGGACACATCATTTTCCTTGTTGATCTAGATATTCCCTTTATATAGTGTACCAAACAAGAAGTATGTTCTCTGGAACGTCGTACTTTATACCAGTCTCTGACATCCATTAAATGTAGTCTACAAAAGATAGAAAATATCATTAATATAATAAGTAGAGATAAGTTTCATAAATATGGAAATAAGAATTAATTTTAAATTTAAACAGAATAAGAAGGAATGATGGTGTCTCAAGATCAACAGGTCAGTATGTCGGTGTATCATATTGTTGGAGTCCTAGTCTGTCGGTGTCTCAGACTGTCGGTAGATCACTTATTCGATAGGTACTCTATCATTAGGTACTCTATTGATAGGTAATCTATCGGTAAATCAGCTATTAGTAGATTATACATGATGAAAATTTTGAGTATCAATCAATTTCTATGTTCCTAGGTGAAAGTGTTGGTAGGTCAGTTATGGATGACTTATCCTTATTGATGAATTATAATTATCGGTGGCTTATACTTATCCAAATTCTTTTAACCCATATTATGATAGAAAACCTACCAAAATAGGTTAATATTATATGTAATCATGGTTAAATAAGATGTAACTTTATAAAATATAATTAAGCATGATTTGTGAACATTAAAACTTGAGGAGACCAACAATCTCTCCCTTTTTGATGATCATAAATCCTGGAATTATATAGTAAAATAGTTTAGTTATGATTGTAATAGTAATGTTTTCTTAACATATTATACATATCATAAGAGATTTAATTTTATAATAAACACAAATATTATATAGATCACTTATTAAGAATTGATTTTATACTAATACTCTTTTTAAATCGTATGCTATCATTTATTATTATAATCCCCCCAGAGATATATTATATACACATACACATGATATAAACAATCTCCCCATTTTGGAATTATCAAAAATGGGGGGAAATAATTAAATTAAAGAATACATAATTAGAAGAAAACATAGAACATATTTCCTTAGTCAAATAGTACAAGTCGTAATAAAAATAGTACAGTAGATCCCTATCAAAGAGTCATCCAATCATGTTTTCTCCAAATTTGATTCCATCACTTCCTTTACCATAGAAGAAGAATAAGAGGTAGAATAAAGAGGTGTATAATTAGTGGTTGGAGGTACAAAAGGGTATTAAATGATGGAAGAGGAACTATTGTAAAAACTAAAGGAGCAAGGCTCCGGATAGAAGAGGTAGGAGGCCATGTAATCTCACGATGAATGACTGGTCTGATTTAGCTTAGAGCTTGAGGAGGAGTCCTGGGAAAATGTGATAATAAGGTAGATTAAGAAGTAGAAGGGTGTAGGACCAATCAGATAGGAGAATCTACTGGAGCAACAATAGTATTTCTCTGATGATGCAGTGAAGGTTTCAGCAGATTGATTAAGTGATTGATGATCTGACCACCATAATCCATATCCATTTCAAAATCTTATTTATTCTACATAAACTTATGAAGGGTGAGATTGAAGTCCTTAAGATACATAACTTGATCATTGTGGGATTGAGTAAGAGTATGGATCTTCAAATTTTCCACCAAGTATTTAAAGTGACTATCCAGCTAATGTTGGGAATAAACCGTCTTAAAGTTGAATTATACATTCTTTATTATCTCTTATTGAGCATTAGTAGATCCCTTTGTATAAAACCTTACCATATCACGCATATGATAACTATTTTGCATAATCTTAGAGAGGATTTCATGATCAATTCCACCTATTATAGTTAGTTGTTCCTCTCTAATCATAGTTCTAATCATCTCAACATCAGGATAATGAACAGTAGGGGCATACAAGGTTGATGTTACATAAAATACATCTCGAACTTCTTATATCAATTGATTTAAATCAATGGTTGTAGGTGGAATATTATCTGAAGTTGAAGCATCATTTTCTACATCTTTGACAACTAACCTCAAAATAGCTAATTCAAGACTTGTGGGTGGAAGAGAATCATCTTCACAAGGCTCAGAATATTTATCTCTAAGGGTTTTTAGAACCTTGTCCAAAGACACTTATATAATTGTTAATATTTTAATGGAAGAGACCAAAAAACCCAATTCATTAATAATATTTTGATTTTTTGACACAATTTCTTCAGACAGTGAGGTAAACGAATGTTCAACCGGAGAAACCACCCTTTCTATTAGTATAGATACATCATGTCCACTGATACTTGAAACTGGAGTAGGTTGATATAAAGATCCAAATTTAACCACATAAAACAAATCTTCCATAAAAATATTAAGATCAGCCTTAGTTACATACTCTATTGGCTCAGGTACAACTATAGGATAAAGAGTAGGAGCAGGTATCCAATCCTCTGAATTAGGGTACTCTAAACCAAAAGTAATATAACTTGGATCCTTTCTCCACACAGGAACAACTATATCTTCAAGAGGAGAAAGTACATCAAATTTCACTCTCTTTTCAGGTCTCTACCCATCAATAGATACTCTTTTTCTAACATAAACAAAATTTTTCAATGGATCCACTGAAACTTCTCCCTCAGTATGAACTTTGTTATGCACATGGTCATTTGGAGATCTTTATTCAACCATAGGTGCTTTAGGAGTTTCATGGGATTGTACAACTGGTTCATGATCCACTAAAGCAGTATCGTAAGTTTTTCCCCTGGACCTTGATCATCACCTTTATGGTCTTATCCTCTTTCCAATTAATCACATCCTTCTTATTCCCTGTCAATTACATCTTTTGTATCTTCCTTATCAGATTCCTCATCATCTTCTTCATTTTATTCCTCATCTCTATCATCATCTTCTTCATCTTCTTCTTCACTACCACTTTCTCCTTCTTCACCATTTTACTCCTCATCACTACAAGATCTTATATCATTCTCAACAATCTCTAACTCTTCAGTCTCCTCATCATCATCCTCTCCTTGAAGTGGTTCCTTTGATTTTATAGTCCTAGGAGGACTAAAAATTACATAGTTCATTCCTTTTGTACTTTCATCTATATCTAGGTCACTTATGTCATCAATAAGAGATTCTCCTCCTTGATCTACCATAGCTCCATATTCCTCATTTGAATACAAACCATATTCATCTTGTCTTAGACCAGGATCAACCAGGTTCCTCAACCTTGTTTGGTACTCAATATGATTAAAATATTCATACAATTTTTTATTTTACTCAACCCACATCTTATTCCAAGGATTCCAATTATTTTTCATCCTCTGACATATAGCATTGTTTAGACAATACCCATCACATTCTGTAACTGTTTCTTTACCAAAATTTACTAAACACCTATATTTCAGTATAGAGGAAATAATCTAGGGATAAAAAAATGAATTGTTTTGCAGTGGAGTTTTATCATTTCACTTATATTCACCATAAAATATCTACATAGGTTAACCTTATATAACTTCTTCAACAAATAATGAAAATAGATATCTTGATACTTTAGGGGAGCGAAGTCCCCTTTCCTAGGACATAATTGATGCTGGATAAATTTGAACAGAAGCCTACACTCAAAATTCATCTCTATTTCTATAGGCTTTATATGGTCTCCATTTACAGTAAGCTCAGATAATTATTCCTCAAAATTGAATATATCACTATGTATAGGTTCACTTCCCTGATGATCATAACATACACCCTCATGGGGTAACTTCAATAATTCTTCCCACTACATGGATGAAAAATAAATTATTCTTTCAATTACCATATACTTAATCAAAAATACATCTGATGATCCTTCCAGAAGAAATGTCACATATAGATAGAACTCATGCACTAGTCTCAGATAAAATGGTCTTTCTTTATTGGAGAACCACTCCAACCATGCTTGAGTTTTCAAAACATTTAAAAATTGAGACTTACTTGTCAATAGCCATTCTATGTTCACTTCTTTCTCAAGAGTGACGATGCGGTTCACAAGTTCCAGATGAACAGGTTTTAATTTAGGTTGACTACATTAACCTCTTTTCTTCTTAGATGGATGTGAATCATCTACAGATCTCTTAGAAACACGTTTATATTGATCCATTAGTGAGATTAGAAGGTTTTGGTTTGAGGTAGAAGGGTAATAGTTTGGGAGAGAAAGGTTTGAAGGTAAGAGTCCGAAAGTATAAGCATAAGAGTGAGAAAAAGTGTCGGATCGACCTTAATTTTATCATTTATGTATTTAAAATAATAAATTAAAGAATTAGGATTAAAATCTAATTATATAATTTGAACATCTATTTTTTAAGTTCCAGACAAAAAAATTATAGGTATCGATTGGTGATACACATCAGTGATGCCTATCAGTATGTCACCCTCAGGAAGTCCTATAAAGGATTCATCATCTGTAAGTCCCATCAGTGAGTCATTATTGGTAAGTACTATCGGTGAGTCATCAAAGTTAGATCATTCCTAACTCATGTCTGTGGTAACTCATTCATTCATAATTTAATGGATTAATAATAATATCAACAAACTTATGTTCTGTGTTAATGAAGTCAAGATTTATACTACCATTTGGATAATAATCTCTCAAAAAGTGATGTCTCACATAAATATTTTTTGTTCTATAATGAGAAATCGGATTCTTATAAATTTTAATAGCACTTGTGTTATCAAAAATTATAGGGAAACGTAGAAATTGATATACATAGTATAGTAAAGTATGTTTCTTCTAAAAAATCATAGCACAATAATTACCATCAATTATGTATTCAGCATCGGAATTAGATAATGAAATAGACTTTTTTTTACTACACCATAAAACTAGATACTTGTCCAAAAAGTGAAATTTTCTAGAGGTTCTTTTTTAATCCCACTCCTAACCACAAAAATCAGAATCAAAATAACTAACTAAGTCAAAAGGTTGTCCTCTAGGATAGAAAATTCAAAATTTTGTAGTATAATTGAGGAATTTAAAAATTCTTTTAACAGCAAGTATATTTGACACTTTAGTATTTTAATTAAAATGAGCACACCTACACAAAATAAACATTATATTGAATCAACTAGAAGTTAAGTAAGGAAGACTTCATATCATACCTCTAAAATTGGTTTAATCCCCTGATTTTCCATCTTCATCAAGATCTAATTTAATGGTGATACTCATATAAGTATCACTACATTCTGTTCTATAAAATAAAAAATGTTTTAAAATATAATAACTATATTAAAATTGATTTAAAATAACACATTCTTTATTTTTTAAGATTTGAAATCCAAGAAAAAATTTATGTTCACCAGTTAAGCTCATATCAAACTCATTTTTTATCATTTTTTAAAAATCAATACATAACGAATTTTTTGAAGATCCAAAAATAATATCATCAACATATATTGGAAAAACTAAAACATCTTTAGAAACGATTTTTATAAAAAGAGTAGGATCATAAATACCTTTTAGAAAAACTTTGGAAATAATAAATGTTTCAAACCTATCATACCAAGATCTTAGGTCCTATTTTAAGACATACATATAATTTATTAATTTAAAAACATGATTTGGTAAATGATGATTTTTAAAACCCAGGGGTTGTTCCAAAAAACATCCACAACCATATACCTATTTTGGAATTAACTTTTGACATACATTTGATAGAGTTTGAAATTCATATGTTCTATTTAAGCTAGTAGTATTCAAATGGATTCAAGTATGGAAATAGGTGAAAAGGTTTCTTCATAGTCAATTCCTTCTTCTTGACTATGACCTTTTTAAACTTATCTCACATTATTCCTTGATATAGTTCCATCTTTATCCTCTTTATTTCTAAAAACCCACTTAATTTCTATTGGTAAGGTGTATTTGGGTCTGTAAATTTGTTTCCATACATTATTTCTTTAAAAATGATTCAATTATTCTTTCATAGAGATTACCCAAAATTAATCATTGATTGCTACATTGATGTTCTTAGTTTCAAGCTATGAAAAAAAGGCTTCATGTTTAACCTTATTCCTTAGGGGGTCTCTAGTCTATGTCCCTTTATTTAGGTCTCCAACTTTAGAATCTTAGAGATGGTTCTTAAGGGTTCTAACATATCTAGAAAAAGAAGGGATGGTTATATTGAGTTCATCTACAAGTTTGGGTTCCCTTTGGTTAAAATCTAGAGAGTTTCCAAAAATGTATTTTTCTATTTCTTTAATATTATAACTAGAAACTTTTGGATTTGGGTCTAGATTTGACATATTTTCCTCATGATCTGGAGATGTTTTGGATTCATGTAGATCTTTTTTATCAAACATGACATATACAGATTCTTCTACACACTTGGTACATTTATTAAAGTCTCTGTAGGATTTTCTAGAGGATGAATAACCTAAGAAAACTCCATCACATTTGGATACAAATTTTTCAAGATTATATTTTGTATTATGGATATAGACTTTGCAATCGAAAACATTGAAGTAATTAACCTTGGATTTCCTATTATTCCATAACTCATTGGGATTTTCCTTAAGGATGGGTCTAATTAAAACTCTATTGATTAAGTAAAAATTTTTATTCATTGTTTCTACCCAAAAAATAAATAGGTAAATCATATTCACTAAGCATAGTTCATGATATTTATTTTAAGGTTATATTTCTTCTTTCTAGAACTCTATTCTCTTAGGTTGTCGTTGGAGCATAAAATTATGACTATAGACATTATGTGAGAAAAAAGATTAAAATTCATGATTTTGAAAATCTTGTCCATGGTCACTTCTTAAGGTTTTTGATCCTAGGTCCACTTACATTTTTTATTGATGTGGCATACTATGTGAAATAAGAGCAGGCTTCACTCTTGTGAGCTAAAAAGAAAGTCCAAGTATACCTAGAAAAGTGTTCTACTAAAACATATAAATATTGCTTCCCATTTAAACTTTAAACTCTAGAAGGTCTAAACAAATCCATGTGAACCAACTTAAGGTTTTGAGAAGTTGAAAATTATTTCTTTAATTTGAATGATATTCTGTGTTGTAATCCTTTTTGACAAGGATTACAGAATTTATCATATGGAAACTCAAGTTTTGGTATATCCTTGACTAGTACTTTTTTAGTTATATAAGGGAGTGAATGTTTCAATGGCCTAGTCGCTTATGTTAGATCATATACTCTTTATTAAAGGAACTCATGTAATAATCATTTTGTGAGACTAAGTAATCTAAATTTACAACATATACATTTTCATTTCTAAATGTAGTAAATACTAAATCCTTTTTATAATTGAAAAGATTAAAAGAATCATTTTAAAATTTAACATGAAAATTTTTATCAAATAACTGTGAGATGCTAAGAATATTATACTTAATACCATCATCAAATAGAACTTTATAAATTAAAATTGACTTAGTGTTATCGATTTGACCAAAACCAATTATTTTCCCTTTTGCATTGTCACCAAAGGCGGCATGCCCACCATCAACTTTTATAAGGTTATTAAATAAATAGAAGTCTCATGTCTTATGTCTTGAATAACCAAGGTCCAAGAACTATAATCTCTTATAGTAACTCTTCAAACATATCTTCAAAAAAAATATATCAAATAATAAATTACATTTGTACCCAGATTTTATTCGGCCTAGTAGTATTAGTGATTTAATATTTTGTAACCCACATTAGTTTCATGGTTTTCCAACAAGTATTTTATAATGTTTTTAAAAAATAAACTCTATTTGATATAGAGAAACTAGAAGTTGAATAAGCATTTCCATTGTTGGAAGTAGAAGTAGATTTTTCAAATTTGCGCACAAAACAAAGTTTTCCAGAGTATTTTGGAGAAACTTTCTTACCAAGAATTTGAGATAGAGTATTTTTACAATTTGTTAATTTCTATAAATCCTTATTTAATTGCTCATTAGATAGTTTAAGTTCATTATTCTCATTGAGAAACTGAGAAATTTTTTCCTTTTCAATAGTAAGTATAGTCTCAATAGGAACTGAAAGAGCATGTTTCTTATTAAGAAATTTATAATTATCCTTTCGTTCATTTCATGTTTCCTCAATCATTTTTCAATATTCAACCATTTCCTCATTTTTCAAATTTTCATAATCAAATTAATCTTCAAAATAATATGAGTTGTGTACAGTAGATTCTAAGGTTACTTTATAAGTGTTTTTCATGAAACACATATTATATTTTTCAGCCTTCTCATCATGTGATCATTCAGATTCATTGGATATATCCTCAGAAACACTCCAGGTGGCCTTTATTTCCATCTTATATTTTCTATCTTTGTCCTCATAATTTTTTTTAATTAAATTTTTGATAGTTATCTTTTATATTTCCTCTTCTCTTGCACTCATATCCGATTATTTCATTGGTGTTTTGATCATTTTTCTAATCCATATTCTGATTAATTACTTTTGTTGTCATACATACCCTTATAAATGGGATTTATAAATAATTTATTCTTTCTATAGACATTTTTTAATCTTCTATATAATTGATCCATCTCCTCATAACTATAACTCGAGGTATCTACATCACTAGAGCATTGAGAATGACCTTGAACATTCTCCTTTTCATTGTTTTTAGAAGCAGTGGTTCTAAAAGCCACTGAATTTCTCTTTGATTTATCAAATTCCTATCTATTAACCTTAATCATTTCCTCATACACAATTATCTTACCTATAAGATCCTTTATATATAGGGAATATTTGTTAAGGTATTCTCCAATTAATATTGATGTCCCTCTCCACCTTTCTGAAAGACACCTCATAATTTGAATGATCTATTCATTTATAGTAATTGTCTTTCCCATTGAGATTACTGTATTCAAAATCCAATTAAACCAGAGAAGCGTGTCAAAAATATGTTCATTGGGATTCATTTTGAAGTTATCATATTTAACGTTATATGTATTAAGTCTCATTTTCTTATCATTAGGGTTTCCTTCATATGAAATAGATAAAGTATCTCAAATCTCATAGGTTGTATTACATGAAAAAAACCTATTGAATTCTTCATCGACTAAAGAATGATAAAAAGAATTCATAGTTTTGAAATTGTTATTATAGGCTTCATTAATTGTATCATCGTAAGTATTTCTATCCACATAAGGAATCATATATTCATCAACTATAGAAGACCATATTTCAAAATCCATGCTTTCCAAATGCATTTTAATTTTAATTTTCCACTTTTCATAATTAGTCTCATTAAAATAGGGAGATATATTAGTAGTAGAACCTTACAGTATATTATCCATATTAAAATTTTAAAAAAATATTTTAAAGAACTACAATTTTAGAATTGATGAAAATTTAAAGATCTTTAAAACAAAAATAAAATCACAGTTCAAAGGATTTGAAGATTTTAAAATCTTTAAAATCCAAAAAGTAAATACTCTAATACCAAATTTTGGTAAGAGTAGGACACTCAATAGGGGTGAAATGAGTTCCTATAATAATTTATGTCAAAAATATTTATTTAAAACTTCCCCAATTTGAAATGTAAAGAGGCCTAGTTAACCAATGTAGCAGATTTATGAAAGTTTTGATCTTTTGAAAGACTTCTTGAAGAGTTATTAGTTCTAAGAGAAAACAATATGGATTATTATTTTAACTTTTGAACTCAATATACTAAATCAAATTCTAATATAAACTCTATATAATATTACCTATCAAAGTGAAGTAATGTTTTCTAATTTAAATAAAATAATGAAATTGAATATTGAAAGATATTGTGGATTTTAAAACAAGAGGTTCAGTCTCAAACTGAAAATTTTTCCTCTCCACTTGGTGATAACTTGACACCAAAAAAATTATATAAATATTTTTTTATCCACATCCTAGATTAGGATATTCAATAGCATACACAAGTGTCTAATTCAACATGACATCTTCTACAGTTTTTCATGGGAGTGAAAATTACAAAAGGCAACACAGGGACCTCTTCCACTGTTATCCATGGGAGTGAAAGGTGTCAATAGATATGTTTTTGAACATATCAATGTATCTTCTTGATATGAATACTAGAAAGTGTGTGTTTATAAAACAGAGACACACACTACCCTTATTTTAAATAATGTACACAGGTAGAGCTAAAATATTGAGAAGGTTGTTAGAAAGCATTGTGTGTTTGGCTCTACATATTCGGAACCCCTTGAAGATATATTGAAGTGAAATTAGATTCGACCTTCATCAATAGATAGAATATTAGAGGGTCATTAAGCCTTAAATATTATAATATTAGTGTGGTAGATATTTTCTCAAATTTTTATTCTCCACTATTTAATTGTTGTGGAATAATTTCTTCGGTATGGATTCACACCACTCTATTTTTTTAATATTTGGTAGTTATTGTTTTTTTCTTTGTTTCACAAGTAGATTAGTATATTTTCTTAGGTCGCCTCATTTTTCTTGTTGATCCAGATATTCTCATTATATAGTGTATAAGAGAAGCAGCATGTTCTCTAGTACCTCATACCTCATACTGGTCACTCAAATCCATTAAATATTTTCTACAAAAAACAAAAAATTTCATTAATATAATAAGAAATGATATGTTTCATAAATTTGACCATTAGAAGTATTTTTTAAATTAAATGGAAAATTAAATAATGGCAGTATCTCAGGAACGGTAGGCCAATATATCGGTGTCTCAAACAATAAATGTCTCCTTTTGTTAGTGTCTCAGACTATTGGTAGGTCAGTCTGTCTATAGATCACTCTATCAGTAGGTACACTTTCGGTTGGTACTATGTGAGTAACTAATCAATTAGTAGCTTATACTTCCTAAATGAGTATCGGTCAGTCGTTCTATTGGTAGGTAAAGCTATTGGAAGGTCATGTATCGATGAAATACCCTTATCAATGAATTATAATTGTCATTTAATTATACTTATCCAAATTCATTTAACCTATCCTATAATATAATCATGAAAAAAAAGTATTTTAATATTAAATGTAAACATGATTAAACAAGATGTAACTTAATAAAAAATGTATAAGCATGATTTGTGAGCATTAAAACTAGAGGAGACCAATATAAACATTACCATTTTAACATATATATTAAATATGAAGGCATGAAAAATACTAAATAAATTATTAAAATTATTTTTACTTATTTATTAGAAATAAAATAAGAATCATTATAAATAAAAAGAAGTTTTTTCTTAAAGCAATATTTCTTTTTATAAGATGGCTTATTCATGATTTACAAACCTAATTTAATTAATTTTTAACACTTTTAGAAAACTTATTTGAAAATTTAATCTTTATTGTTTAAATCGTAATATTTATATTATAGTAGAGTTAATTTTTGGTATTTTCTAAAAAGTTATGTAATTTGATGAACAATGAAAAAAATTATAATTGAAAATATCATTTGGTTTGAATTATTTATAAAGTTAAATTATATTTAAAATTGATTTTAAAATAAAATAATTTCAATTATATATCATTTAATTCAATTTAGTTCATTATAATCATTTTATTTTAAAAAATTTATATGAAAACATTGTGATGTTTTTAACATTTTCTCCTTGAAAACAAGTATTCTCGTCCCGTCCGCAAGATTAATTTTAAATTAAATCTCATCACTAATAAGATTTTAATTTGATAAAATGGATTCAATATTTTGAATCATCATAATTAATATTTTTTAATAATTTTAACTTAAATTTTTTTCATAATAATTAGTACAGATAATAGAAATTAGTTATTGTGGTTAAGGTTAAAATCGGTGTTTTTTCACGTCACATACGCTTATAATAAAATTAATTTATAACACACATAGGATTTTTATTTGATATATTTTATTTAATATTTATATTAAGTATTTAAAATTTATCTAAAATGACACATTTTACTTTTGTCTTAAATATTTAATTACCTATGTTAAAAAACTAATTACTGTAGTGTAACCTAAATTGGTAAAAAATGAGTAAATTTAGAGGCTGTGGAATAACATATTTAAAACATGTGTTTTTTTGGGGTGGATGTTTTTATGGACCATATAATCCTTTCATTGCATTATTTATCAATTCTTGATTCGCATGAGGTGAGATTGAACTCCCATTATTGAATACTTTTGGGTATTTAGAAAAATGAAACATATCATCAATTATAAAAAGGGAACTCAGTCCCCTCACTTATTTACACCTATAAAGTCATTTAGATTGAAAAAAACCCTTCCCAAATCACCTAAAAACATCCATAACATCATCATATAAGTATTATATTATCTATAAATATAACATAGGAAGGAATTTGGTGTAAAACTAACGAGGTTACCTAAAGAAGATGTAATGTTCTTCAATGAACTTTTTTATTTTATTTCATCCTCCACCTACTTAAATCTTTGTTAACCCATGACTATATAATAACCTCATTATATTCGATATAATTATATTTTTTTATGTTATTAAAATTACATACAAACATCCCCACTTCCATCAAATGGTTTACAAAGTCATCATTCTTGTGTATAGTGGACTACCGCCTCACGAACCGATGTCATTCATTTTTCCATTACCACCTCTCACGGTTGGGTATTATGATGGATGTAATGTATATATATGATATTTATAAAATTATTATATCTATGGAGTGATTATAAGATAAATACCCTTTTAATTTCAATTCCATAAGGGATACAATAACATCGCTCATGTTTATAGTGGACTACCGCCTCAAAAAGCAATGTGATTCGTTTTTCACTAATGGTTTACATGGATGGTAATATGGATAAATCTATTGAATATTTGTGATATACATGAAATAATAATTATATTAATTAAAATTTAATAATTTTTAATTGATAATGTATTATTTTCTTTTTTATAATGAAAAATGATAATATCATTCGTATACATGTGGAATACTGCCCCACGAAGCGATATAGATCTCTTTTCATCATCACACCACATGGATGATATGTATAAGTATATTTAAGAAAATAATATGGTATATATAAGATATTAATATCATTTTATAAAACTAAACTATTGCCTAACTTCTTTCTATAATTATCATTTAAAAATGGAATTGTTGCACATGCATACGTATGACCAACTGTCTCTACGATTGTAACGTCGTTCATTTTTTCAAGAACGTATTTCATAATTAGTTTTAAATGTATAATTTATGTATATATATATGATAATTATTTTATTATTTTTCTATATATGTTTAAATAATTACCTCTTTGACCATGATCAACCTACCAAAGTCATGTTTGACACATAACCCCAATATCATTGAAACATCCAATGTTATCTTAATTAAGTATTCATATATAACATAGTAATAAGTGAAATAAAAGGTATGATAAACCTAAAAAGGTTATTAAGAGTGTAAATAATTTAAATAATTTTATTAATTATGAATATGAATAATTAATGTGACAATTCAGACTCACGGTAATGGGTTTTCATCTCACTTTTACTTTCATGAGACAAACACCATATTCCCCACTTATTTATTTTCATGTGGTGTATATAATTAAATTTTTTTATGTTATATCATGAGTTCATTTGTATTCATGGTATTTAAAGTTTCATTTAAAGTGATTTTTTCATGGGAATTATGATTCAGAAGTTAACAAAGTGGAAAGGATCTATTTCTAAATATCATCATTATTCATGATTATTTTTGTTTAAGTATACCTTGGGGGAATTATTTTATATTTCTATCATAAAATAAATATATTTTCTTATAAAATGGTTATGAATGATAGTTTTCATGCAATATTACTATTTTTCTTCTCTTTGGAACTTAAAATTATTAGGAAAATATATTTAAGAAAATCAATCTTTATTTCTCCCTTCTATCAAATATCCTTTTTCTTCCAAAACCAAATTTTCTTAAAAAAAAATTCAAAACAGTTTTAGAATTCTAGAAATAATTTATTAATAAACTTTTTACCGATATTTTAATTTTTTTAAATTTTTTTTGAAAGGAATCATTCTTTATTTTCTAAAATGTAGCACTTTATAACCTTTTTATATGGAAAATTTATTGTTCTTTTTAAATTATATGACAAGTAAAAAATTCCCCACCATCATAAATATCATTTATTTAAAAATTATTTTCAGGTTTATAAGGTTTTTTTGAAAAAAAATTCTTTTTAATAATCTATAAATGGTTATTTTTAAAATGTTAATTTCAAATAAAAGTATTTTGAAATTTTTTATAAATTTTTTAGTTTTAAAATAAAAAATGATAATTTTTATAGAAATATTATTTTCCTCAAGAAATGTTCCAAGTGATCATTCAAAATCATTTTCCATATAATATAACATTATTTGATGTTACTTATTCAATAATGATATACACCCCAATGATACAATCCTTATTATTTCTCTGGATTCTTTGTGATCAAGTTGATTAGGGATGTACTATGTTAATATCATTCATTATATGCTGGATAGTTTTTTGTTATTTTTATTAATTAAGTAAAGCGTTCACATTTTGTGTTCTAGTTTAAATATGAATTCTTTTTTTCATTATGTTTCACCTCTTTCATATGAAGAATTAATTGGACTTAATAAGTGTTTGGTGGGACCTGCAATAGCCCCTTGATGCATGAATTGGTCTCATGAGATAAACTATATATAGTTTTGTTTGAGGACATATCCATTTATATAGATATACTGACATAAGACTTGATGGTATTATATGTCTTGGAATAAGCCTTTATGGTAATATATGTCTTGGAACAAGCCTTTATGGTATGTTTTAGATGTCCATAATTATGAATTCTATCATTATGAATTCATTTATTGAAATTCCTTATCATTTTTTGATTAGTTAGAACATACATGGTCAAGTTTCAAGGTCATGTGATTTTTTATATGAAATTATTTGATCATTTTTTATTCCTATCATATTATTCACAAGTTGTTTTTCAAAAGTAATTTTTTTTACGTATTTCCCTTCCCATATTGACTATGTATTATTTATTCACCCTTATTGGGCATAAGATCTCACCCCCTTATTATGTTTTATTTTCCCCAGAATACCAAGATGTATTTTGTGACTAATATGCAAGTATATTCTAAGGATAATAATGGAATTATCAAAGAATATTTTTTGTGTATTTTATGTTATAAAATATAATGTGAATTTCAAGTATATATCTAGTTTACCAAGACTACTAAACCATTCAGACCACTGGGATGTGATTCATTTTATATTATGTCAATATAATAAAGTAGACACCTGCTATGGGATTCTGGGGTTTGGGTACTGCATGTAAAAATTATGTCACGTGTAGAAATTAATTTAAACAATCATAGTGTAATATTAAAAACACTGGAAAATATTTTAGAAAACATGAATATGAAATAAAAAGATTCTCAACAAAAGGTGAAACAAGGTCTATTTTTCAAATAAAATTGATCTTTTGAGTACCTAAAAGTGGAAAATAAAAGGAAATTTTATAATTTTAAAAAAATAACTAAAGTATAAAAAATTATATTGGGTTTAATAAAGAAAAATCATTTAATTACCCCTAAAAATACTTAAACATAAATAATCCAGAGATTATAAAATAAACCCTTGCCACATTGGTAACTTTCAAATCATAAAACCTCTGAAATAAATAAACTAAAATGAAACATTAAATAACATTAATGGAAATAGATTCATGATATAACATATCAAAGGGTCATTGGATACACCTTAAAAAATAAAATAGTTGTATAACATAACATATATCCCAATGAAGATAATTTGAGATGAATCCCCATACAAATATCATAGTGTTGAAGTGATAATTAATCCATGAATTGATTATGTGTAAAACATGTAAATCCACATAAAAAGGTATATATAAAACATAAATGAAATAAATTCCATTTCACACATAATTTTGGAATAATATAACCAATAAAGAAGTTATATAACCTAATGAAATAAAATTGAGTTATGAAACACTTTCCACATGGTGACATTAAATTTAAATCCCATTGGATGAAATAATTTGAAATGAAGCTTAAAATGACATGGATTTTGAAGCATTCATGATATGAAATGTAAAATAGGAAACATATACACCATATAAAATAAATTATGTACATCACTTTAAAATATGCCTCAGTGAAGGGAAATTGAGACATAATATTTTACCTTAGGTTTGACTCATCATTTACATTATTTATCTTCCATAATAATAAAATTATCATAATTATATACTTGAATAAGATAGTTTTTATAGTTTATTATTCCTTTTATTTTATTTATTACATTTTATATTTAATTTCATAATTAATTAAGTTCATGTTAGACATTTTGATGATATTTCGTTCATATGGCCAAAATGTCATCAGTAGTTTAACTATGGAAAATGTGGTCATTGTTCCATCATATAAATATAATAATCAATAAATAATTATCAATTTATATATCATTTATATTTTATAAATAATTATAATATATGGTCATGTAAAATGAACTATGTTGCAATCATGATGATGGTAGACCTTACATATCCATGAGTAACTTTTATATTTTTCAACGATCAGGAGGGAAAGATGGTAAGTGTTATTTTATTTTCAAAAATTATAATTATGAAATAAATATCATATTATTTTATTAAATATACTTATATACACCATCCATGTGATTCAGTAAGGAAAAATGAATCACAATGCTTTGTGGAGGTGGTAATTCACACATAAACACTAGTAACTTTTTCATCTACCAATAAATGGAAGGGTAAGATAATATATGATATAATAATTTCCAAAAAATATTCCTGAGAGGTTATAAGGGAAAATTAATTACATCGATTAATGCTGTGCTAGTCCTCCGTACACATAAATCATGGTTTCGTTTCCCATTTGATGGAATAGGAGATGGATTTAGATTATTACATTAACATAATAGTATCTACGTATATGGGAGATAATTATATTATTATATCATAATTTATGTATACTATTTTAAGTATGTGGAATAATAAATAAACCAAAATTCTCGGTTAATAATGATATCACTTCTTTAGACAACCTCGTTAGGTTTACACCAAATACCTTCCTATAAGGGTTTTCTAATAAAACCAATTCCTCTAGGATGTGTTAAGGGGTGTAATGAATGTATTTGGTCCAGTAATGGATGAAAAATTATTTTAATTGTGAATTAAAGAGGATAGGGGGTTCCCTTTTATAAGTTATTTGAGGAGATCTTTTGAAATTTCCTAAAATATTAAATTAATATAAATTAACTGTCGAGGGGAAAAAGGATCAAAACTGATATTATTTTAATATAGGATAAGTATGAATTTAAATACTATCATATAATAAAATTATTACACAATTTTACAAGGTTTTACCCTAATCACTTTTTTCTTAAATTGCGCTAACCCTTTTTTGACAATTATCGTGATAACAATGTTTTTACACATTTTGTGTCAGCATAGTTACTATAAAAGGGTAATTGAACAATAAATGGACCATGGTTGATATTTTAAACCATATTCTAATAAATTTGACTAATATATGATTTTTAGTAATTTTAAATGATTTAATAAAATATTATTTCTTATAAAATATCATTAATGTCATTTATGCAAATATTCACTTAATTTGGCTTTGAAAACTATATGATGGCAATGTAATAGGAATATAATACTTTAAAACATAACTAATATGTTATATTTATATTAAAAATTCATGGAATAAAATAATTCACTAAAATTATATTACTTTTAATATTTTTAGAAATATTTATTTTATTTTTCTATTAATTGAATAAAAATTATATCAGTGTTGCATAAGAATTTAAGGTAATTACATTATTAATAGAAATTTGAAATAAATAACTATGATAAAAAATATTTTATATTTAATATGAATATTGAGAAATAAATATACATTTTTTATCTCTATAAAAAATATTATAGTTATTAAAAGTAAGAAAGTGACATTTTTGTTTTTATATTTTACTTAAATATTATTATGGTCAAGATCAAATAAATAAGGTGCAAAATTCCCATATATTTGAGAATTGGATAAAAATAACTAAAATAAACTCATCCAATTGGATAAAGGAATGTTTTATGGTCAATATTTAATCATTATCATATTATCTTTAACCTTTATTAACCAACATACCCTTTTACCATGATGATAAATTTTAAATATTTTTACTATTCATCGTGAACAAAAATTAAGTTGAAATTATTTAATATTATTAATTATGTTTATTCCAAATATGGAATCCATTTTACCAAATTAAATTTCTATAATTGGTATAATTTAATTTTATAATTATTCTGCAAAGCGTGATGAATAAAACAGTTTTTCTAAAAGAAATGCATTTTTAAGTTTAAAGGTATTTTTAAACAAAGATAAGTTATATTGTTGATTAATAAAAATATAATTTTATTATTTATGACTAAAATAGAAATATATTAATTTAGGATAACAATTAAAATATTATGGGGTTTTTTTAATGAAAATAAATGATATTATTTTTAAAACTTGTATTTTTTACTATTCACTGAAAAATCTACCTTTTTAAAAAAATCTAAAAAATTCACCCTACATTTAATATGATATTATAATTTAAAAAATGATATTATTTTTATAAAATATAATTTCTAGAAGTTTCAAAATTTAATTATAATTCCCACACATAAAATGAAAAATAAAACCATTTTTGAAGAAAACGTATTTTTAAAGTATAAAATGATTTTTCTAAAAATATCATACTTATTTATTATTACTAAATATATTAGATAAAAATATTATACATATTTTCATAGTTTGTTTTATCTTTTTCCTACCATCGTGTTCCATATATTTGTTGTAATGGTCATATTTAAATAATAATAGTGTATTATTTTTTTAAACTCCATGTTTCATGTTGTATATGCTATCAAACATAGTGTCCTTTTCTAACATCTAGGGGTGTTAATTCTCCAAAAATTAAATAAATTATGTCGTCTAAATTTTAACTTTTTCTCAATAATCTAGGGCTTGTCATTTTAAAATTTTTTTGTAGAAAACCAATATAAAAAATGGGTTAACAAAACTTCCTCTTAAAAAGTGGGTAAGGGAAATATGAAGGCCATATAGAATAACAAAAAACTAGGTTTCCAAATAAGTGTTTTTTTGAAAAGAATATGAGACCTTTCCCAAATAAGCAAGGCCCTTTAATTGAAATAAAAAATCTGACTTACATGATCCTAAAAATATGAGATCTATCCAAATCCCTTTTCAAGAGGGGAAAAAACATTACGAAGCTTGTCATACCAAATGAAGTTAGCACCTTCAACTCATTTGTTAGCCAATCCATCAGCAACAGAATTAGCTTCCCTTTATGATTTTTTGTTGTTTTAGATATCCAGAGGCGGTTCCAAGGTGTTTAGAGGGTGTTTTGGGGGAAAATAGGGGATCTTGTTCCAAAAATGGCGTGGTTAAATGATGGAGGAATGGTTTCATTATGGTTATGGTGGTTTTAGTTTAGTGGATCCATGTTGTAGCATAGGGGGCTCATGGGGGAAAAAAGAGAACTTCCTTTTTAGACATAGCTACATCATGGGATGTAGGCTATGGAATGGTCAATTTATTT
The DNA here is from genome assembly GCA_963277665.1 of Viscum album. Lineage (NCBI taxonomy): Eukaryota > Viridiplantae > Streptophyta > Magnoliopsida > Santalales > Viscaceae > Viscum > Viscum album. Next base: position 384,484,682 of record OY728164.1, read on the forward strand.
GCAAGAGGGGATTTGTGGATCATTCCCCAATACTATAGCATGGATACACTAATCTACTGCCACTGGTACCATGATGAAACATTCCTCCAAGCTGCAATTATGCCATTTTTGGCACTAGATCCCCCATGTTTTCCCAAAAACACCCTCCAAACACCTTGGAACCTCCTTTGGATATATAAAACAAAAATACCTAAATGTAAAGGTTAATGTGATTCATACCCTTAAAATATATATTATTATTTTTTATTTATTTTTCTCCTCCATGTTCATATTCTGACATCCCACTAATTCACTCTTATTTGGAATCCTTGTGTTATTACAGATGGCCTTCATGTTTCCCTTACCCTCTTTTTGGTTGAATGGTTCCTCTTGATGGTATATTAGGTTATTTTCATGGAGTAACTTTATTATAGAAAGTAATAATGTTTAATATATGACTTAACCCATGAGTTTGGGGTCTTTAGAATGAAAATTAGATGTTAATCCTGAGAACCCATGGAATCATCTTAGATTATCCCTAGAGGGCACGAACTTGGTTTTTTTGGTTAATTTATTATAATATCGAATAATGTAAATGGTTATCTAATTGATAATCCATAAATTAATGAAATGAAATGATAAAAATGAAATTACTAATTAATGCAGCTATTTATATTCTTATTTAGTTGTAGGATATCTAGTTCTTAGTAGTTGCATTCGAGAGTCTGAGTGATGTTAGATGCAGTTGAGTGTATGACTAGGTTATTCCCATAGTGTGGTTGTGAGATATATTATACTTTGTTTATTCTATTATCTCATATAATACCCTACCCATGTCAGTTATGATGAATAAAAACTAGTGGAGTATATGCGGTTTTTTCCCGAACATCTTGGTGGGAGGATGGATGTATGACTATGCCATATGGCCCAACTCTCTTCTCTTTATAGTTTATGTACTAGTATGACAGATAGTTTGTTTGCACATATATGAGTGTAGAGGGATATTATGGATTGTGGTTATTTCACACACATGTATCTATGGATATAGAATCTAATGGATTATTATAGGTATGTTTTGTATGGGATGCGATGGATTGCGGTACTTACTTTTTTTATGGGCTAGGATGGATTTTGGTATAGTACTAGATGAATGATATATATCATATGGGTTTTGGTGCCTCCATAAAACTACTTGGTTAATATATAGATATTTGATATGGGTTAATGTGATGACTTGATGCATAAGGTGCATGTTGTGATACTTAGACCAAGTTTCTTTGGGTTTGCTTCTTTTGAGATAGATGGCTCAGGATGTGAGATGTTGAGGAAGAGAGAAATACTAGTAGTGAAATAGTATAAGGGTACCCTTTTTAGATAGACCATGTTTCTTTGGGTTTGCTTCTTTGGAGATAGATGGATCAGGATGTGAGGTGTTGGGGAAGAGTGAAATACTTGTAGTGAAATAGTAGAAGGGTACCCTTTTTATTAATATTATATTTTATGATCTCTTTTATGTGATACTTTTTGAGAGATATCCATGGTGGGGCAAGGAACTGATTATACCTATTTTGGTGATGAGTTAGTTTCACTATTTTTTACTCTTCTTTAGCATGGTTTATTTATCTTTTTCATAAGAGGCTCTAGAGGGGGGTCCTACTAGGTATACTTTTATTCTCACCCCACATATATATAACTTGTTTTTCATGTTATTAGTAGAAGGTTGGATATTGGCCTAGATATTCCTAGATCGTGGTTGTGAAGGAGATATTTGGGATTTTTGGTCACTGTCATCTTTACCTTTTTGTACTTTAATTTTTTCTTTAAATTTTTTTACTACTATATGACATTACATCTCTTTACATGGATTATTTTATATATATCTTAACTAGTTTTGATCGATATATCTATCTTATCTCTCTCTACTACATGTCCTTTTAAAGGGTAATGCTTTTCATATGTATAGTCATGATACCATCAATTCTAGTCACCATCCTAAGGCCTACTAGAGAGATGACTTGGGTGGTCACCATATATTTTATTTCATTTTCAGCCTAGTATGGGTACTTTTTGGGGGGAATGGGTCATGATAGAGTGGTATCAAGGGTTTGGGTTGAGGTATAGGATAAAGTTTATAGTCAGGAACATGTGATATAGCTTTCATTGGTAGGTAAATAATGTCGACTATGTTTAGTTAGTGATTTAGAAATAAGAGTCCAGATAAGATAAGGGAATTTAGGTCCCCCAATGATCTGATACATGGTTATTTAAGTTTACTAATCCTATTAAAAAAATTTATGTTGTATGTAAGGTGGAGGCCTATGAAAAGATCATGAATCATTATTCTTTGTTCCTATGTTTTAAATGGGTAGACCTTGGGATAGGTTCAACCTTAAAGAATAATACAATTAAGTAATTAATTGCTATTAAATAATATGTATTCTATATTTATGAGTCTAACCATTTCTTATTTTGTAGTATTGTCTCCAGGTCAAAATCCTCATTAGGTATATGGTGAAGAAATTGAGTAGGATATTCTAGAACATAATCACATATTATAGGTTGATGACGAAAAAACTAGGGGGAAGACACTCTAATAGTTTTAGTTATAGAGTCTACAGAAGTATGAGTGATCTATTTTAGATTCATTCATAGAATACTAGTTAGAGGTGTTTGAGATAGCTTTTAGTTTGATCTGTGATCAAGAGGAGTAATGGGTTTTGGTTGTTGTGATGATGATATATAGAGTAGTAATATATTTGTGGATCTTGTTCCTTGGGGATATTGAGGATTCGGAAGTCTCATGGGATCGGTTATGAGACCAGTTCGGATTAGGGTATCATTATTTGTCTCTGAAGGTAGCCAATCTCCATAAGTTGCATACCCTTTAGTAGGGGAGTTCAAATGTGTAAGTGTTTGGGATCTATTTTAGGAAAATTATCTGATATTATTTATACCTTTTTATTTATGATAATTCCATAGAGGGGTATTTTTAAAAGGTATTATGTCCATAGATCCAGTGTTAGGTCACCCTGTTAAAGATATAGACATGTATCAAGGTGTTGGAAAGAGAAGAGGTCATTCAGAGGATGATGGCCAGAACCAGATCATCATCAGAGGGGATTTATTTGGATTACTCATAAAGAAGATCTATGGTCTAGTGTTCTTATTTTCCTAGAAATAAAATCATTATATTGGTTGGGGTAGGTCCCAATGGTCATCATGTAGTTTATCTAATGTTGGAAGCTCTCAAACTTATTTCAAGGGATCATATGAATTTTTTATAGGGTTGGTTGAGGTTATCAGTGACAATAATGCACAACATTTCTGAGCATTCAACGTGAACGAGGTGTTCCACTTTAGGTTCCTCTATTGATCTAGTTTGATATGAGCTAATAGAAATAGGGTATTCTAATTTGGGTTTAGCAGGGTGCATATAGGGTGGGAATAGGGCATCGCTGAGATGTTTCTCATCCCTAGAGTATAATGACCTAGTCCTGACATACATTAAAATTACATAAATTTGGTAGAATACATAAAACATTACACAAACAGATACACAAATACCATATTAATTTAGTGCCTCTAGAAACATGGAAACATAAACACTTGTAGATAAGAAAGCTACATTATCTCCCACTAGGTTCTTCATGACTGGAACCCATCTTAGACACATCATACTTAATATATATCTTCATTATCTTGGGAAGAAAAAATAATAAGGGGTGAGATTAGATGCCTAGTAAGGGTAAAAAAGGGAGACATATAAGAATATATATGAGCATATGATTATGAGAACAAGATCATGACCTTATAAGATCATACCCTATATATCAAATATTATAAACATAAATCATGGCATAAATCATGGTAGTTCATAAGAAATCAATTATAAGGAAATAAATAACATTAACCATGAAAGATTAACATAGGAATAAAACATTGAATTGTGGGAAATGCATACAAATATATAATGATTTATAAGGAATCTCTTCCTACGCTATCTTGACAAACAAAGTCCTTTATTGAACTGGGATAACTCCCCATTCTATCCATGTATTACTAAATCAAGTTCACTCCTCATTACAACCCTGTAATACTGAACTGAGTTCACTCCTCATTCCAGTCATGTATTTCTCATGAGATATAAATCTTTACCCAATGAAATAGAGAGAGATATAAGTCTCACCCATCTCATAATAAAATCATAAATATATAATCCAAAAAATCATAAAAAATTGTATCATAAACCAATGAAATAAAATGGGTGTCATCAACATGTAACCATATCATAACCTATGGGAGATAGATAGGTTTCATAATCATTTTATCAAAACATAACCTGTGAAAATAAGAAGGTTTCATAAGAATATAACCCATGAAATAAAAATGAATTTCATAAAAATAATTCCATAAAATGTAAACCATTCATCTAAATAATATGAATGGAAACATCAAATCATTTCCTCATAAAGGAATGAGTAACACAAATCGATGTAATCTTGTAATGACTCGAACTTTTATGAATAAAATTCCTCTTTTTGATTTAATGCCTTATGAATATTGAAATAAATAGGCACTTATTTTCTTTTATTATTTCAAATTGGAATTAAATTACTATTAAGTATACTTACCATTGATAATATAACTTTTGAATAGTGATCACATGACAAGTATAAATATATAGTTTTAATAATTCCTTTTAGAATAGACAAAGGATGTGATGGCCTCAACTAGTATGATGGTACCCTATGAAGCCCATATATCATAGATTATGAGGTAGATAGAATTTATGGGATTTTCCTTAGTCCAAGACCAAACTGAGATCAAATAACTTAAGAATTAGCAAAATCATATATGGGAGAAGTTCAAGATCATCGAGATCACCTCACAAACTATGTCAATCGAACGGCCCCATGAATTCCCCACCATTACACACCATACCTTTAGGGTATATAGTGTTGTAATAAAGTGATATGTATCAAGACCCTAGAAATAGGAATATGTACATTATTTTTTGTATAGGATAATGAATAAATTATTTTCTTATTGTTATTGTTACTCTTTAAATAATTTTTAAAGTAAAAATAGTATTTTTGGAAAAAACATTTGAAGAATAAATAGATTTCTGAAATAAATAATGTTTTAATAAAATATTATTATTAAATTACTTTTATTAAATATAAATTATCATGTACATTTTATGAAGTCAAATATAATTTTTATTTGGGTTTGAAAACTAATATTGTTAAAAACCCCGTCAATTTCCAATAAAAGTTTGTTTTTATTTTAAAAGTGAAAATTCACATATTTAGAAAATTATTTAGATAAAATAATTATTTTCTTTGAATCAGTATGTTGAAATACTCCAATGGTGAATTTTTCAAATTCTTTCAAGATAGACAAATTTTTGGGTAAAAATTAAATACCATATAAATATATGGTGTGTTTTATGATATCATAATGGCACAATAGTGATATAACAAATAATATCAAAGGTATACATGGAAAAATATGTTTTTTTATCTTTCGGTATAATATGATTTTAAGTTTTTTTTATTTATTTTATAAATCCATAATGAATCCTCCAATAATTATAAAATATTTTTAGATTTTAAAATCATTTCTTTGAAAGTGTGACTCCCTTCCACATAAGAAAGGTAAATATTTTATTATATTCAGCCCTTGGACTCGTAAAATAATTTATACCACTCCCCTTTTCCAAAAACCATGGGAAAACCATGGGATTGTTCATGGTTTTGAATATTTTATTATGTAGAGTCCAAAACCAAAATAATAATGAAATTTCCCTCCTTTCCTATGTAAACCAACCCAAGATCTCATTTCTCTTAACTAAAACTCCTTTAAATTCATCCAAACTCTTACTTATACTCCCTAGAGTCCTCTCAAGGCTCCCCAAAGCTCCCAATAAGCCTCTTTTAAGACTTTGGATTCACACATCCAAGTAAGGGATTTCTCTCCACATCTTTGAATTCAAGAACATTCTTAAATATTAGTTATTTTAATTTCAATTTATTGTATTTAAATTCATTATTAATCAATATCATACTATACAATTGATGTTATTTTCATTAGGTATCATTTATTACCCCTCATTTTTACCCATTTCTAAGTCAATACTATGATGAAATTCTATAAGGTATTCTCTCTCCTATTTTAAATCAAGCACTTCTTTTATGATATGCCTTTTTAATTTATGTTTTCTTATATTGGGATAAATTACTAACTATCCCACTTACTTTATAATTGTTTGGAAAAAATACCACAATTTTTCATCTAGGTGTATTTTGGGTGTGATTGTGTTTGTTGACAAAGTCAGATGATCATGAATGAGTGTGGTAGGTGTTTATCGAATATAGGTTTTTTAGGTTGTGCAGTTTCCCAGTGATTACCAAATTTTTGGGCCTCAAAATTGGTAATTTATGTTTGTAAAATGAATTTTTTTCATCATAAGATTGAATGGTATGAATAACTGGGATGAAAATTGGAAAAATATGGGAACTGCGTACCTTGGAACATGAACCGTGTACCATATACAAGAACGGTTCACGGCCGTGTATCGAGTAACAGGAACAGTACGTGGAATAGTTTGTAGTGAAGGGATCACACAATGTGGAAGGCATTAAGGTTATTGAAATAGTTTACAACATAGGAAGAGATGAAGTACATGGATCGAGGAAGAAAATAGTATGTGAATGGCTTGTAGTTCACGGTGGAAGAAGCGGTATGTGTTGGTAGCGGTGTTTCGTTAAAGATTTTGTAAATATTGACATATTAGATGAAGATGATATCTTTTCAAATATAAGGGGTATTAATCCCACTGATTTAAGGGAGAGAGATTATAATTTGAGAAAATATCTTTGCTTCCGGATTTTGGTGATGTTTGAAAGTTGTTCGTGTGGAAGCAATTCTACTGAAGGTTTTTGTGGGAAAATATATCTAGCAATGATGTGGTATGTGGAGGAAGAATGTGTGGTATGCAGGGGAGTCTCTAAAAGAGAAGTGGTTTTTGAAAAGTAATTCATTAAAGGGAGAATTTGTTCACGGAAGAAATTTTGAGAAAGGTTTTTGTGGGGCTTTGTAGGTCCCAAAGGAAGAACGCATGTGGAAGAAGAACGTAGTTTGTGGAGGGGGAGCTCTGGTACGCGGAAGTGAAGGTAGTATGAAAAGAGAGAATAGTCCATGGAAAAAGGATGATTCATAGATGTATAGTTAGTATGCAGATGTAGTACATGGAGGTAGTTTGAAGAGGTGGACCGAGGAGGTTTGTGAAGTTGGTATGTAGATGTGGTACACGATAGCAAAGGCAGAAGCAATCCGCGAACGAAGGGAAATTCGCAGAATTGGAAATAGTACGTGAAGGAGGTGTTCCACATAAAAACCTCTCTACATAGTATGCAGGAGGAGCATGTGGTTCTCAGAACACACTAGGAGGCTTTCAAAATCTTCAAATAAGTTTCTGAAAGTCATTTTTGTTACCTAAAAGTACGCGAAAAGGTGAATTTTATTCGTGAGTGAAAAAGGGACTTTAATAGAGAATCTAACTATAGTTGAGGATGCAAGAATTCATGAAAGTGAAGGGACTTACATGTCCATAAACAATGTTTGAACTACAAGTATATAAACTATGAGTGGAATCCTTTACAAGAGTAATGATCGAAGTAAGAGTAATATGGTGACCCTTTCCACCAGTAGTGAGCAAGAGAAAGAGGCATAGAGAGTAACCCTAGGGAATATAGTGAGCAAACCCAAAATCTTGTAAAGTTAGTGAGCTTGGTCATAGATGATCTAGCCTAAACTTTTTAATCATTATTGGCAGTGAGCCTTAGTTAATTTGTTACATCCACACATCATCATTGTATGATCCTTGGATGTAGCCCAGTGAGGATGAACTAATTAAAATTTATTGTGCCTTGTGCATGATTTACATTATTCCCATAATTTGAAATGTGAATGAGAGAGAATACAATTTTGTTTATTAACGAAAAAAAATCCAAAAGGGAAGAAATTTTAATCTGTGATACCTTGATTCACCCCCCTCTCAGGGTACTCAACCAAGTGGACCCAACAATTAGTATCATAGAGAAAGGTTCAAAGTCAATGGTTCTCTTTCATAAGAAAAAAATAGAGGTGGACAATCATAAAGGATTTTTTATCTTTGATAGAAATATTTTTCAACTATGGAAGAATGGGATACCTTTCTACTTATGATCATTATGAATGGATGTCTTCACAAAAACTATGCATGGAATATCAACTCACATCAATAGTGGTGCTTTATCAGAAGTTGAAAGAAGCGAATTAGATGTTGATTCTAAGGGTATCAATGCTTTAGGGGTATCCATATGAAACAAAATTTATAAAATGGTGATGTCCTGTAAAACATCACATGATATGTGGGATAATTTTTGAACATTTATGAGGGTGAAACAAAAGTCATAGAATCAATGTTTCAGGTTCTATGGACCAAGTATGATGATCTTGGAAGGAACCTCAATGAGACTTTTGATGCATTATTTGATAGGGTAAATGTTATTGAAGACGACATGCAGGGTCTTAGATATTCCGTCGAAGATATAAATATTCCAAAATGTATCTTGAGGAAAATTCCACCATGGTTCAATCCAAAAGTTTCAGTATTGGAAGAAAAAAGACCCAAAAGAGCTAACATTGGATAACGGGCATAGTACCCTTGTAGCATATGAAATTAAAAATGATGATAATGATACAATGGAAAAAAGGAATTCCAAATAAGTATCATTCAATACCGTGAAGAATCTCTCTGTTGGAGATAATCCTGAGGAGGACAAGTTTGATGATGTCATATAATTTCTCTCCTCAAATCTGAAAAGGGGAAATGGGAAGTTCAAAGGTAAACATCTATTTTTATGCTTTCAATGTAGAAATATTGGGAATTTTGCTGTAAATTGTCCTAATAAGTTTGATGTTGACAATGAATACCAGGATGAAATTCCCCAGAATAAGTATTCATAAAATTTCAAAGGTAAGAGAAGTACTAAGATAATGTTATTCAAAAATAAGAATCTGCTTTTAAAAGAAGATGAAAGTTCAGAAGAATATGAGGCAGAAGAGTTGGAGGAATACAAGTACCATAAATTAAGTTCTTTTATGGATGTTTTTGGAAATCATTTATCAAGAGAAGAAAGTGAAAATGAAGAAGGAGAAATTGATGGATGATTTGATCTTCAGGATGAACTATAATCTTTCCTTTAAGAGATAGATATTGTGAGAGCCAAAACAAAGATATCAAACAATGTTTTTCATGATTCCAAGCTCTATATGCTGAAGCAAGAAGAATAGAATTCTGAGATGAATGTAGAAATTGAAAAACATAAGCCTTTAGTGAAAGAAAGCTTATAAAAGGTTATTGAGTACCAAATCAAAATTGAAGAACATAAAATAGAAATTGATAGTTTGATTGAAACAAGAAAAGATCCAATCAAAAAATTGAATAACTAGAATATGAAGTTATTAGTCTACGACAAATAGATATATATGGGGAGAAACTATTAAATCTCTATTCAGCATTAGGAAAGAAGATCATACAGGAAATAGAGATGGTGAAATTTGAGAAGATTGGTTTAGAAGAACAAAAGCCCAAATCAACTCTGAATGATAATTATTGTATGGGGCATGATCTAAAACATAATTTATTTGAGGTTGAAGTCAAACCATAGGAACCCACTCCAATATTGAATATTGATTTGGGTCCGAAGTAGAATTAGATTATTCAGAGAACCGAAGGTATAACTAGTGGTGCATCATTGCAATACATGAATGTACCTCGCATAAGATGTTATTGTTGTTATTAGATGGGAAAATATAAAAATGTATGTTCAATAGAAAATATTTAATGAAGGGGAAAAATATTATAGAGGGGGTCATACAGAGCTCAGTATTCCAGGTCATCATTTGATGGTCCTTTTTTATGTGTAAAGGACTCGGGAAAATGGAAAGATATTCCACATCAAAAATGTAGAGGAATGTGCTGAGGGAAAAATAATTTGTATTTAAGAAGCATCCAAAAGTGTCATCAAGAGATCTGAAAATTCAAAATCTATTTTCATCTCTAATAGTTTAAGTTGGTCTATCATATATCGAGGAAGATCAAGATTATCATTCTATGTTGGGTATGAAGTCAAATACTTGGGTCAAAAATAAAAGGGCTGACCATGAGGTGGTTGTAGAAATTGAGTTCAAGGAATTAGATCGTACTAGGATATAGATCATTTATGGTGGATACACTTCTCACATGATGGGAAATAAGGATCTAGTGACCAAAATCATTTATGATAAAAAAGGTATCATAAGATTTGGTAATGATGAGGGCCTTGAAATTATCGATCATGGAGATCAATGAAACCTCGGCACTTCTGAATATTACATTGATTAGTCGGTTCAAGAAACAATGACCATCGGTTGATTCATTTGACAGGTATGTCTTCAGTTCCTGGGGTTTATTAGAAAGGGTGATAGTGATTTTGATCGACAGTATGCATATCATGATACATTTTGCCTCGGAGTAGGATTTAATCAGAGCTTGGTCCAGTGCTCCTCATATCTTCAAAAGATTTCAGTTCTACCTATTCTGATGGACATATGACTTCCATATAAAGTGTGATTACCCCACAATGGCAGTGTGGGTAAGTTATCCTAACCTCCCACTACTGTTCCAAAATCCCTCGGTTATTAGATTTCTAGGGAAATTATTTGGAAGATATATGTGTTCAGATATCCGTATTGAAGTGCTTTTCCACCCTGTTAATCTGTGGGTCTGTGTCGAAGTAGATGTATCCAAAGAGGATTTCAATTATGTTTGGATAATAATTGAGGATGAATTCCTGTTCAAACATGAGGTGGTATATGAATCATAAAATGATTTTTGTTTTGTCTGTAAGAGTCTAGGTCACATGATGGAAACATTTCGATGGGGACCTAAGAAGAAGATTGGTGGGGGCAGCGGTAAAGATCCAAAAACTCAATCCATGGTAGGATTTCCTATGAAGCCGGTTGGTGTGGAATATAAGGTTAAACCTGCAGTGGACGTGATCAGTGGTCTTCAGGAAGTGAATCCTTTGGTGAATGATGTCTTCAGATGCTTGAGGGAGGATATAGGTGGACCGCAATATGCTCCACCTGTAGAGGGTGATGCTATGGAGGAGGTGATACCCGGTAGTGGTCTAAATGTGTTGGATTCTCAAATGGTTGAAGAATAAGTAACCAGGTCTTCTAGGACAACTTCATATGTCGAGGCTGCGAGTGTAGGGATTGGAAGTAATGCCAGGGCTCTGGAATCTAAGGCAAAAAAGGGGGGGTGACTTTCTTGGTGGTAAGGTGCTGCAACGGGATCTAGGAAATTTTCCAAGTAGGGAGATGGCTGCAATTGTTTTGGACAATAGATTTGAAGGGTTTTCACCTGTTAATCTATAATAGGAGGCTGAAACTAATCAGGTCAAACACTCACTGAAGCAGAGATCATCTGGGATAGATTCTAACGATGGAGAATTTGAGCTATTATCAGGTGATATGAGAGAATAATTCTAGGGTGATCCAGTAAGCCCGAGGCATAGTAAGTGTCATAGGGGAATTCGGAAAGTGAGAAAAGACTATTCTTATTTACCACCACCAAGGGAAACTAGATCTGCGAAGAAGCTTAAAGTCAAGATGATGATTACTGATACTCTTTCCCCTTCCAAGGTTGATACTGGCCAATCACAAGAGTCTGGTTCAGTGATTGATCCTTCTCTGGAGCTGCTTATGCACTTAAGAGAAGAAATGGTGGAAACGGTTCTGATAATTAATGCTACTGATGAATAAGATAATAGGATGATGGGAAGATTTTTAAGGGTGCGTACCAATGGTTAGCAGAGTAACTGGATTAAAAAACAGGTTCTGATATTGATTTGGGGATTTAATTATAGGAATCTCAACCAAGAAGAGTACATTTATGCTTGGGACAAACTGGAAGATCATTTCGAAGATCTTCTGAAGGATGACCCCGATACTCAGGTTAGTACTATCTCTAGGAATCTAAGCAGGGAGATCAAATCTAATCGGCTAAAGTTGTTCTTTAATGGGTCATCTATTTCTTTTAGTGTCTGGACTTTTCTTTCTCACTTATTCTATAAAAGTGTGTCTTTAATAAAAAATTTAATTTTATGTCATTGGGTCTAAAATAATAATATTTCTTGAGTTTGTGCATATTGATTTGTGTGGGACAGTTTATCCACGGGTTATTTATGAGAGGATATATTATGTTATCTTTATCGATGATTATAGTAGAATTGTATGGGTTTCAATGATCACCCTCAAATATTAAGTGTTTAGTTGCATTATAAGATATTTACGGGAATGTGAGAAGATTCTCGGTAAGAAAATACATATGATTCGAATAGATAATAGAACAGAGTTCAAAAATATCCAAGTGGAGGATTATCTTGAAAAACATAGGATGAGGTATCAAATTTCAATTGTAAGAACTCCATCGTAGAATGGAATAGTTGAGAGAATAAATCATATTTTCAACAACATGGCTAGAATAATGCTCATTGAGAAATACCTTCCAAATAAATTTTGGAAAAAAGCAGTGATGACAACAATATAAACTTCAAATAGAGCTTTACTTTGTCCAAAAGATGACAAGAATGCATATGAGTTATGTTATAGAAAGAAGACATAATTGAAGTAATTTCAAGTCTTCATAAGTAAACGTTCCATTATCAGTGAGGAAAAGAATAGGAATTTTGATTCCCATGGGAATGAAAGTATATTTCTTGGATACTCAAAGAAAATAAATGCATATAAATTCTTCAATAAGTGGCTAGAAAAGACAGTTGAAATTCATGATGTTACTATAATGTAGAATGAACAAAATATTCAGAAAATACTTGATCAGACTTAGGTGGATAGTGATGAAGAGACGATCAGGATAGAAGAAGCTCCATCTCCAAAGGATGGTTCAGAAGAATACTCAGATAATGAGAATAAATCATTGTCTACCCAGAGACCTGTGAGAAGAGATGAAATTGACAAGAATTTCATAATTGGTGATCAAATAGCACCAATGCAAACAAAGAGAATCAAGACTCTATAATAAGCATCATACTTATCATAGGTGGTACAGAAATGTTATAATTAAGTGGTTAGAGATGAGAATGGGTTTCAAGCTATGAACGATGAGTTTGACCAAATTGAAAAGAATCAAACATGTGAGATTGTTTTGAGACCAGAAGACAAGAATGCCATAGGGATGAAATGGGTCTTTCACAATAAAATAAATGAATATGGTGTTGTGATTCGAAACAAAGCACGACTTCTCTGAAAAGGGTACTCCCCGATAGAGGGTATAAATGTTGATGAAACATTTTCACATGTTTCAAGGCTATAGACAATAAAATTATTCTTGACCACAAAAGTGAAAAAAAAGTTCAAGGTTTCCCATATGGATGTCAAGTTAGTATTTCGGAATGGAGTACTATTATAATAAGTTTACATTGATTAGCCATATGGTTTTCTCATTCATGAAGATTAGAATAGAGTTTTTTGACGGAATAATGTTTTATATGATTTAAATAAACAACCAAGAGCATGGAATTCAAGGATTGACAAATTTTTGAAGATGCTCATGTTTTAGCATGGTGGAGTTGATTAAAATCTATATTTTAAAAATTGAAGTAATAAAAGGATGACGGTGTTGATTTATGTTAACGACATAATCTTTGGTGGATTAGATAAAGCACAATGCATACAGTTTTCTAAATTCACGAAAAGTGAGTTTGAAATTCTAATAATTGGGGAACTAATGTTTACATTGGTTTACATGTAACACAAGGAAAGAATGGTACATTCATTTATCAATATAAATATGAAAAGGAAGTTTTGATAAGGTCTGGAATGGATAAATACAAAGAGATAAAAACTCTAGTTGTTACCTAGTAGAAACTATCATGGGATGATGAAGGAAATAAAATTAATATCCTAGAATACATGAAAATCATTGGATGTCTGTTGTACCTAACAATGAAAAGGCCTGGTATTGTATTTTCCACATGCCAAGTAGTGAGATATCAAAGCAATCCCAAGGAGATAAATATGATTTCAGTGAAAATAAAACTTCGTTATATCAAGGGCATAGTGTATTTTGGTTTTATTTATAATAATTAATCTCTGCCAAAGATATTTGGATATAAAAAATTAGATTGGTATGGATAAGTAGATGATAATAAATCAATGTTCATAGGTGACTTTTATCTTTGAGGATTGTGTATTTATTAGTTTAGAAAGAAACAAGACTGCATTTCATTAAGAACTGTAGAAGCTGAGTACATTTTGTCTAATTAGGCATACACACAATTATTATAGATGAAGCAACAGCTTGAGGATATGGGAGTTGCAGTGAAATCTCAAATCAGAATTTTTTGTGATAATTCAAGTGCTATAAATCTTATCAAAAATAAATTCCATCACTGAAGGAAAATGAACAATGAAATCAAATATCATTTTATCAAGGAGAAGGTAGAGAAAGGGCTAGTGATGTAAGAGTATGTGCCAATAAAACAAGTTTTATATAATCATACAAGGTCATTACCCAAAGAATAATTTCAATGGCATAGATTGGCTCTATAATTCCATTTAACTCCCCTCGCATAAAAAAGTGTGGATGTGGGACCCCCTCTAGCTAATTTATGGTTTGTTTTTCCATTAATGTATTGATATGTGTTATTTACCCTATTGTATAAAACCTTGAAGTGCCCTTCCGGTTTTTTGAAATAAGGGGAGAAAGTGTGAATATTCTAGGAGGAGAAAAGACACATGTAGAGGCTATTTAGTGATGCAAAGATATAGGTGTAGTTGAATTTGTGCTGAATCTATTTTAAGATATAGAATGATAGCAGGAGCATTAAATCTAATGATACTTGAAGTGATCAATCAAAGATTACATATCATGACAACTGAGGTTCATGATGAATGCAGTTCATTTATTTCAAGAGTTGGTGTTAGCAATGAAGTGATTAATTGATGAAACTTTCATTATACTATTATTTCTCACGTTGATCATGGCTCATGTGGGATTAGAGTATGTGTTGAGTAAATCTGTGATTTCTATATTAATCGCAAGAAGTGAATGCTTATTGAAAAATCAAGGAGCCTTAACAAGGTATCAAAATGAAAAAAATTGTTATGAGAAGAGTTTTCAACCAACCCAATGGAGATATTTTTGGGAAAAAAATTCATCAATGTGTCCTATCAATATGTTTTTGGTGTGATTCTGTTTGTTGAAAAAGTTAGATGACTATGAATGATTCTGGTTGGTGTTTTCCGAAGATAGGTTTTTAAGGTTTCATAGTTTCCTAGTATTTTCCAAATTTGGGGGCCTTAAAATTAAGAACATGTGTTTGTAAAAGGAATTTTTTCATAAAAAGAGTGAATAGTATGAAGAACTGTAAAAAAAATCATAAAAATAAGGAAAGTGCGTACCTCAAAACATAGATCGTGTAACATATCTAGGAATGGTTTGTGGCTGCGTACTGAGTAGTGGGAATGGTACACAGAACGGTTCACTGTGAGGTGATCATGGAATTTGAAAGGCATGGAGGTTCATGAAATGGTGTTCCGCATAGGAAGAGATGCACTATGTGGAAAGAGGGAAAAATAGTATGAGGATGACATGTGGTTCGCAGTGGCAGAAGTGGTTTGCGGTGGAGGTGGTGTTTCCTTAAAGATTTGGTGAATCTTTGTTTAACTGATTAAGTAGATATCTTTTCCAATATAAGGAGGATTAATCCCTATGATTTAAGACATAGTGAATATCATTAGAGAACTTCTCTTTTCTCTGAGATTTCAGTGAAGTCCAAAAGTGGTTCAATTGGAAGAAATTCTACCGAAGGTTTTTCCTAGAAACTATATCCTACAAAGGATACGGTTCACAGAGGAAGAAGGTGTGGTATATAAGGAAATCTTAAAAGGATAAGTAGTTAGTAGGAAGAAATTCCTCAAAGGGTGAAGAAGTTGGCAGAAGTAATTCTTTGAAAGGTTTTAGTGGGGCATTTTAGGCCACAAAGAAAGAATTTATATAGAAGAAGAAGGCGGTATGTGGAGGGGAATATAAGTTACCTGGAAGTGATTATTGTACATGAATAGAGAATAGTTTGTGGATAGAGGGTGATTCCCATAATCAGAGTCAGTATATGGATGTGGTACACAGATGTAGTATATAGAGGTATTTCATAGAGGAAAAATGAGGAGGTTTGTGGAGTCATTACATAGAGGTGGTATGCAATAGCGAAGGAAAAAGTAGTCCAAGAATGGAGGGTGGTTTGCGAAAGTGGTAGTGGTACATGGAGGAGGTGTTCCACATAGAAAACTCGCTACATAGTATGTGGGAGGAGTAGTTGGTACATGGAACACACAAGGAGGCTTGAAAAAGATTCAAATAAATTTGAGAAAGTCATTTTAGATACCTAACTATACGTTGAAAGGTGCATTTCATCTACAGGTGAAAATGGGACTTCAACAAAACATTTAACTATAATTGAGAAAGAAATAATAAATGAAAATGAAGGGACCTACATATCTATAAATTTTGTTTGACCTAAAAGTCTATAAGCTTTCAGTGGATTCCTTTCTAGGTGCAGTGAGTGAAGGAATAGGAAGATGGTGACCATTTCCACCGGCAGTGATCTAGAGAAAAAGGCATAGGGAGTGACCCTTGGGAATGTAGTTAAATTACCCTAAATCTTATAAAGGAAGTGAGCCTGGGAAAAGTAGATCTAGCCTAAACTTTGTACTCATTATTGGAAGTGAGACTTAGTGAATTTTGTACATCGACACATTGTCATTTTACCCTCCTTGAATGTTTCCCAGTGAAGGTGAACAAAGTAAAAAGTGTTCTATCCTGTGCATGATTTAAATTTTGTTCATAATTTTCAATGGGAATGAGAAAGAAGGGTGTTTTGTTTAATAAAAAAATAAGACCTGAAGGGGAAGAAATTTTAATCTGTCATACCTTAATTTACCCCCCCCTCTTAGGGTATTCTACCAAGTGGACCTTACACCAATTATGGTATAAATTATTATATCCCATTTCACTCTCATTTAACCCTCTTAATAACCTTTATGCACACCAGTTACCATACCAAACATTTTTAAGGGTTCTTTTAATTTCTCCGATTTCATAATGATTCTTTATTATACTATTACTTCTATTTCAAATTAAATATGTTTGGGAAAGACCTTACATATCCCTATTACTATCCATTTCAAAATAAATGATGATATACCCATTTCTCTCTCATAACCCCATTTTATGAATTTCTATACGATGTTGTTATGCTGCCGAAATTTCACTATGATTTACCATGCCAAAATAATTGCATAGTGAATACCATAACCATTTATCTATTAAGGGTATTAAGCTTTATGAACATAATCTTATTGATTGTGGACTTAAATGTATTCATTCCACATTTCTAGATCATGGAATAAAATTATGATGTTGAATGAATCCATGTTATATGATCTATGAGGCACACATAAGCATGAGATTGAAATTTTAATGAAGGGTGCACCTTGCTAGTGCTCTAATGAATTGGGTAATGTTAACTATCATGATACATCATGTTGGGATATGGGTTTACCTAATTCTTTTATTATCATTTCTTCTATCATGAAGTCTTGGTAGTTTATATTTGACTTATGTTTATGATGCAGTGTTTTATGTTGTTTCCACATTTCCTATGTTATGATTATCATGCAATATAATTCCTTATTATTCATGTTCCTTTATACCTCATTGATATGATTTTTATAACATGTATTATTATCCTCATGTTATGCCATGTTTACTCCCTTACCAGGATTTATATCTCACACCTTTCTTATGTATGTTTTTAGGTTATCCCATGAAGTGTTAAGTACGAAGGAATGTTTTTGTCACGTCAAAGAATTTTTCAATAAATATGTTGTATTTAATGTTTTAGGTTCTTGTGTATTGTTACAAAACCCCAAAAAACTAGACCTATAGATCATATGAGTTTTATTAAGTGAAATTTTATGTAATAAAACATGTTTAGATATGAAATAAAGAGCATGGTTGTTATAGTTTGTATCAGAGGATAGGTTTAGTAATTTTTTGGATTATGATTATAAAACCCTGGTAAAAACACTTAAGGATAAGACTAAGTATAAGAAAAAATTCCTAAATTTTTTTAAGTATAAAGTAAGTGGTTTATATAGAAAATGAATATCTCTCTAGATACTACATGTATATGTGGTTTTGTAACTAATGTACCTAAGAGCAACAACTCTGACAAGGTGTTCCGAGCCTGAATCGGGATAACCTGGTACACGAAAATGTGCCTTACTATGCACCTTGTTTGACACTCTAGGTGGATATTATTTGGTAAATTGATAATATCACTAAAAATCATTATTAAGGGAACAAAAAATCCCATAATAATTTATGTTAGGAAGTAGATCATGGATTACATAGATTGAAGTGTAGAAACTCATAAGTTAAGGAGATAAATGTAATTCATAAGTTATCCCTTTATCTTCATTTAATTCCCCTTTATGTGTTTAATATTTTGAGATACTCATCCCTAATTTCCCTTTTATTCTATCCAATGGATGGAAATAGGAGGAATTCTGCTAACAAACTTATGTAAAGGGTAATGTGATGATTTCCCTAATGAGATTCCCAACCTGATGGGAGCGGGAACCACAAACTCTATCATGATACTCTCTCAGTTAACTCAATTTTTGAATAGAAACCTCGACCCTGAGGGGAGGCCAACCCCCCCCCCCCCCCCCCCCCCCACACACACACACACACAAGAGAGAGAAACATGTAGGTGAGAGCTTTATGAGACAAAGAACTCCTACTTTCAGTGGATCAACTGATCCCTTAATCATAGAGAAATGGATCAATTTAATTGAAAATATATTATCCACACTTCAATGTTCCGAACAAGAGAAGGTGCTTCTACATGTTTATCATATGGAGGTTTAAGATAATAAATGGTGGATACTAATCATGAATATAAATCCTAAGGAAGATATTGAAACAATGGAGTGGATGGAATTCCAAAAAAATGTTTTTTGATAAATATTTTCCCCGTAGTCTATGTCTTAAAATTGAAGGATATTTTTATACACTCAATAAAATGGATGATGAATCAGTTAGGGTGAATGAATAAAACCCTAAAATAATTTCATGATACACCTATATTTTTTTAGTTACCCTTGAATGCAAATTTGAACACTTCATTGGTGGGTTAAAGCCTAGTCTATGAAAATCCTTGATAATCTGTGACTTTGATAGCTATGAGAAAATTGTCTAATGTTCCCTAAAATTTGAGATAGAGATCGGTGAATATCAAGGGTATCATGGGAATAATAAATGAAAAGGATGAATTTAATTCTTATGGTCCAATGGATAAATCCAATGGTGCTAAAAAATTACAGCACCCCGCTTTCCAAAGGTGCGGAAAAAAGCGCCCAGAAAATTGCCTAAGGGAAACAAGGAAATTATTTATGTGGGGAAGACAGTGGAACATGTCCAAGGATTTATGATAGGATAAAATCACCAATGTGAAAGTGGAAAGAGGCACTTTGGTCAACCCTCAACGCATTGTTCAGTTATTTAATTGTAATGAACAATGACACTTTGTGAACCAGTTCACTAAGCTAAGGGTTTTCGGAGGAAAACGAAAACCTCTAAGGTAGAAACACTACAAAAAATGACAAATTTAGAGGGGTTATTTTTTAGTTTTCAAGGGGTTATAACACTTTCTGAATACATTAGTGGTGATTATGAGGAATCACTACTAATGTGCATGTCTACTATTGTTAGAGTCTATTTTGAGGAACCACTGGTAAAATAATGGTTACCTTAGCGATAGTTACATTAGAGGGGGTTTAAACCCCATAAAATGTTAACCTAAATTCACCAGGATTACTTGTATTAGAGGTTATTATAACCATGAACACCTCTAATGGAGGTTTTTTAGGGGAATTTTTAACCGCCCCTAATGGTGATTAATTTAGGGGTAGTTCAGAAAACCGCCCTAAAAGCTTCTATATTTTTTTTATAAAAAAATCCAATCCATCCGGACCCTATAATTCTCTTGTGTCACCCTCATTATACCTTCATGTTCTCTTGTTCCTTCCCTCATCTTATCACGGGTGGCCTTCCCTCCCTCACATTCTCACCATTCGTCCCCTCTGATTCCTCATGGGTACGTGTATTCCTTATCTCATGCCTGAATGGCCCGAAGGCCTTAATTTTTATTGATTTTTGACAACCCCCCTTTCAAGGGATGAGGGGAAACCCTTTCAAGGCTCCTAGGATCAAGGATTACATGGCCCGTAGGCTTAGGAGATTACATGACCCGAAGGTCTTAGGGAATTCAAACAGACTATCTACAAGGAACTGGCCCTCCCTAGCATCTGCATCCAGATAGTAGCTCTCCACCTTTGCATGATCGTCTGGCTAGGCTTCCTATGCAAGCACAGGCTAGTACCGATGGCATTGCCATACCCTCTCATTCTGACAATCCATTTGGCTCTACTCTGGTGAGTGCACCTGCTTTGAATCCTCTTCTGAGGCTGCTCTTTTTTTGTAGTGTGTCGGGGGCCTGCATTCATGTGTCCCGAAGGCCTTGAGGTGGCCCTAAGGCCTTAAGGTGGCCCTAAGGCCTTGAGAATCAACTGGACCAAAGGCCTTGGGTGGCCTGAAAGCCTTTCAGGACCCAAGGACCAAACCGGTGACCCGAAGGCCTAGATGGATGAATAGTTCCAGCTGCTACAGTATCGAACAGTGCCTGCTACAGAACTGCTACAGTACCCCAGAAATATGCCTCCACCTGGATTTGATCTCAGGTCTCTTGAGCGCACCTAGCGAGTCCTCACCAACTGGGCTGAGGCTCATGTGTTATTCCTTCTCTCACGCTTCTTCCAATTCTAGTAATTCCCCGGTGTCATTGTAAAATTATTGTTGGTGGGAGTCAAAACTCCCAATCTTCAGTGTAACATCCAAGCACCTATGTCATTCAGGTTTCTACAATTAATGTACATATTAGTATATTTATATATGTTATTGAGGGTTATTTATATAAATAATATTTAAATAAATATTTAAATACATATAAATATATAACCTATATTTATTTATATAAATTAATATATAAATTTTTTATAACATGTATTTATATTATAATAAATTTCTATTATATTCAATTTATACATTTAAATAAACTATATATTTTATATTTTCATCTACAATAATTTGATTAAATATATTTTATAATACTATTTATGTTATGTATATACACATACATTTATATATTTATGTAAATTGTTTATATACATAAATACATATTTATATATTATATACATGTTTATTTATATAATATATATAACTATTTTTTAATGTATTTATACAATGTCTTTAAAAAAATTCAATAATTTATTTCAATATATATTTATTAATATGAGAATTAAAATATGTTTATTTATATATACTGTATAATATTATAATCAACTAATATTATATGAAATACATATATATGAAATACAATTTATATAAATATTTATATAATGTTATATGGAATACAATTTTATATTATATATAATTAATATGTATATTATATATAATTAAAATGTATATAATATATAATTATTACTATCTGAAATAAAATGTATACGAATATTTATAAATTGTATTTAAACACATATAGTTATTATTATGCACATTGATATATATGTATTTGAATAAATATATTTGTATAATATTGTGTACATTAATATATCTTTATTCATATAAATTGTATACCATATATATAATATTACGTTTATATAATATAAAAGCATAAACAAGTTATATTATAATATATTTATTATTATAATAATATAAAATATAAAAACTACAAGCTTGAGTTTCTATATGATATATTTTTTAAATAAATTATATTTATATATACATTTATATAATTTGTTTATGATTTTATATTATATATAATTAATAATATATGAATTACAATTTATGAAAACAAAAATATATTAATGTACATAATATTATATAATTATATTTATGTATACATATAAATACAACAAAATAAAGTCATATAAATATTTTACATAATATGTTCATATAATGTATTGAAATACATTTATATATAATTTTTTAATTATATATATATACATACTATGGAATTTGATTCTTTAAATAGTCAAGGTTCAAAACCTCCTCTAATATCATAAATTAGAGGGGCTTTTGAACCACTTCTAATTTAAGGACATTAGAGGGGGATTTCAAACCCCTCTAATTTAATACATTAGATGTGGTTTTCAACCCCAACTAATTTGAGACATTAGATTGTTTTTTTGAATCCCAACTAATTTAAGAAATTAGATGGGGTTGTGAACCACATCAAATCTCATTGATTATCGATGGTTACGAACCCCCTCAATTTTCTTAAATTAAAGGATATTGAAAACCCCCCTGTAAAATCCCACTGAATATTAAAAAAAATAATGTTAAGCATTTTAGAGGTGGTTCACAACCCCCTCTAAATTTGATGATTAGTGAGGGTCGCACATATCCCACACTAATTAATATAGAGAATTAATTTAGAGGGGGTTGTTTATAACCCCTTTTAATTATATATAAAATTTATTTAGAGTGGATTATACATAATCCCCTCTAAAAAACCCCTGCTAATCACCCTGTATTTTTGTAGTGAAAGGGTGAGATTTTTCAATCAATACCACTGAGGTGGATCCTGACAATGAAGTTGTAACAGGTGCACAAGTTATTCATTCAAGAATAACAAACATAATTTTTTATTCTTGTTCTACGCATTCCTTAATATCACAAAATTTTAGTAGAACTATTCAAAAACCACCACAAATCATGAAAGTAGAGATGTTAGTGATAACGGGAAATGGGGAAATTATTTCATCTCATTAATATAACTCCTCCCCTATCAAAATTTGTTAATAGAACTTCCTGGAGAACCTTTTCATACATCCCTTGGTGTAATTTTATGCACTTCTTGGCATGGAATGGCTTTCCCTATATAGACCAAACAAAAATTTCCACAATGGGGAAATCACTCTCCAAATGGTGAATCGGCCTTGAAATCTATACAAGTGTGAGGATGAGGATGAATCTTCTTTAGAAGAATAATCTCAAGCATGGATATTAATTCCCTATGAGAAATCATATCTAGATTAAATGATTGATTATAAGGAAAGGATCAGCATTGAAGAGATGCTTATTATGAGGGAATATGCTGATGTGTTTCCTAAAGAATTACCCAATCTCCCTCCTAGAAGAGAGGTATATTTCTCGATCAATATTATACCTGGGTAATTGCTTATATCCAAGACTCTATATAGGTTCAGTGTAGTGGAACTTGAGGAACTAAAGAAACCACTATATGAGAATTTATATAATGGGTTTAAACACCCAAGTGCTTCACTATGGGGTGCACCAATCCTCTACGTCAAGAATAAGGATGGGTCAATGTAACACCTCGAGATTTCATGAGATATATTATTTTTAATTTCTTTGATGTCATGTGTTGTATACTACCCCATGATTTTCTTACGCTATATGCAACACCGTATTACTTTGAAATATACAAAACACTATTCTTGGATTTTGTTACACACAAGTTGAAGTTATTTTGATAGAATTATTTTCAAGAAAGGATAAGTATAAGTGATAATTAAATATTATAACCTAGTAATTATATTGGTGGGTATGAATAGTTTTAACTTTAATCTAAAAAACTATTTAAATAAAAATTAGTGAGTCTATAAAATAATAAAATCACACTTTATGGATTTTATTAGTGCAATATATATGTAATATATTAAATGTAATGTTTTAATTTCATCTTGTATGTTTTATATATATGATATAAGAACAAATTCAATTTTTTTGATAAAAGAAGTGTTTTTCAAAAAAATATAGTTTTACCACCTTTTGATGGAGAACATTTATTAAATATAGTTTTTTGGAAATTTTATCAGAACTATTTTTTATAATAAACTTATTATTTGGAATTGGTACATCAGAATTTACCTAGGTTAAAATTTTGGTATTTTTCAAATGAAATTCATATTTTAATGAATAGTGAAAAATACTACATCTTAATTGAAAACTGCCTTTTCGGTTAATTTATTTATATAGTTAGATTATATTTTTAATTGGTTTTAAATTGTAATTTTATTATGTTTATATTATTTAATCCAATTTTGGTCATTGGAAATAATTTCACATATAAATTCGACAAAAACACAAGTCGATATTTTGATAATTTTTACTTCTTAAAAACATGATTTCTGGTTGTGAAAACAAGAATTAAATTTAAATTAATTAATGAAATATCTATGTTCTGAATTTTGAAAAATGGATTCCATATTTGGAATCAGTGGGTCTAAATTATTTTAATATGTTACTTTTTTTAATATTATGAATATTAACTACGGTAATTTTATATTTACCATAGTTGAAGGTAAATCAGATAAATTAGGGTAACAAACAATATGATAAAGATACTATAATTACCATAAAACCTAATAAAATCATATTGGATGAATTAAAATATCCCAATAACACCTAAGGGTTGGAATTTATTCTTTTAATGGACTTTTTTCTATGGAAGTGATATATTTATAATTAAAACAAAATAATGTGACAACATGTTACTCTATTATCTCTTATAAGTATAATAATTTTAATGTAGTGATAAACTTGTTAAAATATCAAAAATAAATAGTCTCCAGAAATATAATTAAATTATATACATAATTTTAATTTATTTAGTAATTTTTAAGATTAAATAAGTACCATTAACGATGACACAATAGTGATGTAGAAATTATTTTATTAATATAAATATCAAATAAATTTATTTAAAAATTAGAAGAAATATAATATGAACTAATTAATGTTCTACACAAATTTTATAGGTTAATATGACATGTTAGGAGTCTATTAAATATTTTTTTTCAAATTTATATTCTCTGTGGATTTTATTTAAAGTCAAATAGATGAATAGTGTCAAAATTGGTACTATTGATATTTTATAAATATAATATTTATTAAATTATTGAAAAATAAAAAAAATATTTAGAATTTACAAAGTAACAAATTATAAGGTCTAAAATGACATAAATGATCCAATTAGGGAAAATTCACAACATATAATTAAATATTTATAAACATTTAATATTTAGAATATTATTACCACAATTATGATTAAATAGATTAAATAAGGATAAATCAAAATGATAGGGTTTAAAATAAAATCAAAACATGTCTAAATTTTATTGGTTGAGAAGATTATTACCCCTTCTCATCTTATCTTGTAAATAATTCTCTTTATAAACATCTAGATTTAAGAATTAATTTATATTAATTTAATAGTTTTGGTATTTCTAAAGGGGCCCCTCTCCAATCTTATAAAAGTGAACCTCTATTTCTCTTTTAATCAAAACTCTAAATCCATTTTTATCTTCCAAAACCTAACCATTTCCTCTAACTACATCCCTCACTTCATCCTAGCAGCCACACATTATGCATAACTTCATCCTAAGGAGATATTTTGTGCAAATCAAAATTAGATACTCAAAAAAGTGGTAAATATTTTGCCACCTCTTTAAAAATTCTTTTCTTCTTATACTTCTTCTTCTTATGTTGTTTATATAATAAAGTAATAAATACAGAATCTAATACATTATTAGTTGTTATTATAATTATGTTACAACCCTATATCTCCTTGTATCCATCCTACTAATAACAATATCACCATGCGTGCATGTGTACATCTTATCGTGTCCATGTCGTGGTGTAATTTGTTATTCAACAATACATAATTTGGATCAGTATAATTATGAGTATAATGGATTTAAATAATGTATATAATATGATAATTATTCTTTATAATTAATATAGAATCCCATTCTATTCCATTTAACCATTAAGTGAATGATATTATTGCTCGTGCGTACATATGACATACCATCTTCACAATGCGATGTGATTCATTTTACATGATCTTCATTAAACAACAATTATATACATTAATGGACTGAATAAATATGATATATATTATACTAATATCATTACATAAATGATATAATTATAACCAATGAATTGGAACATGAACTTATCTTACAAAATATGCATAAGAACACAAATAAAATAATATCTGAATAATGTGTGACACTGAAATGTTACTAACAAACAGAAGATAAGATGATCATATATGATACCATTAAAATGACTATGATTCTGGAATAAGTCAATAACATTATTTAAATCATTATACAAGTGTTTTGGATACATACAAGGCATATTGGACCTAAGGTAAGGGATGATTACACAATCTCATTATTATTTGAGATTATTTATATATAAGTATTTACTGGGGTATATTTATCATCCATATCCATGTTTCCTAAATATGTAATATTAGTTTTATTCTTCTTCAATTTTTAAATTCAATTTTACCCATTGGTAAATTTTTATTAAATGGTATGAAATGAAACTTTTGGCATTTTTTGATTGGAGGTAATTTTTGACTTTTCCAGTAAAAGTATGAGTAAATGATTTTTTTTTAAATTACCCAGAATGAATGGATTTTTACATCTTCATAATGCCTTATTTACATTAATATTACTTTACATGATTTCAGGTTTATTTTCAACAAAATTATTTTCTTTTAAAATTGAGTGGCATTTTGAGAAAAAAAATGTTTTTGAAGAAAAAAGGATATTTTCCTCAAGAATTAAGTTCAAGTATTTTATCAAAATTATTCTCCATATTAGATGAAGCTCTCTAGATAGGGTTATGTTTATATCACTATTATTACTATTATTTGATTGTGTTAATTACGGAATTTTATTTTATTTGGATTATTTTATGATTGAATAATGTTTAATAAACCCATTTTCTCCTGGGTTATGCTATGATGAATGATTTATGTTTTCATGGCACAAGTAATAATGATTTCATTACGTGGTGGGTGGGACCTATATCTCCATCCAATTCATTGGGTAATGATTTATATCTTTTTAGATAGACCCGACTGTAATAGAATGTAAATTCAGTTCATTAATACATGGATGGAATGATCAGTAAATCAAGTTTAGTACTAAATGGATGGAACGACAAGTAAACCTGGTTCAGTAATGGACATTGTCCACTATTATGGTCGAATTATAAATTCCTTGTCTACTGTGGAAATCAAATTATGTTCTTATTTGTTTTCCACAGTTCCATTCTTTATCGAAATGATATTTTTTCATGATTCATGATTCTATTTTAATTTATGAAATATGAACTACCAATATTTATTTAATGACTTAATATTTTGGAATATGATAAATATTTTATGTTTTTTTGAAATTTATATTCCTGTTTTTACATTATTATGGTTATGTTTTGTATGATTTTTTCTTGGATTACCCTTACTGAGCATTTGATCTCACCCCTTTTCATGTTTCTTTTACCCCATGATTTGAGTAAGGGTATTAAGAATGATGTGTCAAAATAGGTTTTATTTATAAAGGATAAATCATGAGACAATGTAGATATTTTATTAACCAGTTGTTTATGTTTTCTAGTTTCCAAAGGAACTAAACTAATACGGTATTTAGGCATCTGTTTGTGTCATGTATTATATATTCCTCAAAATTAATGTAATGTCCATGTACATCAAGATGGGGTATTTAGAGTTGGTTCCAGAGTGAAGGTTTAGTTAACCTTAGGAAACTTGGATGTGAAAACTTTATAGAGATCCCTAGAGATATTTAAATGGTATTTCAAGGTATGTCTCTAAGGGTAAGTCTAACTATAGGTTACAACCCTAGAATTATGCTAATTATCATGAATAACATAGGATTAAACCTAATATGTTAGATATTAATTGCTCTCCCCCTTGATTATGTTGTTTTCATAGTATGATTTTTGCCTCTCACACTATTATTTATGGGTTTTAGACAATGAATGGAACCTGAATGAACCGTGTTAATGATCAATGCATTGGGCAATTAAATGATTGATCTCATGAACAACCAAATTTTATGAGAGATGGAATGAAAAATATTATTTTTATACTTCCACATGATCTGAATAATTATGGACTTCCAAATGAGTACAGAAGGGAAAAAATTGTGTTGAGTCCTTCATGAGGCAACGTCCACCTTTTTCAGTGGGTCTTCTGATCCACTTGTTGCTGAACAATGGATGAGTACCATTGAAAATATATTTTCCATCCTTCTTTTTTCATAACATGAAAAATTCATTTTGGTAGTTCATCGTTTAGAAGGTGAATGAGACCATTGGTTAAATCTAATCAATAAAAAAAGATATCAAGATGAAATTGAATCCATGTAATGGGACAAGTTTATGAAGTTATTTTTCAATAAGTTATTTCCTCGTATTATTTGAAAAAATATTGAATAGGAATTATTTGTTCTTAAGAAAAAGGATGCTGAATCTATTTGGTACATATGAGGAAAAATTTAAAAGACTTTCAAGGTAGGTTTCTGGTTTTCTCGTTCATCCAGAAAGTAAATTTGATCGATTCATCAGTGGCTTAAAACCATGTACTCAAAGGGATGTAGATATAAGAGACTTTAGTATCTATTATGAGATTTTGAATTGTGATATCAAGTTAAAAATAGAAGTTGGTGTTACATATCAATATAATGGTTTTAAAAAGAAATGAATGATGGGGTTCAAGTGAAAATATCAAAGAGATGGTGAAAAGAAGATGGATGTTTCCTTATGTTCAATGTGTGGAAAGAAGCACGGTAGAGATTTTCTTAAAGGGACTAGAAAATTTTTTATGTGTGGAAATGAAGTTCATCGGGTAGTTGAGTATCTAAATAATGGGAAAAGGGTTTCTAATTATGTGAATAGAGAAAATAAAATAGAGAACGCACCACCCACACATCAATTCTACAAGTGTAAGTAAATGGGGCATTATGCTAACCAATGCCCTAATCCAAGGGATATAGATGATTATCAACGTCAACAACCTCTTAAGGCCAAAGTCAAATTAAAATCACATGCGATCACTATTGTCGATGTTGAGTATGACAATGAAGTGGTGAAATGATTAAGTGTTTATGTAAAGGGATTCCAAAATAGTGTTTTATAATCTCTTTTATAGTATTATGAAATATAGGAATATCTATGTTTTGGTCCATCGAGGTTTCTCGTAAGTATATGGTACTGGTAACCATGAAAAGTGATTGAAATATTTTTTGGAAAGAACATGATATGTGAACAATGAAGAGATATAGAGATTATGATATTTTTGATAGTATTAATAGACTCGTGGATAATATAAGGAAAATGTGATATCATGGTTTGAGTATATAGAATTTTTTTCTATTTTTGGTGTGCGGAAAGAGTTAATTTTGACAGAATGCATGTTTTCACTATGGTTCTATGGTAATTCATATTATTATCATGTTTCAGGAGAATTCATGATTAAGATATTCACAGGTTTAGAATGTGACAACCAAGAACTACTTTATGAGATATGAGAGATAAATTTTAATTCAATTTAGCTCACCTCTTTCTAAAATTTTATATTTTCTGTTTTGGTATGGATTATAATGTTATCCATTTAGGTATAGTATAAGTTATATTCTTGTTGATGTTTGTTATATTATTGTTTTATCTCACTATAGGTGGACTTATGCATATATTATTTCCTATATTAACCTTTTATTTGAGATAGATGGAATGACCTATCATTTTATTACATTATCTACCAACACTTCAAGAATGAAAAATTCAACTTCATTTCATTAAATAAGAGATGAAGTGGAAATTGTTCGAGGAAAAAACAATGGTGATATTGTACCAAAATCAAGTAAGTATTTATTATCATTCAAAATTATAAAAATTTATGGAAAGTATCTTGAAGAAAAAAAATGTTATCTTAGTTCCTTCTTATCCAAAAAATCAAATGGTCCCTTAAATCATAGCAGATTAATGGCTTTCTGGTTGTTAACTATATCCAAACCTTTTCCTCTATCACTATCCATCAGAACATGATGGTTAGAATTTTCTTTTATATCCATGTTTTCAATTCCCACCTATGTTCTCCTATGTTTAAACCCAATGATGAGTTACTTTGGGTTAACGTTATGTTTGTAGCTTTCCTTTTTAAAATGTAGTTTTGGTATTCCTTTTTACGATGACAATTTCTATGAAATAAACATTCAAGTAGTAAATAATTTATAACCCCAATGAATTTCAGGGGTGAAATTAATTTTAAGTGGGGTACAATGTAACACCCCAAGATTTTATGATATGGATTCTTTTTAATTTCTTCTATGTCTTGGGTTTTATGCTACACCAACATTAACTTTCTCTATACACAACGCCATATTACCTTGCAGTATATGAAAAACTATTCTTGGCTTATGTTAAACACTAGTTCAAGTAATTTTCATAGAATTGATTTCATGATATTCCAATTAAAAGTTATTAATAAATATTATAACATGTCATTATAATGGTGGGTATGAATATTATTAACTTCCTTCTAAAAAACTATTTAAATGAAAATAAGTGAGTCTATAAAATAATAAATTCACTCTTTATGGATTTTACTAGTGAAATATATATTTAATATATTAAATTTAATTTTCTCAAATTCATCTTATATGTTTTATAGATATGATATAAGAACAAATTCAATTTTCCAGATAAAAGAAGTATTTCTCAAAAAAATATAGTTTTACTGCCTTTTGATGGAAACCCATTTTTAAATATAGTTTTTGTAAATTTTATAAGTTATACTTCACATAATAAACTTATTATTTTCATGCGGGACATCAAAATTTACCTTGGTTGAAATTTTGGTATTTTTCTGATGAAATTAATATTTTAATGAATAGTGAAGAGTACTGCATTTTAATTCAAAACTCCCTTTTCATATAATTTATTTATGTAGAAATATTATCTTTTAAATTAGCTTCAAAATGTAATTGGATTATTATTTTTATCATTTAACCCATTTTTTTCATTGTAAGTAATTTCACATTTAAATTACACAAAAACACATATTAATCTTTTGATAGTTTTTACTTCTTAAAAACCTCCCTTTTGGTTTTGACAATGAGAATTAATTTAAAATTCTTTAATTAAACTTTTGTGTTATGAATTTTGAATAAAGGATTCCATATTTCGTATGATTGGGTCTACATTATGTTAATAGGTTACTTTTAGTTTTTTTGAATATTATGAATAGTAACTACGGTAGTTTTTTATTTACCACAATTAAAGGTAAATAGGGTAAATTATGGTAAATTTTTTTGATAAAGATAATAAAATTACCCTATCACCTGAAAAAAATTCTAATATATGAATTTAAATCTACCAATATCACCTAAGGTTTATAATTGATTCATTTAATTGACTTTTCTCTATTAAAGTGATGTAATTATAATTAAAAACAAAAGAATGTGACAAGATGTCACTACCTTATCTCTTATAAGAATAATAATTTTAATATAGTGATAAACTTTGTAAAACTTCAAACATAAATAGTCTATAGAAATATAATGAAACTATCTACATCATGTGAATTTATTTAGAATTTTTAGAGATTAAATAAGTACTATTAATGATGACACAATAGTTATGTAGAAATTATTTTATTAATAGAAATATCAAATAAATAGTTTCAAAAATATTAAAAGATATCTAATATGAACTAATTAGTATACTAAAAGAATTTTCTAGGAGGGTATGATATATTATGAGTATATGAAATATTTTTTTTTTAATTTTTCTACTATGTGGATTTTAATTAAAGTCAAATAAATGAATAGTTTAAAAATTGACATAATTGATATTTTATAAAAATAACATATTATTAAATTATTTAAAAATAAAAATTATGGATAATTGACAACAAATAAGTAAATATTTATAACCATTTAATATTTAAAATATTATTACCACAACTAAAATTAAATAGATTAAATAAAGATAAATGAAAATGATACGGTTTAAAATAAAATCAAAACATGTCTAAAGTTTATTTGTTGAGAGGATTTCAACCCAAAATCATATTATCTTAGAAATAATCCTCTTGGAAGAATTTTAATTTAAAATTTATTTTATATTAATTTAATAGTTTTGTTATTTTTAAAGGTGCCCCTCCCCTCTCTTATAAAAGGGCACCTCTCCTCTTTTAATCACACCTCTAGATCCATTTTTCTTGCCAATAAATGCCCATTTTCTCTCCCAAAATCCTTAAATACATCCTATAGGCCACAATTTTGTCATAAATCCACCCTATGGATACCTTTTATGAAAATCAAAAGGAGATACTCAAAAAAGAGGTAATTGTTTTATCACCTATTTTAAAATTCATTTCTTATTATATATATTCTTATTATGTTGTTTACATAATAATGAAATAAATACACTATATTCTACATTATTATATTTTATTATAACTATGGTAAAACCTTATACCTCTTTTTTTCCATCCTACGAATAACAATATCATCATGCGTGCGTATGTACAGCTTACTGTCTCCACATCATGGTGTAATTTTTTATTAAACAATACTTAATTTGGATGGGTATAATGATGAGTATAATAGATTTAAATAATGAATATAACATGATAATTATTCTTTATAATTAATATACCATCCAATTATATATTTTTTAACCATTAATTGAATGATATTGTCTCTTGTGCGTACGTACGGCCTACCGTCTCCACGATGTGATGTGATTCATTCTACATAAACTTCATTAAACCAAAATTATATACATGAATAGAATGAATAATATGATATATATTATAATAATATCATTTTATACATTATATAACTATAACCAAATTAGTCGAACATGAACTTATCCGGAAAAACATACATAAGAACATAAATCAGTTAATATTCGAATAACGGGTTACAATGAAATGTTACTAACTGATGGATGATAATATGATCATATATGATATAATAAAAATGACTATTATTACATAATAAATAAATTACATTATTTTAATCATTATACAGGTGGTTCGGATACATACGAAGCATATCAGATCAAAGGTAAGGGATAATTTCACAATCTCATTATTATTTGAGATTATTTATAAGTATTTATCGAGGTCTATATATCATCCACATCCATGTTTCCTAAATATTTAATATTATTTTTATTCTTCTATAATTTTTTAAATTCAATTTTACCCATTGGTAAATTTTTATTAAACGGTATGAAAGGAATCATATGTCAATTTTTGATATGAGGTGCTTTTTGATTTTTTTGGTAAAAGTACGGGGAGAATTTTTTTTAAAACGTACATAGCATGAAAATATTTTTACATTTTCATAATTCTATATTTCTATGAATATTACATTACATGATTTCATGTTTATTTTGAACTAAAATATTTTCTTTTAAAATTGTGTGGCATTTTGAGAAAAAGAAAACATTTTTGATGAAGAAAGGATATTTTTATCAAGAATTAAGTTCGAGTGTTTTATCAAAATTATTTTCCTTCTTAGATGATGATCTCTAAATAAGGTTATGTTTCTATCCCAATTATTAATATTATTTTATTGTGTTAATTATGGAATGATATTTTATATGGATTATGTTATGATGGAATGATGTTTATGAAACCCATTTTATTTCATGGGTTATGCTTTGATGAATGATTTATGTTTTTGTGGAACATGCATGAATGATTTCATTATGCGATGGGTGGGACCTATATCTCACTCCAATGAATTGGGTAAAGATTTATATCTCATGGTATAGAAATTATTAGAATTGAATATGAATCTAGTTCAGTAATACATGTTTGTAACAACAAGAAAATATGGTTTAGTGATACCTGGTTGGAATAACAAGTAAACCCAGTTCTGTAATGTACTTTTTTCACTAAGATGGTCTTAGAAGTAATGTCTTGTTTACTATAGAAATCATATTATGTTCTTACTTGTTTTACACAATTCCATGTTTTATTCCAATTTTATTTTCTCATGGTTCATGATTCCATTATGATTTACACCTTATGAACTACCAAGATTTATTTCTCCACTCAGGATTTTAGTATATCTTAATTGTGGTATGTTTTTTAAGTTATGTTCATGTTTTTACATTCTTAAGTTTATGTTTTGTAAGATATTTTATATTCTTACCCTTACTAAGAATTTGAGTCCACCCATTTTGATGTTTCTTTTCCCCCAGGATTTGAAGAAGGGTATTATGTAAGATGTTTCAAAAGGGGGTTTTAGTTATGAAGGATAAAGCATGAGATGATGTGGATGTTTTATGAAACAGTTGTTTATGTTTTCTAGTTTTAAAAGGTACTAAACTAATATTGTATTTAGGCATCGGTTTGTGTCATGTATTAAGTATTATAGAAAAGTAATGTAATGTCCATTTACTTAAATCTTTGGTTTTTGCAGTCAATGTTCCTTTGCATTGATTATCAAGAGCTCTAAAAGATCATGATAAAGAACAATTATTCATTACCATGAATTGATAACTTGTTTGATCAGTTATGTGGATCACAATACTTCTCTAAGGTGGATCTGTGGTTTGGATATAACCAATTAAGGGTGAAGAAGGAGGATATCGCCAAGTTTGTTTTTTATACAAGGTACGGGAACTATGAGTTCATAATGATGCCTTTCAAACTCACTAATTCTCTAGTAGTCTTCACGCACATGATCAGTAGAGTATTTATAGATTAACTTGACAAATTTTTGGTAGTATTTATATATGGTACTCTAATATACCCTAAAACCAAGGAGGACTATGAGGATCGTTTGAGCACTGTGTTAATGACCTTTCAAAAGGAGAAGCTCTATGAAAAATAGAGGAAGTGTGAGTTCTGGTTGAAAAAAGACTCATTCTTGGGTAATTTCATCACATGAAATGGGATATATGTGGATCCTTCAATGATGGAAAATGAAATTTAGGGATCTATAAGGCCAATTTCTATAATAGATATCCATATCCTCCTTTGGTTCGCTGGATATTGTCACCTATATGTGAAAATTTTCTCATGAATATCAAACCCTATTACCAAGATAACGCAGAAGGGAGTCAAATTTTCTTGGAATGATGAATGTGAAGAAAGATTAATGGAGTTGAAAAAGAGGATTATCACTAACCCTATACTCACACTACCCACAAGTGGGGAGATTTATGTAAATTTAAGCACATCTTTGAAGAAGTGAGTGAGATGTGTGTTGATTAAAAATGAAAAGGTCATTGCCTACGCCTCCTGGCAGTTGAAAATTCATGAGAAAAACTATCCCACATATGATCTGGAGTTGAAATCTATGATATTTGTGTTGAAAATATGGTGATATTATCACTTTGGGGAGAAGCGTTAAATATATACAGATCACAAAAGTATCAAATATATATTCACACAGAAAGAGCTAAATATGTGCCAACAAAGATGGTTAGAGCTCATTAAGGATTACAAATGCTTAATTCACTGTTATCCTAGGAAAGCAAAAAAGGTGGATGATTCTCAATGTAGAATTTTACTGTAATTATATAATTTATGATAATTAAAAAGTATCTGATATTCTTATATTTTAATAAGATAGAAATGGAAAACATAAAGAAAAGAACAATTTCAATCCTTTTTCAAATTATTTCTCAACCTTCTCTTTTGGAAAAATTAAAGGATTCTCAAAAAGATGATGTGGGAATTTAGATAAAAGTGAAAACTATCAGAAAAGGTAAATGATCTAAGGTCAATTTCAATGAATAAGGAATCATGATATTTGGGTTAATACAATGTGTTACATCAAATCCTGAGTTAAAAAATAACTTTTGGATAATGCTCGTAGTTATACTTTCTTCATTCACCCAGGAAACACAAAGATGCATTAAGATCTTTGTGAACACTCTTGGTGGGATAAAATGATGATGAAGATCACATAATATACATCAATGTTCCTAGTATATCATAAAGTTAATGATGAAAGGTATAAGTCTGAGGGAATGATGCAACCATTATCCATACCAACATGGAAATGGGAAAACATCATCATGGACTTTGACACCAGACTTCTAAAGACATATAAGGGAAAAAATGTTATCTGGGTTGTTCTGGATTGTCTTACAAAGACTTCACACTTCATCATGATTTAAGAGGATTTCTCAATGGATCAACCGGCATTGTTATACATCTGATAAGTTGTAAGACTTCACGGAGTTCCACTATCGATTGTGTCCAATCGAGATCCAAGATTCTCCTCTATGTTTTAGAAAAGTTTCTATCATTCTCTAACCACTAAGTTGAAAATCAGAACAGATTATCACCCTCAAATGTATGGTTAGTATGAGCGGACTATCCAAACACATGGGGACAAGTTGAGAGATTACTCGATGGACTTCAAATGTGGACGGGACCAATATCTTCCTTTGGTGGAGTTCTCTTACAACAATAGTTTCCAATTGAGCATCCAAATGGCTCCCTATGATTCCTTTTTGGGAAGATTTGAAAAACACCGACATGTTTTGATTAAGTTGGGGAATGAAAACTTCTAGGTCTTGAAATGGTCTAAGAAATGGTGTATATGGTTAATACCATACAACAACACATCAATGATACTTAGAGTCGATAAAAGAGCTATGCTGAAAATCATCAATAAGACCTAGATTTTGATGTTGGATACATGGTATTCCTCCACATATCTCTATGGAAGAGAGTGATGAGATTTAAGAGGAAGTAAAAGCTTATTCCAAGGTACCTCATCCATTTTGAGATCCACGTTCGCATCGGAGTAGTGTTATATCGATATCCACTCCCACCAAACCTATCTCAAGTACATAATTTATTCCATATATCCCTATTAAGAAAGTATATACTACACCCATAACATGTACTTATAACACCCTAATATTTTATAATAAATATTTTTATTATGTCTTATGTTATACACAACACCAAAGTAATCTTTCCTTACACACAACACTGGCTTGGCTTGCGTTACACGCAATCACGACCTTCCACAATAGCCTGTGTAGTATGCAATATCGGGTTTCACTAAACAATGACATATTATTATAATATTATTATGGACTAGCCATTATGAATAATATCAAATACATTTTTAATTTTATAACACTATTATTCATCTTACACTTTTTCTAGAACATGATATGATAACAAAATAAATATTTCAGGTAAAATAAGTATTTTTCAAAAATGTAGTTTTGTCGCCTTTTGATGGCGCACTCACTTTAAATCTAGTTTTTGACATGTTTATAAGTTAAATTTGACAAAATAAATTTATTCTTTGGAATCAGGATATAAAAATTTACTTTGGATATATTTTTCATATTATTCTAATAACTTTCATATTTTAATGAATAGTAAAAACACGCTATATTTTAATTAAAAACAAATTTTTTCATCGCAATAACTTATATGGTTAAATTATAATATTTAATGGTATAAAAGTATATATAGAATTTATTTTTACCATTTAATATAATTTATGTCATTAAAATTAATTTTACATTGAATTCATAGGTAAAAACTTTTCAATCTTTGGCAATGTTTTAACTTTAAAAACCCATTTTCTTAACAACGAAATTAATTTTAAATTAATTACTGCAAATTCTGTGTTTTGAATTTTGAAAAATGGATTCAATATTTGAATTCAGTGGGTCCAAACTATGTTAATAGGTTACTTTTATTTTTATGAATAGTAACTATGGTAATTTTTATTTATTGCGGTTAAAGGTAAATCGGGTAATTAAGGGTAAAAATAAGATTATAAAATTACCCTAATAACTGCCAAAATTCTATTGGATGACTAAAAGTCGACCCATATCACCTAAGGGTCATATTATATTCATTTTATGGACTTTGGATCATGAAAATAATTTAATTATTATTAAAACCAAAGTGACAACATGTCACTCTTTTAAATCTTATAAATATAATAATTTTAATTTAGTGATAAACATCATGAAACTTATAACATTAATAGTCTCCAGAAATATAATAAAATTTCCTACATCATGTAAATTTATTAATAATTTTTAGGGATTATATAATTATCATTAAAGGTGACACAATAGTGATGTGGAAATTATTTTATTGATTGAAATATCAAATAAATGGTTTTAAAAATATTAAAATAAATATTATATGAACTATTTAATGTGCTCCACGAATTTAATAGATAAATTTGACATGTTATGAATCTATTATTTCGAACATATCTTTTGTGTAGGATTTTATTTAAATTCAAATAAATGAATACCGTCAAAATTGATACTATCATTATTTTATAGAAATAACATAATATAAAATTGTTCAAAAATCACAAAAATATTTAAAAATTATAAATTCAAATTTATATGGTCTAAAATTCCATAAATTATCCAATTATGGAAAATTCAGAACACATAAGTAATTATTTATAATAATTTAAAATTTAGAATCTTATTACCACAAATAAAATTAAATAGATTAAATAAGGATAAATCAAGTTGATAAGGTTTAAAATAAATTTTCAACATGTCTAAATTTTATTGTTTGATGAGATTAAAACCCTATATCCTATAATCTTTGAATATGTGTCGTTTTGGTAGGTTTTTAAGTTGGGTTTGATTTATTATAAATTAATATTTTTGAGGTTTCCAAAGGTGCCCCTCTCCTCCCTTATAAAAGGGAACCTCCTTCCTCTCCTTTTTACACAACTTTGAGCCTTAAATCTCGGCCAACCCCGGCCCATTACTCTTCACAACTTCCCTAGTAATATTATCGAGGTTCTGGTCTTCTCAAAAGACCAACTCTATTCCCTTAAGAAGAAGTTTAAAGGAGGCACGTCGACGAATAGGTAATCGTTTCTACCGATTCATTCATGTTTCTTCCTTCTTCTACTTCCTCTTATTTAGCTGTTTAATTATAAAGTAATAACATTAGTATAACTAATATACTGATATGTTATTATAAATATTAAACAACCCTATTTCACCTTCTATCCATCCTATGGAAAATGACATCATTGTGCGTGCATACGTACAAAATACCGTATCCACATTGTGGTGTAATCTGTTTTCCACCACCCCCATACTTGGATGAGTATAAGGGTGAAAATAATAACTATTTAACATGATACTAATTATGATATATTCTTCCATCCACTCCAAGACCATTCAATAAGTATGGGAACAATATCGTCACTCGTGCGTACGTACGGCTTACCGTCTCCACGATGTGATGCCATTCATTCTACATGATCTTCACTAAAACATGATTATATAAACGAATTGAATGAATAAATATGATATATATTATACTACTACTATTATTTAAATTATGTAGCTATAACCTAAAAATAGGAATAAGAATTTATTCGAAAAAACACGCATAAGAACAAAAGGCAATGAACACCCGAATAACATGTAGCAATGAAATATTACTAATAAGAAACTAATAATATGACCATATATGATATCATAACAATGATTATGATTATATAATAATTAAATTACATTATTTAAATCATTATACAGAAGGTTCAGACATGTACAAATCATATCGGACCTAAGGTAAGGAAAAATCTCACAATCTCATTTTTATCTGAGATTGTTTAGACTTCAGAATTTACTGGGGCATATTTATCATCCACATCCATGTTTCCTAAATATGTAATATTATTTCTATCCTCATACAATTTTTTAAATCCAATTTTACCTATCAGTGAATTTTTAGTAAAATATATGAAAGGAATCTTTTGTCGTTTTAAATACGAGATACTTTTTTACTTTTCCGACAAAATTACAAGAAGAATGTTTTCATAACTTATACGGCATGAATGGATTTTTATAATTTCATAGAACATTATTCCCATGAAGCTTCCTTTACATGTTTTTAAGTTTATTTTTAATTAACTTCTTTTATATTAAGATTTTATGACATGTTAAGAAAGGAAAAATGTTTTTGAATTAGAAAGGATATTTTCCTCACGAATGGAGTTCAAGTGTTTTATCATAATTATTTTCCATCTAAGATAATATAGGGTTCTATTTCTATCTCTATTTTTTACATTGATTTGATTATGTTATTATGGAATTATTATTATGAAGTCCTTTTATCTTACATGGATTATGTTATGATGGCATGAAGATTAATAAACCCATTTTTATTACATGTGTTATTCTATTATATATGCTTTATGATTTTGTGACACACATAAGAATGGTTTCATTATGAGATGGGTGGGACCTATATCTCCCTCTAATGAATTGGGTAAAGATTTATATCTCATGGGATAGACTTGGCCGGAATGACAAGATAATCTGGTTCAGTGATACAGGATTGGAACGAGGAATGAACTCAGTTCAGAAATGGACTTTGTCCACTATAATAGTCTTGGCAATGAGTCTGGGATAATAAGAAATTATTTTATATGATTATGTGTGTATGCCATAATGTTTCATGTTTTATTATATGATTATTGGGATTACATTTCACTACTATGATTTATCCCATGTCATGATATTATAATCTCTTTTGCAGGTTAAGATTTTCAAAATGTTATGTTCTTATGAATATGATATGATGGATATTTCCTTTGTTTACCCTTACTGAGCATTTGATCTCACCCTTTTGTATGTTTTCTTTTCCCCAGGTCAGGAAGAAGGGTATTAAGTAGGATATGCCAAAAGGGACTCTAGATATGATGAAATAAGCGGGAGAAAATTTATATTCTTTATGAATAAGTTGTTTATGTTTCCCAGTTTCTAAAGACACTATACCTATACGGTCCTTTCGTGGTTTTGTTATATGTTTTAATAAGTGTGATTCAATTCTGAATTAATAACAATGTATGTAAATTATGGGTCGTTATAGTTGGTATCAGAGGAAAGGTATAGTCAACCTTTGAAAACTAGGATGTGAAAGCCTTAGTAAGAACCCTAAGGATATGTCTAATCATAGGAAAAAATCATAGTGTTTTAGAAATGGCCATGAATAACCTATGATAAGGCATAAAGTGTAAAATTTTATTCTTGATTATGTGGTTTTCCTGTTATGATTAGTGTTTCTCCCACTATACTTCTTCGTTTTAGTGAATGGTTGAAACCCGAAGGAACCGTGTCAATGCTGAATGTGACAGGCAATGCAATGATTGTCCCCCTGAACAACCAAATGTTATGGGAGCTGGAATGAAAAATCTTATAGCCATGATCACACAACTTTCTTAAGCTATGAATCATGCATTCCTACCAAACAAGCAATGGAAGGAGAAACATTATGTTGAATCCTTCATGAGGCAGCGTCTACCTTCATTCAGCGAGTCTTCTGATTCATTAGTGGCTGAACAAAGGATCAGTACCACTGAAAAGATATTTTCAGTTCTACAATATTCTGAACATGATAAAGTCATCTTAGAAATATACCGTTTGGAAGGTGAAGCTGATCAATGGTGTAATATTATCAAGAATACGAGGAAAAGAGAGGAAATTGAGTCTGTGGAATGGGATGAGTTCAAGAACTTATTTTTCAATTAGTACTTCCCTAGTATTCTTCGAACAAAGATGGAGAAGGAGTTTCATGAACTAAATCAAAAGGATAATTAATGTGTTGGTACATTTAAAGAAAATTTTACAAGACTTGCAAGGTACGCTTCTAGGATTATTATCCAACCTGAGAGTAAGATTGATTGATTCTTTAGTGGCTTAAATCCAAGTCTTCGAAGGGCATTAGCCATAAGGGACTTCAATAGATACAAGTAAATTGTACGTTGTGACTCAAGGTTGAGATGGAAATTAGAGTTAGCCATCAGTCATATGGGTTTGGTAAGAAGAGGAAAATGGAATTCAAAGGGAAATATAAAGAGCACACTGAAAAGATGATGAGTTTTCCCTTATGCTCAAAGTGTGGAAAGAAACATGGAGGGAGTTGTCTTAAAGGGACAAGTAAATGTTTCAAATGTGGAAAAGAAGTTTATAAGGCATTTGAATTCCACAATGATGGGAAGAATATGTCTAGTGATGTGAATAAAGAAAAGGCTACATAGAATGCACCTCATACACATCAATGTTACAAGTGCAAGGAAATGGGTTATTATGCTAATCAATGCCCTAATCCAAGGGTTGTTGATAATGAACATCCTCCAAAAAATCATAAGGACAAAGACAAAGTAAAGTCACATGAAATTTCTATCAGTGATGTGGAGTATGATAATGAAGTGGTGAAAGGTACACTTACCATCCACTCTAAAGTATAAAATGTTTTATTTGATTATGGATCCACCCACTCTTTTATTTCTAAATAATTTTCTAAGGGTATCTCCTTATTACCAAAAAATTAGATGTTGAGTTAGCTGTGACAACCTCTAATGGAACAATGGTCGCATCAAAAGTTTACAATTCTTCTCCAATTGAATTTTGTGGGAAAGTGCTTCCTGAAAATCTTGTGATCCTTCCTATAGTGGAATTTTATGTGATTCTTAGAATGGATTGGATTTTTTTATATGGAGCTCATATCAATTTCCAAAGAAGGGAAGTCACATTTGATATTCTAGATCAATATATGATCGCCTATTGATGCAAGGATGAACATAACCTTCCAGTGGAAATTTCTTCCATCTTATGGTTCTTGACTCCACTAAATGAAGGTTATTAATCTCAAATGGTTGGTGAGAAACTCATGATTAAGAGTATGCCCATTTTATGAGAGTTTGATGATGTATTTCCAAAGGAATTGCTAGGTCTTCCACCAAATCGTGAAGTTGATTTTTCAATAGAACTCGTACCAGGTGCTTTACCTATTTCAAATACACCTTATAGAATGGACCCAATTGAGTTGCAGGAATTGGAGAAGAAACTCCAAGAGAATCTTGATAAGGGATTCATACACCCTGGTACATCACCTTGGGGAGCACCTGTTCTGTTTGTTAAGAAGAAATATTGATCAATGAGACTCTTCATTGATTATAGAGAACTTAACAAGATTACTATCAAGAACAAATATCATTTCCCGCGCATTGATGAATTATTTGACCAACTAGGTGGATCTCAATACTTTTCCATGATTGATCTTCGTTCAGGGTATCATCAATTAAGGGTCAAAATGGAGGATATACCAAATATGGCTTTCTTTATAAGGTATGGACACTATGACTTTATAGTGATTCCATTTGGTCTTACTAATGACCCTACTATCTTCATGGATATAATGAACAGAGTCTTTAGAGACTACCATGATCAGTTTGGTGTAGTCTTTATAGGAGATATTCTTGTCTATTCAAAGAGAAAGGA
This sequence comes from Viscum album, assembly GCA_963277665.1. Classification (NCBI taxonomy): domain Eukaryota; kingdom Viridiplantae; phylum Streptophyta; class Magnoliopsida; order Santalales; family Viscaceae; genus Viscum; species Viscum album. Next base: position 384,528,027 of record OY728164.1, read on the forward strand.
AGAACATGAAGATCATTTGAGAATTGTATTGAAGACCCTGATAAAGGAGAAGCTTTATGCCAAATTTAACAAGTGTGAATTTTGGCTTCAAAAAGTTTCATTTTTGGGTCACATAATATCAAAAGACGGGATATTTGTGGATCCAGCAAAAACAGAGGTTATTGAAAGATGGTCGAGACCAACAACAGTAGCTAAGATCCGAAGTTTCCTTGGTTTAGCTGGGTACTATCGAAGTTTTTTGAACGATTTTTCAAGATTATCTAACCCACTCTCCAAATTGACTCAGAAAGGAGTTATGTTCGTTTGGACAGAGGAGTGTGAAGAAAATTTCAAGGAGTTAAAAAGAAGGTTATCCAATGCACCTGTGCTCACACTGCCTTGTAGTGGAGAAAGGTTTGTGATCTACAGTGATGAATCCAAGAAGGTATTGGGGTGTGTTCTCATGAAAAATGATATGGTGATAGCTTATTCCTCACGACAGTTGAAAATCCATGAGAAAAATCACCCAACTCATGATTTGGAGTTAGGTGCGGTAATCATTGCATTAAATATTTGGAGGAATTATCTTTAAGGTGAAATGTGTGATATTTATACTGATCATAAAAGTTTCAAGTATATTTTCACAAAAAAAAAAAGATGAATATGCTCCAAAGAAGATGGTTTGAGCTGATTAAGGATTGTGACTGCTCAATTCATTACCCCCCTGGGAAAGCAAACAAGGTGGCAGACTCATTAAGTAGACAAAACCATCCTAGCTTATCCATGATGAGGATCACAAAAGATCAAATATTTATGGATTTACAAAGGATGGATCTTGGAATTATAATGGAAGGGGAAAAATCTTATCTTTCTCAAATGAATGTTCAACCATCTATACATGTGATGATTAAAGAGGAACAGAAAGAAGATGTAGAGTTACAAAAGAAGTTGAGAAATGTTATAGAATTCCACATTGATTGTGATGAAATAATAAGGTTCAGGAATCGGTTTTTTGTTCCTCCCATCCCAGCATTAAAGAAAGAAATATTGGATGAAGCTCATAGTTCTTCATTCTCTATTCACCCTGGAATCACAAAGATGTATAGGGATCTGAAAGAGTACTTCTGGTAGGATGGCATGAAAAGAGATGTTGCTGAATATGTCTCTCGATTCTTGGTTTGTCGGCAAGCTAAAGTTGAGAGGTAGAAGTCTAAGGAGATGTTACAACCATTAACCATACCAGAATGGAAATGGGCAAACATCACTATGGACTTTTTCCCTGGAATTCCTAAAACATCCAAAGACAATAATGTTATATGGATTATAGTTGATCGTCTTACAAAGTCGGAACACTTCATTTCTATTAGAGAAGATTTCTCTCTTTATCAGCTTGTCGGGATATATGTGAAGGAAGTGGTAATATTGTATGGAGTACCACTTTACATTATATCTGATTGGGATTCGATGTTTACCTCGATGTTTTGGCGAAGTCTTCAGTATACTCTGGATACAGAGTTGAGTTTCATCACTACTTATCATCCTCAAATAGACGGTCAGTCTGACAGGACAATTCAAACTCTAGAAGACATGTTGAGAGCATGTTCTATGGATTTCAAAGGTGGTTGGGATCAACACCTACCTTTGTTGGAATTTTCTTATAATAATATCTTTCACTATAGTATTCAGAAGGCTCCTTATGAAGCTCTCTATGGAAAGAAATGCCGAACTCCAACTTGTTGGGATGAAGTTGGGGAAAGAAATCTATTAGGACTTGATCTTGTTGATGAGATGGTAGAGAAGGTCTGATCTATTCAACAACACATAAGAGCCTCTTAGAGTCGACAAAAAAGTTATGCCGATAACCGAAGAAAAGACATAGAGTTTGAAGTGGGAGATAAAGTGTACTTACGAATATCTTTTTGGAAGAGAGTAATGAGATTTGGAAAGAAGGGAAAACTGATCCCTAGGTATATTGGTCCTTTTGAAAAACTAGATCTTTTTGGGAAGGTAGCTTTCCGATTGGTACTTCCACCAAATCTCTCTCAATTTCATGATTTGTTCCATGTATCCCTCCTAAGAAAGTACATACTTGATCCTTCACATGTACTAAGCTCAGAAGTTGTACCGATGCAGCAAGATCTTTCTTATGAAGAACAATTGATAGAGATTATGGATCGTAGAGAAAATATTTTACGAAACAAGACCACTCGCTTGGTTAAATTTTTATGGAGGATCCACTAATTAGAAGAAGCTACATGGGAACTTGAGGATATTATGAGGGAGAGGTATCCTCATCTGTTTGTTACGAAATGACGAATTTCGAGGGTGAAATTCATTTTAAGGGGGGTACAATGTAACACCATGAGATTTTATGAGAAATATTTTTTTTATGTCTTATGTCATACACAACACCAAAGGAATATTTCACTACACACAACACTGGCTTGGCTTGCGTTCCACGCAATCACAACCTTCCTCGATAGCGTGTGTTGTATGCAATACCAGGTTTCACTAAACAACGATATATTATTATAATATTATTATGGACTAGACATTATGAATAGTAATAACTACATTTTTAATTTTATAACATTATTATTCATCTTACACATTTTCTAGAACATGTTATGAGAACAAAAAAAAATCGGCTAAAATAAGTATTTTTCAAAAATGCAGTGTTGCCGCCTTTTGATGGCGCACTCACTTTAAATCTAGTTTTTGACATTTTTTTAAGTTAAATTTGACAAAATAAAATTCTTCTTTGGATTAAGGATATAAAAATTTACTTTGGATAAATTTTTCATATTATTCTGATAACTTTCATATTTTAATGACTAGTAAAAACACGCTATATTTTAATTAAAAACAACTTTTTTCATCGTAATAACTTATATGGTTCAATTATAATATTTAATAGTTTTAAAGTATAAATATAATATATTTTTACCGTTTAATATAATTTATGTCATTACCATTAATTTTCCATTGAATTCATAGGTAAAAACATTTCAATCTTTGACAATGTTTTAACTTTTAAAACTCGTTTTCTTAACAATGGGATTAATTTTAAATTAATCACTGCAACATCAGTGTTTTTAATTTTGAAAAATGGATTAAATATTTGAATTAAGTGGGCCCAAATTATGTTAATAGGTTACTTTTATTTTTATGAATAGTAACTATGGTAATTTTTATTTACTGTAGTTAAAGGTAAATCGTGTAATTAAGGGTAAAAATAAGATTATAAAATTACACTAACACCTGCCAAAATTCTATTGGATGACCAAAAGTCGACCCATATCACCTAAGGGTCGGATTAGATTCATTTTATGGACTTTTTATCATTAAAATAATTTAATTATTATTAAAACCAAAGAAAGTGACAACATGTCACTCTCTTAAATCTTATAATTATAATAATTTTAATTTAGTGATAAACTTCATGAAACTTCAAACATGAATAGTCTCTAGAAATATAATAAAATCACCTACATCATGTAAATTAATTTAGAATTTTTAGGTATTAAATAATTATCATTAAACATGAAAAAATATTGATTTTGAAATTATTTTATTGATTGAAATATCAAATAAATGGTTTTAAAAATATTAAAATAAATATTATATGAACTATTTAATGTGCTCCACGAATTTTATAGATAAATATGACATGTTATGAATCTATAATTTCGAACATATCTTCTATGTAGAATTTTATTTAAATTCAAATAAATGAATAGTGTCAAAAGTGACACTATTGTTATTTTATAAAAAAACATAGTATAAAATTGTTTAAAAATTACAAAAATATTTAAAAATTATAAATTAAAATTTATATCATCTAAAATGTAATAAATTATCCAATTATGGATAATTCACAACACATAAGTAATTATTTATAACAATTTAAAATTTAGAATCTTATTACCACAAATAAAATTAAATAGAATAAATAAGGATAAATCAAGTTGATAAGGTTTAAAATAATTTTTCATCATGTATAAATTTTATTGGTTGATTAGATTACAACCCTATATCATATAATCTTCGAATATGTGTCATTTTTGGAGGTTTTTAGGTGGGTTTGATTTATTATAAATTAATATTTTTGAGGTTTCCAAAGGTGCCCCTCTCCTCCCTTATAAAAGGGAACCTCTTTCCTCTACTCTTTACACAACTTTGAGCCTTCAAGCTCAGCGAAACCCTGCCCATTACTCTTCTCTACTTCCCTAGTAGTATTCTGGAGGTTCTGGTATTCTCAAAAGACCAACTCTATTCCCTTAAGAGGACGTTTAAAGGAGGAACGTCGAGGAAGAGGTAATCGCCTCTACAGATTCTTTCAAGTTTCTTCCTTCCTCTACTTCATCTTATTTAGTTGTTTAATTTTAAAGTAATAACATCAGTATCAATAATATACTGATATGTTATTATAAATATGAAACAACCATGTTTCACCTTCTATCCATCCTACAAAAAATGAAATCACCGTGCGTGCGTACATACAGAATACCGTCTCCACGCCGTGCGGTAATCGGTTTTCCACCACCACCATACTTGGATGGGTATAAGGGTGAAAATAATAACTATGTAACATGATACTAATTCTGATATATTCTACCATCCACTCCAAGACCATTCAATAATTATGGGAACGATATCGTCGCTTGTGCGTTCCTACGGCTTACCATCTCCACGATGCGATGTGATTCGTTCTACATGATCTTCACTAAAACGTGATTATATAAACGAATTGAATGAATAAATATGATATATATTATACTAATAATATTCTTTAAATAATTTATCTATAACCTAAAAAGAGGGTTAAGAATTTATTCGACAAAACACGCATAAGAAGAAAAAGCAATGAACACCCGAATAACAAGTAGCAATGAAATATTACTAATAAGAAAGTAAGAATATGACCATATATGATATCATAAAAATGATTATAATTATAGAATAAGTCAATGACATTATTTAAATCATTATACAGGAGGTTCGGACATGTACAAATCATATCAGACCTAAGGTAAGGAAAAATCTCACAATCTCATTTTTATCTGAGATTGTTTATACTTCAGAATTTACAGGGGCACATTTATCATCCACATCCATGTTTCCTCAATATGTAATATTATTTACATTCTAATTCAATTTTTGAAATCCAATTTTACCTATCAGTGAATTTTTAGTAAAATATATGAAAGGAATCTTTTGTCTTTTTCAGTACGAGATACTTTTTGACTTTTCTGACCAAAGTATGAGAAGAATGTTTTTTTAACTTATATGGCATGAATGGGTTTTTATGATTTCATAGAACATTATTTCCATGAAGCTTCGTTTACATGTTTTCAAGTTTATTTTTAAATAACATCTTTTAGTTTAAAATTTTATCACATGTTAAGAAAGGAAAAATGTTTTTAAAGTAGAGAGCATATTTTCCTCAAGAATGCAGTTCAAGTGTTTTATAAAAATTATTTTCCATCTAAAATAATATAGGGTTCTGTTTCTATCCCTATTTTTACATTGATTTGATTATGTTATTATGGAATTATTTTTATGAAGTCTTTTTATCTTACATGGATTATGTTATGATGGAATGAAGTTTAATAATCCCATTTTTATTACATGGGTTATGCTATGATATATGCTTTATGATTTTGTGGCACACATAAGAATGGTTTAATTATGAGATGGGTGGGACCTATATATCCCTCCAATGCATTGGGTAAAGATTTATATCTCATGAGATTGACATGGGTGGAACAAAAATTAATATGGTTCAGTGATACAGGACTGGAACGAGGAGTGAACTCAGTTAAGAAATGGACTTTTTCCACAATGATAGTCTTGGAAATGAGTCTTGGATAATAAGAAATGATTTTCTATGATTATGTGTGTATGAAAGAAAGTTCCATGTTTTATGATATGATTATTGGGATTACATTTCACTACTATGATTTATCCCATGTCAGGATATGATAATCTCTTTTATAGGTTATGATTTTCCAAATGTTATGTTCTTATGAATATGATATGATTGATATTTTCTTTGTTTACCCTTACTGAGAATTTTAGCTCACCCTTTTGTATGTTTTCTTTTCCATAGGTCAGGAAGAACGGTATTAAGTCGGATATGCCAAAAGGGACTCTAGATATGATGAAATAAGAGGGAGACAATGTAGATGCTTTATGAACCATTTGTTTATATTTCCCAGTTTCTAAAGACATTATACATATACCATCCTTTCATGGTTTTGTTATATGTTGTAATAAGTATGATTCAATTCTAAATTAATAACAATGTATGAAAAGTATGGGTCGTTATAGTACTCATTCTAAAGGTGGTACCATTGTATAATGACCTTTCCTGTTAATATTATCCAATGAAGATCTTAGATCTTTGAGAAACAATTCTATGAAATAAGGGAACGTTTCCCATATAAGTGTAGTAGAGAAACCACAAATTTTAAGAAGAAACAAGGTAACCAGAGGAGGTGATGAGGTATAGTTACCCTCATCTGTTTTAGTGTGGGAAAAGGAAATTTTTAGGGAGAAATTATTAAAGGGGGAAGATTTTAATGACATTAACTTTTAGGAATAAAATTTTCTTTTTGATTTAATGTCTTATAGATATAGAAAACACATGAAACTAATTTTTTTATTATATCTAGTTGGATTTAAATTACTGCTAAGTATATTTACCATTGAAAATATAGTTGTTGAATAGTGATCACATAACTAGTATAAATATAGGGTTTTAATAGTTCCTTTTGTCATGGACAAAGGAAGTGATGGCCTCAAACAGTAAGATTGTACCCTAGGAATACCATATATTAGAGCTTCAAAGGGAGACAAAATTTCTAGGATTTTCTTTAGACCACGACCAAGCTATGGTCCATCAACTTAAGCATGAGTGAAACTGTTTATGAGATAAGTTCAAGCTCATCGAGATCACGGCCCAAACCATGTTCACCGAACATCCCCATGAAAACCCGACCAATACGCACCATACTCTTAGGTAATATGTTGGTGTAATAAATGGATATGTATCAAGACCCTAGAAATAGAAATATGTACATAATATTTTTTATATGATAATGAATAAATTCTTTTCTTCATATTCTCACTACTGGAAATGGGTTCTTTCCCAATGGTTCTGAACCGTTGGGAAAGCCTGTAGAACCGTTGGTATATGTTATACCAACGGTTTTGAAAAACATGGGGAAGTAAGTCATTGGTAAAACCTATCCCAATGGTTTACAAAGAACCATTGGTATAGGTTAGTAAAATTAACGTATTCCAACGGTTTGGCCAACCATTGGCATAAGTTTTACCATTGGTTTACACAAAACCGTTTGTAAAAAATAAGGAAATAAACTATTTCCCAATAGTTTCTAAACCATTGGGAATGGTTTTTTCCAAAGGTTCCCATTGAACCATTGGCAAAAAAATCCCTAGAAACCTTTCCCAATGGTTTGAAACCATTGGCACAGGCTATGCTGTGCAAATTGCCCAGCAGCCTACAATTTACACTGGAGCCTCTAATGATTTCCATTCTGCTTCATTCTGATTATTATACCTGCAATAACAAACTAATACATACATATATAGAACAAATTCACACACATTTAACATATAATTCATTCTTGAACTATACACATCTAGAATTGAATCATAATTCATAATGTAATTATAAACATACATAATTGATTTAGAATTCAATTTAAAATTTAGATGACAATTATATGTATAATCTGGAAGTCAATTCATAATTGAATACATACATAATGTAATTATCAATTATCAATAAAATACATAAAAAATTGAATAAGTATCAATAGAATCTGAATATGTTTGTTCGGTTTTTCGTATACCAGTTGTTTTTACTATAAATGATGTCCTTTTTAAACAAAATACATACACTTGGTGTGATAATAGCCACACTGTGCCTTGAATTGAGGTGGGGTTTACTTGTACATGTTACATATGACCCATGGATCATTTTCCTAAAGTATCAACATATTATGAAAGCATTTGGTCGGTTTTCCATATGCCAGTTATTGTTTTCACTTAAAATATTGCTCATTTCAAAAAAAAAATGAGACACTTTGAGTGGTTTCAACCACACCATGCCTCGGATTAAAGAGGGGTTAAGTCTTACATATCACATATGACTCATTTATCGTTGTTCTAAAGTTTCAACATATTCAGAATGCGTTTGGTCAGTTTTCCGTATGCCAGTAGTTGTTTTCAATTAAAATGTTGTCCATTTCAAATAAATGTGAGACACTTTGAGTGGTTCTGGCCACACTGGGCCTCAGATTGAGGAAGGGTTGACTCATACACATCATATATGACTCAGGGATCATTCTCCTAAAGTTTCAACAGAATCCGAATGCGTTTGGTCAGCTTTCTGTATGTCAGTTGTTGTTTTCACTTAAAATGATGACCTTTTGAAACAAAAGAGAGACACGTTGAGTGGTTCTGGCCACACCGTGCCTCGGATTGAGGCGAGGTTGACTCGTACAGATAACATATGACCCACGGATCATTTTACTAAAGTTTCAACAGAATAAGAATGCGTTTGGTTGGCTTTCGGTAAGCCAGTTTTACTTTTCACTAAATATTTTGTCCATTTCAAATAAAACTGAGACACTTTGAGTTGTGACGGCCACACTAATCCTTGTATTTAACCAGTATTGACTCGTAAATATCAGATATGACCCATGAATATTTTTCAGAAATTTTTAATGGAATCTGAATGCGTTTGGTCAGTTTTCCGTATATCAGTTATTGTTTTCACTTAAAATAATGCCCATTTTAAACAAAAGAAAGACTCTTTGAGTGGTTCCAGCCACACCGCACCTCATATTGAGGTGGGGTTGACTTTTACATGTCACATATGTCACGTGTATTATTTTCCTAAAGCATCAACAGATTCATAATGCATTTGATCAGTTTTCCGTATGTCAATTGTTGTTTTCACATAAAATGTTGTTCATTTCAAAAAAAAAAATGAGACACTTTGAGTGGTTTCGGTCACACCATTCTTCAGATTAAGTCAGGGTTGACTCTTACACGTCACATATGACCCATTGATCATTGTTCTAAAGTATCAACACAATCATAATCCGTTTGGTCAGTTTTCCATATGTACTTAAAATGTTGTCCCTTTTAAACAAAAGAGAGACACTTAGAGTGATCCCAGCCACATTGTGCCTCGGATTGAAGAGGAGTTGACTCGTACACGTCACATATGACCAATGGATCATTTTCATAAAGCATCAACACATTATGATTGTGTTTGGTCAGTTTTTTGTATGTCAGTTGTTGTTTTCACTTAAAATGATGTCCATTTTAATCAAAAGAGAGACACTATGAGTGGTTTCGGCCACACCGCGCCTAGGATTGAGGTGGGGTTGACTCATAAACATCACATATGACCCATGGATCGTTTTACTAAAGTATCAAAACAATCAAAATATGTTTTTTTGGTTTTCCATATGCTAGTTGTTGTTTTCACTTAAACTGAAGTCCATTTTAAACAAAAGAGATACAATTTGAGTGGTGTCGGCCACACCGCACCTCGGATTGAAGCAAGGTTGAATCGTACACATCACATATGACCCATGGATCATTCTCCTAATGTTTAAACAGAAACTGAATGTGTTTTCTTGGTTTTCCGTATGTACTTAAAATGTTGTCCATTTTAAACAAAAGAGGGACACTTAGAGTGATTCTGGCCACACTGCGACTCATATTGAGCCCGAGTTGGTTCGTACATGTCACATATGACCATGGATCGTTTTGATAAAGTATCAATATAATCTAAATGTGTTTGGTTGGTTTTCCGTATTCCAGTTGTTCTTTTCACTTAAAATGACGTGATTTTTAAATAAAAGAGAGACACTTTGAGTGGTGTCATCCACACCGCGCCTCGGATTGAGGTAGGGTTGAATAGTACACATCACATATGACCCATGGATCATTGTGATAATGTATCAACACAATCAGAATATGTTTGGATGGTTTTTCAAATTCTAGTTGTTGTTTTCACTTAAAATGAAGTCCATTTTAAACAAAAGAGAGACACTTTGAGTGGTGTCAGCCACACTGTGCCTCGTATTGAGGCGAGGTTGACTCTTACACATCGCATATGACTCATGTATTTTTCTCCTAATGTTTCAATTGAAACTGAATGCATTTGTCCAGTTTTCCATATGTACTTAAAATGTTGTCCATTTTAAACAAAAGAGAGACACTTAGAGTGATCCCGACCACACCACGACTCGGATTGACCCCAGGTTAGATCGTACACGTCACATATGACCCATGGATTGTTGTGAAAATATATCAACAGAATCTGAATGAGTTTGGTCGGTTTTTCATATGCCACTTCTTCTTTTCACTTAAAATGAAGTGGTTTTTAAATAAAAGAGAGACACTTTGAGTGGTGTTGTCCACACTGTGCCTCGGATTGAGGCAGGGTTGACCCATACACGTCACAAATGACCCATGGATCGTTGTCCTAATGTATCAACACAATCAGAATCCGTTTGGTCAGTTTTCCATATGTCAGTTGTTGTTTTCACTTAAAATGAAGTGCTTTTTAAATAAAAGAGAGACACTTTGAGTGGTTCCGGCCACACCACACCTCAGATAGAAAGGGGTTGACTCGTACACGTCAAAAATGAGCCATGGATCGTTGTGATAAAGTATCAAAACAATCAGAATCTGTTTGGTCAGTTTTCCATATGTACATAAAATGTTGTCCATTTAAACCTAAGAGAGACACTTTGGGCAGTGTAGGCCACACCATGACTCGGATTGAGGAACAGTTGACTCGTACAAGTCACATATTACCCATGGATCATTTTCTTAAATTTTCAATAGATTCCAAATGCATTTGGTCGGTTTTTCGTATGCCAGTTGTTCTTTTCACTTATAATCCTGTCCATTTTTTTAAAAAAGGAGACACAGTTACAGTGGTATCGGCCACACTGGGCCTCTGATTTAGACGGGGTTGACTCGTACACGTCTCAAATGACCCGTGTATCATTTTCCTAAAGTATCATCATAATCCGAATGCGTTTGGTTGGTTTTCCGTATTCCAATTGTTGTTTTCACTTAAAATGATGTCCTTTTGAAACGAAAGAGAGGAACTTTGAGTGGTTTTGGCCACACCGCGCCTCAGATTGAGGCAGGGATGATTTTTACACGTCACATATGACTCATGGATCGTTTTTCTAAATGATCAACATAATCAGAATCCATTTGGTCAGTTTTCCGTATGTACTTAAAATGTTGTCCATTTTGAACAAAAGAGAGACACTTAGAGTGATCCCGGCCACACTATGCCTCAGATTGAGGCGGGGTTGACTCATACACATCACATATGACCCATGTATCGTTTTCCTACAGCATCAACACATTCTGAATGCATTTGGTCTGTTTTTTGTATGTCAGTTATTGTTTTCACTTAAAATGATGTCCATTTTAAACAAAAGAGAGACACTATGAATGGTGTCGGCCACACCACACCTCAAATTGAGATGAGGTTGACTCATACAGGTCACATATGACCCATGAATCATTGTGTTAAAGTATCAACACAATCAGAATCCGTTTGGTCAGTTTTCTGTATGCTAGTTGTCATTTTCACTTAAAATGAAGTCCATTTTAAACAAAAGAGAGACACTATGAGTGGGGTCGGCCACACCGTGCCTCATATTGAGGCAAGGTTGACTCGTACACATCAAATATGACCCATGGATCGTTCTTCTAATGTTTCAGCGGAAACAAAGTGAATTTTTTCAGGTTTCTGTATGTACTTAAAATGTTTTCCATTTTAAACAAAAGAGAGAGACTTAGAGTGATCTAGACCACACAACGACTCGGATTGAGCCAAATTTGACTTGTACACGTCACATATGACCCATGGATTGTTGTGATAAAGTATCAATAGAATTCAAATTCGTTTGGTCAGTTTGTTGTATGCCAGTTGTTCTTTTCACTTAAAATCCCAGCCACACCGCGCCTCAGATTTAAACGGGGTTGACTCATACACGTCACTTTGATTGGTGTCAGCCACACCACACCTCTGATTTAGGCGGCCTTTCTTTCCAAGTATCTCACATAGGGGAGCAAGTATCACATGAGTCATGGTATTACCATCTTGAAAAATAGACATGTCCTCGGTTTATCTTTAAGGAACCAATATCACTCATGATTAATAGAAACCATCTTGATAGCCCTCACCTAGAAACCATAGCATTCATCCTGGAATTTCAAGTCTAAATTCCCTGAGCATGACGAGTCCATCCATGATTCCTTAACATGTAACCCATGTCTTATCCTAAAAATTGACAAGTAAACCAAATCAAACAAGGCAAAATTCACATAACATGTAGAATGTACGACAAGGCTTTGTATTAAATTTAAAGCATATCATCACATGCATTTGATGAGCATGAGCTAATAATCTTTCCAAGACATTCAGATAATTTATGACATAAAAAAATGGAATAATCCCAAATAACATCGTCATCACCCTCATCATCAATATCATCACCATCATCATCACCCTCATCCCCATGGTCATCATTGTCCTCATCATCGTCCCCTCCCTCCTCAACGCTCTCCTCCTCGCCCTCACCCTCCACCTCTCCCTCTTCCTCTCCCTCCTCTTCCACATCAAACTCCTCACCATCATCATTGTCAGGCTGGACATCGTCTTGAACACCACTAGAACTACAACTTGGTGCACCATATATAGAACGTATCGACGACATATATTAATCAAAACCTAGGTTGGCCTCTGGTGGAAGTGTTGGACGTAGAACTTCAATAAATTTCATAAATACACTATTTTCGCAAGCAGACTGTTCTACCGTCTCTATGGCCCTTTTGTCAGCTTGTTATGCTTGTTCCCTAACTTTCCACAGCTCAGTGGCACTACAACTCATACCTGAAGAGGGCCAATACTTCGTCGGGGATATCCTAGGCCGGCAACATACTCTGCCAGAATGCTCCTCTCCTAACACCTGATGTAAGTGATCAGTTGGCACAAAATTGTCTGTTTCATGGGCATCAAGGGCCTCTAAAGCATCTTGTTACAAATATAAATATGTTATTAAGTTACAAAATATATATTAAAATATAAAATCAACAGATTAAAACTTAAAATCTGTTGCTGAGTCGGTTCGTTGATGAAACTTCCATCCTTTTTCTGTCTACTCGAGCAAAACAGTTTTTCTCAAGGAACACATCCTTTAATATTCAGTTTTTTCCTCTACATTGACATTGAAAACTAAAGTTATATGAAAACTTTAGTAAAATATTAAATAATTGAGGAAACAAAAGAAACTATAAGTCTTAAAGAAAACTTATAAACAATTTTCATACCAGCTTTTTCTCATGATCTGGCATTATAGTACGTCCCAGTGTGTGGAGGTATTTTTTTGCATCAATGTTTATTTTTTATTTTTTCCAGATCATTCCTAAATAAAATTTGTTAATGAAAAGGATAATATTAATGTAAAACATGAAAGTTATTATTTAAATATATCAAATTTAATTAATAATTTAAACTGATTAGTCGTCTAATGAGTAATCATCTGCTGATACTGCTCTATATGACAATCATCCATGACTGGTACAACCTCTAACTCAGTGCCAACTCTAGCAAACCATCCAATATAAAACTCATGATTGTAGGCTCTCCAAATCTCACCTAAATCCTTTAGACATTCCGGTCATGCACCCTCACCATCAGGAAAATTAAATCGGAGCTGAAACCAAAATATTAATTCATATAAATACAAAACTAATTCATGGCATTAAATACAACAGATTATTTTCCCCATATCTCTGCCCAAGATCTATCCTTGACCTCATGTGGAAACTGTCTCCATGATAGCGTGCTAACAAGAATGATGTTGGATTATTTGTAAAGCATCACCAAAAAACTCTGACATTGATACCCTCTTTTCTCTACCATTTGGTTGTCTCCATTGTAATCCACCATTACCTGTGTGTGGCGGTTCCACGTCGCACGCATGCGTGTATTCCCCTTCCCCCACCTCATGTCAGTAGATGTATCTGTCATGAAAGAAAAACAAATATTTTATCAAAACATGTTATAATGAAAATAAATATTGTTATAAAAATTTGTTACGGTTTTATAAATATACCTACGCCAGTCTGATCGCTGAGCGCCGCTGGATCCACAGAAACTGATGGAACACCCTGTGGTGGAACAGGAGTCGAAGATGATGGAATATTGAATCTTAGAGAGACAGAAGTAGAAGGAAAAGAAGATGGGATAGCTATATGACAGGATTCTTGCTGGGGAGTGGGAATCATCATGGGATATGAATAAAATGGGTAATAAGATGAAAAAGGTGGAAAAAACATGGGAGGCCTAAATATCTCGTGTGTCACTAACGACACACCGGGATCATAATGTGGGAAGGATGAAATTTCAGTGGTAGGGGCAGGGTCTTGTCGGGTAAGCGGAGCTGCTCTTCTACCTATGGTACGAACCCCCCTCGTACCACCGGCCTGAGTACTAGGACCAGTACTAGGCTCCTCTTCGAATAACTGTCGACGTATAGGTGGATCCTACAAGAATTTTTTACAACAAAATTAATCACATGAAATTATATATTCTTTAAATATATATATTTGAAATAAATTAATCACTGGAGGCACTAATGGTGGAACTCCCATCTCCGCCATTCGATGATGGTTCTCCATTATTTATTTCCTTTGTCTATCTTTAATTGGTTGCATTTCCTACTTTTGAAAACAAATATGTAATTAATTAGAAAAAGGAAACTAATGTGTAACTGAAAAAACTAAATATATGAGCGAATAGAGAGATTCATTGGTAATTTAGCTATCAATTGTTTTAGAAGATCTTGAATGGATTTAATAAATCATACAAGTTGTAATGTTCACCAAGTTAGAAATATTGTTTTACTAGGTTTGAATATAGTTCAAATCCAAATTAGAAAATGCAATTCAAATAAAACTGCATCCAATAAACATTGAAAATTCACATAACGATCAAGTCATCTAAAAAATATTTGTGATAAATACTAAATCAATTTGAATAGTACCAACCT
Source organism: Viscum album (assembly GCA_963277665.1). Lineage (NCBI taxonomy): Eukaryota > Viridiplantae > Streptophyta > Magnoliopsida > Santalales > Viscaceae > Viscum > Viscum album. The sequence goes on from OY728164.1 coordinate 384,543,140, forward strand.
TAAAAACCCAACTCGAGGTAAACCAAAAGAATTGAGAACATGGATGAATGATTCTAAATATTTTCAATCACAACTTCAAGTTCACAATCAACACTGACAATTGAGCTATTGGAGTCATCAACTCGAGGTAAACCAAAATAATTGCATACACTTTGCATGGTGGGGGAGTCTCAGCTAATTTAGAAACTAAAATAAATTCCCATCATATGTATCAATAAGAAACATCAGCATCAAAAAAACTCCAAATAAAGAAGGACTAAAAACATCAAACACTTCAAGAATTCACTACTATACATGGTTTATCCACATGTTTAGCACTAATTATATGCCTTAATCATGAACCAGCTCTACATATCCCATTTTTCACTAATAAACATATAATATCCCCCATGATCACTATATGAATTAACACCAATAGGTAAATTTCTCAAAATATCTTTAAAACCACTCATTAATAGGCTCAAAACGTAAATATAATCTTGAACCAACCATGGAATCTCTTTCACAACACATTCTAACACACCAATTATCTCATGTGTTACTAAATACCAAACATAGTCACATAACAAGTGTACTATAACAAAATAAATTACACAAGCCTTATTAAAAAAAATTCCCATTTTAATAAAACACTTTCCTCAAGATTAAATCATTTCTGAAATATCTTTCAAAATCCATTTTAAAAAATAAAATCCATTTAATCATTTGAAAAAATATTTGGAGTATTCTCAAGGCACCCCCATTCGGAAAATTCACATTATATGCCCAATTTCCATGCCAAACCAGTGAAAACAACTAACATGGGACAATCATCAACCACAAATAACATAACTGTAAATTAAAAAAACATAAACCAAATGTGATATAGAATTTAATGTTAATTGAGGAGAAATGAGATTAAATAGAGACAAAAACATCATAAATGGTTCCAACATCATAACTTTTGATTAAAACATAATAGTAAGGGGAATGCATCATACACCTAATCCCTAATAAAACAAACTGAATCCCAAATTAAAAACCATAAGTTTTTACAACACCGAATTTAGGGTTTCCACCTTCAATAAAAATGGATAAATATGTAAGAGAAGTGGAAAATGAGCAAGAAGAAGTGAATATTTTTACTTATCCCATCTAACCTGGTGGGGGAGTCTCATTCGATTTGATGGAGGTTCACTTGGGGCGTGCGTGAGGGCTTCTGTAAATTGGGGGAGAAATAGAGAATGTAGGAAGATCTGCTCGATTTTGATCCAATTTTGGGGATATTTTCCGAATGGCTTTTAAAAACTGTTGGGAAAAGCTTACCTTTACCTATGGTTTGTATAAACCGTTCGTAAAAGGAGCAGGCTGTGAAGATTTTCTAACGGTTTTAATCAAACTGTTGGGAAATTATCACTTATCTCATCATTTACCAACAGTTTAATGAAACTGTTGGTAAAGGCCTCCTATACCAATGGTTTTGATGAACCGTTGGTATAGGAGTATTGGGAAAACCCAAATTTACAGTAGTGTGTTATTACTTTGTATATAATTTTTAAATAAAAAATAGTATTTTTAGAAATAAATTTTGATGAATTAATGGATTTTTGAAAAAAATAATATTTTAATAAAATATTATTATTAAATTAAATTTATTAAATATAAATTATAATATAATTTTATGAATTCAAATGTAATTTTTATTAGGTTTCAAAAACTTGTATTGTAAAAAACCCATAATTTTTTAATAAATGTCATTTTTTATTTTAAAAGTGAAAATTCACATATTTATAAAATTATTTAGATAAAATGATTACTATTTTTGGAATTAGTTTGTCGAATTTATCCAATGGTTTATTTTTTATAATTTTCTGAGAAAGTCAAATTTTTGGGGAAAAATTAAATGTTGTATAAATATACGGTGTGTTTTATAACATCATAATGAAAAAATAGTGATGTAATAAATACTATAAAAGGTATAAATGGAAAAATATATGTGTTTTAATTTAAAATAATATTATTTTAGCTTTATTTGATATATTTTTTAAAGCCTTAGTGAATCCTACAAAACTTATAAAATATTTCAAGATTTTAAAATCATTTATTTGAATGTGTGACTCACCTCCACATAAGCAAGGGAAATATTTTATTATCTTTTTTATTTTTCATCATAAAATAAATTATTACTCCTATTTTCAAAAAACCAAGGTCAAAAACCATGGGTTGGTTTGTGGATTTGAATATTTTATTGTGTAGTGTCCAAAAACAAAATAGTAAAGAAATCCACCTCCTTTTCTATATAAGCCCACTCATTCTCCCATCTCTCTTCACTCAAAATCCATTATTCTTGACCAAACTCTTTCTTCTACTACATAGAGTCCTCCCAAGCTTCCCCCAAGCTCTCAATAATCCTCACTTAAGCCTTTGGTGTCACACATCCAAGTACGGTATTTCTCTCCTCACCTTTGAATTCAAGCATCTTCTTTGAGATTAGTTATTTCAATTTTATTTTATTTTATAGAAATTAACTTGTAATAATTACCTTACAGTAAAATTGATGTTATTTTTATAAGGTATAATTTATTCCCCCTAATTTTTATCCTTAACTAATCCATTAATATGTTGGCATTCCATATGGGATTCTCTCTCTCCTCTTTTAAATCATGCACTTCATTTATGATATTCCTTTTAATTATTATTTTCTTCTATTGGGATACATTCTTACCTATCCCAATAAATATCCAATTTTTTTATAAATGATTATATCCCCTTTATCTCTCATTTAACCATCCTATGAACCTTTACATACACCCATTACCATGCCAAAAAATTTTAAGGGTTCTTTTTCCTTCTCCTCTTCCTTCAAGATTCGTTATTATGTTACACATTCTATTTCCAATTACATATGTTTGGGAATCAAATTCCATGTCCTTGTGACTTTAAATTTCATGAATAAATTATGATATTATCATTTAACTCTCATCAACTCATTTTATGAATTTCTATATGATGTTGTTATGCTGCCGAAATTGTACAATGATTTACCGTGCCAAAATAATATTGTAGTGAATACCATACCTATTTTTCTGTCAAGGGTATTCAACGTTGTGAACATACTCATATTTATTGGGGAATTACATGTATTTATTCCACATTTATATATAATAGAATAAAATTATGATTTTTAATTAATCTGTGTTATATGATCTATGTGGTACACATAAGCATAAGATATAAATGTTTGTGAAGGGTGCACCTTGATAGCGCTCTAATGCATTGGGTAATGTTTAGTATCATGATGCGTTATGTTGGGATTGTGGTTTACCTGATTTCTTTATGGGAATTATTTTTTCCATGAAGTCTTGGTGGTTTAGCTTAAACTTATATATATGAGGTAATGTTTTATGTTGTTGTTACATTTCCCATGTTATGATTATCATGTTATATCATGCCTTATTATTTATTTTCATTTATGCTTCATTTATATGACTTGTCTAACATGTATTATTATTATCATTTTATTCCATGTTTACTCCCTTATTTGTCTTTATATATCACCCCTTTATTATATATTTCCTCCAGTTATCCCATGTAGTGTAAATTAGGAAGGAATTTTTTTAATGTCAAAGAAGTTTTCATTAAACATGTTATATTTCATGTCTTAAGTTGTTATGTAATGTTCCTAAACCCCATAGATAATATAGCCCTCATTATTATGAGTTTTTTTAAGTTAAAATTTATTAAATAAATCATGTTTAAATATGAAATAAAGATAAGTTTTGTTATATATGTTAGATGGGAAATACTTTAGAAATATATTTTTAAAACACTTCATGAGTAAATTGTCCTTTCTCCCTTGAAAATTTCTTCTTAAAATGTTAAACCTTTTGAAAATAATTTTCATGAAAAAAAATCTTTATAACTTAAAATGGATTCATTAAAAACATTTTTAAATCCTTTATTCCATTGAAAAATTTTATAGGACCATGAAAACCTTTTGAATACGGTTTTTTCTTGAAAACTTATAAAAGAAACAGGATGACCTTTTGAAACCCACTTTCCTTGAAAAATACTTTGAAAATTATAAATAATTATTGGAAAAAAATTAAAAATAATATTAGAAACTATTTTTTAAATACATTTTCTTAAAAATTATACTTTTAGACATGAAAAGGAAACTTTAATGTGATGATAATGGGTCAATCAGTACTTATCGTATGAGGTAAAAAGAATATTCCTTTTTGACAGTAAAAGGTTAGAAAAATGAATTGTTTGGAAAGTGAAAAGAATATTACTTTTAAAACATTGGTAAAATAAAAAAAGGTTATAAGTTTCCTTTAATGATCATAGTAAATTATTAGAATATTCTTGGAATCCATTTTTTGAAAGAATGGTTTTGAAAGAACTCATACTTCAAACCGAAGAGAGAGGTAATGTCTTATTTTCTTGAAAACATTTTCTTAATTATCATAAGTTCCAAAGAGTTCAAAAAAATGGTGCTAATACATGAATACATCCATACAAACCATAGATTAATAAAATTCATGATTTTTCTTAAAATATGGATCATTTTATATCATCAATAATAACATGATCATAAACAATCTTTATAAATAGTGAGATTGTTTCAATAAACTCTAACCACAATGTAACATTGAATCATACTACCCATGTAAGAAAATGAAATTCAATGTGGCATAAAATATTATGAAAATAAGGTTGTTCATGATATAACATTTCAAAATTATTTTATACACCTCATATAAAAATATAGGTGAATAACACGGAATGTGTCTCAAAGAAAGAAAATTGAGACAAAGATTAATTTATCTATTTGGTAACTTTTGAAATTTAAACCCCATGATAGAAATATCACAGAATTTTTACGTAAATACAAATATATTTATTTATAATATTCATATAATACATTCATCAGAATTATATACACCACATAAAATAATTGGGTGGTGAATATGGCTTGTCTCTCACGGAAATAAAGAGTGAGATGAAATCCTATTACCAAGTGTTTGACTTGTCTTGTACTTACTTTGATTAATGAAAAATAAAATTATTAAGTTTAATATAATTATTAATTTTACTTCAGTTATTACCATATTGTATACTATTACATAAAAAATTATGTTTATGTCGGTGTTTTTACCAAATTCGATTCAAGTATTAAAAACAACTTAGGTTGGCCGACCATGGTCAAAGGGGGCATTATATAAAAATATCCAGAATAATAATCATTAAATAATTATCATATTTGATTATTAATTATAATTTTAAATCCAATAATTAAAAATGGTTGTGAAAAATGAATCAATGTTTCAATCATGAAGATGATAGGTCGTATGTACACATGAGTAACGTTCTCATTTCTCACTGATCATTATGGAAAGAAGGTAAGTGACATTAATCTTCTTATAATGATCATTATATAATAAATAAAATATTATTTAATAATATATACTTATATATATAATTATTTTTATGTAAAATTAATCACATTGTGTTGAGGAGGTGGTAGTCCACATGTCCACGAATGACGTTATCACTTTATAAGTGTGTAAAAGAGTGATAAAGAAAATAGTATACATTATATTTATAAAAATTAAATTATATATTTAATATATTATATATGTTTTTTATGTTTCATATTTAAAATTCAACCCATATTTTATACATTTCATGTAGTGTGAACGAATCGCATCGCTTTGAGGGGGTGGTAGTCCACATTTCCTAAAAAGAAATTATCCTATTTTCAAAAATTGGAAAGTATAAATATATGTATTGTAAAATATTTAAATAAGATTAAATAAATAATAAATATAATATATAATATATACAAACAAATTTTGTATCATAATTTCCACCAAGAGAGGTGGTAAAGAAAAAATAAACAATCATCGTTTCATGATGCAGTAGTTTTTTTGTACATATAAACACTATGTTCATTACCCATTTGATTGAAGTGTCTATAAGTTTAGGTTTAAAACTTAGAATAAAACATTATATTATATTTATAATAATTTTTTTGTTATTAAATAATGGAATAATATTATTTTTGGTATTGTAGAAAGAGAATAAAAGAAAGTATCTTTAGAGAGGGTGTTGCCTCTTAATCGGGTAAAACATTTTGGTTTTCACCAAAGGGGTTACTTGGAAGAATTTATTCCCAAATTTAGGCTTAAAGGAGGAATAGATGGATTTTGGGAAGTTATTTGGAAATATTTTGGTATAACGTATGTGGATTTATAGGTGTGTGGAAGTGGGAGGAGAGGATACATTTTTATAGTGGAGGAGGAGTGGTACTCTTGTAATATTTTGAAAAGGGGAAACCCCGCCCTTGATTTTTTTATTCAAATTGGATCAAATAATGGTAAAATATATATAAAAGGGATTATAGGGTAGAAATATTTCCATAAAATGGATTTTTTACAAGTTTATAAGTCTTTTTGTCCCTTAATTTTATGGTCTAGTCCCTTATTAAGCATAATTTAACCTTAATCATTGTAATTAATTTTAATTACTTTCACTAATATTTTTGGTCAAAAACTATTTTTACTTATTAAAAATTTTAAATTATGATTATAAAAAATATTTTTTACATTTTTTATAATTCAAAACACATAATTTGACAAAATTAATTTAAATATAATCCCACAGATGAGCCGACAATGTGGTTTTTGAAGTAAAAATGTTCAAATGTTTGCTATGTTTTCATAGTCAATTTCAAAATTAAATTGATTATAATGGAATAAATTTGATTGATTGATAAAAATTTAATTTAACTAAACTTTGAAACCAAATTAAAATATATTTTTACTATATAAATAAATTGTTTGAAAATCAGTTTTGAGTTGTATTTTATTATTTCTCACAATTCATTAAAAAATGAAATGTTACAAAAGATACCAAAAATTCATTATAACCAAATTTTTATGTTTTGAATTCAAAAATGAATTTTATTTGTACATATTAAATCTGTAAAAGTTACAAAAAAAATTTATTTAAAATGATTTCTCCTGTAACGCCTCGACCCTAGATTCCCAGAGTCGGTGAATTATTTTAATAAATTGGCATGATTACAAGGAATCATGTCCCAAAAGATCGATTAGTTTAGCAGTATTGGAAAATAGATTGCATACATGAACATTAAATTACACTTTCTAACATACAACACAAAAAAAACTTCGATAATTCCATTATTCCCTTAGCTTACCCCTGCATTTGAAATATAAAACACTTCTTGGGATCCTGGGAAAATAAAACATAAGAAAGGGGTGAGATTATATGCTCAGTAAGGGTAAATAATTTATTGGAAGCTATAAACATTTAATGAAATATGTATAATAAAAACAATATCCTTTTAAACATAAACATGAACATAATATGGCAATAATAATTCAAACATTACCATATAAACATGCACATGGATATTCTACTAGTCTAATAATCACATGTAATAACTAATTTCATAATGAGGGAATGTATAGTACCATACTTTAATTTTTGTGTCATGGCCTCGTTCCGGGACCTATGGGTTAACTGTAACCGGACCCAAACCCGGAGATCCTCTTTAACCGGACTCCATCCTGGAGATCCTCTCTAATCGTACTCGAACCTAGAGAGCCTCTGTAACCGGACTCCATCCCGGGGAGCCTCTATAACTGGACTCCAACCCTGAGGGTCTTCTATAACCAAAACCCAACCCTGAGGGCTTACTTTTACCGGTCCCCAACCTGGAACACACTAGTCCAATGCATTCATCATAATAAAAGGTTTAAATATGACATAAACATGCATATTAAAACTAGCATACGGAATGTCAATACTTTATCCATAAACCATGAATGGTATAAAAATAACACATCTATAGTCAAAGGTATCGAAAAAAATTCAATACAATATGGAATATTTTTATCATAATAAATCAACTTCAAACAAGTTTAAAATCCATTAAAGGATGTTGACATATAAGAAAATGATCAGTAAAATGCTTTGAGAGAAATAACCCTTTTTCATGAAATCATTTAAAATTATCACAATTTTTAAAGGTAGTCATTTAAAATGGATTTTTGAATCAAAGTTTCCCATACCACTTGAAACTTTATTTTAAAATAATTAAAATTTCAAAATATTCATGTTTATATAAATAATTCCTTAAAACCCATTTTGAAAACATGGACATTAATGAGAATGATTTAGAAGAATAAATATTTAAAAAAATTAAAATGATGTTTTAGTAAAAAATTTCCTTAAAATAATCCATTTTAATACTCTTTCATGAAACATGGACATGGATAATAAATATTTCCCAGTAGATACTTACATAAAAGCAACCTCGGATAATAAAGAGATTGTGAAATTAACCCTTACCAATTTGGTAACTTACGAAACATACACCCCGTGAAAGAAGTATCATACAATGAATATGTAAATACACATAAATTGAAGTGTATTACACAAATAATACAATTATGGGAATTACATACACCAGAAAAAGGGTAATAGTGGCAACATAGCATGAATCTCACCGGAATAAGAAGTGAGATGAAAACCCCTTACCTTGCACTTTCCTTTGGAAGAGGGTATGTTTAACCTCATGTATAATGACTATTTTATGTTATTAGATTATACCAGAACCATATTTATATTTATTATATCATACATGATTCACTTATGACTTTATACTACCCATTTAAGAATGAATTTGATGTTAAATTAACATTTCAGGTAATAATCGATTTCTTTATCGTACATATTTTAACTTGTTATTCTTAACTGTATAATTTAGATCATGGTTTAAATACTACCATAATACAAACCTTGATATATATATCATATATATTTGGAATATAAATATTTATAATAGATAGATATATGAAATGTAAAACACCATTTAGGGAGACGGTAGGCCCTACATACGCATAAACGATGTTTCTGTTTTCATGTCGTATTGAACGGAAGTAAGTGAATAAGATATATGTAAGTACATATATATATATATATATATATATATATATATATCTCCAGTATCATTATTATTTCATATATTACATACTTATTAGTAATATATATTTTTATAATTGTCGATGAATGGTGAACGTGGAAATGAATCTCATCACGTCGTGGAGACGGTAATCCATACGTACGCACGAGGGACAATATCATTTCCTTAAAGGTGTAGAATTGGATGGTATATTAATTTTAAAGACACATTAGCATGTTATTTTCATTATTTATATACATATTACTCATCATTATATCCATCCAAATAACATAGTGTTGAATAACAAATTACACCACGGCGTGGAGACGGTAAGCCGTATGTACGCACGCATAGTGACATTATCATTCATATGATGGATAGAATAATGAATATGGTTGTTCCATATTTATAATAACATCATAGTAAATATAAGGTACTGGATTTATTATTTTGGTATGGTAATAACAAATAATGATTAAGTGGAAGAATAAAAGAACTTGAGAGAGGGTGGTGAAATCGTTACATCTTCTTCGGGTTCTTCCTTTTGATTTGATCAAAAGGGATACTTAGGTTGGCTTTATGACCAAAGGAAGGCCTCTAAGATGAAGTCAGGATAGTTGGGATGATATTTGAGTAGGTTTTGGATGATCCAAATGGTTTTGGAGGTGTGAATTTGAGAGAAGGGGGAGTACCTTTTTATAAGAGGTGTGAGGGGCACCTTAGAAAAAACGTAAAATATTATTTTATAATAAATTCATTTTCGGTTTATAATGGCTCCAAAATGAATTATTTAAATGATAACATCGGTATGGGTGGAAAACCACTCAACCAAAACGTTTTAGATAGGTTTGGGTCACTATATTAACTTTATCTTTTAGATTTAACTCTTAGTTAAATAGTTTGACATTTACCGTGTATCTTTGTATTTTTATATTATATGGTTAATAAACTTACTATAAACATCCAAGATAACCCCAATTGGTTCATTAATGACATATATAATATTATATAAGCCCTTTTTCCTAACCTTGGATTATTTGGAATAGAATACCAATTAATAAAATAATGTTTGTTTTAAGAACACTTTTATGTCAATTTTGACACTATTTGGTATTTTGTTTTTGCTAAATTGACAACAACATTATTACTTCAAAAAAATCATTTAATCAACCCTAATATGTCATATTATCATATAAAATTATTTAAATTCATAAAAATTATCAAATTACATATATTTGGGTATTTAAAATATCAATTATTTTAATATTTCATTAATAAGGTAATTACTGCATCATCATTGTGTCATAAATAAATTAAATTATTTAATGTAAAAAAATGATAAATAAAATTAAATTATGTAGGAAATATTTTTATATTTATAATGAACATTTATAGTCAAATTTATTTTATGTGTATCCCATTATTAAAAATTCTTTAGTTATTAAACTTTGTATTTAACACTTTTAACTCTTCTTTGAATTAAATAATAATAGATGTCTTAATCTAAGCCAAGTGGACCTAAATGATCATATTTTATTCCTATGGTTGTTTTTGGTCGAATTACACTTATCCAATAGAATTAGAACACATGTTAGGGTAATAATAATATCATGTTTACCTTTAATTACCCTATTTACTTTTAACATTAGTAAATAATAGTCAAAAGTTACTATTCACCAAAAAATATTTTTATCTTATTGAACCACATTTTACCAACAGATATTAACCGTGTCTCTCGGATTTTTGAAATTCAATTCACAGAAATGGTAAAATTAAGTTTTATGCAAATTAGCAAATGCTCCTAGGAGGTGGGTAAAAGATGGTAAAATTTCAATAAAATTTTTATATATATAAACATATTATAAAATGACATCAATGAATTACATTTAACTTATATAGTTATTATGTATCTATTTTCAACTAAATTAAATTTAAATTAAATAAATAATTATTTAAATGAAAAGTCGATTTTAACCCATAACGCAATGTTTTTCACTATTCATCAAAAATTGAATGTTTTCAGAAACATACCAAAAATTCACCCTAAGTTAATTTTGATATTCCAAATTCAAAGATGATGTATATTTACCAAATTAAAAACATATAAATTTCATTTATTAATTTAAAATTAATTCCCGTTGTCAAAACCAAAAGGCATATTTTTAAGAAATAGTAATTATCAAAAGATTGACACTTGTTTATGTCCAATTTCAAAGTGAAATTACTTAAAATGACCATCATTTGATTAAATGGTAAAAATATAATCTATTTATACTTCCAAACCATTAAAATTTATAATTTAACACTATAAATTATTTTCATTGAAAAAGTTTGTTTCAGTTAAAATATAGTATTTTTCACTATTCACACAAATATGAATGTTATCAGAAAAACACCAAAAATTTATTGAAACAAAATTCTTATGTCCCGATTCTAAAGAAGAAGTTTATTTGGTCAAATTTAATATATAAAAGTTTCAAATATTATATTTAAAAAAGGTTCACCATTAAAAGGCGGTAAAATTGTATTTTTTTGAAAAATACTTCTTTTATCTAGAAAAAAATGAATTTGTTCTTACATTATATCTAAGAAACTCATAATATGGATTCTAAAATTATAAGTATTATATAATGTTCAGAATTCAATTAATACTATTCATAACTGCTTTTAAATGGCTAGTTTGGTAAGTCATGGTGCTCTAGAACTCGGTGTTGCGTGTAGTGAAAGTTATTGAATTACTTTGAAGAAATAACATACTATAAAATATTGGGGTGTTACATCTCCATTAATGAACTATTACTAACATACATTAACATTACATAAATTTTATGGAATACTAAAAACATTACACAAACAGATGCCCAAATAATTTATTAGTTTAGTGCCTTTGGAAACATGGAAACATAAACACTAGTACATTAGCGAGCTACATTATCTCTCACTATGTTATTCATTGCAATAACCCTTTTAAGAAAAATCATACTGAATACATATCATCATAACATGGGGAATTAAACATAAAAATTGGTGAGATCATATTCTCATTAAGTGTAAAGAAGTGATACATGTGAGAATATATTTGAGAATTGTATTATTAGAATGTGATCATGACCTTATAAGATCATAACCTACGTATCAAAGTTTACAAACATGAATCATGGAATAAATCATGGTTGTTCATAAGACATTAATCATAAATAATAAAGAACATTATACATGAAATCATAATATAGTAATACGACATGGAATTATGGAAAACGGATAAGAATATATAATGATTTCCATAGTAGTCAAGGCGTCACTGCTAAGGCCATCTTAGCAGACAAAGTCCTTTCAAAAACAAGGTTCACTCCCCGTTCCAGCCCTGTAATTCTGAACCAAGTTCACTCCACATTCCATATCTATAATACTTAAAGGAGTTCATTCCTCATTCCAGTCATTTTCATATCATGATATATTAATATTTACCCATTTCACCTCATTACATCCATGTTTATATCATGTGATATAAATATTTACCCAAAGAATTGGAGGGAAATATAGGTCCCACCCATCTCTTAATGAAATCAATCATACATGTACCCCAAATTCATAAACAATCATATCATAACCCATGAAATGAAATGGGTTTTATAAACATGTAATCATATCATATCCTCTGGGAAAGAGACAGGTTCCATAATCATTTCATCAAAGCATAACTCATGAAAATAAGGGGGTTTCATAAGTATATAACATGTGAAAGAGAAACGGATTTCATAAACATCATTCCATAAGACATAAATCATTTGGAGAAATAATATGAATCAAAACATTTAATCATTTCTCTATAAAGGCAGTAGTAACTCAAAAAGATGTTATCTTAGATGGGAAATAATTTTGAAAGATATTTTAAAATCAATTCATGTTGAAATAATCCTTTATCCTTTAAAAAATGCTTCTTAAATCATTAAACATTTTGAAAATAATTTTCATGAAAATAAACTAAAAAATTATAAAGTAATTATTTAAAATATTTTGAAAGCCTTTATTCATTTGAAAACATTTATAGGGTCTTGAAAACCATTTGAAACCCATTTTTACTTGAAAATTTGTAAAGAAATATTGAACAAAATTGAAAACCTTTTTTTAAGTATCTTTTAAAAACATTTTATTAAAAATTAACCTTGTAAACATGAAAAAGAAACTACAAAGTAATGATGGTGTGTAAATCATTATATGTTTTATGAGGTAAAAAGAATATTTCTTTTTCATGGTAAATTGTTATAAACATTCCTTATTCGAAAAGAGACATGAATATTCCTTCAAAAATATTTGTATAAGACAAAAAATGTTTAATATTAACATTAATTATCATATAAGATTATTATATTATTCTTGTAATCTCTTTTTGGAATGCGTGGTTTTGAAAGAACACATATTTCTAACCAAAGATATATCTAAGGTCCATTTTTCATAAAAAATATTTTCTTAATTATCATAAGTACGAAGGATTGGAAGAAATGGAACTAATACATGAAGATATTAAGACTAGCCAGATGGGAAAAAAATTCAAGAGTGTTCTTGAAATATGGATTATATTATTTCATCAATAAAAACGTGATAATAAACAATCTCGATATACGGTGAGATTGTTTCAATAAACTCTTACTACATGGTAACATTGAATCATACTCCCCTTATAGGAAAATGAAATTAAATGAATCTTAGAATATAATGAAAGTTATTATGTTCATGGTATATCATTTGAAATAACTCTATACACCACATTTAAAAATGCAGGTGTATAACCTGGAATGTGTCTCAAAGATAGAAAATTGAGACAAAATTAATTTACCGATTTGGTAACTTTTGAAACATAAACCCCCAGATTGAAATATCATAAAATGGTTATGTAAATACCTATATATTTAATTATAAGAATAATATAATACATTCATGGTTAATATATACACCACTCAAAATAATTTAGTGGTAAATAAGGCATGTATCTCACGGAAATAAAGAGTGAGGCAAAATTCCCTTACCTTGAGTCTAACTTGTCTCATGTATATTTATATTCCTAAATAATAAAGTTATGTTAATTAATTAATTTACTCATATCGTTTTTAAATTTTATTATTCCTTTTACTTCACTTATTACCATGTTTTATACAATTACTTAAACAATTATGCTTTAAGTTTGGTGTTTTGACCAAATTCAGTTCATGTGTTAAACACGACTTTTGTTGGTCGACTATGGTCAAAGGGGACATTATATAAAAATATAAAGAGTTATAATCTTTTCATAATTATCATATTTATACATTAATTATACTCTAAAAACTATCCATTAAACATGGTAGATAAAAATGAATCTACATTTCAATCATGGAGACGGTAGGTCGTACGTACGCAAGAGTAACGTTCCCATTTCTCAATGATCATTATAAAAAGAAGTTAAGTAAAATTAATATTTATAGAATGATAATTTAATCATAAATACCATATTATTTAATCATATATACTTATATATAGAATTATTGTGATGTAAAATAAATAACACTTTGTCGAGGAGGCGGTAGTCCACATGTCTATGAACGACGTTATCACTTTATAAGTGTGTGAAGGGTAATGAAAAAAATGGTACATATTATATTTATAGAAATCTAATTATGAAATTAATATCATATATATGTTTTTTATATCACATGTATTTAATTAAAACCACTATTTATACATTCTATGTAGTTTCTGAATGAATCGCATCGCTTTAAGGTGGTGGTAGTCCACACTTCCTCAAACGATATAATCATATTTACCCCAAATAGAAAGTATAAGTTATATATTTTAAAATTATTAATGAATATTAAAGAAATAATAAATATAATATATAACATATATAAACATATTTTCCATCTATAATTTTCTACCATGAGAGGTTGAAAAGGAAAAATGAACAATCATCATTTTTTGAGGCGGTAGTTCGTCATATATGTAAACACTATGTATGTTACCCATTAAATGGAAGTGTGTGTAAGTTTATGTATAACCCTTATCATAAACATATAATAGTATATTTATGATACTGGTGGTGTTATACAATCATTTAATAATAATATTTTAGGTAGTGGAGAAATAAAATAAAAGAAAGGAGCATGAGGGAGGGTTTTACCACTTAATCGGGTAAATCCTTTTGGTTTTCACCAAAGGGCTTCCTTGAAAGGATTTATACCCATAGGGGGTATTAAAAAAATGAAGGTAGATATGTTGGGTAGATATTTGGGTATATTTTGGCCCAACTTATGTGGATTTAGAGGTTTTTGGAAGTGAGGGAGAGGAGGCCTTTTTATAGTGGTGGAGGAGTCACACTCTTGTAATATTTTAGAAAAGGGATACCCAACCCACATTTTTTTTTGATAGTGGATCCAATAATGTTCCAAAGTCGACACAAGGGTGGATAGAGTCTAAATATGGCTATAAAATTGATTTTTGAAAATTTTATAGATCTTTTTGGGCCCTAAGATTATGGTTTAGTCCCTTATTAAGATTAATTTAACCTTAATCGTAGTAATTAATTTTAATTACTTTCACTAATAATTTTTTTCAAAAAACAAGTTGAACTTATTATAAAATATAAATTATTCTAATTAAAAATATGGATTATATTTTTCCAAATTCCAAAAGACTTAAGTGTTAGAAATTAGTTTCAATATAATCTCGAATAACGACGACAATGCGTGTTTTTAAAGTAAAAATGTTCAAAAGTTTTCTATGGTTTTATAGTCAATTTCATAATAAAATTGATAAAAATTTCCTAAATTGGATTTATTGTTAAAAATTTAAAATAATTAAACTTTAAAACCAACATAAAATATAATTTAACTATATAAATAAATTATATGAAAAGCAGTTTTGAGTTAAATTTTATTATGTTTCCCTATTCATTAAAAAATGAAACATCACAGAAAAATACCAAAATTTCAACCTAAAAATAATTTTATGTTTCTATTTTAAAAATTATGTATATATATATATACTTATTAAATCTATAAATGTACCATAATTTGGATTTAAAATGGGTTCTCCATTAAAAGGTAGTAAAAAAACCATAATAAAAATATAGGTTTTTGTGCATAAATTTGGGTTTATTCATATCTTATGTCTATAAAATCCATTAGATGAATATAAAAATATTTTATTGAATATATAACATATATATAACCTTAATATCATTAAATAATTTTAATTAATTTAATTTATTGGGGTAAAATAACATTGTGACCATAAAAATAAATAAATGTTTCTTTTTTATTCAATGAGATTTCATATTCATTTCAAATTAATCTATAACCTATGAATTCATATTATATTTTTTAAACCATATATTTTACTAAATTAGTTAATTATGTTCATAACTACTAATTTAATGGTTAGGTTATATCATATTATATTAAATAATTACATTTTGATAATATATTATTTTTTGGTAAAACTCAGTCTTGCGTTTTACGTAAACCATTGAGAAAATTATTTATTGTGTGTAAAACAAGCTAACCTCAGTGTTCTATGTATAGAAATATAAAATTTATAATTCATGTAATGCACTATGAACTTGGTGTGGTGTATAATGCAATCAAAACACAGTTCTTTAATATAAAATGAACTATTTTCAGGGTTGTGTGAAATGAAAAATATCAAAAAGATTAAATTAATTTGAAAAAATATATTTCAAAAAATGTTAGTGTATTAAAAAAAACCATTTAATAAGGATAGGTAACTGGTTTATCCCATGATACCTACCAATCCATCAATGGGATTTGTAATTATGGTGCCCTATCATCACTTAATAAGTTCAATAAATTCATTATATGAATAAACAAGACAAATAAATCAACATAACATTTTCAAAAAATTGTCTATATAAGAAGAAAAATAGTATATAGTTTCAATACATTCCCCAGTACTACTAATAATAAACCAACCACATAAATAATACTAATGGAATCATTATAATTTATCCCCATTAAATAATTCAACGGTTTTTTCATTGATGAATAAAAATACCATGAAAAGATCACTAAAATAATTATTGAGGAAAATAATCTATTCAAATTGAAAATCACTTTTAAAAACTAAAAAATTATAGAATATTAAGGAAAAAAATCTTTGACATGAATTATGGAAACTTACAAAATAATATTGAAATCATTTATTGGTCATGATGTTTTGAAATTTCATTCATCCTGAGTACATTAAAAAAAATATTCCTTTCACATTTTTGGTAAAAGGTCAATAAGTACCCTGTTTGGAAAATAAAAAAAATGATTCCTTTTAAAAAATTTGTAAAAATTATATCTTGGGTAATAATTAATTTCAAAAATCATATAGTAATATTAAAAACATTTTTGAAATATTTTAGAAAACATGGACATGGAAGAAAATGATTCCCGACTAAAGAGAAAATAAATTCTATTTTTATTAAAAAAAATTGTTTGATATTTTTTATATATATAAGAGTAAAATGAATGGAAAATTATAATTTTGAAAAATTACCAAAGTGTAATTCCCCTAAATTGGAATCCACTAAACTGGTACTTTTTCCTGGGTCACTATATGACCTCAGACATGCCTCCCCGTATTCCAGAGGATGCCGATTAGTAATGAGGGTCTAAAAGAACATATGGGGAGACTACAACCTCTTTATCAGTGTAATACATGACAGATAAAAAATGTTATAAAGGAAAATAATAATAAATAAACCAGAAATATGCATCACCAACCATTTCCCAAACTGGGTACAAAACAAAACCAAAGAATAAATATACCATGTCATGCTAACTATTCCAAAAGTGAAGAAAGCCCAAAATAAGAGAAAACAGCAGAATCCCAAAAAAGGATCCTAATTTCATGTTTGAATCCTCATTAATTCACATCCTATTCCCAACTAAACTCCCTATTATAGGGCCTTTTCCTTCATCTTGACCTGGAACCCTGAAATCTACTCGAGTACCCAAAGGGGGCCAGAGCAGGGTGTGAGTACAACAGAGTAGGCCACCACCAATAGTGTCTAAAAAATATCAAGTCTAACATATAGTGCATGTGAGTAAAAAATAAATGAAAAGGTAAAAAAAGACTACTCAGTTACCCTTATTTATCCATATTTACTTTAACAGTTTTTAATCACTTAATCCATGTTCTTTACTTTTTCCATGGGTTAAAAATTTACATCATTATCACTATGGCCTAAGCTGGTAAATTAATATGAATAAGGGAATAAATAAAGTTCCATATATCACTAGGTATTAACATTTAATAAACAAATACATCACACTTACCTTGGATCCTCATTCCAATAAGTCTCATCAAATGCAACCTTTAGGGGAATATAACCACCTCCCCTTTCCTAACCCATGCAATTTGGGGTGGGGTTTAGAGCCTTAGTATAACCCGACATGTGGGTGTAGATCCTCAAGTATAATACCCCAAAACTACCAAGCCATGTGCACATGATTCTTTAAACATTTACCACTTATACCATTTTACAAACCATATTCAACAATACCCAAAACAAAACACCATCAATGATCATTCTCAGTCCATAACTCAATGACATATTTTTCATTTATAATTCATTTAACAATAACCCATTAATGTTGTTCCAAAATCTACCTTATTCCATAACATCAATCAAATTCCATAACATCAATCAAATTCCATTAGCATCAAATTCATTTTCATTCCATGTTAACCAATTAAAAACTATTCACATTTCATATTCATCTAACATGTGAATTATCAATTTATAACCCCTTAGAACATTTACCATTTACATTGCCTAGACCATTTAACCCAACTCCATTTTTATACCTTAACTCATTCAGTATTTTCAAGAATTACCATTCATTAACACATTTAACACATTCACCAATTCACATGCATTATCTCATGTACACATTCTCATTTATATACCTTAACCCAATTTACCCAAGTATCATTCACAAGCTTTATACAATCAACCAATTACACTTCACAACCCATAACATATATAACCCATTAAAATTAAACCAAAATACCCTTTATTTCATTTTAACAACAAGAAATAATTAAATTGCTGCCACTTTTCCGTTCAAACTAACATTTCAACATATTTACCATGGGCTCTTATTCAACAAAAAAATCTATGCTTAAAATTTCAATTTTCCATGTTCGGGAATATTGGCGCACCACATGGGTGGACCTAAATTGGTATAATAATACTCAATGCATCCCATGAGTATCATGAGAGGTTCTGTTCAGCATTTATCCAACCATTTTACCAAATATCACCATAGGCATGAAATGAACAATAAGAAGGAACCAATGACACAACTGCACATGCACAAGTAGACATCAAGACTATGGGATATAACTTGTAGACCACCTACATCAAATCCATAGATGAAAAATTTTCATAACCTTAGTTACATATCTAGATTCAAGCACCCCTTCAAATTCTAACCTATGATCTGTTGTAAAAATTGGGTTTTAGTTCTTTAGGAGAAGAATAACAAAACTATAAGCCTTAATCCAGAAAAGAGAGCAAATGGAAATGTTAGAATCGACTAGAGATTTGATCCGCATGCAAAAATGATCCAAATGGCTTAGAATCAAATGATATCGACCCTTGGGAATTCATTGTAAAAATTATTCATCAAAAGGGTTAATATAGGATAAATGAGGGGAGAAATCAGGTGAGAAACCTTAAAATCCTAAGTGGAAAATGGTAAAATATAACTTTTTAATGGGGCACATGGTTTGGAAGCATAGTTTTCCAAAATGTACCCCAATCATGTGATGATCTTATTCCAAGAGGGGCTAATTTGCATGATTACCTTGGGATACAACATGGTTTTTTAAATCATGTCTCAACCATACAGGATGGCTCTATCCATGTTTTCACTGTTTTCTCTCCCCCTTTGCAAGGATAATTTATCTGTTCACCCCACCTACTAGCTAGCATGGTTTAGGCCTACAGTTACCAATAACTATGTTCTAATCATGAATCTTGCATAGGATATCCAAATTCCCATTTCTTTTGTGTCCCAAACCCCTAGGACACCCCTGACCCTCCTTGTAAATTTAGTAAACATTTCATTAAATTAACCAACATTTAAATAGGTACATACCTCCATGAGTTCATAGATCTTAGAACCTCCCCACCATAGAATGGGTCATCCTTAAGAAACACTTACAATAATTACTGGGCTTCCAAAGTAAAAATGATCGGGCCACTAGGCCTTCACATATAACTTCTTCCCCTAAGTCTCTTCCTAAACATTACCATTTTATCACAAAACCTAAGCTAAAGGCATGGTCTTTCCATGTAGACTTACTCATTATGACCCACAACATGAACAAGATTCTCCCCAAATGATGCATTTGCATCATACCAAACATCAATAATAGGAGCTACATAGGGAGTCCTCGAAAGCATATACCTAAATTCCAACTTAACAAAGAATCACCCACAACATTAAACCATCATGGAAGATCCAATCAGCACCCCATCAATCGATCCACTCTACAACTCTTGTCCTGGATCATTTTGCAATATTTTTTCCTTGTTTTTAAAATTCCAACAGTGACCCAAACTTGACACACCATGAATAAATTCATGTTTTTTCCAACCAGATCTCCCACTATACATCTATCCACTACTAGAGGCCTGATAGCCCCATTACATAACCAAAAATACAAAACATAACCAAAACACTCTGGGAAATAAACCAATCAACATTTTACCTAATTCTCATTGTCAAGTCCAAAAAACTAGAATGGTACTTACTTGAGTTCAACCAATCTGAAACATTGATCACGTCATCAACTGACCCCTTTCTTTTTATGGTGATCCCTACCATTCACTTTAGGTCATCACCACCATATTATATTGGTTGACAGCCCCACTATTGAAATAGGACACCATAAACTCAACTCATCATTCCCAACATACTCAATATGTTTCCCAACCCACCATGCTCAGACATCCATGAAGACTCTACCCAACATTGGCATCCATTCATTTTAACAAAACAACCCAAAATGGAAATTCACCCACCATCCATTGTAAAATAAGAAAAATTTTAACTCTCTCAAGTGTTCCTTCATTTTCAAAGTTTTATTTCTATAAAACATCAAACTGGTGGTGTCTTCCAATTTACCACATTTGATCCCTTTTCTTATCATGTCGTACCATTCCTAATGTCTTGTCTCAAAACACCCATTTTTACCCTGTTAAAATGTTATTACTTATACCTTCCCATGGATCCTCCACAATTAAGTCATACCAACATCACCTGATGTAGCTACTAGGGTTATTCTCTATCATTCAGTAAACTCTACCGTCAAGGCATCCACTGCCTTCCAAAACATCATTACGCTCCACATCATCCATTAATATTCCTAACACAAATTCTTTTATTGTCTCTACATCAACCAAAGTTTACAAGTTTCTTTCTCAAACCCATTAACTTTATAGAAAATCACTTTTCATTCCAAAACATCCACCAAAGGGGGTTTAAAAATCACCACTTTTATACCTCTATTCCAAGTTGAGTGGAACCATCCTTGGATTAATCATCCTAAAAACATTCAACTTCACTATTGGAATGTCACAACCTCACTTTGACAAGATGCATTCACACCTAAGGGAACACCATGGTCACCAAATCACAATTACCAGACTCCATTCCCGGCCTCTGATGAGGTTCTACCACCCAAACACCCTTTCCATGAACCATTTTCATGCCTTAACACTCCGATCAATGATTATAAAACAAGCATCTCAAATTTCATTTGGAACCACTTAGAGCCCAAAGACCATTCATGGCTTGTTCGAACACCACATCCAAGGCCCACATGTCCATTTATAAGGAATTAAATGTACACATCACAAGATTTTCATTGGAACCTTGATGACACCACATCAACTCCATGTTTATATCCACACGTCCAGGACTGACTTATCACTCCCAACCTTAAGAGTTTTTTCACCAACAATTTTGTAATGTCCCAACCCAAGATCCACATAACTCATTACCTGAGCTGGTGGATCACATGGCCTCAATAATGAATCCCTATATGGAAGAGGCTACTAAATAGAAATTATATTGTAAAGTTGGTGTGGTGGGGACAATATACCAGCATGTTAAAGTATCACAGTGGATACAATATATAATAATCTACATCGAAATCATAATATAAACAATCGTAATCAGTAAACTATGGAATCCTAAATAGAGAACTGAATAAGTGAGAAGTGGAATAAATATATAAATTAATAACCAAATATAAATGAAAAATGACTTTACGGTTGTTTCAATACATGATTCATGGTATTATGATACAAAAAGGGGAACAAGAGAACAATTATACAGTCATACTATAAAAAAGTACAAAAAGAACAAAAGTTTCTCCACTAGCATCTTGAGTGCATGCTCGATCCTCTAATCCTAATCTCCAACAAAGAAAAATAATCTCAATAAAATATAGAAGGGAACATTCCCTTATCCATACTTATTGGCAGACAACCCACTAGGGTGATAAGGGCGGCCCAAGTAGGTTGTGAGATAAAAATCTTAGTAGGCCACCACTAATGGTGTCTACATGTAATCCGAGTGGTGATCACAACTAAATATTGTGAAATTATAGAATAATAGTAAAATAATACTGAAATAAATAACCCACACACTCAGGTTTCTATAGGACACCTAGTGAGTCTATCGGTTTTGGCCCATGACCAGGAGGAGTGTAGGATCATGCCACTGTATATACATATGATTAGTAATATATATATATACAGTTTAGGTATATATATCATCCACCTATATGAACCAAATGTGTGCAGATGCCTAAGGACCATATACTGGGAATATTAGTGATGCCTAGACCGGGGCATAACTCACATATCCATGACTAGTCTAATGAGACTATAAGCTCAAGTCAAAGGGTACATTCCCTACATATCATGAAGGGTGAGATATGTCCTGAAAAAATGATTAGTATGGTGAGTGATCCATCATGTTATCACTCTAATCATGGAACATGACACCACATCCCACCATCTATACTATATCACTATTATGAGATTCTATGAAATCAACACTCGGTGTAAGGAATTGTGATTATCTACCATGCTCAACACCACTTACCATCATACACAGCCTCTATAAAGGCATATACATTTATAGTATAATACATGAGGCAAAAAAACTCATCCAACTTATTAATCAATTATATATAAATGTGTGTGTGTGTGTGTGAAAGGCATACTAATTTATAACATAATAAATAAGGCATAACCTATTATTAATGTCCTTAACCAAGTTCAATTCCATATAAATCATTAAATTACATATGAATCATTTAATAGATAATAAACAAAGGGAATGGAATTACCATCCCTTTGGGCCACTCCAATCAAAATAATTTGATTAATTTTAAGAAAGGTATCCCATCATACATTAACCATTTCATTTAAAACTACCCACCCATTTTGCGAAGACATCAAAAATTAACTTATAGGGATCAAATATCAAAAGGAATGTGTCATGGGAAATTTATTTAAAGGATTACACCAACTTGAAAAATCATATTATATTAACCAACCCTTAAAATCACCAAGGCATGAAAATTAAAAACTTAATGATCAAGGGGTATTTAAAGAGGTTACATGATCAATAAGGGAATTGAATACATGGGAAATTACAAGCCTATGGTGGCCAAACACGTGTAAGGAACCCTTAACTCAATCAATAATTCATATTAAAAGGGCAATTCAACTTAAAAACCAATCCTTGTATTATTATAAGTTTCGATCATTTTGAAACAATTGGCTAAAATGGCCAATTCTATGTGGCACAGCCATTGAATAACAACCCAGTCCTGACATACATTAATATTACATAACATTTTTTCAATACATAAAACATCACACAAATAGATACCCAAAGACCATATTAGTTTAGTGCCTTTGGAAACATGGAAACATAAACACTATTACATAAGTGAGCTACATTATATCCTACTAGGTTATTCATGACTAGTATCCTTCTCAGACACATCATACTTAATACATATCTTGATAATCTGGGGAAGGAAATATAATAATGTGTGATCTCATATGCTCATTAACGGTAAAAAAGGGATACATTTAAGCATATATATGAGAATATGATTATGAGAATGTGATCATGACTTCATAATATCATACCATACTTATCGAATATTATAAGAATGAATCATGGCATAAGGTTTGGAAGTTCATAAGACATGAATCAGAAGTAAATAAAGAACATAAACCATGAAATCATAACATATGAATAAAACATGGAATTTTGAAAATCACATAAACATATATAATGATTTCCATAGTTTTCAAGGAATCGTTACCAATGACATATTAGTGGAAAAGTCCTTTACAGAACTAGGTTAACTCCCTATTCCAGCCATGTCTATCTCATGAGATATAAATCATTAACCAATGCATTGGAGAGAGATATAGGTCCTACCCATATCATAATTTAATCATATATACATGTTCCAAAAATTCATAAAAAATTATATCATAACCCATGAAATGAAATTGGGCTCACAAACATGTAATAATATCATAGACTATGGAAAAAGATACATGTTTCATAATAATTTTTTAAATATCATAACCCATGAAAATAAATGAGTTTTATTAGAATATAACCTAGGAAAGGGAAATGGATTTTGTTAAAATAATTCCTAAAAACATAAACCATTTAGAGAAAACTATGAATGGAAACATTGAATCATTTCCCAATAGAGGCATGACTAACAAAAAAACATGTTATCTTTGTTCAAAAAATAATTTTAAAAGATATTTTAAAAAAACATCATGATAAAATTATCCTTTATCCTTTAAAAAGTTATTATTAAAATTTTAAACATTTTGAAAGTCATTTTCATTAAAATAAATTCGAAAAATTATAAAGGAATCATTGAAAATATTTTGAAAGCCTTTTTACTTTGAAAACTTATAGAGGATATTGAAAACCATTTTCCCTTGAAAACTTTTGAAATAATCTTGAGATACATTTGAAAACAATTTTTCTTAAAAAATAATTTGAAAACATATAAATAAATCTTGTAAAAAAAAGTTGAGAACTATTTATTTGAAAGTATCTTTTAAAAAAATTTCCATAAAAATTATCCTTTTAAACAAGCATAAGAAACTTCAACGAAATAATAGTTGGTAAATCAGTACATGTCATAATAGGTAAATATAATATTCATTTTTCATGTAAAAGGTTATAAAAAATGAATTGTTCTAGAAGATACAATATTATTCCTTTGAAAACATTGGTAAAATAAAAAAATGGTAAAACAATCTTTTAATTTTCATAGGACATTAGTAGAATATTCTTGGAATCCCTTTTTTGGAAAGCATGGTTTTTAAAGAACATACATTTCTGACCAAATAGAGAGGTAAGGTCATATTTTGTAAAAAAATATTTTCTTAATTATCTTAATTACCAAAGAGTGTAAAAATGGTACTAATACATGAAGACATCAAGACTGGCCATATGAGAAGAAAAATCATTAGTTTTCTTAAAAGATAGATCACATGATTTGATCAATAAAAAATAATCATTAAAAATATTAATAAATGCTGAGGTTGTTTCAAAAACTCTTACTACATGGTAACTTTGAATCATAATCCCCATGTATCAGTATTTTAGAAGTACTGTAGAAGGTACTTTAGGGGGTACTATAGTAGTTGAAACGCTTCATTTGTTTTAGCCTTTAAGGCTATCAATTTGGTCCTCGAGTCCATGAGATCTTCGGGCCACCCATAACATTAGGTCAGTAAGTCTTTTAGGCAATCTTAGGGTATTAAGTCTACCTCATGGCCTTTGGGCCCCCTCAAGTCCATCAGGCCACATGTTGTGAAAATGTAACCAGATAGACTCTACAAGGATCAAGCTCTAGATAAGGATTCAGAGTAGGCATCACCAGAGAAGAGCTAACAAATATGAAAGAATGAGAGGGTATAGCATTTTCCTTTAGTACCAAGCCTGTGAACCACTTCATAAGATAATGATCCAAATATTCATGCCAAGGTGTAGAGATGACATCATGATGTAGACGCTGGGGAGGGCCAGTTCCAAGTAGTCATTGTCTGGGATGAATTCCTCTAAGAACATCACGTCATGTAATGTCATGAAGCCTAAGGACCATGTAAGGGTTCTCAATCATCCTTTAAAAGGAGTATTATAAAAAATTAATAAAAATATAATTCCTTAGGTTCATTCATAAATATAATAATATAGCTGTATAACACGGAATGTGTCTTAAAGGAGTCAAATTGAGACAAAATTAATTTATCGATTTGGTAATTTTTGAAACTTAAACTCCATGATAAAAATATCATAAAATGGTTATTAAAATACCCATATATTTAATTATAAGAGGCATAAAATATATTCATGGGTAGTAGATACACCATAAAAAATAATTTATTGGTGAGTAAGGCATGTATCTCACGAAAATAAAGATAGAGATGAAATTCCCTAACCTTGATTCTGACTTTTCTCATTCATATTTAAATTCCAAAATAATAAACGTATGTTAATTAATTAATTACATCATAAAATTTATAAATATTATTATTACTTTTACATAAATTATTAACATATTGTATATAACTTATTAAATAAGTAAGTTTAACTCTGGTGTTTTGACCAAATTCGGATTATGTGTTAAAAATGACTTTGGTTGGTTGACTATGGTCAAAGGAGTCATTATATAAAAATATCTATAATAATAATAATTACATATTTATCATATTTATAAATTAATTATAATTTTAAAACAAAAAATTAAATCTGGTAGTGAAAAATGAATCAATGTTGCAGTCATTGATACGGTAGGTCGTACATACGCATGAGTAACGTTCTTATATATCAATGATCATTACAGAAAGAAGGTATGTAAAATTAATACTTATATAATGATCATTATATCATAAATACAATATTATTTAATCATATATACATATATATAATTCTTGGGATATAAAATGAAGCACATCGGGTCGAGGAGGTAGTAGTCCACATGTCCACCAATGATGTTATCACGTTATAAGTGTGTAAAAGTGTAATAAAGAAAATGGTATATATTATATTTCTAGAAATTTAATTATGTAATTAATATCATATTTTTTTATGTCACATATTTTTAATTAAAACTATCCTTTATACATTCGATGTAGTGTGTGAACGAATCACATCTCTTTGAAAGGGTGGTACTCCACACTTCCTCAATAGAAATTATCATATTTACACTGAATGTAATGTATAAATATATGTGTTATAAAAGTATTAAATAAGATTAAATACATAATAAATATAATATAAAACATATATAATCATATTTTTCCATCATAATTTCCTCCTTGAGATTCGGTAAATGAAAAATGAACAATCATCGTTTTGTGCGGCGGTAGTTCTCCGTACACATGGACACAATGTTTGTTACCCAATAAATGGAAGTGTGTGTAAGTGTAGTTAAAAAACCTAGCATAAAAACATCCTAGTATATTTATCATATTGTTTTTTTATAAAATAATGTAATAATAATATTTTAGGGAGTGGATAAATAAAATAATATAAAGGGTATTGAGGGAAGTTTTTACCTCTTAATTGGGAAAATACTTTTGGTTTGCACCAAAGGGATTCTTTGGAAGGATTTTTGCCCAAAATTAGGATTCAAGTAATAATTTAGGGTTTTTTGGGAACTATTTGGGTATAATTATTTAGAACATAAGTGTCTTTATATGTGTGTGAAAGTGGGAGGATAAGAGGGATTTTTATAGTGGAAGAGGGGTGGCATTCTTGTAATGTTTTGGAAAAGGGCACCCCCACCGAATTTTTTTATTGAAAGTGGATCAAATAATGGTTCAAAGATGATACAAGGGAGAATAATGTCTAAATATGTCCATAAAATGGATTTTCACAAGTTTTTAGGTCTTTTTGGGCCTTAAGGTTATAGTTTAGTCCCTTATTAAGATTAATTTAACCTTATTCATTGTAATTAATTTAAATTACTTTCAATATTTTTTTGTCAAAAACTATGTTGACCTTGTTATACATTATAAAATTTTATGATTACAAATATAAATATATATTTCCAAATTTCCAACACATAAGTGGAATAAATTAATTTAAATAAAATCCCTCAGACAGGACGACAATGCTGGTTTTTAAAGTAAAAACATTCAAAAGTTTGCTATATTTTTATAGTAAATTTCAAAATGAAATTGATTCAAATGACCTAAATTTTATTTTTTGATAAAAATTTAATCTAATTAAACCCTAAAACCAACTTAAATTACTATTTAACGATATAAATAAAATATATGAAAAAATTAGTTTTGAGTTAAATTTTATTATTTTTCACTATTTATTAAAAAATAAAACTTCATAGAAAAATACCAAAAAATCACCCTAAACAAAATTTTCTATTTCACTTTAAAAAATAAAATTGTTTGACATATTAAATATATTAAATTTGCCCATATTTTATTTAAAATGGGTTCTTCATTAAAAGACGGTAAAAATTCCTTAATAAAAATATAGGTTCTTAAGCATAAAATTGGGTTTTTTCATATCTTATGTCTATCAAAACTATTAGATTAAAATATAAAATATTTTATTGAATATATAACATATATATTATATTAATATAATTCAAGGATTGTAATTAATTTAATTTATTACTGTAAAATAGCTTTGTGACCATAAAAATAATAATATTTTTCTTTTATATTTAATCAGTTTTCAAATTCATTTATAATTAATTGGTAACCTATAACTTCGTCATATATTTTAGTAAACCATATATTTTCATAAATTAGTTAATTATATTCATAACTTCTAATTTAATATCTATGTTATGTCTTATTATATTAAATAATAACATTTTAATTATATACTATTGTTTGGTAAAACTCAGTCTTTCATTTTACACAGGCCATCAAGGAAAATAATTATTTCATGTGGCATAAGAAAACCTTGGTGTTCTATGTATATTAAGATAAAATTTATGATGTTTTTAGTGTAAGATTAACATGGAGTTTCATATAACATAATCCAAACATGTTGATTTAATATAAATGAACTATTTTCAGAATTGCGTGAAATGAAAAATATCAAAAGATTAAATTAAATTTAAAAAATATATTTTTAAAAATATAGGGGTGTTAAATTATACCTCACTTAATATAAATTTCACCTTTGAAATTCATCTGGGTTATCAACGGTTTAATACTTGATATTTCCTTTCATATAAACCTACATCGTAAAAATGGATACTAAAACATCATTTAAAAAGGCAGTCTAAAACTATAAAGGTTTCCCAAAGTAAATCATAACTAGCTTACCACAGAGGATAACATATGTTGGAAGTGAAAACATGGACTTGGAATATAAATCTATCTACCATATTTTGATAGAGTGTGATAGAGAGTAAGGTTAGTAGAAAGTTAAAAATCATAAATCCATAAATCTGAGATGACCTAAACTACCATCTGATCAATCAAAAATAAAGGTACTAAGATACAATTTTATTTATAGATCATTTCCTTAAATCTAGTGAATTTTCATGGAAAGATATACTTCCATGATTTTAGAAAAACCCCACCCTTAGTTGTTACTTGATCCACTTCACTATTTTCTCCAAAAAAGGAAGTTGAATTTTTCATTCCTGAAGCACTAACATATCATGAGATCCATGATAAGTCATCCAATCTCACTTCAGTTACCATCAACACAAAATTGGTAGAGCATGTTATGCAATATTAATGAATCCTCATGAGGCGAGATAATACTTTAATCTCATAAACTTCATCTGAAGTTTAACTTAAACATCCCATAAATTGTTAACCTTATAACCCTTACAAAATTTGACAATCAAAAACATTAGAAAGAAAGTTAAAAAATCATTTTAACATTGATCCCCTGTATATCACAAAGTTGATTTTGTTTTTCACATTCCATAAATTTGAATACCCTCATCATATATTCTCTTTAAACATGGTAATAACCTAAATTTCAATTATTAATTTTAAAAAATATTAATGATTCTTTATTCTAAAGGTTAGTGGATATATTTCGTAAATCCAAGTGGTTTTAACTTAATTAATGAGGAAATAGAACACCTTTTCAACCAATTAATAATCAGATCTAGGGAAATCAATGTTATCTAATTTACTTTATCCAAATCAATCAACTCTTTACCCAAATGAAAAATAATTCTATTAAAATCATGATCACATTAACAGTTAACTTCCCTTAAAAAATATCACTTTTATAAGTTTTCATCACTATTAAACATATCCCATTAAATTATTAATGAAAATTTATACTAAAAATACTTATATATTTCAAGATTCATATAACATAATCTTTGAATTCAAAGACATAAGTACTTAATTCCTAAAAAATTATTCTTAAACCATTAATCAAGATTTATAAATGTATTCCTTAAAACAAATTTCCTAGAATATTAAATAATAACCATTTATTAAGGTTCCTCAACCTTAATAAAATCATGCTTCTTATTATTAATGTAAAAATTACTATAATAACATCACATACATTTCATATGTTTTTTCTGCTCTCTCTATGATTAGAAGTAGAGTCAATACTCATACCACTATCCTGATTCTCTATATGAAATTTTTACTTCAAAAAATTGTATAAAGCCCATAATTTCCACATCTAAAACATTAAATTTTAACCATGTTTTTTTATTTCTCTAAATTGAAGAAAAAAAGAATGCACGGAGTGAGAAACACGTATAATATGTGAAAACCACATAATCATGAAAATTTACTTATAAGATATCTAAATATTGTAACGTAACTTTTATTTGATGACACCTTAGATTAATCCTAGGTTATTTATTATCATATTATACTCAAATACTTCAAAATGTTACATCAAGTGTTTATGAATTTCCAGACCATATCCCTCAAGAGTGTCAAACTAGGTGTGTATTAAGGACCATTGTCATGTACCATATTACCCTAATTAAGGATCATGACATCTTTTCATAGTTTTTACCACTAGTTATATTTGTTCCAGATCCACATCCACTTTTAGTATCTAGATATGGATTTATTTATAGGAATCCCCTCACTCAATCCTGTATCAAAATTCCAAGACATTTTCTTGTACTTTTCCTTATCCTTATTCTTATCCTTAGACATGTCCTTAGGGTTATCCCTAAGGTTTTAACATCGTAGATTCCAAAAGATAACTAAACCTTCGCCCTCATGCCAACTATAAAGACCCAATACTGATATACATTAAGATTACATAACTTTTTTAGAATACTAAAAACATTACAGAAATAGAAACCCAGAGGCCAAAATAGTTTATTGCCTTTGGAAACATGGAAATATAAACACTGGTACATAAGTGAGCTACATTATCTCCCACTAGGTTCTTCATGACTAGAACCCTTCTTAGACCTATTATAAATAATACATATCTTCATAACCGAGAGAAGGAAACATAATAAGGGGTGAGATAAGAATCTTAGTAAGGATAAAAAATGAGACATGTAAGCATATATATGATAATAGGATCATGAGAACGTGATCATGACCTTATAAGATCATACCCTACATATCAGAGATTATAAAAATGATTCATGGCATAAATATTGGCATTTCATAATACATGAATCATAAAAAATAAATAAAATAAACCATGAAAGCATAATATAGGAATAAAACATGGAATTGTAGAAAACATATAAACATATATAATGATTTCCGTAGTAGTCAATGTATTTCTTACAAGTCCATCTTAGCAAAAAAAGTCCTTTACTGAATTGGGTTTACTCCCTGTTCCATCCATGTCTATCTCATGATATATAAATCTTTACGCAATGCATTGTATATAGATATAGGTCTCACCCTTCTCATAATGAAATTATAAATACATGCACCAAAAATTCATAAAAAATTACATCATAAACCATGAAATGAAATGGGTTTCATAAAAATGTAACAATATAATAACCTATGGAAAAATATATTTGTTTCATAATCATTTCATCAAATAATAACCTGTGAAAAAAAGTAGATTTTTGAATCATATAAATCATGAAAGAGAAATGTATTTCATAAACATCAAGCCATAAAACATAAAACATTTAGAGAAATAATATTAATGGAAACATTGAATAATTTCCCCCCAAAGGCATGAGTAACAAAAATATATGTTATCTTATATGGGAAATAATTTTTAATGATCTATTAAAGACACATCATGAGGAAATTATCCTTTATATTTTGGAAAAATTCTTCTAAAAATGTTAAACCTTTTGAAAATAATTTTCATTAAAATAAACTTGAAAACTTATAATGGAAGCATTGATAAAAATTTTATATCCTTTTTCCTTTGAAAACTTTTACAAAACCTTGAAAACATTTTGAAAACCTATTTTCTTTTAAAACCGTTAAAATAATCATGAAACCCATTTGAAAATAGGTTTTCTTGAAAAATACTTCGAAAACTAATAAATAATGCTTGAAAATGATTTAAAACACATTTTTTTTAATGAATATTTTAAAAATATTTTCTTAAAATATATATTTTTAAACATGAAAAGAAAACGTCAAATAAATGATGGTAGATAAATCGGTATATGTCGTATGAGTTAAAAAAATATTTCTTTTTCATGATAAAATATTAGAAAAAATTCCTTTCTCATAAAGAAATAAGAAGATAAATTTAAAAACATTGGTAAAAGATAAAAAAGGGTAAAAATTTCCTTTAATTATCATTTGATAATAGTATAATATTCTTCGAATCCCTTTTTTGGAAAGCATGGTTTGAAATAACACATATTTCTGACCGAAGAGAGAGGTAAGATCATTTTTTTAAAACATTTTCTTAATTATCTTAAGTACCAAACAGTGGAAAAATGATACTAATACCTGAAGAAATCAAGACAAAATGTGGTAGAATAAAACTTATTAGTTTTCTTGAAATATGGATCATAATATTTCATCAATAAAAATGTGATCATAAACAATCTCGATAAACGGTTAGATTGTTTCAATAAACTCTTACCACGTCGTCACATTGAATCATACTCCCCATTTAGGAAAATGAAATTACATAAAGATTAAAATATCCTAAAAATAATTATATTCTTGATATAACATTTTGAATTCATTTTATACACCTTGTATAAAAAATATGTTTATCACATGGCATGTGTCTCAAAAGAGGAAAATTGAGACAAAATTAATTTACAAATTTGGTAAATTTTGAAACTTAAACCCCATGACAGAAAGATCATAAAATGGTTATGTAAATACCCATATAATTAAGTATAACATGAATCTAATACATTCGTGGTTAGTAGACACACCATATAAAATAATTTAGTGGTGAATAAGGCATGTATCTCATAGAAATAAAGAGTGAGATGAAATTCCCTTACCTTTAGTCCGACTTGTCTCATGCGTCTCTAGATTCCTGAGTAATAAACTTATTTCAATTAATTATTTGATTCGAAATCCTTTTCAATCGTAGAATTAATTTTACTTCACTTATCACCATGCTGTATACAACTACTTAAAAAAAATTTTTAAGTCGGGTGTTTTGACCAAATTAGGTTTATGTGTTAAAAATTACTTTGGTTGGTCGACTATGGTCAAAGGGGTCATTATATAAAAATATAAAGAGTAGTAGTAATGAAATAATTATAATATTTATACATTAATTATACTTTGAAAACCAACCATTAAATATGGTAGTGAAAAATGAATCACTGTTGCAATCATTGAGACGGTACGTCGTACCAACGCATGAGTAACATTCTCATTTCTTAGTAATCACTATGAAAAGAAGGTAAGTAACATTAATATTTAGATAATGATAACTATATCATAAATACCATATTATTTAATCATATATAATTTTATATATATATATATATATATATAATTATTTTCATGTAAAAGGAATCACATCATGTGTAGGAGGTGGCAGTCCACATGTCTATGAACGACGTTATCACTTTATAATTGTATGAAAGGGTAATAAAGAAAATGGTATATATTATATTTACATAATGTAAATTTTTTCATGAATATAGTATATATGTTTTTTATGTAGTATATTTTTAATTAAAACCATACTTTATACATTCCATTTAGTTTGTGAATGAATCACATTGCTTTGAGGGGGTGGTAGTTCAAACTTTCTCAAACAAAATTTTTATATTTACACCAAATGGAAAGTATAAATACAAGTGTTGTAAAAGGATTATAGAAGTATAAATACATAATAAATATAATATATAACATATATAAATATATTTTTATCATAATTTTCACAATGAGAGGTGGTAAAAGAAAAAAATAACAATCATCGTTTCGTGAGGCGGTGGTTCGCCTCACACATAAACACTATGTTCATTGCCCATTAGATGGAAGTGTGTGTAAGTGTAGGTAGAACCCTTAGCATAAAATAAATACTAGTATATTTATGATACTTTTTTTGTTATAAAAACATATAATAATAATATTTTAGGTGGTGGAGAAATAAAATAAAATAAATGAGCTTGAGGGATGGTGTTACCTCTTAATTAGGTAAATTCGTTTGGTTTGCACCAAAGTTATTACTTTGAAGAATTTCTACCCAAAGGGAGGCTTCAAGGAGGAAGAGATGGATTTGGGGGAGATATTTGGTGTAACACCCAAATATTTTATAAGATATATTCTTTTTAATTTCTTCGATGTCCCGTGTTATACACTACACCAATATTATCTTGCACTATACGTAACACTGTATTAGCTTGTAGTATTTGCAACACTATTCTTCACTTGTGTTACAGAAAATTTCAAGTTATTTTGATAGAATTCATTTCACACAACACTGAGTATAGATTTTTTTCAATGTATAAATGAAATAATTTTAGATAATGTTATATGCAACACCAAAGGAATATTTCACTATAAGAAACACTGACATGGCTTGCGTTACACGCAAGAGCGACCTTCCTCATATCTTATGTGGTACGAAATACCGAGTTTCACTAAAGAAAGATATATTAATAAAATATTATATAAACTAGTTATTATTAATAGTATTAACCCTATTTTTAACTTTATATAACATTATCATTCATCTTATATATTATATGATAACAAAATCAATTTTTTTTATAAAAAAAATATTTTTCAAAAAAATGCAATTTTACTACCTTTTGATGGAAAACCCATTTTAAATCAAGTTTTTGACACTTATATAAGTTATATATGAAAATATAAAATTATTTTTTGGAACCGGGGTATGAAAATTTACTTTGGATAAATTTTTGATATTTTTATGATAACATTCAGATTTTGATGAATAGTAAAAATATGCTAAATTTTAATTAAAAATAAATTTTTTTCATAAAATATTTTATATGGTAAATTATAATATTTAATATTTTTAAAGTATAAATATAATATATTTTCCTAGTTTAATACAATTTAATTCATTTTCTTTAATTTAACATTGAATTCATATGTACAAACATTTCAATCTTTTGTAATGTTTTAAAAAAACTCATTTTTCTATAATGGGATTAATTTTAAATTATTTACTACAACTTCTATATTTTGAATTTCAAAAAATGGATTTTATATTTAAAATAATAATGTTCAAATTATGTAAATAGGTACTTTTTATTTTTGGAAATTATTAATAGTAACTTCAACAATTATTTTATTTACCATATTTAAAGGGTAAATATGGTAAATAAAGGTAAAAAATAATATTATAATAATATTAAACTACCCTAACACATTCCCTAATCCTATTGGATGAGATATTTCCAACTAGGTTCATCCTTGGGTCGATTTTTGGACCCCATTGATTCACTTGGATGTGAAAATGACAATTTATAAGAATTAATTTAAAGTAAGGGTAATTATATCCAAAACCTATATATTTTACTAAATTGATTTTAATATGGGGTTATATAATTTATATATATTTATAAATAGTCATTGTAAATATAGAAATATTTCCTACATCATGGTTTTTTATTTATAATTTTTAGGCATTATATTAATATATTTATTTAAGACGCAATAATGATGTAGTGATTACCTCCACTCCAAATCCATATTTTTTATTTTCTAATAACACTTTTAAAGGCTAAGTGTGAACTTTAACAAAGTTCAAACCAGATTAAACATTCAATAGATTTACCACCATCACAAGCCGCCAACATCAAAATCCAGAAACAAACACGACATAAAAAACAATAAAATTTCAAAATCCATAAAGAAGATGTCATGTGCCAACCAAAGCCGGTCCATAGAAAACCATCCTCCGCCATCAACGCCGCCCATGACACCACAATGCCACCAAATGAAATATCCATTTCAAAATTTGAAATTCTAAAGACAGTAATACCGTCATCACACATCGATTTTCGTCTATCTCGGGATGCACACCTGACCCTGAAGACATTATCCAAACACACCTCGGTCTCCATCACCACCAAAAGCCATCTTATATCGACGCCAACCCATCATCGCTATCATTTTTTCAATCCTTCATCACACCTGTACGCCGGAGAACACATTTATTCAGAGTCGATTTGCGGCGCTCCACAACAACTGTGAACATCCTCTCACCGTCAGATTCCATCGTCACCGCCATTAACAAACACAAAAAAACTTCATAGAATAGCATATCGTTGTCAGGTAACCTTCATCCTCCCAGAGCCAACAAAGATGAAACCACCATGAGTTGCAAGAGCACTCAAACTCACATCCCAAAGCACTGGGGATACCACCGTACAACTCCACCTCAGAGCGAGTGATGTAGACCTTGATCTAGAGCAGAGAACCAGAGGGAGATGAACAAGAACAATTAAAAACCATAAAACACTTAACATCAGAGTCGAACAAAAAACCCTTCTCTGATCACTGCTAATGTTGCAAGGATTAAAACCAAACCAGAACAATGAAAAAAACTGATAAAAAAAGTAAACCATCAGATTGTACACCATTGTCCAATCTGAAAAATCACCAAGTCAAACAACATCTGAGGCCAAACCACCACCAAGATCGAAGGACCTTCAGAAACCGAGAAGAAACAAGCGAAAAGAACCCCAATAACAGAAGAGAACAAACACGAACCGCATCTGTCGAGACCAAGCACCGGAGCCACACCGCTGATACATGCCCTTGACGCTGAACACACCACCAACACCATCCCAAAACAGCCAAAAACACCTTCATACCAGACCAAAATGGAATCCAGTGCAAGTGAAAGGCAGCAAGAGCAGAGATGTGTGTTCGAGACAACATGATAACCACCGAACATCGATACCAACAGATCCCAAACCACTAGATCCCCTTCGGGTCAAACCAAATTAGGGTTTCGGCACGATGGTTCTGGCGATAAAAGCATGGTACTAGCCTCTTGGAAACACGAATCGATGGTGAACAACATAGCATCACATAACAGAAGCAGAAGAAGAACCGAAAGCAAGGAGAGGAATGAAATACAAAATCAAAGATAAACCCAAAAAACGAAAGACCACCCGCTGTGATGACCGATGCATGGATCATTAGTGAAGAGAACCAGACCAAGCAAGGAAGAGGGAGGGGGATGGGAGGATAAAACCTAGAGCTTTGGGAGAGCTTCGCCGGGAGAGAACGGAGCCATCCCTCAAATTACCTCATTAATGAAAGATTCAAATAAATGAATTTATAAATATTAAAATAAGTTTAATTAGAATATTTTTATTCCATAAAAAAAATTTATGGATGACATTTAAATATTAGGTATTAGTTAATTCCATTGGTTTTAGGTAATAAGGTTGTTATGGATTTTTTAAAAGTCATATATGAATAGTATCCAAAATTGACATAATTCATAAATTAAAACATAAAATAGTTTATTAAATGATATTAAATTATTAAAAGTATAATATTTTCTAAAATTGTTAATATAAGACCAAATATATCATAAATAACTATTTTGGGGTCGTTTTATATGATATGGTAATTAATTTAACCCACAATGTGTAAATAACACGATATCATGGTAAGATTAAAATGGGTAAAATAAAAGTAAAACCAAAAATATTATGATAAAAAAATATTCCAGACTTGTAAAAAAAATTATTGGCTGATGGTTATTGGAACAAAAATCATCTTATCTTAGAAATAAATAGGTTTTGTACCATTTTAAATAAAAATTGAATTTATAATAAATTAATATTTTAGAACTTTCTTAATGTGCCTCTCTCCTCTCTTATGAAAGGTAACCAACTCCCTCTCATATTAAATCCATTTGTAGCCTCTAAGATTGTCCAAAACCTGACTATTTATCTTATTAAATTCCATAGTTACATTCTAGAGGTGATTTTCTTCTCAAAATACCAACTCTAGTACCCTAAGAGGAAGTTTAAAGGAGGCACGTTGAGGAAGGGGTAATCTCTTCTAAATATTCTTTCAAATTTATTTCTTCTTCTACTTGCACTTATTTAGTTGTTTAATTATAAATTAAAAACATTAGTATCACTCATATACATATTTTTTATTATAAATATTAAACATCTCTATTTCACCTTCTATCCATCCTAAGAAAAAATAAATCATTGAGTGTGCATACGTACGTACAGATTACCGTCTCCACATTGTGGTGTAATATGTTTTTCACCACCACCTTACTTGGATGGGTATAATGGTGGAAATAAATAAATATATGTGGTTATTATTACATGATACTAACTATGAGATATTATACACCATCCAATTCAATACCTTTCAACAATTATGGGAACCATATCATCGCTTGTACGTACATTCGGCTTACAGTCTCCATGACGCTATGAGATTCATTCTCCATGTTAACCAATATAGAATTATTATAAAGTATATATAATAAATAATCATGAATTATATGATATAATAGTTCTAATCTATTTATATATATATATATATGTGTGTCATTTTTTTACTTCCATTCAATTTAATAAGGAAACGCAAATAGTGTTCATGCGTACGTACGACCCACCGTCCCCATGAACGGTGTATTCTATTCCATTTATTGATATATTATATATATTTATATAATGAAAATGTATAAGATATATATAAATCATGTTATGAATTATGGAATTAAGTAAATCATTATCAAAGTAATCATATGAAAAATAATAAGTCCAAACACGTACGATTATTTCTCAAAACGTTACCTTTACATGGAATTGCCAAATGATCGAAAATTATAAAGTCATAAGTGAATCATATATGATATAATAAATATTATTGGGGTTCTGTTACAAGTTAATAATATCTTTAAACCCACTATACAGAAGTTTCGGACACCTACAGAAGAAATCAAACTTAAGGTAAAGGACAATTTTTCAATATCATTTTTATTCGATATTGTTTATACTTAAGTATTTACTGGGGTTATATTTATCCTCCATGTCCATGTTTTATAAAAATGTTTTCATAAATTGTTTAAAATTATTCTATGTATATTTAAAGATATTTTTACCCCTTTTTGACTTATACTACATTGTATGAAAGGAATATTTCTTTTATTTACCATACGGTGTACTTTTTGACTTTTCTAACAAAAATACGAGGAGAATATTTTTTTAACTTATACAGATGAATGGATTCTTATAGTTTCACAGTTAATTATTTCCATGAAACTTCCTCTAAACCATTTCATGTTTATTTTCAACTAAATTCATTTATTTTAAAATTGTGCGGCATTTTGAGAAAAGAAAATGTATTTGAATAAGAAAGGTTATTTTCCTCAGGAACTAAGTTCAACTGGTTTATCAAAATTATTTTCCTTATAAGATGACATAGGGGTAGTTTTCTATCCCTATTATTACTTTGATTTTATTATGTTTACAATGGAATTATTTTTATTATGTCTATTTATCTTATATTTATTATGTTATAATGGCATGATGTTTATGAATCCCATTTTATTTCATAGGTTATGCTATGCTGAATGATTTGTGTTTTTGGGGTACATGTGTAACACCCTGAGATTTTATAAGAAATATTTTATTTATGTCTTATTTTATACGCAGCACCAGCAGAATCTTTCACTACACCCAACACAAGCTTGGCTTGTGTTACACGCAATCGCGAC
This sequence comes from Viscum album, assembly GCA_963277665.1. Classification (NCBI taxonomy): domain Eukaryota; kingdom Viridiplantae; phylum Streptophyta; class Magnoliopsida; order Santalales; family Viscaceae; genus Viscum; species Viscum album. The sequence goes on from OY728164.1 coordinate 384,583,319, forward strand.
CTTCCTCGATAGCGTGTGTAGTATGTAAAACCGGGTTTCACTAAACAACGATATATTATTAAAATATTATTATGGACTAGACATTATGAATATTATTAACTACATTTTGAATTTTATAACATTATTATTAATCATACACATTTTCTAAAACATGGTATGAGAACAAAATAAATTTTTCGGGTAAAATAAGTATTTTTCAAAAATGAGGTTTTGTCGCCTTTTGATGGAGAACTCACTTTAAATCTAGTTTTAGACATGTTTATAAGTACAACTTGGAAAAATAAAATTCTTATTTGGAATCAGGATATAAAAAATTACTTTGGATAAAATTTTCATATTATTCTGATAACTTTCATATTTTAATGAATAGTAAAAACAAGATATATTTTAATTAAAAACATCTTTTTTCATCGTAATAATTTATATGATTAAATTATAATAATGAATGGTTTTAATGTATAAATAGAATATAGTTTTACCATTTAATATAATGTATGTCATTACCATTAATTTTACATTGAATTCATAGGTAAAAACATTTCAATCTTTGTCAATGTTTTAACTTTTAAAACCCGTTTTCTTAACAATGGGATTAATTTCAAATTAATTACTGAAACTTCTGTGTCTTGAATTTTGAAAAATGGATTCCATAGTTGAATTAAGTGGGTTCAAATTATGTTAATAGGTTACTTTTATTTTTATTAATAGTAACTACGGTAATTTTTATTTATTGTAGTTAAAGGTAAATCGGGTAATTAAGAATAAAAATAAGATTATAAATTTACCCTAAGACCTTCCAAAATTCTATTGGATTACTAAAAGTTGTCCCATATCACCTAAGGGTCGGATTAGATTCCTTTTATGGACTTTTTATCATGAAAATAATTTAATTATTATTAAAACCAAAGAAAGTGACAACATGTCACTCTCTTAAATCTTATAAGTATAATAATTTTAATTTAGTGATAAACTTCATGAAACCTCAAACATGAATAACCTCCATAAATATAATAAAATTACCTACATCATGTAAATTTATTTATAATTTTTAGGTATTAAATAATTATCATTAAAGGTGACACAATAGTGATGTTGAAATTATATTATTTATTTAACTATCAAATAAATGGTTTTAAAAATAGTAAAATAAATATTATATGAACTATTTAATGTGCTCTAAGAATTTTATAGATAAATATGACATGTTATTAATCTATTATTTCGAACATATCTTCTGTTTAGAATTTTATTTAAATTCAAATAAATTAATAGTTTCAAAATTGACACTATTGTTATTTTATAAAAATAACATAATATAAAATTGTTTAAAAATCAAAATAATATTTAAAATTTATATGGTCTAAAATGTAATAAATTTTCCAATTACGGAAAATTCAAAACACATAATTAATTATTTATACCAATTTAAAATTTAGAATCTTATTACCACAAATAAAATTAAATAGATTAAATAAGGATAAATCAAGTTGATAAGGTTTAAAATAAATTTTCAGCAAGTCTAAATTTTATTTTTTGATGATATTACAACCCTATATCATCTAATATTTTAATATGTGTCATTTTTGGAGGTTTTTAAGGGGTGATTGATTTATTGTAAATTAGTATTTTTGAGGTTTCCAAAGGTGCCCCTCTCCTCCCTTGTAAAAGGGAACCTACTTCCTCTCCTCTTTACACAACTTTGAGCCTTCAAGCTTGGACAAACCCAGACCATTACTCTTCTAAAATTCCCTAGTAATATTCTGGAGGTTATGGTCTTCTCAAAAGACCTGATCTATTCCCTTAAGAGGAAGTTTAAAGGAGGCACGTCGAGGAAGAGGTAATCGCTTCTAACGATTCTTTCAAGTTTCGTCCTTCTTCTACTTCATCTTATTTAGTTATTTCATTATAAAGTAATAACATAAGTATCACTCATATACTTATATGTTATTATAAATATGAAACAACCCTATTTCACCTTCTATCCATCCTACGGAAAATGAAATCACCACGTGTGTGTACGTACGGAATACCGTCTCCACGTCGTGGTGTAATATTTTTTCCACCACCACCTTACTTGGATGGGTATAAGGGTAAAAATAATAACTATGTAACATTATAACAATTCTTATATATTCTACCATCCACTCCAAGACCATTCAATAATTATGGGAATGATATCGTCGCTTGTGCGTATGTACGGCTTACCATCTCTACGATGTGATGTGATTCGTTCTATATAATCTTCACTAAACCATGATTATATAAAAGAATTGAATGAATAAATATGATATATATTATACTACTAATATTATTTAAATTATTTAGCTATAGCCTAAAAATAGGAATAAGAATTTATTCGACAAAACACACATAAGAACAAAAAGCACTGAGCAGCCGAATAACAAGTAGCAATGAAATATTACTAATAAGAAGCTAATAATATGACCATATATGATATCATAAAAATTATTATGATTCTGTAATAAGTCAATGACCTTATTTAAATAATTATATAGGAGGTTCGGACACGTACAAAGCATATCGGACCTAAGGTAAGGAAAAATCTCACAATCTCATTTTTATCCGAGATTGTTTATACTTCAAAATTTACTGGGGAATATTGATCATCCAAATCCATGTTTCCTCAATATGTAATATTATTTCTATCCTCCTAAATTTTTTTAAATCCAATTTTAACTATCGGTGAATTTTTAGTAAAAAATATGAAAGGAATATTTTTTCATTTTCAGTACGAGATACTTTTTGACTTTTCCGACCAAAGTACGAGAAGAATGTTTTTTTAACTTATAAGGAATTGATTGATTTTTATGATTTCATAGAACATTATTTCCATGAAGCTTCCTTTACATGTTTTCAAGTTTATCTTTAATTAACTTCTTTTAGTTTAAAATTGTATGACATGTTAAGAAAGGAAAAATGTGTTTGAAGTAGAAAGGATAATTTCCTCAAGAATGGAGTTCAAGTGTTTTATCAAAATTATTTTACATTTAAGATAATATAGGGTTATGTTTCTATCCTTATTTTTACATTGATTTGATTATGTTATGATTTAATTATTTTTATGAATTCCTTTTTTCTTGCATGTATTATGTTATGATGGCATGAAGTTTAAGAATCCCATTTTTATTACATGGGTTATTCTATGAAATATGCTTTTTGATTTTTTGGCACACATAAAAATGGTTTTATTATGAGATGGGTGGGACCTATATCTCCCTCAAATTAATTGGGTAATGATTTATATCTCATTATATAGACATGGCTGGAACGTCAAGTTAATACGGTTCAGTGATACAGGACTGGAACGAGGTGTGAACTCAGTTCAGAAATGGACTTTGTCTGCTATGATAGTCTTGGCAATGAGTCTTGGAGAATAAGAAATGATTTTCTATGATTATGTGTGTATTCCACAAAGTTTCATGTTTTATGATATGTTTATTGGGATTAAATTTCACTACTATGATTTATCCCATGTCATGATATTATAATCTCTTTTGTAGGTTAAGATTTTCAAAATGTTATGTTCTTATGAATATGATATAATTGATATTTCCTTTGTTTACCCTTACTAATCATTTGAGCTCACCCTTTTGTATGTTTTCTTTTTCCCAGGTCAGGAAGAATGGTATTAAGTCGGATATACCAAAAGGGACTCTAGATATGATGAAATAAGCGGGAGACAACGTAGATGCTTTATGAACCAGTTGTTTATGTTTCCCAGTTTCGAAAGACACTATACCTATATGGTCTTTTCATGGTTTTGTTATATGTTCTAATAATTGTGCTTCAATTCTGATGTAATAACAATGTATGTAAAGTATGGGTCATTATAGTTGGTATCATAGGAAAGGTATAGTCAACCTTTGGAAACTATGATGTGAAATCCTTAGTAAGAACCCTAAGGATATGTCTAAGCATAGGAAAAAATCTTAGTGTTTTATAAGTGGCCATAAATAACCTATGATAAGGCCTAAAGTGTGGAATTTTATTCTTTATTATGTTGTTTTCCTATTATTATTATTGTTTCTCACACTATACTTCTTTGTTTTAGTCAATGGTTGGAACCCCAGGGAACCGTGTCAATGCTGAATGTGACGGGCAATGCAATGATTGTACCTCTGAACAACCAAATGTTAAGAGAGCTGTAATGAAAAATCTTGTAGCCATGCTCACACAACTTTATCAATATATGAGTCATGCATTCCTTCCAAATGAGCAAAGAAAGGAGCAACATTCTGTTGAATACTTCATGAGGCAGCGTTCACCTTCATTCAGCGGGTCCTTGGATCCATTAGTGCTTGAAAAATGGATCAGTACCACTGAAAAGCTATTTTCAATTCTACAATGTTCCGAACATGATAAATTCATCTTAGTAGTATATCATTTGGAAGGTGTAGCTGATCAATGGTGAAATATAATCAAGAATACGAGGCAAAGAGATGAATTTGATTACATGGAATGGGATGAAAGGTACACTTACCATCGACTCTCAAGTAGAAAATGTTTTATTTGATTCTGGATCCACCCAATCTTTTATTTTTAAATAATTTTATAATGGTATCACCATATTACCTCAACAATTAGATGTTGAGTTAGCTGTGACAACCCCTAATGGCACAACGGTCGCATCAAAATTTTTATAATTCTTCTCTGATTAAAGTTTCTGGGAAAGTGCTTCTGGAAAATCTTGTGATCCTTCCTATAGTGGAATTTGATGTGATTCTTGGCATGGATTGGATTCCATTATATGTAACTCATATCAATTTCCAAATAAGGGAAGTCTCATTTCATATTCTAGATCAATCTATGATTATCTATCGATGCAAGGATGAACATAACCTTCGGGTGGAAATTTCTTCCATCTTATGGGTCTTGATTCTAGTAAATGAAGGTTATTTATCTCAAATGGTTGGCTAGAAACTCACTATTAAGAATATTCCCATTGTATGAGAGTTTGATGATGACTTTCAGGAGGAATTTCCAAGTCTTCCACCAAATCGTGAAGTTGAGTTCTCAATAGAAATCGTACCAGGTGCTTTACCTATTTCAAAGACACCTTATAGAATGGCCCCAATTGAGTTGCAGGAAATGAAGAAGAAACTCCAAGAGAATCATGGTAAGGGATTCATAAGCCCTAGTTCATCACCTTAGGGAGCACCTATTCTATTTGTTAAGAAGAAATATGGATCAATGAGACTCTGCATTGATTATCGAGAACTTAACAACATCAATATCAAGAACAAATATCTTCTCCCGCACATTGATGACTTATTTGACCTACTACATGGAGATCAATACTTTTCCAATATTGAACTTCGTTTAGGGTATCATCAATTAAGGGTCAAAAGGGAGGATATACCAAAGACGACTTTCCGTACAAGTTATGGACATTATGAATTAATATTGATTCCATTTGGTCTTATTAATGCCCCTGCTATCTTCATCGATATAATGAATAGAGTCTTTAGAGACTAACTTGATCAGTTTGTGGTAGTATTTATAAAAAATATTCTTGTCTATTCAAAGAGTAAGTAAGAACATGAAGATCACTTGAGAATTGTATTGATGAACCTGAGAAAGGAGAAGCTTTATGCCAAATTTACCAAGTGTGAATTTTGGCTTCAAAAAGTTTAATTTTTGTGTCACGTAATCTCAAAAGAGGGGATATCTGTGGATCCAGTAAAAACAGTGGTTATTAAAAGATGGTCGAGACTAACAAAAGTAACTGAGATGCAAAGTTTTCTTGGTTTAGCTGGGTACTATCGACGTTTTTTGAAAGATTTTTCAAGATTATCTAACCTGCTCACAAAATTGACTTGGAAAGGAGTTATGTTCATTTGGACAGAGGAGTGTGAAGAGAATTTCAAGGAGTTAAAAAGAAGGTTATTCAGTGCACCTATGATCACACTACCTTGGAGTGGAGAAAGGTTTGTGATCTATAGCGATGCATCCAAGAAGGGATTGGGGTGTGTTCTCATGAAAAATTATATTCTGATAGCTTATGCCTCACGACAGTTGAAAACCCATGAGAAAAATTACCCAACTCATGATGTGGAGTTAGCTGTGGTAATCTTTGCATTAAAGATTTGGAGGCATTATCTTTATGGTGAAAGGTATGATATTTATACTGATCATAAAATTTTAAAGTATATTTTCACACAAAAAGAGCTGAATATGCACCAAAAAAGATGGTTGGAGCTGATTAAGGATTACAACTGCTCAATTCATTACCACCCTGGGAAAGCAAACAAGGTGGAATATGCATTAAGTCGACAAGACCATGCTAGATTATCCATGATGAGGATAAAAAAAGATCCAATATTTATGGATTTAAAAAGGATGGATCATGGAATTATAATGGAAGGGGAGAAATTGTATCTTTATCAAATGAATGTTCTACCATATATACATGTGAATATTAAATAGGAACTGAAAGAAGACGTAGAGTTACAAAAGAAGGTGAGAAACATTCTGGAATTCCACATTGATTGTGATGAAATAATAAGGTTCAGGAATTGGGTTTGTGTTCCTCCCATCCCAGAATTAAAGAAGAAAATATTGGATAAAGATCATAGTTCTTCACCCTGGAAGAACAAAGATGTATATGGATCTGAAAGAGTACTTCTAGTGGGATGTCATGAAAAGAGATGTTGCTGAATATGTCTCTCGATGCTTGGTCTTTCATCAATTTAAAGATGAGAGACAGAAGTCTAAGGGGATCTTACAAGCATTACCCATACCATAATGGAAATTGGAAAACATCACTATGGACTTTGTCACTGGACATCCTAAAACATCCAAAGGCAATAATGCTAAATGGGTTATAGTTGATCGTCTTATGAAGTCGGCACACCTCATTGCAATTAGATAAGATTTATCTCTTGATCAGCTTTCCAGGATATATGTAAAGGAAGTTCTATGATTGCATGGAGTATCACTTTCCATTATATATGATCGGGATCTGAGGTTTACCTTGAAGTTTTGGCGAAGTCTTCAGCATACTCTAGATACAGAGTTGAGTTTCAGCACTAATTATCAACCTCGGATAGACGGTCAGTCTGAGAGTACAATTCAAACTCTAGAAGACATGTTGAGAGCTTGCTCTATGGATTTGAAAGGTGGTTGGGATCAACACCTACCTTCAGTGGAATTTTCTTATAATAATAGCTTTCACTCCAGTATTCAGATGGATCCTTATGAATCTCTCTATGGAAAGAAATGTCGAACTCCAACTTCCTGGGATGAAGTTGGGGAAAGAAAGCTATTAAGACCTGATCTTGTTGATGAGGTGGCAGAGAAGGTCCAATCTATTCAACAACACATAAGATCATCTCAAAGTTGACAAAAAAAGTTATGCAGATAAACTAAGAAAAGACCTAGATTTTGAAGTGGGTGATAAAGTGTTATTACGAATATCTCTTTGGAAGTGAGTAATGATATTTGGAAAGAAAGGAAAACTGAGCCCTAGGTATGTATATTGGTCCTTTTGAAATACTGGATCATGTTGGGAAGTTAGATTACCGATTGGAGCTTCCCCTGAATCTCTCTCAAGTTCATGATGTGTTCCATGTATCTCTCCTGAGAAAGTACATACCTGATCCTTCACATGTACTAAGCTCAGAAGTTGTACCGCTGGAGCAAGATCTTTCTTATGAAGAATAGCCGATAGATATTATGGGTCGTAGCGAAAAGGTTTTACGAAACAAGACCACTCGCTTGGTTAAAGTTTTATAGAGGAACCACCAATTAGAAGAAGCTACATGGTAACTTGAGGATATGATGAGGGAGAGGTATCCTCATCTGTTTGTTATGAAATGACGAATTTTGAAGGAAAAAATTCATTTTAAGGGGGGTAGAATGTAACACCCTGAGATTTTATGAGAAATATTTTTTTTCTGTCTTATGTTATACGAAACACCATAGGAATGATTCACTACACCAAAAACTGGCTTGTCTTGCGTTACACGCAATCGCGACCTTCCTTGATAGCGTGTGTAGTATGCAATACCGGGTTTCACTAAACAACGATATATTATTATAATATTATTATGGACTAGACATTATGAATTTTATTAAATACATTTTGAATTTTATAACATTATAATTCATATTACACATTTTCTAGAACATGGTATGGGAAAAAAATAAATTTTTCAGGTAAAATAAGTATTTTTCAAAAATGCAGTTTTGCCACCTTTTGAGGGCGCACTCTCTTTAGATCTAGTTTTTGACATGTTTATAAGTTCAATTTCAAAAAATAAAATTCTTCTTTGGAATAAGGATATAAAAATTTACTTTGTATAAATTTTTCATATTATTCTGATAACTTTCATATTTTTATGAATTGTAAAAACACACTATATTTTAATTAAAAACAAATTTTTTCATCACAATAATTTATATGGTTAAATTATAATATTTAATGGTTTTAATGTATAAATATAATATATTTTTACCAATTAATATAATTTATTTCGTTACCATTAATTTTACATTGAATTCATAGGTAAAAACATTTCAATCTTTGGTAATGTTTTAACTTTTAAAACTCGTTTTCTTAACAACGGGATTAATTTTAAATTAATTACTGCAGCTTTTTTGTTTTGAATTGTGAAAAATAGATTCCATAGTTGAATTCAGCGGTTCCAAATTATGTTAATAGGTTACTTTTATTTTTCATGAATAGTAACTACGGTAATATTTATTTACTACAGTTAAAGGCAAATCGGGTAATTAAGGGTAAAAATAAGATTATAAAATTATCCTAAAACCTACCAAAATTCTATTGGATGACTAAAAGTAGAACCATATCACCTAAGGGTCATATTAGATTCATTTTATGGACTTTTTATCATGAAAATAATTTAATTATTATTAAAACCAAAGAAAGTGACAACATGTCACTCTCTTAAATCTTATAAGTATAATAATTTTAATTTAGTGATAAACTTCATGAAACTTCGAACATTAATAGTCTCCAGGAAGCTAATAAAATAACCTACATCATGTAAATTTATTTAGAATTTTTAGGGATTAAATAATTATCATTAAAGGTGACACAATAGTGATGTTGAAATTATTTTGTTGATTGAAATATCAAATATATGGATTTAAAAATATTAAAATAAATATTATATGAACTCTTTAATGTGATAAAAGAATTTTATAGATAAATATTACATGTTATGAATCTATTATTTCAAACATATATTTTTTTAGGATTTTATTTAAATTCAAATAAATGAATAGTGTCAAAATTGACACTATTGTTATTTTATAAAAATAACATAATATAAAATTGTTTAAAAATCACAAAAATATTTAAAAATTATAAATTAAAATTTATATGGTCTAAAATGTCATTAATTAACCAATTATTGACAATTAACAACACATAAGTAATTATTTATAACAATTCAAAATTTAGAATCTTATTACCATAAATAAAATTAAATAGATTAAATAAAGATAAATCAAGTTGATAAGGTTTAAAATAAATTTTCAACATGTCTAAATTTTATTGGTTGATTAGATTAAAACCCTATATCATATAATCTTCTAATATGTGTCATTTTTGGAGGTTTTTAAGTGGGGTTTAATTTATTATAAATTAATATTTTTTAGGTTTCCAAAGGTGACCTTCTCTTCCCTTATAAAAGGGAACCTCCTTCCTCTCCACTTTAAAAAACTTTGAGCCTTCAAGCTCGGACAAACCCTGACCATTAATCTTCTCAACTTCCCTAGTAATATTTTGGAGGTTCTAGTCTTATCAAAAGACAGACTCAATTCCCTTAAGAAGAAGTTTAAAAGAGGTGCGTCGAGGAAGAGGTAATCACTTCTATCGATTCTTTCAAGTTTCTTCATTCTTATACTTACTCTTATTTAATTGTTTTATTATAAAATAATAACATCAATATCACTAATATACTTATATGTTATTATAAATATTAAACAATCCTATTTCACCTTCTATCCATCCTATGGAAAATGAAATCACTACGCGCGCGTACGTACGGAATACCGTCTCCACGCCATGGTGTAATATGGTTTCCACCACCACCTTGCATGGATGGGTATAAGGGTGAAAATAATAACTATGTAAAATGATACTGATTCTGATATATTCTACCATCCACTCCAATACCATTCAATAATTACTGGAATGATATTGTTGCTCGTGCGTACGTACGACTTACGTCTCGACAAAGCGATGTGATTCGTTCAACATGATCTTCACTAAACCATGATTATATAAAAGAATTGAATGAATAAATATGGTATATATTATACTACTACTACTATGTAAATGATGTATCTATATCCTAAAAATAGGAATAAGAATTTATTCGACAAAACACACATAAGAACAAAGAGCAATGAACACCCGAATAACAAGTAAGAATTAAATATTACTAATAAGAAGCTAAGAATATGACCACATATGATATCATAATAATTAGTATGATTCTGGAATAAGTCAATGTCATTATTTAAATCATTATAAAGGAGGTTCATACATGTAAAAAGCATATCGGACCTAAGTTAAGGAAAAATATCACAATCTCATTTTTATCCGAGATTGTTTATACTTTAGAATTTACTAGGGCATATTTATCATCCAAATCCATGTTTACTCAATATGTAATATTATTTATATCCTCCTAAAATTTTTTAAATCCAATTTTACCTATTGGTGAATTATTATTAAATGATATGAAAGGAATATTTTTTTGTTTCTAGTATGAGATACTTTTTGACTTTTCCGACCAAAGTACGAGAAGAATGTTTTTTTAACTTATATGGCATGAATGGATTTTTGTGATTTCATAGAACATTATTTCCATGAATATTCCTTAACATGTTTTCAAGTTTATTTTTAATTAACTTATTTTTGTTTAAAATTTTATGACATTTTAAGAAAGGGAAAATTTTTTTGAAGTAGAAAGGATATTTTCTTCAAGAATAGAGTTAAAGTGTTTTATCAAAATAAATTCCATCTAAGATAATATAGGGTTCTGTTTCAATCCCTATTTTTAAATTGATTTGATTATGTTATGATGGAATTATTTTTATGAAGTCCTTTTATCTTACATGTATTATGTTATGATGGCATTAAGTTTAAGAATCCCATTTTTATTACATGGGTTATGCTATGATATATGCTTTATGATTTTGTGGCACACATAAGAATGGTTTCATTATGAGACGTGTGGGACCTATATCTCCCTCCAATTAATTGGGTAAAGATTTATATCTCATGATATATACATGGTTGGAATGGCAAGTTAATACGGTTCAGTGATACAGGACTGGAACGAAGAGTGAACTCGGTTTAGAAATGGAATTTTCCTGCTATGATAGTCTTTCCAATGAGTCTTGGATAATAAGAAATGAGTTTCTATGATTTTGTGTGTATGACACAAAGTTTCATTTTCTATGATATGATTATTGGGATTACATTTCACTACTATTATTTATCCCATGTCATGATATTATAATCTCTTTTGTAGGTTAAGATTTTCAAAATGTTTTGTTCTTATGAATATGATATGATTGATATTTCTTTTATTTACCCTTACTGAGCATTTGATCTCACACTTTTGTATTTTTTCTTTTCCCCAGGTTAGGAAGAAGGGTATTAAGTAGGATATGCCAAAAGGGATTCTAGATATGATGAAATAAGTGGGAGACAGTGTCAATTATTTATGAACCAGTTTTTTATGTTTCCCAGTTTCTAAAGACATTATACCTATACAGTCCTTTTTTGGTTTTTTTATATGTTGTAATAAGTGTGCTTCAATTCTGAAGTAATAACAATGTATTTAAAGTATGGGTCATTATAACATGTAAGAATGATTTAATTATGAGATGGGTGGGACCTATATATCCCTCTAATTAATTGGGTAAATATTTATATCTCATGATATAGACATTTCTAGAACGACATATAAATCTGGTTCAGTATACAGGGCTAGAACGATAAGTAAACTCGGTTCAGTAATGGACTTCGTCCACTATGAAGGTCTTAGAAGCAATGCCTTGGATACTATGGAAATCATATTATGTGCTTATTAGTTTTACAAAATTACATGTTTTATTCCAATGTTATTCTATCATGGTAAATGCTCTTTTATGATCCATGCCTTATGTACTGACAAGATTTATGTCATTGATCAACATTTTGATGTTTAAGCTTTTTGTTCATGTTTTTATGTTCAAGATTTTATGGTTTCTTTTATGTTCTACATGTTTAACCTTACTAATCATTTGAGCTCACCCTTTTTATGTTTTCTTTTCCCAGGATATAAAGAAATTTTTTAGGTAGGAAAACAAAAGGGGAAGATATTTATGGGAGATGTTGAAGATCTTTCACCAAGTTAGAAGATTGTGTTGTGAGTCTCCAAAGACAATAAACTAATATGGTCTTTGGGCATCTATTTATGTCATTTATTAAGTATTCCTCAAAAGAAATTTAATTTAAATGTACATTAAGCTTGGGTATCTACAATTGGTTTCAGAGTGAAGGTTTAGTCAACCTTTGGAAACTATGACGTGAAAAAATTATTGTGATCCCTAGAGATATTTCTAAGATATGTATAGGGATATCCCTAAGTTGAAGTATAAGTATAGGTTATGGTACTAGAATTATCATAAAGATCATGAATAACCTACGATTAATCCAAATATGTTTGAGATTGAATGTACCCCCCCTTAATTATGTTGTATTCCTAGAATGATTTTTGGCTTTACCACTGTTCTTTTTGGGTTTTATAAAATGGTTGGAACCCAAAGAAACCATGTTAATGATCAATGCACTAGGAAATGCAATGATTTTACTCCTAAAAAACCAAATGTTATGCGATATGGGGTTCTAAATCTTATTTATATACTTACACAAGCTATGAATTATTCTAGACTTCTAAATGAGCAGAGAAGAGAACAACATTCTATTGATTCATTCTGAGGTAATGTCCACCTTCTTTCAGTGGGTCTATTAATCCTCTTATTTCTGAACAATGGATCAATACCATTGAAAATATATTTTCCATTATTCTCTGTTTGGAACAAGAACAATTCATTTTAGTTGTTTATCATTTAGAATGTGAAGTGGACTAGGGGTATACTCTAATTAAGAATACAAGGAAACAAGATGAAATTGAATCCATGGAATGGGAAGAGTTCAAGAACTTATTTTTCAATAAGTACTTCCCTCGTATTATTCGAACAAAGATGAAAAAGGAGTTCATTGAGCTTAATAAAAAAGATGATGAATCTGTTGGTATATAGGAAGTAAATTTCACAAGACAGTCAAGGTATGATTATATATTTATCATTCAACCTGATAGTAAAGTTGATCGATTCTTCAGTGTCTTAAAACCGAGTCTTATAAGGGCATTAGCTATAAGAGACTTCAGTAGATATGAAGAGATTGTAGTTTTTTATATCAAGGTAGAAATATAATTAGGTGTTACATATCCATCTCATGTTTATGACAAGAAACGAAATATAGAGTTTAAGGGAAAATCTCAAAATAATGGTGAAAAGTAGATAATTGTTTTCATGTGCTCCAAGTGTGGAAAGAAGCATAGTGGATATTTTATTAATGGGACTAGAAAATATTTCAAGTGTAGAAAAGATGTTCATCAAGTAGTCGAGATTCGAAGTAATGGGAAAAAGGATTCTAATGATGTGAATGGAGAAAAGACTGCAGAGAATGCACCACCAACACTTAAATGCTACAAGTGTAATGAAATGGGGAATTAGGCTTACCAATGCTCTAATCCAAGGGTCAATGATGATCGAAATCAGATACCTCTTAAAGAAAAAGGCAAAGAGAAGTCACTTGTAATCACTATTGGTGATTTGAGTATGATAATAAAGTTATGGAATGATTAAGAGTTTATGTAATGGGATTATAAAATATTGTTGTGGGATCACATTTATAGTATTGTCAAATATTGGAATATCTATGTATTGGTTTATTATGGTTTTTAATAATTATATGGTACCAGTAACTATGAAAAGTGATTGAAATATTTTTGTTAAGCACATGATATATAGGATAAGGATATGATGAGATGTTTGATAGTTTTAATGGCCTCATGACTGATATAAAGACAAAGTGATATCACAGTTTGTGTATATAGAATTATTGGTATTTTTTAGTTTGGAAGGATTTAATTTTGATAGAATGCATGTTTTTACTATTATTCTACAGTAATTCATGTTATTATCATGTTTTAATAGAATAAATTATTAAGGTATTCACATGTCTGGAATGTTTCAAATAAGATATATCATATGATATATAGGGGATAAATGATGGTATTCACATGCTTGTTATAGGAAGTTTTTGGTACTGTGAGATTTGATAGAAGTATTTTGGATAATCCTAAAGGTTGGGATGGATTAAGGTGGACATCAAACAGTATTGTTTAAGGAAAAAAAAATTGTAATGTTATAATAATAAAGTTTTTGAAAAAGGAAAACCCTATGAACGGGCGACAACATGTCGCGTCAGACAAGGCTATGAGAATCGAACCCACAACTAAAGTGAGACAGACCTTTATCACTAACCATGGGCCTAGGAGAAGTCCTTGGTTAGTATAAATTAGTTTTTTTTATTTAATTGTCATGATAGATGAATTATAAGTCAATTTTTGGAACCATATATGATGAATCTCACCATAGATGTACTTTTGTATATTTGATTACTTGTGTTGACATTTTTTTGTCGAGATAGATGGAATAACCTATCATTCTATCACATGATTTTTTAACACTTTAAAATGAGAAATTCAACTTCATTTCATTAAATAAGAGATAATGTGGAAATTGTTCATGGAATTAACAATAGTGACATTACACTGAAATCAAGTAGGAATTTCTCTTTATGAAAAAATTCTTCAACTTTAGGTAAATGATCTTGAAAACCAAAAGTGTTATCCTAGTACCCTCATATTCGATGAATCAGATGGTACCTTAGATTATCTAAAATTTAGGGATTAGTGATTGTTGTATTTTTCATAGCCATGTTCTCTACCACTCCCCATCAAAACTTGATGGTTAGATTTCTCTTCCATATCCATGTTTTCACCTATGTTCTTCTATGTGGAAACCCAATGATGAGTTATTTTGGGTAACCATTATGTTTCTAGCTTTAATTTTTAAAATTTAGTTTTAGTATTTATTTTTATGATGTGGGTTTCCATGAAAGAATATTTCAAGTAGAAAACCATTTATAACCCCGAAACATTTTGAGGGAGAAATTAATTTTAAAAGGGGTAGAATGTAACACCCAGAGATTTTATGAGATGGATTATTTTTAATTTATTTGATGTCTAGTGTTGTAAACTACACCAATATTATCTTGAACTATACGCAGAATCATATTATCTTTTAGTATATGCAACACTATTCTTGGCTTGTGTTGCACACAATTTCAAGTTCTTTTGATTGAATTCATTTCACACAACACTGAGTATAGATTTTGTTCAATTTATAAATTAAATAACTTTGGATTATGTTATATGAAACACCAAAGGAATATTTCACTACAAACAACACTAACAAGGCTTGTGTTACACGCAAGAGCGACCTTTCTCGATAGCTTGCGTGGTACCCAATATTGAGTTTCACTAAACAACGATATATTATTAAAATATTATATAAACTAGCCCTTATTAATAGTATTAAACACATTTTTAATTTTATATAACATTATAATTTATCTTACACATGATAAGATAACAAAATCATTTTTTAGATAAAAGAATCATTTTTCAAAAAATGCAGTTATACTACCTTTTGATGGCGCACCCATTTTAAATCTAGTTTTTGACACTTTTATAAGATATATTTGAAATAATAAAATTGTTTTTTTGGAAGTGGAAAAAAATTACTTTGGATAATTTTTGATATTTTTCTAATAACATTCATATTTTGAGGAATAGTAAAAATACGCTCAATTTTAAATAAAAACAACTTTTTTTCATAAAGAAAATTTATATAGTTAAATTATAATAATGAATGGTTTTAAAGTAAAAAATAGAATATATTTTAATATTTTTAGACAATTTAAGTCATTTTAATTAATTTTACATTGAATTCATATATAAAAAAAATTTCAATCTTTTGTAATTTTTTAAACAGAAACTCATTTTTTCTGACGATGGGATTAGTTTTAAATTAGTTACTGCAACTTCTGTGTTTTGGATTTGGAAAACTGGATTCCATATTTGGAATCAAAATGTTCAAATCTTGTAAATAGTTACTTTTTATTTTTGGACATTATGAATATTAACTTCAGAAATTATTTTATTTACAATGGTTAAAGGGTAAAAATCGTAAATAAGGGTAAAAAATAATATTATAATAATATTAAACTACCCTAACACGTGCTCTAATCCTATTGAATGAGATATGTCCGAACATGGGAATCCTTTGGTCGATTTTGGGACCCCATGGATTCACTTGGATGTGAAAATGACAATTTATAAAAATTAATTTAAAGTAAGGATAATTATAACCTAAACCTATATCTTTTACTAAATAGATTTAAATATGGTATTATATAATAGATATATATGTTTAAAAATATTAATTGGAAACATAAAAATATTTCTTACATCATGTTATTTTATTTATAATTTTTATACAATATATAAATTTATTTATTTGTGGCACAATAATGATGTAGTGATTACATCATTAATGAAAGATTCAAATAAATGAATTTATAAATATTAAAATAAGTTTAATTTGAATATTTTGATGAGATCCATGAATTTTATCGATGAAATTGAAATTTTAGGGATGTGTTAATTCCTTTGGTTCAAAGTAATAAGGTTGTTATGAAATTTTTAAAATTCAAGTATGAATAGTATCTAAAATTGAAATAATTTATAAATTAAAACATAAAATAGTTTATTAAATTATATTAAATTATTAAATATCTAAGATTCTTCCAAATGGTTAATATAAGTCCAAATATGTCATAAATAACTTTTTTGGGTCGTTTGAAATTATATGGTAATTACATTAACCCACAATGTGTAAATAGCATGATATCACAGTTAGATTAAAAGGGATAAAATAAGGATAAAACAAAAAAAGATAAGGATAAAAAATATTCATAACTTGTAAAAAAATTATTTTATTATGGGTATTAGAACCAAAATCATCTTATATTATAATTAAATAGGTTTTTGAACATTTTATATCAAAAATTGAACTTATAATAAATTAATATTTTGGAACTTTCCTAAAGGGACCCTCTCCACTCCAATAAAAGGGCACCTCCTCCCTCTCCTCTTAAATCAATTTTGAGCCTTAAATATTGGCCAAACACGACCTATTTCTCTTATAAACTTCCGTAGTTACATTCTAGAGGTTCTGATATTCTCAAAATACCAAATCTAGTGCCCTAAGAGGTAGTTTAAAAGAGGAACACCGAGGAAGAGGTAATCTCTTCTACCGATTGTTTCAAATTTATTTCTTCTTCTACTTTATCTTCTTTTATTTATTCAATATAAAATAATAAAGTAAGTATAAATAATATAAGGATATGTTATTATAAATATTAAACAACTCTATTTCACCTTCTATCCATCCTATGAAAAAAGAAATCACAGTGTGTGCGTACGTATGGATTACCGTCTCCACGCTGTGGTGTAGTCTGTTTTTCACCACCACCTTACATGGATGGGTATAATGGTGGAAAAATAATTATATATGATTATTATAAAATTATACTAATTATGAGATATTATTCACCATCCACTTCAATACATTTCAACAGTTAAGGTAATGATATCGGCGCTTGTGCGTACTTACAGCTTACCGTCTCCACTACGGGATGAGATTCATTCTCCATGGTAACCATTCAAGAATGATTATAAAGTATATATAATAAATAATCATGAAATATATGACATAATAATTATATTGTATTTATGTATATATGTGTGTGTGTGTGTGTGTGTCATTTACTTACTTCCATTCAATTTAATAAGGAAACGAAAACAACATTCATGCGTACGTACGACTCACCATCCCCATGAACAGTGTATTCAATTCCATTTATCGATATATTATATATATTTTTATACTAAATATATATAAGATATATATAAATAATTTTTTACATCCTGTAAGTAAGTAAATCATGATCTAAGTAACCATATGAAGAATAACAATTCCAAACACGTACGATTATTACCCAAAATGTTACTTTTAAATGGAATTGACAAATGAACGGGTAGCATAAAGTCATAAGTGAATCATATATGACATAATAAATATAATTATGGTTCTGTTACAAGCTAATAATATGTTTAAACCCACTATATAGGAGTTTTAGACACATAAGGAAGAAATCGGACCTAAGGTAAGAGATAATTTTGCAATCTCATTTTTATCTGAGATTGTTTATACGTAAGTATTTACTAGGGTTATATTTATCATCCATGTACATTTTTTCTAAAAATGTTTTCCTAAATTTTTTAACATTATTCTATGTATATTTAAATTCATTTTTACCCCTTTTTTACTTTTACTGAATTGTATGGAAGGAATATTTATTTTATTTATCATACGATGTAATTTTTGACTTTTTTCGACAAAAGTGTGAGGAGAATGTTTTTTTAACTTATAAGACATGAATGAGTTTTACAGTTTCACAATGCATTATTTCCATGAATATTCCTCTACACTCTTTCAATTTTATTTTCAACTAAATTTTTTTCTTTTAAAATTTCATTTCATTTTGAGAAAAGAAAATGTTTTTGAAGAATAAATGATATTTTCCTCAAGAACTAAGTTCAATAGGTTTATCAAAATTATTTTCCATCTAAGATGACATAGGGTTATGTTTCTATCGTTATTATTACTTATATTTTATAATTTTTACAGTGGAATTATTTTTATGAAGTCTATTAATTTTATATGGATTATGTTATGATGGCATGATGTTTAAGAATCACATTTTATTTTATGGGTTATTATATGTTGAATGATTTATGTTTTTGTGGAACATGAAAGAATAATTTAATTATGAGATGGGTGGGACCTATATCTTATTCAAATTTATTGGGTAAATATTTATATCTCATGATATAGACATGGCTATAACGACTAGTAAATCTGGTTCAGTAATATAGGGTTAGAACAGCAAGTAAACCTGGTTCAGTAATGGACTTCGTCTACTATGATGGTCTTGGAAGAAATTTCTTAGCTACTATGGAAATCATATTATGTGATTATTAGTTTTCCAAATTTAAATTTTTTATGCCAATGCTATTCTATCATGGTTAATTCTTCTTTATGATCCATGCCTTATGTACTTCCAAGATTTATGTCATTGCTCAAGATTTTGATGTTTAACCTTTATGTTCATGTTTTTACGTTCAAATGTTTATGTCTTGTTTTATGTTCTCCATGTGTAACCTTATTGAGGATTTGAGCTCACCATTTTTATGATTTCATTTCCCATGATATAAATAAAGGTTTTAGGTAGTAAAAAAAATGGGGAAGATCTTTATGGGAGATGTTGAAGATCTTTCACCAAGTTAAAAGATTGTGTTCTGAGTTTCCAAAGACACTAAACTAATATGATATTTGGGCTTCTGTTTGTGCCATGTATTAAGTATTATGAAAAATAAATGTAATTTCCATGTACATCAATCTTGGGTCTCTATAATTGGTATCATATTGAATGTTTAATCAACCTTTGTAAACTTGGATGTGAAAACTTTAGTGCGCTCCCTATAGATATTTATAAGTTATGTCTAGGGATGTCTCCTAAGGTGAAGTATATGTATAGGTTACAGACCTAGAATTTTGAAAACGATCATGAATCAACTAGGACTAAACCTAATATGTTAGATATTAAAATTACTCCCCCTTTATTATGTTGTTTTCCTACTATGATTTTTGCCTCTCACGCTATTCTTTTTCGGTTTTAGAAAATGGATGGAACCAGAAGGAACCATGTTAATGATCAATGAAATTGGTAATGCAGTGATTATCCTTCTGAACAACCAAATTTTATGGGAGATGGAGTGAAAAATATTATTGTTATACATACACAAGCTATGAATTATTCTGTACTTCCAAATGAGCAGATAAGGGAACAAAATTATATTGAGTCATTCATGAGGCAACATCCACCTTCTTTCAGTGGGTCTTCTGATCCACTTTTTGCTGAATAATGGATCAATACCATTGAAAAAATATTTTCCATTATTTTCTATTCGGAACATCAAAACTTAATTTTAGTTGTTCACCATTTAGAAGGTGAAGCATAGAAATGGTGGACTCTAATTAATAATACTAGGAAATAAGATGAAATTGAAACCATGGAATGGGACGAGTTGAAGAACATATTTTTTAATAAGTAAATCCCTCTTATGTTTTGAAAATAGATGGAAAAGGAGTTCCTTGATCTTAAGAAAAAGGATAATGAATCTGTCGGTACATAAGAGGCAAATTTTTTAAGACTTTCAAGGTATGATTCTGGCTTTATCATCCAACCTGAATGTAAAGTTTATCGATTCGTTGGTGGATTAAAATCAAGTCTTCAAAGAGAATTAGATTTTAGATACTTCTATAGATATGAAGAGATTTTGAGTTGTGATATCAAGTTAGAACTGGAAGTTTATTTTAAATATCCATGTCATGGTTTTGATAAGAAATGAAAGATGGAGATCAAGGGAAAATCTCAAAACAATGGTGAAAAGAATATAAATGTTTCATTATGATCCAAATGTGGAAAAAAAAGCATGGTGGAGATTGTATTAAATGGAATAATAAATGTTTCATGTGTGGAAATGAAGGCCATCGAGAAGTTGAGTTTCAGAGTAATGGTAAAAAGGATACTAATTATGTGAATGGAGAAAAGACTACTGAGAATAAACCACCAACACCTCAATGCTACAAGTGTAAGGAAATGGGTCATTATGCTAACCAATGCCGTAATCCAAGGGTTAATGATGATCGAATTCAACAACCTCTTAAGGAAAAAGAAAAAAGGGAAGTCACATGTGATCACTATTGATGATGTTGAGTATGACAATGAAGTGGTGGAAGGATTAAGTGTTTATTTAATGGGATTCCAAAATAGTGGTGTGGAATCTCATTTATAGTATTGTGGATTATTGGAATATCTATGTATTGGTTTATTGTGGTTTTTAATAATTATATGGTATTGGTAACCAAGAAAATTGATATAAATATTTTTGTAAAGAACATGATATGCAAGATAAGGACATGATGAGATGTTTCATAGTATTAATGACCTCATGACTAATATAAGGACAAAGTGACATCATGGTTTATATATATAGAATTTTTGGTATTTTTTAGTGTGGAAAGTGTTAATTTTGATTGAATTCATTTTTTACTAATAATCTATAGTAATTCATGTTATTATCATGTCTCAAGAGAATACATGATTAAGGTATTCACATGTGTGGAATGTGACAAATAAGATATATCTTGTGATATATAGGGGATAAATGATGGTATTCACATGCTTGTTATATGACTTTTTTTGTACTATGAGATTGGATATAAGTATTTTGGATAAGCCTAAAGGTTTGAATGGATTAAGTTGGACATCAGATAGTATTTTTCAAGGCTAAAACTTTTTTTTGGAATGTTATAATAATATAGTTTTAAAAAAAAGTCAACCCGCGGGACGGGTGACAACCCGCAGGGTGGGTGACAACTCGTCGCTTCGGATAAAGCTACAGGAATCAATCCCACAACTGAAGTGTGACAGGACTTTATCACATACCAAGAGCCTATGATAAGTCCTTGGTTAGTATAAATTAGTTTTATTTTATTTAAATGGCATGATAGATAAATTATAAGTCCATTTTTGGAACCATATACGATTAATCTCACCATAGATGGACTTATGTATATTTTATTACATGTGTTAACATTTTTTTTGTTCAGATAGATGGTACGACCAATCATTCTATCACATTATTTTCTAACACTTCCAAATGAAAAATTAAACTTCATTTCATTAAATAATATATTCTGTGGAAATTGTTCAGGGAATGAAAAATAGTGATATTACACTGAAATCATGTAACTATTTCTTCTAATGAAAAAAATTTCCAACTTTAGGGAAATGATCATGAAAACCAATAAAATTATCCTATTACCCTCATATCCAATGAATCAGATGGCACCTTAGATCATCACAAATTTATATCTTTTTTATTGTTGAATTTTTCCAAGACATGTTCTCTACCAATCTCCATCAGAACATGATGGTAAGATTTCTCTTCCATGTCCATGTTTTCACATATGTTCTCCTATGTGAAAACCTAGTGATAAGTTAATTTGGATAACTATTATGTTTCTAAATTTCCTTTTTAAAATTTAGTTTTAGTATTCCTTTTTATGATGTGGGTTTCCATGAAAGAATCTTTCAAGTAGAAAACCATTTATAACCCCAATGAATTTCGAGGGTGAAATAAATTTTAAAGGGGTAGAATGTATCACCTAGAGATTTTATGAGATAGACTCTTTTTAATTACTTTGATGTATTGTGTTGT
Organism: Viscum album; assembly: GCA_963277665.1. Taxonomy (NCBI): domain Eukaryota; kingdom Viridiplantae; phylum Streptophyta; class Magnoliopsida; order Santalales; family Viscaceae; genus Viscum; species Viscum album. The sequence goes on from OY728164.1 coordinate 384,605,911, forward strand.
AAACTACACCAATATTAGCTTTCTCTATACACAACACTGTATTTTCTTGCAGTATATGCAACACTATTCTTGGCTTGTGTTGCACACAACTTCAAGTTCTTTTGATAGAATTCATTTCGCACAATAATGAGTATATATTTTGTTCAATTTACAAATGAAATAATTTTGGATTATTTTATACGAAACACCAATGTATAATTTAACTACACACAGCATTTACATAGATTGTGTTACACGCAAGAGCGACCTTCCTCGATAGCTTGCATGGTACGCAATACCGAGTTTCAATAAACAACAATATATTATTAAAATATTATATAAACTAGATGTTATGAATATTATTAACCACATTTTGATGTTAATATAACATCAGAATTCATATTACACATGATATGAGAACAAAATCTGTTTTTTGGATAAAAGAAGTATATTTCAATAAAATACAGTTTTACTGGCTTTTGAAGGTGCACCCATTTTAAATATTGTTTTTGACACTTTTATAAGCTATATTTGAAAATATAAAATTATTTTTAGGAATAAATACATAAAAATTCACTTTGGATAAATTTTTGATATTTTTCTGATAACATTCATATTTTTATGAATAGTAAAAATATGCTAAATTTTGATTAAAAACAACTCTTTTCATCAATAAAATTTAGATGGTTAAATTATAATACTAAATGTTTTAAAGTATAAATAGAATATATTTTTAAATTTTAAGACAATTTATGTCATTTTAATTAATTTTACATTCAATATATATGTAAAAACAATCAAATATTCTGTAATGTTTTAAACAAAAACCTATTTTTCGACAATGGGATTCAATTAAAATTAATTACCACAAATTCTGTGTTTTTAATTTGGTAAAATGGATTCCATATTTGGAATGATAATGTTTTGATTGTGTAAATAGGTTTTTTTTATTTTAGGAAATTATGAATATTAACTTCGGTAATTATTTTATTTACCATGGTTAAAGGGTAAATATGGTAAATAAGGGTAAAAAATAATATTATAATAATATTAAACTACAATAACACATGAACCAATACTAATGGATGAGATATGATTGACTATGGTAATTCTTGGGTCGATTTTGGGATACCATGGATTCACTTGGATTTAAAAATGACAATTTATAAGAATTAATTTAAAATAGGGATAATTATAACCTACACCTATATCTTTTACTAAATAAATTTTAATATAGTGTTATATAACAGTTATATTTGTTTATAAATAGTCATTAGAATGATAAATATATTTACCACATCATGGTGTTTTATTTATAATTTTTAGACATTATATAAATATATTTATTTATGACACAATAATGATGTAGTGATTACCTCATTAATGAAATATTCGAGTAAATAAATTTATAAATATTAAAATAAGTTTAATTAGAATATTTTAATTTCATACAATAATTCTTTAGATGAAATTAACATTTTAGGGATGCATTAATTATATTTTTTTAAAATAATAATGTTTTTATAAATTTTTTAAAAGTCAAGTATGAATAGTATCCAAAATTAACATAATTCATAAATTAAAACATGAAATAGTTTATTAAATGATATTAAATTCTCAAAAATATAATATTCATCCAAATGGTTAATATAAGTCCAAATATGTCAAAACTAACTTTTTGTGGGCCGTTTGACATGATATGGTAATTACATTAACCCACAATGTGTAAATAACATGATATCACAGTAAGATTAAAAAGGGTAAAATAAGAGTAAAACCAAAAAGATAAGGAAAAAAATATTTAAAACTTGTCAAAAAATTATTTCAAGATGGGTATTCAAAAAAAATCTTATTATATTAGAATTAAATAAGTTTCAGACGATTTTAAATCAAAATTAAATTTATAATAAATTAATATTTTGGAACTTTCCTAAAGTACACTGCTCCTCTCCTATAAAAGGGAACCTCCTCCATCTCCTCTTCACTCTATTTTGAGCCATCAAGTTCGGCCAAAACCTACATATTTATCTTCTCAACTTTCCTATTGAAATTCTATAGGTTATGTTCATTTCAAAAGACCATCTCTAGTGCCCTAAGAGGAAGTTTAAAGGAGGCACGTCGAGGAAGAGGTAACCTATTCTACCGATTATTTAAAATTTATTTCTTCTTATAATTACTCTTATTTAGTTGTTTAAAAATAAAGTAATAACATACTTATCACTAATATACTGATATGTTATTATAAATATGAAACAACCCTATTTCATGTTTTATCCATCCTTCGAAAAATGAAATCACTGTGTGTGCATACGTACGAATTATTGTCTCCATGTCGTGGTGTAATATGTTTTTCACCACCACCTTACTTGGATGGGTATAATGGTGGAAAAAATAACTATATATGATTATTATAACATGATACTAATTATGATATATTATACATCATCCACTTCAATACTGTTTAACAATTATGGGACCGATATTGTTGCTCGGGTGTACGTACGACATACCGTCTCCACAACGCGATGAGATACATTCTCCATGTTAACCACTAAAGAATGATTATAAAGTATATATAATAAATAATCATGAAATATATGACATAATAACTCTACTATATTTATGTATACATATATTTCATTTACTTACTTCCATTCAATTTAATAAGTAAACAAAAACAGCATTCATGTGTGCGTACGTCCCACCGTCTCCATGAATGGTGTATTCCATTCCATTTATTAATATATTATATATATTTATATACTTAATATATATAAGATATATATAAATCATGTTTTACATTCTGGAAGTAATTAAATCATGATTTAATAAATCATATGAATAATAACAAGTCCAAACACATACAATTATTACCCAAAACGTTACTTTAACATGGAATTGACAAATGAACTTGTAATATAAAGTCGTAAGTGAATTATATATGATATCATAAATATTATTTTTTCTCTGTTAAAAGTTAATGATTTGTTTAAACCCACTATATTGGAGTTTCATATATAAAAAATTAGACCTAAGGTAAGGGATAATTTTTCAATCTCACTTTTATCTGAGATTGTTTATATGTAAGTATTTACAGGGGTTATATTTATCATCCATATCCATGTTTTCTAAAAAACAATTCACAAATTGTTTAACATTATTCTATGTATAATTAAATTAATTTTTACCCCTTTTTGAATTTTACTACATTGTATAGAAGGAATCATTCTTTTGTTTACCATATGGTGTACTTTTTGACTTTTCTGACAGAAGTACGAGGAGAATGATTTTTTTTAACTTATATGACATGAATATATTTTTACCGTTTCATGATTTCTTATTTCCAGGAAAATTTCTCTATAATATTTTATGATTATTTTCAACTAAATTATTTTATTTTAAAATAGTGCGTCGTTTTGAGAAAAGAAAATATTTTTGAAGAAGAAAGGATATTTTCCTCAAGAACTAAGTTCAACTGGTTTATCAAAATTATTTTCCATCTACGATGATATAGGGTTATGTTTATATCCCTATTATTACATTGATTTGATTATTTTTACAATTGAATTATTTTTATGACATCCATTTATCTTATATGGATTATGTTATGATGGAATGATGTTTAAGAATCCCATTTTATTTCATGGTTTATGCTATGCGGAATGATTTATGTTTTTGTGGAAGATGTACGAATGATTTCATTATGAGATGAGTGGGACCTATATCTACCTCCAAAGAATTGGGTAATGATTTATATCTCATGAGATAAACATTGATGGAATGGAAAGTAAATCTGGTTCAGTAATACATGGCTGGAATGATAAGTAAAACTAGTTCAGTAATGAACTTATTCCACTATGATAGTCTTGGCAGCAATGTCTTGGCTACTATGGAAATCATATTATGTGCTTATTAGTTTTACACAATTAAAAGTTTTATTCCAATTATATTATATCATGGTTAATACTTATTTGTGATCCATGCCTTACATACTGCCATGATTTATGTCATTTCTCAAGATTTTGATGTTTAAACTTTATGTTCATGTTTTTACGTTCAAATGTTTATGGTTTGTTTTATGTTCTCCATGTTTAACCTTACTGGGCATTTTAGATCACCCTTTTTTTGAATTATTTTCCTAATATATAAATAAAAATTTTATGTAGGAAAATAAAATGGGAATATCTTTAATGGATATGTTGAAGACATTTCACCAAGTTAGAAGATTGTGTTCTGAGTTTCTAAAGACACTAAACTAATACGGTGTTTGGGCCCCTATTTGTGTCATGTTTTATGTATTCCGGAAAATAAATGTAATTTCCATGTACATAAAGCTTGGTTCTCTACATTTGTGTATATTTTTGATGAACTTAATGGCTTGATATGTGTGTTGACGTGGCAGGAGACAAGGCCTTTCATAGTATAGGGGGAGTGGCACTCTTGTAATATTTAGGAAAAGGGAAACCCACTAACCTTTTTTATTGCAAGTGGATCTAACAATAGTCCAAATTCGATAATATTGAGGTTAGGGTCGAGATATCCATCTAATGGATTTTGTAAAAGTTTATTGGTCATTTGGGGTCTTTAGGTTATGGTTTAGTCCCTTATTAGGCTTAATCTAACCTTAATCATTGTAATTAATTTTAATTACTTTCACTAATATTTTTGGTAAAAAACTAATTTGACCTTATTAGATATTATAAATTATGATTATTCAAAATATTGAATCTATTTTTCCAAATTCCTAACACATAATTTGTAACACCCCAAGCTTCCACGGTGCGTTTCTCGCTGAATAATACAGTAGTGTGTGTTTTACGCAACTTCAAGTTCTAACACACACCACAACTAATAAAAATAGCTGTTATGAATAGTAATACCCACTTTTTGAAATTTTATACATTTTATCTTTTAAAATGGAATTCATTTTTGGATTTGGAATATCAAAATTATCCATGGGTGAAATTTCGGTACTTTTCGGATAACTTTCATATTTTGATGAATAGTGAAAATTTCTAAATTTTAATTAAAAACAACTTTCTTAATCGAAATAATTAATAGTGATAAATAATGAATTTGAGTGGTTTTAAAGTATATTTAGAGTATATTTTTACCATTTAATAAAATGTTGGTCATTAGACATAATTTCACATTTAAACCAGACATAAACAAGTGTCAATCTTTTTATAGTTATTATTTCTTAAAAATATGCTTTTTGTTTTGACAGCGGGAATTAATTTTAAATTAATTTCTGCCACTTTTGTGTTTTGAATTTGGAAAAATGGATTCCATATTTGGAATCCGGATTTCCAAATTATGTAAATAGGTAACTCTTATTTTTTAAAATTTTGAATAATTACTTCGGTAAATATTTTATTTACCATGGTCAAAGGGTAAATCCGGTAAATAAGGGTAAACAAATAATATTATAATAATATTAATTTACCCTAAAACGTGTCCTAACCCTATTGTTTGATACATTTCCGACCATTGGAATCTTTGGGTCTATTTTGGGACCCCATGGATCCACTTGAAGGTGATAATGACACTTTATATTAATTAAGTTAAAGTAAATACAAAAATGACACAAGCCTTTATCTTTTAGTAAAACAATTTTTACATAGGGTTATATATGTTATATTTTCGACTATAAATATTAATTAGAAAGATAAAAAGATTTCATACATAATGGTATTTTATTTATCATTTTTAGACATTAAATAATTTATTTTATTTATGACACAATGATGATGCAGTAATTACCTTATTAGTGAAATATTAAAATAATTGATATTCTAAATACCCAAATAAATATAATTTGAGACTTTTAATGAATTAAAAAAAATTTATAGGTTAATATGACATTTTAGGATTAATTTAATTAACTTTTTTAGAATTAATCATGTTGTTATGAGTTTTCAAAAAAATAAAATACCAAATAGTGTCAAAATTGACAAAAAAGAGTTTTTAAGAAAAATATTATATTATTAATTGATATTATATTCCTAAAAATCTATGGTTTGGACAAAGGACTTTTATAAATATAGGTGTATCATTAATGGACCACTTGGGGGTCTTTTGGTGGTATATAGTAAGCTTATTGACTATATAATATAAAAATACAGAGTGACATGGTAAGTGTCAAACTAATTAACCAAGAGTTAAAACTAAAAGATAAGGTTAATATAATGTCCCAAACCTGTATAAAATCTATTGGTTGAAAGGATTTTGACCCATATCCACCTTATTATTTTAATAATCCACTTTTTATCCATTAGAAACCGAATATTAATTTATTATAAAATAATACTTTATGTTTTTCCTAAAGAGCCCCTCTTCCCCCTTATAAAAGTACACCACTTCTAACCAATTATTCACACCTTAAAAGCCTTTTGGCTCAGCCAAACTCTGCCCAAATATCATCCCAACTTCCCTCACATCAACCTAGAGGCCTTATTTTGATCAGAAAGCCAACCTAAAGAGCCCTTTTGTTCAAATCAAATGGAAGAACTCGAAGAAAGGAGGTTAACCTACCGTCGACCAAGGAAAAAAGTACAAAGTTAGGGGTTTCTTATCTCACTTTTAATTCCGTGAGATTTCCATTGTTCGCCACTTATTTATTGAACGTGGTGTGTGTAATTACCATTATTGTATTCATTTTGTAATATAACTTAATTTATGGATATTTACATCATCATTGTATGATACTTATTTCATGGGTGTATGTTTCGTAAGTTACCAAATTGATAAGGGAATTTGAAATTTCAATTTCCACTCATTCAGATTTACGTATAATTCATTGATTATTTTACACCAAGATTATTTGTGGAATCACTATTCATTTTCTTATGTCATAATTTCCACTCCCCTTTTTTTGTGGATATAATTTTGATACACATAATCACTCCATTGATAAATTCTCAAGTCGTCGATATGAACTTGATAAGAGTAACTTTAACTCAATCTCCATTTATTGAGGTAAACATCCAATTCATTGGTGTTGTTTTTACAAGAATATGTGTGAATTTCCTCTGATTGATTTACACTGAATATCCAATCATATTGAGTGTATTTATATTTTTCACACGTAATTATGTCGTTGATATATCCTTAACCTAAGGATACAGTCTTTATAAAAGACTTAATCTCAATTTACATCCCATTGAGACTTCTTTGTTGTTATACACCAAATCACTTTTATGTGGTGTATATAATTTACTTTGACATAGTATATCATGAATCCCTTTATTCTCATGATATTAGAAATTTTTGATTACCTCAATTATTTGTTTTCAAGTGTCTCCCTTTTGGTTAGAAACTCTAACTAAAATATCATTTTTAAATGTTTTAAAGACTTATTCTTCTAAATATTTCTCATTAATGTTCATGTTTTAAAAATGGTTTTAAGGATTTATTTATATGGAAATTAAAGTTTTAAAATTAAAACTCTTTTTAAAAGTTTCAAAGTGGCATGGGACCCTTTGATTCAAAAATCTATTTTTAAATGGCTTGTTGACAAATAGTATGACGTTTAAATGCTTTCAAGAAAAAGGGGGATACTTCTCTCTAATAGTTTTGATGATTATTTTCATCTATATCAGTATCCTTTATTATCCTCGATTGAGGTTAATCTGATACAATACCATCTTCCATATTGTATCGAATGAGTTTTGTTTTACTGTGGATGTGCTATTTTTATACCATTCATGGTTTGTGGATCAAGTATTGACATTAATGTATGCTAGTTTTAATACAAATGTTTATGTTATATTTAAAACTTTTCATAAGAGGAATGGATTAGACTTAGTAAGTGACGGGTGGAGCCCGCTATAGCTCCTCGATGCATCGGTAGGTCTCATGAGACAAACTAGTGTATTGGCATGAGGCCTTGACAAAATCTTATTTGTAGTCTGGGCATGAGGCCTTGGCTATGTGGTTATGATAGTCTGACATTATGCATTCCATCATTATAAAATTGTTTATTGATATTTCATGTGATTATTCGACTAGTAGAATATCCATGTGAATAAGTAACTGGAATTATTTCATTTTATCTTTTCCATATTATGTTGGAGTTCAAGTTTAAAAGGATTTTGTTTTACTTATGCATTGCCTTAAGTGTTTATGATTATCTATATAAGCTTCTTCTATATTGTTATCCTTACTGAGCATCTGAGCTCACCCCTTTCAATGTTTTATTTTTCCCAGGATGTGAAGAAGTAATTTATGAATGACCTGCAGGGATAGTATGAGGGGATATGAAGAGAAGATGTTGTTGTAGTTTTTTTTACCTTATGATGTAATGTAAGCCTTATGAATATATCTAGTGTTCCCAAGACTACTAAACTAATCGGTCTTTTGAGACATGATCCTTTGTGATCATCCCAATGTTATGTAATAATGCACCGACTCTGGGTAACTGGGGTCGGGGCGTTACAGTTGGTATCAGGGGGAGGTTTAGTACAATCCTTGGGAGATAGATTTAGATAAACTCTGATTAGAGCACATAGCCCTAAGATCGACTTTGATGATTAGTGTAGAAGAACTTCCAAGAATTTTTGTATTGTAGAGATTTTGTGAGTTTTCCGAGCAATACATCACTGTCTGGATATGAGTAGGTAGAGGTGGCTCTGGCACAAATGTACCTAGGGGTAAAACCCGAAAACACCGCTTTGAGCTAGACTCGAATAGGAATTGGTGCACGACAATGGGCCTTGCTGCACTCTTGGTTACGACTCTCCCGGGGGATATTCTTAGGATAATTTACACTTTCTTTACAAACCGATTTGAAGTATTATATATAAGATGAGAGTAAATGAGCTTGGTTAATCCTAATGTGTTTCAAATTGAGAATATGGTGACATGATATTCTCTAAATGATTTTATGACTACTGTTACTCATACAATGATTTCTGGTTTTAGTCAATGGCTGGATTCCAAGGAAGTCATAGTGACTTTGAGAATGATGTACAAGGTGGGAAAAGTGGTGGAAATGAGAAAAAATGGAATGTTGATAGGCGTAAAAGATATTGCCTTCATTCCAAATAGATTTTCCAAAAATATGATCAACAATATATATATTAACCAATTCCCAGACTCAAAAAAGAAGAGAAAGGTGGTGAATTATAAGAGCTCCAGCAGTAGAGACCATGGAGAAAGGAATCCTCAATTTCCATCATGCAGAAAATGTGGAAGGAGACACCCATGAAAGTGTCTCAATGGGATAAATAAATGCTTTACGTGCGGGAAAGAAGGACATAAAGTGAAGAATTCCCGAAGAAAAATGAAGAGTACTATGGAAGAAGATAAAAAATGGTCCCAAGAATCCATTTACAGTCATTTGTTGTAAATGTAGAGGACATGGCCATTACCCAAGTAAATGCTCTATTCTATAGGATATTTTATTGGTCAATGAAGAAGATATGTGGAAATAAATGGTTGGATAAATGTTTTAAAAGAATTAGTGCTCCTTGTTGATGGGTTTACTTTGGAATAATTTTCTCTTGTATTTGTAACCCTATAGTTTTCCATGTGAGAATGATATTTGAGGAAGAATTATCTTTTCTCTTGTGGATATAGTTATAAATAACAATTTGGTTTTATATGATCATTGGGTATGAGGCAATTACAATTTATTATAATTTGGGATGAAAATGCAAGGTATGAGATAACATTTGTGGTTAAATTATGTTATGGATATTTCTAGGAATTTATCAAATTTTGGTAATTTTATAAAATATAGTTTTTGAAAAAGGAAAACACGCAGACCGTGTGACAACCCGTCGCGTCGGACAAAGCTGTGGGAATCGATCCCACAACCAAAGTGCGATTCGGATTTATCACCTACCACTGGAGTACGTGAAGTCCCTAGTTGTGTGACTATTAATTTTAGTTAAATGATTTTATTGATCAATAATAATTTGATTTGGGATCTTATGTCTTATCAAATGAATACCCTTAGTATAGGAAAATGATTTGGTGATTAAGTGATAAATGTTATTTTGGAAGATGTTTGCTTTGTTGGGAACACTATATGCCCAAGGAAAATGAAATAGTATGGGATTTCATTTGAGGAGTAATGGTGGATTTGTATCTATGTTTTTATTGTGTATTTATAGTTATTTGGGTTATTTTTGGAAATGATAAACCTATAATAGATAATATGTGATTAGGTTAATTACTTTTAAGTATGTGACATTAAGAGTAATTAATGTCACTTGGAGAAACCATTTAACGTGGAAGACTATATAACCAAATTCTTATAAGTTTTGAGTTTCAATATTATTTTGGATTTTAGTAAAGAATTTTAAGGACAATTCTTTATTGAATTCTATTCATTTAACATTGGGTTATTGATGGTTTAATTTTAGAAATTAAGATTAGTGTTTATTTATCTAATAAAATAACCTTTGGGGGGATCATCAGATCTTATACTAACCGTTTTGGTTTTTATTAATCTCTAAAGACAAGGTAAATATTTAGTTTATTCTTCGTGGATAATGTGATTCTATAATAATTTTATTGTATCTCTTCTAGTGTGACCAAGTCTTCTCGAATACTCATCGTTTAAAAATGAGTTTGTAGTAGAAATTTATTAAAGAATGAAACTTTAATTTAAAATTAATTATATCTATCTATGTTATTATTCAATCTCAGAAATTAATTCCTCACCTTTATGTAATGTAACTTAAAAAAATAAAAAAAATGTTGTCCGTTTACTTTTCCTACTAGGAAACTAATGACCGTTTATCCCATCACAAGTTTTTGGTTTTCTTGTTGTTAACTTTCTCCTGATCATGTTTTCTATCCTTCTCCATCAAAACTTGACACGTAGTTTATCATCCATATCCATGTTTTTCTACATGGAATCGTAGTATAGGTTATCTCGGGTGACCTTTGTACTTCTCTTTCTTTCTTTTAAAGTGATTGTTTTATTGACTCTTTTTCCGATGTGGGACTTTCCATTATATTCCCAAGACCAATTTAAAAAAATTTGAGGACACAATTTATTGAAGGAGAGGAGAATTTAACACCCCAAGCTTCCATGGTACGCTTCTCACTGAATAATATAGTAGTGTATGTTGTACGTAACTTCAAGTTCTAACACACACCATAACTAATAAAACTAGCTGTTATGAATAGTAATACCCACTTTTTGAAATTTTATACATTTTATCTTTTAAAATGGACTTCAATTTTGGAGTCAGAATATCAAAATTAGCCAAGGGTGAAATTTTGGTACTTTTCGGATAACTTTAATATTTTGATGAGTAGTGAAAATTACTAAATTTTAATTAAAAACAACTTTTTTTATTGAAATAATTAATAGTGATAAATTATGAATTTGAGTGGTTTTAAAGTATATTTAGAATATATTTTTACTATTTAATACAATTTTGGTCATTGTACATAATTTCACATTTAAACCAGACATAAACAAGTGTCAATCTTTTTTATAGTTATTATTTCTTAAAAACACGTTTTTTGCTTTGACAGCGGGAATTAATTTTAAATTAACTTCTGCCACATATGTGTTTTGAATTTGGAAAAATTGATTCCATATTTGGAATCAGGATTTCCAAATTATGTAAATAGGTAACTCTTATTTTTAGACATTTTGAATAATTACTTCCATAAATATTTTATTTACCATGGTTAAAGGGTAAATTCGGTAAATAAGGGTAAAACAATAATATTATAATAATATTAATTTACCCTAAAACATTTCCTAGCCCTATTGGTTGATACATATCTAACCATGGGCATCTTTGGGTCGATTTTGGGACCCCATGGATCCACTTGTATGTGATAATGACACTTTATATTAATTAAGTTAAAGTAAATACAAAAATGACATAAGCCTATATCATTTAGCAAAATAAATTACATAAGGTTATATATGTTATATTTTCGACAATAAATATTTATTATAAAGATAAAAATATTTCATACATAATGGTATTTTATTTATAATTTTTATACATTAAATAATTTAATTTATTTATGACACACTAATGATGCAGTAATTACCTTATTAGTGAAATATTAAAATAATTGATATTATAAATACCCAAATAAATATAATTTGACACTTTTAATGAATTCCAAGAATTTTATGGGTTAATATGATATTTTAGTATTCCGTTAATTAACTTTTTTTAAAGTAATCATGCTGTTATGATTTTTCACAAAAATCAAATACCAAATAGTGTCAAAATTGACATAAAAGAGTTTTTAAAACAAATATTATATTATTAATTGATATTAAATTCCTAAAAATCTAAGGTTCGGCCAAAGGACTTGTATCATTATAGGTTTATCATTAATGTACCAATTGGGGTCTCTTGGAGGTATATAGTAAGTTTATTGACTATAAAATATAAAAATACAAAGTGACATGGTAAGTGTCAAACTAATTAACCAAGAGTTAAAACTAAAAGATAAGGTTAATATAATGACCCAAACCTGTCTAAAATCTATTGGTTGAAAGGATTTAGACCCATCCCCACCTTAAGATTTGAATAATCCACTTTGGAGCCATTAGAAACTAAATATGAATTTATTATAAAATAATACTTTAAGTTTTTCCTAAAGATCCCATCCTCCCCCTTATAAAAAGACACCACTTATAACCAATTCTTCACACCTTCAAAGCCTTTTGGCTCGGCCAAACTATGCCCAAATATTCTCCCAACATCCCTCAAATCAACCTAGAGGCCTTAATTTGATTAGAAATCCAACCTAAGGAGCCCTTTTGATCAAATCAAAAGGAAGAACCCGAAAAAGAGGAGGTTAACCTATCGTCGACCAAGGAAAAAAGTACAAAGTAAGGGGTTTCTTATCTCACTTTTAATTCCATGATATTTCCATTGTTCACCAATTATTTATTGAATGTGGTGTGTGTACTACCCATGATTGTATTCATTGTGTAATATACTTTAATTTATTGATATTTACATCATCATTGTATGATACTTCTTTCATGGGTGTATGTTTCGTAAGTTATCAAATTGATAAGGGAATTTGAAATTTTAATTTCCACTCATTTGGCTTTATGCATACTTCATTGATTATTTTACACCAAGATTATGTTTGGAATCACAATTAGTTTTCTTATGTCAGAATTTACACTACCCTTTTTTGTGGATATAATTTTGATACACATAATCACTCCATTGATAAATTCTCAAGTCGTCGATATGAACTTGATAAGAGTAACTTTAACTCAATCTCCATTTATTGAGTTAAACATCCAATTCATTGGTTTTGTTTTTACAAGAATATGTGTGAATTTCCTCTAATTTATTTACACTGAATATCCAATAATATTGAGTGTATTTATATTTTTCACACATAATTATGTCGTTGATTTATCGTTAACCTAAGGATACAGTCTTTATAAAAGACTTAATCTCAATTTACATCCCATTGAGACTTCTTTGTTGTTATACACCAAATAACTTGTATGTGGTGTATATAATGTACTTTGACATAGTATATCATGAATCCCTTTATTCTCATGATATTACAAATTTTTGATTACCTGAATTATTTGTATTCAAATGTCTCTCTTTTGGTTAGAAACTCTAACTAAAATATCATTTTTAAATGTTTTAAAGAATTATTCTTCAAAATATTTCTCATTAATCTCCATGTTTTAAAAATGGTTTTAAGGATTTATTTATATGGACATTAATGTATTAAAATTAAAACTCATTTTAAAAGTTTCAAAGTGGTATCGGACACTTTGATTCAAAAATTTATTTTTAAATGGCTTCTGGACAAATAGTATGACTTTTAATTGTTTTCAAGAAAAAGGGGGATATTTCTCTCTAAAAGTTTTGATGATTATTTTCATCTATGTCAATATCCTTCATTATCCTTGATTGATGTTAATCTGATACAATACCATCTGCCATATTGTATCGAATGAGTTATGTTTGACTGTGGATGTGCTATTTTTATACCATTCATGGTTTGTGGATCAAGTATTGACATTTCTTATGCTAGTTTTAATACGAATGTTTATGTTATATTTCAAAATTTTTATAAGAGGAATGAATTGGACTTATTAAGTGATGGGTAGAGCCCTCTATAGCTCCTCGATGCATCAGTAGGTCTCATGAGACAAACTAGTGTCTTGGCACGAGGCCTTGAAAAAATCTTATTTGTAGTCTCGGCACGAGGCCTTGGCTACATGGTTATGATAGTCTGTCATTATGCATTCCATTATTATAAAAGTTTTTATTGATGTTGCATGAGATTATTCGACTAGTAGAATATCCATGTGAATAAGTAAATGGCATTATTTTATTTTATCATTTTCATATTATGTTGAAGTTAAAGTTTAATAGGATTTTGTTTTAGTTATATATTGCCTTAAGTGTTTATACTTATCTATAAAATCTTCTGCTATATTTTTATCATTACTGAGCATCTGAGCTCACCCCTTTCAATGTTTTATTTTTCCCAGGATGTGAAGAAGTAATTTATGAATGACCTGCAGGGATAGTATGAGGGGATATGAAGACAAGATGTTGTTGTAGTTTTTTTACCTTATGATGTAATGTAAGACTTATGAATATATCTAGTGTTACCAAGACTACTAAATTAATCGGTCTTTTGAGACTTGATCCTTTGTGATCTTTCCAATGTTATATAATAATGAACTGACTCTGGGTAACTGGGGTTGGGGAATTACATAAGTGGAAGAAATTAATTTAAATATAATCTTGTATAAGGTACGATAATGTGGGTTTTTAAAGTAAAAAATTTCAGGAGATTGCTTTGTTATTATAGTGAATTTCAAAATTAAATTGATTCTAATGACCTAAATTAGATCAACTGATTAAAATTTAATATAATTAACCTTTTAAACCAACTTCAAATATAGATTTACTATATAAATAAATGATAAGAAAAATCAAATTTGAGTTAAATTTTAGTATTTTTTAGTATTCACAAAAAAAATGAAACTTCATAAAAAATACCAAAAATTCACCCCTAACCTAATTTTTATGTTTTTATTTCAAAAAATTATGTTTATTTTGAAATATTAAATCTATAAAATTTCTAAACATTGGATTTAAAATGGGTTCTCCATTAAAAGGTGGTGAAAATTGGGTTTATTCCTATATTATATCTCTAAAATATATTGGATGAATATAAAAAATATTTTATTTAATATATAATATATATATTACATTATTATCATTCACTAGTTTTAATTAATTTAATTTTTTAGGGTAAAATATATTTGTGGCCATAAAAATTATAATATTTTCATTTATATTTAATCAGTTAAAATTAATTTCTAATTAATTGGTAACCTTTGAATTCATATTATAGTTTTGTAAAAAATATATTTTAATAGATTAGTTAATACTATTCATAACTGCAAATTTAATGGCCAGGTTATATCTTATTATATTAAATAATAACATTTTAATAATATATTATTGTTTGGTAAAACTCAAACTTGCGTGTTATGCAATCCATTGAGGAAAGTCATTCTTGTATGTAACACAAGCTAACCTCAGTGTTCTATATATAGTAAGATAAATTTTATATTGATTTTGGTGCATGATTAACTTTGTGTTGTGTATAATTCAGCCTAAACATAGTGATTTAATATAAAATGAACTATTTTTAGTGTTGTGTGAAATTAAAATAACATAAATATTAAATTAATTTGAAAATAATTCATAAAATATCCAGGTGGTACAAATGGGGTAACCATACAAGGTATCAACAAGCTCTAACCCAGCAAATAAAACTCAATATACATGTATCTAGGTGTAATGGTCATTTAGACATAAAGGAATCAATATAATTGGGATGCTAGGAAAAGGCCAGCATATGGAATGATGTCATAGTTATGAAATTACCAGAACTAAAAGGAAAAATGATGTCCCACCTATCTTAAGGTCATAGATGACACCTCAGTCAATATGAACATCATATTTGAAGCAGGTTGGAAGAGATCTGAGAAACCGTCCAATCCCTAAACATGGGGGAATTGATCATACACCTAAATAGCATAATATATTGAAATATAGACTTTGATGAAAGTTGATAGACTAGGGGATATTGTCGACATAGATTCCAAACTTCTGACAGATTCAAGAATGGACACCGTATGGAAGATCTATCTCAATGCCAGCATTAGGTGTTCTTGAGCTCAAATGAGGAAGGAGACCAATGCTGACTATTGGAGGTAGAAGAAGGAAAAGAGAAAAGGTATAATATTTAAATTAGGGTCATTTTGGAAATTTCATCCAAAATTAAGGGGTTTATAGCTTGATCGCATTGTTTTAACAAACCATGTGAAAATCATTCTATAGCTACTACTTAAGAAATTACCACGCATGGTTAAAGCGCACGGTTTCTCAAACTGTGCATCAACCTTGTAAAATACCAATATCCCAAAAAATAATAGCTCTACACATCTATACACCATGGCTCATAAGATTTTAAATAAATCATGCGTCCTACAGGTGCCCTTGGCTATAACCATGTATTTTAAACTAACCATGTGGCCCAGTTCTTTATCTCATTTTGAGGAACTCTGGGCTCCAAAAAAGCCCTAGAAAATCCTTGGACATTCCTTAGGCTTTAGTACACATCTAACTTGATTAAAAAAGGTTTCAAATTGAAAGACGAAAGATTCATACCTTTCTTGAAAATTAGGGTCGTTACAACATCAACTCTTTATAGCAGCTCATCCTCGAGTTGGCCTTTTGAGGATAAAGAGGTATCGTTAACAAAGAGTTTCATCTACTAAGATCTTATATTAGCTTTCCAATCCTAGATCTCATTATTTACTCAGTCTTGCTTCCATAACACCCATACTATAGGAACTTACCTACCTTGGAGTGTCTTCATGCTCTGATCAACAATATGCACTGGATACTCCTTGAAGGAATCATCTATATCCAGTTTGACCTCTTCTGGATAAAATATGTGTGATGGGTCTGGATAGTATCGATGAAGTTTAGACACATGGAAGATATCATTCATAGACCATTATCTTTGAGGAAGTGCAAACTAGTAAGCCACTAGTCTGATCCATTTCACAACCTTGAAGGGTCTTATGAACGTCAATGAGAGATTACACTTCTTCTGAATACATTTATGCCCTAAATTGGGTGAGACTCACAAGAAAACTCGGGCTCCAAGATCGAACTCATGAGGTCTTTGAAATCTGTAGGAATAATATTATTGTCTGGAATGAGCTATCAATATGTGCTTTTTGATTACCTGGACCCAATCTGTAGTCTCTTACATAGGATGTGGTCTAATCACAATTGTATCCCCTACCTATAGCCAGCATAATGGTGAGTGGTAAGTCCTACTATATAAGGATTCATAAGGATCCATCTTGATGGTATCCTAAAATATGTTTTTATAAGATAAATCGATGAGGGGAATGTGTTTCACCCAAGAACCCCCAAAGTCTAGGACACGTGCCTAGAGCATATCCAATTGCACCTCAATTGGACACTATATCTATCCATCGGTCTGTGGGTGATAGGCCATTCTCAGAAGTACATGTATACACAATGCCTTTTATAACCTCTTCCAAAACCATGATGTGAAATTAGTGTCATTTTCATAAATGATATAACATGGATCTCCATCAATAATTACAAACTCTCTGACGTATATCCTTCTTATATTTTCTAACAAGAAGGTATCTTACACAGGTAAGAAGTGTGTTACCTTCATCAAATGATCAATGACAACCCACACTATATCATTTCCACAAGGTGATATGGGTAGACTGGTTACAGAATCCATTGAAACATCATCCCATTTCCTATTGCTAATGGAAAAGGGCTATAAAAGACCTGCCAAATGCTGAGGTTCTACCTCTAACTACTGAAAAGTGGAATGTCGAGTGGTGAATCCATAAATATCATGTTTCATACCAAGCCACCAATACATGTGTCATAGATCTCGATATATTTTAGTGACACCAGGGTGAACTTATATCTTGAGGCAAGAAATTCTCGCATCATCTCCTCTTTAATGTCTTCTAGAACCCATAAACACCCATTAAACAAAAGGTATCATCAATATCCACCACCCAACCTAACATTGTATCATATTACGATACACTTTCCATTAATAAGAGGACTTTGGGATCAGATAAATCCTCATTATTACATGTTGCATAAGAGTAGATGTCACTGGTAAGGTTGAGAGGATAGTCTGACCATGGTCATCCAGAACCTCGATGTTCATCTTTGAGAATAAGGCCATAAGCTGACATTCGTCACTAGATTCCTCAACCGCCTATATATAAGTCTTTCAGCTTAGATCATCAGCTACTAAATTCCCTGGTCTAGAAGTGTAGGTAAGCTATAAATAAAATGATTATAAGTACTCCACCCAATTTTGTTTCCTAATATTGAGATCTCACTGTGTAAATATGTACTTGAGACCTTTGTGCTATGTGAATACCACAAAATGATCTCTAAGTAAATATTTTCTCCAAGAGTGTAAGTCATGAAGAACAACGGCAATCTCAAGATCATGTGTTGGGTAGTTCCGCTTGTGAGGACTTAACTAAAAAGACCTATATGCAATGACTCGCTCATCCTGCATCAGAATATCTCCAAGACCACACTATAAAAAACATGATTTAGCGATGCTTTTTTTACATTAGTACATTTTAAAACATCTTTAATTCATTTAACAATATTTATATGAAATTTCAGTAAATGAGGTGTCTCTAATTTAGTGATATTTATAAACGTCCCTAATTTAGCAACATTTGTAAATGTAGAAAATTAGTGACATTTATAAGCATCGCTAAATTGGTGACGTTTATAAATGTCACTCTTTAGTGAAACCTTATTTATTATCATTTCTATAAAACATAAGTAAATAAAAATTGCTAAACTAGTGATGTTTATAAGCATCTATATTTATCGTCATCTCATTTAATGATGTTTTTTAGAAATGTCAGTAAAAAACGTTGGTAAATCAAACCTCGTTGTTTTTTTAATTCCTAATTTATGTCGTATTTTTTTAAAAAAATGATAATTTATCTTGATTTTTTTTAAATTGATGCATATTTTTTCTTTATTTCATACCCCACTCCCCCCTAGTATTCCTACCCCCCTTCCGGTCTGTCCTCCTATTTATCATTTCCCTATCCCCCTCCAATTCTTGTTTCCTCCCATTGCTCGTGTTCCCCACTCTAATTCCCCCTTCCTCACATTTCCTGCTCCATCGCTTCCCTCCCCTTCCATGTGCATTTTTGCTCCCCTTACCCCACATACCTACAATCTATGTCCCGCATTTCCCGCCTCTCATCTGCTCTTATGCACGTCTTTACAAAAAAAAATCCACTGAGAATCGAACAACAATTCTCCAACAACACCACCGAAGGCCTAGCCAACTGAGCTACAGCTTTTTTATTGTTTTGTATGTGTAATGTGATATATATATATATATATATATATCAGTATTTGAAAAATTAATAACATATATACACATATATTAATATATATATTTATATCTTATATTTATATTTTATGTTTATATATATATGTTTATATTTATTTTATATTATATATGTGTGTTTATATTATATTTTATATCTTTATATTTAATGTTTATATTGTATATATATGTGTGTGTGCGCTTATATTATATATATATTTATATGTGTGTGTGTATTAATATATATGTGTACATATATATATAATTACAGTTATAAATTTCCACACACACCCACACCAGCACCCACATATATAATTAGCTATATTTTAATACACTAGTAAAAATACCACTAAAATCGTCTTGTTTTCTTTAAAACATGACTAAATTGAAAATATTTAATTGTATTATGTTATATTTATAATTATTTATAAATATATTTCAGTATTAAAAAATAAATATTATATATAAATATATATTATTATACATATATTAATATAAATGTGTGTGTTTATATTTTATATTTTATATTTTATATTTTATATTTTATGTATATATATATATGTCTATATTATATATATATATATGTTTATATTTTACATATATGTTTATATTTTATGTTAATATATATATATATATATATGTTTATGTTTATATTATATATATGTTTATGTTTATGTTTTATATTATATAAATATATGTTTTTATTTTATTTTTATATTATATATATATATATATTTATAATATATGATATATATATATATGTTTATTTTATATATATGTGTGTGTTCATATTAGTGTGTATATATTTTTCATATATTATGTTTATATTAATATATATATTTATATATAAATTTATTTATATATGTATGTGTGTGTCTGAATATATATTTGTATTTATACATATATATATACAATTATTATTATAAATTTACATATATATATATAATTAGCCACATTTTAAAAAAACTGATAAAATTTTCACTAAAATAGACAAGTTATCATAAAAATCTGACCGAATTTAAAATATACATGTATATTTATATATAAATATATGTATATATATTTTTATATATTTACATGTGTTTAGATATATATAAATATATATATATATATATACATATGTGTGTTGGTGTTTATACCTACACACACACACATATATATATATTTACATCAATGCATGGAAATGAGAAACATAAATATATATATTTTTTGTTATTTTCCTAAAACAAGTCGCTAATTCAGGGATGCTTTTGAGGAAACAACATTAAATTAGCGACTCTTTAGAGGAAAAATTGTTAAATTAGCGACGCTTTTGAGGAAAGGTTGGTAAATTAGTTATGATTTTGAGGGAACATCACTAAATTAGTGACATTTTGGAGGTAATGTAGCTAAATTAATGATGCTTTAGAGAAAAAATTGCTAAATTAGTGATGCTTTTGAGGAAATGTCACTAAATTAGTAGTGATTTTAAGGAAACATCGTTAAATTAGAATCATTTTGAGGAAACGTTGCTAAATTATCATCGCTTTAGAGGAAATGTGGTTAAATTAGCCACTCTTTTGAGGAAATATCGCTAAATTAAGGACTCTTTGAGGAAAGGTCGCTAATTTAATGATGATTGCAAGAAATGTCGCTAATTTAGCAACATTTTCAAGAAACATCGTTAAATTAGGGACGTTTTTAACAAGTGTCGCTAAATTGTAGTTTTTTTATAGTGTTGATGCTTGATGCATCCCAGTATACAATATTGCTCCTTCCTAGCTCTTGTAAAATTAGGATTGGTACTGAAGTCAAATATCCCTTCAACTCCTAAAATTATGGTTCGTAATCTTCTAACCATTCAAATTTCACACCCTTCATTATCAAGCCCATAAGTGGCACTACAAGGCATGAGAAATCCTTTATGAAGCATTTATAATATACGACTTTCCCCAAGAAACTCTGAATGTCAAAGACATTCCTGGGATGCTCCTAGAAAACTACATCTCTCGCTTTCTCTATGTCTACTGAAACTCTTGACAGAGAGATGATATTACCTAGTAAGTGGACTTTGTTGATCCAAAAGTGGACTTTACTGATCTTGGCATAGATCTGATACTCTCTCAGTGTATTTAGTACATTCTCAGGATAAATTTCATGGTCGGGTCTTGAACATGAATACACCAAGATATCATCAACAAATACAACCCCAAATGAATCCAAATTTAAGTGGAAGACCATATTTATAAGATTCATAAAGACTTTAGGTGTGTTTATGAGTCTAAAAGTCATAACCTGGTACTTCTAGAGACCATACCTACTCTTCAAATTTGTATGAGGTTTTTTTGAAGTCCTGAAACACACCTAATGATATCCCAACATCAAATATATCATTGAAACACCTTCTCTATTAATATTTGATCAATGGGTTCATCTATTATAGGTAGTGGATATTGATTCATTTCTGTGAGCTGATTCAAACGATGGTAATCCACACATAGCCTGATGGTATCATCTTCCTTCTTCATATAAAGGAATGGTTAACCCAAAGGATAATTGTTGGGGTGTATGAAACCTTTAGCCTACAGATCCTCCAATATATTATTGAGATCTAGAAGATCCTTAGGTTATATCCAATAAAGAGGAATGGTCACTGATTTTGGTCCTATCAAAAGAACAAAACTAAACTCAACCTATCAGACTAGATTTATACTAGAGAAGTTATCAAGGAATATGTATCTAAAATTCTCTACTACTTAAGGAAATATAGTGGGTTGTAACCCCTGTTTGTCAAGGAAAAGACTGGTGATCACGAAACTTTCCCATCCTATTCTCCATTATGCATGTTCTTACCACCCTCCAGTGATATAAACATCACCCTCTGAAAATAGAAGTCAACAAGGTCTCTGTAGGGAACTAACCAGTCTATCCCGATGATTATGGAAAAACCCTTCATGTTGAGGATGTATATAATCTATATGAAATGGTAACCGCCTATCTCAAGTGGGAAATTTTGATAGTTGTTAATGCATCTGAATGGATATATAACAATGTATCTAGTGTTATAATGACCTGAAAATACTCAATGTTAAGTCCCTAACTCTCAGTGATTTCCTCAAATATAAATGAGTGAGACACACAAGTGTCAAATGAAGAACACACTGAAGTAGGGGTAACTAGAATTGTACATCGATCTATAGAATTTTCGACACTCTACTCCAATGGAATAGGTTGGAATGCATGTAACTATAATTTATTGTGGCATTGAGTCAATTACTGAATACCTTGAGAAAGTTAGCTCTTTTGGCACTGAGAATCATAAGTATGACTACCTCTACCTCAACCGCCACCTTATTTATATTGGTTGGTGGTATTCCAGCTTCCTACCTGTCATGATTATACTGAAACCACTCCTGATCAAGGAGTAGTTGTATATCCCCTCTTTCTAGGAACTGGATAGAAATTCCTACAAAACTCTATAGATGGATCATCAATCCATAACCTCTACACTCAACTGGATCCCAAAAATATAGAGATCTTACATTTCATGGCTTTTTGCAATGCTGATAGATAAGAAAACAATCTGCATAAGAATACTTACTATTACTACCACCACGAGTAGAATAAAAAATCCTCTTTCGACCAGAAAAAGACCCATTAGAATCTCTAAGTGATGAACACCCCTAACTCCAACCTTCATCATCCCTAAAATTCAACTCTCTGATTAGGTCTTGGTTAACAATTTAAAAAATTGTAGTAAACATGAACACATTGACCTATGATCGAATGCCATAGACCATACCATCCTCAAATCGATTAGTGGTCATCAGATATTTAGAAGCTAGAGTAATAGATAATCACTACAACTCTATAAAAGGAGCATAGTAATCCCTAACTGACATACTCCCCTATCGTATATTTAAAAATAATCTACTTCTATCATCCCTCAGAATTTGGGGAAATAAGTGCTTATAGAAGATGGTCTGAAAGTCATCCTATAACATATCTCTACGTCGATCTGTCTGGGTGATCACATCCCACAACCTCTTAGACGAATCTTGTAGCATATAAGTGGCTAGATTTACCCACTTCTCTAGAGTCATCTCAAGATACTTGAATATATAAAGGATTTATTTGAGACAAGACTCTGCAACATGAGGTCCATCATCCTGTGAAAAGGTGGGAAGATGATCCTGCTAAAACGATCTAGTGAACTCTACCTTGATCGGGGCATATTGAATAAGTCCTTTCATATACTGAAGCATATTTAGAAAACCATATCGTAATTATGTGTTAGCAACCATATTAGGGATTAGAAGAGGATCCATAGGTGTCTCTACAAGAGGAATCGCTAGTGGCTCATAGCCCACTACCTCAAGTACATGGTCATCACCACCTTCAGGGCGTACGACCAGAGGAAATCATGGCAGCATGACACTACAATGCCAAACACACACCTTATAATAGATTCAAGTAATTTGGAATATTGAATTTAAGAAACTAGTGAAAGTATAAATCATTCCTATAAAAGTAACCATTCCTCTTTTCCTCCTTCAAAATCAATGTCTAGATGATATAAGGAGACCACAATAGGGAATAATAATGCAAGATATACCCCACTACCCACTACTAAGGTTGGGTTTGGGTCTATGTATCTAAGTTAAGAATATACAAGATGGTCATTGCAATTTAAAATTCATATTCATTTTAAAATTATGCTTTTTTGAACATTCTAATCTCTTTTCAAAAATGGTTGAAGAAAATTATTTTTCATTTTATGATCCATAAGGGACCATACTCCTTATGAACCAAAATATGGCATCAACTTGACCCATACCATAACACATTCTTAATCATTTGACCGATGGTCCATAGATGAATGTGCTAAAATTGTATACTTAAGGTGTATTCATTAACCTATTCTGGAAAACACTATTAGATTAAGGCAGGAACATTAAGTATCAATTATGTTTCCAATTCATGAAAGAAGCATCAGTACAATTCAATACATCTCAAGGGACAGTCAATATGCAACAGGAAAATGCATGATAAAAATAAATGTGGCATTGAAAATGCAGGGTATATTCATCATATTGTTCTTATAAAGATTTATTTCCTAATACAAACCCTTTTATCATCGGGTGACAGTAAAGAAATCATAGTTCCAATAACTTCATAAATCAAGTGTGTCACCCAATGATGAAATGTTATCAATAATAATAGGAAAAATTATAACAATAGATATTATTTTGGAAACATAGATTTTACCCCAAATATGGGTTTGTGATTCCCAAGAATGGATTATGACCAAGTCCCAAGTGTTCCTTATCTCCAATCTATTTTCTGTAAATAGTAAATTCAATAAAGGAAACTCTTTGATACCACTTTGTAATGTCCCGACCCAGGATCCATTTAACCTGTGCCCAAATCTAGTGGGTCACATGGCCTCAAGTGCACCTCCTCATATGCCAAAGTCTACTGATTAGCAATGAGGTTGTAAAGGTGGTACAATGGAGAAACTATATCCTCATCTTAGAGTAGAACAATAGATACAATGGATAATAATCAACAATAGAAGAATAATATAAACAATCAGGATCACTAATATGCAGAACCATAAATAAATAACTTAATGAATAAGAAGTGGAAGAAATAGATAACTAAATAACAAAATATATATAACAAATTCCTCTAAGGTGGTGTCAATACATGATGCGTGGTATGATGATACAAAAAAGAAGAGTTGGGTAACATGCATACACAGTCATGCTATATAAAAAGTAAAAAAATAATAAAAACTTCCACACTAGGATCTCGATCTCATGATTGATCCTATATTCCAAAGATCCAACTAAGAAAAAGCATATTAACAACCTATAAAAGGGTTATTTTCCTTATCCATAAATGCAGGAAGACAGTCTTCTCATATGCTAAGGGTGGCCCGAGTACGGGGTGAGATAAAAATATCAGTAGTCAACCACCAACTATGTCTAGGTTTAATCTGAGTAGTGTTCGTATCTAAACAGTGTGCATGTATAGCAGAATAGTAAAATAAAGCTGAAATAAATAACCCACTCCCTCAGGTTCATATAGGACACCTAGTGAGTCTACCTTCTTCGGCCCACGGCTGAGAGGAGTTTTTTTATCATGTCACTATATATACATATGATTAGTAATAATATATATATATATATATATAAAGTTCTATATTGAATCCACTTATATGAACCAAGTGCGTGCAGACACAAAATGGCCATATACCTGGAATAATAGTGCTAGAAGGACCGGTGTGTAACTCATGTATACATGACCAGTCTAATGAGCCTATAAGCTCAAGACAAAGGTTACATTCCCTATATCCCAATAAGAGCAAGAGATATCATGAAAAAATGCTCTAGATGGTGAGTGATCTATAATGTCATCTCTCTAATTAGGAAATGTGCCACCTTAAACCAACGTCCATACAATATCACCGGTGTGATATGCCATGAACTCAAAACCCGATGTAAGGGAGTGTGATTATCCACCATTCTCAACACCCCTTACTATCACACATAGCCTCTATAAAGGTTTATTCATTTATAGTATAATTCATGAGGAAAAATCTGTCATGTAAGTTATTAATCAAGCCCATATATATAATCAATACATAGTCATTTATAACATAATACATAAGGAATAACTTCTTATGTGTCTCCTTAACAAAGTTCAATACCTATAAATCATAACATTACATATGAGGCATTTAATAAAGTATAAAAAAGTTCATGGCATTACCATCCCTTGGGGTCATTCCAAATAAAACCATTTGATTCAATTTAATAAATTAAACCCATCATGCATTATCCATTCCATTTAAAATAACCAAATCATTTTTTAAAAATATGAAAAATTAAATTATAAGGCTCAAACGTCAAAAGGAATGTTTCATGGGCATTTCATTTAAAGGATGCCACCAACTTTCATAAGGCATCCAATACAAACCAAACCATTCAAATCACCAAGGAATGATAATTAAAAACAAAAGTATCAGGGGGTCTTTAAAGAGGTTAAATACTTAACAAGGGAATTTCCTACATTTTCAATTCTAATTCTATGGTGCCCAAACACATTCAAGGGACCCTTAACTCAATCTAGAATTCATGCTACAAGGTAAATTCAACTTAAAAAAAAATTTGTGAGCATATTATGAATTCCATGAATTTTGAACAAATTGACCAAAATGGCCCATTCTAAGTGGAACAACCATGGGGTGTCCATAAAAGGTATGCACAAGCTCTAACCCACCAAACTAGACTAAATAAACTTGTATCTATGTGAAATGGTTAGTTAGACATGAAGGAATCAATATAATTGGGATGCTCGACAACGGAGAGCATATAGAATGATGAAATAATTATGAAATGACCAAAATTCAAAGGTAAAACAATGTGACCCTCTACCTTAAGGTAGTAGATGACACCTCACTCGATATCAGGCACAGATTTGAAGTTGGTTGGAAGAAATATGAGAAACGGTCTAATTCCATGAAAATGGGTCAAATGAGACTACAAAAAAAAATATCATAATATATGGAAAGATAAACATTGATAGTATTTTAGAGAGTAGGTTTGATTACTGAGATGTATTTTTAGCTTCTGACAGATCAAATAATGGACATCGGACGAAAGATCTAGCTCAATGCCTATATTTAGGTGTTCTGGAGCTCAAATGAGGAGGAAAACTGAGGCTAGCCATTGGTGGGAGAAAAAGGAAAATGATAAAAGTATTAATAGTTAAATTAATGGAGTTTTGGACATTTCACCCAAAAATTATGGGGTTCATAGTTTCTTCTAGTGTTTTGAACAAACTTTGGACAATTCGTGCGCAAATAGTGCTACAACTACTATTTAAGGAATTACTATGCATAATAAGGCACACAGTTTCCCAAAATGTTTTCCAACAATGAAAAATATCACTATCCCAAAATAAAGGTGTTATGCACTACCATTCTCCTTGGATCACATGGTTTCAGTCAAACTATGAAGCCTACAGGTTCCCCTCTCTATAATCTCACAGTTTTAGAGAAACTGTGTGAGCTGGGTCGCATGATTTAAACTAAATGTGCGGCCTAGATCTTTATCCCATTTTGAGGAACTCCAAGCTCCTAAAAAATCCTCAAACTC
The DNA here is from genome assembly GCA_963277665.1 of Viscum album. Taxonomy (NCBI): domain Eukaryota; kingdom Viridiplantae; phylum Streptophyta; class Magnoliopsida; order Santalales; family Viscaceae; genus Viscum; species Viscum album. The sequence continues at coordinate 384,633,486 of OY728164.1, forward strand.
TCCTTGGATGTTCCTTAGGACGTATCACACATTTACATTGATTACAAAAAGTTTTCAAGTTGAAAAAAGAATATCTATACCTCCGTTGAAAATATATGTCAGTACAATCTTCTTCAAGGAATTCCAACCACCACGGCTCACGCTTCGATCATATGCTAAACCCCAAATCTTGTATGTAGTCATGTAACTTTCCTCATACCAACAAAACAATACCACCCAATACCATTTCCCATATTATGAGAATGACACCCAAGACATTCATTAACACCCGGTCCATCTTGAGGACCTCACCCATAAGTGGTCGATGGTGTACATCCAACCATCCAACTCAATATATATCGCTCCCTGAGAATAAACTCCATGGTCACCCACATCCGACCAAAATAAATCCATGTAGCTATACATAAAGCTAGATCTATCTCATCATACCTAGGATGATTTCAAAATATTGGTCATGATCATCACTAGCTATAAGTATACTGAGAAGTTTCCAATGAACACCGACACAACAATCAATCACTGGTATCACCTCCCACTACCAAGACATATTGAACCACTAAAATCCTTAGGGTTTAATTTCTAAAAACACCTCATCATCACCCGGCCACCACATCTCAAGTGGGTTTTCCAAGCAAAATCACCACCACTTCCCGACTCTCTACCAAACCGTCGTGAATTAATGCTTCTCATGGCATTGCTGCTACCACACCTCTCGAGTTATTCCACCACAACCTTGGTAACCCATAGTAGGAACACATGGATGAAAAATCATCCTATCTCTTGATTCACCTATGATTTACCACATTGATTTCATGAAAAAAACATTCTCTTACACTCGAAATACCTGTGAACATATCTATATGGAATCATATATCTCTAGCATAGGCCAACACTCAATCATCATCATCCCCTTGAAGGAAAGTGCTTCCTTCTGGTCACCCAATAATCTCGACTCAAGGTTCACCGAAACATAAATCACTAGGACTCATCCCAACACCTTATTACACACTAAATATTCCTCATTTTTCATCATCCTCATCAGATTTGAGTAATTCTCAACATTCCCATTCAAAAACCCATAATTTTAACCAACAAGTCCAACGACATGACCACCCTTCACTCTGGGTGTCACTTCCATACCCATAACATCTATACATATATTGATCATCCCACATTGTCCTCTTAGATTTATCACAATTCCCTCATCAATAAGTTCTAGAACCAATGTGTCAAGTATACTCACAATTTTACACTTCAAAACCGAACATACAACTAACCACGGGAGCTCGAGTTCTTCTCTAAAAGAAACCAAGGCATAACCATAGAATTTATTGAAAATTTTTTATACTCACTATGAATTGATTCCACCTATGAAGTATATCCCATTCTTCATATTCTGAGGAACCTACAATACTAGGAAAACCTCCCCTAAGGACACCCTTGATATTCTCCAAAATAGTAAACTCATAATCCCAACTCAAGTCTCATCTCCAAAATCATTATCCTTTCCACTTATCCCTCTTGAAAAAACCCATGAATTTACAAATTCAAAATGTCCCCTGGTGCTTCATTCACCCAGGAGAACTCACAACACATCTTACCCCTCTCACGGGCCTCCCCCGGAGGTTGAATGGTACCAACTTCCCAAATAGGGTTAGGGGTAACAAATCACTAGGCCCTCTCTATAGGCCATATACATCAAAATTAGGATAATTCACCACTCACAGGTGGCACTCTTTCCCCTATTCTAGAGAAAACTACATCCAAAACATTGTGAATGAATTTAATCTATGTTTCATGCCCATGATAACCCACCCACCACTAATGAAACCGTGAACAAATTCAACCATTTAAAAAACAAATTCAATCATCACATTCACGACCCAAAATGGTTACCACATCCATATTATCAAATGATACCCCTTAACCTCAAGGAAAATTCTTAACCAAAGGCAGAACATGGAACACCCCTCTATCCAACACATCAACTCATCAAGGTCTCCAAACAGTTGAACTCCCATTGCCCAAACCACCCATATATAGGGTTTTTCACAACACTATGGATACCCTTTTTCTATATCCCTTCATGTTCCAATGAGCCACAAGCTCGACACTCAATTCCACTCTTTCTAGCCAAAATCATAGGGTGTCATAACAGAAACTCTCTAGATAGGTCAAATGTACTCGGCACAACCCACCTTGTGACCTATTTCGTCATCTTCATATATTAAGAAAAGTTATCATGAAACTGGTTCTATTCTCTATTACTCTGGATCACTAGGGTTTCTTATTCCACTTCTGAAGGATCATTCATAGCGATAGCTTCACATCGAATAATCGGCACACGTCATCATGGTGGAATCTCTCCACAATTCTAAACAAACATCATAGAACACATAACCTAAAACCACCACCATTTCCACAAAATAGATGATTTCTTCTATCCAAAGACAACCCATTTTTCCTAAATTGTCCCAATGGACACAGTAACACCTAGAACACTACCATAAACCATACCTACTATGGGTTATGGTCAACATGGGTTAAAAAAACTTATATAGTCATGAGTATTCATTTGCCACACATTTCAATCCATTTTACTTTTATAATAATAATTTCCTCATTTGATCACCTCTCTGTCTTTACAACTTCATACAACCAATGTTTTAATTCATTCTCAACTTTTCATTTTGCATAATTCTTTAACCATTATTTAATATTATTTCCATTTACCCATTTAATCACCTTAATTGTATATTAATTTCTTTAAATTTTTAAGGAATATGAAATGAATTCTACCCTTCATGTCCCACACACCCTTCCCATGTGTACCTACCATTATGCATGACACATATATGCCTAGGTTCCAATAATGATGTATGAATGAATAATGTCATACCATTTTTGACATAAGAAAAATATCATAAAATGTTTTCATCAGAAAAAAAGTGCATCGCCTAATGGTAAAATATCATTCAATTGTGGCAAAATATATTAAAAACAACAATTCCCACCATGGGTACTTGGGTTTTTCCTCTTTCATGGGTTAGATACTCCCAAGAATGAGGTCATTACCAAGGCTCGACACTTCCTAATCTTTTAACTACCATTACCAAATAGTAAGGAATATAAAACAACTCCTCTAATACCACACTGTAATGTTCCTATCCTAGAAGCAACTAAATCGGTGCTCTAGGCCAGGTCACTACATGACCTCAAACGCACCTCTCCATATACTACAGCCTTCTGACTAGTAGTGAGGGTATAAAAGAACACATGGGGAGACTATACACTATTTATTAGAGTAATACACAAAAAATAACAAATGGGATAATAGAAATATTAATAAATAAACAAGATTTATGAATCACCAAATATTTCCCAAATAGATTACAAAACATAACCATGTGATATATATTCCATGTCATGCTAACTATGCCAAAAGTGAAGAAATACCCAAAGTAAGGAAAAATAGCATAATCCCCAAAATGGGTCCTAACTCCATGTCAGGATCCTCATCCAAGCACATATTATACCCCACTCAACTCCCTAGCATAGGGCCTTTGCCTCATCCTAACCTGCATCTATGAAATATGCTTGGGTACCCAAAGGTGGCCTGATCAGGGTGCGAGTACAACATTGTAGGCCACCACCAATGGTTTATATAAAATATCTAGTCTAAAAGATAGTTCATATAAGAACTAAATAAATTAAAAGGTAAAAAAATATAACTCAGGTGCCATTATTTAGCCATATTCACTTTAACCATTTTTAAACATTGTATCTTTGTACTTCAACTATTCCATGGGTTAGGCATTTACATCATTCTCACTATGGTCTAATATGGTAAATTACTATGCATAAGGGAAAAATTCAAGTTCCATATCTCACTAGGTATGAACGTTTCATAAAAAAATACATCACACTTATGAAGTCTTGTCAAATGAAACTATTAGGTGCATAGAGCCTCAGTCCCCATCCCTAACCTATGGATTACGGGGTGGAGTTTAGAGACACAATCTTACCTAACCTATGGTCATAGATACTCAAGTACAATACCCCAAAAATACCAAGACATTTTCCCATGATTCGTTAACCATTTTCCACTTATACCATTTGACAAACCATATTCAACAATAAAAAAACAAAACACCATCAATAAATCATTCTCATTCCATAGACTGATGAAATATTTACCATTTACAATTAATTTCTCATTAACCTATTAACGTTATGAAAAACTCTCCCTCATTCTATATTATCAATCAGATTTCATTAATATCAACTTCATTTTCATTCCATGTTAACCAATTAAACACCATTCACATTTCATATTCATTCAACATGTGAACCATCAAACTCTAACCCCATTGCACATTTATCATTTACATTACATATCCCATTCAACCCAATTCCATTTTCATAACTTAATCCATTTATCATTTTCAATAATTACCATTTATTAACCCATTTAACACATTCACCAATTTATATTCCTTATACCATTTACACATTCTCATTTATATACCTTAACCCAATTTACCCATGTAATATTCACATGCCTTGGATAATAAATCAATTACCTTTCACAACCCATAACTCATTTAACCCATTAACATTAAACCAAAAACTCATGTATGACATGATAACAACTAGAAACAACTACAATTAGTGCCTATTTTTCATTAAAACTAACATCTCAACATATTACCATGGGATTTTATTCAACACAAATCAACTATAGGATAAACATTGCGATTTTTAATGTTTCATAATATTGGTGCACCCCATGGGTGGACCTAAACCTGTCTAATCATCATCAATGAATTGAAAGGGGATATTGAGGTGTTCAATTCATCATTTATCCAACCATTTAACCAAATATCACTAAAGTAATCAAATTCACAACAATAAAGAACCAATGAAACTACCGCACATGCACAAGTCAACATCAAGACTATGGGATATTTATTATAGACCACCTATGTAGAATCAATATATAAACACTCACTTTACCTTCTTCGTAGATCTCGATTCAAGGACCCCTTGAATCCGCAACATAAGAACCCCTTGAAAAGGGGTTTTAGGGATTCATAAGAAGAAAAACAAAACTAAAATCCTTCATCCGTAAAAGAGATCAAAGAGAATTGTTAGTCTCACCTAGATCATCGATATAAACCCAACGATTCTCCAAATGTATTAGAATTGAAGGGTATTGACCCTTGTGAAGTCTTGGTTCTTCAGCCGGTTTGATAGAGGAGAAATGAGGGGATATATATGGTGAGAAACTATAAAATACTGAGGGTAGAAAATGGAAAAATACCATTTTTTAATAGGGCACATTATTTGATAGCACAGTTTTCAAAATCATGCACCAACTATGCACTATCCTCTCAATAATAGGGGCTAAGTCACATGGTTACCTAGGGATCTCACACGTTTTGTGAAATCGTGTACCAACCGTGTAGAATGGATCTATCTATGTTCGCACGGTTTCGCCTACCCAATTGCAAGGTTTGCTTAATCATGCACCCCACCTTTGGTATAGCATGATTTGGGGGAACAGTTACCTCTAACCAAGTTCCAACTGTGAAAAGTACATAAGATTTCCAAATTACCCTTTCTTTTGTGTCCCAAACCCTCAGGACACCCCTTATACTCCTCATACATTCATTAGTCATTGCATTAACCAAAATTTAAATAGGAACACACCTTTATGAAGACATAAATCATTCACAAAGGATAATAAATTGTATTTTTTTTAATATATAAATATCATATCTTAGTGGATACTTAAACAGAAACAATCTCAAATAATGATGAGATTGTGAAATAAAATCTTACAACTTTGGTAAATTTTTTTTCCTAAACCACTTGAAATAAATAACATAAAATGAAACATTAAATATTATGAATGTAAATAAATTCATGATATAACATATAAAATGGTCATTAGATACACCTCATAAAATAAAATTGGTGTATAACATAACATATTTCCTAGATAAGACAATTTGAGTTGAAGACCCATTACAACGATCATAACATTGAAGTGAGAATTAATCAATGAAGTGGTTATGTGTAACAAATATAAATAAAAAAAACATGTATAAATAAAACATAAATTAAAAAAATACCATTTAACATATAATAATTACATAATATAATCAATGAAGAAGTTATATAACCCTATCAAAGAAAATTGAGTTATGAAACACTTACCACTTGGTAAGTTTCAAGTCAAATCCAGTTAGATGAAATAATATGAATTGAAACATAAAATTAAATAAAATATTAATTATATTTGATATAAATTTTAAAATTGGAAAAATATATTCCATATAAATTAAATTATTTGCATGCTATTAAAATATGCCTCAATTAATGTAAATTTATATGAAATCTGTTACCATAGGTCTAACTGATCACATATGTTTTTATCTTCTTAAATAATAAACTTATATTAATTAAATACCTAATTAAAAACATTTTTCAAGTTTATTATTATTTTATTTTATTTATTACCATGATATATTTATTTACTTAATTAATTAAGTTCACATTGGATGTTTTGACAATATTCAGTTCATGTGTCCAAAATGATATCGGTTAGTTGACTATGGTAAAAGAGTTCATTGATCCATCATAAAAAAAAATTAATCATGAAATAATTATTATTTTTACATAAATAATACTTTTAACACCAACCATGAAATATGGTTGTCAAAAATGAACTATGTTACAATCATGGAGATGGTAGGTCATACGTACGCATGAGTAACATTTCCATTTATCAACGACCATGATATAAAGAAGGTAATTGTTATTTTATCTTTAAATAATGATAATTACATCATAAATATCATATTATTTACTTAAATATAATTAGATATATCATCCATCTGATGTATAAATGAAAAAATAATCACATCACTTCGTAGAGGCAGTAATCTACACGCGCATAAGTGTGTCGTTATCTTCATTAAATGAATGGAAAGGTAGAAAAATATAAGATATATTACTTTTACATAATGATAAATATATAATTAATAATATATATATATTCATTAAATAAATCATCATAAAGAGGTGTCAAAGGTGATTGTGGGAAACAAATTACATCGTTTCGTGAGGCGATTGTTCGCCATAGGCACAAATGATTGTTTTGTTTCCCATTTGATGGAAGACGTAATGGATGTAGTATATTCAATTAAATAATAAAATCTCAGAATATGGGATATAGTGATGTTATTATATAATCATGGTTGAATAATATTTTAATGATGTGGAATAATAAATAAAACAAAAAACCTCTGTTAAGAACGATGTCTCTTCTCCAGACAACCTCTTTAGGTTTACACCAACATCTCTCCTAAAAGAGATTTATATTCAAAAAAATCCATCTAGTAAGTATTAAGGGAAGTAAATAATGTATTTGGATATGTATTTACTGAACCAAGCAGATTTTATAGTATAAATAAAATATGATAGGAGGTTCCCTTTTATAAGTGAGGGGAGGGAAACTTTTGGAATTCTTTAAAATATTAAATTAATGTAAATTAATTTTCATTACAAAAAGGATAAAAACTGATATAATTAAAATATATGATTAGTATGGGTATGAATAATATCATAAAATTAAATTGGACAACTTTATATTAAGTTTATACCCTTATCTATTTATTTTAACCCACATTAACCCTTTTTGACAATTACCATGATAACAATTTTTTTACTCTTTATGGGTCAATATAATTAATATAAAAGGACACTTTTCCAATAATGGAACATGGTTGATATTTTAAACCATATAATAATAAATTGGCTGAATATACGATTTTTTGGAATTGAAAATCCCTCAATAAAAAATTATTAATTATAAAATATCGTTAATGTCATCTATGGATCTATTCATTTGATTTGACTTTGAAAAAAAATGATAGAAATAGAAATAGAATATAATCCTTTAATAAATTAACAATAGGTTATATTTATCTAAAAAATTTATGAAATACAATAATTCATTCAAGTTATATTACACGTAATATTTTTAAAATAATTTTTTTTTTAAATTAATTGAATAAATACCATGTCAGCTTTACATAAGCATTTAAGGTAATTATTTCATTACTAAAAATTAGAAAACAATTACCATGATAAAAAAATTATTTTTCAAATGAATATTTATAACCAAACATAAGTTTTTTTATCCCTGGAATAAAATATTATAGTTATTAAAATAAAGAATGTGACATCTATGTCATTGCCTTTTACATAAAAATTATACAGGTCAAAATCAAAGATGTATGGTACCAAGTGTAAGGACCAAATCTTAAAAATTACATATTCTAGAGAATTTAAACTATAATTCACTTTATTATATTCCTAATTATTTTTTAGTTTTATATTTTTAGAGGTTTAGTTCATAAATCTTGTATAAAAAACATGTATATATAAAAATTAGACACTTCTAATCACTATCAATTTTTTCAGTAATATACAAAATTTAAAATAAAACACATTTTTTTCTCGAAAAATATTCATGACTTTTAACTTGACTTCTTATTTTTCCTTAAAATCCTTAAAGCATATAAAAAGTTTAAATGTGGGATTATCATAAAAAATATCAGTAAGTGACATAAAAACAGAAAGTAGGAAATCATTAGTTTATGAATACAGATAAAAAATTTCCTTTGGCCTCAAAATAAAAATTTTATTACCCAATAAATCACCTAATATACATAAATATGTTCATAAAATATTTCATAAGGTATATTAATGGTGGTATAAAACTCATAATGTTTCTTTTAAATTCATAAAAAATAATTATAACTTTTTTCAAAAAGTTATACTTTTCTCCCTTAAAATGTATCATGTAATTTCTTATAAACATAATAGAATTATATTACCATGAGAAATCAAAATATTCACATAAAAACAGATATAAATCATAGATAAAATTTTTAGGTTACTTGGGTCATAATTTCCAAATAATTATTACAATAACTCTTACAAATGGAATAACTATATGGTCCACTTCAATACCCAATGCATTGTAGGGATATCACGAACCCACCCATCCATGGTTTAAAATGGAACCACCTATCATTAGTAAATAACATAACCACACATCCTTGGTTTATAATGTATCTACCCATAATTGGTTTATAATGGAACCACATTTGATCAAAAAAATTCCCCAGAACCATAAAAAAAATCATAAAATATAAAATCTAGCATTTTCATCATTACACTCATAAAAATATTCCTTTCACCCATAAAAAACATTTCCATATATTTAAATATCCCTTTCCTTTAAAACCCAACTTTCAAAACTAAAATTCTTACAATAAAGTAGAATATTTTTTTAAACATAGAATCTTATAAATGAATTCAATATCAAATAATGGTTTTGGAAACGGGAAAATTCATTATTGCTGCATACGTTAAAATAGAACACTCATTTTATCTTTTGTAAATAAACTGAAAACATTTCATAAAAATATTCCATTTGAAACCCATTTAAATAATGTAAAAATAGATATGAAATTCCCTTTATAATTACTTTTTTTCCATATAAAAACATCCATAAAATAACTTCTTAAAAATATTTACATGGAAGAAAAAGTGTTTTTAGTGGAACTTTAAAAGATTATTTTTAAAATAAAGTCTCTTTCCTTGAGTTCAAATCATCACATTCATTCTTTATATTCATAAATAATAAACTTATGTTAATTATTTACATTATTTATAAATTTTTTGAATTTTATAAAAACTTTTATCTCACTTGTTACCATGATATAATAATTACTTAATCATTTATGTTCATGTTGGATATTTTGATGATATTCGGTTCATAAGTCTAAAATGACTTCCATAGGATGACTATGATCAAAGAGGTAATTAGTCCATCATCTAAAAAATAATTATCATGAAATAATTATCATTTTTATAAATAAATTATACTTTTAAATCCAACTATTAAATATGGTTATGAAAAATAAACTATGTTTCAATCATGGAGATGGTAGGTCATACGTACGCATGAGTAACATTTACATTTTTCAATGATAATTATGGAAATAACATAAGTATTATTTTATCTTTATTTAATTATAATAATATAATAAATATCATGTTTATTTTTTAAATAGACTTATATATATCTTCCATGTGATGAGGTGATAAAAAATGAATCATGTCGCTTCTTGGAGGTGGTAGTACACATGTACACACAAATAACATTATCATTTTTTAGTGAATAGAAAAATAAAAAAAAGGTTAATGATATATTATATTTTTAGAGTGATTAATATGTCATAAATATAACATATAACTATTAATTTCATCATTATAATCTATCTGTGAGAGTCTATGATAGAAAATGAATCACATTGGTTCACGAGGGGTAGTCCACTGTACACACGAACGAGGATTTCATTTCTCATTTGATGGTATAAATGATGGATATATGTAATTTAATAAAAATAATAAAATATTAGTATATTCATTATATTCATTATATTTTTTATGTTATTTTATCATGGTTTAAGTAGATTTTAGGATGTGTAATAATAAATAAAACTAAAATATGCGATTAAAAATATACCTCTTCTTTGTAAAATTTCCTTCGCTTAACACAGTAAGACCTCTAAGAATGGTATCATACCATAAATAATTCATATATAACATGTTGAGGTATGTTAATAAGGTATTGGGGTTATAACTTGGATGAACCAAAAGGGTTTTTAAGTGTGAATAAATGATAATAATCAGTGACCTTTTATAAGAGAGGGGAGGAGAACTTTTAGAATTTCCTAAAATATTAAATTAGTATAAATTAATTTTTATGTTATAATGGGTTAAATTTAATAATATTAATATAAAAGATAACTATGAGTCTAAATAATGTCATATAACAAAAATTTTACAAGTTTGGATTACATTTTTACCCTTTTATTTTGGATTTAACCCTCGTTAACCTTTTTCACACTTACCGTGATAACAAGGTTTTTTACTCATTACGAGTCAAGACAGATGCCATAAATGGAAAACAACCAATAAATGGACTGTTGTTGATTTTTTAAACCAAATAATAATAAAATTTTAGAATATATTTTTTAAAAAAAAATTATAATTTAATAAAATATTATTTCCATAAAATATCAATAATAAAAAATTTAGAACTATTTATTTACTTTGACATTTATAACCTCAAGAAAACAAATGAAATTTTAATAAAATGTTTGAATAAATTCATAATATGTTATTATTAACTATAAAATTATTGGTTAAATTTAATTTTTTCAATTTATACAAATATTAATATTTTTAATAGCATTAATTTTATTTTTTTATTAATTGAATAATTATTTTATCGTTGTTGTGTAAGAATTTAAAGTAATTATTTCTTCACTAGAAATTAAAAATAATTTTAAATCATGAATATAAATAACTTTATTTCAAAATAATATTTTTAATTGAACATATCTTTTTTATCCCCATGTTAAAAAAATTATAGTTATTAAAAACCAGAGTGTGACATTTTTTTATTAAATAAAATATTATAAAGGTCATAATCACATGAAATGGAAAAAATGTAATATATTATACCATGAGATTATTATATATTAGATATACTAATCTAATCAAATTTTTGAATGTTTTAGGGACATTTTATAGTCCATATAATTTTATTTTTCACTTTAATTACCCAATTTACCATTAACTATGGTAAGAAAAATTACTAATGTTATAATTTATATTGAAAAAAAGGTTCTCATTTAAAGAATCTAGGCCTCATGATTACAAATATGGAATACATTTTTTAATATTAAAAACACATAAGTGGTAGAATTAAACTGAAAAAACATTAAAAAAATATTTTTTTTCAACAAAACAATTTTTCACGTATAAATTGTTTTATGCTACATTCATGTTTAAAATTCATTAAAAAGACTATAATTAGATTTTAATTCATAAAAATTAACTAATTGAAATTTTAAAACTGATAAAAAATAGATTTTTTCTTTTAAAATAATTAAAAATATAATATAATTTGTAATAAAAAACTATATTTTTTCACTATTTATTGAAAACTTTATATTTTTAGAAAATTATCAAAAATTAATCCTTTTATAAATTTGAAATTTTGAATAAAAAAAATTATTTTGTCATATAATAATATTATTATTTGGAAACCAACCATATAGTGCGTGAGAATCAAATTAGTTTAGAAATAAATCTTTTTTTCTTTTTATTAAAAATTTACTTAATATTTTTATAATGAATATAAATATATAATATCTAAATAATGAATTAATTATTCAGACATTTCATTTTTTGTTAAATTATTGCCCCTTTTTTGAAATTTCATCCTTAAAATTTTATTCACTTATTAAACAAGTGGGGATAGCTTTTCCCTCATTGTATTTTAGACAGCCCTGTTACATCTTCAGCCATACAGTTTTTTATAAAAACATAACCTAGTTAAATACCTTGTTCCACGATACTTTATCTCTACAGTTAAGAATTTGAATTTAATATTCCTCAAAATAAAGGTTATCTTTTAACTAAAAAACTTTAAGGCTCAAAACCTAAGTTGAATTTGGCACATACTTTCTTAACATCAAAACATGAAATAAATTGTGTGTCTGGTATAAACATGGAGGAAATGATACATGGTAAGACAATACTCTAACTTATCCAATATTTCATATATAATAATGAACTATTGACTTATCTTCCCCTTTTTACCAAAACACATAAAACTTTTTCATGGAGATACTTTAAGAAAAATATGATCACCTACCTCAAAAGAAAGACCTTTCCTCTGATTATACATATAAATTTTATTCCCTCTATATGTTTTCCACTTTTATTATTTAATTACCTTCACTATCTCAAATATTTACTATACCGATTATGGTCCCATAAAATTCATTTCACTTAATTTATCCCAAAAATAAGTATTTCACCACCAATTTCAATATAATTACTCAAAAGGTTTCATCTGTATACTAGAATGATAATTGTTATTATAAGAAAACTGAGGTAATTAAATATATTAATCCCAAATTACCATTTAATCCATTGAACATGCATGAATAATGTCTTTCAAGGTCTAAATTTTTTGTTCAAACTAACCAGCATACTAAGGATTAAAGGTTAAACAAAAACTTTATTTAGTGTCTATCAACTTCTGAAGTTCTTTACAAAAATTTAAAGTGAACCTTAGATCATGGTCAGGTACAATAGAGAGATTAATTCCATATAATCTGACTATATCCTTAAGATAAATTTAATAAAAATAATCCAAATACATTATATATTGTAAGTGAAATAAATTCTTAGATTTAGTTAATCAGTCTATAAAAACAAATTTCACATTATTACCTCGAGAATTCTTTGGTAATACCACTATGAAATTCATATATATAATTTCATATTCCTACTTTTTGATAAGAAAATATTAAATCACCCCCTTTGGTTATTTTCACTTTTCTTTAACCTATTTAAAATTCAAAAATTTCATAGTAAAGACAACAATATCTCTTTTCATTCCATCCCACTATTTATACTCTTGAAGGTATCTATATATCTTAGTACTGCCAAGATGAATAGAAAATAGGGAACTATGATATTCTGTCAATAATAATCTCTTCAACTAGGAAAAAAAGACACATATAATCTATTTCCAAATCTAAAAACACCTTATTTTTCAAAATGAAATTCAGGAAACTTACCCTTATTAAAAAATTCTACCGTTTCCTATAACTCGTGGCCTTTTTTCTGAGTTTTCTAAATTTTTTTGATAGATATGATTATGCTGAAACCTTAAATATAATAGAGGATGTTCTTTCATCCGTATATTATAGGCCAAAATTCATCAAATAATTAAACAAATGGACATGTTATAAACATAACATGGCTAATAAATCATTATTTTATTAGCTCAAAGCATATGATACTTTTTTTCATTCCATGATGGTAATGGATTTTGAAATCACAATCCTTGATTAGTTCCAACTATCTTCTCTACCTCATTTTCAACTATTTCTGAGGGAATATATACTTCAAACATTTTTTATTAGTGTATATTTCACATTTTACTCTATATAAATGATTCCACCCAATTTTTAAAGAATACTCCAAAACATCTAATTCAATATCATGTGTAGGATAATTTTACTCATGAGGTTTCAGTTGTCGTGTATTATAAGAAATTACCAGATCATTCTGAATTAGGAAACAACCAAGAACCTTTAGAGAAGCATTTCTGTAGATAAAAAATTTACCATTCTTGGAGAAAAATCACAAACTAGATCATTAACCAATATTAGTTTTAGTTTCTAAAAATAATAATCACATTCTTTTATCTAGATTATTTTTTACTCCATTTGAGTTAGCTTAGTTAGCAGGCTAGACAATCGGGAATAATTTTAAAAAAACTGCTAATTATAACATATTAATCCAAGAAAACTACGAATATATTTCAAATTCATTGATCAATCTCTAATCCTCAAAAACTATATTTTTAGTGGGGTTAATAGTTATTCTATCTTTATAAACAACATAACCAAGGAAAGAAATTTTTTACAACCAAAATTCAAACATAATAAATTTTCTATATAGCTTATTCTCTTATTAGGTTTTGAAAAACAATCCTTAGGTTTACTTCATAATCCAATTTCGTTTTATAATATACCAATATATCATCAATTAACATAACCACAAACTTATCTAATAATTCATGGAAATCTCTATTCATTAGATCCATAAATATATCTGGTGCATTTAAAAACCCAAAGGGAATAACTATAAACTCATAATTCCCATATCTAGTACAAAACATAGTCTTAAAAATATCTACCTCCTTTTACATTAACTAATGGTACCCCAACCAAAGAACAATATTTTTAAAAATAATACTCACCCTGGTTATGATCAAGAAAATCATCGATATGAGGAAAATGGTACTTATTCTTAATAGTGATGTCATTCAAAGCTCTATAATCAATGAAAATTCAAATTGATCCATATTTATTTTTAAAAAATAAAATAGGATCACCCTATGGTGAGGTGATAGGAAGAAATAAACCTTTATCTAGAAACTCCTTCAATTTATTTTTCAATTATAAAGGTTCTACTTGATAATTTGATATGGGGGTTTTGAAATAAACTTAGCATTGTCTACTAATTCAACGATAAACTCAACCTCTCTATCAATAATAACACCAATTAAATCATCAGGAAAAACATACATATATTCATTAACTATAGGGACATCACTAATATGAATAGTTTCATTCTTTTGAAAAACATGTTATAAGTAAATTTTACTACCATTTCAAATTAATTTCTCAGCTTCTTGTTATGTTATCATTAGTATGAAATAATTGAACAAACATTTCTTGTCTCTTTGATCAATCTATGCATGATAAACTGGATAAAAATGCATACCCAATATAATAATAGACACTACCTTGGTAAGTTCAACAAGAGTTTAAGGAAAAAACATTCTACTGATAGCAGTATGGAGATTCCTATAAATCTTTCTTTCTTTAATATATCTACACTTAGTTGTTAAGAAAAGTAATATCATACTTTCATGAGGTAATATTCCCAATTTACTTCAAAATTTCTCAAAAATGAAATAATTTGAAGATCCATAGTCAAATAGGGTTTTTTCATAATTCGAATAAACTAGTAACATACTTGTCAAAACATTATTTTATTGCCCAATATCAATCACAGTAGTAGAAAAAAATTGATACCCTTTTTGATTTCAATCATGTTGATTTATATCCTAAGTTACTAAATTCAAAAATATGTTATCATAATGTCCAGAATCATTGAAATAAAAGAATCTTACCCTTGGATTTTCATTATATGACTAATCATTTTTTTAAACGTAATGATCCATATGACCAAACATTCCACATTAAAATCATTTCCCATATTTCATAATACATTCCCCAGGGTTAAGTTTACCACACTTATCACAATATGGGAACTTTATTTTTTTACCTATAGACTTATTTGATGAATTCTTCCCCATTTTCTTCCATATATAACTTTTATTCTTTTTGTTATCGTGGAATATATGATAATAAAAAAACTCCATTTCTACCCTCTCATCACATAATATAAGTTTATCATAACTTTTAAACTCACATAAATCCAACTCACCTAGATATATTATCTTTAATCCTGATTATAATCAATTAATTTTATTATAATGATCCAAAATAAAATTTTGTGTGTACCATTCCAAGTGAGTGAAGTTTTCTTCATATTCAGCCACTGAACCTTATTTCCTTTTATCATAAATCAAAAAAAAAATCCATACTATGTTTAATAGCCTTAGGAAAATATTTCTCAAAGAAAATTTTCTTAAATTAATCACATTCTAAGTTATCAATCTCTTTACTTTCATCAGTATTCTTAACCATTATCCCCCATTGATCGACTTCACCTTTAAAATGGTAAATATCAAGACTTACTATTTTATGATTTGAAAAACCCATGAAATAGAATATTTTCTCTAAAGAATTAGTAAATCCTTCAGCTACCACAAGGTAATAGGATCCACTGAATACTGAAGGATGTTATATCATAAAATGATTTATTATAATCATGTTTCTATATGGTAAATTGGGTTGTTCTCTAGCATGGATACAACCACCATTTCTAGCCTGCGTTAAATGAGCTATTACTACAACAAAATACACTATTCCAATTCTAACCATTCTAGGTTTTTGATTATGAAGGGTATCATCCCCTCAGTACCTTCCTACTTCAAAATCTATGTTCCCTCTATGAAAAACTATTCTGAATAGTCATACATTAGATAAAGAAACATAGTGATCTTTAAATTTTATATCACTTCATGTTAACGAGAAAGTAAAATATTTTAATGGAATTATATTAACATTATTATAACATATAAATTTATTTAAACCTTTCCCTCATACCAAATTTAATGATCTGGCCTTTAACATTACATATTCAAGTGACTTTAAACTAGAATTTAGTTACTTACATTCCAAAATATCTTTTAGGTTTATATTTTTAGAGAGTTAGGTCATAGCTCTTATATAGAAAACCCATATATATATATATATATTGGACAATTCAAATTAGTTTCCAGTTGATCCATAATATAAAACTTTTAAAATGAAAAATGTTTTATTTTCATGAAAAATATTTATGACTTTGAACTTTACTTCTTAATTTCTATTACCCATCCTCAAATCCTGTGAAAAAAAATTAAAAGGTGGTATGATCACAAAAAAAACTCTGTAATGGAAAAGAAAATAAAGAAAGAAACTATTATTCCATGAATACTTATAAGAATTTTCCTTTAACAAAATAAATTTTTTGACTGAAAATAACATTTTCTTACCCAATAAACCACCTCCTCTACCCAAATATTTTCATCAAACATTTAATAATAAATATTATAGTCAAAATAAAACTCATAAGGTTTATTTTAAATCATGAAAAACTCATAATAAATTTTTTCACAAACTTATACTTTTCACCCTTAAAAGTTGCATATACTCTCCTTTAAACATACGATCATTATTTACCTTGATAAATCATATGATTCCCATAAAACCGTATAAATAAGATATAAAATGTGTAGGTTAATTGGGAAATCATTTCTATATATATCTTAAAATCACTCTTATAAATGGAATAATCATATGTTTGAATTCCATACCCAAGGTATTATTGGGCTATCACAGACCCACTCATACATGGTTTATAACAAAACCACCCATCCTTCGTTAATAATGTAACCACCTATCCTTGGTTTATAATGGAACCAACCATCATTGGTTTATAAAAACAACCTATCATCATAAACAATGAAAACGAACCATAACATAATCATAAATCTAGTTATCTTTCATTTTCATTATCACACCCATAAAAGTATTCTTTTCACCCATAAAAACATTTCTAGATATTGAAATATCGATTTCTTTTAAAACCAAATTTTGAAAACAAAATGCCTTAGAATAAATTGAAATTGGGTTTTTATTTGAAGGAAACATTGAATATTATAAAGTAATAAAAAATAAAATAATATTTATGGTGGTGGAAAAATTAATTGTCAAAGTATACGTTAAAATAGAACATTCCTCTTATCTTTTATAAGAAAGTTAAAATGATCTGTAAAAAGATTCCTTTGAAAAAAAATTAAATAATGTAAAAAAATTCATAAAATTTCCTTTATAAATATTTTTTTCTGTGTATAAAAATTTATAAAATAACTTTTTAAGAAATAAGGATATGGAAGAAAAATATTTGGGAGGATAACTTTAAAAGAAACTCCCTTACGTTGAGTATAATATGTCTAGTGTATTATATTTCTTCCCAAATATTAAAATTTAGTTAAATATTTACTTTATTGATAAATTTTTCCAAGTTTATTTTCCCTTTTATATCATTTATTACCATGTTATAAAATTTACTTAATCATTTTAGTTTTCATCTAATGTTTTGACTATATTAAATTCATAAGTTTAAATTTTCTTCGGTAGGTTGAATATGGTCAAAAGGTTCATCATTATATCATATCCAGAATAATGATCTTTAAATTATTAGAGTTTCTATAATTCAATTTTACTTTTAAATCAAACCATTTAATATGGTTATGAAAAATTAACTATTGTACACTTATGGAGACAGTAGGTCGTACATACACATGATTAATGTTTCCGTTTTTCAACGATCATTATGGAAAGTAGGTAAGTATTATTTTATCTTTATATAATTATAATAATATCATAAATATACTATTACTTCTTTAAATAAACTTATATATATCATCCATGTGATATGGTGATGAAAAACAAATCACATCGCTTCATGGAGGTGGCAGTCCACACATACGCATGAACAACGCTATCGTTTCTCAATGAATGGAAAGGTAAGAAGGAAAATGATATATTATAATTTAATAATGATAAATATTTCATTAATATCATCTATAAATATTAATTCCATCATTATCATTTATCCATTATATACGGTTATGGAAAAAGAAATACAGTTGGTCGCGCTGTGGTAGTCCATCGTACTCATGGGTGAGGGTTTTATTTACTATTTGATGGAAGATGAGATTGATATAGGTCATTAAAATAACATAATACCATCTAATTGTATTTAAGATACTGGTTTATTTATTTTATTATAGTTTAATAATATTTTATGTAGGTGCAAAAAGAAAAAAAACTAAAACATGATATAAAAGTAATACCTATTCTTTGGAAAATATAATTTCTTAACACCATAAGACCTCTAATATTGATATTATACCCAAAATAAGGCCTCTATATTGTGTGGATGGATGTTAATAAATTATTTTATCCAATATTTTCTGAACCAATTTTTTTTTTATGTTTTAATTAATGATAAGAAGTGGTGCCCTTTTATAAGAGAGGGGTGGGTCACTTTTGGAATTTCTTAAAATATTAAATTAATATAAATTAATTTTGATATAAAAAAGGATAAAAATTGATCATATTAAAATATAAGATAACAATTAGTCTGAATACTCTCATATAATAAAAATTATACATTTTTTATTACATTTTTACACTTATATTTTGGTTTTAACCATCAATTAACCATTTTCACACATACTATGATGATAAGGTTCTTTACCCATTAAGGGTCAAGATAAAAACCATAAATGGAAAAAAAAAAGACCATAAATAGACCATGGTTGATTTTTTAATTCATATTCTAACAACTTGTAAATATATAGTACTTTTAGGAATTTTATATTATTTAATAAAATATTATTTCCATAAAATATCAATAACAACAATTTTAGTACTATTCATTTACTTTTATTTTTATAACATCAATTAAAGAAATTAAATTAAAATAAAATATTTGGAAAAATACCGAAAATTTTATTTTAATTTATATAATTCTTGGGGTACATTAATTATTTTAAATTATACTACTTTTAATATTTTTATATCATTTATTTTATTTTTTTCATTAATTGAATAATTATTGTGTAAGTGATGTGTAAAGATTTAAGGTAATTATTTCTTCACTAAAAATTAAAAATATATTTATATAATGAATATAAATAAATTATATATAAAAATATTATTTATACGAAAAAAATCCTCTGGTTATCCACATGTTAAAAATATTATTTTTCTTAAAAACAGAAGTGTGACATTTTTTAATTTTCTTTAAATAAACAATTATAAAGGTCAAAATCACATCCAAATGGTAAAAATGGTCAAATATTAGAACTTTGGGTTATTATGTATCATATATACTCATAAAATAAAATTTCTTCAAGCGTTAGGTTTGTTTTATAGTCCTTATCATTTTATTTTTAACTCTAATTACCCAATTTTCCCTATACCGTAGTAACAAAAATTATTGAGGTTAATATTTTTATTGAATAAATAAATAAAATGGACCTATTTAGAAAATTAACGTCAGATTATAAACATGGAATAAATTTTCTAAGATTTAAAATTGAGAAATAAAATAATTAAACTAACAAAATGGAACAAGAAATAGTTTTTCAAAAAATACATTTTTAAGTATAAAAATATTTTATAATAAAATAAAGTTCAAAATTTATTCCAAATATTATATTAGTATTTTTTAATAAAAAAGAACTAAATAAATTTTAAAACTAATAAAAAATAAGATTCTAATTTTTAAATACTTGAAAAGAAAATATAATTTTCAAAAAAATCTGTATTTTTCACTATGTATTAAAAAATAAAAAATTTCAAAAAAATTTCAAAAAAAAACCTAAGATTATTTTGAAATTATAAATAAAAATATTAAATTGATTTTGAAAATTTAAAATTTCATTATTTTTAAAACAAATATTTAATTCATGAAAATATGATTTGGTTAGGAATACAGTTTTTTTCTTTTAATTGAAAAGTTTCCTAATATTTTTGTAATGAATATAACTGTATGATATCTAACTAATGTATGATTTATTCTAAAATTACCTTGTTTTTCACATAACATGGCCCTATATTTGATACTTAGATATAAATTTTTGAAATCCACTCATCCAATAAGATAAAGGAAATTGTTATGTTCAATTTTTAGTCTATATCATATTATTTTTAACCTTATTTGTTTAATTTGCCCTTTTATCATGGTGATAATTTTTTACGATTTTTATTATTCATTATGAAAAAAAATTGACCTTATTAGAAATTATTAATTATTATGATTATAAATATGGATCCATTTTACCTAATTTTATCTCTATAGTTGGAAAAAATTAATTTTATTATTATCCCACAAAGTGTGATGAAAAAATGGCTTTTCTGAAAAAAATTCCTTTTAAGTCTAAAATTATTTTTATACTAAGATAAAATATAATTTTTAATAGTAAATAATTTATTATATTATCTTAAAATTAAGCATAATTAAATAAATTTAGGATAATCTTCAAAATATTATAGGTCTTTTTCAATGAAAAAAATGATATTATTTGAAAATCGTTATTTTTTTAAAATTCACTAAAAAATCAAACTTTTTTAGAATAATCCCAATATTTTAACTTAAGTTAACTTTGATGTTATGATTTAAGTAATTATATTATTTTTATACAATATGATTTAAAAAATTGGAAGAAATTAATTATAATTCCCCCACACAAAATTCAAAATAAAACCATTTTTGATGAAAATGTATTTTTGAAGTCTAAAATGATTTTAATAAAAATTAAGTACTTATTTAATATTAATAAAAAATTTATATAAAACCTTTTTAAATATTTTCATAATATGGCTAACCCTTTTCATACCTTTCAATTCAACAGTTGGTTTATAAAAATCATAATTAAATAATAATATTTCATGGTTTGTTTGATCATTGTATTGTGTATTGTAAACGCTATCAAGCATAGTGTTATTTTATAAAATTTTGTGGTGTTATAGGTTTTCTATTCCACATTAATGAAAACATAAATATTTTTAAGAGTATAAATGGCCAAGTTTATGTTATGGTTTGATATAGAAATTATGGGGCTTTAAAAATGAAGGGAAGCAGGAAAACACAATATGTAGAAGACGTGCATGAAAACATTGAGATTATATATGTGTATGGATTGAAAAAAAAGTATCTTAAATATTTTCCAATTATGAGACTTAGGGTGGGATGTTTCTTTCAATATAAATGGATTATTTATCAAAGTAGATATTGGAAACTCATTGATGAATGTTCAGATAAAAAATGTAAATTTATATTAGGTGGATATTTATGATAAAACTTATATCCACATAATTGAAATAAAAAAAAACCTATGGAATCAAAGGGTAAACCATATTAATAAAGAAACATATATAATATTTCAAAAATAATTTTATTTATTCCTAATTTTATATGTAATCAACAAAATACAAGTGATACTTGCTTAAGGGGAAAGATGGTGAGAATGCTTAACATTTAAAAAAGAAAAGGGATAAAAAAAATTGCACCTAATTGACACTGATGAGTTCAATCCAATGAAGGTTCTAAAAACTTGTGGTCTGAAATTCTATGTCTTATTTATTGATGATTATAGTATAATTTCATGTTTATTCAGGAAAATAATAAAGCGATTGAGTGAATTAAGCAGTTTTATAAGAGATAAGAAAATAAAATTGGTATAATGATCAGGATCCTTTGATCAGAAAATTACCTGGAGTACATCTCTCATGAGGTAGAATACTAATTATATAAACATAAAATTAAGCATGAAGTCTCATCATTGGGAAAATCATAAAAAAAAATATTGACATAGAAATGAATAATTTAATGTTAAACAGCATGGAAAAGACATTGCTCATAGAAATTGGAATCTCTCTCCTTTATTAGAAGGAAGTCAAGAAAGTGGCGGTGTACATTAAACATAGGATTATTTGAGACTTGAGGAGAAAATAATGCCTTATGAAATGTGGAATAAAATAGAACCAACATTCATGCACTTCAAGGTGATCGAAAGTAAGTGCTACATTTGAAATGAAGTTAGAGGTTAAGGAAACTATGGAGATGTGGTGGATAAAGGTATATTCTTAGGCTACTATATCAAGAGTAAATATTATAAGTTATTTAATAATAAGATAAACAAGATTTTATAACTAATATATTTGAAGGTAGTGGATGAAAAAATCATAATCAAATAAAGAGTTTAAAATATAAAAAAAATGTTATTATGAATATAATGAAGTAAAAAACAAATTTTTGTGGCGTAAAAAGTTCAATATGTAGAGATGAATTCTAAGTAGAATTAGGGGATGAATAAGTTACTAAATAGGGTTTATATTCAAATCAATAGAGGAATAGGTGAGCTGAGATCGATGGATCAAACATAATTGGTGACAGATCTTCATTAAAACAAACATAGAGTATAAAAATATATAGCACACTACTTTATTATCTCAATTGAAGTAATATTTATTTAAATAAGAATAAAAATATGAATCATGGACCAAGTCCATTAATGAACAGTTGGATCAAATATAGAAAAATCAAACATTGGAATTAGTAAAGTGGTTAGTGGATCAAAATTTCCTCAAAACAAATTGGTTATTCAAGAAAAAATACAATGATCGTAGAATGTGATTTGAAACATGGACATATTAGTGGGAAAGGTTATAAAAAAGTAAAATGAATTGATGTGGAACAAGGTTTCACACTAGTGTTAAAACTTGATTAAATTAAACTCTTATTTAATATAGTGATCAAAGAAGATATCTATATCAAAAAAACGGTGGGCTTTATAATTATTAATGATGAATTGAAGCTGTATACGTTTAAAAAAATCCATGTATAAATTCAAATAAGAACATTGGGTTGGGTATTCTCATTTAAAAACATTCTTGAAGAGGTTGGATATTATAATAGGGGAAATCAATCATAATATCTATGTTAAATCTACTGAGTAATAGTAGAACAAGGTTCTCAACTGTGTTAAAGATTTTATATTTAGAGGAATCAATCTAAAGTTGTTGGATTCATTTTAATGATCTGTGATATTGGAGTTTAAAATTTCAACTGTAAAACACTGGTTTCTATACTGATTATGGTTGGAATCAAACTTGTAAAACAAAAATAAGTAAGGGTTTTTTATATCTCTCTCTAATAGAGATTGATTTTAAGTTCATTGTATCTTACATAAACTAGACGATACATAATTTATAATACTTTATTATCTCCTCAATTCCATAGTGGTCTAAAATATGGCCACTTAGTGGCTATGAAATGGATCATGAGGTACATTCGAGAAACACATTTTTATAGTTTGGTGTACTATGTAGATAATTATCTACACTTGTATATATATTTGGATTTAGATTGTTGGAGACATTTTGGATATAAGATCCATGAAAAAAAGGATTCTTCTTTATTGGAATAAAATGCATTATATGGGAAAGAAAAAACAAATTAATAAATTCACATAGTATAGATGAATCTTAGCACATTTCCAAAATAAAATCACATACATAGATAATTTGGATGATGTAATAACTATATGTTCTTGGATAAAATTTATGGATTCCCATGGTAGTCTATTGTGGCAACCAAAGTTTCATCAGGTAATAAAAAATATATTACAACATTCGTGAATAAAACATATTGATATATGGTATAATTTTATTATGGAGATGGTGGATAAAATCATCATCAATCTAGATCATGTTGGTCAAAACCAATAAGTGGTGAAGTTTTTGGAATTATCATTTATCCAAGATATAGTAAATTTTATTTAGTGATATTTGGGATAAAATAAGGGATCGTGAAACCTGAAATTTTTTAAAAGTATTTGTTCTAATATAGATAATATCATGACATAATTTATTTTCTCATGTGGTGATGGGATGTTATGTCAGATTAATCTATTGGTGTGTAAAAATAAACTCGAGTTGTATAAAACTAATTTGGATGATCAAAATCCCATGTAATAATAAATGAAAGTGATTGAGGTTTATTTCACTATGGATTAGGTAACCACATTATGATCCATTATAATTAAAAATATCTTGAAAAATCCACTAGATGCATAATAAAAAATAAAGGCATGCATATATTTTTTCAGAGAACAATTTCAAGTGTTGAAATATAAAGATAATTATTATTCCATAGTTGAATCTATAAAAGATTAAAATGAATTTTAAAATAGATAATTTATCATAAAGACATACTATAATAAGAAACTAGGATAAATAGGTTCAGGCCAGAAATATGATGGATTGTAGGTTCACACCATGATATGAAAATTACACAAAAATGATTGAATATGAAGAAGGTTTTTGCTTTGATATAATGGTTGTGATATGAAGAGGTTTGTTTTATTAGAATTCATAAAATATCTAAGACTTTTTGAAATAGGACCTCATTCCACAATGGTAAGGGTCACACTAAAAAAGGACCAGATCCTTATGAGAATTGAGAAAATCATGGAAACGTTCTATTAGGAGTATTGAACAAGATTCACCTAGATTTTTTGTATCTAGTTTTTAACCATGTACCATGTCCCAATAAATTATAGTAGTCTTCAACCAAGATGAATCATAGAGAATCGTGAAGAAAAAAGTAATTTTGCACCATAATTCATCAGTTTCCAAAAAGTTTTTAAAATTCAAATTCACTTTAAATTCAATGGGATCATGGTTGATTTATTTAAATTAATTAGTGATTAATAGGGGGAATAAATACCTAATCATTGGTTCATGGGTGAATAAATCATGAAACACAATTTTGACATTTTTTCCCTTGATATTGGGAAAATCAATGAAGAAATGGAGTGGTGGAGAGAGGAGAACATTTTAAAATATGGATACTTGATAGTATGTGGTATAATGTGATGAAATTTATTTAAGGTCAGTATTTGAATAAGTAATGTAAGGTACAATGAAAAAACTTTTGTTGATCAAATATTTATATTTTGTGAAGAATCATTGTAAGTGATCATAATATCTCATATTATTGTATTCCTTATCTCAATTTATTGTGAATATAGATAAAATGAGGGAGTTAACCTATTATTGATAGTTTGTATTTTAAAATCCTTTTTAACATTTATAGGGAGTAGTGTTATCCTTGGGCATGTCGAGACACCATTGAAGTATGCTTATTGGTTCTCCCTCTGTGATGAACCAAGTGAAATCTTTGTGTAATTGTATTTATTATTGAAATATGTATTTTTTGTATGTTTGAGGATTGATAGGTTTAAATTATTTTTTCTAACATGATAATAAGACACCCTAATTACCCACCCACCCCCCCCCCACACACCAAATGGTGTATTGGGCTGGTATTTGCAACAATATCCTAAGTGATAGTGACAAAAATAAATGGGGTTTTAGTTATTTACTTTGACATTATTATTTTAAATTATTTATATTTAATTATTCATATCTAGAATTTATAAACCACTAGTCATAATATTAATTCCATAAAACATTTCATTCATCAATATAGAATATTTTTTCAAAATAATATAAGAAAATATTTTATTGTCTAAAAAATAAACCAAAATAAAAAAGTTATTTATGGTTGTAATATAGTAAATTGATTTCTAAACCTAAAACCAATAAAATGGGTATATTATGTTATGTGTTCATATAATTTATAAATCATTGATCTATTTCCAATATTTATCTGTTTCTCTCTTAATCAATTATCTTTTTTTATTCAGTGTGCATTAATTCATATGTTTGTTGAAAAACAGGTATCTATGAGTCATAATTAGAAAATTTTATATTTATAACATTCAATTTATTATTCTCATGAATCCTCTATTTATATCTGATAACACTTCTTAAGTAATAATAACAATCTATAGGATTATAAATATAGCATAGATAAAATCTTAGTTTCATGAATTTTTTGTTTAATTACATTCTATTCTATAGTAAAAGATATTAATTCAATGACAATAATGATTTATAAAAGTGTCGAATAAGGAATATTATTGAATATAATCTGGTTAAAATTATAATGTTATAAACAATATTTATTAGTGGTCAAAGATTCATATTATATTATACATTGGTTTTGATTTAGTATTTCTCACATTGAATGGTTATTAAGGTAGAAAATCTTATCAATTTTATCATATCTAAATCTTGTAAAATTGGTTTGAAAATATTTTTCTCGGATTTATATAATTGAATATCATAACCTTATTCCACTAGTAACCAAATTTTTATTATTTCTAAGATAATTGTATCATGAGTTTACATCAGGTATAGGCACATAACCATTTGTCCCAACTATAATGAATGGTTAAGGTCTTGATTAATTTTCACTTTTGTAAGGAATATAACCCCTTTATATTCTGTGTGTATTTTAAAGATATATGCATTTCCAATATGTATATCATGAAATTTTCTATATATATTCATGCTTAGAATTTAATTTACACATCCCATGATTTTAACAGAATTAATATTATTCAATCACATTAATGTATACTCTTATATATCCAATATTTTTTCTATTTTTACTATAATAAAAAAATTAATTACAACATCCAAAATATATTAAAATTTATCTCATGATAAAGGTGTTGGAAACTCTTTCTTGTATTGTATTAAAATAATATGAAACTAAAAACATCCTCAAAATAACATATGTTGTAATAGGTTCTCAACCCCAAATTTTTTAGAATAGACCCAAAAATATCATTTCAATGGTATGTTTTACCTTAAGGTCCACTATCCATGAATCATTACTCAAGAGAGATCATAAATTCCAATACAATTTTAAAATCATAAATTCAAAATTATTTACAATAAAATTCTAATTTTCAAATATAAAAAAATAATTATTTAATAATGCTTAAATAAAACTATATATTATATAATATGTATCATAAAACTCCTTATATGCATGGAAAATATTTACAGTAAGAGATTTAAAAAAATCAAAGTCAAGAATAAAAATATTCATAATATAAAAGAAATATTCATGAATTTTTATATAAGTAAATAGATAAATAAATAAACAATTAATATATAAAAATATATATCATGAGGTATAATAACTTCATATAATAGATAAGTTATTGGTTGGTTTGTTAAACCCACTTGTCCATTATCATGCGACCTAGTATAAAAAGTAATTCACTACTCATTCATGTTATTTACCAGTAATTTTCTTCTTGGAAACTAGTGTGGATTTTAACTATATGCAAGATTTAATGGATTGTTGGGTTCCTAAATCATGGGACGTTATAAATGATTGATTTCTATGGGTTTATGATAGTGGTAGGGTCTTCTCATGGGGTGGAGGTTGTCCGTGAGTTGGGTACTTATTAAGAAGCAATTGTAGGTGTCTATTGCAGCTAAAAGTTAAGGTTTTCTCGTGGTGAGGCAATGGAAAATTTTATATAATTAAGGTATGAGTCTTCAAACATAGTAGTTGATGGTAGTGTTGGTAGTATCCAGGGGTATGGATCTCTCTCGAGGTGGGCTCGTGGGTGTAGAGATATGAGGTTTCATAGGATGTTCACAAGTATTATATCCTTTCCTTAAAATATTTTATGGTCCTTAGGCCCCCATGTATGATTCTTCACTCATGTATTTCTTTCCATTAATGGGAATTTGGGACACTTAAATGTGATTTCATCTCTAATAGGTTATTATTATAATAATTAATGTTATTTACCTAATTATGTAATAGGGTAAATGGTTCTATCTCTCTTGGTGTATCTAGGACTTTGGGCCACTTTTTTTAAAAAAAATA
This sequence comes from Viscum album, assembly GCA_963277665.1. Lineage (NCBI taxonomy): Eukaryota > Viridiplantae > Streptophyta > Magnoliopsida > Santalales > Viscaceae > Viscum > Viscum album. The sequence continues at coordinate 384,662,238 of OY728164.1, forward strand.
ACAACATTAGATAATTATATTATCCTTAAAACTAACTTTTGGAATGATTTAAAGTTAGGAATTCATTTGGGGTCTTTGGTTCCACACCGATGAAGGTTTTTAGAAATAAATATTTAAAACCTCTATATCACTATTAGTAATATACATTATATTGTTTCTTATCATATAATCCAAAACTATATAATTGGTTGAATGTTTTTGTGATATCTCTACTCATTATTCTATATCACATGAATATATATTATTTTTTATTATTATGATATAGGTAATTAGAATTATTTTTTTCATTAAAAAACACATAACATTGGTCATGATTCAATCGAAAGTAGAGATATGATTATAACAATCCTATTATCTTGAACTATATTGAACCTAGTGATATTACTATATCTCTATAGTGATATGGTGCCCTATTTTTAGATGATAAGCCCAAAAATATTTTTATGTGATATCATGATCAATGGTCTAATTTAAATCTTTTCATATTGAAATCATTAATATCAGTATACCATTTCCTATAATATCATGTGTTCTTTATAAATTTTTTCTAAAATGTATATTTACTATAAACTTATTTAAATAAGTCTCTAATTCCATTGATAGATTTTAAATGCATAAAACAGGTCTAAAATTAGTGGAAAAATAAAACTCAAACCCAAGATCATCTAGAATAAGGATAAAAGAAATAATAAAGAACAAATGAAGAACTTATTTCACTTACCAATAGATATTTATTCATAAAATTTACAATGACCACTTAGCAATAACCAATGGGTCCTTTCCACTAAAGGTGATTCACTGGAAGATAAATATTCCAATTCTTTTGAAAGGATGTTATTTTCTCCCATGGGGTGTCAATACCTCATCGCATTTCAGGAATAAACATATAATAAAGAAATATTTGATAAGTGTAACTTCAATAAATTATATCTTTTAAAAAATCCAAGTCCCTTTTATATATTTTATTCATTAATGAGGAATCCTAATAAAATTTATGTGTTTCAAAAATTAATCACCCTACCTATATATTTTATATGTTATACAAATATTCTTCATTACTCATTTAATTATTTAAATATTTAGGGATCTAAAAATAATTATTATACTCAAAAAACACTTCATCCAATGATATGTAGGCTAGAATAATGATGGTTTGTGTGGAAGGAAGTCATACACATGAAATAGTTGCAATATCATACTATCACTACTATATTGTGTCATTCAATATATATTTACTAAAGCAATAAAACCAATATAATTGATAGTGATATGGGTTTTAGTTCATATATCTTTCATAAATGGGTGGTCTGTGACAATGGAGGGGGAACCCATGTATTATCTTATGTAAGTCTTTTTGGATAAATCTTTTTTGATCCTTTAGAGTTATGTTACACTTTTCTAGGTGGCCATAATAATATTGTCTTACTAAATAAATGATGTTAGGATGAATAATCATGTGAATATATCCATATAGTTATCCACATACTATTTAATAATTTTATATTATGTAATTAAAAAATAGTTATACTCGAAAAAACACTTAATCCAATTATATGTAGGCTAGAATAATGATGGTTTATGTGGAAGGAAGTTATACGCATGAAATAGTTGAAATATCATGTTATTACTACTATATTTTTTCATGTAATATGTATTTCTTAAAGTAATAAAACCCATATAATTTACGGTGATATGGGTTTTAGTGCTTATATCATTCATAAATATGTGGTATGTGATAATAGAGGGGGAACCCATTTATTATCTTATGTAAGTCTTACTGTATAAATCATTTATGATATTTGAGAGTTATGTTACAGTTTTCTAGGTGTCCATAATAATATTATCTTACCAAAGTAATGATGTTAGTATGAATCATCATGTGAATATATCCAAATTTTTATCCACCTACTATTTAATCATTTTATATTATATAATTGAAAAATGTTTTCAACCTAAATAAAATATATTAAAAATAAAATTTCCCTCAAATATTGTTAAAATATGGATATTGAGGCATCGAAAATTAAAGTTATGATGTTTATTGCTTTAGCGGGAGAATATTTAATAAAATTCCTTATTTAATACTTATTTAAATGTGATACATACTTTTCATAAATTTATATTAAAGATTATAATGAAACCAAAAATAAATATCAACAAGTCACTAATATAAATACTCGAGATGGATACATTTAACCATGTTATATTATTAGATTTGTATCATAACTTGAGAATTGTTCCCAATTATGGAGAGATTTTTTATGTTCTAAAGCAACCCATGTTTTAAAACATATTTCTCTTACCTTGTAAGAGGAAATAAATTCTTATTGGAAGCATCATGAGGATTCAAGAAACATAAGATATTGTACATTGTCCACTATGGTTTCTAAGTTGTAAAATGTATATGAAAACATATAATAATTTTATGTAATTGAATGGTATAATAAGTAAGAAAAGTATCACATGTAATAAGTGGTTTGTGTTATAAAAATTAATTATTTTATTATAATATATGGTTTTTGGATTTCAGATATGATTCACATATTAGTGGTAATGTACACCATTTGGAATATAGTAGTGAATTTATTAGGATACATTAAATAATATATGATAAATATCGTAAGGGATTTTAAATTAGGCTTAGGAACATGTTATTTTACTAAAAATTAGTGGATTTGTTATAAATTATATTACTATTATTACGATATTTTCATTAATAAGAATTTAATTTTCATTTATTATTTTCAAAAGAAATGTTTTTATTTCATGTTTCATAAAAATGGTTTCACTATATACATGACTGAAATATTTTATATAATTGAACATATGGTTACTGATTTATATATTTTAGACCTTGACATTTAATCTATATTACATAAAATATTAAGGTCAATGTTAATGATTTAGTCACCACTTAACTTTGGAATTTTCTCCTTATATATATAAATGAGAAATTCATACAAGGACTCTTTAAGTATATACTATATTGTTTGAATTTGAATCAATTGAATCTTTTGACCCATATTTATTTGAAAATATGAACCAATTTTTTTAGAGGAAAGGAAAAAATGGATGATTAGTTATCATTCCTAATATAACCATTGTATGTAATCCAATGAGAACACGTTTAAGTAACAGTTATTGATCATTTATAATATTTATTGATTATTTCAATATATATGGTTATGTGTTTGTTATGAAACAAAATTTTGAAATATTTTAAAAGTTTAAGGTGTAAATAATTAAACACGTAATTAAATTATTATCTAGAGACTTGGGCACTCTCCTTGGGTATGAAAGTCCATGTTTAAGTTTTAGAGTCATAGGACCCATGAAAGAGTAAAAAAATATTGTTCTTATTATAATGAACTTAGAAATTTTTTTATGTTTTCGTCTATCTTGGGGTGTGGTGTTTACCCTAGTGTGGCGTTTTAATAAATTTTAAGGCTAGTTATTTTTTCAAGTGAATATTTAATATATATTAATAAATATATTTTGACACATTTTTGAGAATGTTAATATCTCATAAACGAAGCCCTGAATATAAATTCAAATAGCATGGTTTTTCCTGAATGAGAGGTTTTTCTTATAAGAAGTATAATTTTTATTAGATTTACTAGAACGGGTTCAGGTTATTCAAATGAATTAAAAATAATAATAATAAATATTGTTATTTATCTTCCCCACTATAACCCAACCTTAGTCTCATGTTGAGTGTGTGCCTCCATGGATATAAACCCTTATCAGGGGAGAGATAACTGATGGAGCATTTGATCTACATAAAGTTATGAAATATTCGTGGTAAAGAAATAATTTTGGTGTCAATTTTCATTAATCAAGATTTAATTCTTGAATATTTTATGAATTTAAACTTGAGTGAGACTTTGATATTTTGATTTCTCAATAATTCATTTTCTGCTGTTTTTGATTCTCATTCTTAGTATTTTTTGTGTCTATTGTCTTATTATTAACTAGCAGTGGCATAATTAATTACTGGTCAGAAAGATCAAACTAGTTTGAAGGGATTTAGGTTATTAAATTCTCGATAACATGGTGTATAAACATTAAAAAATATTCCATTTATCACATTAAGGTGGATAATTTCTACATAGTGTAATTAAATATCACACATTGTCTTGTTCTTGGACACATACCATGTTTAGTCGATGGGTAAATGACCCAAGATATAACAGAGTACAAAACCAACTACTCCATTTGATCTACATGGAATGAAGTTAGAATCACATATCATACATGGTTACATAACATGACATGGGTCATGGTGCATGACTAGGGTATCCCTTGTATGTAATTATTCCTTTTTTAATATATAAAATTCTCATAACAATGTACAACACTTAATAATATAGAGGATATTTTGAGGTTTCTTATCTTGTAAATTTGGAACATAATACATTAAAAATATTAAAATAATTCTAATTCACTTGAAATTATTATTCATAGGTTCATCCTAATTTACATTTACTATATCTCATATCCTAAGGACATATATCAAAAAAAGGTGATCAGAAATCTCGATAAAGGAATAAACATAGAAGATATTTAGCATGTAACCATGAGGCATATAAATAGTTCATAATCATAAGAAAATTATGCATATCATAATGGAAATATAATGAATCATAACATGTATATGATCCTAAAACATAAAAATCTTAATTTATGAATATCACTAATATTTATCACCAATGTGTCATATATCATAATTTTCAAGGTTATTCACCAAGGTATTGCGAAACATGTAATCTCTAGAGATTATTTGTTTACCCAATGCATTGGAGTGATATCATGGTTCAACCTTAATTTTTATTAATTAATGAAATCCATATCGATCATAATATATAATATCATCAATAATTCATGGTGAAAACTAATGGGTTTCATATTAAATCATTTAGTACACAAGTTTTTGAAGACTTAAAAATTTCATCATTTTTATACCCACAATAAGGGAATTTGGTTTTAATACATTTAAATATGCAATAAATAAATAATTTGTATATCTATTTGAACACCCATATAAAATTAAGAGGTTTTGGTATTCTTAATATAATAATTTCTCATTTAAAAGAAGAAATTCAAGAATTGAATTTAACAGTATGACGAGTATACAATGTGGATTAAGGAAGAGGAATAATGATAGGGAAAAGGTATCCCATTGGTAAAATAATATTTTGGTAGTAATGGGAATAACAAAAGTGTTGAAAATTTTTTTAATACAACATTTAGAATATATACCACAAAAGTTACTTTAATGGAATGAAGAGTTGCTTCCTAAAATTTTAGTATAGAATCTTAATACCTTAATGAAACCTTAGAGGGGCTATTTTAGTTGATAAATTGACATAAATGCATTTATAAATGATTTATAGTGGAGAGTAATGGAGTATGGGTGAGTATTTATATTAAAATAATATGAATTGTTTAATAATTTCCAAATATAGGCCTTGGAATTCTTGGTTTTGGAAAATGAAAAAAAATGACTTACCCATTGTTTTTTACCATTTTTTAAGGCATTTAAGTCATGATTTATAATATTTTAATCCATTAGAACAAAAATACATTTTATTTTATTAATTTGGAAATGGAATAATTAATTTTCCAAAATAATATAGTTTTTAAAATCATAATTTCCATTTTAGATTTTGGAAAGTCACATAGAAGTTTGGAAATTAATTTAAATCCATTAAAATAATTAATATTAATAAAATAACATATTTTTTTGGTGCATTTTTTAAATAATTATTAAATAATTAATATATATATGATTTCATAAAATACAATGAAAACACAAAATGGTATTTTACTATTCACAGAAAATAAAGTATTTTATACAATTATAAAAATTTCACCCTAACATAATTTAGGTTTGTTATTTAAAAATATAATGTTAATTTTAGAAAAATAATTCTATAAATATTATAATTTTAACATTTAAATAAAAATACCTTTTATCAAAAAAATAATAGTTTTTTATATATAGTAAACTTTATGATACTTAAAAAAAATTCCTTGGAAATTATAAAATTTTATTGAAATAAATATTTAAATAAATATTTTTTTATAATATTATTACATGAAAATAAAATTTATTTAGAATAAATATGTTTATTATAAAAGTGTGTATATGATTTGAAAATATATTTATATTTTATTTTTATCTAAAAAACTATGTATCAACTCTATCTTATCTTCATGTGTATTTTATTAAATTACATAATACTGAAAATGGGATTGATGAAATAACTACATCATTTATGAAAATTAAATTACACTTATATGATACTAAGATATGTATATATATATATATAACTCTTTATTACCTTAGCATGTGCTCTGAGGTTAAGGTGTGAGGTGGTGATAGTTTCATGGGGTGGCTTAGCTAACGATAACATAGTGTTGATCTCTATTAACTTGGAATTATCCCTTATATGATTTCATTAATTCCTTACTTATTGACGTTATTCCTGGGCCTGGTCAAGGGTGAACCCCAATGACACTAACTCCTTCCCAAGCTCTAAAAAATAGGCTTCAAAAGTCTTTATTGTACTAGTTGATTCCATCATTTCTCCTTTCTATATAAATTATTATTTTTTGTTACTCTTTATATACACTAATTATAATAGAATCATTATTACTAGTGGTTATAGTGTCTAAATGTTATGTTTACCAATGGTCATATTGAATAATGGTTATGTAACAGTCAGATCCCAAGGGTTAATTTTTCATTTATACGCTATATATACTTCAAAAACTTTTTACATTTACTACTTCATGCCCAAAGGGTTTTACAATTCCTTTATTAATTTAAATTATATTCCTAATTTTTTTTTCTTTGAATAGTTTTTATAGAAGGTTTAATATTCTTAGTAGAGTTTGAACCTATAAATTATACCATTGTGTGGTCGAGATTATTTGGTTTTTATATCCTAATACTATTCTTAACAGTAGTAATTGGTATTTTTGCATGACATGTAATATTTTATTTATAATAGTATTCCTATATAATTACATTGTGAAATATAATAAAATATTAATTATAAAAAAAACAAGATTTCTTTTATTAATCATTGAATTAATTTTTAGTCCATTACATTATCCCACCTTAATAAATTTCACCCTCAAATTTTTTTTCCTACATTAAATCAAATGGTTGTGTTTTTTCCATAATTTATTCTTAAGGATACCCTGTATCCTCTTTAACCTTTTTATTTCACAATTGAACTATCAAAAGTCTTTATGTATTGTTCATCAACACTTGTTCCCATCTGTTAAGGATCTAGACTGGTTCCTCTTTTAATGAAAAGTTATCTCCCATCTCCACACCATTAGTACCAAGTACATGTGTTGGGTCAGACATATACATTCTCAATAGTAATATGTGGAATACATCATGGACAATGGAAATATTTGGTGGTAGTTTTAATCAACAAGAAACCATTTGGTGGTAGTATTAATCAACAAGCAACCATTCCAATATGCTCAGGAATCTCAATCGGTCCCATATACCTTGGTCTCATTTTTTTCATTCTTTCCAAATATCATAACCCTTATACACTATGATATCTTGAGAAATAAATTATCCCAAAAATGACATTGTGTGTCCTTACTTAGATTTTAAACATTACTTTTCTATCAACTTTGAGAATTCTTGATGTATTTTTGAATCACCTGTATCTTGTTTTGGTCTCTTTTGCAATGTCTGGTCCCAATAGTCTCCCTTATCCAACTTTATCCAATTATTTAGGAGTTATATACCTTTTTTCACAGAGATATTCAAAATGTACCATTTGAATTCTTGATTGGAAACTATTGTTATAGGATAATTCAAAAAGTGGAATAGTTTTCTCCTAAATACCTTTAAAATCAAGTGGGTTATCCCATAACATGTCTTTAGATGTTTGAATAGTCCTCTCATACCACCCATTAGTTTGAGGGTGATAGGATATACTTGATTTTACTTCTATATTCATAGCCATTTCAAAGATCCTCCAAAACATACAAGTAAATCTGGAATCTCAATAAAAAAACAATCGACAACTGTACCCCATCGAGTCAAAATACTTCTAGAATATATTAGAAACCTAGGTTTTCTAGGGAGAAATCCTATCTTAGAAAAATAAAATGGGTACAAGTTTTCAATCTATATATTATAACCCACATAGATGTGTTTCCCTTGAAATTTTTTGGAAGGCTGGAGAAAATTCTGTAGTGATGTTATCCCACTTTCATAAATGTATGGGTAATGGTTATAATACCCATTTAAGAATTTCTATCTCTAGCGTCACCTGATGAAAAATAAAGAACCTTGTAGTGTAATCAGAAATCTCACTTTTCAAATTATCCCTCCAATAGTGATCATAAATCTACCTATAAGTTTTAGTGCTTTAGATATATATATAGATAATATAGATTTATGAGATTCATCATTCATATCCTAATTTATATCTATAATAGATAGAATATATAGACTTATACTAAATTTTAGTACCCCTTATTGATCAATATTGAATTCATGAAATTTCTAATTTTTCATAGACTCTATCTTCTTTCACATCAAAGTACATGATAAATTTGAGAGAATAAGGAGTGTACCTTCCACCACATCATTTACACATTGGTTTTAAAAGTGTTCAAGTTTTCCACACATGAATAATTGAACTCCAGGTTGATATTAGATCATATTCCCTTTATTATTTGTGTTGAGATATTGAGTCTTCACTTCAATAAGAGAGTTATGGTCCATATATCCATCTATTACACACTTGTATCACCTTCAAATCCCAATAAATAAGTTCTATAAATGTTTATTCCCACATTTTTTCACTTGGGTAGTCGTATTTTCTTCCCTTCCCTTCCCTTCCCTTCCATGATTACAACCATACCCTAAGTTCAGCTAAAATGATTCTTTTCATTCAGAATATGTTAATATTTCATCTCTCCAAACACTATTTCAAACTTCATATAACTATTCATTATATTATCATAGCATTAATAGTATCTATTTTCTATATTAGTTCATATATGGTGTCTCATCCCACCAAAGAACCTATCAAAGTATCTTTTAAGATCTATAACAAAGCTACATGTGTATTAGTAAATTATTATAAATTTCATTTCATAGTTTCCCACATATTCATTTACCTTATACTTCATCTATAAGAATCCATTCTCTCTTTTTGTTCTCATATAAAAAGGAAAATATTTAATGAAAATACTTTTCATGATTTCTTCCCACACCATATCATTAATCTATCATCTTGCCTTCTTATTCTTAATCAATTTCCACCACTCATCATCTTCTCTTTCTAAGTGGTATACTTCCAAGGTGAATGTCTCTAACTCTGAACTACAGAGTATATTAAATATCTTTTATATAAAGGATATTAACTGTTCATCCATTAATGGATCAACAAATATGCTAAAATAATGTGGTTTTTAATGCATGAAGGACTCGACTACAAGTTCTTCCTTCAATGTGAATCTAGCCTCTCAAAATGATTCGGGTTATTATTTATAACTCAATATAGTGGATTTATCATCCTTATAATGTTTACCATTATATCTTCTATCATGTTATGAATTTATTTAGTTTATACTCCATTGCACTCATCATTTATTTGGTTCATCCTATTTCCCTCTACTTTTATAAAATAAGAAAACCTTAGAGAGAAATGTGTTGCTTTTAGTAATATTATAATTCTAAATGGATTTATGTCATAAAAAACATGCCTAAAAGAATTATTATTTAATATCCTCTAATAATAATTATATTTTCTATGTATCCCTCATAATAGTTCATCAAAATATTTTCATTAACCAAACATATCTCATGAGAGTGTCAAACAAGGTGTGCAGTAAGGCCTCTTTGTCATGCACTAGGTGATAGTCAATTTAATACCCAATGCACCCTTTTGGGGTTATTACACCTAGGTAAAATCATGCAAGATCCACATCTAATTGTAGTATTTGTATTGGTATTTCATTTATTGTAAACCACTCACATAATAATTAGCCCAAATTTTACAATTTCTTTCTATATTTAGACTTATCACTAGGGTTCATACTAATTCTTTATAATCCTAATTTCCAAAAATTACTAAATATGATTTTGATACTAAATATAACATACCACATATTTTAATACATAAAAATTTCATTACATGGTATGAAAATTAATAATACAGAGGATATTTTGAGGTTTAGTTTCTTGGAAATTATAAATGTAATACATGAAAGACATAAAAATTATTATAATACACTTTAAAAGATTCTTCATAGGTTCATACTATTTTAATTTTACTACATCTCATATCCTAGGACCATAAATCAAAAGAAAGGGGTGATCATAAAGCCCAGTAAGGGAATGAACAAATGATATATTTAGCATGTGATCATGAGGCATATTAATATGGAATGGTCATAAGATCATGAGTCATATCATAATCAAAGTATCATGAATCATAACATGTAAATGTGGACAAAACATAAAAATTATACATTCATAATCATATCACCAAGATGTCATAAATCATAATTACTAAGATTATTCACCAAGGAATTGCAAAATATGTCATCTCTAGAGATTAATTCATTACCCAATGTATTGGAGTGACATCATGGTGAACCATTCATATATATTAATTCATGTGAGATACATTTATCAGAATATATCATTTCATGAAAATCACATGGAGAAAAGTAATGAGTTTCATATGAAATCGTTTAGTTCACAAGTGCTTAAAGACTTGAACATTTCTACATTATTATACCCATGAGAATAGAATGTGGGTTTAATACATGTAAATAAATAATAAAATAATTATTTTTACATATATATGAACACCCATATAAAATTAATAGTTTTGGGTATTCATAATATAATAATTTATCATTTGAAAGAGATAAATTAAAGAAATGAATTATGTATTATGATGGGTATAATTGTGGATTAAGGATAGGTAATAACGAGAGGGAAAAATGTATCCCATTGGAAAAATACTATTTTAAAAGTAATGGGTCAATGAAAAGTGTTTCAAAATAATGTAATTAAACATTTACAATACATACCACAAATGGGGTACTTGGATGGAAAAGAATAAGAGGAATGTTCCCTTACCTTGAAGAGTTGCTTCCTAAAACTTTAGTATTGAACCTTGGGACCTTAAAGACACCTTAGAGGGGATATTTTGGAGGTAAAATTACCATAACCTTTTTAATAAAGTATTTTTAATGGAAAGGAATTGGGTATGAGTGGGTATTTATAGTAAAATATGTTGAATTGATTAATAATTTCTAAATAGAGGCCTCGAAATTCTAGGTTGTGGAAAATGAGAAACCATTAACTTGACCATGGTTTTTTCATAAGGTTTTCTAAATTTAAGTAATTTTTTAAAATATTTTAATCTATTATAACCGAAATCCATTTCTCAATATTATATTGGACATGGAAAGGTAAATTTTTAATAAAATATAGTTTTTAAAATCATAACTTCCATTTTAGACTTTGGGAAGTCACTTATAGGTTTAGAAATTGATTAAAATCTATAAAAATACATAATATTGAAAAAATAAAATATTTTGTTTCATGGATTTTATTTAATAATATATTTTATCATTATTATATATATATAGTCATAAAAAATATCAAAAACACAAAAATAAATTTTTACTATTCAAATACAAATAAAGTATTTCAGAAAATTCTCAAAATTATAGCTCAACCTAATTTCAACATGATGATTTAAAATATAATTTTTATTTTATAAAAATTATTATATAAATATGATAATTTTATCTTTTGAATAAAAATCCTTATTTATAAAAAAAATAATTTTTTTTACGAAATAGTCAACTTTTTAACCCTTATAAAAATTTCCAAAGAAATTATAAAATTTTATTATTATTTAAATTCAAATAAATATTTTTTATAAGACTTTAATGGAAATAAATTTTATTTATAATATATGAGTGTATTATAATATTGTGAATATTTTCTAAAAATACAATTATATTTTATTTGTATCCAAAAATCTATTTATCAACTTTATCTTATATTCATGTGTATTTTATTAAATAACATAATACTAAGAATGGGATTGAAGAAATAAATACTTCAATTATACAAAGTTAATTAAACTTATATGATACTAAGGTTTAGATACATAACCCCTCATTACACTTTCATATTCCCTAAGGGTAAGGTGTGCAGTAATGGTAGTTTCATGGGATAACTCAGCTAACATTGAACTAGTGGTGATATCTACTAAATTGAACTTCTCTTATATGTGATTTCATTAAATCATCAATTGTTGAAATTCTACATGGGGTTGGCCAATGGTGAACCCCAAGGAAACCACCTCTCTCCCAAGTTCTAAAAAATGGGCTTCAAAAGGCATGGCTCTACTGGTTGAGGCCATCATTTCTCTTTTCTGCATCAATTATTTTTCTTCATTAACCTTTATAAAAACTAATTATAATGGTAACATTAATACCAATGTTCATGGTGTACAAAATTCATATTGACCAATAGCTATATTGACTAAATTTCACATTGAGAAAAGGTTTGGTAAAAATCAGATCCCAATGGCCACTTTTCCTTTCATACCCTATATATACTCAAAAAATTATCAACATTTACTACTTAATTCAGAAAGGTATTTAAAATTCCTTTGATAATGAAAATTATATTCCTAATGTTTCTTTTTATTTTACCAATTTCCATGTTAGGCTTAATCTTCTCTGCATAGTTCTAACCGATGGAGCATATCATAGTGTTGTTGATATTGTTTGGTTTTTATATCATTATACTATTATTATCCATAGTAATTGGTATTATTACATGAAATGTAACACTTTTTTATAATATTATTTATATTTATTTACATTTTAAAATATAATAAAATATTAATTATAAAAAAGAGTTCTTTTATTAATCATAGAAGAAATTTTCAGGTTGTTACACCTTAAGTTCCACACACCATGTGTCTGAGTGAACATGTCATACAATAATGGAACACATGACTTGAGTCTCAAAAATTTCAAATTGACCAACCCATAAGTCCCAAACACTATCTATAGACGGGAAACGTGATGTGTAGGTCCAAGTCACATGACATGAAGTTTTGGGTACACCCTTGAGTGACTTTTTATATGGGAATTCCATGTGACCAAGATGACATGTTATGTATTCTACTATAAGAATGAATAGTGTAATTTATGTATTTATACTTCTAAGGGATTAAAAGTCATGTTTATTATAGTACATGTTGTATAAAATGTTATTTTTTATGTTTTCCATATCTTTTAACCGGAGTATCAAAATTAGGCAAACAAGCAATCCATTATGAGTATTTTCTTCACATGGAACGCAATGGTGCATATTTCTTCCATAATTTAGGGTGTTTTATGAGGTTTTATGGATAGATTAATATCCTTAGATGTATAAATATAATTTCAGAGTATAGGTGAGACGTTCAGAGTAGATACATGGTTGGTAAATCCCCTAGAGATATTAAGATTAAGGGGAATATGTCCCCCGTATATATTATGGTGTTGGGTACCCCCCCCCCCCCCCCATGTATTCAAGATATGGGTAATCCTTTTGATCATGGGTTCAGTAGACCCTTGATTCCATTAAATTGTGGTCCCCTATACTATATTCATAATTGATAACTATCTATGTGTTAAGGAATGAGACCTCCACCTAGAGAAGTCGGTGTTTCACCATGTGAGGGGAATAATTCCTCCAACCGTAGATTTGGTAATCCCTTAATAGATGTTATATACATTATTGTGTTACAGGTCCTCCATTGGGTTTCAGGTACCCCTCCCCCCCAATGGAATTCATGCGTCAGGGCATGTTCCTTCATATTTTAGATGGATTTCATGTGATCCCCCAAGTTTCAAGGTACATTTATTCATCTATAGGGTTTTAGTACTCCCTTTTTAGATAGATTTTAAACCTACAAGGAATGGTACCCTACTACAAACACAGATATATAGAAAGGTATTTTATGTAATATGGGTTTCATGTACTCCCTTGATCAAAGCACACATCCCTCTACAAGTCATAGACTCCCACTATAGTTTCAAAGGGATATCTTGGGTTCCTCTAGGACCATAACATATTATTAATTCCAGGTTTACTTTGATATACATCATATATTTGAGTTATTGACTTTATTATTTATAGGTGTTCTTTTATTTTGGGAAACTATGGTTATGTAAGACCTTTGATCCTTTTTGGAGATGAGCTATGATGATAGAGACATCACTATGTCCTTATGTTCCCTATTTGTTAAACATATTTAATTTTATATTTGATTTCTCTCATGTTTTTTAGATTTTATTTGTCATATTATGTCGTAATTATTTTTTTAGGCATACTATTGGATATATTTATACTCACAATTACAAATTTTTAATTCCTATACATGTTGTGACTGTGCATATGGTGCTATTTATAGGTGGATGTAATAGAAATAGAGCTTGTGGAGTTAATATTTAGTGATTCCTGGTGAATTATGGTGGCTCTTGGAGATGGTGGTTTATATAATTGATTTTTCTAGGAGTCATTTTTGTGAGGAGGTGTTTTCCCTTTCCATGGGTCTATCATACTCTGGGATATTAAGTTCTATTATTTTCGTTTATTTTTAGATCATAACATTTTGTTGCTATTTTGAATAATTTCTGTTTAATGCATGTATATTATTCTTTTGTTTTCTTATTTATTCCAATACTAATTATTATTTTTGTTATATTTCATTCCTCTTAAATCCATATTTTTATTTTCTAATGAAACTTTTATGGGTAAGTGTGAACCAAATACATATCAAACCAGTGACAAGTCCAAGACAAGTAAAGCAAAACCCACTGCTACAGTCCAGCCCATAGCAAAATTCAAAATTAAAATGACTGATATTTTCAAATTCAAAATTCTAACTTCATCATTTGTCTTGGTCCACGAGCCACCAAACATCGTGTGATCCCTTGATTCGCGCACCTTATCACCTCACGGCCCCATTGTCGCTTCATGCCGATCGTTGATTCATGACAAATCACCAACGATCCCTTAAACTAGATTTCATCATCAACGTCATACAAATTTTCATCATTTCCACCCCTATGCAAGACACGATACCAGTTATTGGGATAAAAACACCATTAAGTCGTCTCTCCACCTTCACCATTAGAATCAACACCAGTGACCAACACCAATCGATGATACCAGAAACCCAGAGCGAAAATGTAGCGTCAGGAGCCCCGAATGCCGTTGAACCTCACTTCCCAGAACCTCAAACCATCCACTTCTCCAAATCTGACAGGTAGAGGCACTGAGGAACTCAAGGTCAAAGCAGGGTTGGGCGGATGGAAACTTTGAGTGACTCCAGTGTGGGGATGATTGTCAGCAATGACCAACCCCACCAAAGTTAGAGGCGCCAAAAGACAATTCAACCATCATCATCAACACCGAAATCAACCACCATATTAGAGAAACCATCCTTAACTAAACATAACCAACATCGGCGCGTCACCAAAAGACCGTCGATGCCTTCACCACAACCAAAAGAAAACATACCCAGAACCAGAACCAGACATAAATCAAACACAGAAACTCAGCAACAAAGAATCATTTCCAACCGAGAGAATCACCAATGATGAAGAACATGTGACTGGAATTATAACGGCCACCAAACCACACAACCCAGAATCTCGTAGTTACAACCGCTCCATATCCGACCTCAAGAGGAGCATCGGAACGTGAGGTCTGAGTGGGGTTGAGCAGTCAATAACTCCAAGCGACGACATCGATGACGAGGGTAAAGACTCGGGCGACACCTTGAAACTCGTCAACCATTGAACCCAAAACCCAAAACCCCTTTGTTACCCCTGCTCCATTTCCGACTTGGAGAGGCACCAGGGAACAAGGGGTCAAATCAGGGGAATGAGCGGCCTAGGGCTTCAACAACACACGACCTTCACCAGAACCAAGGTGAGATGCAGCGGTGAAAGAAACACCAGGGCAGAACCCAGGGAGACGTCTCACAAAGGGAGCGAGAATAAGACAATAGGAGGCGAGAAGAAGCTATAAGTGGTATCGAAATGGGTTAGTCCTAAGGGTGGGGTTTAGAGGTCAGGAGCCTTGTGAAATACTTTTTAGTAAATTTTGGGAAATGATTTCAAAACAGTTTTGTGTTTAGTTATCAAACTAGGGAACCCATTATAGGTGTGGTAACCGATATATCCTTTCACCAAGACTCTAATAATCTGTTAGTCAACTAATAATATTAAGGACTCATTTATAGGGAACAGATATGTTGATACATTCATAATGTAGAATGAAAGGTATGTTTATCTCTTTGTACTTCTTATGTTAGTTCATCTAGATATGATTTTTCCATTATGGGTTCATCCTGTAAACTATTGGATGCTAGAATTTTGACATCAAGTTATGATTCAAAGGTCATTTCATGATGATCCCATACAATTAATGGGGACTTTTGTCACTAACCATTTGAGAGAAGATGTGTCGATTAAATGTCCTAATTATGAGGTATATTCCACCCCATGAGTGGAGGTCAAATTATTGAAACATTGTATAGAGACTCCCCCCCCCACCTCCACTTATAGGGAATAAGTTAGCCCCAATTAAGTGGGATGAAACTTACTATAGGTTTTATACCCAATAATTTTATCAGTTCCTATGGTCTTCTATGTTTCATGGAAATCATGATCCTCAGTTCCCAAAGGATTAGTTGCAGTTAGTGTCATTAAATCTTGTGTTTCATTTGGTTTAAGCCTCCTCCATCCAGATAGTGATTTGATATTTGATTCTTTTTAATAGATTGGTAATACATTATAGTACATTTGATATAACTCCCTAGCCTAGCTAACTGACCACCATCTTGATCCAAAGCGCTATATAACAACAAGTGCGCCACCTAAGTGCTAGAGGCTACCGACTAGAGATGAGAGTTTGTAACCAATGTGGGAATACTAACTCTAAATATCATAAAATATAATAATAGTTAAATAACATAATAAATATAAACATCATAGAAAGTGAAAGGATTTTCTATGAATGTCCAACCATAAAACACATACAATATCAACATGTTATAACATATGAGACCCATATAAAATACACATAAAACATATAATAAGAACCAGCCATGGGGATGGTCATGTACAAATGTAAATTGAGGAAACAAATATGGTACACTCAAAAATATAACTTAGGTCTCCCCATAGACCTATATCTCAAAACTAAATTTATAAATCACATAAGTATCTTGTGAACAATTTATCCCCTAAAAGTTAAATATAAAGATATTCACATACAAAAATGTGTATATGAAAGGTGTGAGAAATAATCTTTTCATGGTACCACCAATGGGGTTACTCAAATATACAATAATATTTTTTTTTGTGTGTATTCATGAAAAAAAAAGACAATATAAAAGTATATGTGTCAGGTTTTCATGCGATAACCAATCCACCAAAATGTTTGTCCATACTTGTTTTGACCAATTTCGGTGGAAGGATCATTTAATGCCATGGATGTATTATAGAATATGACAGGTACATTATCACTCATTGAACAATCACACATTGAGTCCCAGGTGAAGTCCCATACGACACCCTCTCGCTTGGGGAAGTCACACATCATCATCATGATGGTCAACCCGCTTACTCAGGGTGGCCCCAAAACCAAAAATCCCATGCCAACAAATCATAACCCACTATCCTCTCACTCAATACGTGGTTCCATAATCTCATCATGTACCACATCTAATATCATAGTATGTACTGCACCCTCTCACTTAGGGTGAAGTCATATAACCACATCATGCATCAAAACCATCTCACTCATGGTAACTCAATCCAGTATCCTCTCTATCAGGGTTAGGCCTCTTAAACACAACAAGGACCAATTCCCTCTCACTCAAGAAGGTCCAATCTAGTACCCTCTCACTCAAGGAAAGGCTTCATATCAACTCTCATTACCATAGTTGGTTCTCAATCAGGGAACATGTACACAACAACATATATGTAAACATAAACCCAATTATATCCCTTAGTTAACCATTAACTCATTCTTAAAACATTGTTATAGTATACCCAAAAACATGGATCATCATCATATTCCCTAAGACTTCTCATTATGAAAAATCTCCTCAATCCAAACCCACATCCATACAACATCCCTTAATAATCTATAAAGAATTTATTTTAAAATTAATTCACAGCCTAACTCATCATTCACACTTAGTTTCACCTAAGAACCACATACCTCTTAGGAATAACCCAACTCCTAAGGTTATAGGGGAAACACATTATCATCCCCATATGCATCATAGCACACAAAACATTACCCTAAGGAATACTACGGCCTATGTCCCTATCATGCACTTTCTATGAACTATGCCCATAAGGGTTTTATTGAATTCACTAGAGACTCATACACTAATAGGAACCATTAACAGAAGGCTACCAGATCAAAACCACACTACTCTTGAAACTTTCCTATTAAAATAAAGAAACCTACGAATATCTCATGCAAAAACCCACTTGAGGTGCATTCCCTTAGAGGATCCCACCAAGATTAGACCAACTAAACTATATGTGGTAACCCTCTAAGTCTCAATCCCTCACACAAAAATATCCTCTGATAATATGGGATTAAAACCCAAGAGAACCATATCACCATCATTGAAACCATAATGAGGTATTTTTTGGTCCATAAGACATGCCCAAAGCACTTTACATGTAATACCCCGAGCAAAACACTTATCAAAAGCTCCACCCATGTCCCTCATCAAATGAGAGACCATAGACCCTCACTCAAAACCTTTTCTTAGGCTATTCATCATGAATAAAACAATTACTAATCACCATGAGGATTTTTGGACCTGTTTAGAGGTTTTACCCCTTGGAGGAATAGCCAAAGGGCTTCTATAAGATCAACAAATCATGTCTGACACACATAATTCATACCAAAGAGGATCTATCGGAAATTTACTCACTCTAAAAAACTCGACTCAACACTTTCTAAAATTAAAAAACACAATAACCCTCATAATTTTCATGAACTTCACATACAAACACATGAAATGTAGTGAAATATGAAAGAAACCACCTATATATGACTTATATAAGTTAGGTTGTCTGATATCATGATTAGGTTCATCCTAATTATCCAAAAATCAAGAAATCATACAAAAAATATATAAATTGTGGTTTATGAAAAAAATATTTCAAAACACATGAAAAAATGTCAGATAACCTAGGGTTTATCTGGTCATCTCCATGGGTAAACTTCTAATTTAGATATCCCACCAATTGATTAAGATATGCGCCTCTAGGAGCCTTCAGAAAGGGAAAATGGATATGGGAAAAGGTGGAGAGGTGGAGAGACCTTTAGGATAATGTGTATTGAAAGTGATGGGTGGTCTTTAAAAAAACATAGAAAAATTTATAATAAAAAGACCCATGAAGCCACTAGCTTCCATTCCAGGATCCACAAAGTACTTTGTGGAACATTAGGGGGAACCAAGCTTCTACCAGCCACATCGAGTTCCCAGTTGTAGACCCACCATGTATCATGTGCTATTCTGCTACAATTATAGTATAAAACCACCCATTTAACCCCTTCTAAACACCCCTAAGAACCAGCTAATCATGTGTAAAATCATCTCCTATAAGTTTACCAAATATCAGATTTCCAATTTGAATCACAATTCTTAAAACACCCCAACTTCAAAGCTCAAAATTTAAATTTGATCAGAATTATCTAACCTAATATGATGTTGATCATTAAAAAACCCCACTATTAGTCTTATTTTCACAAAAATGTATTTGGTATTAACCCATGACACTATATCAATCCATCATAACCAAAAACCACTGCTCAATCCTAATTACGAACTATATTCCATCAAATCATTTACTATACTGATGAAGCTACACAAAACTTTTCCTAAAAACTCATAGTTCATCCCTTAATAAGAATTAATCATTTCATAAATAAAACATATAACATGATACCCATCTCTCTATGCCTAAATTCATACGTAAGTTCTAATTAATTGTCTCATTTATCAACTTCTCTCAGATCCACACTATCTCATCATGATATAAACTCTTATGTCAAACAGGATACCTCAACCTAAGATACGTCATTTAAAATCTCAACTTACACCCAACCCATTCACCCTAACATTAGCTAAAAACTTCAATCCATGGTTCATATGTCAACCATTTTAAAATAGTTAATCCCTTACCTCTGAGTCCAAGATCATATCATGGTTGATTCCCAATCTACTCTCGGATCCCAAATAGCCATGTCATAGTATCTCCTCATTAATGAAATTATTAATTTTAAGTCTACATACATCTTGAAACCTAGTCCCAAAACTCATCGGTTATTGAATGCACTGATTGCATCAACCATCATAAATGTATCATCAAATCTGGTATACCCATAGAAATATATAGACTTATCTCACCACATCTCATATAGGATCAAAACCCATATTCTTTCCCTCCAAGCTCGGTATCACACAACTCCAAACCTACCACTGACCTTATATAATTGGGGTCACCATCCATGATCTATAGGGTTCTCCTAACCATTGAATTATCCACACTTCCATCCCAATGATACTATCTTTCCTGAATACCAACAATCCATAAGGATTTACCTACATGAACCTTAATTGTCAAAACATAACAAATTAATTGGATCTAAATAACCCCTCATCACCATTGACAACCATCAACACAAACCAACCCCTGAGTAATATCATACTATCTGTGGAACAAAACCAAGCTTGTACCAGTAGCCTTTGGTTGTTATCTCATATTCCAAAGCATGCTTCGTTCCAAACAACATTTATTCTTTGAAGAACCTATAAATATTTCCAAAATTCCAACCGCACTTTTGTTGAGAAATTCCCTACCATAATGATCCAAGGATCTTCACTTCATGAAAGTCACATCACACCCTAAATCCATTCCACATGGATACTATGGAATGAATATATACAACTATGGAAGAATTCACCCAACTATCAAGGGCATTTTATAATCATTTCAATAATTTTAACAGATTACTTTTAAAACCATAAAATTCTAACAACAATATCACCTTCATAATATCACCACCAAGTTCTTTATAGATTCACAATATGTTGGCTACTAGGGTGGTTTCATTATGAACTACCAATTAGAGACACTCTTTGAGAAACTTTCATCAGGATTCTCTTACCCACACGAAGCTAATCACTTAGGGGTTGTAACTTAATCACCCATCCATACTCTTAATGTCTCTAAAATACTTATAGCTATAATATACGGATTTTAAACATTCCTCACAATCATGTTGTGTTACCATATCTTAAAACCACTACCTCAGGTGTAATTTGACAACTTAGGACAACAATAATTGGAATTATCCTATTCTAAGGCTCATCTTTGGTTTCAAAACCAAAAACCCAAGACAACCCTTCACCATAAATATTTCTATAATTCCAAAACATATTTCATAAAGCACCAACATTCTTTTCATTATAATATAACTGAAGTGATATCTGAACAAGGCTAAACAGTCAATTATCTATCACTTGATCATCACCCTAACAACTAAAGAATCTAACCATGCTTCCCTCAACCTAGTCTACATGTTACCACACACCTAGAACTATAATATTACCACTCAATTGGCCCCTTTTTCTGAAGAATCAACTAACTCATTTACCCCTCAAGGTCTGTGAGTCTTGACCATCCCACTTACAAACTAGCCTAAAACTAGCTTCCAATAGACATACTCATCAGTCCTACCCTACCACCAACTCGAATCCAACAATATGAGTCAAATCTAAAAATTACAGGGAAGCATCACATAATAACCCATTTCATGGGTGGTTCATCATACTAGACCATCCACTAGTATTTTCACATCAAACACAACATCTCACATCGACCGACCATAACTCAGAAAACCATCATACCCAAAGATACCTCTAATAACTTTATATAGGGTCACATCATCATCCCAAGGTAACATCACATACTACATCATACCTTTTAGGTGTCTCTCATCAACCAAAAATTCCAATCCAAAACATTACATGTTCTAGACACACATTTTCTATACCAACCATACCAAGAAAGTACTACCTAATCCTTCCCACTGTGGGGTATCATCCTCTATACCTTCATAACTACAACATCATCACAACAAGGAAAAATTTAAAATAAAACCAATATTATTTAAATTAATTAATATTTCAGCAATAATTTGTTTTTGAAAACACTGAATAATTTATTTTTTGTGTTTTAATTAACTAAAACATGTTTTTAAACCATTTTCATAACCTTTTTCTCAAAACTTTATTTACCAAAATTATTTATCACAAAACTATTTTACCTTTTTGTAAACAATTTACACATAGAATTAGTCAAGAACATGTACAGATAAACCAATGTACTTGATATGATTCATTAACACACACACTCTTTCCACCCATGCCTAAGAGTAAAAGCATAAATAAAACCTAAACAAGAAATATCAAACATTAATAAACAACTCAATTAGAATATGTCAAATTAAGAAGAATAATCCAATACCCTTAAAAATAAGGATTTTCCATTGGGAAAGGTGTTTTCGGTGCACAAGTCCAGTGTCCCATCCCAGAACTGACACATTCCTTTCTTTGAAAAAAATGCATAATTTTTAAGATGAAAAAAACAAGACTATGATTTCATTTTTTAATTATCTCAATTAGGTAACCAACCATTATCCTAGTCTATAACACCATGTAATCTTGGGAATGCCTCCCCATATGCCAGAGGCTGCCAACTAGTGGTGGGATTCTATGACCAATATGAGGAGACTATACTCTTAGTATCATCACATATAATAATGGGTGAATAATTCAATGAATATAATCATTAATGAAAGTGATATGAGTTATAGAAAATATACAACTATCAACAACATACAATATTGATATTTTTTAATAGATGACACCTATGTCCAGTACACATACAATTTACAATAATGACTACCCATTGGGATGGAAATGTAAAAATTTAAATAGAAGAAAAATACAGAGGAGGCTCAACCATAAAACCTAGGTCTATCCTTGATCTAGTTTCCCAAAACACCATCCAGATATCCCAAAAAAATAACTAATATAGTCTATGACTTGAAATTGAAACATGAATATCTTCACATGCACTACAGTGCCCATGTAGGGTGTGATAAATAATCTTAGTAGGGATACACTAATGATTTTCCTTAAATATAACACAATATTCAGTGTGTGTTTGTGTGTGTGGATGAAAAATAAATTGAAAACATATAATAATATGTGTTCGTTCATTATGTGATAACCAGACCACCATAATTCTTTACCTGGACTATTATAAACATTTTTTATAGAAGGATCGTCTCATGCCATGGACACATCCCAAAAAATGACTTATACATTCTCACTCAAGGAATTGTCTCACTACCACAAATACAGCCATTAACAGCACTAATATAGGCTATTAATAGTGCTAAAAAAGCTGTTAATATTAGCAAAGATAAAGGGGTCCCATTTATCAGCACTATTTTTAGCGCTGATAAACGTATACCTGTGATTTTTATATAAAAACACATCCAAAAACCTGTAAAAAATATATCCAAAACAGTATGGAAAAAAATATCCAAATGAGCAAAAACCTGCACAAAAATAACCACCCATAGTATATACAAAAGAACCACATACATGATAAAAATGGTGAATAAAAGAAGGGCGCACAAGGGTTTGGAAAACAATGCTATATAAATTTAATTGAAATCATGAATACAAAAGTATCCACTATTGGTATATAAAAAACACTTCTATAATCATTTTGAACAATGTTTTATATAATTACATTTACATTTATCCAAAAAAAGAGTTAAAAATATTGATGTTTTCTCTTTTGACATTTGGGGTCCCCTCTACAAAATGTCCTCCAATGGTATTAGTTTTCAAAAAAATCTTCATAACTTGAGAAAAATATTCCACTTATATAAGAAAACAAATATTATGTTAGCAATACTATAAATAAATAAATTAAGCTTTAATATGAAGAATAAATTAATAAAATTTCAATTTTATTATAAAAGAGAAACATTTGGAGTTACACCAGTCACACCATGAATCATATTGAGGAGGGGTTGATTCATGCATCATAACTAGGGAACAATATTCCACATATATAAGAAAAAAATATTATGTTAGTAATATTGTGAAGAAATAAATTAAACATTAATATGAAGAATACATTAATAAAATTTCATAGCAGCCACATCATGTGTTGGTTTGATGTGAGACTAATTCATACACATTACAGAGGAATTAGGAATCATTGTCATTAATTATGAAGCCAATCAGAGTGCATTTTCTTGGTTTTCAATGAGTGAAATGTTTTGAGCTAAAATGTCAATTTTAAACTCATAACAGACACTTTTAATCATACCCATCACACCATGTAGCGGATTGGGGTTTGGTTGAGTCTTACACGTCACAGCCGACTCGTGGATCACTTTACTAAAGTATAAAAGAGATCTGAATGCATTTTCTTGGATTTCAGTATGTAACTTGTGTTTTTTAATTGAATTAATGTCAATTTAAATTAAGAAGACACATTTAAAGTCATACTGATGACATCGTGTGTCAGATTAAGGTGGGGTTTATTCCTACACATCACAACTAACTCATGGATAATTTTTCTAATGTATCAAAGCAATCCAAATGAATTTTATCTGTTTTTAGTATGTCAGTTGTAATTTTTTACTTGAATTAATGTCAATTTTAAATAAAAAGACACATTTGAAGTCATACCGGTCACACCATGCATCAGATTGAGGTGGGGTTTATTCTTACACATCAAAACTGACTCATGGATCATTTTCCTAAAGTATCAAAGTAATCAAAATATGTTTACTTGGTTTTCAATATGTCATTTGAGATTTCTTAATTGAATTAATGTCAATTTTAAATAAGAACACGTCTTTGGAGTCATACCAAGGACACGGTGCATCATATTGAGGTGGGGTTGATTCCTACAGGTCACAACTGACTCATAGATCGTTTTCCAAAAGTATCAAAGCAATATGAATGCTTTTTTTTCAGATTTCAGTATGTCATTTGTGTTTTTTTACTTTAATTAATGTAAATATTAAATAAGAATACATATTTGGAGTCATACCGGTCACACCGGGCATTGGATTGAGGTGGGGTTGATTCTTACACGTCACAACGGACTCATGGATAATTTTCGTAAAGTATAAAAGCAATCCATATGTTTTTTCTCAGTTTTAATTATGTCAATTATGTTTTTTACTTGAATTGTGTCTCTTTTAAATAAGAAGACACATTTGGAGGAATACTGTTCACACCGTGCGTCAAATTGAGCTGGGGTTGATTCTTACACGTTACAAATAACTCATGGATCATTTTCCTAAAGTATTAAAGTAGTTTAAATGCTTTTTCTCTGTTTTCAATATGTTAGTTGTGTTTTTTACTTGAATTAATGTCAATTTTAAATTAAAAAACACATTTGGAGTCATATCGTTCACATTATGCAATGGATTGAGGTGGGTTTGATTCTTACACATCACAACTAACTCATGGATCATTTTCATAAAGTATCAAAGAAATCCTAATGCGTTTATTTGGTTTTATGTATGTGAGTTGTGTTTTTTTACTTGAATTAATGTCAATTTTAAATAAGAAGATGCATTTAGAGTCATATCAGTCACATCGTGTGTCATATTGAGATGGGGTTGATTATTATATTTCATAACTAACTCATGGATCATTTTCCTAAAGTATCAAAGAAATTTGAATGTGTTTTCTCAATTTTCAGTTCATCAGTTGTGTTTTTTTACATGAATTAATGTTGATTTTAAATAAAAAGGAACATTTAGAGTCAAACTAGTGATATCATGTGTCATATTGAGATGGGGTTGATTCTTATATGTCAAAAATAACTCATGGATCCTTTTCCTAATGTATAAAAGTAATCCGAATGTGTTTTCTCAGTTTTCATTATGTCAGTTGTGTTTTTTTACTTGAATTAAAGCCAATTTTAAATAAGAAGGCGCATTTGGAGTCATACCGGACATACCATGTGTCATATTTTTGTGGGTTTGATTCATAAAAGTCACAACTAACACTTTTATTGTTTTCCTAAAGTATAAAAGAAATTTTAATATGTTTTCTCAATTTTTTTTATGCAAGTTGTGTTTTTTTACTTGAATTAATGTCAATTTTAAATAAGAAAACACATTTGGATTCATAATAGTTACATTGTGCATCATATTGATGTGGGGTTGAATCCTACACATCATAACTAACACATGGATCGTTTACCTAAAGTATAAATTTAATTTGAATGTTTTTTCTCAGTTTTTAATATGTTAGTTGTTTTTTTTACTTGAATTAATGTCAATTTCAAATAAGAAGACATGTTTGGAGTCATACCAGTCACACTGTGTGTTGGATTGAGGTAGGGTTGATTCATACACATCACAACTGACTCATGGATCTTTTTTCTGATGTATGAAAGATATAAAAAGGTGTTTTCTTAGTTTTCAGTTTGTTTGTTGTGTTTTTTTACTTGAATTAATGTCAATTTTAAATAAGAAGATACATTTGGAGTCATACCGGTGAAACCGTGAATCGGATTGATGTGGGGTTGATTCCTGCCCATCAAAACTAACTCATGGATCGTTTTACTAAAATAATAAATCAATATCAATGTGTTTTCTTGGTTTTTAGTATGTTAGTTGTGTTTTTTTACTTGAATTAATGTCAATTTTAAATAAGAAGATGCCTTCGGAGTCATATCGGTCACATTGTTCATCAAATTGAGGTGGGGTTGATTAATAAACATCACAACTAACTCATGGATCATTTAACTAATGTATTAAATCAATTTTAATGTGTTTTATGGGTTTTCAATATGTTAGATTTGTTTTTTTACTGGAATTAAATGTAAATTTTAAATAAGAAGCCACATTTGGAGTGAAATCGGTAACACTGTGTGTCGGATTGAGGTGGGGTTGTTTCCAACACAACACAACTGACTCATAGATCATTTTACTAAAGTAAAAAAAGAAATATGAATGCCTTTTATCAGTTTTTAGTATGTCAGTTGTGTTTTTTTACTTGAATTAATGTCAATTTTAAATAAGAAGACACATTTGGAGTTATACCGGTCACACCATGCGTCGGATTGAGGTGGGGTTGATTCTTTCATGTCACAACTGACTCATTAATTGTTTTCCTAAAGTATAAATGCAATAAAAATGTTTTTTATTTGTTTTCTATATGTCAGTTGTGTTTTTTTACTTGAATTAATGTCAATATAATAAAATAAGACACATTTGGAGTCATACTAGTCACATCAAGCATCAGATTGAGGTGGGTTGATTATTACAAATCACAACTAACTCATGGATCATTTTTCTAAAGTATCAAAGTAATACTAATTCGTTTTCTCAGTTTTCTATATGTCAGTTATGTTTTTTTAATTGAATTAATGTCAATTTTAAAATAAAAAGACACATTTGGAGTCATATCGGGGACATCGTGCATTGGATTGAGGTGGGGATGATTCGTACATGTCACAAACAACACATGGATTATTTTTCTAAAGTATGAAAGTAATATGAATTCATTTGATTGGTTTTTAATATGTCAGTTGTGTTTTT
Source organism: Viscum album (assembly GCA_963277665.1). Classification (NCBI taxonomy): domain Eukaryota; kingdom Viridiplantae; phylum Streptophyta; class Magnoliopsida; order Santalales; family Viscaceae; genus Viscum; species Viscum album. The sequence continues at coordinate 384,690,019 of OY728164.1, forward strand.
TTACTAGAATTAATGTCAATTTTAAATAAGAAGACACATTTGGAGTAATACCGGTCACACCGTGTGTCAGATTAAGGTGGGTTGAATCCTACACATCACAATTGAACGATATATAGTTTTCCTGAAGTATCAAAGAAATAAAAATGTGTTTCCTTAGTTTTCTATATTCCAATTCTGTTTTTTACTTGAATTAATGTCAATTTTAAATAAGAAGACACATTTGGAGTCATACCGGTGAAATCGTGCATCGTATTGAGGTTTTGCTAATTCTTACACATCACAAATGACTCTTGGATCGTTTTCTCAAATTATAAAAGAAATATGAATGCTTTTTATTGGTTTTCAGTATGTCAGTTGTGTTTTTTTACTTGAATTAATATCAATTTTAAATAAGAAGGAACATTTATAGTCATATCATTCACATCATGGATGGGATTGTGGTGGGGTTGCTTCCTATACATCATAACTAACTCAAGGATAATTTTACTGAATTATAAAAGAAATCCTAATGTATTTCCTTGGTTTTCAGTATGTCAATTGTGTTTTTTAGTTGAATTAATGTCAATTTTAAATAAGAAGACACATTCGGAGTCATACCGGTCACACCATGCATCATATTATGTTGGGGTTGATTCCTACATTTCACAACTAACTCATGAATCATTTTCCTAAAGTATAATAGCAATCAGAATACATTTCCTTATGTTTCAGTATGCCAGTTGTGTTTTTTTACTTGAATTATGATTAATTTTAAATAAGAAGACACATTTGGAGTCATACCAATGAAATTGTGCATCGTATTGAGAAAGGGTTGATGCCTACATATCAAAAATTACTAATGGATCATTTTCCTAAAGTATCAAAGCAATATGAATGTGTTTTCTCATTTTTTAGTATGTCAGTTGTGTTCATTTACTTGAATTATTGTCAATTTTAAATAAGAAGATACATTTGGAGTCATACCAGCCACACCATACGTCATATTGAGGTGGGGTTTAGTCATACACATCACAAATGACTCAGGGGTCATTTTACTAAAGTATCAAAGAAATATGAATACATTTCCTCTATTTTAAAAATGTTAGTTTTGTTTTTTTACTTGAATTAATGTCAATTTTAAATAAGAAGACACATTTGGAGTCATACTGGGGACATCGTGTGTCAAATTGAGGTGGGGTTGATTCCTACATGTAAAAACTAACTCATGCATTGTTCTCCTAAAGTATCAAAAAAATCTGAATGAGTTTTCTTGGATTCTGTATATCATCTATGTTTTTCTACATGAATTAATGTCAATTTAAAATAAGAAGACACATTTGGAGTCATACCGATGACACCGTGCATCGGATTGAGGTGGGGTTGATTCTTACATGTCACAATTGACTCATGGATCATTTTCCTAAAGTATCAATGTAATCTAAATGCATTTCTTTGGGTTTTTTATTCCAATTTTGTTTTACTAAAATGTCATTTAAAACTAAAAACACATAATTTGAGTCATATTGGTTGCATCATACATCAATTTGATGTGATACTACTTCATAAAATTCACAAAGGACTTAATAATTAATGTCGTTAATTTTTAATACATTCGGAGTGTGTTTTCATATTTTTTAGTGATTCACACATTTTGAGATAATAGATTAAATCATGGTAGTGCAAAAGACATAAGTAGTAGGAATTAACCTTTATACTTTTTTGGCCCATTTCATTTTTGAAAAATCTTCATGTTATTTTTGTACATTCCTCCATCAGGTATGATGCCCATTCATTTCTAAGAATATCTATATTATCTTATTAATATGACTCTTTTTTATAGTCATAGTAGTACTGAAAAAATAAAAATACACAAAGGATTAATAAATATTTTAAATTAAATAGCAATTATCTTCAAAAATACCTATTTAGGGATGCTAGTTTTCTCATGAAAGATGATCTCTCTCATAAATTTACTAACATAATAACCACAATATTTTCTATTTGTTTGTTTCAAACACTATATAAACATTTATATAAATATGTAATTTGTTTTGCTATGCATTTGGGCAGTGAAATATTATTATATATACACTGATATTTATTCATTCATAGTACATGTCATGTTTCTTTTCCTTATCCCCTGGCCTCATTCCATGATGTAGACGGCAATGAATCATCGCCCTATCATAATATAATCCTCATTAAAAGATAATATAAATTATATAACTAGATGTTTAGTTCTAAAATTTTTGATGTAATGTTTTAAAATTTTAAAAACGTCATCGTTTGTGGTTGTTTTTTTTATATCCATTCATTGAATCCAGAAAATAAATTTTTGGAGTATCCAAATTGACTGAAATGAGCATCCATTGTTGCATAAAAACACAAAAAAACAACAAGTAATGAAAGAAATGAAATTATATTTTATATTACTAAATTGTAGAGTTTTACCCTTACATCATTGGTATCAAGAGGAGTTTATCTTCTGTAATTTCTCTTTCAAATTATTGAAGCAGACCTGCCACTATTTCACCCTATTTCTTGGAGTCTATTTTTTCTATAGAGGTGATGTGAGGACTAATGAGTGAAAATTTATGTTCAATGGGGAAATCCCTTCAAATTTTTTTCGTATATAATTCTACTAAAAGTATGAAATGTATTTAGTCATAATTAACATAGAATATCATCTTTTGGAAAAAAAACATAAAATCATACCTCATGTATACATTTATAACTGATCCACCTAGACATTCATAGTTGAGGATTTCAGTTTCACTCTCAAAACCAATAAAGTATGGATTTTCCCCTCTATAAATATTTTTTCATAATTAATTATGTAAGTCCCACCATCTTTAAACATCATATCCACATGATACTTTAGTGATAAAAAATGTGGACATATAACAGGGGGTAAGGTGCTTCCAGTAGATCATTTTGATTGATTTGTTGATCCTTGAGAAGGTTTTCAAAAAGTCTTTTATTTATCCCCCTTCCCTTTGTACATCTATAATAACATCCACTGGTTACGACCTTTTTTTATTAAATTTCAATGGGTAATCTTGAAATTTCAATTAGAAATTAATACCTATTTGTCAACATGTTTTTTACATGATTTGACAGCCAAGAGATGAATGTTCTAAGAGCTTGTTGAACCATATGAATATATGCATCATCATTGGGAATAAGTAGCTTGGAACTCAGCTCATGGTATACAGTAATTGACACTTTGACATGACATTTTAGAGGTAGTCTATTTTGTATCATGTCATTATAGATATTGAACAATGTATCCCTTTCTATAAGGCAATGGGTGGGTGTTGATAAATATATATCGCAGTCTTTTTCACCCAATAGAATATAAATAAAGAAAAGGTATCATTGTTTTATGTCTATTTTATTCACACTATATAGAAAAAATTATTAGAAAACTGACTAACTTAGTTAAGATAGGTTTTTGAGAGGAATGGGTCGCCTCAAAACTGGTGGGGTGGTGTGGGAACTTCACGCACTAGTTGTTCTTGAGTTGGTTCTTCTCTTTACCTCCTCTCCATCAAAGTTGACATAATATCTCTCTGGAATTTTAATTCTTCTTAAAACATATTTAATCTTTCTATTATCTTTTTCATTTCCTTAGTTTGATCCTCTGCTTGTTTTTTTCCTCAAAATATGTTTGGGGTGTCACCCCAAAACCCACACCTCTAACGTGGCCATACTTTTCTGGATGTTTCAAGGCCACTAAGATTATGTCTACATTTAGTGTGGGTACTATTGATTCTTGGGACTAATTAAGATTAAAAATATAGGAAAATAAGTAATAAGATTTATGTAGAAGATATTTAAATAAAAAAAATTAATAGGTCATACTTACACATGTTTCCCACACTTTTTATTTGTTATCATTTATTAGTTTTCCAACTTTAGTTACATGTGCCTCCTTTCATAGAACGTGGCATGGGATGGAAGTGTCTTTGTATTTGGACTCGTCAATATGCATATAAAAAAGTAACATATTTATTTTGTTTTTTATGCCACATAAAATTATTATGGTATAATTAAAATAAGTATCAATGTTTTTTCAAGTGATGTGTACCCCATCCTTGATTTACGGTAGGGGTGAGATTATTTTATGCTCTTTGTTTGTTTTTAGCACTCAGTTGATGTTTCATAAATAAAAAACAAACAATTAAAGTGATGAATACACATACTATCAAAAAATGTATTACCATATAGTCCTTGTTCAATTCATCTACTATAAATACACTCCTAAATGTATGATGAAGAGTAAGTCAATGTTTTATTATTTAATGTTTAGTAAATTAAAAAAATTCATATCATAATTTTATTGTAATATCTTTCCACATTAGTTTCTTAATATCAGCCACAACATTGTACGATTAAGTTACATCAATAACCACATGTTTATTAGTGAAAATTCAAATGTAACTACAAAACATGGCCTTATTGGTGTTAACATGTTGGCCCCACATATTCTATCCAATATCATATTTGATGCCTTTCTCTTTTTCCTTAATGATTTTTCTAGTACCGTCAAACTACGATGCACCTATTTTTTTGTTCTGTCATTGTTTCACCACCATTCATTTCCTCAGACTCACCATCATTAATATGTTTATCTTGATCCAGAGCACTATCATCGGCATATACATAGGGTGTTTTACCTCTACACTGGGAGAAACAACAAGTTGACAAACCTATTCTTTCCCTACACTGCTAGCAGTAGCAGGTTGAGAGACTTGTTGTTCCTAGATATTGGGAGCATCATCACATAAATAATTCATTATCAGAAGAAGTGGTTTAACATTTAATTTAGATAACATAAAATAAGAAACAAATAGATATTGATATAAGGTAATAGGTTGAGAAACCTGTTGTTCGTCGGCAATGTGAGAAATAGCTAGTTGAGAAACCTTTTGTGCCTGGGGATTGCAAGCATAATCACTTGTAGAATACATTATCTATAGAAGTGGTCTAACATTTAACTTAGGTAACATAAAATAAGCAGTGAAAATATATTAACATAATGTATATTAAAAAATATATAACCTTATTATTGAACACAATTTGTTTAAAGGTTAAAGGGATTTTACCCCTCTATCGACTATCCAAATCCATTCATTGCGATCTCCCCTAACATACAAAATGTTTTCTACACTAGGAACAATGCGAAATGATTATGATGCCCCAATGAAAGGGTTATCCTCCATTGAATTTTCATCTGAATCTTCTGTGGTTTTTGTCGATAACAGAGCAATTGACCGGTTTTGGTTTGTGGGATCTTGAACATAAAATTATTGTACTACCATGGATTCTATTATAAATGGTTCATCTTTGTACCCTTCCTTTCTAAAATCAACTTTCAGAAATCCCAAATCATCTATTTTAACAAAACTCTTATTATCAACCAACTTGCATTTAAAAATTGGCACTCAGAATTTTGTATAATCCAACTCCTATATTTTTTCGATGGTGCCAAAGTATAACATATTCGCATAAATTGTATTTTTGTCCTTAACTCTAGAAACATGCATTTATTTAGACACAAGTGTAACTACACTATTATATATGGTACTATCTTCATCATGTACATTAGTATAGAATGCATAACCATTAATTACATAATCATTGTAAGATAATACATACACACTTGGCCCTCCAGCTAGCCATCAAAGTCATTTTGAAATTGAGTCTGGATTTTCATCTAACTACTTAAAAATAGGGTCCTGAAACCATCCTATAAACTATTTATTATGTTTATTTGATATCAATTTTTCATCCATTGATAGATTCGAATGCCTAAGGATTTCTTTTTCGGCTACAACATATGGTTCATCATCCAAACTGTTATGAAAAACATAAAGGTGGGCCTACTCCTGATCTGTAATATTGATTGTGACAACCTCCTTTCCAGAAATTCCTTCACCCAAAAGTCACCCAATGTGACAAGATTTCATTAGACCAATTATTTGAAAATAGGATAGGTATTCAGTATATAATTGAACAACTTTATTAACAATATATCACTTCTCAATACAACCCTCTGACTGACTTTGAATTTTTACATACCCTTTAAAAATATTAATATATCGTTCAATGGGGAACATCCATCTATAGTGCACAGGAACACATGATCAAATCTCTCTCACCAAGTGAACCATCAAATGAACTATCATATTAAATAATTTTGGCGGGAAGAACATTTCCAATTCACATAATATACTGACAATTTCTCTTTCCATAGTTAGAAATTTCATCTGGTCTATAACATTATTACATATAGTTTTAAAGAATAAAGAGAGCTTAGATACTGTGTGATGGAAATTCTTGGGAAAAATGCTATGTAAAGATATAATAATTAGATCTTTCATCAAAACATAGAATTCATGTGATTTTAGACCTTTTAACTTTAAATCACACATTGAAACGATGTTCTTAATATTCAATGAATACCCCTATATAACCATTACATCATTCATGAAGTTTTAAAAATAATATCTCTCCCTCTTGGAAAGAGTGTAAGTAGTAAGAGGAAGAAATGTTAATTTTTTCACCCTTCACTGGTGTCAATTCTTATTTTATTTCCATGTCAACCATGTCCAGACTAACTTTAATTACATCTATTTTTTTAGGTGCATTTACCAATATGATGATGACACTATCACATTAATTTTTTTCAACATGCATAACATCACGAAAATGTCTGACGTACAGACAATTCCAATATGGTAATTCCAAAAAAAAACCAATTTCTTCTTCCAACTGGTTTTCATAAGGTTTTTCAAAAATGGTTTACCAAAAGCAGTTTCCACATATTTAACATTCTCAAATAGTTGATCACCTAATAGTGGATACGAATGTTCTTCTAAACTTCCATCAAATGACGTTGTCCAAGATTGGTACTTATCTCCTCAGGGTAGAAATCTTTGATGTCTTAGAAACATGTTTTTTGATGAATGTTTCAACTTAATTGATTGTGTACCTTGTTCACAGATGGGACACCCAAGAGTTCATTTAATGTGATATCCTGAAAAATTTGCATAAGTTTGAAATTCATTTATCATCTCGTACCACATGGATCTTAACGTGAAATATTCACTTTTGTAAGAATATTACATCATAACAACTAAATCCCACAATAATTTCAAATCCTCAATAAATGTAGCCAAATAAACATAAATATCATTACCTGGATGTTTTGGTCCTGATATAAGCATAGATAACATGATGTGTTTTCATTTCATACATAACCACTGTGAAACGTTATAATTTACGAACATAACCATCCATGTACTGTGAGTGGTACTTTTAAATCAAAAGGGATTCACTCTATCTGTATATAATGAAAGATGAAGGTTTATTGGCTCATTTCCAAATTTAGGATACTCATGATCAATTCTCTTCCACTGAGGAGAGTCTGACGGGTTCTATAGTTTTTCATCATTATTTCTTCTGTCTTCATGCCACATTAATTTCCATGTAGTCTCCTCACTTCCATATAGGCATATAAACCTTGGAATGATTGGAAAGTACCATGAAACATTCATAGGACTTGATTAATCTTTCTTTTATTGAGAATCACCAAACCTTGGGAATTATATAAGTGATTTTTGGACCTTGTGAAATAGTATACAGTCATTCAGGATGTGTGTATTCTTTCATAGATCGTACCCATCAAGCATAACATTCATTTGGCATCAAATATTCATCTTAAGAGCTCATTATATTTTGGGAGCATATTATTCAAGAGGGAAAGTAATTAAGGAAAACTGGAATCACTCTATCTTTTTCTTGCTTTAAAATTATACAACTTTAGTATAACTGACAATGTTGTATATTTAGTGAAACAACCATACAGTGGCATATATTCACAACTCTTTAACTGCTCAAATAATTTTGGGCAATCATGAAGTTCATCTTCAACTATCCTAGTCATTTCCTCAATACAATCTTCATCTTCATTCACATCTGTAATTACATCCTCAATACGGTCATCTTCATTTTCCAAACTTATAATCATATCAGATGATCCATAAAATGTTGTGTTATCCCAGCTACTAGCTACATTTTCTTTTTCCCCATGTTTATTCCAACATTTATAACTTCAATTTATTCCATGACAGATCAAGTGTTCTTTCAACTCCTCTGGACTAACTTGTCTTGAATAAAAGTAGCATAAACACAGACAAAAAAAATTGTGAAGGTTTATATGCATGATCTTTTGAAAACATGATGAACTCTTTCACTCCATCTTTATACACTTTTTTAGATGATTGGAATCCATCCATTCATTATTCATATCTATCCTATTTGATTTGTTGATATTAATATTTAACAAAATAAATACACAAAATGTTGATATAAAAATTAATCAGGATAAAATAACAGTCTTTTTAGAACTATTTATAAAATAACAACGAGATAATTTAGACAAACCATTTACATAGTTTAAATCCCATTAAATAAACTATTTTTAAAAAATCAAACTCTATGAAAATAAGATTTTAAATCCCATTAAAAATCATAGATGAAATCCCATTAAAAATAACCATTTAGACATATTTCTCTTTAAAATGACACTCTTTTTAAAATAAACCATGTAGTTCCAAAAAACCTTTCTCAAAACCCCAATTCCTTTTTTAAAACATTTTAAAGATATTTAAAACCAAAAAAATGGTATGTTGAACACAAATAATTTTTTAAGAAACATTTCAAAACAATTGAATCATTTAAAAAGAGCCACTTAGGTATTTTCACAAATACATAAATCCCAATAGAGACACTTTATACATTATGTTAAACTATAAAAACTTTAGTCCTAACTTAAAAAATCATACTTGATACATTATGTTAGATCCCTCTTTATTGGGTTCCCTCCCCATGCTTAACACTATCACAATTATCCTCTCAAAAGTTTTAACTATCGCTTATACTGACATGCCACGTGATGTTCCCAATTCATGGTGGCATAATTTTTCCACACTTCTCTATTATACTAGAATTCAAATTCCCTAGGCCTTACCCCCTCAAGTAACTATAAATACCAGTAAATCAAGTAATTATTATAGGGTATTTCCCTAACCAACCTCCTAATTTTTTGGGATTCCTCTAATGGTAAATATGTCATTCCAACCCCAACATATTTTATCATTTTTTGTGCTCTTTTATAACATAGGTAATGTTCATATACTACATATTCCCCACTCTGAGCTTGGATAATGTGGGCTTAAATTTCTTTAGTGGATTATTTCCCCACATAATTGAGGCATTCCATATTTATGAGAGGGTTTCTTCTACAACTCCTTATAATCCATATGTAGACCCTAGGTACCCTTACAAAGTCCACTTGGGTACCCAATGATGTCCCAATCATGGTGTAATTATGGATCAATAGACCCCCATGACCAATATTCTCACCAGGGTGTAGACCACATAGACCAACACCAATATTCATTTCATCAAAAAAAATTATCAGTGTTTAACACACTTGAACCTTTTTACCAAATTAATACATCAAGGGGATAACCTCTTCCATTTATCATAATTACCATATTCCATCACATTCATTGAAATTAACCTTAATCTATAACTATCCCATTATACCATTTACTCACAATAAAAACCATTATACATACTTTATAACAATTTTATAACAGGAACATTACCCCCTTAAACCATTTAACACTTTTACTAACATTAATTCCATAACTAATTTAACATATTCAAGGTATTCCAAAAACAACCTTATTCAATATTATAATTATTAACACAATTACAAATAATCTAATCTTTTAACCCATTCAATTCATCATTTAATAATTTAATTATCATGTTCAGGGGAGTGGCTCACCCATTGGGTGACCATTTCCCCATTCTACCCATCAACATAAGATCCCACAAGGCCTATGAATGGTCTAATAGATCTTTTAGACACCATATTTATCATTTCTAACAATTATATAAAATGTGAAGAACATTGACATAATTAAACGATCACATACACAATAATAAAAATCAAGACTTTGAGATATAACTTTTAGAGAACCTACCTCAATTTTGTAGAGAAGTAATTGTCCAAGAAATGACACTTGATTTATAACCAAACAACCCTCAACACTCAAGATAAGAATCTGTTGAAAATTAAGTGTTTAGAGGCTTCTAAAAGTGATGAAAAAAACGCTTACTAGTAGAGGTGGTGGTGACAATGGTGGTAGAGGAGGAGAAGAAGACGGCAGCGGTGGTAGAGGAGGAGTAGCAGGCAGCAGCGGTGGTGGAGTAGGAGGACGAGTTGGTGGCAATAGCAGTGGAGGAGGACAAGGAGGACTCAATAGTAGAGGAGGTGGTGGAGGATTTGGAAGTTGCGACGTCGGCGGAGGAGAAAGAGGAAGTGGCGGAGGAGGGTGGAGGCATAAGATTAGGCTCCCACAAGATCTTGAGGGGTGGAAATGGAATTGGAGGTAGTTAAGGTTCATTTATAAAGTCGGGGGAAGAATTTATTAGCTATTTTCAATATAGCATTGATAAAACATGACATTATCTACTTATTTATTTATTTATTCATTCATTCATTTATTCATTTATTCATTTATAAATTTATTCATTTATTCATTTATTTATTTATTCATTTATTCATTTATTCATTTATTCATTTATTCATTTCTTCATTTATTCATTTATTCATTTATTCATTTATTCATTTATTCATTTATTCATTTATTCATTTATTCATTTATTCATTTATTCATTTATTCATTTATTCATTTATTCATTTATTCATTTATTCATTTATTCATTTATTCATTTATTCATTTATTCATTTATTCATTTATTCATTTATTCATTTATTCATTTATTCATTTATTCATTTATTCATTTATTCATTTATTCATTTATTCATTTATTCATTTATTCATTCATTTATTCATTTACTCATTTATTCATTTATTTCAATAATTATAAAATTATAACCAATATATTTGTTATAATTATAATTTTATAAATATATATGATTATAATTTTATAAATATATATAATTAATATATTTATTATAATTTAATAATTATTTAAATATATCTGAATAATTATATATATTTTATAATTTCATGATATATTTAAATAAATATATATTTATATTTCAATAAAAATAAAATTATAATAAATATATTAATAATAAATATATTTATTATATTTATAATTTAAATTATAATTATATATAAAATTAAATCCTACTAACATTAAAAATAAAAATAAATATATTAATAATATAATTTTAATTTCATAAGTATTTAAATATGTGTGTGTGTGTTCATTAAAGACATATATTTATAAATAAATATATTCAAAAGGTATTTGTAAATATAATAAATATATTTATAATTTAAAAAAATATTTTATAATTTTATAATTATTTAAACATATATATATTTAATTAGTTATATATAATTATAATTATAAATATATTTTAAAAATTATATAATTATATATAGCTAAATATTTATATTTTTAAATATAATATATACATTTATTGTTTATTTAAATATATTTATCCTGATTTTAAGTATTTATGAGAACATAAAGCTTCATATATATAAGAACATGAATGAATACACCATGTATAGTATAAATGGGTCTTCATATATATATATATGTCCAACATTAGGATATAATGTATAAATGAACATTCATGATGAATATGAACGTCCATTACGCATCAATTAATTGATCACATTCATTGGAAAAAAATTATTTAAATATATATGTGTGTGTGTGTGTGTGTATGTATGTATTTAATAAGTATCTATATAAATATATTAATGTATTTATATATAAACATATATATAATATAATAAATATAATAAACTAACAAACACAATAAAGATAAATAAAACCTAAACATAAGAAACATAAATAAACATAAATAAATATAAAAACATAAGCATATATATATATATACATAAAAAACATCATAAACATAATAAAACATAATAAACATAATAAAACATAATAAACATAATAAAAATAATAAACACAATAAATATAATAATCATAATAAACATAATAATTATAATAATTATAATAAGTATATTTATTATCTAATGAAATTAATATATATATTTAAATTATTAGAAAATATAAATTAATTTTAAACATGTATTTTTATTTAATGTATAAAAATAAAATAAATATAATATAATTAAAATAATTTTATATAAATTAATAATATTTTCTATTGAAAACTTTTATCTGTTCTACTATTAACACTGACAAAGTCTCCTTTTTATCAGCTCCTTTTGTTAGTGTTGATAAATAGGGACCTTTATCAGTGCTAATAGTAGCGCTGATAAAGGGTAGATTTATCAGCACTTTCCTTTAGAGCTAATAAAAGCCACCCTTTTATCAGTGCTTTCTAATTAGCGCTGATAAAACTCAAGTGCTTACCTTGCCCGCCTTTGTGGTAGTGTCTCATGTAGAGTATTTGATCAAGTCCCACATCAATTCCTAGGCCACACCATCTCACTTAGGTGAGGTCTCATGCCGTTATCTTAGTTCCAATTCTTCTTACTCAAGGCATCCACAACACCCATAATCCCATGCCAAAACACCAAAAACTTTTATCATCTCACTCAAGATGTTGTCCCACAAACACATCAACTACTGCATCATATTCTATACCACATACCCCCACCATCTCACTTAGGGTGAGGATTCATAACCGCATCATGCATCAATACCCTCTTAGTCAGGGTAACTTGGGTCTAAAGACTCACTCTTGGGTATAAGCCAAATAAAAAGACATAGGTAGATTTCCACGTACTTAGGATGGTCCATTCTAGCACCCTCTCACTCAATTCGAGTCCTCTTATCAAGTCTTTTCATCCACGTTTAAATCCTAGTCAACGAACATGCATATAGTAGCATTCATGGAAACATAGCCTTTGGACTTCTACCCAACTAGCCACTAACTCATACCTAGTTCACTACTAGAGGATTCCCTACAACAAGATGCATCTCCATGATCCCTAACCCATATAACTAAAACAAATAACCTCAATCCTAACCTATGAATTTATAAAATCCTATAAGGATTTATAAATCTCATGGGACACAATTTATTCACAACCTAACTCCATGGTCACACTTAGTTTCACCCCAAGCACAACATCCCTCTTAGAAGTCACACAAATCCTAATGTCATAAGGAACTCACATCATCATCCCCACATGAACCACTTGAACCCACAGTATCACCCTAAGGAATAATAGTACATTGGGTCTTATCCCACACTTTCCATGAACTATGCCAATAAGATATATAATGATGTCATTACACACCCATCCACATAGAGGAACCTCTACTAGAAGGATTCTCAAGACAAACCAAACCAATATCACAACTTTATTATTACAATCAAGAAACTTAGATGTATCTCAGAAAAAAACACACCCAAGGGTCATGCCCAAACTGAAACCCACCAAGCTCACACCAAGAACACAATACCTGGAAACTCCCTAATTACAAATCTATCACATAACCATATCCTCTCTCATAATAAATTCTTAAAACCCAATTTAACCATATCATAATCACTTAACCCCTTAAATGGAGTTTTGAGGCCAATAAGATCCACCCACCTCACTTTTGTGCAATTCCCCAAGCATGTCACTTGTTGGAACCTCCACCAAAGGCCCTCATCACATGAGAGACCATAAACCCTCACCCATGGCCTCTACCTAGTCCATTTATCACTAATAAAACTATTAAGAATCACTATAAGTTATATTAGACCTATCTAAAAGATGCTTACCTTCATAGTATAGCAATTGGGTTGCTCTAAGATCACCAAATCATGTGTGGTACACTTAATTCATATCAAATAGGTTCTACTACAGATTGCTTCACTCTATGAAACTAACCCAAACTCTTTCCAAAAATACAAAACCCATAACCCTAGGCACACAAATTTACATCACATACAAACATATGAAATATGGTAAAACATAATATGAACCACCTACCATAGCATCATAGAAGTTAACACATCTGATATCACATCTCAGTTCATCTTCATTCACTTGAAATTAAAAAATCTAACTAACAATACCCAAAATGAGTTTTATACTAAAATAGTGTTGAAACATTTGAAATAATGTTATAAAACCAAGGTACTTCCTTCTCCTCTCCATGGGTTACCTCCATCTTTAAAAGGATTTGCAATCTAGAAATAGACAGGCCTCTCAGAGCCTTTCAATGGGGAAAGAGGAGAGGGGAAAACAAAGTGGTATGGGGGAGATACCCCTATTTTGGTATATATTTAAAGGGGGAGGGAAGGGGAATTTTGAAAAAAATAAAAATAATAAAATAAAAAGGCCCAACAAGGCACCAAGTACCCAGTTAGGTTGCACAAGGTACCTGGTGGTGCCATAGAGGATACCTGGATTATGAAAACCACATAGGGTTCTTGCTAAAGATCCCATGGGTACCCAGTGATATTCCAATGAGATTTTAGTTGAACACTACCCCTTTAAACCCAATTATATTCTCCTAATTTCTACTTAATCATGTGTAAAATCACCTCCAAGAGGTTTCCAAACTCTCAAATTTGTAATTTAAATCCTAATTGTAACACCCCTCATTTTGATGAATTATTTTTTTAATAAATTAAATTTCTTTGATATCAATTATTATAAGAAAATCTGAGTTAAGCTTGTGTTACATGAAACATTAAGTTTAGCTTGCACTACACATGACAGTGAGTTTTAACAAAACCGAGATATATTATTAATATTATTCAAAAATGACTATTATAACCTAGCTAATAAACAGGTAAATATGAATATTAAAAAATAATTTTTAAATATTAATTGTAATGGTTTCATATAAATAAAATAGATTGATAAAAAAGTACTTCATTTTTTCAATAAAGTCTTTATATGTTTTGAAAATACTATTTTCTCAAAAAAATTTATAAACATTAATAAAATAATTTTTTTGGCACTTTTAGAGAATTTATTTGATAAAATAAAATTCTTCTTTTAAATCATAATATCAAAATTATCATAGGGTGTATTTTTGAGAATTTTCTGAAAATATTAATTTTTTAATGAATAGTGAAAATATTGAATTTTAATTGAAAACTGCATTTTCATTTAAATTATTTATAAATTTAAATTATATTTTAAATTTGTTTTAAATTAAAATTTGTTAAATTATATATTTATTAATCCAATTTATGTCATTAGAATCATTTTTATAATGAATTTTGATATTAAAACCTTGTAAACTTTTAAACATTTTCTTTTTGAAAACCCGATTTCTCATCAAGTCTGCAGGATTAATTTTAAATTAAATATTTAAAAATTTGTGAATTTAATATGTAAAAATATATTTCATATTTTTAGTAATAATAATTAATATTATCTAATAACATAAACTTATTGGTTTACCAAAATTAATAGTGAAAATAGTAAAAAATAATTATCGCTATTAAGATAAAAATGGGGTTACTAGAGAGTTAAAATAAAAAGATAAGTGTTAAAATGACATAAAAACTTCTATAAAATATATTATATATCAATATTTTGATCCAATATTTTATAATTCTTGATAATACTCCATTTTGGATCCTTTATGCATGACAAAAACATGGGTAAACCTTTTTCTTTTCAAAAATTTACAAGTGTGCCCCTCACCTCACTTATAAAAGGCCACCCATATCCACCACTCCTATCACCTTAAATACCTTTTGTTTTAGAAAATACCTAATCAAATAACATAAAAACTTCCCTCTTATAATTCTAGAATCCTTATTTTGTTCTAAAATTCAACCTATGAAACCTTTTAGTGCAAACTTAAGGATCTAACCTGAGGAAGAGGTAACATTCTTCATTGAGTGTTTTTATTTTATTTTTTATTCAAACTATTTAAATTATTATTAAACCATGATGATATAATAACCTATATATATTCCCTATAATTATATGTGTTTATTCCAAGTTCATGGCCTAAAACCATCTTTACTTTCCTCAAATGGGTTATGAAATCATCATTCATATGTACGACAGACTGCCACCTCATGAACCGATGTCATTCAGTTTTTCATTGCCACCATTCACAGTTATTTATAATGGTGGATTAAATATTTATTTAATGTCTCATATTTTACATTTATTATTTTTTTTGATATTATACAGATTATTTTCAAGACTTAAAAGTGAGACGATGTGCGATTCTGAGGCGCAGGGTTCCTAGAATAAATGTTTAAAATATATTAAATACATTAAATAGAACGCACACGTAGTTTTCATGAAAAAGTATAATAACTTCTAAATGGATTCCCAAATAAAACATATAAGGGTATCGTTGAGATTATAATGTGAGTTTTACCCTGGGTGTGACTTAATATCATTCGACATGGGTCGTTTGTAGAAAAATCATCAGATGTGTGAAAATGGTTAAATAATTGAATAAATAATTGTATTTAATTATTTTTTATGAATAAATTAAAAATATTTAAATAGATTTTTATGTTGGAAATATAGGGTTAGCCTCATAACCTTGCAACCATTGGAGATCTGTTGGAGAGAGATTTGGAGGATTCCTCTCGGAAGAATGACGAATGGATCATGGGTCAAAGATCAAAGTGAATCAGATTCATAGGATCTTTCCAATGATCATTGAAAAACCTTGTTCTTCATCAATGATCGATAAAAATCAATTTTGGGTTTGTTTTTTATTTTATTCTTCCTCGTTCTTGATTTCTATGATGAACGCAGATCAATTGACCAACAGATTGATATGTGGTTCAATTGTTATGTGGGATGGGTTTATTTTGTAGGGTTTTGATGGGAGAATATATTTATGATTGGATTATTTCAATTGTTATTATAATATATATGGATTTATATTGACACAGACATTGATCTAGATTCATTCATCCAGTATTTTCTTATACTTTCCTCCCCCAATTCATCATTCGTCATGGGCATTCTACTTTTGGCCCACAGATCGACTTTTCCCGATCAATATATCATTACGCACCCATTTCTTGGAACAACAACTTGATATTATAGATTTGGGATTATCACATCATGATGGAGGTGTGACGATGGAGAGGGAGAAATTAGAATGATGGAGGATACCCAATTTCTCATTCTTTAGAATTCTTTGGCTCACAATGAAGAATGATGATTTGATCCATTTTTCGAGCAGATATGATGGAGGAATGCATTCTTCATCAATGATGATGCTTGAAAGAGTTGGGATCATTGATTTCATAGAAAAAAATCACTATATCCAAGGACGTATGATCTATATTGAACGCGGGAGGAGATATAGGATTTTGTAAAATTTCAAAAAATACGGTGTGTAATCTAGATCTACATGATGTGTGGGGCCCCAATTGTGGTGGAAATGGTTTTTTGTGAAAGTTAAGTATTACATGGAATGTGACCCATATCAAATAGTGTGTGGACTCTCCTAGGTGACTAGGAGTGTACTTTGGAATTTATATAGACATGGGATGGACTAAACGATTTGGAGAACACATTATACTCCCCCACACGGGCATGGCCTAGACCAGATACATGGTCTAAGATGTGTACCGGTACATGGGTAAACATACACCATATGGATTTTTGTACTGGAACATGGTTAGAGTACATGGGATTCCTACATGGTGTGTACTTATATATGGACATGGATTGATGACCTGGGACGTTTACACAGGTAGGATCTGCGGTCAAGGGACATGACAAGTGACCCCTAATACACATTATGTACTCTTTTATACATATATTAAATCCATTTTCCTCTATATATTTGACATGTTTTATTAGGGTTCGTTCCCCTTATCCTATCCCTGAGGGTTAGTATGGAATCGCATCCTACTCCTAAGACAATGATCCCTTTAGCAAAACTTCCTGGATAGAGTCATTAGAATCCCTCTGAAAGGCCCAGAGTGAGATCCTCTGTTCATCTTCACGCCCTAGGTGGAGTTTTTGGATTCATCTTGACCAAAACTATGAGGTAATTGATCCTCTACTTAGTGAGTTAATCCAGATTGAGTTGTTGGTATCACCCCATGGCCTTGGCAGTGATCCTCATATGTATATCATATTCTCTTTAGATATCAGCGTGTTCTTTCTCATGATGACACCCAATGAGTAGTACATCTTGTATGGACGTCATAAATGCAATTAGACTATAGAGAATGTTCTTCTTAATGAGTGATTTGGGGAATTTTTGAGCTATAATCTTATGCTGGTATCCTATGGTTGTGAATTACCTTTAGAAAGTTTTTCTTTGTTGAGTATATTTGGATATTCATGTTATATGTATTGTACACATATACATGTGTAGAGCTTACGATATTTCCTTTTTTTCTTCTTTGTGGCCTCGAGGTTTCCTATTGAGTATTGTTATACTCACCCCTATATGGGATTTTCCAACACATGACGTGTCTTGTATAGATGATCAACATTTTGACAGAGTCCTTGGTGGACCGGGACCGGGACCAGACAGTGATTAGTGAGACTGTAAAGACCAAGATGTGTTATTGTGGCTTTCTTACAGTAGTCTCAGTATTTACTTTTAGGTTGTGCTAGTGTTTCATACTCTTCGTGGTGGGATTGTATTTCACCTTGATTACTTCCTTTTACTTCCTGTCGTACTCTGGTTATGGGATTAGATTTATGCATGCATGGTTGTTCAGTTGTTTTACATTTTAGAATTGTATAGGCTTGTAGATGTGTGTGTGTGTGTGTGTGTGTGTGTGTATAGGTACTTAGGATAAGGCATCCCATGTCAATGATATTACCTCTTAGGATATGTCTCCAGCCCCTATCCTATTGGAGACGAGCTTGTGGAGTCATGGCATGGGCCCCTCTGGGATGAATTCTAATGTAGTGGTATTATAGGTGGTCAGTTCTACTTTAGGACGAGAGTATGTAACATTGGTTTGGGGAAATAGGGTTAAGTTTTTTGAGTTCATCTTTTAGGCTAGGGACTCTAGTGTTGGTGTGGCGACTGGCGTATCCATACACCAGGAATTTGATCACTTGTTTTTTAACTCGGTAAATGAAAACACTAGCTGTAGAGAAAATAATGGTTCTTGCATCGTATAGGAATGGGTTATAGTTTCCATGTCCTTATTGAATCATCTCTTCAGATATACTCAATTACCATGGTACATCTTGTATATTTTAGGATGCCTCTGCAATGTATTCTAGCTAGGATTCCACATGATGATCATGGGGATGATCCCACCAATGATGATTCATCGATACATGGACCAGTTCTCAAGATGTTACCTTCTTGTGGTGCACCGGCCATACCACCCCTATAGGGAACCATGTGGTACCCGTAGTACTAGTATAATAGATGTGTAGGATGAGTGCACTTCATGAGATTCATTGATTGATACACCACAAATTTTAAGGCAAGCCTGACACCTAGGTCGTTGAGGACTGGCTTGAGGTGGTGACCCAAGATTTCCATCTCCTCTAGACACTAGTAGATTAGATGGTATTCTAGGTAGAGAACCTTCTACATGGATCAGTAGGACGGGGGTGGGGTTTAGTGACCTAGTCATAAGATTAGGTGAATCTTTCATAGACAAAGTTCAAGAGCCTTTTTACAGAGGAGTTCTCACTGGCTATGTTGAGGTCTGTACATATCCAATATCTTCTAGAACTCTAGCAGGGCAGAACGATAGTAGCTGAGTACTCATCGAGGATAACCAACCTCTCCAGGTACTCGATGGATATGGTTTGAGATTAGTTCTTCAGGTATCAAACCATTCAATGGGGTCTTCATAGAGACATTCAATCCAATTTTATCCCTCAATTCATTCTTACCTATGATGGGGTGCTACATTGAGTTTTGGTGGTCTAGAGTTTCTTGGATGAGCAGATATAGGTAGTGGTTATCAATAGTGGGAAAGTAGAAGCAGAGACCTCAGTAGCAGGGAGCTGATGTTAGTATCAGGGACCTAAAAATGTGAGAAATTTTAGGAGGAGGTCTCTAGAGAGAGAATATATAGTTCAAGGCTCACAGGATGGGTCCAGTCATCCTAGAGAGAGGTAGTGCTACTCATGTGATAGTAGGGGACATCTTTCCTGAGATTTCCTGACCCATAGTACACCTAACAGAGAGATCATGGATGGGAAACAAAGGTAGAGATAGGGGTAGGATCAGGTGATTTCATAAGGTTGTGGATGTGGCAGAGGATATGGGAGAGAAACAGGAGGTGGTCGATGTTTTCACTTGTTACCTCCACCACCCCCATGTGGTCCATGCCATGATCAGGGAGCTAGAGTATAAGGGTGGGGAAAGCTGTAGGTGTTCAAACCTTATGACCTAGAGGCTCCAAGAATTATATGAGGTGTGATCTATGTATTTTCTACCTTAGTTATAGTACTAATAGATACAAGTTCTAGTCATTCCTTTCTTTCTACATAAAATGTATGAGACTTAGAGATTCTGATTGAACCTTTGGCTCATCCTTTATGCTTGGATACTCCTACTAGAGAAGACTCAGTGATCACACACTTTTTCTAATAGTGTGAACTAAATCTTGGAGGTGAGTGTTTCTGTTTGAATCTATTGGAAACAAATTTGAGGCCTTATGACATCATTCAGGGTATGGAATGGTTATCAACAGTTAATGCCCACATCAACTATTTTAGGAGAAGGGTGTGGTGTGTCCACAGTGATGGAACTAGGTTCTCCTTTATGAGTGAAAATGAAACCCAGGTAGCACATGATGGACTCATGCATGAGAGGGCGTATCCAATTACTCATTAGTTGTCTATCCTAACCCTTGGTGTAGTGGTTGTTATGAGTTCCCAGTTTCTTGTAGTGGTGGAAGAGTACGAGGATGTTAGAAGTTTACCTACCCACAAAGAGATAGAGTTTTTCATTGATATTTACCCTAGGAAGGCATCGATATCTACATCATCGTATCATATGGCTCCCATAGAGCATTGTGATCTGAGGGTGAATTGGAGGGATTACAGAGGAAGGGCTTTGTTAGACTTGTGTTTCACCCTAGGCAGCCCTAGTTTTTTTTCCAATAAGGCAGATGGGATCTTGAGGTTATGTTTGGAGTACCAAAAACTTGAACCAGGTGATCAGGAAGAATAAGTATCCACTACTGAGGTTTGATAACCTATTTTATTATTTGAGAGAGTAATGATGGTTCTATATGGTTGAATTTATGTCATGCCATCACCAACTTCCGGTATGCGATGAAGATATACCAAAGACGACATTCATTCATCACTATGGTCACTACGATTACTTGGTGATGCCCTTTGGAATGATGAAATCCCCATAAGTGTTCATGGGACTCATGAACATGATATTTGAACCTTACTTAGATCGGTTCATGATAGTATCCATTGATGATATCCTTGTGGGCTCAAAATATGAGGAGGATCACGTGAGACACTTGAGGATAGTTATGGATGTACTCTAAGAGCACCGGCTTTATAGAACTTTCTCAAACTTCCAGTTCTAGATTCAGGTGGTCTACTTTCTGGGACATGTTATCTCAACCAATTGAGTGGTAGTCGACCTATCCATGGTCGAGACAATGTTATCTTGGGAGCCACCCAAGATCGTGACAAAGGTGTGAAGATTACTTGGGTTGGGAGGCTATTACTGGCGATTCATACCAAATTTCTTCAGGATATTAGCACCCATTTTAGATTTGACACGAATGGGGAAGCCTTTTATGTCTACAGATAGGTGCTATTAGGTTTTTCATCAATTGAGGAAATGTTTAACAAGCACTCAAATCTTGAGATTTACATAGGATAGTTTTGAGTTCTTAGGGTCTTATGATGAATCAGGAACCATTATTTGTTGTTTTTTATGTATATTAAAGTAGTGATTTTCTATGGTTTGTACAAGTTCATACCACAAGATAAGAACTAAACGACCGATGATCTTGAGATTTTAGTGGTAGTTTTGATTTGAAGATACGATGACACTACCTGATGGGTGAGTGGTTTGTCATCTTCTCTGCTCAAAAGAGTCTCAAGTATATCTTCTATCAAAAATATATCAACTTGATATAGAGACAATGGATAGATTTCCTACAAGAATATGAATTAGAAATTTTCTATACACCTGGGTAGGGGAACTTAGTAGTAGATGATATCAATTGAAGATCCTGTTCATAGTTGATGAACAAGGCATCAGAGTAGTTTCCCTCATTGCAGTTATCCTTTGGGGATAGAGATGGAGCATCTTACCTCTAGTTAGTGGTTGTTACCCCTCTGCTCTTGTAGTAAGTTAGGGAGGCACATATTGGGGATACCAACTGTGATACCCTATGTACTGATATATTTAATAGACATGCTTCTAATAAATTTTCTAAATGTGGGGATCACGTCGTTATTTTTAGAGGATGTATGATGGTACTAGTAATTTTGTGGTAAGAGGTTTTGATATATCTTCTTATATCTCCTTTATCATTATATCCAGATTTTGAAAAGATGTTCTAGGACCTTTTACATTAGTTTTGGTGGTTAGGAATGAAGAAAGGAGTTGTAGAGTTTGTCCCTAATTTCCTTACTTGACAACAATTAAAGGCTTAACACTAGATTCTAATGGGTTTAGATCAACCCCTTAAGGTGTCAGAGTGGAAGTGGGATGGGATAACTATAGACTTAATGAAAGTCTTAACATGTACATCCAGGGGAAATGATTCCATCTAGGTTATCATAGACCAACTCACCATGTCATCCCACTTCCTAGATATATGAGAACAAAGTTCAGTAGAGATATTGGGATTCCTTTATGTTCAAGAGATAGTCTGACTCCATGGATTTCCAGCAACGATTGCTTATGATCATGTTTCTCACTTTAAATACCGATTTTGGAAGGGATTATAGGAGATGTTTGGGACCCAGTTATGCTTGAGAATAACATTTCACCTCCAAACTGATGTCTGGACTGAGTAGACCATTCAAGTTATGGAGGACATGATGTGAGGTTTCATGGTATAATTTTTCCATATTTTGGAGGATCACTTACCACTAGTAGAGTTTGTGTACAAAAACTACTACCATTTCACCATCATTATGGCATAATTAATGTTTTTATATGAGAAACCTTGTAGGTCACCACTTTGCTGGATAGACCTAGGAGAGTCAGCACTCATGGGCCTAGAGTTGGTGAAAACTAGTACATAAAATGTGTAGATTGTCCAGGAGAAGATGAAAACTACACAGATCCCTCATAATTCTTATTTTTTTTAGGTAACAAAGTCCTTTGGAGTTCGATGAAGGAGACCATGTGATCCTACAGGCTTCACCTAAACATGGATTATGGAGAGTTTTCCAAGGCTGTAAGCTATCTCTGTGGTTCATCATCCCTTTATAGATGTTGTGTAGAGTTGGTGAGGTGACATACTACTTAACTCTACCTCTTTAGTTAGATCGGGTACACGACATCTTCCATGTTTTGTAGATGAGGAGGTACATACACGACCCATTGCACATTATTGACTAAGAGAGTTGGACATCGAGGATATAGAGACCTTTACTGAATACCTAGTAGAGATCAAGGATCAGAAAGAGAGGATCCTTCATGGGTGATCGATTCCTTTGTTTCATTTCCAATGGTATAATGGGAATCTCTATAAGATCAGATGAGAGAGGGAGGCTCAGATTAATGTTTAGTACCCACATATTTTTGAGTAACCCTTGTTTTGAGTTTTTTTGGGGATGTAAAGCCCCAATATAGGGAGAATGTAATGTCTTGAATTTTTCGTGTATTGTTTTTTTATATTATATAGATTATTTTTTCAACTAGGTTCTAAGATGACTTGCGATTCCAAGTCTTGGGATTCCCACAATAAATGTTTGAAATATATTAAACATATTAAATAGTACATGCACATAGTTTTCCTAAAAAAGTTGAATAACTTATAAATGGATTCTCATATCAGAAATATGAGTACACCATTGAGTTTAGAATGTGAGGTTTACCCTAGTCAAGACTTAACATCATTCGGCATGGTTCTTTTGTATAAATTTCATCGAGGGCGTGAAAATGAATAAAAAACTGAGAAAATTATTTTATTTCATTTTTATTGATACAAAGATTAACAATATTTAAATATATTTTTATGTTCAGAATCCAGGGTTATCTGTATAACCTAGGAACCATTGGAGATCTATTGGATAGAGCTTCATAGTATTCCTCTCAAATAAATTGTGATAGGATCATGGATCGACAATCGATGTGCATCAGCTTCAAAGGATCTTTCCAATGATCACAGTGTAGCCTCATTCTTCATCATAGATCGATCTGAATCATGTTAGGTCATGTGGTCTAATTTTATTCTTTCCATTTCTTGATTTCTATGATGAATTCTAATCAGTCAATGAATAGATTGATCTATGGTTTGACCGTTATGTGGGATGGGTTTATTTTGTAGGGGCTTTATGGGAGAATATCTTTGTAATTTTATTATCTAAATTGCGATTTAAGTGGTGATGGATCGAGATCGGCACAAAAATTGATCGAGGTTAATTTCATAAATATATTATTGTTTATTTCTCCCCTCATTAATCATTCTTCAAGGGGGCTCTTTTTTTGGCCCGCAGATCAAATTATCTCAATCAATCGATTTTTGTGCACTCATTTCATGGTACAATGATTTGATATTGAATATATGGGATCGACACACACGGCAGAAGTGCGACGATTGAGATGGAGTGATTTGGATGATTGAGGATACCCAATTTTACATTCTTTATCATTCTTCATCACACAATAAAGAGTGAATATTTGATATATTTTTTAGAATATTTTATGGAAGAATACATTATTCTTTGACAAAGAATCTTAGATGAGTTTGGATATTTGATCTCATTCTGAAATGATCACCAGATCAAAGGCCAGTTCCATTGGGTTGAATGTGGGAGTAGATTTTGGATTCTTCGAAATTCTGAACAACATGGCATGTAATCAGGATCTACATGCCATGTGGATCCCCCTTTGTTTCGGCTAGAGTTTCAAGAGAGAGTTAAGTATCACACGGTGTGTGAACCCTATCACACGGAATGTGGTCCCTCCCAGGTGACTCGGCATGTACTTAGGTAAGTACACGAACATGGTATGAACTACATGGGTTGTAGAACACCATGTACTCCCCCACACAGAAACATCCTATGCTAGGTGCACGGGCTAAGCTTGTAATAGTGCATGGGAAGAAGTACATAGGATGGAACCAGGTACTGATACATGAGTATAGTACACAATATTCCTACATGACGTCTACTTATACATAGAAACGGCTTGATGACACAGTCCCTTTAAACAGGAAAGACCCAGGGTCAAGGGACATGGCTTGTGACCCCTACTACACCTCGGGTACTCTTTCATACATCACTTAAATACCATGTCCTCATTATCTTGGACAAGTTCTTTAGGGTTATTTCCCCTTATCCTTTCATTTAGGTTCAGTATGGAATCATTTCCTACTCCTAGGACAATGATCCCTTCAATAGGACTTCTTGGATAGAGTCATTAGAATCCCTCTGAGAGGCCCAGAGTGAGATCCTCTATTCATATTTGTGCCCTAAGTTGAGTTCTTGGTATCATCATTACTAACATTATGCGTGTGTTTATCCTCTACATAGTGGTTTAATCTATATTGATTTTTTGGTATCACCCTATGTCCTTGGTAGTGATCCTCATCTACGTATCATATTCCCTTAAAACTATCATCATGTTCTTTCTCATGATGAGACTCGAAGAGTAGTACCTCTCAAAAGGACATCATCAGTGCTATCAAACTTAGGAGTGTGTTCTCTCGAATCAGTGCTTTATGGAATCTTCAAGATGGAATCCCATAATGATATACTATGGTTTTGAATTACCTCTATATTTTTTATCTTTTTTTAGTATATATACATATTCTTGTTATATGTGTTGTAGAAATATACATGTGTAGAGAAAACTATTTTTCTTTTTTTGTGTGATTTGTGGTTTTGAGGTGTCCAACTGAGTATTGTTATACTCACCCCTACACAAGCTTTTCCCACACATGTCCTATATTATGCAGATGATCAACTTTTTGACAGTGTCATAGGTGAACCTGGACCAGACATTTCTTAGTGAGACTAAACAAAATGAGGTTTGTTCCTCCAACATTCTAATAGCAATCACAATACTTACTTTCATGTTGGACTTGTGTTTCAAACTCTTTGTGTTGGCTTTGTATTTGCCCTGATTACTTTATTTTAACTCATTTCATACTATGATTATGAGATTAGATGTATGAATTCATGTTTTCTTAGTTGTTTTACATTTCATAATTTTATAGGCTTGGATATGTGTGTGTGTGTGTACAGGTACTTAGGCTAAGGCCTCCTATGTCAGTGATATTCCTTCTCGACGATAGTCGTCATCCCCTACACTATTTGAGGAATGATTGGTGAGTCGTGACATGGGCCCCTATGGGATGGGTCATGAGAATTTATATAATATATTTATAAAATTATTATACTATAGGAATTATTATGTCACACATACCTTCATACTTTCAATTCTATGGGAATACAATAATGTCGCTTGTGTGTACGGCAGACTACCACCTCGTGAAGTGATGTGATTTATTCACTCATTACATGGAAGGTAATAAGGATGTTTTTAATGAAAATATGTCATATATATGAAATAAAAATGATTCTTTATTAGAAATATATTATTTAACTTTCTTTATTTCAATCCATAAAAAAATGCAAATAGTGTTCATATGTACGTACGAACTACTGTCTCCATGAACAATGTATTTCATTTTCCATCTCAAACATTTATGGATTACTATAAATACATATATACTAATTAAGCTTTATATTTATATCAGGTTAATGTTGAGTCAATAAGGTTTTCCTTATGAATTTTCCATTCCTTCATACTTAGGGGAGATTGTAAGTCAATAAGGTTTCCTTATGACTTTACAATTCCTTCTTGTTTTGAAAATCACAAACACCTAATCTTAAGGAAAATTTATTTTTACCCTAAGTTTTACTTATATAAGGAAAAATTTCTTTCCCCAATGAAATTTATCCTTATCATGATTTCATTTCTCATATCATAATTTTTCTAAGTGTAAAATTCGGTTTGAAACCAAAACCTCAAAATCCTATAAATACCTAAGATATAAAGCATTCTGGTTTTAGAATCCAAATTCTCAGAATTATGGTTATAAACTCTTATGAGTTTTGACTCCGAATTCTGAATCAGAATTCTGATTACAAACTCTCATGAGTTCTGAATTCAAATTCTGAATCAGAATTCTGATTGCGAACTCTCATGAGTTTTGACTCCGAATTCTGAATCAGAATTCTGGTTACGAACTCTTCTGAGTTATGAATCTGAATTCTAATTATGAATTCTGGATACAAACTCTTATGAGTTATGACTCCGAATTTTGATTACTAATTCTCAATACAAACATTCTAAGTTCTGACTTTAAATTCAAATTACAAATTCTAGATACGAACTTTCTGAGTTCTGACTCTGAATTCCTTGAATACAGACTCTGAACTCTTCTGAGTTCTGACTCCGAATTCTGATGAACTCTGACTCCGAACTTTGAAAGTCCTGGTTTTGAATTCTTGTGAGTCCAGACTTTGAATTTCCTTGAAATTCAGACTCCATAATTCTATAGAATTCAGGTTCCAAATTCCTAGAAAACATAATCCGAATATCCTTTTATTATAGACTCCGAATTCAATTTTGGTTAGACTCTGAACTTTAATTTCATTACATTCTGAATATCAGAATTTAGTCATTCTTACACTTGTTTTGTTATAAAACGATGTCATGCTTTTAGTTACTCACTAACCATTTTTTGAGTGACACATGTATAGGTCCCTCTGAAATTCAAAGAAAATTATGACCGTTGGAGGAGGGAGCCGACCATTGAAGCTGTGCCTATAAATAGGATCTCATTTGAAAGAGATCAAAACTTTTTGACACACTTTAGCTTCGACTTTTGACAAAGTGTTGTTGAAGTGATTTCTAGAGAGAGAGGCTCTTATAAACTCTCAGGCTTCGTGTAGAAATTTTTGAACTGCTTGTTCAAAATTTTCTTCGTGCAGAATTGCTTTGTGTGACTTCGGTTGTTGCTGTGTACAATCGAGATCTTCCTGGGATAGGAATAAAGAGGTTCCATGTTGAGGGCTTCCTTATTGAGAAAGACAGAGGTGCTGAATACCTTGAAGTTGAGGGCTTGCGGGGATAACAAGATAGACGCCGATCTTTGTATCGAGGTATTACCCTGGTGTGGGTAAGACAGGCTTTCTTGAAAGTATAAATAAAGGGACCTTTATCCAAGGTTGTTGGATACCCTTCTCTTTGGGATAAAAGAGTTACTACTTGTTACTTGTTTTACATGTTTTCTACTGTATTTGTATTGTTAAGAAAAGTATAACTATCTTATACTTCCTTATACATATACTCTGATTTAGTTAGATTTTATATGCTTTAAGGTAGAATCTTATTTGTTGTAAACTTTTGTAAAGTTTCATTTCTGGAATCACTTTTCCGAAATCAAGAAAGTTATTAGAACTTAAGGGTGTTGTGAAATTTGGTTATGCAAAATTTCCTTAGGAATTTTTAAAGTATAAAATTCACCCCCCCCCCCCCCCTCTTGTATTTGAGCATCTCATTATTACATATTTGATCCTATAATTGGTATCAGAGGAGGTCATATCTGAATTAATCTCATGATTAGATTCAGAAGAAAATCTTTCGGAATTCACTTTCAGGATTCATATTTTTTCATAATCTTATTTTCTGGACTCGTATAGTTCGGATTCATTTTTTCTTAGAGATACTATTTTTCTATATTTTTCCTTTCTTAGGAATATTTTCCTTGTTTACAAACTTTTTTCTATTAACAAGTTTTTGTGGAAAGATTTTTCTTTAAGATGGCAGGAATCAATATTGGTTCCATAGACAATTTCAATCCAACTAGACCTTCTATCTTTGATTGAAAAGATTACGAATATTGGAGAGATCGCATGAAGAATTTCATTATCAATACTGGTGTTGATAATTTTGTAATTCTTACTGGAGGATATAAAATTCTTGACAAAGAATTTAGTACCTTTACTAATCAAGAAAAGCATGAATATCAACTGAATTATAAGGTACGCAATACTTTACTTTCCTCCATGACAAGAAATATATATAGCCAAATTTCATCTTATGAAGTAGAAAATTCTATTTGGAAGAAACTTGATGTTACTCACTTTGTAACTTCCAAAGTAATTGAAACTAGAAGATCCATCCTCAGAGCTGAATATCATGGTTTTAACTTTCTTTATGGAGAACCCATATGTAAGGTGCAACAAAGGTTTATGAAAATTGTGAATAGCTTACAGTCTATGGGAGAAAAAGGTTTGGATGATGAGGCTCTTGTAGATAAGATCATAGACATCATCCCAAATGAGTGGGAGTCCAAGAGGACAACAATTGATGAGAATAGAAAAGTCACTCAGATTTACTTAGATGAACTGTTTGGAACTCTTCTTCAGCATGAGACTAGAATGAAGAGATATTTTGATAACGTAAAGAAGAAGAATGGAAATGGTAGTGTTTCTTTTACTACAACTTCAAATCATATGAAAGCTAAGACTCCTGAGAGAGTTACAAGATCCAAATCTAAGAAAGTTGTTATTCAATCCGAATCTAGTGGAAGTGAATCCTCAGAAAATGAATTATAAAATCGTGCTCGAAGAATGAAAAAGATAGCTGTACATAATAACTTTCAATCCAGATACAAGAGGAAATAAAGGAAAGATAAGAAAGATTAAAAAGTCACATGTTATGAATGCAAGAGAGATGGACATATAAGACCTTATTGTCCTATGATTAAGAGAAAAGAAAGAAAGAAAAGGCATTTAGAGAGAAACAGGATGAAATTTTACAAGGTTAAATCTAAGAAACTATTGAAAGCTAATGAAACCTTGAGTGCCAGTGGTGGTGACTCTTCAGATGAATCTTCAAATTATGAATCTTTTGAACAAGATAATTTTGGTCTAATAGCCAGACTACCTATTAGAAATCATTTCTTTATGGCTAAGGTACACAATGCTGAATCAATGAACAATGTTTCTGTGAATGCTAATGATAGCAAATAATATAACTCTTCGGATGAAGAATCTCCTTCTGATGAAGAAAATACTTTACCTTCCTATGAAAAAGTTTCTAGGTTTTCCAAACTTCTAGGGATTGAGAATTCAAAACTCATAAAAAACTTGATAAGGAAAAATCTAGGAATACTATTCTTACTAAAGAAATATCAGATCTTTCTAAAGATCTTGATAAGAAAAATGTTGATTTTGAATGTATTTCAAAAAATCTTGAGGAAGTAAGTTCTGAGAAGAATAAACTTTCTAAAGATCTAGAAAACGTAATTTATAAGAAAAATGATTTCAAGCCTAGATCTTGTTTAAACTAAAATTTTCTGAAGACAAGAACTTTGTGATCAAACTCAAATCTAAAATATTTTTCTTGAGGAAGTGTTTGCCAAACTTTACCTTAGGTAAGGAAAATTTTGATAAAATTTATTCTCAAATTCGACCACTAAGGAATAGTTCTGGTTTTGGTTATACTAGTTCAAAACCAATTTTTAGTATCAGTTACTTTGTTCCTCAAAGTTCTCTATTCTGCACTAAGTGTCAGTGTGGTGGACATTGGGAAAATAATTGTTCTCTAAACACAACCCCGTATTTAGGTTTTCATAAATCCTATTTTTCTAAAAAGATGTGGGTGCCCAAAATTTTGTTTTCTAAGAATTCTGGATCCAAGAATGTTTAGATTCTGAAAACCTAACTTTTTATTATTTTATGTAAAATAGAGAAGGTACCAACAACAATACATGGTACATGGATAGTGGATTTTCCCATCATATGACTGGTAACAAGAACTATTTTGAAAAGATTATCAAGACGAAAGGAGGAAAAGTAAATTTCGGAGATAATACTCAGAGAGAAATTATTGGTATAGGTAACATCGTTCTTCTTCAAAAAACTTTTATTTCAAATGTTTTATTCATTAAGGGTCTTAAGAACAACCTCATTAGCATAAGTCAATTATGTGATGAAGGTTATCTTGTGAATTTTAGGAATTAAAAGTTCTTAGTACACAATTCCAAGGAGGAGTTTATTATTTCTTCCCATAGGCAAGAGAATGTTTACACACTAAACTTAGAAGACCTTAGAATCCAAGATCTACCTTTCCTTAGTGCAACAGGGGATCATTCTTGGTTATGGAATAGAAGGTTAGGTTACTGTAACCTTAAGAACATATGAAAACTTTCTATGAAAAGATTAGTTAAGGATCTACTGGAGCTTAGATTTGATTCTTGAAAAGTCTGTGACCCTTGTCAATATAGAAAGAAACATAAATCGAGTTTTAAATCATTCGTTGAAGTCTCAAATACTGATTCATTACAGTTAGTACATATGTATCTCTTTGGTCTTATACAAACTGGAGGCATTGGGGGCAAGTATGGTGTATTTGTTTTGGTTGATGATTACACTAGATTTACGTGGTTCTATTTTCTAGCAAAGAAGCCTGAATCTTTTTCGTATTTCAGAAGTTTTAGAGCCCAAGTTAAAAATGATAAAAACCTTCCATTGAAAACTATTCATAGTGATCATGGTGTAGATTTTCAAAATTATGATTTTGAAACTTTTTGTACTAGAAAAGGCATTACTCATAACTTCTCATCACCCAGAACACCTCAAAAAGATGGTGTTGTTAAAAGAAGAGATAAAATTCATCAAGAGATAACTAGAACCATGTTGAGTGAGTATTCTGTAGCCAAAAATTTTTGGGCTGAAGATGTAAGTACTAATTGTTATACTATAAATCAAGTCTTTATTAGAACTTTTATTAATAAAAATCATTATGAGTTATGGAATGGTAGAAAGCCTATACTTTCCTACTTTAAGGTTTTTGGTTGCAGGGTATTCATTCAAAATACTAAAGGTAATCTTCATAAATTCACACCAAAATTTGATGAAGGAATTTTCTTAGGCTACTCCAAAACTTCTAAGGCATATAGAGTTTTCAACAAAAACACTTGTACTGTTGAAGAGACAGTACATGTTAAATTTGATGAAACTGATCCTTTTGTTTTTATACAACCCCAACCTACATCCTCATATGTGTTTTCAAAAACTGAGTATCAACCTATGATAGAAGATCCTTCTGATAGAGAAAATTTCCACGAAGATACTTCTGAAACATTTACCCCAGAAGATTTCATACCCTATGTTGATGAACAAGTTTTACTAAACCCAAATCAGTTGTTTCTAAAGAATCATCCTAGTGATAGAATCATTGGTGATTTGAATCAACCTGTAAGGACTATAAGTTCCTTACGAAATTAAGTAAAACATCTAGCATTTCTTTCCCAATTAGAACCAAAAAAAACTGATGAAGGTTTAAGTGATGATGATTGGATAAAATCCATGCAAGATGAACTAAATGAATTCGAAAGAAATAAAGTTTGGACCTTGGTTGAAAGACCTAAATAAACTTCAGTTATTTGTGTAAAATGGGTTTTTAGGAATAAGTGTTATAACGACCCATACTTTACATACATTGTTACTACTTCAAAATTGAAGCACACTTATTACAACATATGACAAAACCGCAAAGGACCGTATAGGTATAGTGTCTTTAGAAACTGGGAAACATAAACAACTGGTTCATAAATCTTCTACAGTGTCTCCCATTTATTTCATCATATCTAGGGTCCCTTTTAGCATATTCTACTTAATATCCATCTTCCTGACCTGGGGAAAAGAAAACAATAAAAGGGTGAGCTCAAATGCTCAGCAAGGGCACATAAAGGAAATAAAAATCATATCATATCTTTATCAAAACCTGCAAAAGAGATCATAATATCTTAACATGGAATAAAACATAGAAGTGAAAATGAGATCCCCATAATAATAACATAAAACTTGAAACTTTGTGGCATGCACACATAATCATGGAAATCATTTCTTGTTAGTCATGACTCATTGCCAAGACTATCTTAGTGGACAAAGTCCCTTTCTGAACCGAGTTCACTCCTCGTTTCAGTCCTGTATCACTGAACCGAAATAACCTTCCGTTCCAGCCATGTCTATCTCATGAGATATAAAATCATTACCCAATGCATTGGAGGGAGATATAGGTCCCACCCATCTTATAATGAATCCTTTCTTATGTGTGCCACATAATCATAAAACATACATCATCGCATAACACATATAACAAAAATGGGATTCTTGAAACATCATGACATCATAAATCAATTCATATATGATAAAGGATTTCATAAACATAATTCCATCACAACATAGTCAAACCAATGTAAAAATATGGATAGAAACAGAACCCTTTATTATCTTAGATGGAAAATAATTTTGATAAAACACTTGAATTGAATTCTTGAGGAAAATATCCTTTCTTCTTCAAAAACATTTTTCCTTTCATAACATGTCATACAACTTTAAAATAAAAGAAGTTGATTAAAAATAAACTTGAAAACTTGTAAAGGAAGCTTCTTGGAAATAATGTTTTAAAAATCCATTCATGCCGTATAAGTTAAAAAAAACATTCTTCGTACTTTTGTCGGAAAAGTCAAAAAGTACCTCGTACGGAAAAACGACAAAAGATTCCTTTCATATTCTTTACTAAAAACTCACCTAAGGGTAAAATTGGATTTAAACTATTGCAAGTGTATGGAAACAATATTTCATATTGAGGGAACATGGATGTGGATGATAAAATACACCCCAGTAAATACTTACGAATAAACAACCTCGGATAAAAATAAGATTGTGATATTTCCCTTACCTTAGGTCCGATTTGCTTTGTTCGTGTCTGAAGCTCCTGTATAATGGTTTAAATAATGTTATTGACTTATTCCATAATCATACATATTGATATGATATCATATATGGTCATATTATTAGCTTCTTGTTAGTAATATTTCATTGTTACTTGTTACTCGGGTCTTTATAACTTTTTGTTCTTATGCGTGTTTTGTTGAATAAATTCTTATTCTTATCTTTAGATTATAGATAATTCATTTCCAGAATGGTATTAGTGTATTATATACCATATTCATTCATTCAATTCATTTATATAATCATTATGAAATGAAGATCATGTAGAACGAGTCGCATCACATCGTGGAGACGGTATTCCGTACGTACGCACGAGTGATGATATCGTTCCTATGATCGTGGAATTGTATTGGAGTTTATATATATATTATTTCAGTATCAATATTACTTAATAATAATCATATATAGTTACTCATTACACCATTATACCCATCCTTGTAAGGTGATGGTGGAAAATAGATTACACCACGGCGTGGAGACGGTATTCCGTACGTACGCACGCGCGGTGATTTCATTTTTTCCGTAGGATGGATAGAAGGTGAATTAGGGTTGTTTCATATTTATAATAACATATAAGTATGTAAGTAATACTGATGTTATTACTTTATCATGAAACAACTAAAGAAGAAGAAGTTGAAGAAGAAAGAAATTGAAAAGATCGGTAATGGATATTACCTCTTCTTTGGAACGCCTTTTTGAATCCTCCACTTAAGGAACTAAGATTGGTCTTTGGAGAAGACCAGGACCTCTAGGATTATTCTAGGGAAGTGGAGAATGGAAAATGGCAGTGGTTGGCCGAGCTTGAGTGCTCAAATTGGTGTGAGGAGGAGGGGGAGGAGGTGCCCTTTTATAAGGGAGGAGAGGGGCACCTTAGGAATATCTCAAAATATTATTTTATATTAAAGTCAAAATCGGTTTATAATGGTTCCAAAGGGTCTTATTTCGAAGCTAAAGTGGGGATGGGTCGAAATCCTATCAACCAATAGGATTTAGACAAGTTTAGGGTATTATTTTAACCTTATCAATTAGATTTAACTCTAAGTTAATTAATTTAACTTTTACCGTGTCTTTTTGTTTTCTTTCACTATATGGTTAATACACTTACTATAACATGCCAAACGAACCCAAAATTGTTTATTATTAATATATATATCCTTATATAAGTCATTTGGCCGAACCTTATATTTTTAGGAATAAAAGAACAATTAATAATATAATATTTTATTTAAAAACTATTTTGTGTCAATTTTGACACTATTTGATATATGATTTTTGTGAAAGTCATAACAGAATTATATGTTCGAACCAAGTTGATTAAATCAACAATAATATATCATAGTAACCTATAAAATTAGTGGAATTCATAAAAAGTCTTAAATTACATTCATTTTGGTATTTATATTATCAATTTTGTCAATATTTCATTAATAAGATAATTACTGCATCATCTTTGTGTCATAAATAAATTAAATTATTTGATGTCTAAAAATTACAAATAAAATACCATCATGTAGGAAATATTTTTAGCTTTCTAATGAATATTTACAATCGAATTTATCTTATGTATAACCCCATATTAAAAATGATTTACTTATTAAACTTTGATTTTAACTATTTTAACCCTTCTTTAAATAAATTAATAATAAATGTCCTAATCTAATCCAAGTGGGCCTAAATGGTCATATTTTATTCCTAAGTTTGTTTTTGGTCGAATTACACTTGTCCAATAGAATTAGGACATGTGTTAGGGTAATATTGATATCATATTTACCCTTAGTTACCCTATTTACTATTAACCGCGGTAAAAAGGTAAAAAGTTACTATTCACCAAAAAATTATTTTCATCTCATTGAACCACATTTTAGTCCTTGATATTAACCGTGTCTCTCGGATTTTAGAAATTCCATTCACAGAAGCGGTAAAATTAAGTTTTATGCAAAATTCAGTTTTTAACCTACCACTTAGTGGTTTCACTATTCATCAAAAATTGAAAGTTTTCAGAAAAATACCAAAATTTCACCCTAGGCTAATTTCGATATTCTGAGTCCAAAAATGAAGTCCATTTTGAAAAATAAAATTTATAAAATTTCAAAAAGTGGTTATTACTATTCATAACGGCTAGTTTTAATAGCATATTGTTGTTTAGTGAAACTCGGTATTGCGTACGACGCAAGCTATCGAGGAAGGTCGCGATTGCGTGTAAAACAAGTCAAGCAAGTGTTGCGTAGAAAAAGATTCCTTTGATAATTTATATAACATAAAAGTCTCGGGTGTTACATTCTACCCCCCTTAAAAAGAATTTCGCCCTCGAAATTCGTCACTTTGTAACAAACAGATGAGGATACTTCTCCCTCATCATATCCTCAAGCTCCCATGTAGCTTCTTCAAGTTGGTGGTTCCTCCATAAAACTTTCACCAAGCGAGTGGTCTTGTTTCGTAGGACTTTTTCGCTACGATCCAGTATCTCTATCGGCTGTTCTTCATAAGAAAGATCTTGCTCCAGCGGTACAACTTCTGAGCTGAGTACATGTGAAGGATCTGGTATGTACTTTCTCAGGAGAGATACGTGGAACACATCGTGGACTTGAGAGAGATTCGGTGGAAGCGCCAATCGGTAAGCTACCTTCCCAACACGATCCAGTATTTCAAAAGGACCGATATATCTAGGGCTCAACTTCCCCTTCTTTCCAAATCTCATAACCCTCTTCCAGGGAGATATTCGTAAGAACACTTTATCGCCCATTTCAAACTCTAGGTCTTTTCTTCGGTTGTCGGCATAACTTTTCTGTCGACTCTGAGCTGCTCTTATGTGTTGTTGAATAGATCTAACCTTTTCTGCCATTTCATCAACGAGATCAGGTCCTAATAGCTTTCTTTCCCCAACTTCATCCCATCAAGTTGGAGTCCTGCATTTCTTTCCATAGAGAGCTTCATAAGGAGCCATCTGAATACTGGAGTGAAAGCTATTATTATAAGAAAATTCCACCAAAGGTAGGTGTTGATCCCAACCTCCTTTGAAATCCATAGAGCAAGCTCTCAACATATCTTCTAGGGTTTGAATTGTTCTCTCAGACTGACCGTCTGTCTGGGGATGATAAGCAGTGCTGAAACTCAACTCTGTATCCAGAGTATGCTGAAGACTTCGCCAGAACTTCGAGGTAAATCTCGGATCCCGATCAGATATAATAGAAAGTGGTACTCCATGCAATCTTACCACTTCCTTTACATATATCCTGGCAAGCTGATCTAGAGAGAAATCCTCTCTAATAGCAATGAAGTGTGCAGACTTTGTAAGACGATCAACTATGACCCAGATAGCATTATTGCCTTTGGATGTTTTAGGAAGTCCTGTGACAAAGTCCATAGTGATGTTTTCCCATTTCCATTCGGGTATGGGTAATGGTTGTAACATCCCCTTAGACTTCTTTCTCTCAGCTTTAACTTGTTGACAAACCAAGCATCGAGAGACATATTCAGCAACATCTCTTTTCATGCCATCCCACCAGAAGTACTCTTTCAGGTCCCTATACATCTTCGTGCTTCTAGGATGAATAGAAAATGATGAACTATGAGCCTCATCCAGCAGCTCATTCTTTAATTCGGGGATGGGAGGAACGCAAACCCGATTCCTGAACTTTATTATCCCATCACAATCAAGGTTGAATTCAGGAACATTTCTCACCTTCTTTTGTAACTCGACATCTTCTTTCTGTGCCTCTTTAATCTTCACATGTATAGATGGTTGAACATTCATTTGAGAAAGATAAGATTTTTCCCCTTCCATTATAATTCCAAGATCCATCCTTTGTAAATCCATAAATATTGGATCTTTTTTGATCCTCATCATGGATAAACTAGCATGGTCTTGTCGACTTAATGCATCTTCCACCTTGTTTGCTTTCCCAGGGTGGTAATGGATTGAGCAGTCATAATCCTTAATCAGCTCCAACCATCTTCTTTGACGCATATTCAACTCCTTTTGTGTGAAAATATACTTTAAACTTTTATGATCAGTATAAATATCACACCTTTCACCATAAAGGTAATGCCTCCAAATCTTTAATGCAAAGATTACCGCAGCCAACTCCAAATCATGTGTTGGGTAATTTTGCTCATGGATTTTCAACTGTCGTGAGGCATAAGCTATCACCATATCATTTTGCATAAGAACACACCCCAATCCCTTCTTGGATGCATCACTGTAGATTACAAACCTTTCTCCACTACAAGGCAGTGTGAGCACAGGTGCACTGGATAACCTTCTTTTCAACTCCTTGAAATTCTCTTCACATTCCTCTGTCCAGACAAACTTAACTCCTTTCCGAGTCAACTTGGTGAGTGGATTAGATAATCGTGAAAAATCTTTTACAAAACGTCGATAATAACCAGCCAAACCAAGAAAACTTCGGATCTCAGTTACTGTTGTTGGTCTTGACCATCTTTCGATA
This sequence comes from Viscum album, assembly GCA_963277665.1. Taxonomy (NCBI): domain Eukaryota; kingdom Viridiplantae; phylum Streptophyta; class Magnoliopsida; order Santalales; family Viscaceae; genus Viscum; species Viscum album. The sequence continues at coordinate 384,728,402 of OY728164.1, forward strand.
ACCTCTGTTTTTGCTGGATCCACAGATATCCCCTCTTTTGAGATTATATGACCCAAAAATGCAACTTTTTGAAGCCAAAATTCACACTTGGTAAATTTGGCATAAAGCTTCTCCTTTCTCAGGGTCTTCAATATAATTCTCAAGTGATCTTCATGCTCTTCCTTGCTCTTTGAATAGACAAGAATATCATCTATAAAGACTACCACAAATTGATCAAGATAGTCTCTAAAGACTCTATTCATTAGATCCATGAAGATAGCAGGGGCATTAGTAAGACCAAATGGCATCACTATAAATTCATAGTGTCCATACCTTGTACGGAAAGCCGTCTTTGGTATATCCTCCCTTTTGACCCTTAGTTGATGATACCCTGAACGAAGATCAATCTTGGAAAAGTATTGAGCTCCGCGTAGTTGGTCAAATAAGTCATCAATGCGTGGGAGAGGATATTTGTTCTTGATAGTGATCTTGTTAAGTTCTCGATAATCAATGCAGAGTCTCATTGATCCATCTTTCTTCTTAACAAATAGAACAGGTGCTCCCCAAGGTGACGCACTAGGGCGTATGAATCCCTTATCAAGATTCTCTTGGATTTTCTTCTTCAATTCCTGCAACTCAATTGGGGCCATTCTATAAGGTGTCTTTGAAATAGGCAAAGCACCCGGTACGAGTTCTATTGAAAACTCAACTTCACGATTTGGTGGAAGACCCGGCAATTCCTCCGGAAAGACATCATCAAACTCCCGTACAATGGGCATATTCTTAATCGTGAGTTTCTCACCAACCATTTGAGATAAATAACCTTCATTTAGTGGAATCAATACCCATAAGATGGAAGAAATTTCCACTGGAAGGTTATGTTCATCCTTGCATTGATAGACGATCGTAGATTGATCTGGAATATGAAATGTGACTTCCCTTCTTTGGCAATCGATATGAGCTCTATGTAGAGAAAGCCAATCCATGCCAAGAATCACATCAAATTCCACTAAAGGAAGGATCACAAGATTTGCAGGAAGCACTTTCCCACAAACTTCGATCGGAGAAGAATTATAAACTTCTGATGCGATTGATGTTCCATTAGGTGTTGTCACAGCTAACTCAACATCTAATTGTTGAGGTAATACGGTGATACCCTTAGAAAATTTTTCAGAAATAAAAGAGTGGGTGGATCCAGAATCAAATAAAACATTTGCTACTTTAGAGTGGATGGTAAGTGTACCTTTCACCACATCGTTATCGTACTCCACCTCGCTGATAGAAATTGCATGTGACTTTCCTTTGTCTTTAGCCTTAAGAGTTTGTTGACGTCGACCATCATCATCAAACCTTGGATTTGGGCATTGATTGGCATAATGCCCCATCTCCTTGCACTTGAAACATTGAAGTGTAGCAGGTTCATTCTGTGTATCCCTTCCTTTGTTTGCATCATTAGACATCTTCTTCCCATTATCACGGCATTCAAATGCCCGATGACCTTCCTTTCCACATTTAAAACATTTACTTGTCCCTTTAAGACAACTCCCTCCATGTTTCTTTCCACACTTTGAGCATAAGGGAAAGTTCATCTTCTTTTCCGTGTGCTCTTTAGATTTTTCTTTGAATTCCATCTTCCTCTTCTTATCAAACCCATGTGACTGATGGGTTACTCCAATCTCCATCTCGACTTTGAGAGCACATCGAACGATTTCCTCGTAGCTATTGAAGTCCCTTATGGCTAATGCCCTTCGAAGACTTGGTTTTAAGCCACTAAAGAATCGATCGATCTTACTCTCAGGTTGGATAATAATACCAGAAGCGTACCTTGCAAGTCTTGTAAAATTTGCTTCATAGGTACCAACAGATTCATCATCCCTTTGCTTCAGTTCAAGGAACTCTTTCTCCATCTTTTTTCGGAGAATACGAGGGACGTACTTATTGAAAAATAAGTTCTTGAACTCGTCCCATTCCATAGACTCAATTTCATCCCTTTGCCTTGTATTCTTAACAAGATTCCACCATTGATCAGCATCTCCTTCCAAACGATACACTGCTAGGATGACTTTATCATGCTCAGAACATTGAAGAACTGAAAATATCTTTTCAGTAGTACTAATCCATTGTTCAGCAACTAATGGATCAGTAGACCCGCTGAAAGAAGGTGGACGCTGCCTCATGAAGGATTCAACAGAATGTTGCTCCCTCCTTTGTTCGTTTGGAAATCCTGCATGATTCATAGCTTGAGAAAGTTGTGTGAGCATGGCTACAAGATTTTGCATTCCAGCTCCCATATCGTTTGGTTGCTCAGGGGGACAATCATTGCATTGCCCATCGCATTCCGCATTAACACGGTTCCTTCGGGTTCCAGCCATTGACTAAAACCAAGAAGAATAGTGTGAGCAACACTAATTATAATAGGAAACCACATAATTCAAGAATAAAATTTTCATGCTTAAGGTCTTATCCTAGGTTATTCAAGGCCATTTCTAAAACACTAAGATTGTGTTCTATGCTTAGACTTATCCTTAGGGTTCTTACTAAGGCTTTCACATCCTAGTTTCCAAAGGTTGACTATACCTTTCCTCTGATACCAACTATAACGACCCATACTTTACATACATTGTTACTACTTCAAAATTGAAGCACACTTATTACAACATATGACAAAACCACAAAGGACCGTATAGGTACAGTGTCTTTAGAAACTGGGAAACATAAACAACTGGTTCATAAATCTTCTACAGTGTCTCCCATTTATTTCATCATATCTAGGGTCCCTTTTAGCATATTCTACTTAATATCCATCTTCCTGACCTGGGGAAAAGAAAACAATAAAAGGGTGAGCTCAAATGCTCAGCAAGGGCACATAAAGGAAATAAAAATCATATCATATCTTTATCAAAACCTGCAAAAGAGATCATAATATCTTAACATGGAATAAAACATAGAAGTGAAAATGAGATCCCCATAATAATAACATAAAACTTGAAACTTTGTGGCATGCACACATAATCATGGAAATCATTTCTTGTTAGTCATGACTCATTGCCAAGACTATCTTAGTGGACAAAGTCCCTTTCTGAACCGAGTTCACTCCTCGTTTCAGTCCTGTATCACTGAACCGAAATAACCTTCCGTTCCAGCCATATCTATCTCATGAGATATAAAATCATTACCCAATGCATTGGAGGGAGATATAGGTCCCACCCATCTTATAATGAATCCTTTCTTATGTGTGCCACATAATCATAAAACATACATCATCGCATAACACATATAACAAAAATGGGATTCTTGAAACATCATGACATCATAAATCAATTCATATATGATAAAGGATTTCATAAACATAATTCCATCACAACATAGTCAAACCAATGTAAAAATATGGATAGAAACAGAACCCTTTATTATCTTAGATGGAAAATAATTTTGATAAAACACTTGAATTGAATTCTTGAGGAAAATATCCTTTCTTCTTCAAAAACATTTTTCCTTTCATAACATGTCATACAACTTTAAAATAAAAGAAGTTGATTAAAAATAAACTTGAAAACTTGTAAAGGAAGCTTCTTGGAAATAATGTTTTAAAAATCCATTCATGCCGTATAAGTTAAAAAAAACATTCTTCGTACTTTTGTCGGAAAAGTAAAAAAGTACCTCGTACGGAAAAACGACAAAAGATTCCTTTCATATTCTTTACTAAAAACTCACCTAAGGGTAAAATTGGATTTAAACTATTGCAAGTGGATGGAAACAATATTTCATATTGAGGGAACATGGATGTGGATGATAAAATACACCCCAGTAAATACTTACGAATAAACAACCTCGGATAAAAATGAGATTGTGATATTTCCCTTACCTTAGGTCCGATTTGCTTTGTTCGTGTCTGAAGCTCCTGTATAATGGTTTAAATAATGTTATTGACTTATTCCATAATCATACATATTGATATGATATCATATATGGTCATATTATTAGCTTCTTGTTAGTAATATTTCATTGTTACTTGTTACTCGGGTCTTTATAACTTTTTGTTCTTATGCGTGTTTTGTTGAATAAATTCTTATTCTTATCTTTAGATTATAGATAATTCATTTCCAGAATGGTATTAGTGTATTATATACCATATTCATTCATTCAATTCATTTATATAATCATTATGAAATGAATATCATGTAGAACGAGTCGCATCACATCGTGGAGACGGTATTCCGTACGTACGCACGAGTGATGATATCGTTCCTATGATCGTGGAATTGTATTGGAGTTTATATATATATTATTTCAGTATCAATATTACTTAATAATAATCATATATAGTTACTCATTACACCATTATACCCATCCTTGTAAGGTGATGGTGGAAAATAGATTACACCACGGCGTGGAGACGGTATTCCGTACGTACGCACGCGCGGTGATTTCATTTTTTCCGTAGGATGGATAGAAGGTGAATTAGGGTTGTTTCATATTTATAATAACATATCAGTATGTAAGTAATACTGATGTTATTACTTTATCATGAAACAACTAAAGAAGAAGAAGTTTAAGAAGAAAGAAATTGAAAAGATCGGTAATGGATATTACCTCTTCTTTGGAACGCCTTTTTGAATCCTCCACTTAAGGAACTAAGATTGGTCTTTGGAGAATACCAGGACCTCTAGGATTATTCTAGGGAAGTGGAGAATGGAAAATGGCAGGGGTTGGCCGAGCTTGAGTGCTCAAATTGGTGTGAGGAGGAGGGGGAGGAGGTGCCCTTTTATAAGGGAGGAGAGGGGCACCTTAGGAATATCTCAAAATATTATTTTATATTAAAGTCAAAATCGGTTTATAATGGTTCCAAAGGGTCTTATTTCGAAGCTAAAGTGGGGATGGGTCGAAATCCTATCAACCAATAGGATTTAGACAAGTTTAGGGTATTATTTTAACCTTATCAATTAGATTTAACTCTAAGTTAATTAATTTAACTTTTACCGTGTCTTTTTGTTTTCTTTCACTATATGGTTAATACACTTACTATAACATGCCAAACGAACCCCAAATTGTTTATTATTAATATATATATCCTTATCTAAGTCATTTGGCCGAACCTTAGATTTTTAGGAATAAAAGAACAATTAATAATATAATATTTTATTTAAAAACTATTTTGTGTCAATTTTGACACTATTTGAAATATGATTTTTGTGAAAGTCATAACAGAATTATATGTTCGAACCAAGTTGATTAAATCAACAATAATATATCATAGTAACCTAGAAAATTAGTGTAATTCATAAAAAGTCTTAAATTACATTCATTTTGGTATTTATATTATCAATTTTGTCAATATTTCATTAATAAGATAATTACTGCATCATCTTTGTGTCATAAATAAATTAAATTATTTGATGTCTAAAAATTACAAATAAAATACCATCATGTAGGAAATATTTTTAGCTTTCTAATGAATATTTACAATCGAATTTATCTTATGTATAACCCCATATTAAAAATGATTTACTTATTAAACTTTGATTTTAACTATTTTAACCCTTCTTTAAATAAATTAATAATAAATGTCCTAATCTAATCCAAGTGGGCCTAAATGGTCATATTTTATTCCTAAGTTTGTTTTTGGTCGAATTACACTTGTCCAATAGAATTAGGACATGTGTTAGGGTAATATTGATATCATATTTACCCTTAGTTACCCTATTTACTATTAACCGCGGTAAAAAGGTAAAAAGTTACTATTCACCAAAAAATTATTTTCATCTCATTGAACCACATTTTAGTCCTTGATATTAACCGTGTCTCTCGGATTTTTGAAATTCCATTCACAGAAGCGGTAAAATTAAGTTTTATGCAAAATTCAGTTTTTAACCTACCACTTAGTGGTTTCACTATTCATCAAAAATTGAAAGTTTTCAGAAAAATACCAAAATTTCACCCTAGGCTAATTTCGATATTCTGAGTCCAAAAATGAAGTCCATTTTGAAAAATAAAATTTATAAAATTTCAAAAAGTGGTTATTACTATTCATAACGGCTAGTTTTAATAGCATATTGTTGTTTAGTGAAACTCGGTATTGCGTACGACGCAAGCTATCGAGGAAGGTCGCGATTGCGTGTAAAGCAAGTCAAGCAAGTGTTGCGTAGAAAAAGATTCCTTTGATAATTTATATAACATAAAAGTCTCGGGTGTTACAAGTGTGATGAAAATGGAATCATTGTAAGAAATAAAGCTAGATTAGTTGCTAAAGGATATAATCAACAAGAAGGAATAGACTATGAAGAAACCTATGCTCTAGTAGCTAGACTTCAATCTATTCGTATTTTACTTTCCTTTGCAGCATTCTTCAACTTTAAAATTTTTCAAATGGATGTGAAATGTGCTTTCCTTAAAGGTTATGTTCAAGAGGAAGTTTTTGTTGAACAAACTCTTTGGTTTAAAGATACAAAACATCCTGGTCATGTTTTTAGACTTACCAAAGATTTGTATGGCCTTAAACAAGCCCCTCGATCCTTGTATGATAGACTTATAGGATTTTTTCTTCAAAATAACTATGTTAAGGGAAATGCAGATCCAACTCTTTTTATAAAGAAAGATAATAAAATTATTTTGATTGATCAAAATTTTGTTGATGACAATATATTTGGTTCAACTCAGCAATCTTTAACTGATTCCTTTAGGGATTTAATTAAATATGAGTTTGAAATGAGTATGATGGGTGAGTTAACATTTTTCCTTGGTTTTCAAATTTCTAAAAAACTAGAAAGAATCTATATATCCCAATATAAGAATATTAAAGATATTCTCAAAAAGTATGGATATAAAATCACTAAGAGTATAAGTACTCCCATTGGTACCTCAAACACACTTGATCTTGATGAAGATGGGAAACCAGTAGATCAAACATATTTTATAGGTATGATAGGAAGATCACTTTACATGATAGCTAGTCATCCAGATTTAATGTTTTCTATATGCTTATGTGCAAGATATCAATCCAATCTTAAGGAATCTCACTTAAAGGCAGTGAAAATAATTTTTTTCTATATAATGGGAACCATAGATTTAAGACTCTTTTATACCTCTGGAAATGATTTTGTTTTAAATTTTTTTTCAGATGCTGACTTTGGTGGATGTATAATGGATAGAAAGAGTACATACGGAACTTGTCATTTATTAGGAGATTCATTAGTTTCTTGGTCATTAAAGAAGAAACACTCAGTAGCACTTTCCACAGTTGAAGCTGAATATGTAGTAGCTGGAAGTTATTGTGCTCAAGTGTTATGGATGCAACACACACTCACAGACTATGGTATGAGTTTTACCAAAAACACAAATTCTGTTTGATAATACTAGTGCCATTTCCCTTAGTAAAAACTCTGCACATCACTCTCGTGAAAATCACATAGATATCAGGCATCACTTTCTTAGGGATCACACACTAAAAGAAGATAGCATTCTTCAATTTATCGGAACGCGAGATCAACTTGCTGAAATTTTCACAAAATCTTTACCCTCCTATATATTTGAATACATTAAACAAAAGTTAGGAATGATAATTGTAAGTTAATCTTCCTCATTAACTTCATGTTGAACCAATATCCTTACAGTAACAAACTCCTTTTCATGGGGGGGTACATTTGTTTGAAATTTTTTCATATATTTCATAATGGAGTTTTTCATATTTTTCATAATGAAGTTTTTCATATTTTTTGTAATGAAGTTTTTCATATTTTTCGTAATGAAGTTTTTCATATTTTTCGCATTGAGGTTTTTCATATTTTTTGTAATGAAGTTTTTCATATTTTTTATAATGAAGCTTTTCATATTTTTCGTAAAAAAAAATTTCATATTTTTTATAATGAAGTTATTCGAGTTTTTCGAAATGAATTTATTCAAGTTATTTGTATTATAGTCTTTCAAGTTTTTTTTCATAATGAAAATTCTCATACTTGAAATTTTCGTAATGAAAATTTTCATACTTGAAATTTTCATAATTGAAATTCTCCTACTTAAAATTTTCATAATGGAAATTCTCATACTTAAAATTTTCATACTGGAAATTTTCAGATTTGAAATTTTCGTAATGGAAATTCTCGTACTCGAAATTTTCGTAATGGAAATTTTTGTACTTAAAATTTTTGTAATGAAGTTTTTCGTACTGAAGATTTTCCTAATGAATATTTTTGTAATGGAAATTTTTGTAATGAAGATCTGTGTACACAATTTATTTTTCATAATCAAGTTTTTTTTGGAATCTAAAGTCCTCCAAGAAGAATTTTCCTCAATACAAATAATTATCCTGAAAATATGAAAGGTATGTTTCTTTCTTGAGTTTTCGTAATAACATTTTACTTGCTGTTAGTTTACTTTGTTTTTTAAAATTTCTCATATTCTAGTTTCCTTAAATCTGAATATTTTTTTTCCTTTAAAAACCTCAAAAGATCAGTTTCTACCAAATTTTTCCTACAGCTATAATTTCAACCGTCAGATCAGATCTGAAGAATTATCAGCCATTGGATTGAAATGGGAAGATGAACCGTCACTTAAACACCAATAAAAAGGGGACCCCTGATGGTTTTCCCACATCAATTCTCAAGCTTGTGCGTGTCGAAGCTTTGTCCCTCTACAAAAGCCCATTCTGAATTCTTCAGAAGTGCTCAAGTTTGAATATCTGCAGAAGTCCCTTCTCAAGATATGTCTACTGTTAAGCCGATTTCAGAGTGGCAAATATACAGGGAGAGGTTGGTATATTCGAACATCTTGAATAAGTATAACTCTATTATCTCTAAGAACATCAAGCTCAATGGATGGTAAAGTGTAGTTATTTCAAAGACAGGAGCTCAGGATGTTGTGTATCTGGATTTGCTGATAGAATTGCATGAATCAGCTTGTTTCTTTAAGGAAGATGGTAGAGAAAAAATTTCCTTCAAGAGTTTTGGAAAAACATATGCTTTATCTTAGACTAAGGCAGCCAGCTTAGTTGGAGTTCCATATGAAGGGGAAGCCAAGTTTTCCTCCCACAATATACCAGATGTTCAAGGGAATTTTGTAAAGGTGAAGGATATGCAATGTCTTGGACTTACAGATGTCTAAACTGAAAAAATTGATCATATATCTACTAACAATCTGATCCTAGAGTTATGGGTTCGGGGTCTTATCATACCGAGAAAGGGTAACAAGGGCACTCTTAAAAAAAGTGATATGTATATCTTAGATTTTTTGGTAAATCTAAGGAAAATCAATCTGATGAAACATATTCTCATTATGATTGAGAATATCAAGAATGGGAATCTGAGAGCTCATATTATCATGTATCATGCCCTACTTTCCAATTTGATAGTTCGGTGTCATGAATCTTTCAAGATCCCTTGCAGTTCCAAGCCGAGGAATTGCAATGTGATGCTAATCAGTGATGATACCCTCGAGAGAATGAAGGTTGGTTTCTCTAAGTAGTCAAGTGAATTTCATGATCTACCAGAGGATAAGGCAGAAGCCATTCTGAAAAATTCTGAAGAGGTTGAACCATCAAAGAAGTCTGGGAAGAAAAGAAAGTTGAAGGAAGTAGAAGCTGAAGGTGAAACTCCTAAAGCTAAGGAAGTTCAATCCGTACCTCCAAAGCCTAAGAAACAGAAAGCCTATCCAGATGAGGTAGTTGCCAAATATAGGGAGGATAAGAAGAATCGGAAGGAAGGGGAGCCACAGTTTGGCCTAGACCCTGCAGAGGACAAATATTTGAAAGAAAAAGCTGCTGATAAGCTTGAGAAGCAAGCCAAAGAAAAAAAATCTTAAGAAGAAGATGTATGAGGTAGAGATTTTCCAATCTATTTTGAAGGCTACTAAAGATTAATCTGAGAATATTCTCGTACCGGAAACTTTCATATTAGAACAATTACCTGAGACCCCGGGAAAGAAGTACACGTCTTTGAAAAAATCCAAAGAGAAGGATGTTGAAAAGGAAGTTGTGGAAGAAGTACAAGGAGCTGAAAGCACTGAAGATACATCTGATATGATAAAGCAAGTATAAGACTTTCATGAGAAGGAAATTTCTTTCGAAAAGTTATAAATTCGGGCTTCCCAAGCCGGATCTTCAAGACTTGCTACTCCTAGAGTTGATGAGAAGGGTGAAGAAGATGAAGTGAACAAGTTATCTAAGGAAGAGAGTCATAATCATGAATTCATTCTTCATGAAGACATTGAGGCTGGAGCTGAGAAGGAAAAATTTGATGAAGATAAGATTGTCCAATTATCTGAGAGTGATCATGAATCTCCAGATGAGGAAGTAGTTCCAAAAACTGACAAGGGGAAACAAGTGTTTGTTGATACCCCAAAAAAATAAATTTTGAGGAAGAAGGAAGATGGTGGAACTTCTAAGGGGAAGCTAGTTGAGCTAGAATAAGAACCATCACAAAAAAATGTCTGATTCGGAGTCATCAACTTTGGGACATGATTTTGTCGTTCAGTCCCTGAAGAAGCTAGTGGGCACCATTCCAATCTTTCCTAAAATTGACTCTAGATGCCAGATGATCCAGAATAGCATGAATCAGAAATCAGACTCTATATCCATGTTGATGGATAGATGTGTAAAGGTTGAGGCCGAACACAAGAATTTCATTATCAATTATGAAGCCCATAGAAATTTTTTCAAGAAAATGACAAATTGGTCGAAGAAGATTGTTGAAGACTTGAGAGAGCTTGATCAATTTCAAGAAGATGTCAAGGAATCTTTTGATATCGAAGACACCAAAATCAAGGATCTTACAAATAGCTTTTAGGAAAAGATAAATATTGAGAAGAACACTCAGATCCAGGATGTCAAAGATCTGAATGGGATGCCGAATTTTGTTGTCCAAAGCTAGAAAACAAAAAGGGATCTTGAGATCGATGTTGAATAAAAGCTTGTAAAACAAGAGGACTTGCTGAAGGATCAGGAAGAGGCCCTGAAGGCTCAAGATGATATGATCAGAGCCTTAGAAAATCAAGCATAGGAGGATCACAAAGAACTAAAGAAGCTAAAAACCATTGTGAAGAAGCTGATACCAAAGGAAAAAAGAACCAAAATAGATCCAAATCCGATCTTTTGTTGTATCTGTTTTTCCTTGTACAAATTCTTCCAATCATAATGAAATTATGGTTTCTTGTTTTTCTTGGATGTTTGTACTAATATTTCAGGTACCATATTTCTTTTATATTCCCTAAATTTCTTTTTGAGAATCACAAAGGGGGATAAAGGAAAAATAATTTCACGTAAAGAATAAATATCCCTATCTAAGGGGGAGTTTATTTAAGGGGGAATTCTCATTATGAATATTTCCACATTCAAATAAAAACTCTCATTATAGAAATCTAGAATACGATCCTTAGTGTTCCAAATCCTAAGGGGCAGTTAGTCATATTAACCGGTTTTTATATATAAAGAAAGATAAGTTTTATTTTCAATGTCTAGAAAATTTTTCCTTTTATTCTTTCTCGTAAGGATGTTTGTGCTTTCCAAAAAGGGGGATATTTTTTATTCAATAAGTTTTTCCTTATGACTTTTCCATTCCTTCATACTATGGGGAGATTGTAAGTCAATAAGGTTTTCTTATGAATTTACAATTCCCTCTTGTTTTGAAAATCACAAACACCTTATCTTAATGAAAATTTCTTTTTACCCTGAGTTTTACTTCTATAAGGAAAAACTTCATTCCCCAAGTAAATTTATCCTTATATGATTTCATTTCTCATATCATAATTTTTATAAGTGTAAAATTCGGATTTAAACCAAAACCTCATAATCCTATAAATACCTATGATATGAAGCATTCTGTTTTTAAAATCCAAATTCTCAGAATTCTGGTTATGAACACTTCTAAGTTCTGACTCCGAATTCTGTATCATAATTATGGTTATGAACTCTCATGAGTTCTAACTCCGAATTCTGAATTAGAATTCTAGTTACAAACTCTCATGAGTTCTAACTCCGAATTTTGAATCAGAATTCTGGTAACAAACTCTTTTAAGTTCTGACTCCGAATTCTGATTATGAATTCTGGATACGAACTCTTATGAGTTCTAATTCAAAATTCTGATTACAAATCATGGATATGAACTTTCTGTGTTTTGAATCCAAATTCTGATTACGAATTATGGATATGAACTTTCTGAGTTCTGACTCCGAATTCTCTGAATACAGACTCCGAACTCTTATGAGTTATGACTCTGAATTCTCATGAACTCTGACTCTGAACTTTGAAAGTCCTGGTTCTGAATTCTTGTGAATCCAGACTCTGAATTTCCTTGAAATTCAGTCTCTGGAATTCTATATAATTTAAGTTCAAAATTCCTAGAAAACAAAATCCGAATATCCTTGTATTATAGACTCTTAATTCAATTTTGGTTAGACTCTGAAATTTCATTTCATTACATTCCAAATATCAGAATTTAGTCATACTTACAATTGTTTTGTTATAAAATGATGCCATGCTTTCAGTTACTCACTAACTGTTGTTTGAGTGACATGTGTATAGGTACCTACGAAATTCAAGGAAAAATATGAACATTGGAGGAGGGAGCTGACCGTTGAAGCCATGCCTATAAATAAGAGCTCATTCGAAAGAGCTCAATACATTTTGACACACTTTAGCTTTAACTTTTGACAAATTGTTGCTGAAGTGAATTCTAGAGAGAGAGGCTCTTATGAAATCCCAGGCTTTGTGCAGAAAGTTTTAAACTGCTTGTTCAAACATTGCTTCCTGCAGAATTTCTTTGGGCAACTCTGGTTATTGTTGTGTACAATCGAGGGCTTCCAAGGATAGGAAGACAGAGGTGCCAAGTTGAGGGCTTCCTTGCTTAGTAATACAGAGGTGTCTATTGCCTTGAAGTTGAGGGATTGCGGGGGATAGCAAGACAGACTCCGATCTTCGTATCGAGGGCTTACCCTGGTGTGGGTAAGACAGACTTTCTTGAATGTATAAATCAAGGGACCTTTATCCAAGGTTGTTGGATACCCTTCTATTTGGGATAAAAAAGTTACTACTTGTTACTCGTTTTACATTTTTTCCACTGTATTTGTATTGTTAAGGAAAGTATAACTATCTTATACTTCCTTATACTAATACTCTGATTTAGTCAGATTCTATATTCTTTAAGGTAGAATCATAGTTTTTGTAACCATTTTTTAAGTTTTATTTCTGGAATCACTTTTCTGAAATCAGACAAGTTATTAGAACGTAGAGGTGTTGTGAATTTTGGTTATGCAAAATTTCCTTAGGAATTTTTAAAGTATACAATTCACCCTCCCCCTTCTTTTATTTGAGCATCTCATTATTACATATTCAATCCTACAGTTAATAAATTTGGATATGATCTATCCATGATCAAAGTAAGAGGACTAAAAATAAAAAATCCAAACATACATGAAAAACAAAGCAGTTATTGCTCAAAACATGACTTTAACGTGAAATTGTTGATAAAAGGGTAATAAAAGGTCATAAGAAAGTCATATGTGGTATTATATATATTATTATGGTTATTTAACATATTTATAATAAACCTATATTTATTATAAAGTATTTTTGAATGTGTATAAAGTAATTAAAGACTTGAGGTAAGGGATTGTTGTCTCAATTTGCTTTCCTTGAGGCATATATTATGTTATTCAAATATCTTATTTTATGAGGTGTATATACAGCCAATTTTACTTGTAATATCATTAATATATTTATTATCATGGTATTTTTGTTTTATTTAATTTTATTCATTCATGGTTCTTATAATTTAATGTTACCAAAGTGGTAAATATTTTATATCCTGATCTATTTGTTTATCGGGAGTGTTTGTGATTATATTTCTAGGGATGAAATATTACAATACTTTTCTAAATAAACTCATGGAATTTATTCTCATATGGTTATTTCATGAGAATATATTTTTCCCTTTCATTTTCCTATATTTATGTACTCGATTGTTCAAAATAGTTTTTTTAAGAAAAAAATTGCCTTTATTTATCTCTTTAGTCAAAAACATGTCTTTCATCCAAAACAAAGTTTTGTAAAAAAATTTCCAAAAATGTTTTTAACATTATTACAATTATTAATTAAATAAATTATTTCCCATGTTTTACTTTTTACGAAATATTTTGAAAGGAATCCCCATTTCATCCTCCAAACAATGCTTGTATGGATTTTACCAAAGATGTGAAGGGAGTATTTGTTTTAACGGGCATGACATGAATGAAATTTCCCTCCATCATAGACCTTATTTTATTTTAGGATTAATTTTTAAGTTTTAAAGTTATTTTGAAAGAAAATTATTTTCAAAATTATTTATGAATTTTTAGTTTCAAAAAGTTGTTTTTAAAGAAAATTTATCTTTCTTCAAAAATGTTCCAAGTGATTTATCTTTCAAAACCATTCCAAATCTAAGATGACATCACTTGATGCAATTTATTATTTTATAGGTATATTAATTATGGTTGCCATTATTATTATTTATTTTAATAGTTTATGATGAAAATATGTTTATGAAACTCAATTCTCTTCTAAGGGTTATACCATGATAAAATTATTATGAAACCTGCTTCATTATCCATGGGTTATGAAATTATGGAATGATGAAATGATTATAAAACTTTTCTATTTTACATAGGTTTTGATATGATGAACTATTTATGAATATCATTTATTTAATTGGGTATTATATTATGAATAGTTTTTGATCTTTTGGCACACATATATATTATTTTCATTATGTAAATATTGGGACATATATCTACCTCCAATGATTTTGGAAAATATTTATATCTCATGTGATAGGTAGGACTAGAATAGGGAGTGAACGCAGTTCAATAATATACTTTGTTCACTATGATAGCTTTGGGAGTGAACCTTGACTACTATGATGGTTTGGGGAGTGAACCCATTCCACTTTGAGATCCTTGGTAGTGATCCATGACTAATATGGAAATGATTTTCTATGCTTATGTGTATGCCATAATTCCATGTATTATGCTATTGTTATGATCTAATGGATCATGTTATTTGATTTATTTATGATTCATGTGTTATGAACTTCTAATCTTTATGTTGTGACTCAAGATTATTATCATTGATATGCATGTTATGGTATTCAAATTTAATGCTCATGTTATCGTACCCTTACAGAGCATCTGATCTCACCCTTTCTTCTGTTTTATTTTCCTCAAATTATGAAGAAAAGTTTTAGTAGGGTATGTTTGTTAAGATTAATAAAGGCGGAGATATTTTGGGGATATTTTGAAGATATTTCAAAAAATTAGAATATTGTGTACCTAGTATCCATAGACACTAAACTATTATAGTCCTTAGTAATGTGTTTGTGTAATTTATTGAATATTCATCTAAAAATACCTAATATCTATGTAAGAAAATTTGGGGTTTCTATAGTTGATATCAAAGGAAAGGTTTAGTTAACCTTTAAAAAGTAGGATTGGAAAAATTTAGTGACATACCTATGGCTATTTCTAAGTATATTTCTAGGTATAAAACTAAGGATAAGTCTAAGGATGATTTAATGTATAGGAAAATTTCGTTGAATTTTTGTAAAGGATAGAGTGAGTGGTTTCAAAAGAATTACATCCATGTTTGGATACTACAAGTGGATGTGGCTCCCCAATATAGGTGCATGGGGGTAATAAATCCAAAAAGGGCACATCGATCTAGACTCGATCATTACCTAGTGTATGAAAATAGCCTCGTTTCACACCTTGTTTGACACTCCTAGGGAATATGATTCATAAATTCAAAAACTATTTATGAACCATTATGAGGGATTTGAATAATAACCATGAATGAACTAGGTTAAAACTAAAGTATCATATATTAAAAAGAAGTTTTCATGATTTAGAAAACCATTAAGTAATTGTTCAGGATTATGAAATTTCCCACTATGATTATTGTTACTTACACTATGCTTTTTGGTGTAAGTCAATGGTTGGAACCTAAAGGAACAATGTTAATGATGAGTGTGATAGTAAATTAAATTATTTCCTCCTGGGCATCCAAACCTTATGGGATATGGAATGAAAAATTTCATTTCTATGTTCACACAACTTTCTTAAGATATTAATCATGACGGACTTAAAAATGAACAAAGGAGGGAACAAAATTCTATTTAGTCCTTCATGAGGTAGCTTCCACCTTATTTTAGTGGGTATTATGATCCACAAGTTTCTAAATAATGGATCAGAACCACTAAAAATTTATTTTCCATTCTCTAGTGTTCAAAACATGAAAAAATTCATTTTTCTTGTCTACAATTTGGAAGGTTGAGTGGATCAATGGTAGAATATTATCAAGAAAATGAGGAAATATGAGGAAATTGACTCCATAAATTGGGATGTGTTTAATAACTTACTTTTTAAAAAGTACATTCCCCTTTTTTTACAAATATTGAAGAAGATATACTTGATCTAAATAAAAATAATTTTGACTTCGTTGGTACCTATGAGGAAAATTTTACAATACTTTCAAGGTAAACTTTTGGTATTATCATACAACCTAAAATTAAGGTTGATCGATTTGTAGTGGCTTAAAACAAAGTCTCTGAAAGGGATTATTCATAAGAGACTTAGGTATCTATGAAGACATTTTTTAGTATGTTATCAAGGTGTAAATGGATGTTGGAGTTTCATATAAAATTTCATGGTTTTTATAAGTAGAGAAAAATGGAATTCAAAGAAAAATATAAAAACCCTAGAGAGAAGAAGATGAATTTTACTTTATGATAAAAGTGTGGGAAGAAACAAGGAGGAAATTCTCTTAAGGGGAATATTAAATGTTAAAATTGTATAAGGGAAGTTCATCGAGAAATTTATTTCTGAATTGATGGGAATAATTTAGATAATAATGTGAAAAGAGAGAAACCTATACAGAATTCACCACACACACTCCAATGTTTCAAATTCAATGAGTATGGGCACTACACTAACCATTGACCAAATCAAAAGGTTAATATTGATGATGTACTTCAGCAGAATCTTAATCTGAGAGATAAAGGAAAATATCAGGATATCATTATTTATGATAAGGGTTGTAATGATTATGGGGTGAAAGGTATACTTACCATCCACTCTAGAACTTTTGATGTATTATTTGACTCTATATATCCCCATTATTTCATGTCTGGATAGATTTCTAAGGGTATCATGATTATAACAAAACAATTAGATATAGAATTAGAAGTAAAAACCATATAATAGTATAATGATTTCATCTTATAACTATGATTTCTCTTCGATTGATGTTGGTGGGAACGTGATTTCTACAAATCTTTCCATTCTTCCTCTGGTTGAATTTGATGTTATATTAGGCATGAATTAGCTTTCTCTACATAAAACCCACATCATTTTTTTTGCGGAAGGTAGGTAAAATTTTATATCCTAAACCAGCCTATGATCATATATAATTATAATGATAAATATAAAATTCTTATGGAAATCACTTACAATGTATGGTTTTGATACCTATTAAAGAGGGGAATTTGTCTCAAATGGTTGGGGAGAAACTCAAAATCAATGAAATGTCTATTATGTGGGAGTTTTTTTATGTATTTTTAGAATTTTTTCCTATAATTACACCCAAAAAATGAATTTCAACTCTCAATAGAACCCATACCTAGTGTCACACCAATTTCAAATACTCTCTACATAATGGCCTCAATTGAGTTGCAGGAATATAAAATACAACTCTAGGAGAAAATTGACATGGGATTCATTCATCCAAGTGTGTCACATTTGGATGCACCTATTCTTTTTTTTAAATAAATATGGATAAATTTGACTTTGAATTGATTATCAGGAGCTGAACAAGATCATGATCAAGAACAAGTATCTTATACCCTATATTTATGACCTATTTGATAAATTGTATAGAGCTCAATAATTTTCCAAGATTGAACTTCATTTTAGATATCATTAATTGAGGGTAAAGAAGGATGATATTCCCAAGATAGTATTCCAGAAAAGGTATGGATACTATGAATATATATTGATTCCATTTGGTCTTAATAATGCCCCTGTTATCTTCATTGATTTAATGAATAGAGTCTTTAGACATTACCTTGATCAGTTTGTGGTGGTCTTTATAGTTGATATTCTTATCTATTTAAAGATAACGTAATAGAATAAAGATCACTTGATAATTGTACTAAATACCATAAGTAATGATAATATATATAAAAAATTTACAAAATTTCAATTTTGGATACTAAAAGCTTCATTTTTGGGTCATATAATCTTAAGATATGGTATATCAATAGATCCATCAAATACAGAAGCAATTAAATGTTTCCCTAGACCAACCACAATTACTGAGATCCATATTTTTCTTTGTTTATATGGATATTATCAATTATTTGGGGATATTTTGTTAGGAATATCTAATCCACTCACCAAGTTAACTCGTAAGGTAGAAAAGTTCCTATAGACATATAAATGTGAGGAGAATTTTAAGGAACTGAAGAGAAGATTAGTGAACACACCAGTGATGACATTACCCTATAGTGAATAAGAGTGTGTAAAATATAATGATGTATTAAAGAAGAATTTTGGATGTGTTATCAAGGATATTAAATGGTTATAGATCATTCCTCATAAAAATTGAAGGTTCATGAGAAAAATTACCTAACTTGTGATTTAGAGTTATATGTGGTAATTTTTTCAATAAAGATATAGAGGAATTATTTTTATGAAGAAAAGTGTGATATATATACCAATCACAAAAATTTAAAGTATATATTTACATATAAGGATTTGGAAACGTAACAGAGAAGATTTTTAGAGATGATTAAAGACTATAACATATCAATACATTAACACCCTATGAAAGTGAACAAGGTGGTTGATGCCTTGAGTCAAAAGGATAATGCCATATTATCCATGATGAGAATCACAAAAGATCCAATATTTTTAGATATTCAAAGGATGAATCTAGAAATCTTGAATAAATGGAATAAATATTATCTTACTCAATTCAATGTACAACCATTTATCTAAGTAAAGATTAAAGAGCCACGGAAGGAAGACACTTAGCTGCAAAAGAAGGTTTGAAAAGTTCTTAAATTTAAGCATGTTCATGATAGAAGGATAAGGCTCAGGATTTTTTTATACATTCTATACAAAACCATAATTGAAGAAGGAGTTTTTAGAGGATGCTCATAGTTATTTTTTCTCTATTATTCTTGGAAGTATAGAGATGTATATATATTTTAAATAATACTTTTGTTAGGATGGCATGAAGAGAGATATTGTATATTTTGTATCTTGATTCTTGGTATGTCAGCAAGTTGAGGCTAAGAGATAAAAGTATAAGGGGATTTTACATCCATTACCCATACCAGAATGGAAATGGGAAAACATCACCAGGATTTTTTTCATTGGATTCCCCAAAACATCTAAAAGGAATAATTCTATATGGGTTGTAGTCAATCACCTTAAAAATTTCACACACTTCGTCAATATTAGATAAGACTTACCCCTGGATAATCTTGATAAGATATACATTAAGGAAGTTTTAAGGTATCATGGAGCACTAATTACATTTTCTTTAGTAGGTATCTGAGGTTTACCTTAGAGTTATAGTGAAGTCTTCAACAAGATATTGATACAAAGTTGAGTTTCAACGCTGCGTATCATCCTCAAATGGATTGATAGTATGAGAGAACAATTAAGACCCTATAGGATATGTTTAGATCTTGTTCTTTAGACTTAAAATTTTCTTAGTATCAATACCTTAGTCTATTTTAGTTTTAATACAATAATATCTTTCACTCAAGCATTCATATAGCTCCTTATGAAGCACTCTATAGAAAGAAATTTAGGGCTCCAACTTACTGGAATGAAATTGGAGAAAGAAAGCTATTGGGACCTGATATAGCTAAAGAAATGGAATTTAAGGTTAGATCCATTTAGTAACATATCACAAAAGATTATATTTGGTAGAAAATTTAGGCTGATAATCACCAGTGTGATCTAGAATTTGAAGTTTGTGGTAAGGTGTTTCTAAGAATTTTTCCATGGAAAAAGGTTATGTGATTTGTGGAGAAAGGGAAACTAATCTCTAAGTATATCGATCCCTTTAAAATTATTGATTATATTCATGTGGTATCCTATTGGTTGGAACTTCCAAAAAAACCTCTGCCAAGTCCATGATGTTTTCCATGTATATCTCCTGAGAAAGTGCATACCTAACCCTTCACATGTATTGAACTCAAAGGTCACACTACTAGAGAAATATATTTTTATGAGGAATATCTGGTGGAGATTCTGGATCATATATAGAAAGTTTTATAAAACAACACCACTCACCTGGTCAATGTTTTGTGGTGAAACTACCAGTTTGAGTAATCAATGTTGGAACCTTAGGAAATAATAAGGCAAAAGTGTCCTCGTTTGTTTGTATCAGAGTGGTGAAGTTTGAGAGAGAAATTCACATTATGGAAGGTAGAATGTAACACCCCAAGTTCAACTGAATTATTTTTTAATAAATTAAATTTATTTGATATATTAAATTACACACAACACCAATTTAATTATACATTACACACATCACAGAGTTTATCTTGTGCTACACACGACACTTAGTTTTAACAGAACTGTATTATATTATTAATTTTATTCAAAAAGGATAATAATAAACTATCTATAAAACTTAGTGATAAGAATAGTAGTGAAAACTTTTAAAATATTAAGTATAATGATCTTATATAAATAAAATTTACTAATAAAAATTTACTTAATTTGTAAATAAAGTCTTTATATGTTCCAAAATTATTATTTTCTCAAAAAATATTATTTTTTGAACAATAATAAAATTATTTTGTGAAAAATTTAGAAAGTTTATATGATAAAATAAAATTTATTTTTAAAATCAACTTATCAAAATTATATTAGGGTGAATTTTTGATAATTTTCTAAAAAGATTAATTTTTTTATGAATAGTGAAAAATACTGAATTTTAATTGAATAATAACTTTTAATTTAAATTATTTATAAAGTTAAATTATATTTTAAAATTATTTTAAATTAAAATTAGATAAATTATATATCTATTAATAAAATTAATTTCATTAGAATCATTTTTATTTTGATTTTTTATATAAAAACCTTGTAAGCATTTGAGAATTTTCTCTTTGAAAACCTACTTTCTCATCACCTCTATGGGATTAATTTTGAATTCAAATTTTCCAATTCTATGAATTTAATTTGAAAAAATTTATTATACATTTTTAATAATTAGAATTTATATTATATAATAATATAAACATAATTTTTGACCAAAATGAATTCTGAAAACAGAGAAAGTTAATTACCATGATTAATTTAAAAATGGGTTTACCGGGGGTTAAAATGAAAAATAAGGGTTAAAATGACATCAAAACATGTCTAAAATGATTTTAATAGAATATTTTCAACCATATAATGTCTAATTCTTGATAATAATCCATTTTGGGTCCTTTTTTAATGATAAATACATGGGTAAATTTTTTTTCTTTTCAAAACATTACAAGTGTGCCACTCACCTCACTTATAAAAGGCCACACCCTCTCCTCCATTATTCTCATTGAAGAACCATTTTGGTTCAGATAATACCTATCCAAGTCACTTAAAAAATTCTCTAATATCATCCAGTAATTCTTATTTTTGGAATAAATTCATCATACGAAGGATTTGGGTGAAAACTTAAGGAGTTTTCCCAAGGAAGAGGTAACGTTATTCATCGATCGTTTTTATTTTATTTCTTCATCCACCTACATTAATTATTATTAAACCATATTGATATAATAAAATAATTATATTCCATATAATTATATGTTTCTATATCAATGGAATTACTTAAAACCATATCCACTTCTATCAAATAGGATATGAAATCGTCATTCATGTGTATGGCGAACTACCGCCTCGTGAACCGATGTCATTCGTTTTTCCATTTCCACCTCTCATGGATGGTTTTAATGTTGGATTAAATTATTAAATTTTATATATATGATATTATTATAATTATTTAATTATTATATCACACATACCTTCATACTTTCTATTCTTGTGGAATACGATAATGTCACTCGTGTTTACGGTGGACTACCGCCTCGCGAAGCGATGTGATTTATCCAAAATTTTCATAAAAGGTAATAAGGATGGTTTTTTAAGTTCCAAACATTTTCTAGAGATGTTTTTAAATATTTTAATTTTAGTATTTTGACTTGTTTTGAGTACTTTTTTGGGTTTTATCTTGGGGTGGTTTGGGTGTAAATTGGAAGATCTTTTAAGGAATAGGGGCTATGAATGGTTGGAAAAATATTTTCTCAAATCATGTGCCTTACCTAGAAAATTGTACAAACAAAGAAATATCGGATTCACATAGATGGAACATAGTTTTTCAAACTTTTTTTCCTCTTAGTAGAAACCATGCACCCCCCCCCCCCCCAAAGAGGCACATGGTTTGGAAAACTGTGTGCCCCTGTATAGAAAACCATGCATACAGTTTTAATTAACCCAACAATTAGATATAAAATTCTCAAACCCCCAATACTTTACCCTAACTTGACCTAATTCAATCCTAATCAATTAATATGGTTTTTGTAGGCTCTCATATGGATTTCAAGCCCTTCCGGCCTCCTTTCTTGATGATTTGAATCCCAAATTAATGATCTACTTCCTTCCTGGTAAGAGAATATAATCCTAATTGGTTTCATATCTTCTCTCATATTTCTATAATACTTTTAAGGAACTTTTTTCCTCTATATTTTTGGATCTAGATATATATTTTAATATATTTAATCCATTTTATCTTGGATATATGATTCGGATCTAGATCTTGTTCTTCGACGCATTCTTGAATGTTCCGCTACAATTTGGGATTTTGATTAGTGAGTGCCATTATCGTTCATGAGGTAGGTGGTCTGTTATTCAAATCCCAATGTATTGATTTCAATTATGTGTATGTAATTGTATAATTTCAATCGAAAATTTATCAATTTATAATTTTTAAGTTGAATTAATTAATGTGTTCAATTAATTAATTAACTAATTGTGAAATTGAATAATTAATGAGGTTATGGAATTTATCAATTAATGGATTGTATACTTGGTCAAATCACGTGAATCAATTAATTAGTGGATTAACTAATGGGATATTGGGATTTTTTTAATTGGATTAATTAATTAGTGAACAAATTAATGGGATGTTGGGATTGTGAAATTGGATTAATTAATTGGTGAATTAATTAATAGGATATTGGAATTCAAGAATTGTATTAATTAATTAGTAAACTAATTAATGGGATATTGGGATTATGTAATTGGATTCATTAATTGGTGAATAAATTAATGGGTTATATGGTTAAATATTTATAAATGGATTAACAGTGTTTGTTCATATTATTTCATGTGATTAAATTGAAGAACCATATTTTTTGTGATAATTGTAATGGTATTCTATGATGTTAAATATTTATAAAAGGGTTAATTTTTATTTTCCTTGAATTATGTGATATATGTGTGTTATATGTGATATTTTTTGTGGGACATATAGTGATTCTTTAAAATCCCATAGTGATAAATGATTTTGGAACATAGATTGATGCTCCAAATACTCATATGTGTTAAACAAGGTGTAGGACTGGGAATGATTCTCTAAATACTAATATGAGATGATGAGTATAGGAAAGTGACTAAGGCTCCAAATAACCATTTGATTAATTAGGTGTGGGACATGTAATGAGGCTCCAAATACCCATGGGGAGTTAGGTATGATGTTTAATGCCCATGAGTTGGCATTGGACAATGGTTCCCATTGGCTCTGATATGTTTGAAATGAAATGTTAAATGTTAAGAATGTTTTTGGGGTATGGTTTAGACATCAGAATGGTTAGAAGAAAGTATTGAGGGTTTGGGTGTTCTCAGGAACCTAGGGGTTTTTGTGTTTATTTTAAAGATTAATAAATATGATAATTTTTTACTTGTGAATTGGGATTTATTCTTTATACAACTACATACACTTTTATTTAATGGATATTGTTTTAGACACCATTGGTGGTGGACTACTGAGTTATACTCACACCCTACTTGGGATATCTGATTGGTACTTTAATAGATTTTATGGTTTCATGACAGGATAATGGAAAGAGACATATGTTAGATGGTTGAGTCAGGATGGAGATTGGATTAGAGAATCATATTTGATTCAGGACCCGCTTGGTAGTTGTAAGTGTCTGTTTATTTTTGGTTTTTCAGATTAACATCTGACACTTATTTGGTATGACATGTCTTCTATTTAGTTTGGGATATTATAATTTCTATTTTGGTCATCATGTAATACTGGTTTGGTTTGGTTATTGGTTATATCATTTGGTTATTCCTAGTTTTTTTTTTGATGTGTTAATTTGATAAAGTGGGTATAATATCCCCATAATTGATATGAAACCCTCAATGATAGTCAGTAGCCTCTTGATTATGAGGATATGTGCCTGGGGTCATGTAACCGACTATCTCAGGGCACTGGTGTGTGTCACCCAGGTCAGGATGTTACAAAGTGGTGTTAGAGGAGGTTTTAATTTCTTTTATTTTATCTTACTATTTAGGAAAGGTTGATAGGAGATTAGGATGAGTCCTTCCTTTGTTAAGGTTTCGTGCATGGTAGTATCTAACACATGTAGGGTGGTAAAATCCAAGTATCCAGGGTAGAACTATTTTTATTGATGTGTGTTGTCAAAGTTGATGCCATTTTACCTTGAGTGATGATCTTGTTGTGTGATGTGATTATTGTTTCTAAGATTTTTTGATATTTGAATCATGGTATGGTATGAATAAGATTCGAGTATGCATGCATTATTATAAGAACTCGGGATTATTTTATGACATGCTTCATTGTAGTCATGCATGGGAAACAAGTTTTTGATAAGTTATTGAAATTGAAATGTTTTCCTTTCTTATGTAATTGAAATAAAAAAAGGTTCCAAATATGTATTGAAAATTGAAAAATGATGTGAAAATCAAATAAATGGGTGTCTAGTGAGACTCAAACAATAATAATGAGTTTAACCTTTGTTTACCATGACTTAGATATAGGATGGTTGTGGGTAGTGATAGTGCCTCAGTTTTGACCATGTGGTGGGGGGAAAGTGGGGAATGACTTTTTATGACTTAATGTGAAACCCTCTTGTTAAATGTGTTAAATTTTAGTTATGTACCCTGATATGTGTGTTTCTCATTATAGAGATATACCTCAATGATGACTCTTGTTGAGAGGATGATAGAAGGACATGGATGAAGATGATCCTCTAGCATTGGAGCCAGAGGCACCGATAGTGCTGGGTGAAGGAGTCGGAGAGCAGTTCTAAGAGAACATTGCTCACTTAATGATGTTTATGGGGAGAGACCTAGGGTGGGTAGTGAAGAGTATGTCAGACCTGATATGGGATTTTTAGTTACAAAACCCTTCAAAATTCATCAGAGATGGTGGACCTAAGGCATTAAAGTTCTAGATTGAGTCCCTTAAGACTATTCTTGACCATTTGGAGACACCTGCTAAGAAGAGGGTCAAGTTGGCTTATTACATGTTATGACGATCAGTGAAGCACTAATGGGATGTTCAGGCCTGAACAAGGAAAGATGGTGGTATGGAATGGAATGGATTTTTAGAGAATCTCCTAGATCACTTTTATCCATAGATGATGATACAATATAGATAAGATGATTTCATGTGGTTGGATCAGGGGATTATGTACATGATGTACAATACTGATCACTTTACAGAATCATAATACTTTTCTCTAGTACTGGAAGGGGATGAGACAGTTAAGGCAAGATGTTTCTAGGATAGGATTAAAAGTGAGATTAAGTCCTAGGTTAACATATTTTGGTTAAAGTAAATTTCCAAGGCGGTGGATCACGCTCTCATAGTCGCAGGTTACCTGAAAGAGAATTATAGTGGAGCACAGGTGGATTATGATTGATGATCAGGAGGTACATCTTCCAAGGGTAGAAAGCATTATTATGAGAACATTGACCAAATATTTGTAAAGAAGAGTATCCAGGGGGAAGGATCAGTTATGTAGGATCTTACCCAAGTGATTATACACCTATGCAGTAGGTTAGACCACTATCATAGACATTTTCCCCAATCACCAACAGAGTTTCGAGCTTGTGGAAATATGGGACATCTACAACGGTTCTGTGGGAACCCATAATAGATGAGTATTGATGAAGAAGCTAGAAAGAATCATATTGTGGGATAGGAATCTTCTATGTTGTATCATTCAGGCAATTAGAGTAAAACTGGGCATGGTGTTTGAGTTATTGGATGAGTTGATTTTAGGAAAGAGTGATCATATCATCAAAGTGGTGTAGCTCAGGGTACTCAGACTACATCATAGGGAAGAAGGGTGGGATAGTTTCATGTCATTCAGCCTACACTAGTGGATAGAGAGGTTGGACTGCCAACCATTATAGGTACTATTCTTATAGTTTCTACACTAGATACTACATTATTTGACATTGTTTCCTATCATTATTTTATTTCTACACAAATTGTTAATGGGATGAGTTTCAAAGTGGGGTTTATGATTGGGGTAATGAATATAGATACACCTTTGAGAGTATGGTTTAGAGACATCTGTTTTTGAAAATGATTCTCTCTCAGTGTTGGTGAGTATCATTTTAGTTAGGATATTTACATTCTATAAATGTTAGTATTTGACCTAATTATAAGTATGGAATGAATATTTTCATACTGATCCTACATTTATTTTTACTACATGATAGTAACTTTTATATATCCTAAATGTGAAAAATATATTCATCGTTGAGAGTGGGATATTCAAGCGGGCCGTGTAGGGCCGGTTCATCAACAACTAGTGGAGCTCACTTCCTAGGTTGCTACTTTGTTGTTGGATAAAAGAGGTGTGTAAAAGGATGTCTTTCCAACAATAGTGGATCATTTTTAGGATGTTTTTTCTAAATATTTCTTTGGTCTTCCACCTAAGAGATATGTGGAATTTACAATTGAGCTCATGTATGGGGTTGAGCTAATTTCTATTACATCATATAGAATGGTACCAACAAAACTTCAATAGTTAAAGACTCAACTAGAAGAGATTATGGATAAGGGGTTTATCCATCCAATTACATCATCTTGGGGTTTTCCTTTTTTTTGAAAAGAAGTATAATGGAACTCTATGCTTATTTTTTGATTACTGGAAGTTTAAATGAGTGACTGTGAAGAACCGGTATCCTCTTCCACATATCAATGATCTTTTTGACCAGTTGAGAGGATCTTGTGTTTTCTCCATGATTTAATTGAAGTCAAAGTATCATTAGTTGAGAGTTAGACATTAAAATATACCTCTTACTACTTGTAGAAGAAGGTATGGAATTTATGAGTTCATCATGATATCGTTTGGGATTACGAATGCACAAGAAGTGTTTATGGCCTTGAACCTATGCATGGATCAGTTTGTGGTAGTTTTCTTGGATGACATCTAGGTGTAATCCAAGACTCGTGAAAATCATTCCCAACATCTCGACATTGTCCAGAATACACTGATAGAACATTATCTATATGCTAAGCTATTGAAGTTCCTATTTTGGATTGATCAGTTGCGCTTCTTGGGACACATCATCTGGGAAGAAGGTATGTTCGTGGAACCAAATAAGGTTTAGTAAGTGGTTTATTGGAAAAATACCAATAATTTTTTTGATATCCAAATTTTTTTGGGATTACAAGGTTATTATCAGAGGTTCATATAGGACTTTTCCAATTTGGTGTTACCTCTTTCAATCTTTACCAAGAATGGGATAGAGTTTTAATGGATGAAATAATGTGATAATTCCATCATGGAGTTGAAGAAATGTTTGACTATGGAACCAATCTTGGTCCTCCCCAAGATAGTTGATGATTAAATGGTGTTTTTTTTATTCTTATAGAATAGGTATTGGATCAGTTTTGATGCAGGGAGATCTAGTTGTGGAGTGTGGGTCTCGACGGTCGAGGCCACATGAACATAACAACACTACACACAACCTCGAGTTAGTAACATTTGTTTAGGCCTTGAAGTGTTGGAGGAATTATCTTTTGGGAAAAAAATTACTATGTATAAAGATAATAAGATCTTAAATTATATCTTTTCGCAATGATATTTGAATATCTGGAAACATAGGTGGGTTGAGTATATGCATTCATTTGATTTTAAGATATAATATATGCTAATAAAGGGGAATAGTGTTACTAACACCTTAAAAACGAAATCTCAAACTCATGCAGTTCAGGAGTCTATTGCTGAGTGTAAAATGATGTCTTTACTAGATTAGATGGATATTTTGGTTTAGGATATCTAGGAGAAGATGACTATCATATCAATTTTAGTGGAGTATACACTTTTGAGAAAAATTAGAGACAATTACTATGAGGATCCAGAATGTTTGGCCTTTAGGGAAAGCTATAAAGGTGGGGATTCACCTTTAAATTGGACTATAGATGAGGATGAGATCATCTATGTTAGGAATTGGGTTATCATGTATACGAGTATACAGGAGGACAGAATGTGTAAATTTCATTCTTCAGAGTTTTCGATGCATCCTGGTGTGACCAAAATGTACTGTGACCTATGATGATAGTTTTGGTGACCAAAAATGAAAAAGGAGATAATAGTCTTTGTGACATGATGTTACACCTATCAACAGGTGATAACTAAGCACCAATGACCAAGTGGTTTACTACAGGTGTTTACCATTCCAAAATGGACGTGAGACAATGTAACCATGGACTTTGTTTTGGGCATCCCAAGGATTCCTTGAAAGAATGATGATATATGGGTGACTGTTAACTATTTGATAAAGGTATCACATTTCTTACCAGTACGAGAGACTTACCCAATGGTTCAATTGGGATACTTTTATGTATGAGGGATATTCGATCTTCATGGGGTTCCACAGACTATAGTTTTAGATCGTGACTTTTGTTTTACTTCACGCTTCTAAAAAGGTTTGTAGAAGGTTCTTGGTATACCGGTTTTACGGAGTTCATATTTCCACCCAAAGACATATAAGAAGTCAAGATGTACTATACAGGTGATTAAGAAGTCAAGATGTTCTACAAGTGTGTTATTTAATCTTGGGGATCTTGGGAGAATCACCTAGCTTTGGTGGAGTTCGCATACAATAATAGTTATTAGGAAACTATATAGATGGAACCATATGAGGCTCTTTATGGTTGTCCATGTAGATCACCTCTATGTTGGATGGAGGGAGGTGAGTTAGAGATGTTGGGACTAATTCTCATGTAGGAGACATCAAAGTAAGTTCAATTGATTTGGAAACATATGTTTATGGCTCCGATTAGATAATTTGTATGATGATAGACGTCGACGACCCCTTGATTTTGCAGTGGGAGATCATGTGTTCCTTCAGGTGTCACCAAGATTAGGTCACCATAAGATTTAGAGATAGGGAAATATAGCACCCATGATTGTTGGAATTTTTGGGGTTGTGGAGATAATCTGGTTGGTGGCATGAATATATTCTCTTTCATAAAGGTGTATTTCTATGCAATATGTTTTTCATGTGTCATAAATTCAATAGTATCACCCCGACCTTTCCCATGTGATTAATGTGGATGAAATTGATCTTGAGACTGATGTGTCCTTTCAGGAGAATCTTATACATTTATTGGATAGTAGTGAGAAATCTTTGCGGGTAAAGACTATGCTAATATTTCGTGTTTTATAGAAGCATGGGTGTGTTAGGGAGGACACTTGGGAGATAGAAGTGGATATGCAGGCTCATTGGCCTGATATTTTTACCACAGAATCCTAGAGATTCTTGAGAGTACATCTTGAGGACGGGATCTTATAATATGGGGATATTATAAGATGATGACCTTTTCTAGAGATGTATTGAGCTCATTTACAGGTACTCTTTTTTCTTTGGTTTAAGTACATTTTTATTGGGTTTTATCTTGAATTAGATTTTAAATTTTTGGACCCCCTAGAATTCACCCTAAATCAGACCAATTCAACCCTAATAAATTACTCATGTTTTTAGAGGATCTCATATGTATTAAAATTCCTTATGACCTCTATTCTTGGTGATTTAAAGCTCATATTGAATATATGTTTCCCTCCTAGAATGAGAATCTCATCCCGATTGGTTTCCCATATTTCACTCATCCTTAAAAGGGGATTGTTTCTCTATTTTTTTATCTAGATCTAGGTTTAAATAGATCTAATATGTTCTATCTTGGATCTATAATTCATATCTATATCTTATTCTTCGACATGTTCTTGAATGTTCCACTTCAATTGGGGATTTTCATTGGTGAGTGTCATCAATGATCTTGAGGTATGTGGTATAGTATTTAAATCTCAAAGTTTTGATTTCAATTACATGGATGTAATTTTGGAATTTATATTTA
This sequence comes from Viscum album, assembly GCA_963277665.1. Lineage (NCBI taxonomy): Eukaryota > Viridiplantae > Streptophyta > Magnoliopsida > Santalales > Viscaceae > Viscum > Viscum album. Next base: position 384,758,809 of record OY728164.1, read on the forward strand.
ATGTTTATCAATTGAAATTCTTAAATTTAATTAGTTAATTAATTCAATTAATTAATTAAGGGATTGTGGAATTGACTGATTAATCTGGTTATAGAATTTATCAATTAATGGATTGTGTAATTGGACAATTGATGTGGATTGATTAATTGGTGAATTAATTAATGGGATATTTGGATTATGGAATTTTATTAATAAATTAGTGAATTAATTGATGGAAAGTTGTGATTTTTAAATTTGATTAATTAATTAGTGAGTTAATTAATTGGATATTGGGATTGTGGAATTTGATTAATTCATTGGTGAATTAATTAATGGGATGTTGGGATTGTTGAATTAGATTAATCAATTGGTGAATTAATTAATGGTTTATATGATTAAATGTTGATAAATGGATTAATGGTGTTTTTTTCATATCATTCCATTTTATTAAATTGAAGAACCATGTTTTTTAGGATAATTTTAATGGTATGAAATTATGTGAAATTTGATAAAAAGGGTTAATTTTGATTAACCTTGAATGATGTAATATGTGTGATTTAAATGATATTCATGTGTGGGATATGGATTGGTGATTCATAATCCCATAGTGATAAATGATTGTAGGGTATGGATTGATTCTCCAAATACCCATATGTGATAAACGAGGTGTGGGATAAGTATTAATGATCTAAATACCCATATGAGATAATGATTATGAGATAGGTATTGAGGCTCTAAATACCCATATGATTAAATAGGTGTGGGATAGGGACTGAGGCTCTAAATACCCATGGGGTGTTAGACATGATGTTTTATGCCCATGAGTTAGGATTGGACTGTGGTTCCAATTAGATGTGATATGTTTGAAATGAAATGATAAATTTTAATCACTGTATTGTGAAATGTTTTAGACTTTGGCACTGGATGAAGTAGGAAATGAGGGTTTAGGTGTCCTCGAGAACCTGGGATTTTATGTGCTTAATTTAAAGAATAAAAAATGTTGTAACTATTCACTTATGCATTGTTATTTATTATTTATACAACTGAATACATTTTTATTGATTGGATATTATTTTGGACATCATTGTTGGTGTCCTACTGAGTTTTACTCACACCCTACTTTGGGTTTCCTGATCGATACCTGAATATATTCCATGGTTTTAGGATAAGATAAGGGAAAGATCCATATATTAGATAGTTGAGTAGGGATGTGGCATTGATAATGGAACTGTACATGATTTGGGACCCTTTTTGTATTTTTTGGTGTCTTTTTTATATTAGGTTTTTCATATTGACACTTGACACATATTTGGCATGACATATCTATTGTTTAGTTTTTGATATTGTATTTTCTGTTTTGGTCATCATGTGATAATGGTTTTGTTTGGTTTTTGGTTATATAATTTGGTTATTATTAGTTATTTATATTGATTTAATACTTTTATAAATAGTTAATAGTCTCATCATGATTAATATTAGAGCGTGACTGCAAGTAGGCAGCCTATGGTGTACGTGGAGGCGTGCTTGAGGTCATATAACCAACCGAATTGGGGCACTGGAATGTGGAACCTGGGTCGGAAGATATATTTTTAATGAACATATATTATATATATGACATAAAAATTATTCTATAAATATAATATACTATTTAAATTTCTTTCTTTCAATCCATCAAGAAAATGGAAACAGTGTTCATGCGTACGTACGACATATCGTCTCCATAAATAGTGTATTTCATTTTCTATCTCTAACATTTATGGATTACTATAAATTAATAAATAATGATTATATATGACATTTTTATCATTTTTATCATTATAGATATTATTTAACCATGATTAAAGTAATATAAATGAAAATAAAAAATCAAAACATACACGAAAAAAAGAAATTATTGCCCCAATTGTGAATTTAACATAGAATTGTTAATAAATGGGTAATATAAGATCATAAGAAAGTCATATATGGTATGATATATATGATAATGTTTATTTAATAGATGTATAATAAGATTATATTTATTATACAGGATGTTCTAATGTGTATGAAGGAAGTAGAGACATAAGGTAATGGATTGTTGTTTCAATTTTCTTTCCTTGAGTCGTATGTTATGTTATGAACCTATCTTATTTTAAGAGGTTTATATTCATCAAATTTAACATTTAATATCACGAATTTTTTTATCATGATATTTTAAGTTTCATTTAACATTATTTCTTCATGGATCTTACAATTCAAAGTTTCAAAATTGGTAAAGATGTTATGTTACAAACTCATCATTTAATAGGATTGTTTATGATTATGTTTTTGAGGATGAAAAATTATGATCCATTTCTCAAGAAACTCATGACTTTATTATCCTCTGGTTATTTCATGAGAATATATTTTTTCCTTCATTTTCCCCTCTTTATGTACTCAATATTTCAAAATAATGCTTTTAATAAAAAAATCATCTTTGTTTATCTCTTCGGTCAAAAACTCATTTTTCCTCAAAACCCGTGTTTTCTAAAAATGTTTTCAAAAATGTTTTTAATGTTATTTAAGTGATTTATTGAATAAATTTTTACCCATGTTTTACTTTTTATAGATTTTTTTGAAAGGAGTCTTCATATATTTTTCCAAACAATTCTCATTTGTCTTTTATTAAATATGTGAAAGAAATATTTGTTTTTACGTGTATAGAAATAACAAAATTTTCCTCTATCATGACCATTATTTTATTTGAATATTACTTTATAATTTTTTAATTTTATTTAAAAAAAAGGATTTTCAAAATTTCTTATGAATTTTTATTTGTAGATAGTTATTTTCAAATAAAAGTAATCTTCCTCAAGAAATGTTCCAAGTGATTTATCTTTCAAAATTATTCTCCATCTAAGTTGACATCCTTTTTTGTTGGGGATATAAACCAAGGATACCATTATTATTATTATTGAATGTTTTATTATGATAAGATATTTATGAAACCCATTTCTCTTCCATGGGTTATACTATTATAAAATTCTTATGAAACTTTCTTCTTTCGACACGGGTTATACAATGATTAAATTATGAAATTATTATGAAACCTATCTCTTTTACATTGGTTATAATAAGATGAAATGTTTATGAATCCATTTTCATTTCATAGATTATGGTGTGATTAATTTTTTATGATATTATGGAGCATATATGTATGATTTTCATTATACATTAGGTGGGACTTTTATCTCCCTCCAATGTATTGGGTATGGATTTATATCTCATGATATATAAGGGACTAGAATAGGGAGTGAACCTTGTTTAGTAAGGTACTTTGTCTACTATGATGGTCTTGGGAGTGAATGTTGACTACTATGATGGTGTGTGCATTGAAACCATTCCACTATTATAGCCTTACCAGTGAGCCTTGACTACTATGGAAATTATTTTCTATGCTTATGAATATTCCACAATTCCATGTATTATGCTAATTTTATGCTCTCAAGGATCATGTTGTTTGATATACTTATGATTCATGTCTTATAAACTAATAATATATATTTCATGACTCAGGATTACGACCTTTGATATGAAACTTATGATTTTCAAATATTATTTTCATATTCTTATACCCTTATGTTAATGTTATGCTTATGAATCTCTCTTTTTTACCCTTAGTGAGCATCTGATTTAACCCTTTCTTATGTTTCTTTTCCTTAGGTCATGAAGAATGGTTTTAAGTAGGGTATGTTTGTGAAGAGTACTAAAGGGGAAGATATTTATTGGATATTTAGTTTATTCAGTTATTCATAAATTTTTTTATACTCACTTTAGTAAATTCCATGTAAAAGTGCATAATTGGTGTGCGATACTCATGTTTTAATACTAAATATAATTTTTGAGCATTATTTGAAGTAGTCTAATTAAGTTAGTTTACTATTTTAATTATAAATATCACCCAAATTATCCAAATTCAATTTTTATGGTTTTTAATGATTCCTTATTCAATTTCAAACATATCATTAGAAGAAATTAATGTCCAATTATTCCATGTGTAGGGTCATATAAACCACACAAGAAGGCCCCCAGAATCTATGAAGAAAATAGACCAGACATGAAGATCGAATTACTGGGATCAATATAGAAGTCCAAAATTATTTATTCACAACCCAAAGTTTTTGAAAAATACCATTCATATTGGGTAAAAATTTCAAGGCCCAACTTCACTAAAAAGGGGCCCAAATGATTCAATGAAGTTCATCCCACCATTCTGTTTGGGAATTAAACTCAGCACACCAATATTGACATTTCTCCTGATAGAGACATCCATTCGAGCTGATATTTTTCAGTGTGAAATACAAGATATAGGAGGATGACTTTTTTCAATAAATTTTTCTAATTTGAGGGCATCTACATATTCAAAAACCCATTCACATTTTGGCCTTGAAAAGGTCTGGATTAAAATGGACAAATTATCATTTTTTAATCAAACTTCCATAAAATTGGATCATTAAGTCCAATGGCTACCAAATATTCAAAGTAGACATACAACATGTATATCTAAAACTTTTAAGAATAAGATATTTCATGATTCTTCTATCTATATGGTCCAATATTCGAGCTAAGTGGAGGGGAAGATTTGGAATGAAAACAATCCACCTCCTTGAGATATAAATACATCATGCTCTTCCCTTGCAAGGGGTTGGAATTTTAGAAGAGAGGTCATACATTGGAATGACCAAATACTTTACAAAGGCTTTGGAGGACCTTTAATACTCAAGTTTTTAATTGATACACCCTTCCTCTTCTCTTTGTTTTCATGTTCTTTTTCATTATTCTTATTTTTAATTGTGTAAGTTTGTTTTCTTTTCAATTGACTTTCAATAAAAAAAATTATTCTTCATATATTATTCTCATAAAACATCGGTTAAATAATATTAATGGTATTAAAATATTAAAAATACATTTTAATCCTCTTCCCTTCTTTTGCTTTCTCATTCAATCAAAATTCCATATTTAATTCTCCTCACTATTTGTGTGTGTGTTCGAAGCACAACTCTTTTCTTATCCCTTTCTTTTTCTTATATTATTAATTCTTCATCACAAAAATAATAAACCAGATTATTAATAATCTTAATGGATGAGTAAATATTCCATTAGGGTAATTTATAATTGTGGATTTTAAGTGATTGAGATCTGTTTCTCGATGAATATTCTTTAAATTAACATGTGTATGTTAAACCTAAAATGTCATGGATTAGTGACATATTTTTCTTAACGTATGGATTTCATTGATTATTGGAACCATAAATACACTAACATAAACATTTAATGATTGGTATTAGAACCCTATGTTAATTTAAGTATTGGATTAAAGCCTCAACACTTATTAATTCCAATCAACATCATCTTGTGAAGTGGGTGTTAATTTAATGCAATATAAAGCAAATCTCAAGGATATCACAAGCTTAACTCCCAAGTATTAAGGATTTAATATAAGAATTAACATAATTTTGGGTTCTAATATCAATCAATACATGTTTATGGTAGTTTATTTTTTGTTTCAATAATCCATGGAATCCATACGTTAAGAAAAATATGTCATTAATCCGTGAAATTTTATGTTTAACATACACAATCGTAATTTAAAAAAATATTCATCGAGGAAAACCTCTCAATAACTTAACATACCCTACTATAAATCATTATAATATAATATTTACTTACCCATTAATATGATTAGTAATATGTTTTATTATGTTTATGATGATTAGTTAATAATAGAAGAAAAAGAAAGGGATAAGAAAAGAGTTGAGCTTCGAACATACACACAAATGATGAAGAGAATTTAATACAAACTTTTAATTGAATGAGAAAGCAAAATAAGGGAAGGATATTAAACTGTATATAATCTACTTTAAGACCATTAATATTATTTAATAGAAGGTGGATGAGAATAATATACGAAGAAGAAAAACATGTATTGAAATTCAATTGAAAAGAAAACAAACTTACACAATTAAAAATAAGAAGTACGAAAAAGAACATGAAAAAAAGAGAGAAGGAAGGGTGTATCAAGTGAAAAGATGAGTTTGTAAGGTACTCCAAACCTCTTCTCAAGGATTTCGTATTTCCAATGTATGATCCTTTATTTTGAAATGCTAACCACTTACAAGGAGAATAGGAGGATTTATTTATATCCCATGGAGGTGGACTATTTGCATTCCAAATCTTCCCCTCCAATTGGTTAGAATATTGGACCATCCATACAGTATAATCTTGAAATATATTCTTATTAAAAGTTTTATATACACAGGTTTTATTTCTACTCTAAAAATGTTGCTTCCATTGGATTTAAGGATACAAAGTTATGGTGGTTTGATTAAACAATATTAATCTGTCCATTTCAATCCAGCCTTTTTCAAGGACAAAATGTGAATGGGGTTTTAATAAGAATATTACCTAAAATTTGAACACTTTATTCAACAAAGTCTTCCACATATATCTCCTCTTTCACACTGAAAATCATATTCTTGAATGGATGTGTTTATTAAGATAAATGTCAATATTGGTGTTCTGATTTTAATTCTGAGACAGAATGGTGGGCGGGAATTTATTGAATCATTTGGGACTCTTTTTAGTGGTTTTGAGATTTGAAATTTTTACCCAATATGAATGGTATTGTACCCCAACTTTTTGCGAATAATCAAAAATTTTGGACTTTATATTGATCTTAGAAATTCAATCTTCATGGATGGTCTATTTTCTTCACAAATTCTACGGGCCTTCTTGTGTGGTCCATATGACCCTCCACAAGGCAGAATTGGGAAATGGTTTCTTCTAATGATATGTTAAAAATTGAATAAATAATCCTAAAAAATAATAACCATGCAATGTTTATAATCAGGTTGAGATTTATAATTAAAATAGTAAACTAAATTAATTAGAATACTTATAATAATTCTCAAAAATTATATTTAGTATTAAAACATGAGTATCTCACACCAATTATGTAGTTTTACATGAAATTTACTAATGGGGGTATACAAAAAGTTATGAATAAATTAATAACATCAACTACCTTATACTAAGTCTTGTTAATGTCCTTAGTTTCAACAAAAAAAACATAATTAAATCATTCTCACTTTCCAAAAAATATTAAAATTTTGTTTTCCCCAATAAGGGGAGGTTTAGACCAGTTCACTCATCTATATTGAATTCCACCACAAATTGTTACAGAAATAATATTCCAAAAAAAATTCATTTTTCATTCTCAAATTTAGAAATGGAAAATGTAGGCCCTCAAAACTCACTCCTCTCAAGATGATAAAAATTTATTTCTAGAGTTTCACTCATTCACTAACCAAAAGTGAAAATCTTAGAGTTTGAAAGAGATCTCTGCTTCCATTACACATCCTAAAGTGTAAAATAATCAAGAGGTATTTTTAAGGGGGTTTTCTCTGGCTATGGGATGGTAGGAATATAATTTCCAAGGGAGATGAGAAGAGGGGTAAAACATCCGCATGGGGAAAATAATGCACATTTTTTTTAAATGAAACATCGAAGGAAATGGAAACCCATATTTATAAGGGAATGATTGTGTGAAGAAAGAAACAAGAGAGGAAGAAAATTGAATGGGATTGGAAGATTAAATATTTACAAAACACAAAACTTCTCCTAATTATATAAGAATAAATAATGCAAGTGTTCTTTTTTTATTTTCTTCTTTTTTTTTATTTTTCTTAAATTTGAACTTGAAAAAAATCTCACACTTATCTCCCAAACAATGTTTGATCTCCTCACAACACTAATTTTAATAGTTATAATAATATCAAAGGTTGAGAAAGAGTGGTTTTTCACCCTCTCAAGACACAACCAATTATTATGTTTTTTTCTTTGTTTTTTTTCAATTTTTTCGAACACTTTTCTATAACATTTACAAAACTACGTAAATTAAAATACATTCCCCAAAACTCACATAATGACAAAATCGCACACTAATATGGATTGTTTCCCTCGAGAATATGATAACATGTTTAAAATCAATACAAGGGAACCCAAAAATGAAATCCATTCCCCCCACACTTAAATTTAAATAAATAATGCAATGTAAATCCATGTAGATGTTGGTTGGGATAATGTATTGGGATTGAATGTGGTTATCAAATAAAATATTTTAATAGGCTCATAAGGGGCTTTCAAACATAGGATTAATGTAATGGTAATGGGAGGCTATTTGGATATTGTGATCATGAGGTTTAGAAAATGCCTCTATCATATTAATGCACATAAAAGTAGGAAATTAAACACAAATTCCCACAAACTCAAGACTCAAAATCATGGGTGAAAACACACATTCTGAAAAGATGGGCATATGTGGTTGTGGCATGAAAGCTAATTTTATTCCTCATGGTAGGGGAAGAATCATTTTAGAAATCTAAAACTGAGAATTCAAAAGTTTTTGGATTTAACATAAGATTATTTTTCCAAATTCATTATAAAAATAAAAAATTTGTGAGATGAAAACATGTCTTTTGACTCCCCAAAATGGTTGGACAAAATTTAAAAACTGGATGGTGAGTAAGTATGACTCTTGTTTTTTTAGTGTTTTTAGTTTTTTTTTAAATACATACCCACATAAAATAGAAATAGAAAAAAAAAATTTGATGAAGAAAGTGGTAAAAAATGAAAGAGATATTAAGAAGAATAAATAGGGAGAGAGAGAGAGAGTTAAAGGGAAAGAGGTTCCCCCTAGTTTGGATTTGGTGGGTCGTCGTCCCCATCCAGTGGTGGGTCAGTGGAAGTTGTGGATCTGATGGAAGTCAATGTGGTTCCTAGGATGTGTGTCCTCTCATGGTGATGCTTTAATAGATGTCCCTAAACCATGAATGTCCTTTTTGAAGAGGGTTCTTGTACTTACACTACACCAAATTGGTAAATATGAGAAATAATAAAAGGACCTTCCCAATGAGAATTAAGCTTACCTGGGTGACAATGAAATCGAGTTTTGATAATAAATAACTTTTCACATTCATGGAATTCATTTCTCATTATGTTCTTGTCATGGAGTACCATATCCTTTTCTTTGTATAGATTGGGATTCTTATAGGAATCAAGTCAAAGTTCCTCTAATTCAGTCAACTACAACAATATTTCTTCACCTGATTTTTCACAATCAAAATTACAATTGTTCACATCCCAAAATGACTTACATTGGATTTAAACTAGAAAATGAAATTATTTACTAAAAACTATCCTAAAAGGAGACATCTCAATGGGTGTTTTATAGGCATTTCGATAAGCCCAAAGTGATTCACCAAGTCTCTCAGGACATTATTTTTTTGTGGGCTTAACAATTCTATCAGGCACTCTTTTCACTTATCTATTCGATAGTTCATACATGATATTTGTTTGGGGTGATATGAAATTGAAGATTTATGTACATCACCATTCTTTTTCAAAAGAAATTCCATGGTTCTATTACAAATATGGGTTCCTAAGTCACTGATCAAGGCATGGGGAATTTCAAATCTATGGAAGTTGTGGGTTTTTAGGAACTCACTAATAGTATGTGAATCATCCTTTCTAGTGGGTTTTTTCTATACCCACCTAGAAGCATAATCGACTAAAAAAATAATGTATGAGAATCCATTGGAAGGGGGAATGTTACTATGAAATCAATGCCCCAAATATCCAAAATCTTAAAGAATATTAAAGTATTTGGGGGTATTTTATTTCTTTTTGAAATTCTTCCAATCTTTTGGAAAGTGGGATATGATTTATAGAACTCATGTGAGCCCATTAAGAGTTAAGGCCTAAAGAATCTAGAGTCTAGGACCTTTTAAGGGGTCCTTTGTGGTCAAAAGTGGCCACCTCTAAGAAGTAAGTGACAAAATTCCAAGATGGAGGAATGTTCATATTCATCGACACATATCCTAATTACCATGTCATCCCCTGTTTTCAAAATTTTATTATCTTCCCATAAATAGAATTTTGAATCACTTTTTAGCTTCAGTTTTTGTTATTTCGAAAAAAAATTCAGGAAAAATACTAGAAACCAAGTAGTTTACAATTAGGGAATTTCATGGTAACTTTGGAGTGATAGATGAGAGGTGCTCAGTTGGAAATTTTGGATCAAATTTTTCAGAATGAGAATAATTAGAAATTCTACTCAGGTGATTAGCCGTAGGGTTTTATTTTCCTAATATATCTTTGATTTCAAGGTCAACCTCTTGGAGCATTAGTATCCATCTTTTTAACCTCGGTTTGGAATCACTTTTCTTAAGTAATAACTTTATAGCAGAATGGTCTGTGAAGATGATTATTTTGGCACCTAAGAGGTAGGGCTGAAATTTATCTAAGGAAAAAACCAGTGCTAAAAGTTTATTTTTAGTCACAGTGTAGTGATATTGAGCTTCATCCAATGTTTTTGAGACGTAATAGATGACATGAGGAATATTTTCTCTTCTTTGACCAAGAATAGCTCCAATGTCTCTATTAGAAGCCTCACACATCAACTCAAAGGGTAAGTACCAATCTGGGGATTGCATTATCAGGGTAGATGTAAGATCAGTTTTGAGTTCAATGAAGTCTCTCTTGAAAACCTCATCGAAATGTAAAGTGACATAATTTTTGAGAAACCAAGTTAGTTAGAGGGAAATCCTACTGAAGTTATGGATAAATATCTAATAAAACCTGAAATGACAGAGGAATGAATGGATGTCTTGAATAGAGGTGGGTTTAGGAAATGATTGGATCACTTCAATTTTGGAAGGATCAACTTAAATACACTCTTTTAAAACTATGTGACCTAGAAAAATACCATTTGTAACCATTAAGTGACATTTTTTTAAAATTTAACACAAGGTTACACTTGACACACATTTGAAGGACTAGGGCGAGGGAATTCAAGAAAGATTCAAATGACTCACCAAAAATGGTATAGTCATCCATGAATACATCAATGAAGGGTTCAATGATTTCATAAAAGATACTCATCATACATATTTTTAATGTTTCTGGAGAATTATAAAGGCCAAAAGTCATTCTTCTATATGAATATGTTCTAAAGGGGAAAGTGAAGGTAGTCTTTTATTGGTCTTAAGGTGCCATTGGGATTTGAAATTAGTTGGTGTATCCATCAAGAAATCAATAGTGTGACTTTCCATCTAATCATTCTATAATTTTATAAAGGAATGGAAGAGGTTAGTGTTCTTTTCTTGTTTCAACATTCAATTTCTTATAGTCGATGCACACACACAATTTGTTCTTCACTTGAGTTGTGACTACCTCCCTATGTTCATTTGTTATAACAGTTATCCCACCCTTATTTGGTACTACATGAATTGTATTAACCCATTCAATATCAGAAATTGGGTAGATAATACCATCTTGATGAATCTTGGTGATCTCTTCCCTAACTACCTCATGTATGAGTGGATTCAGTCTTCTTTATGGTTGTCTAATTGGTTTGGATGATTCCTCAAGATGTATGTGATGCATGCAATGGGTAGGGTTGATTCCTAGTATGTCATCTAGGGTCCAACCTAAGGCTTTTTTTTCCTCTAACACTTGAACAAGTTTTTACTCCTCAGTTTCAGTAAGTGATGTAGATATAATGACAGGATAAGAGTGATCATGGAAAATGAATGCATATTTCAGGTGTTCGGGAAGAGGATTTAGATCAGTTTGTTCTTTAATTTGTGTGCTAGACTACTCAATAATGGAGGAATCACTGATAGAAATCTATGATATACAAATTTTTTTAAACCATTGGTATATTCTAGACAACTGTTGGTATAATATATACCAATGGTTTCCCAAACCATTGGCTACTAATCTGTGGGGATAGACATATCCCAATAGTTATTCATAAAATATGGGGTTATGTAATCTTACAGAACATTATACCAATAGTTTTCTATAACTATTAGTATAAATTTTTACCAATGGTTTTACATCGTTACAGTATAGCTCACTTTATACATATACCAATGGTTTTCTAAACCATTGGTAAATACTTTTACCAACGGTTTATAGAGACCTTTGGTAAAAATTTAGTTAATAGGTCTATACCAATAGTTTGTAAACCATTGGTATAGACTTTTACCAATGGTTTGATGAAACCATTGGTATAGATTTGATTTTCACATCTATACCAACGGTTTTGGAACCATTTGAATAGAGTCATTGAAACTTCATTAGCAGGCAATACCAGCCTCACCTTGTGCAATTACCTGCAATAATAACAAACCTATACAGAATTCAGAATTATTTACCTCCAATTACTTGTGAAACTACCAGTAATTTCAATACTCTATACATAATTCAAAATAACACCAATAAAGAAAAATGTGATCTAAATAGTATTCCATCAGAATAACACCAATGCAATTGCAGTACACTATACAAAATTCAGAATAACACCAATACACCCAACAAAAAACCCCTCTGGAAACCAGAACACCCTGAAAACAAACATCTCCATAAACACAACACTTGAAAAATTGATCCAATGGGGGGTGGGGGTTGTCCAAGGGGGCGGGGCAAGGGGGTGTCCAGGGGGTGGGGGTATCCAGGGGGTGGGGTCTTTCCAAGGGGGTGAGGGTGGGGGTTGTTCAGGGGGTTGGGGACTATCCATGGGGTTGGGGGTGTCCAGGGTGGGGAATTGTCCAAGGGGTGGGGTGTTCAGGGGGTGGGGTGGTGTTTAGGGGGGTTATCTAAGGGGGTGGGGTTTCTAGGAGTGGGGGGATATCTAGGGGGTTGGGGGTTGTCCAAGGGGGTGGGGGCTGTCCAGGGGGTGGGGGTTATCCAGGGAGTGGGGGTGTCCAGAGGGTGGGGTGTCTAGGGGAGTGGGAGGTGTCCATAGGGGGTTGTCCAGTGGGTGGGGGTGTCCAAGGGGGTGGGGATGTTTAGGGGTGGGGGTTATCCTAAGGGTGGGGGTGTCCAGGGTGGTGGGGTGTCCACGGGTGGGGTGGTGTCCAGGGGGTTTTGTCCAAGGGGGCGGGGTGTCCAGGGGTGGGGGATGTCCAGGGGGTTGGGGGCTATCCAAGGGGGTCGGGGTGTCCAGGGGTTAGGGGGTTTGTCCATGGGGGGGTGTTGTCCCGGGGGCAGGGGTGTCCAGGGGGGTGTTCATGGGGTGGGGGGATATCCAAGGGGGTGGGGGTGTCTAGTGGGTGTCTGGGGGTGTGGGGGTTGTCCAAGGGGTGGGGTGTCTAGTGAGGGGGGTGTCTAGAGGGTAGGGGTGTCCAGGGGTGGGGGCTGTCCAAGGGGGTGGGGTGTCCAGGGGGATGGGGGTGTCCAAGGGGGTGGCGGGCTATCCAAGGGGGTGGGGGTGACCAGGGGTGTCTAGGGGGGTGTGGGGGTTGTTCACTAGGGTGGGGTTGTCCAGTTGTGGGGGGGATGTCCAAGGGGTGGGGTGTCCATGGGGTGGGGGGTTGTCCAGGGGTGGGGGTTGTCCAGGGGGTGGGGTGTCCAGGGGGTGGGGTGTCCAGGGGGTGGGGTGTCCAGGGGGTGGGGGGAGGGATGTCCATGGGGGCTGTTTAGGGGGTGGGGTGTCCAGGGGGTGGGGTGTCCAGGTGGTGGGGGTTGTCCAAGGGGGTGGGGGTGTCTAGGGGTGTGGGGCTGTCCAAGGGGTGGGGTGTCCAGGGAGGTGGGGATGTCCAGGGGGTGGGGGTGTCCAGGGGGTGGGGGCTGTCCAGGAGGTGGGGTGTCCAAGGGGTGGGGGTGTCTAGGGGTGGGTGTGTGTATGCGGTGGGGTGTCCAGGGGTGGGGTGGTGTCCAAGGGGGACTTCCAAGGGAATGGGGGTGTTCATGGGGTGGGTGGTTGTCTAGGGGGTTGGGGACGGTCCAAGGGGGTAGGGGTGTCCAGGGGTGTGGGGTGTCCAAGGGGTGGGGGCTATCCAAGGTGTTGGGGGTGTCCAGCGGGGTGTCTAGGGGTGTGGGGATGTCCAAGGTGGGTGGGGTGTCTAGGGGTGGGGGTGTTCAAGGGGTGGGGGTGTCCAGGGGTGGGGGTGTCCAGGGGGTGTGGTGTCTAGGTGGTGGGGTGGTGTATGGGGGGAGGGGGGCTGTCCAAGGGGGGTGTCCATGGGGTGGGGGTTGTCCAGGGGTTTGGGGGTTTTCCAAGGGATTAGGGGTGTGTGGGGTGTCCATGGGGTGAGGGGTCTAGTTGGTGGGGGATCTCCAAAGGGGTGGGGTGTCCATGGGGTGTTCTGGGGGGGTGGGGCTATCCAAGGGGGTGGGGTGTCTAGGGGGCAAGGGTTTCTATGGGTGGGGGTGTCGAGGGGGTGGGGGATGTCCAGGGGTGGGGGTGTCTAGGGGGTGGGGGTTGTCCAGGGGGTGGGGGATATCCAAAAGGGTGGTGTGTCCAGGGGTGTTGGGGTGTCCAGGGGGTGGGGGGAGGGCTTTCCATGGGGGGGGATGTCCCGGGTTGGGGGTTTCCATAGGGATGGGGGTGTCCAAGGGGTGTGGGGGATGTCTAAGGGGGTTGGGTGTCTAGGGGGTGGGGGTTTTAGTGGGTGTGGGTGTCATTGAAGGGGTGGGGGTGGGGGTTTATAGGGGGTGGGGTGTACAAGTGGGTGGGGGTCTTTAGGGGGTGGGGTGTCCAGGGGGTGGGGGTGTCCAGGGAGGTGGGGGTGCCAGGGGGTGGGGGCTATTCAAGGGGGTGGGGTGTCAAGGGGAGGGGTGAATCAATCACACATATATTCAGTCACAAAAAATCATCAAGTCAAGTATTATTATTTAAATATAAATAAATAAATATATTGTGACCTACCTAATCACACATATATTCAGGCACAACAAATAATCAAACATCAAATGTAAGTAATATTAGTCAAAAGTGTAACAAATCAATCTGTCCCTCATCGCTATCACTATCATCATCATCATTCCCCTCATCCCCATACTCATCATCGTCCCCACCATCATCCCTGCCCTCCTCAATTCCCTCCTCGCCCTTGTGCTCCACCTCAGCCTCCTCCTCTCCCTCCTCTTCACCCCTCTCCTTTGCCTTGGACTCCTCCTCGCCCTCCTCCTCTACCTCAACCTCCTCTTCTCCCTCCTCCTTCACCTCAGCCTCTTCCTCGCCATCATCTTGACCACCAATAAAAATGCCACCTGGTTCACCATATACATAATGAATCAACTAAATATATTCATCACAATTTGTGTTGGACTCTAGTGGAAGTGTTGGATGTAAAACTTCCATCAGTTTCATTAATGCAGTGTTTTCCCTAGCAGACTGTTCTTCTATCTCTATAGACCTTTTTTGAGACTGTTTCTATTGTGCCTTAACCTGCTGGAACTCGGTGGCACTACAACTCTTACCCGAGGAGTGCCAATACCTCTTCGGGACTATACTCTTCCTAGGTCAGTAGTGTACCCTGCCAGGGTGCTTATCTCCCAACACATAATGTAAGTGATCATTTATCCTTAAATTGTCAGGTTATTGGGAATCAAGGTCCCCTGAAGAGGCCTATTAAAAATATAAATATATTATTAAGTTACAAAATAGATATTAAAATTTTAAATCAATAAATTAAAACTTACAATCTACTGCTGAGTCAATTCATTAACCGCAATTCCATCTGCCTTCCTTCTACTCGAGCAAAACAGTTTTTCTTGAGGAACATGTCCTTAAATAGTCAATGTTTGACTCTATAATGACATTAAATGTATGAAACCAAAATTAAAAATAGGTTACCAAAAATTAATATCATAACTAAAATTATATGAAAACTTTAGCAATCAAATAAATTATGGATGAAACAACAGAAAATACAAGTTGTAAAGAAAAATTATAAAAAACTGCCATACCCGGTTCCTCTAGTGATCTGACATCGTAGTACGTCCCAATGTGTGGAGGTATTTTTTAGGATCAATGTTTTTTTTATTTCATCCGAATGATTCTTAAATAAAATTCAATACTAAAAAAGATAGTATTATTCCAAAACATTAAAATTTTCATTTAAATACCTCAAATGTGATTAATACCTTAAACTGGAAAGTCTTCCAATGAGTAATAATCAGTCGGTACTATTATATCATACAATCATCCATGGAAGGAACCTCCTCTAACTCTATGCCAACTCTATCATTCCATCTAAGATAAAACTCGTTCTTATAGGCTCTCCAAATCTCACCTAAATCCTTTAGACGTGTCGGTCGTGCACCCTCACCATCGGGGAAATTAAACCAAAGTTGACACCAAAATATTAATTCATATAAATAAAAAAATAATATATTGCATTAAATACAACATATTTTCTTACT
Source organism: Viscum album (assembly GCA_963277665.1). Taxonomy (NCBI): domain Eukaryota; kingdom Viridiplantae; phylum Streptophyta; class Magnoliopsida; order Santalales; family Viscaceae; genus Viscum; species Viscum album. The sequence goes on from OY728164.1 coordinate 384,775,021, forward strand.
CATATCTTTGCCCAAAAATTATCCTTGACTTTATTTGGAAACTGTCTCTATGATAGCGGGCTGACTGGAATGATGTCGGAGTATTTGGCAGCATCGACAATGAACTCGGACATTGCTTCCCTATTTTTTCAATCATTTGACTTTCTTCATTATAGTCCACCATCAACTGCATGTGGCGATTCCACACCACATGCATGCATGTATTCCCCCGCCCACACATTTTATCAGTAGATGTATCTGTTATGAAATAAAAAATATATATATTTTATCAATACTTGTTATAATGAAAATAAATAATGGTATAAACAATTTTAGGGTTCTATAAATATCCCTACCGTTGTCTAATCAATGGACGTCGCTGGATCTGTAGAAACTGAATGAACACCTTGTATAGGTGGAGTGGGTACCAATGTTTGATCCGCAAGGACAGACTATGGTAGACCAAGAGTCAAAGAAGATGTAATATAAAAGCTTGAAGAGAAGGAAGTAGAAGTAAAATAAGATGGCATGAATTGCTTGCTGAATGTTGGATGGGGAGTGTGAATCATCATTGGATATGGTAATTATGGGTCAAGAGACTCAGATTTAGAGGGTGGTGAAAACATAGGAGGCCAAAATATACTATGTGTCCCTAATGACACACTAGGATCAGAATGTGGGATAGATGGTATGTTAGTGGGAGGGGTAGGGTCTAATCGAGTACGCCGACCAAATCGCCTAGATCTCATACAACCCCCCTCATATGAACACCTTGAGTACTAGGACCACTTCTAGGATGCTCTTCAAATAATTTTCACCTAATAGGTGGATCCTTCAAAAATATTTAAAAGAAAATTAATCTCATGACATTATATTTTATTTAAATATATATATTTGAAATTAAATAATCACTATAGGCACTAGTGGTGGAACGCCCATATCAGCCATGTAGTGATTGTTTTCCATCATCTTTTTTCATCTCTTCTCTTAAATTGGTTGCATTTCCTACATTTGAAAACAAATATAGAAGTAATTAGAAAAGGATAACTAATTTGTAGCCCAAAAAAACAAAATATATGAGAGGGAATAGGTGGACTCATGGGTAATTTAACTATCCATTGTTTTAGGTGATATTGGATGGATATAATGAATTAAAGAGGGTGGGGGTGTCCAGAGGTAGAGGGGTTGTCCAGGGGGTAGGGGCTATCCAAGGGGGTGGGGTGTCTAGGGGGTGTGGGTGCTGGGGGGCTGTCTAGGGTGGATAGAGGCTATCCAGGTGGGGCTATCTATGGGAGGTTTTTCTAGGGGTGGGGGTTGTCGATGGGGCGGGGTGTCCAGTGGGTGGGGTGGTGTCAAGGGGGGTTGTCCATGGGGGGGGAGTGTCTAGGGGGTGAGGGCTGTCCAGGTTGGGTTGGCCAAGGGGGTGGGGGTGTCCAAGGGGGTGGGGGTGTCAGGGGGATGTCTAGGGGGTGGGGTGTCCATGATGTGGGGGTTGTCTAGGGGGTTTGGGTGTCCTGGGGTGGGGTTGTTCTGGGGGTGGGGAGGTGTCCTGGGGGTTATCCAAGGGCGTGGGGTGTCCAGGGGGTGTGGGGTGTTCAGGGGGTGGGGGTGTTCAGGGAGTGGGGGCTATCTAGGGGGTGGGGACTGTCCAAGGGGGTGGGGGTCCAGGGGGTGGGGGTGTTTGGGGTTGGGGTGGTGTCCAGGGGGCTGTCTAGAGGGGTGGGGTATGTCCAAGGGGGTGGTGGTGTCTAGGGGTGGGGGTATCCATGGGGTGGGGTGGTGTCCGGGGGGGATCTCCAGGGGTGGGGGCTATCTAGGGGGTGGGGTGTCCATGGGGTGGGGTGGTGTCCAGGGGGGTTTTCCAAGGGGTGAGTTTGTCTAGGGGTGGGGGGTTGTCAATGGGTGGGTGCGTCTAGGGGGTAGGGGTGTCCGTGGGGGGGTCTAGGGGGTGGGGGGTTCAGGGGGTGGTGCTGTCTAGGGGTTGGGGGTGGGAGGGTTATCCAAGGGGGTGGGGGTGTCTAGGGGGGTTGTCCATGGTGGTGGGGGTGTCCAGGGGGTGAGGGTGTCCAAGGGGGTGGGGGGATATCCAAGGGGGTGGGGTGTCTAATGGGGGAGGGGTGGGCAGGGGGTGGGGGATGTCCAATGGGGTGGTGTCTAGGGGGTGTCCAGGGTGGTGGGGGTGTCTAGGGGGGGTGTCCAGGGGTGATGGTGTCCAGCGGGTGGGGTGGGGTGTGCAGGGGAGTCAGTACCCATATAGTACCTTGAAAATTATCTATACCCAATCCAACCAACATCAAAATTCCAATACATCACCCAACCAACACACAATTCATCTTCAATATCACTTCCCTTCCCATTATTCCTTGATCAAAAACTATAAATACAAAATTCAAAATCCAATTCTCAACTAAACTAAAGTCCATAGAAACTACCATATCATCCCCACTAAAAAATGGAAAACCACCTACACCACTACCCCAATTGTCCCCATTCCCTTCACATGGACCATCCTTATATCCATTACCCACCTTAAGTCCATATGACTAAACAAACCCTTTACCATCTATGAGTGGGGATACATCTCACCAGCACCTCCATTAGTTCATATGGTTCATGAACTCTACACGGAAGGAGTGGCTATGAATACTTCAAATAAATATAATTCACATAATCATGAAACTAGAAGTATAGAATAAAAATAAAAAACAAATCAAAGTGTTTGGTATACCATGCCACAGACCTCATAGACCTCTGGTTTAGGCCAAATCAAAACACAAAACAAACAAAAATTGATGCAGAACATTAAAACTAAGGTAGAACTAACAGATTTGAAGTGTAAGACTAAAAAAATTCTTGATTGAAGATGGATCTATTAGTTGAAATGAGTTTTTCATACTAGGGTAAAGATAGAGCTTTGGGAGAGCTTTGGTTTAGGGTTGGAATCGCGCAGATGGGAGAATTGGATTTATTGTGTATTTGGGGGAAAATTTCCCAATGGTTTTAAAAAACTGTTGGTATACATTAGAAAAATTAAATATTTCACAACATTTTGAGTAAAGTGTTGGGAAATCTTCATTCTAAAACAAGTATACCAACAGTTTCAACAAACCATTGGTAAAGGTTGTCATAAAAATAGTATACCAATGTTTTTTTCAAACCGTTGGTATAAAACTATTAAAAAAGCCCCCATTTCCACTATTTAAGGGATTTTAGTTGGTTTTGATTCATTTTCCTTAATATTTCCCTAGGTGGAGCAGTAGAGAAAAAAGTTGATGTGGGATTCAAGAGAGTTTTCAAGATCCTATAGATTGATAGATTCTATGAATGAGAGGTCCACATCAACTTCACCATTTATAACTTTGTTAATCGTGGTGAAGATTTCAAAAGCTCCTCTCTCATTATAACATGATAGAATATGATGGAATGGGGTTCAATTGACTCTCAGAATTGTTTTTAGAAGAATGGATTGAGAATTCTGAATGATACTCATATGGGTATCTCATGCCTTGGAAAATGTTGAACTTGACCACATGGTCACCTAATTCCATGGATAATATGCCTGAATGGACATCAATATTGGTTCTTGCTATCATTATGAATGATTAAATTAGGTAATATTGAGAATAGTTTTTCTCGCCTTCCATTTCAATAACATAGAAATCAGTAGGGAAGATAAGATCATTCACAAAAACAAGGACATCCTCTATTATAACCTCAGGACTAGAAGTGCTTCGATTGTCCAATTGAATGAAAACACTCGTTGGATGTAGGGGACCAAGACCAAGGTTGGAGAAGATGGATTTTCTCATGAAATTAATTGAGGCTCCTGGTTCTATGAGTGCATCATCAAAGTTGGAACTTCCAATTAGGCAAGGAACTATAAGGTCCCTAAATCTTTTCACTTTATCAGAATAGACTGTTGGGTGGAAACATTTTCAAAGGTCCTAATTTTCCTCTTATGGGTGCAAAATTCTTTAAGAAACTTAGTGTACATAGGGAATTGTTTTACGGAATCTAAGAGTGGAATGTTGAATTCAACACATCTAAACATGATGTGCATTTTAGGATCGGGATCAAAGGACTTCCTTGGATTTAAAACGGATTTAGGAAAAGTAATTGGGTTTCTAAGTGTAATGGAAGGACGTGAGGGAATGGATTAGGGTTCTTTTTCTAGTTTCCTTTTCTTATCATTTTCTAGATCAAAATCTAAAGTAGAGTTGGAGGAACCATCCTGAGGCATAGAAATGTTCTCTCCTAACCTAAGTGCAATTTCACTTACATTACCCTTGGGTTTGGGGAATGGTTGAGCTGAGAGTTGGGAAGAATTTGATTGTTGTTTCTGGATCAGGTGGGATGCAAGTTGACCAATTTGAGTTTCAATATTTTTAAGGTTGGAATGGGTAAAAGAGGCAAGATATTCCACTTCACTTTCCCATGGTTTCGTGGAAGAAGAGGCTTGTCTCGGATTGGGGTTACCTTTATTTTGGTTCTTAGGATAGCGATTGTATTGGTTTGGGAATTGGGAAGGCTAATTAGGTTAGTGGAGTCCATGAAGAGCAAGAGGAGGATTTATCCTTTGAAGTTGATGAAAAAAAGGGTAAGTTTGTTGGAAGTTACCAAAACCTTGACCATATTGGAATTGGTTTGGGTTTTGAGGAGGTAATTGAGGGGATGAGAAATCTGATTTTCATACCTCAAGCCTTGGTTGAAGGTATAAGAGAAGGGCTCGGAGTGGGGTTGGTTGAAGTTTATAATAAAATAACCTGATTGTTGAGGGTTGGTGTTCCTCTAAGCATATGCTGCATTGAGCTCCATTGGTCCGAATGAATTAGAGGGATCCTATTGAAGTTGTGAACATGTATCAGTTAGATGAGATGAGGTGTTGTGGATTCCAAAATTCTTGATATGTCCTAGTAATAGAGATTGTAGAGAATATGAGGTTGGGTCTTTGTCCGCCACAACTATTTGTCTCACAAGACCTGTAGGTTCACTCATCCACTCGATCATCTTGTTTAGCTCTATCAATTCACTATCTTGGGATTGTTTGACTTGATCATGTTCTCAATTATGGAATTTTTGTGTGTTTTCAACCATGTTTCTTATGAGATCTCTTACATCTACATGAGTTTTGTCAATAAGATCACCACCACTTGTGGCATCAATCATAGTTCTCTCCCTATCCAATAACCCCTTATAGAAGTATTTGATCATGATTTGGTCATGGATTTGGTGATGTGGGTAGGTTTCCACAATATTTTTGAACCTCTCCTAGTATTCACAGAGTTTCTCATCTGGGAATTGTTGAATACCCTTTATTTCCTTTCGGATAGAAGTACGAGAAGCAAGGAATAATTTTCTAAGAAAATTCACTTCAGGTCATTCCATGTGGTTATGGAACCCGGAGGGAGGTAGTAGAGCCATGACATGGTAGTGTTATCTAGGGATAAATAGAATTCCTAGAGTTTTTTTTATTTCTCAAAAACCCCTTGAGGCTTCATAGTAGAGAACACCACTTGGAACTCTTTAAGATGAAGATGTGGATCCTCACTAGCTAGCCTGTGGAAATGAGGAAGAAGATGAATCAAACCCAATTTCGGTTCAAAGCCAGCCTCTGTGTTTGTATATTGAATACTAAGGGGATGGTAATTTATATCAGGGGTAGTAATTTCTTTAAGGATTTTTTCCCTAGGATTAGCCATATCTAATTCAATTGGTTGTATAAGGATTGGTTCTTGAATGATTTGATTATTTCTAATGTTCCTCCTAAGTTGGCGAAGAGTTATCTCAATTTCAAGGTCAAAAAAATCCAAGGGATTGTTTGGGAGGATATGGGGCATTCAGATATATTTTGAAAGAAATAGGAAGATGGTTTTTTCTTTTGGTTTTTTTTGTTTATGATTTTTATGAGAAGATGGGTTTTTCTTTGTGTTTTTGTCAAAAAAAATTATTTTTTATTTTTTTTGTTTTTTTACAATAACCAAAAACTAATGACCACTTAATGCACCATCCCCTGCAACGATTCCATTAGAATTATAGCTGATTCTCTCATATCGATCATTCAAGGTTTTGGTACTCTACTAATGTGTATAACAACACTCGGGTTGAATCCTCATCAATGATACTTTTCAATAGTCGATTGTTTTTAGTTGATTGTATTTTGATTGGGTGGTTTGTTTGTAAAGCTTAAATGAAGTGATTAAGGTTTGGTGTTCAATTTAAAATTTTGATAAAGATTGGGGTGGGTTCATTATTATGGAGTTAAGCTTGTGATATCCTTGAGCTTTGCTTTATATTGCATTAAATTAAAACCCTCTTCACAAGATGACGTTGATTGGAATTCCCAAGTGTTAAGGCTTTAATCCAAGCCTTAAATTAAATTAGGGTTCTAATCTAAATCAGCACGTGTTTATGGTAGTGTATTTATGGTTCCAATAATCCATGGAATCCATACATTAAGCACAATATGTCATTAATCCATGCCATTTTATGTTTAACATACATAATGTTAATTTAAAAAATATTCATCAAGCAAAAGATCTAAATCGCATAACATACCCAATTATAAATCACCCCAATGAAATATTTACTCATCCATTAAGATGATTATTAATATGGTTTTTTATGTTTATGATGATTAATTAATAAGAGAATAAAAGGAAATAGATAAGAAATGATGTGTGCTTCGAACACACACTTAAATGGTGAAGATAATTAAATATAGGCTTTCGATTGAATGAGAAATAAAAAGAAGGGAAGGAGATTAAACTGTATTTAAACTATTTTAAGACCATTAATATTATTTTACAGAAGGTGGATGAGAATAATATATGAAGAATATGAAACATGTATTGAAATTCAATTGAAAAGAAAACAAACTTACACAATTAAAAATAAGAACAGAAAAGAACATGAAAAAAGAGAGAGGAGGAAGGGTGTCTCAAGTGAGAACATGAGTATGGAAGGCCATCCAAAGCCTTTGGAAAGGATTTTTTGGTGCCAATGTATTCTTCTCTCTTCTGAAATTCCAACCCCTTTCAAGGAGAAGAGGAGGATCTATTTATATCCCAAGGAGGAGCACTGTTTTCATTCTAAATCGGCCCCTCCACTTGCCTCGAATATTGGACCATCTAGATAGAAGAATATTGAAATATCTTCTTGTTACAAGTTATAGATATAAATGTGTGTTGTCTACTCTAAAAATTTGGTGGTCATTGGACTTAAGGATCCAATTTTATGGTGTTTTTATTAAACAATTTTAATATATCCATTTCAATCCAGACTTTTTCAAGGACAAAATGTGATTGGGTTTTTGATTAGGAAGATGCCATAAAATACAAACACTTTCTTAGAAAAAGTTGTCCACCTATATTATCTCTATCAAACATAAAAATATAAGCTCGAATGAATATATCTATCTGGATAAATGTCAATATCAATTTGTTGATTTTAATTCACATATAGAATGGTGGGATGGATTTATTGAAGCATTTAGGCCCATTTTAGTGGATTTGAGCCATGAAGTTTTTACTCAATATGAATGGTATTGTTCCACAACTTTTGGTGGAGAATCCATAATTTTGGACATCTAGATTGATCCCAGTAATTCAATCCTCATTTCTGGTCTATTTTCTCCACAGATTCTGTGGGCCTTCTTGTGTGGTCCATATGACTAGTCACATAGAAGAATTGGAAAATAATTCTTTCTAATTATATGTTTAAAATTGAATAATGAATCCTAAAAAAAAATAACCATGAAATTTGGATAATATGGTGAGAGTTATAATTAAAATAGTAAAATAACTTAATTTGACTACTTAAAATAATGCTCAAAAATTATATTTAGTATTAAAACATGAGTATCTCACACCAATTATGAACTTTGAAATGAAATTTACTAAAGGGATTATAAAAAATGTATTAATAAATGAATAAAATCAACTCCCCCAAACTTAGTCTTGTGCATGTACTCATGTGAAACATAAAAAATAACTAAATCATTCTCACTCACCAACAAATATTAAATTTTTTCCCCAATTATGGGAGGTTTATACCATTTCACTCATCCATATTGAATTCCACCACAAAGTTTTTTAGAAAAAATATTTCAAAAACAATTTATTTTTCATGTTCAAATTTAGAAATGGGAAATATAGGCACTCAAAACTCACTCCTCTTAATATGATAAAAAAATATTTCTGGTGGTTCACTCATTCACCAACCAAAAGTAAAAATATTAGAGTTTGAAAGAGCTCTCAACTTCCATTCCCTATCCTGAAGTGCATAAGACTCAAAAGAAATTTTTATGGGGTTTTTATATGGTTATGGTATGGTAGGAATATAATGTTCAAGAAAGATGAGAAGAGGGGTAAAAAATTAGCGTGGGTAAAACAATGCACATTTTATTTTTTGAAATGAACCATGGAAGGAAATGGAAACCCATATTTACAAAGGAATGATTATGTGAAGAAAGACATAAGATAATAAGAAAATTGAAGTGATGAGAAGATGAAATATTTACAAAACACAAAATTTCTCCCAATGATATACTAATTTATAATGAAAGTGTTCTTTTTTATTATTTTCCTTTCTTATTTTTTTTTATTTTTCTTAAAGTTGAACTTGAAACAAATATCACACTCATATACCAACCCATGTTTTATCTCCTCATGATAATAATTTTAATAGTTATAACAATATAAAAGGTTGAGAAAGAGTGATTTTTGAACCGCTCAAGACACAAACCATTTTTTTGTTTTTTTAGTTTATTTCAAAAAAATTTGAACACTTTTCAATAACATTTAAAAAATTACATAAATGAAAATACATTCCCAAAAACTCACTGAATGACAACCTCTACCCCCAAACTAAAATGGATGATTTCCCTTAAGTATATGATAATATGTTGAAAATAAATAAAAGGGAACCCAAAAATGAAATGTATTCCCCCCACACTTAAATTTTAAAAAATAATTCAATGTAAATCCATGTAGATTTTGTGTGGGAAAAGGTATTGGGATTTTAATGTGTCTATCAAAGAAAAAAATTTCATAGACTCATAGGGGATTTCAAAAGTATGGTTGATGTTAGGGTAATGGGAGGTGATTTGGCTATTGTGATTCTCATGAGGTTCAAAAAATGCCTCTATCAAATTAATTCACATAAAATTAGGAAATTAAACTTGAATTTACACAAACTCAAGACTCACAATTGGGAGTGAAAACACACATTTTGAAAATATTTCTATAGTTGGTCGTGGCATGTAAGCTAATTATGTTCCTCACGATAGGGGAAGAATCATTTTCCAAATCTAAAACTGAGCATTTAAAAGTTTTTGGTTTTTACATAATATTATTTATCCAAATTCATGATAAAAATAAAAAAAATTATATTAAAACATGTATTTTGACTCCCCAAAATGGTAGTATAATAATTTAAAACTGGATGGTGAGTAAGTATGAATATTTTCTGTTTTTGTTTTGTTGCATTTTTTTATTTTTTTGTTTTTTTAGTGTTTTTTTTAAATACACTTACACAAAATAGAAATAGAAAAAAATGTTTTTTTGAATAAACTGGTAAAAAACGAAATAGATAGGAAGAAGAATAAGGATATAGATAATGGAAGAGATAGAGAGAGAGTTAAAGGGAATGTGGTTCCCCCTAGTTTGGATTTGGTCGGTCATCGTCACCATATGATGGTGGGTTGGTAGAAGTTGTAGATATAATGGAAGTTGAGGTGGTTCTTGGGATGTGTGTCCTATCATGGTGATTCTTTAACTAATGTACATTAACTATGAATTTCCTCTTGGAAGATAGGTCTTGGACTTGCACTGCACCAAATGGGTAAACATGAGAAACAATAAAAGGACCTTCCCAATGAGAATTAATCTTATATGGGTGAAGAAAAAATCAATAGTTAAAAATAAATATATTTTCACCTCCATGGAATAACATTATCAATATGTGTTTGTTGTGGAGTACCTTAGCCTTTTCTTTGTACAAATTGAAATTTTCATAGGAATCAAGTTGAAGCTCCTCCAATTCAGTCAACTGCAACAATCATTCTTCACCTGATTTGTCACAATCAAAATTAAAATTATTCACAGACCAAAATTACTTATGTTGAATTTCAACTAGAAAATGACATGCTTTACCAAAAAATATACTAAAAGGAGACATCCCAATTGGTGTTTTATAGGCAGTTCGATAAGCCCAAAGTGTTTCAAGAAGTCTCTCAGACTAGTCTTTTCTGGTGGGCTTAACAATTCTCTCAAGCACTCTTTTTATTTCTCTATTAGAGAGTTCAGCCATGACATTTGTTTGGGGTTGATATACAGTTGATGTTTTATGTAAAACACCATTCATTTTCAAAATATATTCCATGGTTATATTACAAAAATGGGTTCCTAAGTCACTGATCAAGGAATGGGGAGTTCCAAATCTATGGAAGATGGGGGGTTTTATGAAGTCACTAACATTATGGGAATCATCCTTTCTAGTGGGTTTTCCCTCTACCCACCTAGAAACATAATCGACTACAAGAAGAATGTATGAGAATCTATTAGAAGGGGGAATGGTCCCATGAAATCGATGCCCCAAATATCAAAGATCTCACAGAAGATTAAAGTATTTTGGGGAATTTCATTTCTTTTTGAAATTGTACCAAAATTTTGGCAAGTGGTACATGATTGAAATAACTCATGTGAGTAGTTGAAGAGTGGAGGCTATAAGAATCCAAATTTTAGGACCTTTCAGGAGGTCCTTTGTGGTCCCAATTTTCCACTTCCGGTATGTGAATGACAAAATTCCAAGATGGAGGAATGTTCATCTTCAAAGACACGTCTTCTAATTACCAAGTCATTCCAGGCTTTCCAAAGTTTATTATCTTCCTAGAAATAGAATTTTGAATCAGTTCTCAGCATCATTTTTTGTTATTTTGAAAAAAAAATCATGAAAAAGACCAGTTACCAAGTAGTTTACAATTGGGGCATACCATGGTAACTTTGGGGTGATAGATGAGAGGTGCTCAATTGGAAATTTAGGATCAATTTTTTCAAAATGAGAAGAATTATAAATTCTAATCAGGTTTTTAGTCATAGGGATTTCTTTTCCTGGTATATCTTTTATTTTAATGTCAAACACTTGGAGCATTAAGATCCATCTTACTAGCCTCGGTTTGGAATCACTTTTCTTAAGTAAGAACTTTATTCTAGAATGGTTTGTGAAGATGATTATTTTTGGAACCTAAGAGATAGAGGAAGAATTTATCTAAGGAAAAAACCACTGCTAAAAGTTCATTTTCAGTCACAGTGTAGTGAGATTGAGTTTCATCCAAGGTTGTTGTGGCATAATAGTTGACATGAGGATTTTTTTTCTCTTTTTTTACTAAGAACAGCCCTAAAGGCTCTATCAGAAGCATCACACATCAACTCAAAGGGTAAGGGCCAATCTAGGGGTTGGATTATAGGGGCAGATGTAAGAGTAGTTTTGAGTTCGACGAAGTCTCTCTTGAAAACCTCATCGAAAAGGAAATTGACATCATTTTGGGGAAACCAAGTGAGTGGGAGTGTAATCATACTGAATTTATGGATAAATATCCAATAGAAACCTACCTGACCAAGGAATTAATGGATGTCTTGAATAGAGGTGGGTTTAGGAAGTTATTATATCACTTCAATTTTGGTAGGATCCACTTCAATACCCTCTTTTGAAACTATATTCCCTAGAAAAATTATATTCCCAACCATGAAGGGACATTTTTCAAAATTTAACACAAGGTTACACTTCACATACTTTTTAAAGACTAGAGAGGGAGAATTCAAGAAAGATTCAAATGACTCACCACAAATGGTAAAGTCATCCAAGAAGACTTCCTTGTAGTGTTCAATGAATTCAGAAAAGATACTCATCATACACCTTTTTAATGTTTCAGGAGCATTACGAAGTCCAAATAGCACTCTCCTATATGTAAAAGTTCCAAAGGGGTAAGTGAAAGTAGTATTTTCTTGTTCCTGAGGTGTGATTGGGATTTTTAAGTAGATGGTGTATCAATCAAGAAAGAAATAATGTAACTTTCTAGCTAATCGTTCTTGAATTTGATCAAGGAATGGACGAGGGTAGTGATCTTATCTTGTTTCAACATTCAATTTCTTATAGTCGATGCACACACTCTATTTATTCTTCCCTCGAGTTGTGACAACCTCCTCATGTTCATTTTTGATAATAATTATCCCACCCTTCTTAGGTATAACTTGAATTGGACTAACCCATCCACAATAAGAAATTGGTTAGATAATACCTACTTGATAAAACTTGATGATCTCTTCCCTAAATACCTCAATTATGAGTGGATTGAGTCTTCTTTGTTTTTGTCAAATTGGTTAGGATGATTCCTTAAGATTGATGTGATGCATGAAAAGGGTAGGTTTTATTCCTGGTATGTTATATAGGGTCCAACCTGAGGCCTTTCTTGTTTTCCTCTAACACCTGAAAAATTTTGGACTCCTCGGTTTTAGTAAGTGAAGTAGAGATAATGATAGGATAAGTGTGATCATGGAAAATGAATGCATATTTCAGGTGTTCAGGAAGTGGTTTCTGGTCAATTTATTCCTTTATTTGTTGTCTAGACAACTCAAGAATGGAGTAAGGGATTTAATTTGTTTTTTATTCATTTTCCTTAACACTGTCCAAGGTGGGGTAGTAGATATTAGAGTTGATGTGGGATTCAAGAGAGTTTTCAAGATCCTCTAGATTGATAGAGTCTATGAATGAGAGGTCCACATCAACTTCACCATTTATAACTTGGTTAATCATGGTGCATATTTCACAAGATCCCCTCTCATTATAACATGATGAACATGATGGAATAGGGTTCAATTGACTCTTAGAAGTGTTCTCAGAAGAATGGATTGAGAATGAAAAGTGATCCTCAGATGGGTATTGTATGGCTTTGAAAATGTTAAACTTGACCAGTTGGTCACCAAATTCCATGGATAAGTTGTCTAAATGGATATAAATCATGGTTCTCACTGTCATTAGGAATGGTATTCCTATAATTAGGGGATATCAAGAAGAGTTTGTCTCACCTTCCATGTTAAGGAAATAGAAATCAGTAGGGAAGATAAGATCATTCACACAAACAAGGATGTCCTCGATTATACCCTCAGGGCTGGAAGTGCTTCGATTGGACAATTGAATGAAAACACTTGTTGAATGTAAGGGTCTAAGACCAAGGTTGGAGAATATGGATTTGGGCATGAAATTAATTGAGGCTCCTAGGTCTATGAGTGCATCATCAAAGTTGGAACTTCCAATTTGGCATGGAAACGTAAAGGTCCCTAGATCTTTGCACTTTATGGGAATATAATGCTAGGTGAAAACATTTTTGATGGTCCTAAGTTGCCTCTTGTGGGTGAACAATTCCTTAAGAAACTTGGAAGACTTTGGTATTTGTTTTATGTCATCTAGAGGGGAATGATGAATTCAACACACCTAAACATGTCGATCATTTCATGATTGGGATCAAAGGACTTCCTTTGATTTGAAACAACTTTAGGAAAAGGAATTGGGTTTTTAAGTGGAATGGAAGGAGGTGAGGGAATGGATTAAGGTTCCTTTTCTAATTTCTATTTATTTTCATTTTATGGTTCAATATTTAAATGAAATTTAGAGGAATCATCATGAGGCATATAAATTTTATTTCCAGATCTAAGTGAAATTGCACTTACATTACCCTTGGGGTTGGGTAATGGTTGAGTTGGGAGTTGGGAAAAATTTGATTATTGTTGCTGGATCAGGTGGGATGCAGGTTGGCCAGTTTGGGTTTCAATATTTTTAAGGCTAAACAGGTGAAGGAGGCAAGATCTTCCAAGGCACTTTCCCATGGTTTCTTAGAAGAAGAGGCTTGTCCTGGATTTGGATTTCCTTGATTTTGGTTCTTGGGAAAGAAATTGTATTGGTTTGGGAATTGGGAATGCTCATTAGGAAGTGGAATCTAGGAGGAGAAAGAGAATGATTGATCCTCTGAGGTTGAGGAACAAAATGGTAAGGTTGTTGGAAGTTACCAACACCTTGACCATATTAGAATTTTTTTGGGTTTTGAGGAGGGAATTTAGGGGGGTGAGAAATGGGATTACCATACCTTAATCCTTGGTTGAAGGTATAAGGGAAGGACTCAGAGTGGGGTTCGTTAAAGTTTCTAATGAACTGGCCGGATTTTTGTGGGTTGGTGTTCCACTGAGCATATACAGCATTAAGCTCCATTGGTCCAGATGAATTAGAGGTATCCTCTTGAAGTTGTGGACATGTGTCAGTTGTATGAGATGAGAAGCTGCATATTCCACAATTCTTGATAGGTCTAGGGAATAGAGATTGTGTAGAAGATGAGGTTAGGGCTTTGTCTGCCATAGATAATTGTCGCACAAGACCTGTATGTTCACTCATCCACTTAGTCATCTTGTTTGGCTCTATCGATTGACTATATTGGGCTTGTTTGACTTGAGCATGTGCTCGAGTGTGGAATTGTTGTGTGTTTTCAGCCATGTTACTTATGAGATCTCTGACAACTATGGGATTTTTATCAATAAGAGAACCACCACTTGCAGCGTCAATGAGAGTTCTCTTAATAGCCAATAACCCATCATAGAAGTATTGGATATAGAGTTGGTCAGGGATTCGGTGGTGTGGGAAGGATTCCACAAGATTTTTGAACCTCTCACAATATTCGTGGAGTGACTCATTTGTGAATTTTTGGATACCACTTATGTTTATTTGGATAGAAGCAATGTGAGAAGCAAGAAATAATTTTTCAAAGAAATGTCACTTAATGTCATTAAATGTGGTTATGGAACCAGGAAGGAGGTAGTAGAGCTATGACTTGGCAATGTCAGCTAGGGATAAAGGGAATTCTTGGAGTTTTATTTGTTCCTCAAAATCCCCTTGAGGCGTCTTGTAAGATCACTCCACTTTGAAATCTTTAAGATTAATATGTGGATCCTCACCAAATATCCCATGGAAATGAGGAAGAAGATGAATCAAACCTGATTTGGGTTTTAATTCAACCTCTATGTTTGGATATTGAATACCAAGGGGTTAGTAATTCATATAAGGTGAAGAAAGTTTTTTGAGGTTTTTTTCCCTAGGATTATCTATATCTAATTCAATTGGTTTTAAAAGTATTGGTTCTTGATTTATTTGATTATCCCTAATGTTACTCCTAAGTTGGAGAAGATTTCACTTAATTTTAGGGTCAAAAAAATCTGAGGGATTGTTTGGGAGGCTACGGGGAATTCGAATATATTTTTAAAGAAAGTGTAAGATGAGGTTTTCTTTGTGTTTTTTTCATTTATGATTTTTATGAGAATAAGGGTTTTTCTTTGTTTTTTTCATTTTTTTTAATTTTTTTTTGTTTCTTTTATAATTACCAAAAACTAATAAATACTTAGTGAAACATCCCCATAAATAGAGCCATTTGAATCCCATTTCATCATGTTGATCATGCTCTAATGAGATAGGATCTTGTGAATTCTTCAACATGATTAAACAAGTTATAAATGGTGAAGCTATTATGGACCTCTCATTAATAGACTCTATCAATCTAGAGGATCTTGAAAACTCTCTTGAATCCCTAATCAACTCTAATCTCTATTGCTCCACCTTGGATAGTATTAAGGAAAATGAATAAAAACCAAATAAAATCCCTTCCTCCATTATTGAGTGGTCTAGACCATAAATGAAATAAGAAACTGATCTGAAACCTCTTCCTGGACACCTAGAATATGCATTCATTTCTCATGATCATTCTTATCCTATTTTCATTCCAAATATACCCCTCCACTTGTATTGAATATTGGACCATCTAGACAGAATAATATTTAAATATCTTCTTCTTACAAGTTTTATATGTACATGATTTCTTTCTACTCTGAAATTTGGTGTCCATTGAACTTAAGGATCCAAAGTTATGGAAGTTTGATTAAACAATGTTAACTTGTCCATTTTAACCTATAATTTTTCAAGCCCAAATGTGAATGGGTTTTTTAATACGAATATGCCATAAAATTTTAAAAAAAAATCAACAATTTCATCCACCTATGTCTCCTATTTCTTGCTGCAAAATCTTATCTTGAATGGATGTCTCTATCAGAAGAAAAGTCAATATTGGTGTGTTGATTTTAATTCCCAGACGTAATGGTGGGCTGGACTTCATTAAATCATTTGGGAAATTTTTAGTGGATTTGGGCCTTTAAATTTTTACCCAATACGAATGGTATAGTTTCCTAACTTTTTATGGAGAATAAATAATTTTGGACTTCCAGATTGAGCCCAGTAATTCAATATTCATGGTTGGTCTATTTTCTTCATAGATTATGTGGGCCTTCTTGTTTGGTCCATATGACCCTTCACATTACAGAATTGGACAATGATTTATTCTAATGATATTTTTTCATTTGAATAAGGAATCCTAAAAAACAAGAACCATCCAATTTTGATAAGCAGGGTGAGGGTTAATATTAAAATAGTAAAGTGAATTAATTATAATACTTTAAATAATGCTCAAAAATTATATTTAATATTAAAACAGGAGTATCTCACACCAATTATGCACTTGTACATGAAATTTACTAAAGGGTGTATACAAAAAGGTATAAATATATGAATAACATCAACTCCCCCACACTTAGACTTGTGCATGTCCTCATGTGCGACAAAAAACATAACTTAATCATTCTCACTCACCATCAAATATTAAAAAAAAAATTTCCCCAATCAGGGGAGGTTTAGACCATTTAACTCATCCATATTTAATTCACCAAAAATTATTACAAAAAAAATATTCCAAAAACAATTAATTTTTCATGATCAAATTTATAAATGGAAAATGTAGGCACTAAAAACTCACCCCTCTCAAGATGATAAAAATTTATTTCTGCAGGTTCACTCATTCACCAACCAAAAGTTAAAATCATAGAGTTTGAAAGAACTCTTAGCTTCCATTAACTATCCTAAAGTTCACAAGAATCAAGAGGTATTTTTAAGGGGTTTTTCTATGGCTATGTGATGGTGTGAATATAATGTCCAAGAGAGATGTGGAGAGGGATAAAACATAAGCATGGGTAAAACAATGCACTTTCTTTAAATGAAACATGGAAGGAAATGGAAACCCATATTTACAAGGGAATGATTGTGTGAAGAAAGACACAAGAGAGGAAGGAAATTGAAGGGGATGAGAAGATGAAATATTTATAAAACACAAAAATTCTCACAATGATATAAGAATATATAATGTAAGTGTTCTTTTTTCTTTTATTTTCTTCTTTTTTTATTGTTTTTGAAAGTTGAACTTGAAAAAAATCTCACACTCATCTACTAACCCATGTTTTATCTCCTCATGACACTAATTGAAATAGTTATAACAAGATCAAAGGTTGAGAAATATTTATTTTTCATCCCCTCAAGACACAACCCATTTTTATGTTTTTTTTCAATTTTTTTGAACACTTTTAAATAACATTTACAAAAGTACATAAATGAAAATACATTCCTTAAATTCAATAAATTATGCAATGTAAATCCATATAGATGATGGGTGGGGTAAGGTTTTGGGCTTGTAATGTGGCTATCAAATAAATGGTTTTCATAGGATTAGAGGGGCTTTCAAAAGTAGGATTAATGTAAGGGTAATGGGAGACTATTTGGCTATTTTGATTATCATGAGGTTCGGAAAATGCCTCTATCATATTAATGCACACAAAAGTAGGAAATTAAACTCGATGCTCCACAAAATCATGACTCACAATTGGAGGTGAAAACAAACATTCTGAAAAGATGTCCACAGATGGTCGTGGCATGAAAGATAATTTTTTACCTCACAGTAGGGAAAGAATCATTTTCCAAATCTAAAACCGAGCATTCAAATGTTTTTTGTTTTCACATAATATTCTTTATCCAAATTCATGATGGAAATAAAAAATTTCTGAGATGAAAACATGTCTTTTGACTCCCCAAAATGGTTGGACAAAATTTTAAAACTGGATGGTGAGTAAGTATAACTCTTTTCTTCATTTTTTAGTTTTTTTAGCATTTTTTAAAATATTCACCCACACAAAACAGAAATATAAGAAAAATGGTTTGATGAAGAAAGTGTTAAAAAATGAAAGAGAGAGGAGGAATAAGAAAGTGGTAGAGAGAGGAAGAGATAAAGAGATAGTTAAATGGAAAGAGGTGCCCCCTGGTTTGGATTTGCTGGGTCATCGTCTCCATCCGGTGGTGGGTTAGTGGAAGTTGTAGATCTGATGGAATTTGAGGTGGTTCCTAGGATGTGTGTCCTCTTATAGATATTCTTTAAATGATGTCCATTAACCAAGAATTTCCTTTTAGAAGAGGGGTCTTGGACTTGCACTGTACCAAATGGGTAAACATGAGAAACAATAAAAGGACATTCCCAACGAGAATTAAGATTACTTGGATGAACAAGAAATTAAGAGTTGAAAATAAACACCTTTTCACATTCATGGAATACCTTTCTTAGGATTTTTTTTTCATGTATTACCTTAGCATTTTCTTTATATAGATTGGAATTGTCATAGTAATCAAGTCGAAGCTCCTCTAATTTAGTCAACTGCAATAATCTTTCTTCACCTGATTTTTCACAATCAAAATTATAATTTTTCATAGACAAAAATGGCATATGTTGGATTTCAACTGGAAAATGACATGCTTTACAAAAAACTAGCCTAAAAGGAGACATCTCAATGGGTGTTTTATAGGCAGTTTGATAAGCCCAAAGTGATTCACCAAGTCTCTTATAACAGTCTTTTCTGTTGGTCTTAACAATTCTCTCAAGAACTCTTTTCATTTATATATTAGAGAGTTCAGACATTCCATTTGTTGGGGGTGATATGAATTTGATGTTTTATGTAAAAAAACCACTCTTTTTTAAAAGATATTCCATGGTTTTATTACAAAAATGGTTCCTAAGTCACTGATCAAGGCATGGGGAGTTCCAAATCTTTTTAAGATGTGGGTTTTTAGTAACACACTAATAGTAAGTGAATCATCATTTCTAGTGGGTTTTCCCTCTACCCACTTAAAAACATAATCGACTACAATAAGAATGTATGAGAATCCACTGGAAGGGGGGAATGATTCCATTAAACTGATTCCCCAAACATCAAATATCTCACAGAATATTAAAGGCTTTTGGGGAATTTTTTTTTTTTTTGAAATTACACCAAACTTTTGGCAAGTGGGACATGATTGATAGAACTCATGTGAGTCCTTGAAGAGTGAAGTTGAGAAGAATCTAGAGTATATGACCTTTCATGAGGTCCTTTATGGTCCAAAGTGGCCACCTCCAGGAGGTGAGTGACAAAATTCTAAGATGGAGGAATGTTCATCTTCATTGACACCTCACATGATTCCCATTTCAGCCCTAGTTTTCCAAAGTTTATTATTTTCCCAAAAATAGAATTTTGAATCACTTTTCAGATTCAGTTTTTTTTATTTTGAAAAAAATTCAGGAAAAATACTAGAAACCAAGTAGTTTAAAATTGTGGTACACCATGGTAACTTTGGAGTGATGGATGAGATGTGCTCAGTTGGAAATTTAGGATCAATTTATTTAGAATGAGAATAATTTAAATTCTACTCAAGTGATCATCCATAATGTTTTCTTTTCCTAGTCTATCTTTGATTTCAAGGTTAAACTCTTGGATCATTAGGATCCATATTATTAGCCTTGGTTTGGAATCACTTTTCTTAAGTAATAACTTTATAGTAGAATGGTCTATGAAGATGATGATTTTGGAACCTAAGAGATAGGGCCAGAATTTATCTAAGGAAAAAACCACTTCTAAAAGTTTGTTTTCAGTCATAGTGTAGTGAGATTGAGTTTCATACAATGTTTTTGAGGAATAATAGATGACATGAGGAATAGTTTCTCTTATTTGACCAAGAGCATCCCCAACAGCTCTATCAGAAGCATCACATATCAACTCAAAGGGTAAGGAACAATCTAGGGATTGGATTATTAGGGAAAATATAAGAGCAGTTTTGAGTTCAACGAAGGATATCTTGAAAATCTCATATAAATATAAAGTGACATCATTTTGGAGAAACCTAGGGAGTAAGAGGAAAATATTAATAAAGTTATAGACAAATATTCGATGGAAACCAGCATGACTGAGGAATGAACAGATGTCTCGAACAGAGGTGGGTTCAAGAAGTGATTGGATCACTTTAATTTTGGAAGGATCAATGTCAATACCCTCTTTTGAAACTATGTTCCCTTTAAAAATACCATTTTCAACCATGAAGTGGCATTTTTCAAAATTTAACACAATGTTGCACTTGAAACACTTTTGAAGGAAAATAAAGAGTGAATTCAAGAAAGATTCAAATGACTCCCCATAAATGGTAAATTCATCATTGAAGACTTTCATGAAATGTTCAATTAATTCAGAAAAGATATTCATCATACTCCTTTGTAATGTTTTAGGAGAATTATAAAGGCCAAAAGTCATTCTTATATATGTATATATTCATAAGGGGAAAGTGAATGTAGTCTTTTCTTGGTCCTGAGGTGCGATCAGGATTCCGAATTGGCCTTTGTATCCATCAAGAAAAAAATAATGTGATTTTCGAGATAATGACTCTAGAATTTGATCAAGGAATGGAAGAGTTTAGTGATCTTTTCTTGTTTAAATGTTAAATTTCTTATAGTCGATTCACACATACCATTTTTTCTTCATTTGAGTTGTGACTACCTCCCCATGTTAATTTGTGATAACAATTATCCCACCCTTCTTAGTAAAATTTAATTGGACTAACCCATTCAATATTAGAAATTGGGTAATTAATACCATCTTGAAGAAGCTTGCTGATGTCTTCCCTAACTATATCAAGTATGAGTGGATTGAGTCTTCTTTGTGATCATCTAACTAGTTTGGATGATTCCTCAAGATGGATGTGATGCATGCAATGAGCATGGTTGATTCCTGGTATGTCATCTAGGGTCCATCCTAAGGCCTTTTTCTTTCCTCTAACACCTGAACAAGTTTGGACTCCTCAGTTTCAGTATGTGAAGAAGAGATAATGATTGGATAAGAGTGATAATGGAAAAGTAATACATATTTTAGGTGTTCAGAAAGAGGTTTCATATTAGTTTCTTCTTTCATTTGTGGTCTAGAAAACTCAAGAATAGAGGAAGGGTTTTTTGTTGGTTTTGATTCATTTTTCTTAATATTTTCCAAGGTGGAGTAGTAGATATCAGAGTTGATGTGGGATTCACTAGATTTTTCAATATCCTCTAGATTTATAGAGTCTATGAATGAGAGGTCCATATCAACTTCACCATTTATAACTTGGTTAATCATAGAGCAGTCCTTGTTCGTGTGAATGATCTTATCTTCCCCGATAATTTCTATGTCCTTGAAATGGAAGGTGAGACAAACACTTCTTGATCTCCCTTAATTCTTGGAAGACCATTCCTAATGACAGTGAGAGCCAAGATTGATGTCCATTTAGGAATCTTATCCATGGAATTTGTTAACCAACTGGTCAAGTTCAACATTTTTTAAGCCATGCAATAGTCATATGAGGATCACTCTTCATTCTCAATCCATTATTCTGAGGACACTTTTGAGAGTCAATTAAACCCCATTCTGTCATGTTCATCATGTTCTAATGAGAGACGATCTTGTGAAATGTACACCATGATTAACCAAGTTATAAATGGTGAAGTTGATATAGACCTCTCAATTATATACTCTATCAATCTAGAGGATCTTGAAAACCCTCTTGAATCCCTCATAAACTCTGATATCTACTGCTCCACATTGGAAAGTATTAATGAAAATGAATCAAAACAAACTGAAAGCCCTTCCTCTATTCTTGAGTTATCTATCACACAAATGAATGAAGAAACTGATCTGAAACCTCTTCCTGAAAACCTAAAATATGCATTAATTTTTCATTATTACTCTTATCCTGTCATTATCTCTCCTTCACATACTCAAACTAAGGATTCCAAACTTGTTCAGGTGTTACAGGAAAACAAAAAGGACTTATGTTGGACCCTAGATGACATACCAAGAATCAACCCTACCCTTTTCATGTATCACATCCATATTGAGGAATAATCCAAACCAATTTGACAACCAAAAATAAGACATAATCCAATCATACTTGAGGTAGTTATGGAAGATATCACCATGATTATTCAATATGGTATTATCTACCCAATATTTGATAGTGAATGGGTTATTCCAATTCAAGTTGTACCTAAGAATGGTGGGATAACTGTTATCACAAATGAACATGGGGAGGTGGCCACAACTCAAGTGAATAACAAATGGCACGTGTGCCTCAACTATAGGAAATTGAATGTTTAATCAAGAAAATATCACTACCCTCTTCCATTCCTTAATAAAATTCTATAACTGTTAGCTAGAAAGTCACATTATTACTTTCTTTATGGATACACTGTCTACTTCCAAATCCCAATCACACCTCAGAACCAAGAAAAGACAACATTCTCTTTCCCCTTTGAAACATATGCATATAGGATAATGCCTTTGGTACTTTGTAATTATATTGCAACATTCCAAATGTATATGATGAGTATCATTTCTAAATTCATTGAACACTGCATGGAATTATTCATGGATGACTTTACCATTTATGGTGAGTCATTTGAATCTTGCTTGAATTCACTCTCTTTAGTCCTTCAAAAGTGTGTAAAGTGTAACCTTGTGTTAAATTTTGAAAAATGTCACTTCATGGTTGAAAATGGAATTGTTCTATGGTACATAGTTTCAAAATATGGTATTGAAGTTGATCCTTCCAAAATTGAAGTGATCCAATAACTTTCTGAACCCACCTTTGTTTGAGACATCCGTCCATTCCTCGGTCATAACGGTTTCTATTGGAGATTTATCCATAACATTAGTAGTATTTACCTCCCACTCACTTGGTTGCTCTAAAATGATGTCACTTTCCATTTGGATGAGTTTTAAAAGAGAGCCTTCATTGAACACAAATCTTCTCTTACATATACCCCAATAATCCAACCCCTATATTGGTCCTTACCCTTTGAGTTGATGTGTGATGCTTCTGATACAGTCATTGGGGTTGTTCTCAGTCAAATAATAGAAAATATTCCTCATGTCATCTATTATGACTCAAAAACATTGGATGAAACTCAATCTCACTACCCTATGAATGAAAAGGAACTTTTAGCAGTGTTTTTTTCTTTAGATAAATTATTTCCCTGTCTCTTAGATGCCAAAATCAACATCTTCATAGACCATTATTCTATAGAGTTCTTACTTAAGAAAATTGATTTCAAACCAAGGCTAATAATATGGATCCTAATGATCTAATAGTTTGACCTTAAAATCAAAGATAGACCAAGAAAATAAAACCCTATGGATAATCACCTGAGTAGAATTTCTAATTCTTCTCATTCTCAAAAATGATCCAAAATTTATACCTGAGAGCCTCTCATATATCACTCCTAAGTTACCACGGTATGTCCCAATTGTAAACTACATGGTTGATGGTATATTTCAAGAAATATTTTCAAAAGAACAAAAACTGAAGACAAAAAGTGATTCAAAATTATATTTCTGGGATTATATTAAACATTGGAAAACCGAGGATGACATGGTAATTAGGAGATGTGTTAATGAAGATGAACAATCCTCCATCTTAGAATTTTGTCACTCACTTCATAGAGGTGGACACTTTAGACCACAAAGGACCTCCCAAAAGGTCATAGACTCTGAATTATTCTGGCCTTCACTTTTCAAGGACTTGCATGAGTTCTGTCAATCATGAACCACTTGCCAAAAGTTTGGAACAATTTAAAAAAGAAATGAAAATCCCCAAAATATTTTAATCTTTTGTGAGATATTTGATGTTTGGTGCATCAATTTCATGGGACCATTCCCCTCTTCCAATGTATTCTCATTCATTCTTCTTGTGGTTGATTATGTTTCTAGGTGGGTAGAGGCCAAACTCAATAGAAAGTATGATTCACGTACTATTAGAGAATTCCTAAAAACTCACATCTTCCACAGATTTGGAACTCCCCGCGCCTTGATTAGTGACTTAGGAACCCATTTTTGTAACAGTACCATGGAATATATTTTGTAAAATAATGGTGTTGTACATAAAACTTCAACTACATACCACCCCCCAAAAATTCAATGGATGAATTCTTTAATAGAGAAGTGAATAGAGTGTTTGAGAGAATTGTTAAGCCCACCATAAAAGACTGGCCTCAGAGACATGGTGAATTGCATTGGGATTATCAAATTGCCTATAAAACACCCATTTGGAGTCTCCTTTTAGGATAGTTTTTGGTAAAGTATGTCATTTTCTAGTTAAAATACAATATAATTCATTCTGTGCTGTGAAAAATAGTAATTTTGATTGTGAAAAATCAGGTGAAGAAAGATTGTTGTAGTTTACTGAATTAAAGGAGCTTCGACTTGATTCCTATGAGAATTCCAATATATAAAAAGAAAAGACTAAGGTAATCCATGAAAAACACATCCTGAGAAAGTTATTCCATGAAGTTGAAAAGGTATTGCATTTCAACTCTTGATTTTGTCTTCAACCAGGTAAGATTAATTCTCGTTGGGAAGTTCCTTTTATTGTTTCTCTTGTTTACTCATTTGGTGCAGTGAAAGTACAAGGCCCCTCTTCCAAAAGAACATTCATGGTTAATTGACCCAGGTTAAAGCATCAGCATGAGAGGACACACATACTGAGAACCACCTCAACTTCCATCATATCTACAAATTCCACCGACCCACCATCGGATGGGGAGGAAGATCTAGCAAATCCAAACCATGGGGGAACCTCTTTCCCTTTAACCCTCTCTCTATCTTTTCCTCTCCCTCCATCTTTATTCTTCTTCCTCTCTCTTTCATTTTTTTCCACTTTCTTCATCAAACCCTTTTTCTTCTATTTCTCTTTTTTGTGGGTGTGTATTTTTAAAAAACACTAAAAAAATAAAAATAAAAAAATAAAAAAATGAAAAAAAAACAAAAAATAGTCAAACTTACTCACTATCTAGTTTTGAAATTTTTTCCAATGATTTTGGGGAGTCAAAAGACATGTTTTTATCTAAAAAATTTGAATTTTCATCATGAATTTGGATAAATAATATTATTTCAAAACTAGAAACTTTTTAATGCTCAGTTTTAGATTTGTAAAATGATTTTTCCCCTACCTTGAGGAAAAAAATTAGCTTTCATTCCACGACCACCTATGGCCATCTTTTCAGAATGTCTTTTTTCACCCTTGATTGTGAGTCTTTAGTTTTTGGAGCTTCGAGTTAAATTTCTTAATTTTGTGTGCATTAATATGATAGAGGCATTTTATGAACCACATAAGAATCACAATAGTCAAAAATACTCCCATTACCATTACATTAATCCTACTTTTGAAATCCTCTATGAGCCTATGAAAATATTTTCTTTGATAGTCACATTACAAGCCCAATACCTTATCCCACCAAATATTTACATGGATTTACATTGCATTATTTATTGAAATTTAAGAGTGGGTGGAATGGATTTCATTTTTTGGTGCCTTTTTATTGATTTTCAATGTGTTATCATATGCTTGAGGGCAAGAATCCATTCCAGTGTGGTAGAGAGGTTTCCATTCAGTGAGTTTTGGGAAATTTATTTTCATTTATATGATTTTTTAAATATTATTGAAAAGTGTTCAAAAAAATTGAAAAAAAAGACTTAAAAATGGTTTATGTCTTAAGAAGGTCGAAAATAACTCTTTCTCAACCTTTGATATTTTTATAAATATTACAATTAGTGTAATGAGGATATCAAACATGGGTTGGGAGATGAGTGTGAGATTTTTTTCAAGATCAACTTTAGAAGAAAAAAAAAGAACACTTGCATTATATATTCTTATATAATTTGGAGAAGTTTTTTGTTTTTTAAATATTTCATCTTCTCATACCCTTCCATTTTCATACTCTCTTGTTTCTTTCTTCACACAATCATTCCCTTGTAAATATGGGTTTCCATTTCCTTCCATGTTTTATTTCAAAAAAAATGTGCATTGTTTTATCCATGTTGATGTTTTACCCCGCTTCTCATATCTCTTGGACATTATTTTCCTACCATCCCATAGCCACAAAAACCACTTAAAAATACCTCTTGATTCTTGTGCACTTTAGGATAGGGAATAGAAGCTGATAGATCTTTCAAACTCTAAGATTTTCACTTTTGGATGGTGAATGAGTAAACCTCCAGAAATAAATTTTTATCATCTTAAGAGGAGTGAGTTTTGAGTGCCTACATTTTCCATTTCTAAATTTGAGCATGAAAAATGAATTTTTTTTTGGAATATTATGTCTGTAACAATTTGTGGTGGAATTCAATATGGATAAGTGAAATGGTCTAAACCTCCCTTGATTGGGGAAAACAAAATTTTAATATTTGCTGGCGAGTGAGAATGAGTTAGTTATGTTTTTTGATGCACATGAGGATGTTAAAAAGACTAATTATGGGGGATTTGATGTTATTAACTTATTCATAACTTTTTTTAAACTCCCTTTAGTAAATTTCATGTAAAAGTACATAATTTCTGTGAGATACTCATGTTTTAATACTAAATATATTTTTTGAGCATTATTTGAAGTAGTCCAATTAAGTCAGTTTACTAATATAATTATAACTCTCACCCTACATATCTAAATTTCATGGTTCTTGATTTTTCGTATTCCTTATTTCATTTCAAACATATTATTAGAATTAATTATTGTCTAATTATTCCATGTGAAGGGTTATATGAACCACACAAGAAGGGCCACATAATCTGTGAAGCAAATAGACCATCCATGAAGATTGAATTAATGGGATCAATATAGAAGTAAAAAATTATTGATTGACTATAAAAATTTGGGTAAAAATACAATTAATATATGGTAAAAATTTCAGGGCCTAACTCTACTAAAAAGGGCTCCAAATAATTCAATGAAATTCATCCCACCATTCTGTCTAAGATTTAAAATCATCACACCAATGTTGACATTTCTCCTGATAGAGACATCCATTCAATATGAAATTTTCCAGTGTGAAAGAGAAGATATAGAATGACTACTTTTTTTAATAAAGTATTCTAATTTGATGGAATATTACTATTCATAAACTCTCTAACCTTTTGGTCTTGAAAAGGTATAGATTGAAATGGACATATTAACATTGTTTAATCAAACCACCATAACTTTGGATCCTTAAGTCCAATGGCTGCCAAATTTTCTTAGTAGAAAGAAAATATTTATATATAAAACTTTTAAGCAGAATATATTTCAATATTATGCTATCTGAATGGTCCAATATACTATCCATGTGGAGGGGAAGATTTGGAATGCAAACAGTCCACATCCTTGGTCTATAAATGCATCCTCCTATTCTCTTTGAAAAGGGTGGGAATTTTATAAGATAAGAGAATAAATTGGAATTAAAAAGCCTTCAAAAATACTTGGGAGGACTTTAAATACTCAATTTTTCACTTGAGACACCCTTCCTTCTCCCTTTGTTTTCATGTTCTTTTCCCTTCTTATTTTTAATTGTGTAAGTTTGTTTTCTTTTCAATTTAATTTAAATACATGCTTATTCTAATTAATATATTATTCTTATCTACCATATGTTAAATAATATTAATGGAATTAAAATATTTTAAATAAATTTGAATCCCCTTCACTTATTTTTCTTTCTCATTCAATCAAAAGTCTGTATTTAATTTTCTTCACCATTTGTGTGGGTGTTCAAAGCACAACTCTTTTCTTATCCCTTTCTTTTTATTCTCTTATTAATTCATCATCATAAACATAATAAACCATATTACTAATCATATTAATAGAAGAGTAAATCTTACATTGGTTTGAGTTATAATTTGGGATGTTAAGTAATTGAAATCTTTTTCTCGATGAATATTCTTTAAATTAACATTGTGTATGTTAAACAAAAAATTTCATGGATTAATGACATATTTTGCTTAACGTATGGATTCCATGGATTATTTGAACCATAAATACACTACTATAAACATGTAATGATTGAGATTAGAACCCTAATTTAAGTTAATTCTTGGATTAAATCCTTAACACTTTATAATTCAAATCAATGTCTTCTTGTGAAGTGGGTGTCAATTTAATGAAATATAAAAGAAATGATCAAGGATATCACAAGATTAACTCCCAAATAATGAAATTAATCCAATATTTATCAAATTGTTAAATCAAAAACCAACCATTAATCATTTCATTTAATCTCTAAAAACAACCCCCCCCCAATCAAAATATAGTCAACTAAAAATAATCGAATATTGAAAAGTATCATCACTGAGGATTCGACCCAAGTGTTGTTATACACATTAGAAGAGCACCAAAACCTTGAACAATTGATAGGTGAAAATCATACATTCTTCAAATGGGGTTAATTTTATTAATTTATTCATAAATATTTGTATACTCCCTTTAGTAAATTTCATGTAAAAGTGTATAATTAGTGTGAGATACTCATGTTTTAATACTAAATATAATTTTTGAGCATTATTTGAAGTAGTACAATTAAGTCAGTTTACTATTATTATTATAAATCTCTCCCTTATTATCCAAATTGCATTCTTATATTTTTTAGTATTAATTTTTCAACTTCCAACATATCATTATAAGGAATCATTGTCCAATTCTTCCATGTGAAGGGTCATATGGATCACACAAGAAGGCCCACAGAATCTGTGTTGAAAATAGAACATCCAGAATATTGAATTACTGGGATCAATATAGAAGTTAAAAATTATTTATTCTCTACCAAAATTTGGGGGAAAATACAATTCATATTCGGAAAAAATTTCAAGGCCCAACTCCACTAAAAAGGTGCCCAAATGATTCAATGAAGTCCAGCCCACCATTCTGTTCTTAAATTAAAATTAAAATACCAATTTTGACATTTCTCCTAATAGAGACATACATTCGAGATGAGATTTTGTATTGTTAAATAGGAGATATAGGTATCCAAATTTTTTTAATAAAGTGTTCTAATTTTAGGGAATATTACTATTAAAAAACTCATTTACATCTTGTCCTTGAAAAAGTATGGATTGAAATGGATAGATTAAAATTGTTTAATCAAACTGCTATAACATTGGTTCCTTAAGTCCAAAGGCCTCCAAATTTTCATAGTATACATAAAACATGTATATATACAACATATAATAAGAATATATTTCAATATTTTTCTATCTATATGGTCCAACATTCGATCCAATGGAGGGAAATATTTGGAATGAAAACAGCCTACTTCCTTGGGATATAAATACATCCTTATCTTCTCCTTGCAATGGGTTGGAATTTATGAAGGGAGGAGAATATATTGAAACGACCAAATCCTTGAAAAATGGTTGGGAGAACCTTCCATACTCAAGTTTTCACTTGATACACCCTTCCTCCCCAATTGTTTTTCATGTTCTTTTCTGTTCTTCTTATTTTTAATTGTGTAAGTTTGTTTTATTTTTAGTTGAATTTTAATACATGTTTCTTATTCTTCATATATTATTCTCATACAACTTCTGTTAAATAATATTAATTTTATTAAAATAGTTTAAATATAGTTGAATCTACTTCCCTTATTTTTCTTTCTCATTTAATCAAAATTTCATATTTAATTATCTTCACCGTTTGTGTGTGTGTTCGAATCACAACTCTTTTATTATCCCTTTATTTTTATTCTCTTATTAATTCATCATCATAAACATAATAAAACAGAATATGAATCATCCTAATGGCTGAGTAAATCTTCCATTTGGGTGAGTTATAATTGGGGATGTTATGTGATTTAGAGCTTTTTCTCGATGAATATTCTTTAAATTAACATTGTGTGTTATACATAAAATGTCATGGATTAATGAAAAAAATTTCTTAACATATCGATTCCATGGATTATTCGAACCAAAAATACACTAACATAAATATTTACTGGTTGATATTATAACCCGAAGCTATGTTAAGGCTTGGATTAAATCCTTAACACTTGGGAATTCCAATCAACGTCATCGTGTGAAGTGGGTGTTAATTTAATGAAATATAAAGAAAAGCTCAATGATATTACAAGCTTAAATCCCTAATAATGAACTCACCCCAATATTTATAAAATTGTTAAATTAAACACCAACCATTAATTACTTCATTTAGGCTCTGCAAACAAATCCCCCACCCAAAATATAATCAACTAAAAACAATTGATTATTGAAAAGTATCATCACTGATGATTCGACCCGAGTATTGTTATACACATTAGCAGAGCACCAGAATATTGAACAGTTGATAGGTGACAATTATACATGATTCAAATGACTATGTTGTCAGGGTTTGTTTATTAAGTAGTCATTAGTTTTTGGTTATTGTAAAAAAACAAAGAAACAAAATTTAAAAAAAATTGAAAAAAAAAACAGAAAGAAAATTCATGTCTTCTCATAAAAATCATAAACATAAGAAAACACAAATAAAAATCATATTCCTATTTCTTTAAAAATATATCCAAATACCCCGTAGCCTCCCAAACAATCCCTCAGATTTTTTTTGACCCATAAATTGAGTGAACTCTTCGCCAACTTAGGAAGAACATTAGGGATAATCAGATCATTGAACAACCAATCCTCATACAACAAATTGAATTATATATGGATAATCCTTGGGAAAAACACTTAAAAAACTTTCTATATTTGATATGAATTACCAAAACCTTGGTCTTCAATATCAAAACATAGATTCCAACTTCAAACTCAAATTGGGTTTGATTCATCTTCTTCCTCATTTCCATGGGAAAGCTGGTGAGGATCCACATCTTCATCTTAAAGAGTTCTAAGTGGTGTTATTTACCATGGAGACTCAAGGGGTTTTTTGGAACAAATAAAACTATGAAAATTCCATTTATCCATAGCTGAAACTGCCAATTCATGGTTCTACTACCTCCATCCTGGTTCCATAAGGACATGGAATGACATGAAGAGAATCTTCTTAGAAAAAATATTTCTTGCTTCTCATACTGCTTCTATCCGAAAGAAAATAATTAGTATCTAACAATTCTCAAATGAGTCGCTCCAAAAATATGGGGAGAGTTTTAAAAAACATGTGGCAACCTTCCCACACCACCAAATCCCTGACCAAATCTTGATCCAATACTTCTATGAGCAATTATTGGATATGGAGATAAATCCCATTGATTCCACAAGTGGTGATGATATTGTTGATAAAACTACCATAGATGCAAGATATCTCATAAGCAACATGGATGGAAACACACAAAAATTAAATACTCAAGCACATACTCAGGTCAAGCAAGCCCAAGATAGTCAATCGATAGAGCCAAACAAGATGACCAAGTGGATGAGTGAACTTACAGGTCTTGTAAGACAACTAGTTGTGGCGACCAAATCCCCAACCACATCTTCTCCACAATATCTATTCCCTAGACCTATCAATAATTTTGGAATCTGTAGCTCCTCGTCTCATCCAATTGACACATGTACACAACTTCAAGAGGATCCCTCTGATTCATCCATACCGATGGAGCTCAATGCAGCATATTCTCTGAGGAACACCAACCCTCAACAATCAAGTCAGTTCATTAGAAACTTCAACCAACCCCACTCTAATCCTTTCTCTTCTACCTTCAACCAAGGCTTGAGGTATGGTAATCCCATTTTTCATCCCCCTCAATTCCCTTCTCAAAACCCAAACCAATTATAATATAATCAAGATATTGGTAACTTCCAACAACCTTACCCTTTTGTTCCTTAACCTTGAAGGATCAATCCTCCTCTTGATCCTCCTAGATTCCACTATCCTAATGAGCCTTCCCAAATCCCAAACCAAAACAATCTCTTTCCAAATAACAAAAATCTAGGCAATCCCAATCTGGGATAAGCCTCCTCTTCCAAGAAACCATGGGAAAGTGCAGTGGAAGATCCTACCTCCTTCCCCCATTGCAACCTTAAAAATATTGAAACCAAAATTGGTCAACTTGCATCCCACCTGAGCCAGCAAAAATAATCAAATTCTTCCCAACCTGCAACTCAACCATTACCCAACCCCAAGGATAATGTAAGTTCAATTTCACTTAGATTGGGAAAGCAAATTACTGTGCCTTAGGATGAGTTCTCCAACTCCCATTTAAATGTTCACCTAGAAAATGAACAGAAAAATAAATTCCAAAATTAACCTAAATCAATTCCCTCACCTCCTTCCATTCCACTTAGATACCCAATTCCATTTCTTAAAGTCGTTTCAAATCCAAGGAAGTTCTTTGATCTCGATCCTGAAATTCTTGACATGTTTAAAAATGTTGAAGTCAACATTCCCCTCTTAGATTCCATAAAAATCCCTAAGTACTCTAAGTTTCTTAAGGAATTGTACACTCATAAGAGTCAACTTAGGACCTTCAAAAATATTTCCACCCAGTAGTCTATTCGCATAAAATGGAAAGATCTAGGAACCTTTACAGTTCCATGCCAAATTGGAAGTTCCAACTTTGATGATGCACTCATAGAACTAGGGGACTCAATTAATGTCATAACAAAATCCATCTTATCCAAACTTGGTTTTGGTCTGTTACATGCAATGGGTGTTTCGATTCAATTGTCCAATCGATGAACTAATATTCCTGAGGTTATAATTGAGTACATCCTTGTTTGTATAAATGATCTTATATTCCTTGTTGATTTCTATGTCCTTGACATGGAAGGTGAGACAAAATATTCTCAATCTCCTCTAATTCTAGGAATACCATTCCTAATGACAGCGAGAACCATGATTGGTGTCCATTCAGGCATCTTATCCATGCAATTTGGTGACCAACTGGTTAAGTTAAACATTTTCCAATCCATGCGATACCCATCTGAGGATCACTCTGCATTCTCAATCCATTCTTCTAATGACACTTATGAGAGTCAATTGAACCCCATTCCATAATGGTATAACTCTCACCCAGGTTATCCAAAATGCATGGTTCTTATTTTTTTAGGATTACATATTTAATTTAAATCAAATCCTTAGAAGGAATCATTGTCCAATTCTACCATGTGAAGGGTTATATAGACAACACAAGAAGACCCATAAAATATGTGAAGAAAACAGACTAGCCATGAAGATTGAATTACTGGGTTCAATCTAAAAGTTCAGAATTATTGATCCTCCCCTAAAATTCGTGGGACAATTCCATTCATATAGGGTGAAAATTTCAAGGCCTAACTCCACTTAAAAAGGTCCCAAATGACTCAATGAATTCCATCCCACAATTATGTCCGGGAATTAAAATCAACACACCAATATTAACATTTCTCCTGATAGAGACCTCCATTCGAGCTGAGATTTTTTATTTGGAAAGAGTAGATATAGGTATCTTACTTTTTGAAGAAAGTATTCTAATTTTAGAGAATCTTCTTATTCAAAAACCCATTCACATTTTGTCCTTGAAAAAGCCTGGATTGAAATGGATAGATTAAACTTGTTTAATAAAACCACCATAAATTTGCATCCTTAAATACAATGTCCACACAATATTCATATTAGACATACCACAAGTATATCTAGAACTTGTAATAAGAAGATATTTTCAGAATCTATTGTCTGGATGGGCCAATATTTGAGGCAAGTGGAGGGGCAGATTTGGAAAGCAAATTGTCCACCTCCTTGGGATATAAATACATCCTCCTCTTCTATTTGCAAGGGGTTGGTATTTCTGAAGAGAGAAGTATAAATTAGCATGACCAAATCCCTTCCAAAGGCATGTGATGACCTTCCATACTAAAGTTTTCACTTGATACACCCTTCCTCCTCTCTTTGTTTTCATGTTATTTTCCATTCTTCTTATTTTTAACTGTGTAAGTTTGTTTTCTTTTCAATTGAATTTCAATAAATGTTTATTATTCTTCATATATTATTCTCATCTACCTTATGTTAAATAAAATTAATGGTGTTAAAATAGTTTAAATACAATTTAATCCCCTTCCCTTCTTTTTCTTTCTCATTTAATCATAAGTTTGCATTTAATTTTCTTCATTGTTTGTGTATGTATTCGAAGAACAACTCTTTTCTTATCCCTTTCTTTCTCTTCCATTATTAATTCATCATTATAAAAATAATAAACCAGATTACTAATAATCTTAATGGATCAGTAAATATTCCATTAGGATGAGTTATAATTTTTGATTTTAAGTGATTGAGAGCTTTTGCTTGATGAATATTCTTTAAATTAACATTGTGTATGTTAAACATAAAATGTCATGGATTAATGACATATTTTGATTAACGTATGGATTACATGGATTATTAGAACCATAAATACACTACCATAAACATTTAATTATTGATATTAGAACCCTAATTTATGTTAATTCTTGGATTAAAGCCTTAACACTTGAGAATTCCTATCAAAGTCATCTTATGAAGTGGGCGTTAATTTAATGCAATATAAAGCAAAGCTCAAGGATATCACAAGATTAAATCCATAATAAGAAACTAACCCAAATCTTTATCAAATTGTTAAATCAAACACAAACCATTAAACACTTTAATTAATATCCACAAACAAACCCCCCAATCAAAATATAATTAACTAAAAACAATTGAATATTGAAAAGTATCATCATCGAGGATTCGACCCAAATGCTTCTATACACATTAGCAGAGCATCAGAACCTTAAATAGTCGATAGGAAATAATCGACCTCACTTCAAATGGAACCGTTTCTTGGGATAGTGTAGTAGGTATTCATTAGTTTTTGGTTATTGTAAAAAAAATTGAAAAAATTGAAAAAAAACACAAATAAAAACTTGTATTCACTTAAAAATCATAAACAAAAAAACAAAAATAAAAAACCATCTTCCTCTTTATTTCAAAATATATCTGAATTCCCCATAGCCTCCTAAAAAATACCTTAGATTTTTTTGACCCAAAAATTGAGTGAAATCTTCGCCAACTTAGGAGGAACATTAGGGATAATCAAATCATTCAAGAACCAATATTTGTACAATCAATTGAATTAGGTATGGATGAACTGAGGGAAAGAACCCTTAAAGAACTTGTTGCCCCTAATATGAATTACTAACCCCTTAGTGTTAAATATCCAAACATAGAGGATGACTTCAAACTCAAATCGAGTCTGATTCATCTTCTTCCTCATTTCTATGGGCTAGCCAGTGAGGATCCACATCTCCATCTTACAGAGTTCTAAGTGGTGTGCTCTACCATAAAGCCTCAAGGGGTTTATGAGGAAGAAAAAAAACTCCGAGAATTCCCTTTCTCCCTAGCTGACACTACCAAGTCATGGCTCTATTACCTCCCTCCTGGTTCCATAACCACATGGAATGTCATGAAGCAACTTTTCTTAGAAAAATTATTTCCTTCTTCTTGTACTGCTTCTATTCGAAAGGAAATAAGTGGTATCTCACAATTCCCAAATGAGTCACTCTATGAATACTGGGAGAGATTCAAAAATATTATGGCAATTGGCCCACACCACCAAATCCCCAACTGAATCTTGATCTAATACTTTTATGAGGGGTTATTGTCTGTGGAGAGAACTCTCATTGATGCCACAAGTTGTGGTGCTTTTGTTGATAAAACTCCTAAAACTGCAAGAGATCTCATAAGCAATATGGCTCGAAACACACAAAAATTTCATACTCAAGCACATGATAAATTAAAACAATCCCAAGATAGTCAATCTATAGAGCCAAACAAGATGACCGAGTGGATGAGTAAACTTATAGGTCTTGTGCAACAACTATCTATTGCGTCCAAATCCCCAAACTCATCTTCTCCACAATCTCTATTCCTTGGACCTATCAAGAATTATGGAATCTGCAGCTCCTCATCTCATCCAACTAACACATGAACAGAACTTCCAGAGGATCCCTCTGATTCCTCCAGACCAATGGAGGTCAATGCAGCATATTCTCAAAGGACCACCAACCCTCAACAATTAGTTCAGTTCATTAGAAAGTTCAATTAACTTCACTCTGATCCCTTCTCTTCTACCTTCAACCAAGGCTTCAGGTATAGTAAACCCATTTCTCATCCACCTCAATTCCCTCCTTAAAACCCAAACCACTTCCAATATCATCAAGGTGTTGGTAACATCCAACAACCTTACCCTTTTATTCCTCTACTTCAAAGGATCAATACTCCTCTTTATCCTTCTAGATTCCACTATCCTAATGAGTCTTCCCAATTCCCAAACCAATACAATCGCTTTCCCAATAACCAAAATCAAGGAAATTTTAATCCAGGACAAGCCTATTCATCCAAGTAACCATGGGAAAGTGAAATGGAAATATTTCCTCCTTTACCCATTCCAACCTTAAAAATATTGAAACCCAAATTGGTCAACATGCGTCCCACCTGATCCAACAACAACAACAAAATTCTTCCCAACTCTCATCTCAACCATTACCCAACCCCAAGGGAAATGTAAGTGCAATTTCAGTTAGATTGGGAAAGAAAATTTATATGCCTCATAATGATTCCTCCAACTCCCCTTTAAATTTTTACCTAGAAAATGAAAAGAAAAATAAATTATAAAATAAAATTAAATCAATTCCCTCACCTCCTTCCATTCCACTTAAAAACCTAATTTTTTTCCTAAAGTCGTTTCAAAGCCAAGGAAGTCCTTTGATCCTGATCCTAAAATGCTCGACATTTTTAGACATACTGATGTAAATAATACCCTTTTAGATTCCATAAAAAAGATCCCTAAGTACACCAAGTTTCTTAAGTAATTTTGCACCCATAAGAGGCAACTTAGGAACTTCGAAAATGTTCCCACCCAGTTCTCTATTCCCATAAAGTGCAAAGATCTAGGGACCTTTACAGTTCCATGACAAATTAAAATTTCCAACTTCAATGATTCAATCATAAACCTAGGAGCCTCAATTAATGTCTTTTCTAAATCCATATTCTCCAACCTTGGTCTTGGTCCCTTACATCCAACGGGTGTTTTCATTCAATTTTCCAATCGAAGCTCTACTAGTTTTGGGGGTATAATTGAGGACGTCCTTGTTCATGTGAATGATCTTATCTTGCCTATTGATTTCTATTTCCTTGATATGAAAGGTGAGATGAACTCTTCTCAATCTCCCCTAATTCTAGGAAGACAATTTTTACTTACAGTGAGAACCAAGATTGATGTCCATTCATGCATCTTATCCATGGAATTTGGTGACCAACTGGTCAATTTCAACATTTTCTAAGACATTTAATACCCATCAGACGATCACTCTGCATTCTCAATCCATTCTTATGAGGAAATTTATAATAGTAAGTTGAACCCAATTCCATCATGTTTATCAAGTTATAATGAGATAGGATCTTGTGAAATCTACACTATGATTAACCAAGTTATAAATTGTGAAGTTGATGTGGACCTTTCATTAATAAACTCTATTAATATAGAGGATCTGGAAAATTCACTTGAATCCCACATAAAATATGATCTCTACTTTTCCCCCTTGGAATGTACTAAGTAAAACGAGTCAAAACCATATGAAAGCCCTTACTCCATTCTTGAGTTGTCTAGCCCACAGATGAAAGAAGAAACTGATCTAAAACCTCTCCCTCAACACCTAAAATGTGAATTCATTTTCCATGATCACCCTTATCCCATCATTATCTCTGCTTCACTTTCTGAAACTGAGGAGTCCAAACTTGGTCAAGTGTTAGAGGAAAACAAAAGGGCCTTAGGTTGGACTTAAGAAAACATACCAGTAATCAACCCTGCCCTTTACATGCATCACATCCATCTTGAGGAATCATCCAAACCAATTATTCAACCACAAAGAAGACTCAATCCACTCATACTTGAGGTGGTTAGGGAAGATATCACAAATATTCTTCAAGATAGTATTATCTACCCAATTTCTGATTGTGAATAGGTTAGTACAATTTAAGTTGTACCTAAGAAGGGTGGGATAACTGTTATCACAAATGAACATGGGGAGGTAGTCCCAACTTGAGTGAAGAATAAATGGCATATGTGCATCGAGTATAGGAAATTGAATATTGAAACAAGAAAATATCACTACCATCTTCCATTCCTTGATCAAATTCTAGAATAATTGGCTAGAAAGTCACATTATTGCTTTCTTGATGGATACATCGGCTACTTCCAAATCCCAATCGCACCTTAGGACCAAGAAAATCCTACTTTCACTATCCCCTTTGGAATATATGCATATAATAGAATTCCATTTGGCCTTCGTAATGCTCTTACAACATTCCAAAGTTGTATGATGAGTATCTTTTCTGAATTCATTGAACACTGCATGGAAGTCTTCATGGATGACTTTACCATTTATGGTGAGTCATTTGAATCATGATTGAATTCACACTCTCTAGTCCTTAAAAAGTGTTTCAAGTGTAACCTTGTGTTAAATTTTGAAAAATGTAACTTAATGGTTGAAAATGGGATTGTTATAGGGGACATAGTTTCAAAATAAGGTATTGAAGTTGATCCAACCATAATTGAAGTGATCTAATCACTTCTTGAACCCACCTCTGTTTGAGACATCAGTTAATTCCTCAGTCAAGCTGATTTCTATATGGGATTTATCCATAAAATTAGTAGTATTTCCCTCCCACTCACTCGGTTTCTCCAAAATTATGTCACTTTCGATTTCGATGAGGTTTGCAAGAGAGACGTCTTTGAACTCAAAACTGCACTTACATCTTCCCAGATAATCCAACCCCCATATTGGTCTTTACCCATTGAGTTGATGTGTGATGCTTCTAAAAGAGCATTTGGGTTTGTTCTTGGTCAAAGAAGATAAAATATTCTTCATGTCATCTATTATTCCTCAAAAACATTGGATGAAACTCAATCTCACTACATTGTAACTGAAAAGGAACCTTTAGGAGTGGTTTTTCCCTTAGATAAATTCTAGCTCTATCTCTTAGGTGCCAAAATCATCATCTTTACAAAACATTATGCTATAAAGTTCTTACTTAAGAAAAGTTATTCAAAATCGAGGCTAATAAGATGGATCCTAATGCTCTAAGATTTTGACCTTGAAATCAAAGATAGACCAAGAAAAAAACCCTATGTCTGATAACCTGCATAGAATTTCTAATTCTTCCCATTCTAAAAAAATTGATCATAGATTTCCAACTAAGAACCTATCATCTATCTGTCCAAATTTACCATGGTATTCCCCAATTGTAAACTAGTTAGTTGTTTTTATTTTTCGGAATGATTTTTCAAAAGGAAAAAAACTAAAGCTGAAAAGTGATTCAAAATTCTATTTCTAGGAAGATAATAAACATTGGAAAAATAGGGCTGACATGGTAATTAGAAGATGTGTTGATGAAGATGAACATTCCTCCATCTTAGAATTTTGTCACTCACTTCCCAAAT
Organism: Viscum album; assembly: GCA_963277665.1. NCBI lineage: Eukaryota > Viridiplantae > Streptophyta > Magnoliopsida > Santalales > Viscaceae > Viscum > Viscum album. The sequence continues at coordinate 384,814,446 of OY728164.1, forward strand.
GTGGTCACTTTGGACCATAAAGGACCTCCCAAAAGGTCCTAGACTCTAGATTCTTTTGGCCTTCACTCTATAAGGACTCACATGAGTTCTTCAAATCTTGTCCCACTTGCCAAAAGTTTGGTACAATTTCAAAAATAAATGAAATGCCCCAAAAGCCTTAAATATTCTATGAGATATTTAATGTTTGGGGCATAGATTTCATGGGACCATTCCCCCCTTTCAATGGATTCTCAAACATTCTTCTTACGGTTGATTATGTCACAAGGTGGGTAGAGTCCAACCCCACTAGAAAGGATGATTCAAATACTGTTTTGAGTTCCTAAAAACCCACATCTTCCAATGATTTGGAACTCCCCATGCCTTGATCAGTGACTTAGGAACCTATTTTTGTAATATAACCATGGAATCACTTTTGAAAAAGAATGTTGTTATACATAAAACTTTAACTGCATATCACCCCCAAAAAAATTCCATGGCTGAACTCTCTAATAGAGAAGTGAAAATAGTGATTTAGAGAATTCTTAAGCCCACCAGAAAAGACTAGAATGACAAACTTGGTGAATCACTTTCGGCTTATAGAAATTCATATAAAACACCCATAAGGATGTTTCCTTTTAGGAAAGTTTTTGGTAAAGAATTTCATTTTCTAGTTGAAATCCAACATAATTCATTTTGGGTTGTGAAAAATTGTAATTTTGATTTTGAAAAATCAGGTGAAGAAAGATTGTGGTTGTTGATTAAATTAGAAGAGATTCGACTTGATTCCTATGAGAATTCTAATTAGTATAAAGAAAAGGCTAAGGTAATCCATGAAAAACACATCCTAAGAAAGGTATTTCAAGAAGGTGAAAATATATTTCCTTTCAACTCTTGATTTTGCCTTCACCCAGGTAAGATTAATTTTCATTGGGAAGTTCCTTTTATTATTTCTCATGTTTACCCATTTGGCGCAGTGCAAGTCCAAGACCCATCTTCCAAAAGGACATTCATGGTTAATGGACATCATGTAAAGAATCACCATGAGAGGAAACACATCCTGAGAACCACCTCAACTTCCATCAGATCTACAACTTCCACTCACCCACCACCAGATGGGGACGAAGACCCACCAAATCAAAACCAGGGGAACCTATTTCCTGTTAACTCTCTCTATCTCTTCCTCTCTCTCCCTCTTTCTTCTTCTTCCCCTCTCTTTCATTTTTTACCACTTTCTTCATCAAACCCTTTTTTTCTATTTCTATTTTGTGTGGGTGTGTGTTTAAAAAACTTTAAAAAAACTAAAAAATGAAAAAAAAAATGCAAAAAAAACAAAAAAGAGTCATACTTACTCACCCTCCAGTTTTGAAATTTTTTCAACCCATTTTTTAGAGTCAATAGACATGTTTTCATCTCAAAAATTTTGTATTTTAATCATGAATTTGGATAAAGAATCTTATGTCAAAACTAAAAACTTCTGAATGCTCATTTTTATATTTGTAAAATGATTATTCTCCTACTGTGAGGAACAAAATTAGATTTCATGCCACATCCACCTATGGACATCTTTTCAGAATGTGTCTTTTCACCCTATATTGTGAGTCTTGAGTTTTTGGAGCTTTGAGTTAAATTTACTACTTTTCTATGCATTAATATGATAGAGTCATTTTATAAACCTCATGAGAATCACAATAGCCAAACAACCTCCCATTACCCTTACATTAATCCTACTTTTTAAATCCCCTCTAAGCCTATGAAATCCTTTTCTTTAATATCCAAATTACAAGCCCAATAATTTATCCCACCCAACATCTACATGTATTTACATTGCATTATTTATTGAAATTTAAGTATGGGGGAATGGTTTTTATTTTTGTGGTCCCTTTTATTTATTTTCAACATGTCATCATATGCTTGAGGGAAAGCATATACTTTATATTCCTAAAATCGCATTGACACATAAAAACACCTTAAAAATACCTCTTGATTATTGTGCACTTTAGGATAGGGAATGTAAGATGATAACTCTTTCAAACTCTATTATTTTCACTTTTGTTTGGCGAATGAGTGAATCTTAAGAAAAAAAAAAATTATCATCTTGAGAGGAGTGAGTTTTGAGTGCCTACATTTTCCATTTCTAAATTTGTGAATGAAAAATGAATTGTTTTTGGAATATTATTTTTGTAACAATTTGTGTTGGAATTCAATATGGATGAGTGAAATGGTATAAACCTCCCTTGATTGGGGAAAATAAAATTTTAATATTTTTTGGTGAGTGAGAATGATTTTGTTATATTTTTTTATGCACGTGAGGACATGAACAAGACTAAGTGTGTGGGATTTTATATTATTCATTTATTTGTAACTTTTTTTATACTCTATTTAGTAAATTTCATGTAAAAGTGCATAATTGGTGTGATATAGTCATGTTTTAATACTAAATACATGTTTTGATCATTATTTGAAGTAGTCCAATTAAGTCAGTTTATTGTTTTAATTATAACTCTCACCCTGATTATTCAAATGGAATGGTTCTTATTTTTTAGGATTTATTTTTTAATTTCCAACATATAATTAGAAGGAATCATTGTGTAATTATTTCATGTGAAGGGTCATATGGGCCACATAAGAAGTCCCACAGAATCTGTGAAGAAAATAGAATAGGCATGAAGATTTAATTACTAGGCGCAATCTAGAAGTCCAAAATTATTAATTCTCCACCAAAAGTTGGAGGATAATACCATTAATATTAGGTAAAATTTTAAAGTCCCAAATCCACAAAAATGGGCCCAAATGATTCAATGAAGTCAATCCCACCATTCTATTTGGTAATTAAAATCATCACACCAATATTTACATTTATCTTTATAGATATGTCCATTTAAGATGAGATTTTTCAATGTGAAAGAGGAGATATATTAGGGAGACTTTTTTTAAGAAGGTGTTCTAATTTTAGGGAAGATTTACATTCAAAAACTCATTCATATTTTGGCCTTGATAAATATTGATTGAAATGGACAGATTGACATTATTTAATCAAATATCCAAACCTTTGGATCCATAAGTCCAGTGGCCGCAAAATGTTTAGAGTTTACAGAACACATGAATATATACAACTTGTAGAAAGAAGATATTTAAATATTATTCTGTTTGGATGGTCTAATATTCAATCCAAGTGGAGGGGCGTATTTGGAATGCAAACAGGATAAGGTTGATCATGGAAAAGGAATGTATATTTCAGGGGTTTAGGAAGAGGTTTCATATCAGTTTCTTATTTAATTTTTGGGCTAGACAAATCAAGAATGGAGGAAGGTATTTCATTTGGTTTTGATTCATTTTCCTTAATATTATCCATGGTAGAGCAGTAGATATCAGAGTTGATGCAGGATTCAAGAGAGTTTTCAAGATCCTCTAGATTGATAGAGTCTATGAATGAGAGTTCCATGCCAACTTTTCCATTTATAACTTGGTTAATCATGGTAAAGATTTCACAAGCTCCTCTCTCATTATAACATGATGAAAATGATGGAATGGGATTAAAATGGCACTGTGGTTAGGGATGGTGTATTAAGTAGTCATTAGTTTTTGGTTATTGTAAAAAAACAAAAAAACAAAAAAATCAAATAAATTGAAAAAAAACACAAAGAAGAACCCATACTCTCATAAAAATCATAAATGAAAAAAACGCAAAGAAAAAGTCATATTCCACTTTATTTTAAAATATATCTGAATTCCCAATAGCCTTCCAAACAATCCCTAGGATTTGTTTGACCCTGAAATTAGGTGAACTCTTCTCCAACTTAGGTGGAACATTAGGGATAATAAAATCATTCAAAAACCAATCCTTGTATAACCAATTGAATTAGATATGGATAATACAAGGGAAAAAAGCCTTGAAGAACTTTCTTCCCCTGATATTAATTATCAACCCCTTGGTATTCAATATCCAAAAATTAAGGCTGACTTTGAACTCAAATCGGGTTTGATTCATCTTCTTCCTCATTTCCACTAGCTATCCAGTGAGGATCCAAACATTCTTCTTAAAGAGTTCCAAGTGGTGTGATATACCATGAATCCTAAAAGGATTTATGAGGAATAAATAAAACTTTGATCATTCCCAATCTCCCTAGATAACACTGCCAATTCATGGATACACTACCTCTCTCCTGGCTCCATAACCACATGGAATGACATGAAGAAGATTTTCTTAGAAAAATTATTTCCTTTTTCTCATACTACTTATATCTGAAAGGAAATAAGTGCTATCTAAAAATTCCTAAATTATTCACTCCATGAATACTGGGAGAGGTTCAAAAAATTTGTGGCAACATAACCACACCACAAAATCCCTAACCTACACTTGATCCAATACTTCTATAAGGGGTTATTGGCTATGGAGAGAACTCTCATTGATTCTGAAAGTGGTAGTGATCTTGTTGATAAAACTCTCGTAGCTGCAAGAGATCTTATAAGAAACATGGATAAAAACACACAAAAATTCTATACTCATGCACATGATCATGTCAAACAAGCCCAAGATAGTCAATTGACAGAGCCAAACAAGACGAATGAGTGAATGAGTGAACTTATGGGTCTTGTGTGACAACTAGTTGTGGCAACCAAAGCCCCAACATCATCTTCTCCACAATATCTATTCCCTAGACCAATAAATAATTGTGGAATATGCATCTCTTCATCTCATCCAAAGGAAACATGTCTATAACTTCAAGAGTATTCCTCTGATTCATCTGGACCAATGGAGATCAATTCTGCATATTCATCATTTCATTAGAAACTTCAACCAACCCCACTCTAAGCCCTTATCTTATACATTCAACAAAGTCTTGAGGTATGGTAATCACATTTGTCATCCCCCTAAATTCCCTACTCAAAACCCAAACCAATTCCAACATGGTAAAGGTGTTGGTAACTTCTAACAACCTTACCCTTTTGTTCCTCAACCTAAAAGTATCAATCCTACTCTTGCTCTTCTTAGATTACACTATCTTAATTAGCCTTCCCAATTCCAAAAATATACAATTGTTTTCCCAAGAACCAAAATCAAGGAAATCCCAATTTGGGACAAGCCTCTTCTTCCAAGAAACCATGGGAAAGTGTAGAGAAAGATCTTTCCTCCTTCACCCGTTCTAGCCTTAAAAATATTGAAACCCGTATTGGTCAACTTGCATCCCACCTAAGACAAAAAAAATAATCAAATCCTTCCCAACTCTCAACTCAACCATTACCAAACCCCAAGGGTATTGTAAGTGCAGTTTCACTTAGATCAAGGAAAAATATGTCTATGCCTCATGATGATTTCTCTATCTCCCATTTAAATTTTCACCTAGAAAATTAAAATAAAAATAAATTAGAAAAGGAATATAAAGACATTCCCTCACCTCCTTTCATTCTACTTAGAAACTGAATTCCTTTTCCTAAAGCCATTACAAATCCAAGTAAGTCCATTGATCCCAATCCTAAAATGCTTGACATGTTTAGATGTTTTGAAGTCAACATTACCTTATTAGATTCCATAAAAAATCCCTAAGTATACCAAATTTCTTAAGGAATTTTGAACCCATAAAATGAAAATTAGGACCTTCAAAAATATGTCCACCCAGTAGTCTATTCCCATAAAGTTAAAAGATAAAGGGACCTTTACAGTTCCATGCCAAATTGGAAGTTAAAACTTCAATGATGCACTCATAGACCTAGAAGCCTCAATTAATGTCATGTAGAAATCTATCTTCTCCAACCTTGGTCTTGGTCCCTTACATCCAACAGGTGTTGTCCTTCAATTTCCAAATCGAAGCACTACTAGTCTTGAGGGTATAATCGAGGATGTCCTTGTTCGTGTGAATGATCTTATCTTCCCTATTGATTTATATGCCCTTGACCTAGAAGGTGAGATGAACTCTTCTTGATCTACCATAATTCTTGGAAGAACAATCCTAATGACAGAGAAAACCAAGATTTATGTCAATTCAGAAATCTTATCCATGTAATTTGGTGACCAACTGGTCAAGTTCAACATTTTCCAAGCCATGTGATACCCATCTGAGTATCACTCTACATTCTCAATCAATTCTTATGAGGAAACTTCAGAGAGTCAATTTAACCCCATCCCATCATGGCATAACTCTCATCATACTTATTTAAATTGTTTGTTTCTTCATTTTTAGGATTCCTTATTCAATTTACAACATATCATTAGAAGGAACCATTGTCCAATTCTTCCATGTGAAGGGTTGTATATATCACACAAGAAGGCCCATAGAACCTGTGAAAAAAATAGACCAAACATGAAGATTGAATTACTGGGCTCAATATTGATGTCCAAAATTATTGATTCTCCACAAAAATTTGGTAAAAATCCAAGTTCCAACTCCACAAAAATGGGGCCCAAATTATTCAATGAAATCTATCCAACCATTCTGTATGGGAATTAAAATCATCACACCAATATTGACATTTATCCTAATATAGACATCCATTAGAACAAGGATTTTGTAGTGTGAAATAGGATATATATATATATATGTAGAAAACTTTATTGAAGAAAGTTTTTGAGTTTTTTGTCATCTTCCTATTCAAAAACCCATTCACATTTTGGCCATGAAAAAGTCTAGATTGAAACAGAAAGATTAACATTATTTAATCAACATGACATAACTTTGGATACTTAAGTCTAATGGCCACCAAATTTTCATATTATATAGAACACATGTATATATACAACTTGTAAGAAGAAGATATTTCAATATTATGATTTCTGAATGGTCTAATATTTGATTCAAGAGGAGGGGAATATTTGGAATGAAAATATGACAAGAGAGATCATGGAAAAGGAGTGAATATTTTAGCTGTTTAGGAAGAGGTTTTAGATCTGTTTCTTCTTTCATTTGTGGGATAGACAACTCAAGAATGGAGGAAGAAATTTATATTGGTTTTGATTCATTTTCCTTAATAATGTCCAAGGTGGAGCAACAGAGATCAGAGTTGATACGGGATTCAATAGAGTTTTCAAGATCCTCTAAATTGATGGAGTCTATGAATGAGAGGTCCACGTCAACTTCACCATTTATAACTTGGTTAATAATTATACAGATTTACTAAGCTCCTCTCTCATTATAACATGATGAAAATGATTTAATGGTCTTCAAATGGTGTTTTTCTTGGGGATGGTGTATTAAGTAGTCATTATTTTTTGGTTATTTCAAAAAAACAAAAAAAATTAAAAAAAATGACAAAAACACAAAGAAAAACCCATATTATCATAAAAATCATAAATGAAAAAAACACACAAAAAACCCACCTTCCTATTTCTTTCAAAATATATTTGAATTCCTCGTAGCCTTCCAAACAATCCCACAGATTTTTTGGACCCTAAATTTTAGCATACTCTTCACCAACTTAGGAGGAAAATTAGGGATAATAAAACAATTCAAGAACCAATCATTTTACAACCAATTGAATTATATATGGATAATCATATGGGAAAACCCTTAAAGAACGTTTTTTCCCTGATATAAATTACCAACCCCTTCGTGTTCAATATCCAAACATAGAGACAGAATTCAAAATCAAATTGGGTTTGATTCAACTTCTTCCTCATTTCCATGGGCTAGCCAGTGAGGATCCACATATTTATCTTAAAGAGTTCCAAATGGTGTGCTCTACCATGAAGCCTCAAGGGGTTTCTGAGGAACAAATAAAAATATGATATTTCCCTTTCTCCCTACCTAAAACTACCAAGTCATGTCACTTATACCTCCCTCCTGGTTTCATTTCACATGGAATGATACGAAGTGGATTTTCTTATAAAAATTATTTCCTACTTCCCGTACTGATTCTATCTGAAAATAAATAAGTTGTAATGCCCCGACCCCAGTTACCCAGAGTCGGTGCATTATTACATAACATAGGCATGATAAAAAATGAACAATTCTTGAAAGAACGATTAGTTTAGTAGCCTTAGACCACTAGATACATTCATAAGTATTACATTACATCATAAAGTACAAAAAAACTACAACAACATCTTGTCTTCATATCCCCTCATATTATCCCTACAATTCATTCATAATATACTTGTTTACATCCTAGGAAAAATAAAACATTTAAAGGGGTGAGCTCAGATGCTCAGTAAGGATAAAAATATAGCAGAAACATTCATAAATAAACATAAACATTTAAGGCAATGTATAACTAAAACAAAATCCTTTTAAACTTGAACTTCAGCATAATATGGAAATAATAAAATGAAATAATACCATTTAATTATTCACATGGATATTCTAATAGTCTAATAATCACATGCAATATCAATAACCACTTTCATAATGATGGAATGAATAATGTCAGACTATCATAACCACATAGCCAAGGCCTCGTGCCAAGACTACAAATAAGATTTTGTCAAGGCCTCTTTCCAAAACACTATTTTGTCTCATGAGACCTACTGATGCATTGAGGAACTATAGTGGGCTCCACCCATCACTTATTAAGTCCAATGCATTCCTTATATGAAAATGTTTAAACATATCATAAACCATAACATAATCGTATCACCTAAACCATGCATAAAGGAAACATAACATTTCCACATTTCAATCACAAGATATCAATACAACACATTGATATAATAAAACCATTTTCAGTACCAAATAAAAGAAAAGTAAAACTTGGTATTTATTTTTCTTTTAAAAAAAAGTTATGGCTTGTAGAGAAAGCCAAAACTCAAATAATGGTCACGACGGCGGAGAAGTCATTGTCGCCGCATACGTACGACAAAAAAACATTCCCTTTTGTCGTTTAGTAAAACGCTTCGTATAAAAAAGATTCCTTTTGAATAAATGTAAAATTTTAAGGGGTTTATACATCGTATAAAAGAAATTTGTGTATAAGACAAAATATGCCTCAATGAAAGGAGATTGAGATAAAGTCTCTTACCTCGTGTCCGACTTAACTCGATCGTTCTTTAACCTCCTGAATAATAAACTAGAGTTAATAACTACTTTCTTAAGAACATTTTTCAAGTTAATTATTCCTTTTATATCACTTATTACCATGTTATTAACATTATGTAATTATTTTAGTTAACAACGACCGTTTTGTCGATCTTTGGTACTTGAGTCAAAAATAAACTTCTTATAATTATAAGTTGTTCATGTGGTAAAATATAAATTATATCCAGAAATATATTCATTATGTAGATATCATATATATCATATATATCTAGTATATATATATTCATTTATAATATTACATAACATTTAGAGGTAAGAAATGAAATGCACCGTTCATGGAGACGGTAAGTCGTACGTACGCTTGAACGCTGCTTTCATTTATATTTTGTATTTAATGGAATGAAAACATTATGATATAAAGATATATTATAATTCCAGTATAATATAATATATAATATATTTTACTCCATCATTTATACATCCCACATATGGCATTAATGATTCAAATCACTTTGAGGGGGCGGTAGTCCGCACTTCCTAAAATGAAATTATCGCGTTTACCCATAATGGAAATCATAAAGGTATGCCATAAATGAAAAATACAGAAGCATAAGGAAAACATAAACATAATATATATCATATATAATTATAGTGACATATTAATGTCCACCATGAGAGGTGTTAAAATAATATTGAACAATCATCGTTTCATGAGGCAGTAATTCGCCACCCACAGAAACAGTATGTTCTTTAACCATTAGATGAAGGTGTGTATAAGTGTAAATCAAATAATTCTCATCAAAACATCATATTATATTGAATATACTGGTTTTGTTACAAAATAAAGGAATTAAAATAGTTTAATGGGTTGGAGAATCAAAATAAAACAAAAGAACATAAGATAATACATTACCTTAAAATCGGGTAACTCTTTTTTATTCGAACCAAAGGCTTCCTTGGGAATACTTATGCGCAAAGTGAGGCTTATGGTAGTAATAAAGGAATGTTGGGAGAGTGTTTGGGCAGAGGTTGGCCGAGAAAAATGGATTTGAATGTGTGAATAAGGTGGTAGAGGTGGGGGCCTTTTATAAGAGAAGAGGAGGGGCACTCTTGGAAAGTCATGAAATGTTACATTATTATGAAGTGATTTTCGGATTTCAAAGGTCCCACAATTATATATTTCAAGTATAAGCTTATAAGTTTTCTAAATCCACCCATCCAATAGGTTTTTGACAAGTTTAAGTCTTAGATTTGACCTTATCTTTTCATTTTATTTAAATCGTTCATTAATGAGGTAATCGCTGCATCATCATGGTGTCATAAATAAATTTAATTTTTTTAATGTCTAAAAATTATAAAAACAATACCATGTTGTAGGAAATATTTTTATATTTATAATGAATATTTATAGTAAAAAATATGACTTTTATAACCCCATTTAATAATTTTTTAGTAAAACAAGACATGTTTGTGACATTTTTACTTTTACTTTAAATAAGAGTTATAAATGTCATTATCCTACCCAAGTGGCTCCATGGGGTCCCAAAAATTGACTCATGGGTTTCAATTGTCGCCCATGACTCATCCAATAGGGGTAGGACAAGTTTCAAGATATTTTAATATTTTTATAATATCATTTTTACCTTAAATTTCACTAATTACCTTTAATCGCGATTAATAAAACTTAAAAGTTACTATTCACCAAAAATTATTTTCATACCATTGAACCACATTTTACTTACTAATGACAACCATATGTGTCAGTTTTTTTAAATTCAATACACATAAGTGGTAATGTTTTATTTACATGAAAAATTAGTTTTTTAACTACCACTAGGTGGTTTCACTATTCATCAAAAATTGAAGTTTTTCAAAAAAATACCAAAAAATCACCCTAAGCTATATTTTGATATTCTGAATTCAAAAATGATATCTATTTTACAAAATTCAAAACATATATGTTGCATTAATTAATTTTATAATTAATTCCCGATGTCACAACAAACAGCGTGTTTTTAAGAAACAATATATATCAAAAGATTGACAATTGTTTATGTCCAATTTTAAAGTGAAATTAATTCAAATGAACACAATTGGATAAAATGGTAAAAATATATTCTTATTATACTTTAAAACCACTTAATAATATAATTTATCACTATAAATTATTTTGATAAAAAAAGTTGTTTTTAATTATTTTTTTACTATTCATAGAAAATTGGAAGTTCTCAGAAAATTACAAAAAATTCATCTTAGGATAATTTCAATATTCCGAATACAAAAATGAAATCCATTTTGAATTATAAAATTAATATAATTTCAAAACGTGGTTATTACTATTCATAATGGCTACTTTGATTGGTCGCGGTGTGTTAGAACTCGATGTTCCGTACAACACACACTACTATATTATTCAAAGAGAAGCGTACAATGGAAGCTTGGGGTGTTACATTCTCCCCCCCCCCCTTCAATAAATTGCATCCTCGCAATTTCTTATAATATCACTATATAAAAATACTCGGGTGATTCTTCATCATAAGTTCATCGGGTTCCCATGTTTCCTCTTTCATCTTATGGTTTCTCCATAGAACTTTTACCAGACGAGTCGTCTGGTTTCTCAGCACTTATTCCCTCATATCCAGAATCCTGACAGGGTCTTCGTAATAAGACAAATTGGGTTCTAGATCTAATTTCTCATAGGTGATTACATGCGTTGGGTCAGACATGTATTTTTTCAACAGTGATACGTGGAACACATCGTGAACTTTAGAGAGACTTGGAGGCATTTCAAAATGGTAAGTTATAGCCCCAATTCGTTCTAGAATTTTGAATGGTCCGATGTACCTGGGACTTAATTTTCTCTTCTTACCGAATCATATAACTCCCTTCCATGGATATACCTTCTAGAAAACATGATCTCCTACCTGAAATTCCCAATCCTTCCTTCGGTTATCGGCATAGCTCTTCTGCCTACTTTGAGCTGCATTGATGTGGTTTTGGATTAACTTCACATTTTCCATCGTTTCCTCAACAAGTTCTGGGCCTATGAGTTTTCTTTCACTAACATCATCCCAACAGGTTGGTGTGCGACACCTCTTTACGTATAACGCTTCATATGGTGTCATCCAAATACTTGAATGGAAGCTATTGTTATAGGAAAATTCTACCAGAGGTAAATATTGATCCCACATACCCTGAAAGTCAAGTGATCATGATCTCAACATGTCTTCTAAGGTTTGAATAGTCTGTTCTGATTGTCCATCTGTTTGAGGGTGGTAAGCAGTGCTCAAATGAAGTTCAGTGTCCAGGGCTTTCTAAAGACTTTTTTAGAATCTTGATGTAAAACGGGGATCATGATCCCAAACAATCAATAGGGGTACTCCATGAAGTCTTACAACTTCGTTAATATACATTCTCTCTAAACGTTCAAGTGGTAAATCTTCTCTTATAGCATGAAAATGTGCTAACTTGGTAAGATGATCAAAAATGACTCATATTGCGTCATTCCTTCTAGGAGTCTTTGGTAGTCCCATGACAAAGTCCATCGTGATATTATCCCATTTCCACTCAGGTATGGGAAGAGGTTGCAATACTCCTCCAGGTTGTTGCCTTCCATCTTTCACTTATTGAAAAACCATACATCTTGAAACAAAATCGACAATCTCCCTCTTCATATTGTCCCACCAAAAATATTCCTTCAAATATCTATACATTTTGGTGCTCCCAGGGTGTATAGAGAAATTGGAACTATGAGCATCATCCAACAATTCTCTTTTTAGATCAGGTATATCAGGAACAAAAAGTCTCTTCCCAAACTTCAAAATTCTATCTTCATACACAAAGTCACCAAATTTCCCATAATTCACAGCTTTAATCTTCCTTTGTAACTCTCCATCACCGGTCTGAGAACTCTTTATCCTTTCTAGTAAATATGGTTTGGAAACCATTTGAAAATCATTGATTTTTCACCTTCCATGGTGATTCCCATATCCATCTTTACTAGATCCATGTATATAGGATCTTTTTCAACTCTCACCTTGTTCAAAACTCCATGATCTTTTCTACTCAAAGAGTCTTCCACCTTATTTTCCTTCCTTGGGTGGTAGTGTATCGTGCAATCATAATACTTGAGTAGTTCAAGCCATCTCCTTTGCCTCATGTTGAGTTATTTTTGTGAGAAAATATACTTCAAACTCTTGTGATCAGTATAAATCTCACATTTTTCACCATATAGGTAGTGTCTCCATATCTTCAAAGAAAAGATCATAGCTGCTAACTCAAGATCATGAGTAGGATAGTTCTGCTCATGAATTTTTAGCTGTCGTGATGCATAGGCAATAACCCTATCATTCTGCATAAGGACACAACCAAGTCCTTTCATTGTTGAATTGCTATAAATAACAAACCCATCATTCCCCGATGGTAGAGTCAATATAGGATCATTTTATAACCTTATTTTCAGTTCTTCAAAACATTCTTCACATACTTTTTTCCAAATAAATTTAACCCCTTTAAGTGTCAACTTCGTTAATGTTTTATCCAATCGGGCAAAATTTTGGAAAAAATGTTGATAATAACTTGCTAAACCAATAAAACTACGTACCTCAGTTATACTCGTCAGTGCTGGCCATTCTTGGATCGCTCTTGTCTTACAAGGATCAATAGAGATTCCATCCTTAGAGACAATATGGCCAAGAAAATAAATCTTATGAAGCCAGAATTCACACTTTCTAAACTTCCCATATAATTTGTGTCTTATAAGAGTCTTCAGGATAATGTGAAAGTGATTTTCATGATCTTCATAAATTTTGGATTATACCAAGATATCATCAATAAATACAACCACGAAGTCATCAAGATATTCCTTCAAAAAACTATTCATTAGATCCATGAAGACAGAGGGTCATTGGTCAATCCAAAAGGCATTACTGTAAACTCGTAATGCTCATACCTAGTTCAAAATGCTTTCTTTGGAATGTCTTCCTTCTTCACACACAACTGATGATATCTAGATCGAAGTTCAATATTTGAAAAGTATTGAGATCCATGCAGTTGGTCAAATAAATCATCAAAGCGAGGTAGGGGATACTTGTTCTTTATTTTTATAGCATTGATCTCCCTGTAGTCGATACATAACCTCATAGATCCAACTTTATTTTTAACAAAAAGAATAGGGGCTCCCCGTGGAGAAACACTAGGGAGAATAAATCCCTTATTAATCAATTCCTCTAGTTTTTTCTTTAGTTCAACTAATTCCACACTGGCCATTCTATAAGGGGTCTTCGATATGGGCCTTGAACCAGGAATTAGGTCAATAGAAAACTCAACTTCTCGTTCTGGAGGATGCCCAGTAAAATATTCTGGAAACACGTCAACATATTCTATCACAATAGGTACATCCTCTATTTTAACATTACTTTCCTCACCCATAGTTATTTCATTCTCTTACTCCCCAATAAGTGAATTTAGTTGAGCTACTGGGGGTGGATCTAGTTAAGAATTAGGTGGTGATGATTCTTCTCTAAAGATAAGGTGTTCCTTATCATCATCATCAAGAATCGTAACCTCCTTCTTTTTACAATAAATCTTTGCATCATAGTCCGAAATCCAATCCATACCGAGGATTATATCAAACTCATTCATAGGTATGACAATGAGATCAGTGGATAAAGAACATTTATGTGCTCTAATGGGGACTGATTCACAAAACTTTGTTGCAATGATACTTCCCTTTGAAGTTTTAACTGACAACTCCTTTGTTAAATCAAATTGGAAATATCTAATTTTCTTAGAAAATTGGGAAGATATGAGACAATGTGATGATCCAGAATCAAATAAAGAATTTTCTAAACTTGAGGAAACCATTAAATTACCTACCACCATGTCTTTCGGAGCTTCTACCTCAGCAGTAGTGATAGCATAAGCTTGGCCTTGATCCCTTGGCCTTTTCCGAGGTAAGTTCCCCTGACGCTTAGGAAATTCATTTGCATAATGTCCCATCTCTCAACAATTATAGCATTCCACGTTGACAACAACTCTCTTTCCCTTGCAATCATGAGCTTGGTGGCCTTTTTCACCACACTTGTAACAAACTCACATTCCTTTTAAGCAAGAATCAGGGTGTTTCTTCCCACATTTACTACAGGATGTATAATCAACTTTTCCCTTCTTCCCCTTATTTCTATTTCCAGATTGTTCAGTAGATCTCTTCTTCTCTTTCATTTCTTTAAAGTTGTAAGACTTAGAGAATTCCTTTTCCATCTTGATAGCACATGAGACGATGTCTTCGTATGACGAGAAGGATTGTGAGACCAATGCTCGACGGAGAAATGGTTTTAACCCATAAAAGAAATGATAGATCTTACTTTGTGGGTTACTTATATAATCTGTCGCATGTCTCGCTAACCTTGTAAAGTTAGCTTCATACTTTGCAACATTCTCATCCTCCTTTTTCCTCAGACTCCGAAATTGTCTTTCCATATCTTCTCGATGGTCATGAGGAAAGTATTTTTCTAAGAAAAGCTCATTGAACTCCCTCCATTCCATATTTGATACTTCATCGTCTTACTTTGTGTTTTTAATCAATTACTACCATTGATCAGTATCTCCAGTGAGGTGGTAAACTGCCATGATAACCTTTTCCCTTTCACTACTCCCTAAGGCATGGAATATTTTCTCTAAGGAATTTATCCATTGCTCAGCTACTAAGGGATTTTTACTCTTATTGAATGTTGGTGGTTGTTTCCTCATGAAGCGGTCTAACATTGATCCTCCATGTTGCGGATCAGGGTGCTCCATACAAGTAAGGTTATTATTCATAACCTGAGTGAGTTTTCCCAGTATGGTGATAAGTTGATCAGCACCAGTTTTATAACCAGCTCCACTATAATTATCTTGAGAAGGAGGGAAATCCCTACATGGAGTGTGTGCATTGATATGGTTTTCATTCCTTCCACTAGGTGCCATTTCTAAAAAATGTCATAAACTAGATTAGTTTATGAATCGAAATACATAATAATAAAATTTAAAAATAATTAACATAAATTGAACTATTTATGGATATAATCCATAATCATAAAAATGTTTTCTTTGAGGAAGTATATACTCATAAACCTTTCATAATGGTTTTAAAGAAAAGGAGAATTATCCTAAGCATATCCCCCAGGAGTGTCGTAACCAAGAGTGCAGAAAGGCCCGTTGTCGTGCACTAGTTCCTGTTCGAGTCTAGCTCAAAGCGGTGTTTTTGGGTTTTACCCCTAGGTACATCTGTGCCAGAGCCGCCTCTACCTGCTCGTATCCAGACAGGGATGTATTGCTCGGAAAACTCACAAAATCTCTATAATACCAGAATTCTAGAATGTTCTTATATACAAATCCTCAATGTCTATCTTAGGGCTATGTGCTCTAATCAGAGTTTATCTAAATCTAGCTTCCAAGGTTAGTACTAAACTACCTCTGATACCAACTGTAACGCCCCGACCCCAGTTACCCAGAGTTGGTGCATTATTAAATAACATATGCATGATCACAAATGATCAAGTCTCTAAAGACCGATTAGTTTAGTAGCCTTGGAAAACTAGATACATTCATAAGTCTTACATTACATCATAAAGTACAAAAAACTACAACAACATATTGTCTTCGTATCCCCTCATACTATCCCTGCAGGTCATTTATAAAATACTTCTTCACATCCTAGGAAAAATAAAACATTGAAATGGGTGAGCTCAGACGCTCAGTAAGGATAAAAATATAGCGGAAAATTTCATAAATAAACATAAACATTTTAGGCAATGTATAACTAAAACAAAAGCCTTTTAAACATGAACTTCAGCATAATATGGAAATAATAAAATGAAATAATTTCATTTACTTATTCACACGGATATTCTACTAGTCGAATAATCACATGCAATATCAATAACCACTTTCATAATGATGGAATGCATAATTCCAGACTATCATAACCACGTAGCCAAGGCCTCATGCCCAGACTACAAATAAGATTTTGTGAAGGCCTCATGCCAAGACACTAATTTGTCTCATGAGACCTACCTATGCATCGAGGAGCTATAGTGGGCTCCACCCGTCACTTATTAAGTCCAATGAATTCCTTATATGAGAAGTTTTAAACATATCATAAACCATAACATAATCGTATCACATAAAACATGCATAATGGAAACATAACATTTCCACATTTCAATCACAATATATCAATACAACACATTTATATAATAAAACCATTTTCAATACAAAATAAAAGAAAAATAAAAATTGGTATTTATTTTTCATTTTAAAAAACGTTATGGCTTGTAGAGAAAGCCAAAACTCAAATAATGGTCATGGCGGCGGAGAAGTCGTTGTCGCTGCATACGTATGACAAAAATAACATTCCCTTTTGTCGTTTAGTAAAATGCTTCGTATAAAAAATTTTCCTTTTAAATAAACATAAAATTCAAAGGGGTTAATACACCATGTAAAAGAAAGTTGTGTATAAGAGAAAAATATGCCTCAATGAAAGGAGATTGAGACGAAGTCCCTTACCTCATGTCCGACTTGACTCGATCATTCTTTAACCTCTAGAATAATAAACAAGAGTTAATTTTTACTTTCTTAAGAACCTTTTTCAAGTTCATTATTCCTTTTATATCACTTATTACCATGTTATGAACATTATGTAATTATTTTAGTTAACAACGGTCGTTTTGTCGATCTTTGGTACTTCAGTCAAAAATAAACTTCTTATAATTACAAGTTGTTCATGTGGTAAAATATCAATTATATCCAGAATTATATTCATGATGTAGATATCATATATATATTATATATCCATTATATATTTATATGCATTTATAATATTACATAACATTTAGAGGTAAGAAATGAAATGCACCGTTCATGGAGACGGTAAGTCGTACGTACGCATGAACGCTACTTTCATTTCTATTTCATATTTAATGGAATGAAATCAAAATGATATAAAAGGTATATTATAATTCAAGTATAATATCATATATAATATCATTTACTCCATCCTTTATACGTCCCATATATAGCATTGACGATTCAAATCACTTTGAGGGGGAGGTAGTCCGCACTTCCTAAAATGAAATTATTGCGTTTACCCATAATGGAAATCATAAAGTTATGACATAAATGAAAAATACAGAAGCATAAGGAAAACATAAACATAATATATATCATATATAAATATAGTGACATCTTAATGGCCACCATGAGAGGTGTTAAAAGAAGATTGAGCAATCATCGTTTCACGAGGCAGTAATTCGCCACCCACAGAAACAGTATGTTCTTTAACCATTAGATGAAGGTGTGTGTAAGTGTAAATCAAATACTTCTCCTAAAAACATACTAGTATATTTAAAGAACATACTGTTTCTGTGGGTGGCGAATTACTGCCTCATGAAACGATGATTGCTCAATCTTCTTTTAACACCTCTCATGGTGGCCATTAAGATGTCACTATATTTATATATGATATATATTATGTTTATGCTTTCCTTATTCTTATGTATTTTTAATTTATGGCATACCTTTATGATTTCCATTATGGTTAAACGTGATAATTTCATTTTAGGAAGTGCGGACTACTGCCCCCTCAAAGTGATTTGAATTGTCAATGCTATATATGGGACGTATAAAGGATGGAGTAAATGATATTATATATGATATTCTACTTCATAAAAACATCCTAGTATATTTAATATACTGGTTTTCTTACAAAATAAAGGAATTAAAAGAGTTTAAGGGGTTAGAGAAGCAAAATAGAACAAAAGAACATAAGAGAAGACATTACATTAAAATCGGGTAACTCTTTTTTATTTGAGCCAAAGGCTTCCTTGGGATGACTTCTGCCCAAAGTGAGGCTTCTAGGAGTAAAAGAGGGATGTTGGGAGATTATTTGGGCATAGTTTGTCTGAGATAAATGTATTTTAAGGTGTGAATAAGGTGGTAGAGGTGGGGGCCTTTTATAAGAGGAGAGGAGGGGCACTCTTGGAAGATCATGAAATGGTACATTATTATGAAGTGATTTTAGAATTTCAAAGGTCCCATAATTATATATTTCTAGGATAAGGTGATAAGGGTTCGAAATCCACCCATACAATAGGTTTTTGAAAAGTGTAAGTCCTAGATTTTACCTTATCTTTTCATTTTATTTAAATCGTTCATTAATGAGGTAATCGCTGCATCATCATGGTGTCATAAATAAATTTATTTTTTTTAATGTATAAAAATTATAAAAAAACTACCATGTTGTAGGAAATATTTTTAGATTTATAATTAATATTTATAGTCAAAAATATGACTTGTATAACCCCATGTAATAATTGTTTTAGTAAAATAAGACATGTTTGTGACATTTTTACTTTTACTTTAAATAAGAGGTATAAATGTCATTATCTTACCCAAGTGGCTCCATGGGGTCCCACAAATTAACCCATGGGTTGTAATGGTCGGCCATGACTCATCCAATAGGGGTAGGACAAGTGTCAAGATATTTTCATATTTTTATAATGTCATTTTTACCTTAAATTTCACAAATTACTTTTAATCGCGATTAATAAAACTTAAAAGTTACTATTCACCAAAAATTATTTTCATCCCATTGAATAACATTTTACTTACTAATGACAACCATGTGTGTTGGATTTTTGAAATTCAATACACAGAAGTGGTAATGTTTCATTTACACAAAAAATTAGTTTTTTAACTACCACTTAGTGGTTTCACTATTCATCAAAAATTGATGTTTTTCAGAAAAATACCAAAAATTATCCCTAAGAAATATTTGATATTTCGAATTAAAAAATGATGTATTTTTTAGAAAATTCAAAACATATAAGTTGCATTAATTAATTTTATAATTAATTCTCACTGTCACAACAAACAACGTGTTTTTAAGAAACAATATATATCAAAATATTGACAATTTTTTGTGTCCAATTTCAAAGTGAAATTAATTCTAATGACCACCATTGGATAAAATGGTAAAAATATATTCTATTTATACTTTAAAACTACTCAATAATATAAATTATCACTATAAATTATTTTTATTAAAAAAAAAATTAAGTATTTTTTTACTATTCATAGAAAATTGGAAGTTCTCAAAAAATTACAAAAAATTCAACTTAGGATAATTTCAATATTTTGAATACAAAAATAAAGTCCATTTTGAATTATTAAATTAATATAATTTCAAAACCTGGTAATTACTATTCATAATGGCTACTTTTATTGGTCGCGGTGTGTTAGAACTCAAGGTTTCGTACAACACACGCTACCGTTTTATTCAAAGAGAAGCGTACCATGGAAGCTTGGGGTGTTACGTTCTCCCCTCCATCAATAAATTGATTCCTCACAATTTCTTATAATATCACTGTATAAAAAGACTCGGGTGATTCTTCATCATAAGTTTCTCGGGTTCCCACGTTGCCTCTTCCATCTTATGGTTTCTCCATAGAAATTTTACCAGACGACTCGTCTGGTTTCTCAACACTTGTTCCCTCGTATCTAGAATCCTGACAAGCTCTTGGAAATAAGACAGATCGGGTTCTAGTTCTAATTCCTCATAAGTGAGTACATGCGTTGGGTCAGGCATGTATTTTCTCAACAGTGATACGTGGAACACACCGTGAACTTTAGAGAGACTTGGGGGCATTGCCAAACGGTAAGCTACAGCCCCAATTCGTTCTAGAATTTCGAATGGTCCGATGTACCTGGGACTTAATTTTCCCTTCTTACCAAATCGTATAACTCCCTTCAATGGAGATACCATCAAGAAAACATGATCTCCTACCTGAAATTCCAAATCCTTCCTTCGGTTGTCGGCATAGCTCTTCTGCCTACTTTGAGATGCTTTGATGAGGTTTTTGATTACCATCACATTTTCCATCATTTCCTCAACAAGTTTTGGTCCTATGAGTTTTCTTTCACCAACATCATCCCAATAGGTTGGTGTGCGACACCTCTTTCCGTATAACGCTTCATATGGTGTCATCCGAATACTTGAATGGAAGCTGTTGTTATAGGAAAATTCTTATAGAGGTAAATATTGATCTCACATACCCTGAAAGTCAAGTGAGTATGATCTCAACATGTCTTCTAAGGTTTGAATAGTCCGTTATGATTTTCCATCTGTTTGAGGGTGGTAAACAGTGCTCAAATGAAGTTCAGTGTCCAGGGAGTTCTGAAGAATTTTCCAAAATCTTGATGTAAAACGGGGATCACGATCTGAAACAATCGATAGGGGTACTCCATGAAGTATTAAATCATCGTTAATATACAGTTTTGCTAAACGTTCAAGTGGTAAATCATCTCTTATGGCAAGAAAATGTGCTGACTTGGAAAGACTATCAACAATAACCTATATTGTGTCATTCCTTCTAGGAGTATTTGGTAGTCCCATGACAAAGTCTGTCGTGATATTATCCCATTTCCACTCAGGTATGGGAAGAGGTTGCAATACCCCTCCAGATTGTTGCCTTCCATCTTTCACTTGTTGACAAACCATACATCTTGACACAAAATTGGCAATCTCCCTCTTCATGTTGTCCCACCAAAAATGTTCCTTCAGATCTCTATACATTTTGGTGCTCCCAGGGTGTATAGAGAAATTGGAACTATGAGCATCATCCAACAATTCTCTTTTTAGATCAGGTATATCGGGAACACAAAGTCTCTTCCCAAACTTCAAAATTCCATCTTCATACACAAAGTCGCTCAATTTCCCATCATTCATAGCTTTAATATTCCTTTTTAACTCTCCATCACCGGTCTGGGAAATCTTTATCCTTTCAAGTAAAGATGGTTTGGCAACCATTTGAAAAATCATTGATGTTTCACCTTCCATGGTGATTCCCATATACATCTTTACTAGATCCATGTATATAGGATCCTTTTCAACTCTCATATTGTTCAAAACTCCATGATCCTTTCTACTCAAAGTGTCTGCCACCTTATTTTCCTTCCCCGGGTGGTACTGTATCGTGCAATCATAATCCTTGAGTAGTTCAAGTCATCTTCTTTGCCTCATGTTGAGTTCTTTTTGTGAGAAAATATACTTCAAACTCTTGTGATCAGTATAAATCTCGCATTTTTCACCATAGAGATAGTGTCTCCATATCTTCAAAGAAAATATCATAGCTACTAACTCAAGATCATGAGTAGGATAGTTCTACTCATGTATTTTTAGCTGTCATGATGCATAGGAAATAACCCTATCATTCTGCATAAGGACACAACCAAGTCCTTTCATTGATGCATCACTATAAATAACAAACCCATCATTCCCTAATGGTAGAGTCAATATAGGAGAATTGACTAATCTTCTTTTCAGTTCTTCAAAACATTCTTCACATTCTTTTTTACAAATAAATTTAACACCTTTACGTGTCAACTTCATTAATGGGTTAGCCAATCGGGCAAAATTCTGGACAAAACGTTGATAATAACCTGCTAAACCAATAAAACTGCGTACCTCAGTTATACTCATCGGTGCTGGCCATTCTTGGATCCCTCTTGTCTTATAAGGATCAACAGATATTCCATCCTTAGAGACAATATGGCCAAGAAAAGAAATCTCATGAATCCAGAATTCACACTTGCTAAACTTCCCATATAATTCATGTCTTCTAAGAGTCTTCAGGATAATGTGCAAGTGATTTTCATGATCTTCATATCTTTTGGAGTATACCAAGATATAATCAATAAATAAAACCATGAATTCATCAAGATATTCATTGAAAACTATATTCAAAAGATCCATGAAGACATAGGGTGCATTGGTCAATCCAAAAGGCATTATTGTAAACTCGTAATGCCCATACCTGGTTCGAAATGTTGTCTTTGGAATGTCTTCCTTCTTCACACACAACTGTGATATCCAGATCGAAATTCAATCTTTAAAAAGTATTGAGATCCATGCAGTTGGTCAAATAAATCATCAATGTGAGGTAGGGGATACTTGTTCTTTATTGTTATATCATTGATCTCCCTGTAGTCGATACATAACCTCATAGATCCATCTTTCTTTTTAATAAAAAGAACATGGGATCCCCATGGAGAAACACTAGGGTGAATAAATCCCTTATTACTCAATTCCTCTAGTTGTTTCTTTAGTTAAACTAATTCCACAGTGTCCATTATATAAGGGGTCTTCGATATGGGCCTTGAACTAGGAATTAGGTCAATAGAAAACTCAACTTCTCATTCTAGAGGATGCCCAGGAAAATCTTCTGGAAACACATCAACATATTCTCTCACAATAGGTACATACTATATTTGAACATTCCCTTCCTCACCTAGAGTTATTTCATTCTCTTCCTCCCCAATAAGTGAATTTAGTTGATCTACTAGGGGTGGATCTAGATAAGAATTAGGTGGTGACGATTATGCTCTAAAGATAAGGCATTCCTTATCATCATCATCAAGAATCGTAACCTCCTTATTCTTACAATAAATCTTCACATCATGGTCCTAAATCCAATCCATACCGAGGATTATATCAAACTCAATCATAGGTATAACAATTAGATCAATGGATAAAGAACATTTATGTGCTTTAATGGGGACTGATTCACAAAACTTTGTTGGAATGATACTTCCCTTTAGAGTTTTAACTGACAACTCCTTTGTCAAATAAAATTGGAAATATCTAATTTTCTTCAAAAATTGGGAAGATATGATTCAATGTGATTATCCATAATCAAATAAAGCATTTTCTAAACTTGAGGAAACCATTAAATTACCTGCCATCACATCTTTAGGAGCTTCTACCTCAGCAGTAGTGATAGAATAAGCTTGGCCTTGATCCCTTGGCCTTTTCTGAGGTAATTTCCCCTGATGCTTAGAACATTCATTTGAATAATGTCCCAACTCTCTACAATTATAGCATTCCATGTTGACAGCAACTCTCTTTCCCTTGCAATCATGAGCTCGGTGGCCTTTTTCACCACACTTGTAACAAACTCCCATTCCTTTTTAGCAAGTACCGGGGTGTTTCTTCCCACATTTACTGAAGGATGTATAATCAACTTTTCCCTTCTTCCCCTTATTTCCATTTCCATATTGATCATTAGATCTCTTCTTCTCTTGATTTTCTTTAAATTCGTAAGACTTAGAGAATTACTTTTCCATCTTTATAGGACATGAGACATTGTCTTCGTATGACGAGAAGGATTGTGATACCAATTCTCGACGGAGAAATGGTTTTAACCCATCAAAAAAACTATCGATCTTACTTCGTGGGTTACGTATATAATCTGTCGCATGCCTCTCTAACCTTGTAAAGTTAGCTTCATACTTTTCAACATTCTCATCCTCCTTTTGCCTCAGACTCAGAAATTTCCTTTCCATATCTGCTTGATGGTCACGAGGAAAGTATTTTTCTAAAAATATCTCTTTGAACTCCCTCCATTCCATATTTGATACTTCATCATCTTCCTTTGTGATTTGAATCAATGACCACCATTGATCATCATCTCCAGTGAGGTGGTAAACTGCCATGATAACCTTTTCCCTTTCACTACTCCCCAAGGCATGAAATATTTTCTCTATGGAATTTATCCATTGCTCAACTACTAAGGGATTTGTACTCCCATTGAATGTTGGTGGTTTTTGCCTCATGAATTGGTCTAACATTGATCCTCCACATTGCGGATCAGGGTTCTTTATACGAGTAAGGTTATTATTCATAACCTGAGTGAGTTGTCCTAGTATGGTGATAAGTTGATCAGCGCCATTTTTATCACCAGCTCTACTATAATTATCTTGAGTAGGAGGGAAATTCCTACATGGAGTGCATGCATTGATATGGTTTTCATTCCTTCCACTAGGAGCCATTTCTAAACAATGTCATAAACTAGATTAGTTTATGAATCGAAATACATAATAACAAACTTGAAAAACACTTAACATAAATTGAACTATTTATGGATATAATCCATAATCATAAAAATGTTTTCTTTGAGGAAGTATATACTCATAAACCCTTCATAATGGTTTGTAAAGAAAATGGTAATTATCCTAAGCATATCCCCTAGGAGTGTCGTAACCAAGAGCTTAGCAAGGCCCGTTTTCGTGCACCAGTTCCCATTAGAGTCTAGCTCAAAGCGGTGTTTTCGGGTTTTACCCCTAGGTACATCTCTGCCAGAGTCGCCTCTACCTGCTCATATCCAGACAGGTATGTATTTCTTAGAAAACACACAAAATCTCTATAATACCAAAATTCTAGGAAGTTCTTCTATACTCATCCTCAAATTCTATCTTAGGGCTATGTGCTCTAATCAGAGTTTATCAAAATCTAGCTTCCAAGGTTAGTACTAAACTGCCTCGGAGACCAACTGTAACTCCCCGACCCCAGTTACCCAGAGTCAGGTCATTACTATATAACATAGGCATGATCACAAATGATCAAGTCTCGAAAGACCGATTAGTTTAGTAGCCTTGGAAAACTAGATACATTCATAAGTCTTACATTACATCATAAAGTACAGAAAACTGCAACAACATATTGTCTTCATATCCCCTCATACTATCCCTGCAGGTCATTTATAAAATACTTCTTCACATCCTAGGAAAAATAAAACATTGAAAGGGGTGTGCTCAGATGCTCAGTAAGGATAACAATATAGTAGAAACTTTCATAAATAAACATAAACATTTTAGGCAATGTATAACTAAAACAAAAGCCTTTTAAACTTGAACTTCGGCATAATATGGCAATAATAAAATGAAATAATTCCATTTACTTATTCACATGGATATTCTACTAGTTGAATAATCACCTGCAATATCAATAACCACTTTCATAATGATGGAATGCATAATGCTAGACTATCATAACCACGTAGTCAAGGCCTCATGCCAAGACTACAAATAAGATTTTATAAAGGCCTCATGGAAAGACACTAGTTTTTCTCATGAGACCTACTGATGCATCGAGGAGCTATAGCGGGCTCCACCCATCACTTATTAAGTCTAATGCATTCCTTATATGAAAAGGTTTAAACATATCATAAACCATAACATAATCGTATCACATAAAACATGCATAAAGGAAACATAAAATTTCCACATTTCAATCAAAATATATCAATACAACACATTGATATAATAAAACCATTTTCAATACCAAATAAAAGAAAAGTAAAACTTGATATTTATTTTTCATTTTAAAAAAATTTATGGCTTGTAGAGAAAGTCAAAACTCAAATAATGGTCAGGGCGGCGGAGAAGTCGTTGTCGCCGTATATGTACGACAAAATAAACATTCCCTTTTGTCATTTAGTAAAATGATTCGTATAAAAAAGATTCCTTTTGAATAAACACAAAATTCAAAGGGGTTTATACATCGTATAAAAGAAAGTTGTGTAAAAGACAAAATATGCCTCAATGAAAGGAGATTGAGACGAAGTCCCTTACCTCATGTCCGACTTGACTCGATCGTTATCTAACCTCCTGAATAATAAACTAGAGTTAATTTTTACTTGATTAAGAACCTTTTTCAAGTTAATTATTCCTTTTATATCACTTATTACCATCTTATGAACATTATTTAATTATTTTAGTTAACAACGGTTGTTTTGTCAATCTTTGGTACTTGAGTCAAAAATAAACTTCTTATAATTACAAGTTGTTCATGTGGTAAAATATAAATTATATCCAGAATTATATTCATGATTTTGATATCATATATATCATATATATCCAGTATATATATATATATATATGTATTTATAATATTACATAACATTTAGAGGTAAGAAATGAAATGCACCGTTCATGGAGACGGTAAGCCGTACGTAAACGCTACTTTCATTTATATTTAGTATTTAATGGAATTAAATCATAATGATATAAAGGTATATTATAATTACAGTATAATATCATATATAATATCATTTACTCCATCCTTTATACATCTCACATATGGCATTAACGATTCAAATCACTTTGAGGGGGCGGTAGTCCGCACTTCCTAAAATGAAATTATCGCGTTTACCCATAATAGAAATCATAAAGGTATGCCATAAATGAAAAATACAGAAGCATAAGGAAAACATAAACATAATATATATCATATATAAATATATTTACATCTTAATTTCCACCATGAGAGGTGTTAAAAGAATATTGAACAATCATCGTTTCATGAGGCAGTAATTCACTACCCACAGAAACAGTATGTTCTTTAACCATTAGACGAAGGTGTGTGTAAGTGTAAATCAAATACTTCTCATAAAAACATCCTAGTATATGTAATATACTGTTTTTGTTACAAAATAAAAAAATTTAAAGAGTTTAAGGGTTTGGAGAAGCAAAATAAAACAAAAGAACATAAGAGAAGACATTACCTTAAAATCGGGTAACTCTTTTTGATTTGAGCCAAAGGCTTCCTTGGGAAGACTTCTGCCTAAAGTGAGGCTTCTAGGAGTAAGATAGGGATGTTGGGAGATTATTTGGGCAAATTTTGGCTGATACAAATGGCTTTGAAGGTGTGAATAAGGTGGTAGGGGTCGGGACCTTTTATAAGAGGAGAGGAGGGGCACTCTTGGAAAGTCAAGAAATGTTACATTATTATGAAGTGATTTTCAGATTTCAAAGGTATCACAATTATATATTTCTAGGATAAGGTGGTAGGGGTTATAAATACACCCCTCCAATAGGTTTTTGACAAGTTTAAGTCTTAGAGTTTACCTTATCTTTTCATTTTATTTAAATCGTTCATTAATGAGGTAATCGCTGCATCATCATGGTGTCATAAATAAATTTATTTTATTTAATGTCTAAAAATTATAAAAAAATTCCATGTTGTAGGAAATATTTTCAGATTTATAATGAATATTTATAGTAAAAAAATATGACTTGTATATCCCCATGTAATAATTGTTTTAGTAAAACAAGACATGTTTGTGACATTTTTACTTTTACTTTAAATAAGAGGTATAAATGACATTATCTTACCCAAGTGGCTTCATGGGGTCCCAAAAATTGACTCATGGGTTGTAATGGTCGGCCATGAATCATCCAATAGGGGTAGTACAAGTTTCAAGATATTTTCATATTTTTATAATATCATTTTTACCTTAAATTTCACTAATTACCTTTAATCGCGATTAATTAAACTTAAAAGTTACTATTCACCAAAAATTATTTTCATCCCATTGAACCACATTTTACTTTGTAATGAAAACCATGTATGTCGGATTTTTGAAATTCAATACACAAAAGTGGTAACGTTTCATTTACACGAAAAATTAGTTTTTTAACTACCACTTAGTGGTTTCACTATTCATCAAAAATTGAAGTTTTTCAGAAAAATGCCAAAAATTCACCCTAATCTATATTTGATATTCCGAATTCAGAAATTATGTCTATTTTAGAAAATTTAAAACATATAATTTTCATTAATTAATTTTATAATTAATTCCTACTGTCACAACAAACAACGTGTTTTTAAGAAACAATATATATCAAAAGATTGACAATTGTTTATGTATAATTTCAAAGTGAAGTTAATTATAATGACCACCATTGGATAAAATGGTAAAAATATATTCCAATTTTACTTTAAAACCACTCAATAATATAATTTATCACTATAAATTATTTTTATTAGAAAAGTTGTTTTTAAGTATTTTTTTACTATTCATAGAAAATTGGAAGTTCTCAGAAAATTACAAAAAATTCAACTTAGGATAATTTCAATATTCTGAATACAAAAATGAAGTCCATTTTGAATTAGAAAATTAATATAATTTTAAAACGTGGTTATTAATATTTATAACGACTACTTTGATTGGTCGCGGTGTGTTAGAAATTGAGGTTCCTTACAACACACGCTACTGTATTATTCAAATAGAAGTGTACCATGGAAGCTTGGGGTGTTACATAAGTGGTATCTAAAAATTCCCAAATGAGTCACTCCATGAATACTGAGAGAGGTTCAAAAATATTGTGTCAACTTTCCCACACCACTAAATCCCAGAACTACTCTTGATCCAATACTTTTATGAGGGGTTATTGGCTATGGAGAGAACTCTCATGGATGTAGTAGTGCTCTTGTTGATAAAACTCTTGTAGTTACAAGAGATATCAGAAGAAACATGGTTGAAAATAGAAAAAAATTCCATACTCGAGCACATGCTCAAGTAGAACAATCCCTAGATAGTCAATAGATAGAGCCAAACAAGATGGCCGAGTGGATGAGTGAACTTACGGGTCTTGTGTGACAACTAGTTGTGGTGGCCAAATCCCCAACCTTATCTTCTCTAAAATCTCTATTCCCTAGACCAATCAATAATTATGGAATCTGTAGATACTTATCTCATCCAATGGAAACATTTTTACAACTTCATGGATATCCCTCTAATTCATCCAGACCAATGGATCTCAATGTAGCATATGCCTTCGTACATTAGAAACTCCAACCAACCCCACTCTAAGCCCTTATCTTCTACCTCTAACCAAGGCCTGAGGTATGGTAATCCCATTTCTAATCCACCTCAATTTCCTACTCAAAACCCCAACCAATTCCAATATGTTCAAGGTGTTGGTAACTTCTAACAACCTTTCCCTTTTGTTCCTCAACCTCAAAGGATCAATCCTTTTCTTGCTCTTCCTGAATTCCACTATCCTAATGAGCCTTCCCAATTCCCAAATTAATAAAATCGCTTTCCCAAGAACCAAAATCAAGGTAATCCCAATCCGGTACAAGCCTCTTCTTCCAAGCAACCATGGTAAAGTGCAGTGGAAGATCTTGCCTTCTTCACCCATTCCAGCCTTAAAAACATTGAAACTCAAATTGGTCAACTTGTATCCCACCTAAGCCAGAAGAAAAAATAAAATTCTTCATAACTCCCAGCTCAACCATTACCCAACCCCAATGGTAATTTAAGTAAAATTTCACTTATATCATTAAAGAAAATTTCTATGCTTCATGATGAGTCCTCCAACTCCCCTTTAAATATTGACCTATGAAATGAAAAGAAAAATAAATTAGAAAAGGAACCTAAATACATTCCCTCACCTTCTTCCAGTACACTTAGAAACTGAATTCCTTTTCCTAAATCCATTTCAAGGCCAATAAAGTCTTTTGATCCCAATCCTGAAATGCTCGACAAGTTTAGACATGTTGAAGTCAACATTCCCCTCTTAGATGTCTTACAACAAATCCCTATGTATGCCATGTTTCTTAATTATTTTTGCACCTATAAGAGGAAAATTATGACCTTAAAAACTGTTTTCACTAGCATTCTATTCCCATAAAGTGAAAAGATCTAGGGACCTTTACAGTTTCATGCCAAATTGGAAGTTCCAACTTCGATGATGCACTCATAGACCTAGGAGCCTAAATTAATGTCATGTACAAATCCATCTTCTCCAACCTTGGTCTTGGTCCCTTACATCCAAGGTATTGTCATTCAATTGTCCAATTGAATCTCTACTATTCCTAAGGGTATAATCGAGTATGTCCTTTTTCATGTGAATGATCTTATCTTCCCTTCTTATTTCTATGTCCTTAACATGGAAGGTGAGATGAACTCTTCTAGATATCCCATAATTCTAAGAATAAAATTCCTAATGACAGTGAAAACCAAGATTTATATCCATTCAGGCATCTTATCCCTGGAATTTGGTGACCAACTAGTCAAGTTCAACATTTTCCAAGATGTGTGATACCTATCTAAGGATCACTCTACATTCTTAATCCATCCTTCTGAAGACACTTCTAAGAGTCAATTGAACCCCATTCCATCATGTAGTAACTCTAACATTGCTTATAAAATTTTCATTGTTCATTATTTTTATTATTACTTATTAAATTTCAAACATATCATTAGAAGGAATCATTGTCCAAGTCTTCCATGTGATGGGTCATATAGACCACACAAGAAGACCCATAGAATTTGTGAATAAAATAAACTAGCCATGAAGATTGAATTATTGGGCTTAATATTGAAGTCCAAAATTATTTATTCTCCACCAAAGTTCTAGGGACAATACCATTCATATTTGTTAAAAAAAATTCAAGGTCCAACTCCACTAAAAAGGGTCGTAAATGATTCAATGAAATCCATCCCACCATTCTGTTTGGGAATTAAAATAAGAACAATAATATTGAAATTTATCCTGATACACACATCCATTAGAGTTGAACCTTTTCAGTGTGAAATAGAATATATAGGTGGCTGAATTTGTTGAATAACATGTTCAAATTTGATGGAATAATCCTATTCAAAAACCCATTCACATTTTGGCCTTGAAAAAGTCTGGATTGAAATGGACAGATTAACATTGTTTAATCAAACTGCCATTACTTTGGATCCTTAATTAAAATGGCTTCCAAAGTTTTATATTAGACAGAACACATGTATATATAAAAATTGTAAGAAGAAGATATTTCAAGATTAATCTATCTATATATTCTAATATTTGAGCCAAGAATAGGGGCATATTTTGAATGCAAATAGGATAAGAGTGATCATGGAAAAGGAATGCATATTTCATGTGTTCAGGAAGTGGTTTTAGATCAGTTTCCTCTTTCATTTCTAGACTAGAAAACTCAATAATGGACCAAGGTATTTCATTTGGTTTTGATTAATTTTCCTTAATACTGTCCAAGGTGGAGAAATAGAGGTCAAAGTTGATGCGGAATTCAAGAGAGTTTTCAATATCCTCTAGATTGATAGAGTCTATGAATGAGAGGTCCACATCAACATCACAATTTATAACTTGGTTAATCATGGTACAGATTTCACAAGCTATTCTCTCATTATAACATGTTGAACATGATGGAATGGGCTTCAAATGTTACCATTTTCGGGGTTGGTGCATTACGTATTCAATAGTTTTTGGTTATTGTAAAAAAACAAAAAAAACATATTTGAAAAAAATTGAAATAAACACAATGAAAACCCATATTTTCAAAAAAAATAATTAAAAAAACAAAAAAAAAACTCATCTTCCTATTTCTTTCAAAATATATTTGAATTCCTTACAGCCTTCCAAGAAATCCCTCAGATTTTTTTGACTCTAAATTTGAGGGAACCCTTCACCAAATTAGGAGTAACATTAGAGATAATCAAATAATTCAAAAAACTATACTTGTACAACCAATTGAATTAGATATGGATAATCATAGGGAAAAAACCTTAAAGAAATTTCTTCCCATGATAAGAATTACCAACCCCTTCGTATTCAATATCCAAATATATAGGCATACTTTGAACTCAAATCGGGTTTGATTCATCTTCTTCCTCATTTCCACGGGATATCCGGTGAGGATCCATATATTTATCTTAAAGAGTTCCAAGTGGTGTGCTCTACTATGAAGCCTCAAGGGGTTTCTGAGGAACAAATAAAACTATGAGCATTCCATTTCTCCCTAGTTGACACAGCCAAGTCATGGATCTTTTACCTCCCTAATGGTTTCATAACCACATGGAATGACATGAAGTGGGTTTTCTTAGAAAAATTCCTTCATACTTATCATATTGCTTCTATCAGAAAATTCCCAAATGAGTCACTCCATGAATACTGGGAGAGGTTCAAAAGGCTTGTGTCAACCTGTCCATACCACCAAATCCCTGAACTATTCTTGATCCAATACTTCTATG
Organism: Viscum album; assembly: GCA_963277665.1. Lineage (NCBI taxonomy): Eukaryota > Viridiplantae > Streptophyta > Magnoliopsida > Santalales > Viscaceae > Viscum > Viscum album. The sequence continues at coordinate 384,847,036 of OY728164.1, forward strand.
AGTGGTTATTGGATATGGAGAGAAATCTCATTGATGCCTCAATACTCTTGTTGATAAAACTCCCATAGATGTAAGAGATATCATAAGCAACATGGCTGCAAACACAAAACAATTCCATACTCGAGCACATGCTCAAGTCAAACAAGCACAAGATATTCAATCTATAGAGCTAGACAAGATGACCGAGTGGATGAGTGAACTTACAGGTCTTGTATGATAACTATTTGTGGTGACCAAATCCCCAACCTCATATTCTCCACAATCTCTATTCCCCAGACCTATCAAGAATTGTGAAAAATGTAGCTCCTCACCTCATCCAACTAACACATGTCCACAACTTCAAGAGGATCCCTCTAATTCATCTAGACCAATGGAGATCAATGCAGTATATGCTCAAAGGGACACCAACCCTCAACAATCAGGTCAGTTCATTAGAAACTTTAACCAATACCACTCTAAGCCCTTATCCTCCACCTTTAACCGAGGCTTGAGGTATGGTAATCCCATTTCTCATCCCCCTCAATTCCCTCTTCAAAACCCAAACCAATTCTAATATGTTCAAGGTGTTGGTGACTTCCAACGACCATACCCTTTTGTTACTCAACCTCAGAGGATCAATTCACCAATTGCACTTCCTGTATTCCACTATCCTAATGAGCCTTCCCAATTCTCTAACCAATAAAATCATTTTCCCAATAACCGAAATCAAGGAAATCCCAATCTGGGACAAGCCTCTTCTTCCAAGAAACCATGGTAAAGTGCAGTGAAAGATCTTTCCTCCTTTACTCGTTCTATCCTTAAAAATATTGAAACTAAAATTGGTCAACTTGCATCCCAACTGAGCCAGCAATAATAATCAACTTCTTCCCAACTCCCATCTCAACCATTACCCACCCCTAAGGGTAATATAAGTGCAATTTCACATATATAGATAAATAAAATTTCTATGCCTTATGATGATTCCTCTAACTCCTCTTTAAATATTGACCTAGAAAATGAAAAGAAAAAGAAATTCAAAAATGAACCCAAATCCATTCCCTCACCTCCTTCCATTGAACTTAGAAACCCAATTCCTTTTCCTAAAGCCATTTCAAATCCATGTAAGTCCTTTGATCCTGATCTTGAAATGCTCGACATGTTTAGACGTGTTGAAGTTAACATTCCCCTCTTAGATTCCATAAAACAAATCCCTAAGTACGCAAAGTTTCTTAAAGAATTGTACACCCATAAGAGGAAACTTAAGACATTTGAAAATTTTTCCACCCAGTATTTTATTCCCATAAAGTACAAATATCTATGGACCTTTACTATTCCATTCCAATTTGGACGTTACAACTTTGATGATGCACTCATAGACCCAGGAGACTCAATTAATGTCATGTCCAAATCCATCTTCTCCAACTTTGGCCTTGGTCCCTTACATCCAATGGGTTTTGTCATTAAATTGGAAAATCAAAGCACTACTAGTCTTGAGGGTATAATCTAGGATTTCCTTGCTTGTGTGAATGATCTTATCTTCCCTTACGATCTTTATGTCCTTGACATGGAAGGTGAGATGAAATTTTCTAGATCTCCCCTAATTCTAGGAAGACCATTCATAATGATAGTTAAAACCAAGATTGTGTCCATTAAGTCATCTTACCCATGGAATTTGGTGACCAATTGGTCAAGTTCAACCTTTTCCAAGCCATGCGATACCCATCTGAGGATCACCCTACATTCTCAATCCATTCTTCTGAGGAAAATTTGAGAGTCAATTGAACCCCACTAAATCATAGAATAAATCTCACCCTGCTTATCCAAATTGTATGTTTATTAATTTTTATAATTACTTATTTAATTTCCAACATATCATTAGAAGAAATAATTTTCCAATTCTGTCATGTGAAGGGTCATATAGACCACAAAATAAGGCCCATAGAATCTATGAAAAAAAATAGATAGGCCATGAAGATTGAATTATTGGGATCAATATTGAAGTCCAAAATAATTTATTCTCCACCAAAAGTTGGGGGACAATACCATTAATATTGGGTAAAAATTTCAAGGCCCAAAACCACTAAAAAGGGCCCAAATGATTCAATGAAGTCTAGCGTCCCATTCTATACGAGAATTAAAATCAGCACACCAGTGTTGAAATTTATCCTGATACAGACATCCATTCTAGTAGATATTTTAAAATGTAAAAATGTAGATATAGGTGGACGAATTTTTTGAATAAAGTGTACAAATTTGAGGCATATTACTATTAAAAAACCCATTCACATTTTGGTGTTGAAAAATTCTGGATTGAAATGGATAGATTAAAATTGTTTAATAAAACAAACATAACTTTGGATCCTTCAGTCCAATGGCTGTAACATTTTCGTAGTATATATTAAACATTTATATCTAAAACTTCTAAGAAGAATATATTTCAATATTATTCTGTCTGGATGGTCCAATATTCAAGACAATTGGAGGGGCAGATTTAAAATGCAAACAGTCCACCTCCTTGGGCTTTAAATACATCCTCCTCTTCTCCTTTCAAGGGGTTGAAATTTAAGAAGATAGGATCATAAATTGGCATGACCAAAGTCTTTCCAAAGGCTTGTTAGTACTTTACTTACTCAATTCTTCACTTGATATACCCTTCCCCCTCTCTTTGTTTTTATGTTCTTTTCCATTCTTCTTATTTTTAATTGTGTAAGTTTGTTTTATTTTCAATTGAATTTCAATACATGTTTCTTATTCTTCATATATTATTATCATCCACCATATATTATATAATATTAATGGTTTCAAAATAATTTAAATATATTTGAATCCATTTCCCTTCTTTTTCTTTCTCATTCAATCAAAATTTTGTATTTAATTCTCTTCATTGTTTGTGTGTGTGTACAAAGCACAAATCTTTTTTTATCCCTTTATTTTTATTCTCTTATTAATTCATCATTATAAACATAATAAAACAGATTACTAATCATATTAATTGATGTGTAAATCCTCCATTGGGGTGAGTTATAATTTTTTTTGTTAAGTTATTGAGAGCTTTGGCTCGATGAATATTATTTAAATTAACATTGTGTATATTAAACATAAAATGTCATGAATTAATGAAATATTTTGATTAACATATGGATTCCATGGATTATTAAAACTATAAATACACTACCACAAACATGTAATGGTTTATATTAGAACCATAAGTTAAGTTAAGGCATGGATTAAATCCTTAACACTTTGGAATTCTAATCAACATCATCTTGTGAAGTGGGTGTTAATTTAATGCAATATAAACCAAATCTCAAGGATATCAAAAAATTAAATACCTAATAATGAACTCACCCAAAACTTTATAAAGTTATTAAATAAAACACCAACCATTAATCACTTCATTTAATCTCTACAAACAAACCCCCCAATCAAAATACAATCAACTAAAAACAAATGACTATTGAAAAGTATTATCATTGAGGATTTGACCCGAGTGCTATTATACACATTAAAAGAGAACCAGAACCTTAAACGTTTGATAGGAAACAATTTTCCATGCTTCAAATGGTGTCATTTCTGGGGAAGTTTCATTAATTATTCATTAGTTTTTGTTTATTATAAAAAAACAAAAAAAAACAAAATTTAAAAAATTGAAAGAAAAACACTAAGAAAAACTCATCTTCTCATAAAAATCATAAATTAAAAAACACAAAGAAAAACCCATATTCCTCCATATTTCAAAATATATATAAATTACTTATAGACTCACAAAAAATACCTCATATTTTTTGGACACCAAAATTGAGAAAACTCTTCTCCAACTTAGGAGGAACATTAAGGATAATCAAATCATTCAAGAACCGATCCTTGTACAACCAATTGAATTAGATATGGATAATCCTATGGAACAAACCATTAAATAACTTTCTACCCCATAAATGAATTACCAACCCCTTGCTGTTAAATATCTAAACATAGAGGCTTAATTTGAACTCAAATCGAGTTTGATTCATCTTCTTTCTCATTTCCACAGGCTAGCCAGTGAGAATCCACAACTTTAACTTAAAGAGTTCCAAGTGGTCTCCTCTACTAGGATGCCTCAAGGGGTTTCTGAAGAAAAAATAAAACTCTAAGAATTCCCTTTCTCCCTATCTAAAACTGCTAAGTCATGGCTCTACTACCTCTCTCTTGGTTCAATAACCACATAGAATGACATGAAGTGACTTTTCTTAGAAATTTCTTTTCCTACTTCTCGTACTACTTCTATCCAAAATGAAATAATTGGTATCCAAAAATTTCTAAATGAATCACTCCATGAATACTAGGATATGTTTAAAAAGCTTATGGAGACCTGTCCACACCACAAAATCCCTAACCAAAACTTGATCCAATACTTCTATGAGGGTTATTGGTTATGTAGAGAACTCTCATTGATGCCGAAAGTGGAAGTGCTCTTGTTGATAAAACTCGTGCAGATGAAAGAGATATCATAAGAAACATGGCTGAAAACACACAAAAATTCCATACTCAAGCACATTCTCAAGTCAAAAAAGACCAAGATAGTCAATTTATGGAGCCAAACAAGATGACCGAGTGGATGAGAGAACTTACAGGTCTTCTGAGACAACAAGATATTACATCCAAATCCCCAACCTCGCCTTCTCCAAAATCTCTATTCCCTTGACCAATCAAGAATTGTGGAATCTATAGCTCCTCATCTCATCCAACAGACACATTTCCACAAATTCAAGAGGATCCCTATGATTCATCTGGACCAATGGAGCTCAATGCAGTATGTTCTCAGAGGAGCACCAACCCTTAACAATCAGGTCATTTCATTAGAAACTTTAACCAATCCCACTATGAGCCCTTCTCTTCTACCTTCAACCAAGACTTGAGGTATGGTAATCCCATTTCTCATCCCCCACAATTCCCTCCTCAAAACCCAAACCCATTCCAATATGGTCAAGGTGTTGGTAACTTCCAAAAATCTTAGCCTTTTGTTCCTTAACCTCAAAGGATCAATCCTCCTATTTCTCCTCCTTGATTCCACTATCCTAATGAGCCTTCCCAATTCCCAAACCAATACAATCACTTTCTCAAGAATCAAAATCAATGAAATCCTAATACAAGACAAGACACCTCTTCCTAGAAATCGTGGTAAAGTATATTGGAAGATCTTTCCTCATTCACCCATTAAATCTTTAAAAATATTGAAACCCAAATTGGTCAACTTTCATCCCACCTGATCCAGCAACAACAATCAAATTATTTACAACTCTCATCTCAACCATTACCCCACCCCAACGGTAATGTAAGTGTAATTTCACTTAGATCAGGAAAGAAAATAGTTATCCCTCATGAAGAGTCCTCCAACTCCCCTTTAAATGTTGACCTTGAAACTGAATAGAAAAATAAATTAGAAAAGGAACCTAAATCTATTCCCTCACCTCCTTCCATTCCACTTATAAAACCAATTCATTTTCCTAAAGTAGTTTCAAATCCAAGGAAGTCCTTTGATCCTAATATTAAAATGCTAGACATGTTTAGACGTGTTGAATTAAACATTACCCTCTTAGATTCCATAAAAAATCCTTAAGTATGCCAAGTTTCTTAAGGAATTTTCCACCCATAAGAGGAAACTTAGGACCTATGAAAATGTTTCCACCCAGCATTTTATTCCCTATAAAGTGCAAAGATCCAGGGACCTTTATAGTTCCATTATAAATTGGAAGTTACAACTTAGATGATGCACTCATAGACCTATTAGCCTCAATAAATGTCATACCCAAATCCATATTCTCCATCCTTGGTCTTGTTCACTTACATGTAACAAGTGTTTTCATTTAATTGACCAATCTATGCACTACTAATCTTGAGGGTATAATCGAGGACATCCTTGTTTATGTGAATGATCTTATATTCCCTGTTTATTTCTATGTCCTTGACATGGAAGGTGAGAAAAACTCTTCTTGATCTACCTTAATTCTATGAATACCATTCCTACTAATAGCGAGAACCAAGATTGATGTCCATTGGTGACCAACTGGTCTAGTTCGACCTTTTACAAGCCATGCGATACCCATCTGAGGATCACTCTCCATTCTCAATATATTCTTTTGAGGACACTTTTGAGAGTCAATTGAATCTCATTCCATCATGTTCATCATGCTCTAATGAGAGAGGATCTTTCAAAATATACACCATGATTAACCAAGTTGTAAATGGTGAAGTTGATGTGGACCTCTCATTCATATAATCTATAAATCTAGTGGATCTTGAAAACTCTCTTGAATCCCACATCAACTTTTATATCTACTGATCCACATTGAACAGTATTAAGGAAAATGAATCAAAACCAACTGAAATCCCTTCCTCTATTCTTGAGTTGTCTAGCCCACAAATTAAAGAAGAAACCAATCTGAAACCTCTCCCTGAACACCTAAAATATGCATTACTTTTCTACGATCACTCTTATCCTGTCATTATCTCTACTTCACTTACTAAAAATGATGAGTCCAAACTTGTTTAGGTGTTATAGGAAAACAAAAATTCCCTATATTGGACCCTAGATGACATGCCATGAATCAACCCTTCCCTTGGCATGCATCACATCCATCTTGAGGAATCATCCAAACTGATTAGACAACCACAAAGAAGACTCAAACCACTCATACTTGAGGTATTTAAGGAAGAGATCACCAAGATTTTTAAATTTGGTATTATCTTCCCAATTTCTGATAGTGAATGGGTTAGTCCAATTCAAGTTGCACCTCATAAAGGTGGGATAACTGTTATCACAAATGAATAGGGGAGGTAGTCACAACTCGAGTGAAGGAAAAATGGCGTGTATGCATCAACTATAGGAAATTGAATATTGAAACAAGAAAAGATCATTACCATATTCCATTACTTGATCAAATTATAGAACTATTAGCTGGAAATTTACTTTATTGCATTCTTGATGGATACACCAACTACTTCCAAATCTCAATTTCACCTCAGGACCAAAAAATGACTACTTTCACTAGCCCCTTTGGAACATATTCATATAGGAGAATTACTTTTGGCCTTCATAATGATCTTGAAACATTCCAAAGGTGTATGATGAGTATCTTTTCTGAATTCATTGAACACTTCATGGAAGTATTCATGGATGAATTTACCATTTATAGTGATTCATTTGAATCTTTCTTGAATTCACTATCTCAAGTCCTTCAAAAGTTTCTCAAGTGTAAAATTGTGTTAAATTTTGAAAAATTCCACTTCATGGTTACAAATGGGATTTTTCTAGCGCACATAGTATCAAATGATGGTATTGAAGTTGATTTTTCCAAAATTGAAGTGATCCAATCACTTCCTGAACCCACCTCTCTTTGAGACATCCATTAATTCCTCGGTAATGACAATTTATATCAGAGATTTATCCATAAATTCAGTTGGATTTCCCTCTCATTCACTCAATTTCTCAAAAATTATGTCACTTTAAATTTTGATGATTTTTTCTAGAGAGCCTTCGTTGAACTCAAAACTGCTCTTACATATGCCTCGATAATCCAACCCCTATATTGGTCCTTAACCTTTCAGTTGATGTGTGATGCCTCTAATAGATACATTGGGGATGTTCTTGGTAAAATAAGATAAAAGATTCCTCATGTCATCTATTATGCCTCAAAGAAATTGTATAAAACTCAATATCACTACACTGTGACTGAAAATGAACTTTTTGTAGTGGTTTACTCCTTAGCTAAATTTTGGACCTATCTATTAGGTTCCAAAATCATCACCTTCACAGACCATTCTTTTATAAAGTTATTGCTTAAGAAAAGTGATTCCAAACTGAGGCTAATAAGATGGATCATAATGCTCTAAGATTTTAATCTTAAAATCAATGATATACCAGGAAAATAAAACCATGTGGCTGATCACCTAAGTAGAATTTCTAATTGTTCTCATTCTGAAAAAATTGATCTTGAATTTTCAACTGAGCACCTCTCATCTATCACTCCAAAGTTACCATGGTATGCCCCGATTGTAAACTACTTGGTTTATGGTATTTTTTATGAAAATTTTTCAAAATAAAAAAACTGAAGCTGAAAACTGATTGAAAAATCTATTTTTAGGAAGATAATAAAGTTTGGAAAATTGGGGATGATATAGTAATTAGGATATGTGTCGATGAAGATAACATTCCACCATCTTGGAATTTTTTCACTCACTTATCAAAGGTGGCCACTTTGGACCAAAAAGGACCTACCAAAAGGTCTTAGAATATGGATTCTTATAGAATTCACTCTTTAAGTGCTCACATGAGTTTTTTCAATCATTCCCCACTTGCCAAAAGTTTGGAAAATTTTCAAAAAGAAATGAAATGCACCAAAATCCTTTAATCTTCTATGAGATATTTGATGTTTGGGGAATTGATTTCATGGGACCATTCCCCCCTTCCAATGGATTCTCATACATTCTTCTTCCGGTCGATTGTGTTTCTAGGTGGGTAGAGACCAAACGCACTAGAAAGGATGATTCACATAATATTAGGGAGTTCCTAAAAACCCACATCTTCCACAGATTTGTAACTCCCTGTGCCTTGATCAGTGACTTAGGAACCCATTTTTATAGTAGAACCATGGAATCTCTTTTGAAAAAGAATGGTTTTGTATATAAAAATTCAATTTCAAATCACCCCCAAATAAATTTCATGGATGAAATATCTAATAGAGAAGTGAAAATAGTGATTGAGAGAATTGTTAATCCCCCCATAAAAGGATGGCCCGAGAGACTTGGTGAAGCACTTTGGTCTTATCGAGCTGCCTATAAAACACCCATTGGTATGTCTCGTTTTAGGCTAGTTTTTGGTAAAGCATGTCATTTTACAATTGAAATCCAACATAAGTCATTTTGGGCTGTGAAAAATTATAATTTTGATTGTGAAAAATCAAGTGAAGAAAGATTGTTGTAGTTGATTAAATTGGAGGTGCTTCAACTTGATTCCTATGAGAATTCCAATTTATAAAAAGAAAATGATAAGGTACTCCATGAAAAACACATCCTAAGAAAGGCATTCTATGAAGGTTTAAAGGTATTTCTTTTCAAATCTCGATTTCATCTTCACCTAGGTAAGATTAACTCTCAATGGGAAGGTCCTTTTATTGTTTCTCATGTTTACCTATTTGGTGCAGTGCAAGTCCAAGACCCATATTCCAAAAGGACATTCATAATTAATGGACATCTGTTAAATCATCACCATGAGAGGACACACATACCAGGAACCACCTTGACTTCCATCATATCCACAACTTCCACCTACCCACCACTAGATGGGGATAACAACCCACCAAATCCAAACCAAGGGGCACCTATTTCCCTTTATCTCTCACTCTATCTCTTCCTCTCACTATCTCTATTTCTTATTCTTCCTCTCTCTTTCATTTTTTTACCACTTTATTCATCAAACCCTTTTTTCTATTTCTCTTTTGGGTTGGTGTGTATTTTAAGAAAAAAACTAAAAATAAAAAAAATACCAAAAAAACAAAAAAGAGTCATACTTACTCACCATCCAGTTTTAAAAATTTGTCCAACCAATTTGGGGAGTCAAAAGACATGTTTTTATCTAAATTTTTTTATTTTCATCATGAATTTGGATAAATAATCTTATGTCAAAATCAAAAAAATTTGAATGCTCATTTCTAGATTTGGAAAATGATTCTTCACCTACTGTGAGGAACAAACTTCGCTTTCATGCCCTAGACACCTATTTCCATCTTTTCAGAATGTGTTTTTTCACCCCCTGGTTGAGAGTCTTGAGTTTTTTTACCTTTTAGTTTAATTTCCTACTTTTTTTTCATTAATATTATAGTGGAATTTTCTGAACCTCATGAGAATCACAATCTCCAAAGATCCTCCCATTAACCTTACATTAATCCTACTTTTAAAATCCCCTCTAATCCAATGAAAATTTTTTCTTTGATATCAACATTACAATCCCAATACCTTATCCCACCCAATATATACATGGATTTACACTGTATTATTTATTGAAATTTAAGTTTGGGGGTAATGGATTTTATTTTTGGGTTCCTTTTTATTGATTTTAAACTTTTTATAATACGCTTGAGGGAAAGCAACAATTTTAGAGTGGGGGAGAGGTTATCATTATATGATTTTTTGGGAATGTGTTTTTCATTTATTTAATTTTTTAAATGTTATTGAAAAGTTTTCAAAAAAATGAAAAAAAATAAAAAAACATAAAATTGGGTTATGTCTTGAGCAGATAAAAAATAATTCTTTCTCAGCCTTTTATTTTGTTATAAATATTACAATTAGTGTTGTGAGGAGATAAAACATGGTTTAGGATATGAGTGTGAGAATTTTTTTAAGTTCTACTTTTGAAAAAAAATAAAAAGAAAGATTAAATGAAAAGAAAAAAAGAACACTTGCATTATATATTCTTATATCATTGAGAGAAGTTTTTTGTTTTTTAAATATTTCATCTTCTCATCCCCTTAAATTTTCTTCCACTCTTTTATCTTTATTAATATAATAATTCCCTTGTAAATATGGGTTTCCATTTCCTTCAATGTTTCATTTCAAAAAAAATGTGCATCATTTTACCAATGCTGATGTTTTACCCCTCTTCTCATCTCTCTTGGACATTATATTCCTACCATCGTATAGCCACATAAAATCCCCTTAAAAAGACCTATTGATTCTTTTGCACTTTAGTATAGGGAATATAAGCTAAGATCTCTTTCAAACTCTAATATTTTCACTTTTGGTTGGTGAATGAGTGAACCTCTAGAAATAAATAATTATCATCTTGAGAGGAGTGAGTTTTGAGTGCCTACATTTTACATTTCTAAATTTGAGCAAAAAAATGATTTTTTTTTTTGGAATATTATTTCTGTAACAATTTGTGGTGGAATTCAATATGGATGAGTGAAATGGTATAAACCTCCTCAGATTGGGGAAAACAAAATTTTAATATTTGTTGGTGAGTGAGAATGGTTTAGTTGTGTTTTTTTTTCACACGAGGACATGCTCAAGACTAAGTGTGAGGGAGTTGATTTTATTCATTTATTCATAACTTTTTGTATACTCCATTTATTAAATTTTATATAAAAGTGCATAATTAGTGTGATATACTCATGTTTTAATACTAAATGTAATTTTTGAGCATTATTTGAAGTGTTCCAATTAATTCAGTTTACTATTTTAATTATAAATATCACCCTTTTTTTAAAATTTCATGGTTATTGTTTTTTAGGATTCGTATTCAATTTTGAGCATATCATTAGAATAAATCATTGCCCAATTATGCCACGTGATGGTTCATATGGACCACACAAGAAGGCCCAAAAAATATCTGAATAAATAGACCATCCATGAAGATTGAATTACTAGATTCAATATAGAAGTCCAAAATTATTGATTCTCCGCAAAAGGTATTGGGAAAATACCATTCACATTGGGAAAAACATTCAAGTCCCAAATCCACTAAAAAGAGGCCCAAATAATTCAATTAAGTCCATACCACCATTCTGTCTTGGAATTAAAATCAGCACACCAATATTGACGTTTCTCCCGATAGAGACATCCATTAGAGATGATATGTTTCAGTGTAAAATAGGCTATATAGGTGGCCGGCTTTGTTGAATAAAGTGTTCGTATTTTATGGTACATTCCTATTCAAAAACCCATTAACATTTGGGCCATGAAAAAGTCTATATTGAAATGGAAAGATTAACATTGTTTAATAAAACTACCATAAATTTGGATACTTATGTCAAATGTCTGCCACATTTTCAGAGTAGACAGAAAACATATATATATAAAACTTTTAAGAAGAATATATTTCAATATTATACTGTCTGGATGGTCCAATATTCGATCCAAGTGGAGGGGAAGATTTGGAATGCAAACAGTCCACCTCCTTGGGCTATAAATACATCATCCTCTTCTCCTTGTAAGGGGTTGGAATTTCATTAGATATGAGCATACATTGGCATGAAAAAATCCTTTCTAAAATATTGTGATGACCTTCCATACTCATGTTTTCACTTGATACACCCTTCTTGCTCTCTTTGTTTTCATGTTCTTTTATGTTCTTCTTATTTTTAATTGTGTAAGTTTGTTTTCTTTTCAATTGAATTTCAATACTTGTTTATTATTCTCCATATATTATTCTCATCCACCTTCTGTTAAATAATATTAATGGTCATAAAATATTTTAAATACAGTTTAATCCTTTTCCCTTGTTTTTCTTTCTCATTCAATCAAAAGTCGGTATTTAATTCCCTTCACCGTTTTTGTGTGTGTTCGAAGCACAACTCTTTTCTTATCCCTTTATTTTTATTCTCTTATTAATTAATCATCATAAACATAATAAACCAGATTACTAATCATATTAATGGATGAGTAAATCTTCAATTTGGTTGAGTTATAATTGGGGATGTTAAGTGATTGAGATCTTTTTCTCGATGAATATTCTTTAAATTAACGTTGTGTATGTTAAACATAAAATGTCATGGATTAATGAAATATTTTTCTTAACATATGGATTCCATGTATTATTGGAACCATAAATAAACTACCATAAACATGTACTTATTGAGATTATAACCCTAAGTTAAGTTAAGTCTTGGATTAAAGCCTTAACAATTGGGGATTCCAATCAACGTCATCTTGTGAAGTGGGTGTTAATTTAATACAATATAAAGCAAAGATCTGGGATATCATAAGCTTCACTCCCTAATAATGAAATCATGTAAATATTTATCAAATTGTTAAATCAAACACCAACCATTAATAACTTCATTTAATCTCTACAAACAAACCCCCTAATCAAAATACAATTAACTAAAAAAATATATTATTAAAAAGTATCATCGCCGAGGATTCAATCTGAGTGCTGCTATACACATTAACAGAGCACTAAAACCTTGAATGGTTAATAGGAGACAATCAAACGCATTTAAGAGATGTTGAAGATATTTCAAAAAATTATAATATTGTGTACCTTGTCTCCAAATATGCTAAACTATTATGGTCCTTAATCATGTGTTTGTGTAATGTATTGAATATTCATATAAAAAGATGTAATATCTGTGTTTGAAAATTCGGGGTTGCTATACTAATTCACAAAATTCCCCTACTCTAGAGCTCAAAATTTAAATTCTCCCAAAATTCTTTGTCCTATAATAGTGTGTATTATTACATTTTACCTACTCGGACTCAGGATGAGGTCACTCCCCTAGTCGAAGTTTGAGTGCTTGTTCGGGGAGGAGTATTATTAAATGATGGTGATAATAGTTCAATAATAAGAGTTGTTTGATCGTTATTGGGATAGCATGACCATGGACGAGTACACTTCCAAAAAAAATTAAACCCACATGGTAATCCCTTTATATCATTCATGAAGGATATATTGAAATCTCTAAAGTTTGAGTGGAGCCTCCATATGGTGAATTGATTTGGGAGTGTAACTCTATACATCCCAACTTGTGGTGGAGTTTTTGAATAGCAGTTAGTGGTGTAGCAGTTTAAGTTTATGGTGAATGATGTATCGATCCAATTCCTCCACCACCACCTATAAGTGTAACTCTATAAGTTGTAGGAGATACTGGTTATGAGTATGTATAAATTCATGCTATGAAGGATTTTGATAAGGTCTTGTCAAACACTGTTTGTGTTATGATCTATACCTTTTATATAAAAGTAAAAATATTTTTCACTACTGATGTGATCTATTTATTATTTCATTATTAGTCTGAGAGTTATAAATATTATTAGATTCTTTAGTCTAACCCTTTTTAGATAGATGAACCTACTTGAGGAAGCCATCTAGACTCTTATATCTTACATTAGTAAGAGTTAGAACTTTTTAGGGAGGTTTTCTTCATATTTTACTATGGAAGTGATGAGACCATATAAAATCATCTTTGGTATACATAATTTTATCTTTATAGGATTATTATATTTTTAGTTGATGTCTAGTAGATGGTTCGAGATTGAGTGGGTTCTTATATTCCAAGGTTTCCCCCTTATCAAGTGTTTGATTCTGCATTGACATTCATTTTGGTACCACATTGATAAATTTTTCATCTTTTCATATGGCCTTAACTAAGATATTGGAGCTAAAGTTATGTTAAGGAATATTTTTGAAGATAGAATTCAACAGTCCATGTGTTTCCCCTGGGTAGCTCAAGTTTCATTCACCAAAAAGGCATTCAAGAGCCAAATATTTCATATCAATGATTGAACTAAGGTCTAGATGTTATTATATTTAGGTTTCTAAGGGGAAAAACCTAAGGATTGGTTTTAATTTTCACTAAAGGAATTATTATTTCTTAGTAATGTTGGTTGGGGTTATTAATGCAATGTTTTGTTTATGGGACTCATAAATTGGACCTCATAACTATACCTAGAATATTTTGTTTTCATATTTTTTGATGAAATCCGCTTCAATGTTAGAGGAAAAGTATGTTGGGAATCTGAAAATTTTTATAAAACTACTTCAATAACACTATAATATGATCAACTCTTGAATTAAAGATTTGAATTCAGAAATTTCACTTATTTGGGAAAGATCCCTCAGAGGGTGGAGTAGCAGTTGACCCTATATAGCTTGGGGATGTGATAGATTGAGAGCCACATAAATGGATTCATGGTGTATATTTTTCCTTATATAGCAAGATATTTCTAGAGTTTTGTAGTATAATTATATATTATTTCATCTACCAAATATTCACTTACTCAAGATGAATCTTTTTTATATTTTCTAAATGGAATTAGAAATTAGGTTCAGTGCACCTATTCAATATTTTCCATAGGAAGGAGTCAAGTTCATATTGGCTTATAATATCTTTAGGACTAAGATTAGTTGTGTGTTGGGGAATAGGTAGGTGTTAATTACTCATAGGTCTATATGGATGATATATCATGAGAAAATCTATATATTCATTAATTTGGGTCTCACAATAATGGTGTTCACCTAGAAAACCAAGTGATGTTATCTTTTTAGTGAGAAATTATTATTTTTCAAACATACCTAGTCTTGAGTACATTTTCTTTAACTGGTATATCAACCTTTGACTATAATGATGTCTATAGTTCTTGTTAGATTATGACTCTAAGATAGTATATAGTACATAAAAGGACTATGCAGTGGTGGGTTCACTTAGTAGGATATTTCATGATATATATTCTTGGTTATGTGAGTTCAGTTATTATGGGCATCAGATTAACAGGGTATTTTGATTTATTTATATGTGTAAACCCTAGATAAATTATAAGATATTTTTTGGGATTATTTATGGAATTTTGAGAGTTTTGATGATATAAATACTATTACTGGCTTAGTCTGGGGTCACTCAAGATTTAAAAAGTTTTACGCTAGGGTCTGGAGCTGATAAATTAGGGATATCTAGATAAGTTAAAACTATATGCTTTTAGTTATAGTGGAATGGGTCACCAATGAGATAACATTTTATTTTATAGATATTTTAGGTGGCTAAATATATCTTTTTGATGGTCATTAATTTTCACATAAGATAGAAAATAACATAATCCTATATTTAATTTAGATAATAACATAGTTGAGGTTAGGGATATAGGCATGTTACCCATGTAAAGGTTAAAATAAATGAGTGGATTGATATTATCCTCATTATCTAAGCTAATAGTGTAGATACATGCAATTTATCAAGATTTGATGAGTAGTGGGAGGCATATCAGGTCATACTCCCTTGAGTATCTTATGGTAATATATGGTGTTATTTTTGGGGTACCTAAGGAAATATTTTAGTGTAAGGAGGTTATATTTGTATGATAGTCTTCTTGGTCGCACACTAAGAATTTAAGAATCATGAAATCCAATCCAAAAGGCACCTTCATTAGAAAACCATTCCTAGTTAAGAATAATTCTTTATAGTGTTTCTTAATTCCATGAAGATGAATAGTTTGTGGATGGAAATGTTTTTGATAACTGGTCTTGTTGAGATTCACTCTATGTAAGTCATTGCATTCTTTAAAGAAATGACTTGTGAATATTTTGAGTTGATCATTGATTTTGGATTAATTGGAATTGTATATTGACACATTCCTGTCATGGGGTGTGATTTAAAATGCATTATAGTGGTTGTCCTAGGATATCTCTAGAGTGGAGTGCACAAAAATCATGTTTTCACTTAAATTTGATAAAGAAATAAAGGTTGTTTTGGAAATTGTTTGAGTTTAAAAAGAAAGAAAGAAATTAAAATGAAGTTTTAACACAAGTGGATGAATAGATTGATGGGGTTTGGGTAGGATCACCTTTTTCAATTTCATCATAGTTGTAAAGATCATTCCACTTCTCTTCTTATTGAATGACAAGTGAAAGACTCCTCGATCGAGTTATCAATCACCCTTGGATGAAGGAATCAATGGAAATCACTCCAATGTGCATGAAAATTCATAAAACATTACCAAATAAGTATTTCAATTATTGATCAGGAATTTTTTTCTCCTCATAAATCTAGAAAAATCTCACCTATTCTACACATGTTCCAATGATCTCTAGACACTCACCACCTAACACGATCTTCTCGATCGAGACAAACTGCACTAGATGGATGGAGTTTAAATTATTCAACCAAAATAATAAATAATGAATGAAAAGAACCTAAAATAAAATAACATTAAGAGAATTAAACATGACTGAAAATATAATCATTTAATAAAAAAGAGTTTCAAATTAAATTTCAATACTTTGACATTACAAAAGTGAAACTCCTCCTTCCTCGATCACTCAAAGATTTTACCCCTCTATGTGAAGGTTAAGAGAGTTGAAAGGGGATGAAAATAGAATTTTGAAACAAATAATATAGGAAATAGAAAATCCAAATCACTTAAAGCTTAAAATCCTTTAGCACAGCCCCTCCTTCTCCTCCTTCAACAACTTTGAATGGAATTGAACACTCATATTTATTGTCTTAAAGGGTGGAAACTTTTCCCTCTATATTCATTCCTCTAAATATTTGTGTCTATTTTTTCATAATAAATTAAATATTTATTCTTAAAATTTATTCCTCTATCTATTTTTCGTTATCCATCCAAATATTAACTTCTTTGGACAATTTACATAAATATTATGCTCGAATTACTGAAGAACACTTTTTATGGATGAGCAGACTTCTCAACTCCATTCACTTTCCCTCATTATATGAATGAATTAATTAGTTAATTTCTTCATGAAATTTAATGTAGATATAATAATTGGAGTTTTATTTCTCCTACAACTATAATAACCTCATTTGAATATGTTTAGGTTGAGATGTGTCTCTATTACGAATGTGGGGTCCATTCTGTCGGCCACCAAAATTTCTCCACTTGATTGATTTTTCTAGGACAATGTGATTCGAATTGGGTCTGAGTCAATAGAAAAGTTTCATATCACAAGAAAGGAAGGTCTAAGAATATAATCAATCAATTTGGATCAAAATTGTGAAATCTATTCCCGAAATACATAAGATCTAGAAAATTGTTAAATTTCCAAAATTAAACAATTTTCATAGTTAAGCTAAAAATTCCCCAAAAATATAAAAATGATGCAACTAAGCTTAAATTTAATAATTTTATGGGATTAAATCATTGAAACACACATGAAAAATAATGAAAATATTAACTCTATCAATTCTCCAACACTTAGCACATGGACTCCTAGACAAGTAAGCATCAAAATCAAATCAATGGAAATTCAAAACAAATGATCATGAGATCCTCCAATTTCATACCAAGAAACAAAAGATATAATGTCTCATAGAAAACCATTATTTAAAGTTATAAAACTATACTATTCAATATATTTTCTCTTTATTTCTCCTCCCATGCACACCAAGCACCAACATAAATTTTCTCTCATCTCACAAATGTCAATTTTCAACAAGCCTTTTCTCATCCAAACCCATGAAAGGGTCACCATAGGCTTGATAAATTCCTACTTATCCACCTGATGAGAGTTAAGGACATGTTTTTATGATGATTACATTTCAAGGTTATTCTATGGTTTCCAGTAGGTAGGATTTAGATGTGAAAGATTATGAGGCCGAATGAGGAGGGTTTGGATCTTTTTGAAGAAAAATTGTAGGATTCTTATTTTCTCACAAGTATGGTATCATCCACACTCCCTATAGTATAAAATCAAATCCATCATCAAGAGAACTCAATTAAAGAAAACACCATTAATTATTTCAATATAAAAAAAATCAAACTTATCAAACATAATTTTTTTTAAAAGCTCCATAAAAGGATTAGCTATCTTTCTCCATTTTAATCTTCATAAAGGCATAACATCTCTTATCATGAAATCTCCAGAAAAGGAATAGATTTAAATAAAATAATTTTTTATTATAAAACATATCTCTTAAGAATCTTATTTTCCACCAAAGGTATCACCAAATGAGGTATCACATCACAAAATAGATTCCCCACACACTTCAGTTCAACTCGAACATGCAATTTCACTTCAAGAACAGGTTGGATAGGGAAAATTAACTTGTAATATGGATAACCTAACATTCAGTTCATGAATAATAAGATATATAAGGATTAAATGTACAAGTAAGTCCATGATGTAAAATATCCTCTTGAAAAGGGGGCTTTAAACCCAAATAAATTCCTCAACCATTTAAAACACAAGTACCTCAAACCCTCAAGTTTTGAAAGGAATAAATAAAATTTTGGTTAAGGAAAGCATGTTTTGGTTATCTCAATAGGTTATGTGAATTTAAATAATATGAAAAAATGGTTCATAAGCCTCATAGGAAAGTGATTTCAAAGATAAATATAGTGAGATATGTCATGAGGTTCAAAAATCAGATTACATTTCATGAAAATCCCAAAGATTTGAACTTGAAATAAAGTAATTTTCAACATTAATTTAAGATCAGTTTCATGGAATAAATTTTTTTACTCATTGATATGGGTTTTAAAAATATCAATGATAGTGATTTTAGATCAAAAGTTTCAGAAAAACACAGAAAATGAAAAATAAACACACACAAATTTTGAAAAACACACAATTGTTTTTTGAAAAAACATAAAAACAACAAATGAAAATCCTAAACTAAAAAAGGTTCCATCCCCTACACTTAAATGATGCAGTTTCCTCAATGCATTCAATTGGATTTTAAATATAATTAGATATGAAATTGAATCATAGCAATCAAGAAAGTGTAAAGGATAGGTATGACCTAATGGATTTTATTCATAAATAGGTTAGAGGAGTGTCATCCCGGATAATGGATTTGATGGAATGGTCCCATGGAATTTTTTCAGCCTGTTTCCATTAACATTGAATGGATCCTTATCTCAATTCTTAACAACATACACAACACCTAAATCATATACATGAGTAACTATAAATGGACCTTCCCATCTGGAATGAAGTTTACCTGGCATTAGTTTAAGTCTTGACTTTAATAAAAACACTTTTTCTCTAGGATATAAGTATTTTAGTTGGATCATCTTGTCATGAGATACTCTTATTCTCTCCTTATAAATCATGTAATTTTCAAATGTTTCCCTTATAATTTACTCAAGCTCCTGTAACTACAATCTTCCCTCTTTCCCATCACTTTCAAGATCAAAATTTATCTTCCTCACTACCCAATATACCTTATTATCTAATTAAATAGGGAGGTGACATCTTTTCCTATAAATCAGACAATATAGAATCATTCCAATTAGGGTTTTTTAGTTTGTCCTGTAATCCCATAATGTGTCCTTCAACCTTTGGATCCAATCATTCCTGTTTGGTTTAACTATATTTTCCAAAATTCCTTTGAATTTCTTATTGGACACTTCACTTTGACAATTAGTCTATGGATGATAGGGAGTTTATTTTTTATGATGCATCCTATAATTATTCAAAAAATCATACATTCTTCTATTGAAAAAATTATTCCCCTAATCACTGATGATATCTCTAGGAACTCCAAACCTACAAAATATGTTAGACCTAAAAAATCACATATAAATTTATCATTGTCAGTCCTAGTGGATTTTTCTTCCACCTATTTGTAAACATAATCAACTACAAGAAAGAAATTAGAATTTACAAATGAAATTGGGAATGGTGCAATAAAATCTATCCCCTAGACTTCAAAAATATCACAAAGGTTAATTTGTTGTTGGGAAACTTCTTGTCTCTTTGAAATGATTCCAGAAAACTGACATTTTTTACACCTTTTTCATAATTCATGAGCATCTTTAAAAAGGGTGGGCCAATAAATTCTAGATTCTAAAACCTTCATTGCTTTCCTTTAAGGCCCAAAGTGGACTCCACAAGATAAATTGTGAAAAAAATTAAATACATAACCAATTTCACTCTCGAAAAAAAATATTCTTATAACTTGGTCATTGAAAATCTTCCAAATAAATGGACCATCTCAAATGTAATATCTAGAATCAGATTTCAGTTTTTAAATTTGGTGGGAATTGAAATTATATGGTACTTGAGATGTTACTAGATAATTGACCATGTCAGCATACCAAGGTACTCCTCCTTCAATCAAGCACAACTGCTCTCTGAGAAGGTAATCATTCAATGGCTCATTGTCTAGAATTTTAGCTTCAGAAGTGTTGGGTGGTATACTTAAGTGATCAACCACTTGGATCTCAGGTCCCTAATTATATTTGATTTATATATTGATATCCTATATCAATAACACCCATCTCACTAGCCTTAGTTTATCTTCATCCTTCTTCATCAAGTACCTAATAGGTGCATGATCAGAAAACATAGTGACTTTAGTTCCAATCAGATATGATCTAATCCATTATAAAGAAAATAAAATAAAATAACTCATTTTCTATGTCTTTTTAATTGAATTGGTCCAAATCTAAGGTTCTCAAGGCATTGGTAAAGACTTGTGGTCTGTCCTCAATTTTCTGAGAAAGGATTTCACCAACTACTTGGTTGGAAGCATCACAAAGTATCTCAAATGGTTTTTCCAAATTTGGTGGATGAATCACAGGTGGTGTAATAAATATCCTCTTCAAATCATAAAAGGATTCCCTACACACACCATTGAAATCAAAATCATCATCTTTAAAATAAAATATAGATATAGGGAGAGAAATCTTTCTAAAATATTTGATAAACCTCATCTAGAATCCTACATGTCCTAAAAATGATATAACATGCTTGACAAAAGTTGGGTAAGGAAATTACTTTATCACTATAATTTTTTATTTATACACTTCAATTCCTTTTTCTAGAAAAGAAATACAAATGAAAATTCATCTCACAGTCATGAAATGAAACTTTTAAAAATTTAAAACAATATTATTTTCAATACAGGTTTTCAAAACTTTTTCAAGATTTTTCAAACAATGGTCCAAAGAATTTCCAAAAATTGTGAAATCATCCAAGAAAACCTCCAAAAAATCTTCAATGTGATCAAAAAAATACCTAAAATGCATCTCTGAAATGTACATGGATCGTTATATAATCCAAATGGAATTTTTTATATGAAAAATTACCGAAGGTACAAGTAAAGGTTGTCTTCTTTTGATCCTTAGGAGTAATGGGTACCTGAAAATCCATCCAAAAATAAATAATGAGTTATCCCTAATAAGCACTCTAACATATATTCAATGCAGGGGATGGGGAAATGATATTTACAAGTGAAATGATTCATCTTCCTAAAAACAATGCACACTCTCCAACTATTCTGAATTCTCACAAGGATTAATTCATTCTTTTCATTCCTTAGAGTGGTTAGGCTAGTTTTTTGGAACTATATGAATGGGGTTAACACATTGTGAATATGAAATGGGATAGATGATCCCAACTTCCAAAAAATTCTCAATCTAAATCTTCAAAACCTCTATCAAGGTGGGATTCATCCTCCTTTGGGGATGTTTGATAGGTTTGGAATCTCCCTTAAAAATAATTCTATGTGAGCATATTTTTGGGTTTCTTCCTAGGATATCACCTAATCTCTACCCTATTTATTGTACATTATCTCTAAAAATATCAATCAAATGTTTTTCTTGGGTTTTATATAGATTATTAGTAATTATCAGTGGAAATTTCTCTTCCTCTCTAAGGTGCACATATTTCAAATCAGTGGGGAGTGGTTTTAATTCCAAGTTAGGGAAATTATCAATGGATAAAATTAAACTGACATTCCTCACTTCCAAAGGTTATACCTACTACCTATAAAAACCATACCATATTTCTCATCATCTAAAAAATCATCAAAGAATTTATATTTTACCTCTTCTACCCACATGAAATTAGAATCTCTATAATTTTGGGAATCCACAAGTTTAGTGATATTTTCAATGGAAAAATTCTCTCCTAAGGATAATAATTCATGGAACATACCTAATTCTTCAATTTTATTAGTACCAACTTCATGGGTGAGTGAAAAGATGGAGTGATCATCTGATGGGTACCACATGGATTCAAAAATATTGATGTGGATAATGTTACCTCAAAATTCCATGGTGAGGGGCCCTTCATGGACATTGATGATGGTTTTTTCCATCTTCAAAAAATTTATCCCCAAAATTATGGGTGAGTGTGAAGGTTTCTATATTCTTCTATATTTATCACATAGAAGTCAACTGGAAATAAGAGATCTTTGACTTTTACTAGGACATCCTCTAGAACTCCTCCTGGGAAAACTGTGGATCTATTTGAAAGCTGGACCACCACAATTGTGGGATTAAAGTCTCCCATATATAAAGAAGTGTATACTAAGTAAGGTAATAAATTAATTTAAGAATCTAGATCACACAAATCACTATAGAAATTTAAAGAACCAATGGGGCATAGAATGGAAAATGTATGTGGATCATGAAAATTGGTTGGAAATTGTGGTTTGATAAGATCCAGGACACATCTTCCAAAGTTGATCATTTTCTTCCCATAAAGAATAATCTTCATGGTGAAAATATCCTTTAAAAATTCAGAATTTTTGGAATTTTTTTGAGTTCTTCAAGAAGGGTTATATTAATTTACACTTTCTAGATGGTGTCAATAATTTCTTTTTGAATTTATTCTTCCTGTTATCTCTTTGATTCAATCATCCATGATGGATATGGTGGGGGTAATTCTTTATTCTCCCTTTTCTTTCTTTAAAATGTTCTTTTTTTTCTCTTCATCATTGTCTTATCCTTCTCCTCCCCCTCTTTCTTCTCTTCTTCAAGGTGAATTTTCACAGAATTTTTTGAATTGACAACTTCATTATCCCTTATCTCAGGTGGTCTTGTTTCAATTTCATGGGATAATGGTGGTGAGAGTTCTTTTCCACTTCTTGTTTATATCATGATGAAATTATATTTTGGGTTTGGTATTGTTTGGGAAGGAAGTTTTCTTGGGGTTTGGTCATTATTTAAACCTGAA
This sequence comes from Viscum album, assembly GCA_963277665.1. NCBI lineage: Eukaryota > Viridiplantae > Streptophyta > Magnoliopsida > Santalales > Viscaceae > Viscum > Viscum album. The sequence continues at coordinate 384,870,407 of OY728164.1, forward strand.
TTCCCATCGTGTTTTCTAGATTCTCAACCTTATCTGCTAGGGCCTCATACTTGGATTGTAGTTGTTCCACAAAAGTTTGTGTCCGGGTGGATGTTTTATCTTATGGTATTAGGGAAGGTGGTAGGTTGGTGGTGTGAAGGCTGGTTATAAGATTTATTTTTTAAAATGGTGGTGGGTTTTGGAATTGGTTTTGGTATGGTGGTTTATCTTAATTCTGAAAATTTCTAAACCCATATTGAATTTGGTTAGGATCTCTTCATCCTTGATTTTTTCAGAACTACCTATACTAAAAGGTTTTCATGAAAGTTTCCAGTCCCTATATTTTAGAATATTGGTTAGTGAAATGATCAAGTGATGAGCATAAAATACACACCTTAGCTAGTTCTTGTTGGTCACTCACATTCTTTTGGTTCATCTATCACACCATACTGGTTATCTCATCAATATTAGTTTCCCATAAATTTTATGGATAATAATTTCTTACCTCATTAATTCCTCTTGTACTAGTGCCTCTTGTACCAAACTGTTATGAGTTTTGAGAGATCTTACAAATCAATCCCATTGATTCTTCTGGTGACTTGTTAATAAATGTGTATCCAGATGATGCAACCAGAATTTTTCTGTCATTGTCTAATAATAATTGATAAAAGAAGACAAGAAAGTGATGATTCTCAATTTATTGATGTGGGTGTCAAGAAAAAATCTTTTTAAATCTTTCCTAGTACTCATAAAGGGTTTCTATATATGATTGTTTGATGGTATAGATTTCTTTTCTGATGGTTATGCTTCTGGAGGTGGGGAAGAATCTGTGCATGAAGCATCTCACCAATTCATTCCAATAATCCACCTATCCTGGTTGTAGACCATAAAACCATTCTTTGGTAGATCCTTACAATGAAAATGGGAATTCCTTCTACTTTACCTACTGCTCATCTACTCTATGGGGTCTAAAAGTAGTGCATACATGTGTGAACTCTTTAATATGTTTGTTTGGATCTTTATTTTATAATCTATGAAACTTTGGAAGCAATGGGATCATGTTAGGTTTCATATTAAAATAATTTTTTAACTTTGGCATGTAAATTTGATCATTTTTATTAATTAATTGTGGTGAACATATATCTCTAACGGTTTGGTTCTGGTTTCCTTCCATAATGAAGGAATCAGATTGAACACATGAAGTTTCACTCGAATCTACAAGAGGTATTTCCACAAATTCAGATTGAAAATTAAGGTTTCTAAGTCTATTCAACAAAATTATTTCAATTTCAAGATATAGGGGGAAAGTTTTAGTGTTTTAGGTTCTATTTATGAAATTTTGAATAGAAAATGATAAAACAAAGAGAAAGAAGAAAAGAAGAAAAAACTGTTGCATCACCTCCCTAAAAACGGTGCAAAGTTTTGACACATTCTAGTCATTGGGTGTGATAAAAACAAATATTTCCTTAGTTAAAATTTAATAAAGTGGTTGGCCTATAATTTATTTAGAGGGGATTTTACAACAATCACATTTTTCACTCAAATTTAAGAAATAATTATAGGTTGTTTTTTAAATTGTTTGAGTTTAAAAGTAAAAAAAACTATTAAAATGAAGTTTGAACACAAGTAGATGAAGAGAGTGATGAGTTAATGGTAGGATAAACTTTTTCAATTTCATCATAGTCATAAATATCATTCCCTATATCTTCTTATTGAATGACAAGTGAAAGACTCCTAGATCAGGTTATCAATTACCCTTTGTTGAAGGAATCAATGGAAACCACTCATATGTGCATGAAACTTCATAAAAAATACCAAATAAAGAAGGAAATTCCTGATCAGGAATTTTTTATACTTATAAATATATAAAAATTTTAACTTATTCTACACATGTTCCAGTGATCTCTAAACACACACCACCTAACACAATCTGCTCGATCAAGACAATTGTACTAGGTGGAGGGAGTTTAATGTTATTTAACCAAAGCTATAAAAAATGAATGAAACCAAAACCCAATATATAATATCATTAAGATAATTGGAAACCAATAAAAATATAAATCATTAAATATAAAAAAAATAGTTTCAAATCAAATCACAAGACTCCAACATTACAAAATTGAAACTATCTCTTCCCTGATCACTCAAAGTTTTTACCCCTCCATGTGAAGGGTAAGAGAGTTGAAAGGGGAAGAAGAGAGCATTATGAAACAATGAAAATAAGAAATAGAAAATACAAAAAAATTCAATCTTAAAATCCTCCAACATATTCCCTCATTCTCCTCCTTCAACACCTTTTAATTAAAGTGAACACTTATATTTATAGGCATGAGGGGTGTCAATTTTTTCTTCCAGATTCATTCCTCAAAATGTTTGAGTCTATTTCACATAATAAATGGCCAAATATCATAAATATTTCTTTATATAAGTTTTTTCTCTATCTATATATATATCTCATGCATGGTCCCTCTAAATATTATATTCTTTGGACAAGTGGAAAAATATTATACTTGAATTATTGAACAAAACTATTTCTAGATGAGAAGACTTCTCAACTCCATCAACTTTTATGCATTAAATGGAAGCCTTAATTAGAGAATCTATTCATGAAATATATTGTGGAAATGATGATCGGATTCACTTTCTCCTCCAACTAGAATCACCTAATTTAAATATGTTTAGTCCAATATATTCCTCCATTAATAATGTGGATTTCATTTTGTCGGCCAGAAAAATTTCTCTAATTGATTGATTTTTCTAGGCCTGTGTGATTCAAATTGGATTTGGGTATAGAATAAAAAGTTTCTTCCCATGAGAAAGAAAATACTAACAAAATTAGTCACTCAATTTAGATCAAAATTGTAAAATATATACCCAGAATACATAATATCCAGAAAACTTTTAAATTTAAATAATTAAACAATTTTCATAATTAAGCCAGATATTCAACAAAAATACAAAAATGTTGAAAATAAGATCACATTGATTAATTTGAAGGGATTAAATCATTGAAACACACATAAAAATAATGAAAATAATAAATCTATTATAGAGACCTAGGTTTTTCCTTGTAAAACTTTGTAATGCTTTTATATATATTTCAAGAGCTAGGTGTTGAGACGGTGTATGATTATGATCCCTGGTGTGCCTGGAATTAATTTTATAAAAATATTAAATATTTTTTATATTAATCATGCATAGTTTCTTAAATAAAATGAGATAACTCTTAAAAAATCATAGATTAGAAATATAAGACCATTCTTGAGTCAGGAATATGGTATTTACTCTAGGTGCAATCTAAGATGGGTTGACATGGGGAATTCAGACATCTCACCCATTAGCGGTATATTGAGTGGATTAATTAATTACTTAATAAATTAATTAATTCATTTTAACCTAAAAATTTTTATAAATATATTTCCATGAAAATTCACCCATGGTTAGCCTCATAATCCTAGGATCTTACAAGAGATTCTCATTTCCCCTTCTATTGGTGAATCACATCAGACGATGATGAAACTCTGGCTCGAAGCAGATCGGGACACAACAAAAGAAAAAACTTCCTTCAATCATTGGTGATCATGTTATTCAATGAAGAATGATCCAATATTCAGTTAGTACTTTTCAATTTGTGTTTTACACCCTTTTTTATTAAATTTATTGAGTAGATCAATCCCTTCTATTGATATGTGCCAATTGAATCCTTTTCATACACCCGTGTATTGATTAAATTGATTTATCCAATTTTTTTCCCTAACCTTGATTATCCTTGTTCTTGATCATTAGACAATAGTTCTTGGAAACAATCATTTAAACATTTTTTCTTGTGCCTTTATCCCTCAATTTCTTCACGTTATTCACAAATAGGACCCTGTGGTCCTAGTTTGATGTTTTTGGGATGTACCGATCCCAATCAGACCCTCGGAATTGTGATGGATTTGAGAGAAAGTGACGAATTGATTAATAATTCATAGATATGGGATAGTGGTGGGTTTTGAAATATTTTTTTTGATCATATATCTATTAATCAATGATTAATGGTGAAGAGATACACATAACTCAAGACGGAACTCTCGTGGGTTGATGGAGCCAATTTATAGCCACTAGATGGCCATAAATAATGAACGGTGACTAGATATAATGATTTTGGATGGAATCAAGGTAGGATCTATGGTGTAATGTCTAGATTAAAGGCACAGAGAGAGGATCTAAGATTCTGTGAAAAACCCATATACATGTTGTGTACTATGATTAACACACGGTGTGTAGCCACTGGCTATAGTGGCTAGGGTTTTAGAAGTTTATAAGTATGGAACACTTTATAGTTTCCATAAATGACATATACACCCTTCCCGGTGTGGATGAGTCGTGTGATGGATCACAAAGCCAGGATAACGCCATGTTCTTGAGTACACGGGCATAGCCAGAGCACACGGGTGACACCCCGTGTAGAGAGACACATCATGTACTAAAGTACATGGACACAGGGTAAAGTACATAGACACAAGTTGATTACACGAACACATCTAAGCATGATGGTAGGAACCCAGGTGGCATGGACACACCATTTATATACCTCACATGTCATGTACTCCTACACGGTTGGAAAACCATGTACCTCTAGGGACAACACCAGGTGATGAAGAGGGACCACATGTTGTGTGGGTCCCCTCACACACCATGTACCCTATATTTCATTTTGATGAAACTTAAAGGTTCCTTATCCCCTTCATTTGTACTCATATTTTTTTCCAATGAGTATCTAATCTTGATTTTTTCGGTGTAGAACACAATGGTTCACAATGTTGTGGCTTTTGATAATATGATGTGAAGTGTTCCATACACAGTGCTTACTAAGTAAATGCCCAACAATGGTAGTGATCAGGAAAGGTCACCAATGGATTTTTTTAGATTGGAACCCCCCCATCAGCATGGGTACGGGTCCTCTATAGCTACCTTCCAAGTAAAACCCCTAATCATATTGGTTATGGGTCTTCGATGACTAGAATGTGACCCCATATTGTACGAGGGCATGAGTCATCGACTTCTGAGTGGGACCCCTCAATCAAATAAGGCTCTGATCTTTGATGACTATAGTTTAACCCCTATCACACTAGGACATGAGTCCTCAACCTATAACCCCCCCCCCCCCCATCAGTATTGGCATGGGTACTCTACCTGCTAAGTGGAACCTCACTATCGAATAGGGTATGGGTCCTCATGACACTAGAGTAAAACCCCACATCAACATGGGTTTGGTTCCTCTAAAGATACTTATAGAGTGTAACCCTTATGATGTAATAGTATTTGGTTCCTATACTTAGAGTTTGTGTCCCCTCGAATGTGTGGCATAGTGACGAACTGTGGTTTGACTTGTATAGAAACTTCTGGGTAGACACATGAGATGTTGGGCATCATTTATGGACTTTTGGAACTGTTGGAGACTCTTATTCTTGGGATAAGTTGTGAGATGGATATCCCCTTACTCTCTCATTTAGGCTTCTTTGACTGATCATATATATATCTACACACACACACACACTGCTTTATCCATACCTTTTTATTTGGTTACTCTCTTTCCATGAGATGTGAATATGGGTGGGGTATTCCATGTGCTTTTATTATTTAGCTTCTCATGGTTATATGAGTATATACTTCTTTTATGGGTGGGAAATATCCAACATGTAGTTCATATACTCACCATGTTGAGCTCCCTATACTTGGATGAGGTTACTCCCTCTCTCAATTTGGGTTGATTTATTCTCTTTCACTACTTTCTGCATCCTTTTTACTATCTAATTTCTTTCTATTCCTATTGTATCTCTTACTACTCCCCCTTCATCTTTTGGGGTGTCCTACTAGGTATGTATATACTCACCCCTGCATGGAATTTTCCAACACATGTCATGTCTTATACAGATGACGGATAGATTGGCGGTGACTTAAGAGGATCTTAGGGATACCGGGTACTTTGGACCACATACAGTGGTCATAGATTGAAGATTAGAAGATAGCCATTCTCAGTATTTTACTTTTCTATTTTTTTCAATTTGGGACATATTTTTGGTTGGTTGTGTATTTTTCTTCTTTAATTTTCAGTTTTCACTACCTTACTCTTGTAATATCTATAGGTTTTTCATGCATGGTTATTCCCTTAGTATTTGTTTTCCTTTACATTTACTCCCTATGAACTTTTTGATCGAGATGGTTTTATGTGTGCATAAAATTACATAGGAAAATTCATACCCATGTTAGTTATTCCTTCAGCGCTGGACGCCAACCCTTGGCCTATGGAGGCGGGCTTAGGGTACTTGCGGCTTGATCCCCAACTTGGGTCAGGTTGTGACATATTGGTATCAGAGTTGGTTTGATCCTTGGGATGGAGTTTTGAGTATTACCCTTATAAGGATTTGATTGGGATTAGGGAAACCGTGTTAATGTATCCTGAGTGCGGCTCTCATGCTAGGGAATCTAGTGATGGTGTAGGTTTTTGACGTATCCATTTACCAAGACCTTGGCTACCTACTTTTTGACTCAGCATACCAAGACATTGGTTGTTGGGATCAATAGTACATGCATTATATAGGATTGAGACATTGACTTTCCTTCTTGATTCATATCCCCATTGTTTATATATATATATTTATTTATTTATTTATTCATATATATGTGTTTATGTGACCATGTTATGTCTTGATTAAAATTTCAAGATGCCTCCACAATGAAAGCCAACCAAGATACAAGTTCTAGATCGAGATGGCGATCCTATGAGTAATCAGGCCCCAGTTTAGGGTCCATCGTACATGATTTCCACTCTAGGTGTGATGGTAGTAGAACCTAAACCTATTGAGTAGAAGATCATCCTCACAGAGCAGGATGATGATGAATATAGGCCTAGCACACTCTATGAGTTCCAGTGCCAGAGGCCACTAAGGTTTTGCGGCGAGCTAGGTCCTCAGGAAGTAGAGAATTGGCTAGATTTAGTGGTCCGTATCTTCAGGATTGTTTGAACACAAATGGATCATATGGTGTCACTAACATATAACCTTTTCCATGGAACTTTTGGGTGCTAGTATATTCATGTTACGTAGATACATGATGAATAGGAACTCTCGTGGACTGACTTATAGCAGTTGTTCTATGAGGATTACTACCCCTCCTATTTGGGATGAGTTCGGATTTAGTATCTTCTAGAGTTGTAGTAAGGAGGGATGATAGTGTATGATTATATAGTGAGTTTCATATACCTTACCTGATACTCCCTTGACATGATCTGATATGACTACTTTTGGTCTTGGAAGTTTGAACAAGGACTCCACAGAGAGATACATGTCGGTGTGGTGCCCTTGGGAATCCCCACCTATGTTGGGGTGATGGATTAGGAACTATTGATAGAGATATTTATATCAAATATATGCTAGATAGATGGATTTGGTAGTTGTCACCATAGGGATGAGTCATCAAAAGTGGCTAGCAGATGCTAGGAACCAAGATCTCAACACAAGAGACCTCTCTATGACCAGACTAAGGCATGTGGTTAGGGGTAGAATATAGGTCCGAGGAAGGAAAGAGAGGGGAGGTTCTTTTCTTATGATGGTAAAGGTCGCATAGTGTAAGACTTCCCTACTAGACAAATCGATTAGCACAGGCAGTTAGCTGACGAACCTTCATGACATAGGAATCACCGTGATCAAAGATCTCCCGAGAGAGGATAGGGAGGCCCCTAGGGAGGTGAAGATGGCATAGGTGTAGGAGGATCTATGGGTGGTGGGAACCACTATGAGGTCCTTCCACCACCACTACTAAGAGGCCCACAACAAACTTGGGGAGCTAGCGGTTGGGGCTGAAAAATGATTCATGCTTTGGAGACTTATAACCTCAAAGCACACAAGATGATTAGAGGTATGATTTGTGTATTTTATACTCTTTATTTAGTATTAGTATACATAAGTTATAGTCATTCCTTCGTATCTATACACCTGATGTGAGAGCTATAGATCCCAATTAAGATGTTATCCTAGCATTTTTGTCATGAGGTTCCTACAGGGAACACTTCTTCTATATCTTTCATTTGCCGGCAGTTCAAGATATCTCTTGGTGGTGACAGTTTAACATGTGACCTTTTGTCCATACCAATGGAACCCTAGGATGTCATATTGGGTATGGATTGGATTTCTACATCCCAATCCTAGATTTACTAACACTATAGATGAGTCATATGCCTTTACAATGATGGGACAATATTTACCTTTATGAGTGAGAAAGATCTCATAGAGGGATGAGTGGGTTCTATGAGAAGGAGGATGAAACCCATCACCCATCAGTTAGAGAGTTTATCCCTTGGTGTTGTGGGATATTTAGGAATCTGGATTCCTTCAGTTGTGGAGGATTATATGGACATCTTCCTCGAGGATGTCTTGGGACTACCTCTAAGGCAGGAGATGGATTTTTGTATCGACTTACATATCAGGACCATTTTGATATCTTTTGCAGTATATTATATGGACCCTACTGAGCTATGGGATTTGCAGTTGTAGTTAGAAAACCTTCGAGATAAGGGTTTCATTAGACCTCGTGTGTCCCCCTGGGCAACTCCAGTGTTGTTCTTGAAATTTTTATATGGGATTTTGCAGATTTTCATGGATTATAATCACCTGAACCAGGACACGATAAAGAATAATTACCCCTTGACAAGGATTGATGACCTATTTGACTAGTTGTGAGATGTGATATGGTCCTCGAAGATTTATCTTTGGTCTATTTACCACAAGTTTAGGGCCCTCAATGATGATATTCCCAATCTTTCATTCTGACGTCGCTATAAATATTGATTCACTTTAGTGTGATGAAAACCCTTGTCATGTTTATGGATTTGATGAACCAGGTCTTCCAGATGTAATTGAACCAATTTTTGTCCGTATTCATCAATTAAATACTCAACTAATCAGAATCAGAGGAGGATCATGTAGATCATTTGAGGAGTGTTCTATATTTACTTCGAGAACTCTAGATTTATGGGAAACTATCAAAGAGAATGTTTTGGATACATGAGATACACTTTCTAGGAAATGTCTTTTATGATCATGGTTTAGTTATGAAACCAGTGATGATTGATGAATTACTTGTTTGAGATCCATCCAAGTGTGTGTCAAAGGTGCATAGATCTCTTGGCTTGGAAGTATACTACATGGGGTTTTTTGTAGAATCCTCCAAGATTTCTGCCCATTTTACTACCCTAACATGGAAAGTTCATCCATTTACCTAGACTGAGAAGTGACAAAGGGTCATTCAGGAGTTGAGGTTAAGGCTGAAGAGTGCTCCTATGTTGAGACTATCAGAGGAAGTCATGGAGTTCTTAGTGTATTATGATGCCCTGGGAGCTGGGGTTAGCTGCATGTTGATGTATCAATAAGCAGTTGGTGTATACGGGTCAAGGAAGTTGAGACTCTATGAGGAGAAATACATGATTCATGATCTAGAAATTGCAGGGGTAGTCTTTTCCCTATGGTTTTATAGGCACTACCTTCTAGGGGATCACATTGTGGTTTACTCATACCATCAGTGTCCCAGGTATGTCTTCACAAAGAGAGACTTGAACATGAGACAACAAACTGGTTAGAGTTTTTTCATGAATATGACTTAGATATAGTCTATACTCTGAGGAAGGTAAATTTAGTAGTAGATTCCATTAGTAAGAATTACTGGTCTCGCTTGGTGCCGGAGGCTTTGGAGTAGTTGGCCTCCCTATAGCTAATCCTGGTGGAGCAAGAGGGTACAACTTCTCTTTAGTCAATAGTGGTAACTCCTCTTCTTCTTGAGCATGTGAGAGGGTCCCAACAAGGAGACATCAACTATGAGGTTCTTAGTGTCTATATATAAATTTGGGATTCACCAGATGGAGATTATGAAGGAGGGAATCACGAAAACTTTTTTCAGGGATGGACGGTGGTTCCAGTCATGATGCAGGAGGAGGTGAAGTGGGAGTTCCACACTTCTCCCCTAGTTGTAAATCCCAGTTTGGGAAAGATGTAAAAATACCTTTAGAAATAGTTTTTTTGGTCTATAATAAGATAGATCATAGTTGATTTCATCTCTTGGTGCCTCACTTATCAGTAGGTGAAGGTTGAGCACCAAGTTCTGGAAAGTTTGTTGAATCCCCTAGAGATCCCAGAGTGGAAATGGGATGACATATCCATGGAAATTTTTATAGGTATTTTGCACATAGCGGGGGTCCATGAAACCATCTGGGTGATAGTTGAATAACTCACAAATTCTACACACTTCATTTATATCAAGGAGTAGATTTTGGTGGATAGTTTGGTGCAATTGTACATACAGAAGATTTTTCACCATAATGGGGTTCCCTCAATGATTTTCTCTAATTGTGATGTTTGGTTTATTTCACGACTATGGAGAGTATTATATGAGTAATTTAGGACCCAAATGAGGATTATTACAAACCTTCACCCCCATATCTATTGGAATACTGAGTTCACTATCCAGGTGTTGTAGGATATGTTGAGGGATTATGTGTTAGACATCGACCAAAGTTGGGAGGACCACTTTTCCTTGGTGGATTTTGTGTATAACAATAGTTACAACTCTACCATTAGTAAGGCACCATTTGAAGTCTTATAATAGAGGCTCTGAAGGTCTCCCTTGTGGTAGACAGAGATCAGATAAAAATATCTTGTGGGTTCAAAGTTGTTGCAGGTGACGATGGAGAAGGATCAGGTCATTCGTTATCGGAAGAGTATGGATCATATTAGGCAGAAATATTACACAGGTCACTATTATAGGCCCTTGGAGTTTGAGCAGGGAGACCAAATTTTCCTAAGATTCTCTCCATGATGAGGATTTTAGAGTTTCATCTAGGGAGGAAATCTATCCCTGAGGTTCATCAGTAAGTTCAAGATAGTGAAAATGGTTGGTGAGGTTTCTTACCACCTTTCCCTACCCCCACAATTGGATCGAGTGCACAACTTCTTCCATGTGTCACATCTATGGAGATACATGCATGACCCCATGAACATCATTGACTTGTGTGAGATGGACATCGAGGATGGATCCACATTTTCAAAGCACCCAGTTTTAATTGAGGATTGACATGAGATGACCTTGCGTGGATAGACCATTCCATTTTTTCGTGTGTTGTGGCAGCATAGGGATGTGTAGGAGCGTTCCTGTGAGAGGGAGAGCCAGATGCAGTCTTAGTATCTCAAGTTTTTTGTGTATTTTTTCTTTTTGGGGATAAAAATAATGAATTATGAAATGATATAAAGACCCAGTATTTTACTTGTAAGACTTTGAAATATTTATATATATATTTCCAGAGCTAGGCACTGAGAAGACATGAGATTCTGAGGCCTGGTGTTCCTATAATTTAATTTTATAAAAATATTAAATATATTTTATATTACACACATTAAATTTCTTAAATAAATTAGGATAACTCTTAAACTAAAGAATATATTAGAAATCTAATACCACGGTTGATTCTGGAATGCGGTGTTTACCCTAGGTGCGACCTAAAATAGGTTACCATGGGGTGCTCAGGATATCTCACTTTTTGTAGGTATGTTGAGTGATTTAATTCATTCATTAATTCATTTTAACCTAAATAAAAATTTTATAAACATAATTCTGTGGATATTCACCAAGGGTTAGCCTCATAATCCTGGGACCTTCCAAGAGCTTATCATTCCTCCTTCTATTAGTAAATCGCATCGAACAATTACGAAACTCTGTATTGGAGTAGATTAGGATATGTTGAAAAAAAAATTACATTAATCATTGGAGAGCACATTTTTCAATTATAAATGATTGAATATCCAAGTAGGACTTGTAAATTTAGGTTTTACTCCCTTGTTGATTAAATTGATTAAGTAGATCAATTCCTTCTATTGATTTTCACCAATTTCAAGCTTTGTATGTTCTCGTGTATCAAACAAATTGATTAATTAAATTATTTTACTAACTCTAATCATTCCCATTCTTGATTTTTGGTCAAGAAATCTCGGAAGAAATCATTTAAACCTTTTCCATTGTGCCTTTCCCTCTTAATTTATTCATGTTCTTCACTAGTAGGACCCTACAGTCCCTGTTCAAAGTTTTCCAGTAGTACCGAGCCCAATTGGACCCCCAAAATCATGACAGATTTGAGAGAGAGGGAGAGATCGATGAATTAGGCATGGATCTAGGATGGTGGAGGATTTGGAGGATTGTTTCAAAAATCGTAGATCTATTAATCAATGACTAATGGTACAGAGATGCATGAAGCTCATGATGAAACTCATGTGGGTCGATGGAATGGATTTCTAGCCTCTAAATGAATGGAAATTATGATTGGTGACTAGATCCAATGATTTTATGTGGAATAAAAGTAGGATCTATGGTAGAATGTCCATATTCAAGGCATAGAGAGAATACCTAAGATTTTATGAAAACCCCAACTACATGTTGTGTACTATGATGAACACACGACATGTAGTCCACTAGTTACAGTAGGTAGGTTTTATAATTTTATTAGTGTGGCATTTAGTGTAGTTTCCCTACACACTGTGTACCCCCTTCCATGTGTGAATGAGTCATGTGATGGGGCACATGCCCAGGATCACGCCATGTGCTAGAGTAAATGGGAACATACAGAGCACACGGTTAGTACCCCATGTGTAGAGGCACATCGTATATTAAATTACATGGACATAGGGTAAAGTAAATGGACACGAGTTGATTAAATAGACACTTCCAAGTACATAGGTGTGACCCTAGGTGGCATCGAAATATCGTGTATATCCCCCAAAAACTGTGCACTCCTACATGGTTGGTGATCCATGTACCTCAATGGACACATCCAGGTAAAGAAGTGAGACCACAAGCCATACTGGTCCCCTCACACCCCATGTACCCCTTTGTTCCTTTTGAAGAAACTTCAAGGTTTTATATCCCCTTCATTTGGACTTGGATTTTTGCTCATGAGTATCCTATCCTAAGTATTTTTTTCATATAAAGCACAGTGGTGTCCTCCATTGTGGTTTTTCAGATATGATGTGAAATTCTCTAGACATGTAGCTTTCTGAGGGGATGCCTGACGATGGAACTAATCAGGTGGGGTCACCATACACTTTTTATAGAGTGGAACCCACCATCATCTTGGCATGAGTCCTCTATAGCTACTTTCTGAGTGGAACCCCCTATCGGATAGGGCGTGGGTCCTCGATGACTACAGTGGAACCACCTACCATACTAGGTTTTGGGTCCTTGACATATAGATTGGAACCCCCCATTAGTATGGGAATGGTTCCTCTACCTAATTAGTGGAACCCCTATCATATAGGGTGTGGGTCCTCATGAAAATAGAGTTGAACCCCCATCAGCATGGGCGCATATCCTCTATAGATACTTATATAGTGGAACCCCCTAACATTCTAGCATGTGGGTCCTCTAATTGAATTTTTTTCTCATATACTATGTGTCATAGTGACGAGGTGTGTTTTAACTTGTACAAAAACTTCTGGGAAGTCGCGTGAGATTTTGTGCATCATTGATAAACTTTTGGAACTATTGGTGACTCTTCTTCTTTGGATGATCTATGAGATAGATATCGTCTTACTCTCTCATTTGGGATTCTTTGACTGAGAATGTATATATATATATATATATATATATATATATATATATATATACTTTTTTATCCAGGACTTTGGATTTGGTTACTCTCTTTCCATGATATGCGAAGAGGTGTGGGGTATTCCACATGCTTTCTGTGTTTAGCTACTCCTATTTGGATAGTCTACTCTCCTAATACAGGTGAAAAAGACTCGATGTTTAGTTCATCTACTCACTTCTTTTGAGACCCCTAGACTTGGAAGAGGTTACTCCCTCTCTTGGTTTGGATTGAGTTTTTCTCTTTCACTTATTTCTACATCCTCTATATTATACAATGTCTTTATATTCTTGGTTTATCTATTAATTATTCCCCTTTAGATTTCATGACATCCTACTATGTATGTATATAATCACCCTTGAATGGGATTTTCCCACATATTTTGTGTCTTATACAGATGACGAACAGGTCGGCGGTGACTTCAGAGGAGCTTAGGGATACCTGTGACCTTGAACGACGTACGGTGGTCGTAGCTTGGATATTAGGAGGTGGGATCTCTTAGTAATTTAATTTTCTAGTTTTTTTAGTTTGGGACATATTTTTGGTTGGTCATGTATTTTTTCACTTTACTTTTTAGTTTTAAATACCTTACTCTTATACTATCTATAGATATTTCATGAATGGTTGTTCCCTTATTATTTTTCTTATTTTAATTTTACTCCCTCTACACTTTTACATCAATATGGTTGTGTCTTTTCATACAATTACTTATGAAAATTCATCCTCATGTTAGTTATGACTTGGGAACTAGTCTCTAGCCCCATTCCTATGGAGGCGAGTTTGTGGTAGATGTGACTTGAGCCCCAGCTTGAGTCGGGTCCTAAAAGGAATCTTGAATGTTTTGGGAGGAGGATGTGATGGTCAGGTAATTTTTGTTCTGAGACACCATGGATATAAAATCTTATGAGGTGGAGGAGTTTTTTCATGGTTATATTACCATTTCACACAAGATTGGTTTATGAGCCTCATGGAATTACATTACTAGTTTTTTTCTTTTCAAGGATAAAAATTTTACAGGTGGGGTGAATATAATAACTCGGGTTGTCTTATTTGGCATGGTAGTTTGTTTTTAAGTTTTGGAGTATTGGGTCTCATGAAATGGTAAGTAGTATTTTACCATAAAAATGACCATTTAAAAATATTATAATGATTCTATTGATCTTGAGGAGTTGTGTTTACCCTTGGTAATAGTTTTGGATAGCTTCCATTTTAGTTATTTCTGTAGGTGAATATTTTATATTTATAAATAAATGTATTATTGACCCATGCATGCGAACATTAATACCTCATAAAAAACATTATATATAAATTATGAACCCTCAATTATGTCTATAATGGGGTTTTTTCCTAGTATAGGAATAACTTTTATTAAAATTATGGGACCAAGTTGAGTTCATTTCAGGGATTTAAATAGTTTTTAATAGAAAACAATGTTAATTCTCCTTCCCCCTCTCACCCAACCATAGTCAGGTGTTTAAGGTGTTTCATTAGGGATGAGAACCCTTATAGAGGAGGGTATAATTAATAGATCGTTAAATTTATGGTAAGTGACCTTGGATTAAGAAAAAGGCATATATTTAGGTCTAATTTTTAGTAGATTACTCAACAAATAATAATTTAGAAATTAAAATAGAATCGCAGTTACTAATTTGGCCAAGGCCGATGATTTTCCCTTTTTCACTGTAACCAAAGGTAACATGACCACTGTAAACCTTAATAAGGATCTTAAATCATTAATAATATCCTTTAATATGTCTTGAAAAAATAAAATCCAAGTACCATAGACTCTTACATGATATCTTCAAACAGTTTTCCTACAAAAAAATTATGCAAGAAATGAATTTGGAACCTATATATGTTTGGGTCCAGAGATGTTAATAATTAAAGATTTGGGAACCCTAAATTTATTAATGGGTTTAATATAAATAGATTTAATAGTTTTTGAAATATAAACATTATTAGTTCCTTCAAAAAAATAATTTCCAAAAAAAATCTGTTCTGGACTTAGGAAGAAACATGATTTTTGTTACTCTCCGTTGTCCAGGTTGATATCCAATACCAGTAACATATTTAGGAGCAACTTGATTTCCTAAAATCTATTTGATATTTTCTCTACCATTATTTAATTTTTATAAGTCTTTATTTAACTTCTCATTTGAATGTTTAAGTTTAGTATTTTCTTTAAACAGTTGAGAATTATTTTGTTTTTCAATAAACAGATTATATTTAATATTTACAGATAAAGAAAGTTTTCTTTTCATAGTTTTATATTTGTATCTTAATTCATTAAATGTGTCTTATATAATATTATAATATTCAAACATTTCTTCCAGATACATGTCATCATCATTATGTTCATTCAAAAAATTATCATAAACATCGTCATTATGCACAGGTAAGACATTAGAAATAATAGGCACCTCATTGAATTTTGTTATAAATATCATATTGGGTATGTAATGTTTCTCCTTATGTGATGAATTAGAATCACTAGATCTATCTTATAAGGCACTCCATGTTTATTTCATGTCTTTATTATATCTTTTATCCTTTTCATCATATATCCTTATGTATTTCAACTTTGGATAGTCATCCTTTACATGACCTTTCCTCTTACACTCATAGAAGACAACCTCCTTTTCATATTTCTTCCAATTTTCTTCCAAGTTTCTTTGGAATCACATTTTCCTTTATAATTGGGATTTCTAAAAAAACTTATTCTTCCTATATAATTTATTAAACCATTTGGTTAGATAATCCATCTCCACATTACTATCTAGTGGATATTCACTATCACTATAACTCACATCTTGGACTTTCTCTTTTTCTTTTTGTTTAGATGCAGTAGTCTTAAAGGCTACAAATTTTCTTTTAGGTTCTTCATAATCTTCTTAGTTGACCATTAAATATTATTCTTACATCATTATCTTACCAATCAGCTATTTGATAGGTATCTTGATGATGTCATAGGATTCTCTAATAGAGACATATGCGACTCTCCATCTTTCAGGTAGACATCTTAACACCTACATGATCTGATCCATGTTTGATATAAGATTCCCAAGGGAGCTCATTGTATTCATGATCTCATTGAACCTGAGATACATGTCAAAAATAGGTTCATCAAGCTTCATCTTAAATTTTTCATACTTAATATTTTATATGTTAAGCGTCATATCCTTAACATTAGTTGTTCCCTCATGTGATATAGATAAATTATCCAAAATTTCATAGGTAGTTTTTCAACCATATATTCTATAAAACTATTCATCTCCTAAATTGTAATTAAGAGAATTCATAGATTTAAAATTATTATTGTAACCCAACTTAGTAGAATCATCTAAATTATTTATAGAAGTATCAAGTATAACATATTTTTCTTCTATAGTAGTCCAAATTTCAAAACCCATACTCTCAATGTGAATTTTCATTTTAATGTTCAATTGAGAATAATTGTCACCATTGAAAAAGGGAGGTCTATAAGTAGTAGAACCTTCATGTCTAGAATCCATTTAAAGAACTAAATTTAAAAATGATATAAATTTAATATCTTTATAGATTAACTAGAATCATAGTTAAAATGATTTTCAAAACTTTAATACTAAGGAAAAATACTCCTCTAATACCAATTTTTGGTCCAAGTGAGTATCTCAAGAGGGGGTTAATTAAGTACCTAATAAATTTTTTTGTTCAAAATATATTCACCTAATTTATTTAATGATGGACCAGTTAACCAAAACAATAGATAATTATAAGTTCTAATTTTTTAAAATATTTCTAAAGGATTTATTAGTTATCAGTTAAGTAACATGCAATATTACTTAGTCCAATGAAATCAATTTACTCAATAAAAACGTATAAAAAACTAATTAAGTTCCAATATCAAATAATATAATTTGTTTATAGATTAAGAAAATTTTAAGTTTCAAAGAATAAATTCAAATTAAAAGAATAAAGAACACAGTGGATTTTTTTTTAATACAAGAGGTTTAGTATCAAGCTAAGACTTAGTCCTCACCACTTGGTGATCACCTTCCACCAAGAAGTTTATATAAATGAACAGTATAATACACAACCTAGATTGGTTTTTATAATAGTTTATAAATTTCTAGGTCACACACGACCACTTCCACATTTATATGTGAGAGTATAAAAGAAATAGGTCACGCAAGACCTCTACCATAGTTTTCATGGGAAAATAGATAAAAAGGGTTTCAGAATATATCAATTATCTTCTAGTTTGTAGTAGGAGAAATTGTGTGTGATAAAATAGAGTAATCATAGAAACTTCTTGAAATGTAAAGTAATGTAAACAAAATAGAGAAATTAAGAGTGTAAATGAATTGAAGTGTTGGGTTTGTATGTACTACAGCTTGTGACTCCTTGAAAGTATTTTGAAATGAAACTAAAGTCGGTTTATCTTGAAAACTTCAGTAGAATAGAGTTTTGTAGACTCTTGTTCTTGACTGCAATAAGGATCTTGATATAATTATATGATTTGGATTCCCAGTCAAGTGTAATCTTTTTGTGTTCTTACTTTGAGATTCAACTCTATGTGTGTTCAGTATTCTAGTTCCCACTACTTTTCACATGCACATGAGGGAGCCTACTTCTCTTTTTATCAGCAGTTTTATGAAGAATATCCACAAACATCCGGATTTCTTTATTCCTCTTACAACATGTCTGAAATGCTCTTAAATTCACTCTATCAATCATTTAAGAAATAATAATTAAAATATATGTCAGAATAAACTTAAATAATATTGATATTAGAATAATTTAATTAAAAAATATAAGTAAAGGAATATTGATGTTGAGTCATGAATGGTGACTCAATTTTGGTAGTGTCTCAGAGTCTAGTGGTGTCTCATTCTAGCGATGTCTCGGGCTGACAATGTCTTGGGATAACGGTGTCTCGACTTGGTGGTATGTAAATAGTGGTGTATAATTATGGTGGTGTCTTATACTTAGCCAAATTTTCATGTTGGTGGTGTCTCAAGTAGAGGTGATTCATCCTTAGTGGTGACTCTTTATGATGGTAGGTCATACTAATAGTGTCTCATACTTTACCAAAAATTCGGTCTTGGCGGTGACTCATCTATAGTGGTGTCATATGTGATGGTGACTCATTTCAAGATTTTTCAATTTTTCCATGTTGAGGGTGAGATATGTATGGTAGCATGTCATCTTGGAGGTGATTCAGTCCTGAAAATGTCTCGTACTAAGGAAATTTTATCATCTATATTATA
Source organism: Viscum album (assembly GCA_963277665.1). Classification (NCBI taxonomy): domain Eukaryota; kingdom Viridiplantae; phylum Streptophyta; class Magnoliopsida; order Santalales; family Viscaceae; genus Viscum; species Viscum album. The sequence goes on from OY728164.1 coordinate 384,889,301, forward strand.
TTATAAAATACTTACAAAAAATGTGAAAATCAATAATATCATTAGAATCATGATTTTTTTATCATTAAAATAAGGAGGTTAGCAATTTCCCCCATTTTGTTGATCACAAATCATGTCATAAAACATAAGATCAAACAAGTAAATCGTGGAATCTATGTTAGAATAAATTTTGATATCAAAGGTAAAATAAAAACAAACCAATATATATCATTCATATGGTATCAAAGATAAAAGACATTATGTTCTTCAAAATAAATATTCCATAAGAATTATCCCCATTTTGGGATTATCAAAATGGTGTAAATTAATATAATATAAATGTAAATGCAGTAATAAAATAGAAATAATAGAGAAAGATTCATGAATAAAGTTAATAAAAGGTAGTTTAGAAAGATTTATCTAAAAATTTATTACAAAATAGTAGTCCCATCAAATCAGAATGTCTAATCCAACATCATAATAAAGGTTCATGTGAAGGACCCATTGGTGCTTTTCCTTTAGCCTTAGATTTATCTTGATCAGATATAGAAGGTGGAACAGGGTCTGATGGAGCTTAAGGAAAGGTAGATGGAATACCATGTGTAATTACAACTATAGATTGAGGTAGAAACTCGATAATAATAATCATTATGATATGTATCATATCTTGATCAGGAGGAATGGGAAATGGATACAATTGGGAAGTAAGAGGTGTAAGAGGATCCCTGGTAACTAAAATCCCAATAGATGCTTGTGGGGTAATAGGAATTGCTTCCTAATCCACAATTGTCATTCCATGTATATAAAAAAAGTGATTTATGAGATTTATGAATTCTATTATAATATGACCACCTCTCTCCATGGCACTAAAAATCACCCTTCTCCTCTATAAACCGATTCATTACTAGATTCATTTCCATCAACTGTCTGACTTGTTCCTTAAAGGCTTGATTCATAGGAAGCATCTGCATATTCTCAGCCAAAAACATGAAGTTAGAATCCATGGTATGCTTAGTATAAATTTGTGAGAGATAAAATTTTATGGATTTGGTAATTTTCTCTTAGTATGAATTCATATACTTGGAATATGATTTAATCATCATGTTGTCATGTTGAGTAATATTCTCAAACTTCTTTATAATCTCCAACAATTTGATAGGTTCTCCACTAGAAGGACCACTTAAAGTATTATAAACCTATTCTATTAAAATATTTTGGATCTGATCAACGTAAATTATAGGAGGTTTTATGGGGGTATAAGTTTCAGAGGACACATTCTCAAGACTTTTCAGAATTCTATCCATGGAGGCAGTAAAAGTCGATTTTAACTCTTCAAGTATAGACTTTACATATTCAATCTCTCTACTTATCCTATTATTCTCTATATTAATCTCCTAAATATGATTTTTCATTTTAGGTTTGATATTTTGGATCATGAATTCATAAAAATACTAGGAATCATTTTCACTAATCTTTATTATGGGAGGTTCTTGACTCTTTAATAGCTTATCAAAATCTAATAATTTTTTTTACCAAAAGTATCTAAGTCACTTCTTCTAACTAAGTCAACGGGAATAGTATGAGGAGTAAGATTATTAGGTTCAGTTATATGTGTTATTATATAAAAATACTTTTCCAATAGTCTTTCAACATCAATTTGAGCCACCATATGTCCTTCAGGATCTCTTCCTTTTTGAAGATCAAGTCCACCATCCTTTGGTAGACACTTACTAAATCTATTCCATCCTTATGTCATAGGGTCAACCATCTCTCAAAAACTTTAGAAACAATAGTTATAAAGGTAGGAGGTATCATAATATTAGGTACAACCATAGTTGTCTCAACACTTCTCTATCCATATGGACTTTGTGTAGCTATAGTTTGTTCAACATTTCCAGTCTCAGCTTCTATCTGTTTACCAATAGCAGGTGATTCTATCATCTAATCATCCTCTTTATGAAAATCAAAAGTGGATTCACCTTCCACATTCATATCAATAGGTGGTTCATGATTAGATATATCACCAAACAATTCATTATCATCTTCTTTCTCAACAATCTCCTTTCTTAGCTATTCAACTACATGTTACTCAACAACAACTATGACAACCATATGCTCAACCATAGAAAAGTCAGAAACAATCTTATCATCAACACTTTAGGATTTATCCCCCGAAAAAATAATTCTTATATTTAAGATCAAGCTTAAATTTTTCATCAAAATTTGGTTTATTTATATATTCATCATGTGGGGCAAGAAGTTCTTTAGCTATCTCAACTTATTTCCTTTTGATTTGGCCAAGTGAACCATTAGGTTCAGAATCATCATTATTAGCATCACTTCCATTTCCATTTACATTTTCTTGTTCCTCATCCTCATCATCATCCTATTCATCATTATATTTTGATCTACTTTAAATTTTTCTTCCCCAAAAACATATGTTTCTTCTTCATCACTCTTCACAAACTTTTCTCTTTTTGGATGCCTCAAAGGTGGGCTAGTATCTCCATAAGTAATTTGTGGTGATTGAGGTGAAAAATCTGGTTCACTACCTTCTTCAACAAAAGTTTCCTTTTCCACTTCTTATTTTGAAATAGATTTTAATTCATTATACAAATATACAACAATATCATATTGTTCTAGACTAGGGTCAACAAGATCCCACAGTCTTATCACATGGTCCACCAAATTAAATTCAATATGTACTTTGTTATTATCATCTACACACTGCTTCTTCCAAGGATTCCAACTGATCCTCATCATTGAGACAATTGATTTTGAAATGAAAAAACCACCACAATCAATATTTTTTTCCTCATCATTATAAATATAGCATTTAGCCTTTAACATTATAGAAATAAATTTTGGGTAGATCAATGAATTTGACCTAGACGTTGGTTTTATCATCTCACACATATGAACTATGAGATATCTACATAAATTTATCTTATTTCCTCATTTCATAGGACAAAGCATATATATATATATATATATCTTGGTATCTTAAGGTGGATAAGAACCCTTTCCTTGGATATAACATGTTCTAAAAAAACTTAAACAACATCCTACACTCTCAATCCAACTTTGAAGAAACAAGTCTTTTGTTTATCCCATCTTTTGTTGTCTTGGTTAAATAATCCTAAAAAAACAAGTTATTATCCTTAAGAATAGATCCTTATTAGTAATTTTAAACTCTTTCATATGGTACACTCAAATATTCATCCCATTCTCTTGAAAAAAATGAAACTTTGTGACCATTTATTCTTATTCTTATCCAGTATTCTTCTTTTTTTTTAAAGGAAAATTGTAAGTACTGATAAAATTGATGTAATATACTATGATATAAAGGTATTTAATTTGAATATAACCAATATAACCATCCTTGGATCTATAATACTTTAATCACTAAAGACTTAATTGACAGTATCCATTTTGCTTCTATTTCCTTTTCAGTTACAACAGTCCTTTTTGAAAGCTTGGGATGAACATGTTCAACTTGAGAAGAACCACTCAACTTTCTATTTTGTTTCTTAGCTGGTCATGACTTGTAAAAAAAGACTCAGAAGCACACTTCATTCTCATAATGAAGGTTGATTCAGTTTACTCAAGAGAAGGAAAATGTAGGTGAAGTTTGTGATAATATAGGTTTCACTGGGCTCAAGAGAGAAAGGACGGAGAGTATAGGTGTGTTGGAAGTAGACAATGTCTCATTTTTATCATTTGGTATTTTAGGTATTCTAAAATTGAAATCAAAATTGAATTTAGTATCATGAATATATATGTATCAGTTTATGGAGATATCATAAAGTTGAATAAAAATAAATCGGGCGGTTTAAAATATTAAAAGTAGAGAAAATTTAAAAAGGCATAAAAATCCAATGGTGAGACATACCAATGGTGTGAGGTTAAGAATGGTGATTCAATCAAAATGGTGAGACAACCACAATGGTGAGACAACCACAATAGTGAGTCACACCCAATGGTGTATCATACCCAATAGTGTGTTACACCCAATGGTGTATTATACCCAACAGTGTGTCATAAATAATAAATTTAATAAAATTTGATCATTCCAAATTAATGTTTGATATAGTTCATTCCCTCATAATTCAAAGGATTAGTAAAAATATCAGCTAACTAATGTTTTTTACCAATAAATTCAAGAGTGATATTACCCTTTTGAAAATGATCTCTAAAAATGAGATGTCTTATATCAATATACTTTGTTTTATAATATTAAACATGATTATTAGAAATATTTATAGCACTTTTATTATCACAGTTTATGGAGACATGTCAGAATTGATATCCGTAGTCTAGTTTTGTATGTTTCATCCACAAAATTTGGGTACAAAAACTACTAGTAGCTATGTATTCAACTTTAGCAGTAGAAAATGCAACAAAATTTTGTTTCTTTCTACACCATGAAACTAGATATTTTCCTAAAAAGTGACATGTTCCATACGTTCTTTTTCAATATAACTTACATCCACAAAAATAAACATCATAATAACTAACTATATCAAATTATTATCTTATAGGATAAAATAATACTAAATTGGTTGTATATTTGAGGCATTTGATAAAAAAATGACATTAAAAAATTGTGACTCTTTTGGATTAGCTTGAAAAGGAGCACACATACACACACTAAACAGTATATCATATTATCTAGCATTCAAGTAAATAAGACTTCCAATCATACCACTATAATTGTTTTGATCAACTGGTTTCCCATCTTTGTCAATATCCAATTTACAGGTGGTACTCATAAGAGTATCACTACTCTTAGTGTTATCTAAGTTAAAAAAAATTAGAATATATTTTTTATATTTACTTTGATTTAAAATAATTCCTTCTTTATTTTAAAAAATCTGAAATCCAAGAAAGTATTTGAGTTCACCCATTAAACTCATTTTAAATTAATTTTGTATCATTTTAGAAAAATCACTACATAGAGAATTTCTTAAAGATATAAAAAAATATCATCAACATATATTTGAACAACTAAAACATCTTTTTAAATTCGTTTTATAAAGAGGGTAGGATCAGATATACCTTTTGAAATACATTTTGAAATAAGAAAATTGTTCAGCCTATCATACCAAGCTCTATGAACCTATTTTAAACCATATAAATCTTTAGTTAATTTAAAAACTCGATTTGGGATATGGGGATTTTGAAAACCAGTAGTTTTTTCTATAAAAACATCCACAACTATAAAAACATTCATAAATTCACTATTGACATCCATTTGATAATGTTTGAAATCTAAATGAGATGCATAGGCTAACAGTATTCTAATGGATTTAGGTTTGGAAACTAGTGCAGAGGTTTCCTCATAGTATATCCCTTCTTCTTGAGTATAACCTTATAAAAAAGTATTTCCTTGTTTCTAACTATAGTGCCTGACTAGTCTACCTTGTTCCTGAACACCCATTTAGTGCCTATAGTCAAGGTTTCCTTGGGTCGATCTATAAGTTCCCACACTTTGTTTATTTCAAACTAATTCAAATATTCTTGCATTTCCATCACCCCAAATTCATCATTAATGGCTTCATTGATGTTATTAGGTTCTAATTGAGATAGGAATACCTAATGTTCAACCTGATTTATAAGAGAATATCTTTTCAATGTACCTCTATCTAGATTACCTAAAAAATAATCAAAGGGTGGTACTTAAGAGTTATAAATTCTATAGAAAAAGTAGGGCTAGTTACTTAATATTTTTATACAGGTTCAAGTTTAGGAGGTTCTATAAGTGATTTAGAACTGGATGATTTTTCTTTCTATTTGGTAACAGAATCCAAAGGTTTATAATTTAATTCTAGAGAAGATAAATCATCTTCAAGGTTTTCTAGGTAGGTCTTAGGATCATGAGGATTTGTTTCATGAAATTTTACATGAACATATTCTACCACATATTTGGTTCTTTTATTGAAACATCTATAGGATTTACTAGAAATTGAATAACCCAGGAAAATTCCTTCATCACTTTTGGCAGAAAATTTTTCCAAATTATACTTACTGTTAAGAATAAAGACTCTACAACCAAAAACTCTGAAGTAGTTAACATTAGGATTATATTGTTCAAAATCTCATAAGGGGTCTTCTTCAAAATGGGTCTAATTAAAACTCTATTTATGATGTAGCAGGTTGTATTCACATCTTATTCCTAAAATTAGATAGGTAGTTCATACTCATTTAACAAGGTCTGAGTTATCTATTTTAAAGTTCTATTCCTCTTTTAAACAACTCTATTCTATTTTGGGGTCCTAGGAGCAGAGAAGTTATGATTATATCCATCTTGTTAGAAAAAAGTTTAAAATATTAATTTTCAAAATTATGTCCACAGTCACTTATTAAGGATTTAATTCTAAGACCACTTAGGTTCTTTACAGATCTAGTATACTTTGTGAAATAAGAACTGGATTTACTTTTTTTAGTTAAAAAGAATACCCAACTATACCTAGAAATTTCATCACCTAGAATATATACATAGTTCTTTCCATTTAAGCTAGAAACACTATATGGTCCAAATAAATCCATATGAACCAACTCAAGAGGTTGATTAGTTGAAACTTTTTTCTTTAATTTATAAGAAACTTTGTGTTGCTTCCTTTTTTTGATAGGGGTTATAGACTTTATCATTTGGGAACTCGATCTTAGTTAGATCCTTAACTAACCCTTTTCTAGTAAGATTCATAATATAATGAATGTTTTAATGTCCTATTCTCCTATTCCAAATCCAATATTATTTTTGAAAGGCACTCAAGAAGGAAGGATTTTGAGAAATTAAATAATTTAAATCAATATCATAAACATTATCATTTCATAAAGTAGTAAAAATTAAAGAAGTTTTGTAATCAAAAACATTGAATATAGAATTTTCAAATTTAACATTAAATCCATCATTGCATAACTATGAAATAATAAGATGGTTATATTTTAAACCATCAACAAATAATACTTTAGAAATCAAAATAGAATCAATTTTACTAATTTGGCCAAGGCTGCTGATTTTCCATTTTTTATTATCCCCAAAGGTGGCATGACCACCATCAACATTAATAAGGATCAAAAATCATGAATAATATCCTGTCATATGTCTTGAACAACCATTATACAAGTACCATAGACTATTTTAGGAGTTCGTCAAACAATTTTCCTATAAAACAAAATCTATGAAAGAAATGAATTTGGTACCCATATCTTTTTAGGTCCAGAGATGTTAGTAATTAAATCTTTGGGAACCCAAAATTTCTTAATGGGTTTCCCATAAATATATTAAAATATTTTTGAAATAAAAACTTTATTAGGTCCTTTAGAAAAATAATTTCTAGAAGAAAATTCTATTCTAGACTTAGAAACAAATGTGGTTAAGTCTTTTTTTAAATGGTCATTTGAAAGTTTAAGTTCAGTATTTTCTTTAAACAATTGAAAATTCTTTTCTTTTTCAATAGAAATATCATATTTAATGTTTTCAAATAAATCATGTTTTCTTTATATAGTTTTATATTTGTCTCTTAATTCATTAAACGTGTCTTCTAGAATATTAAAATATTCAAACATTTATTTCTGAGACACGTCATCATCATTATGATAATTCTAAAAATTATCAAAAAAACATCATAATTATTCATAGTTAAAACATTATAAATAGTAGGTACCTAATTTAATTATGTCATAAAGCACATATTGGCTTTTTAGGTTTCTCATCATGTAATGAATCAGAATCACTAGAGCATTATTCCCAAGAACTCCATATTACTTTCATGGATTTCTTGTATCTTTTATTTTTTTCATCATATCTCTTTTTGTAATTAAACTTCATACAAACATCCTTTACATGAACTTTACTCTTACACTCATGGTAGACAACCACATTTTCATCTTTCTTCCAGTATTTCCTCCAAGTTCATTTGGAATCATATTTTCTTTTATAATTGGGCTTTCAAAAAACTTATTCTTACTATAAAATTTCATAAAACATCTGGCTAGATGAGTTGAATCCTCATCACTGTCTAGTGTAGATTCACTATCACTAGAAATCAAAGTTCTTAGTTTCTTATTTTATTTTTGTTTAGATGTTGTAGTATTAAAGGATAGATATTTTCTTTTAGGTTCCTCTTCATCTTCTAAGTTGTCCTTTAACTCTTCTTCATACATCATTATCTTACCAATCAACTCTATAACTGGTAACTTTCTGATGTCACAGGGTTATCTAATAAAGACAGATATTCCTCTCTATCTTTCAAGTAGAAATATTAACAATCACATTATATGTTCCTTGTCTGATATAGTATTCCCATGGAAACTCATTGTATTCACGATCTCATTGAACCTGAGATACAAGTCAGAAATATGTTCACCGGGCTTCATATTAAATTTATTATACATAATAGTATATGTGTTAAACCTCATCTCTTTAACATTAGTTGTTCCCTCATGTGAAACATATAAAGTATCCCAATTTTCATAGGCATTTTTTCAAGAAGATATTCTATTAAACTATTCAACTCCAAAACCATAGTAAACGGAATTTATAGATTTAAAATTATTATTTTATGCTTTTTATTATCATCATACCAAGTACTTCTAGCAGTATCAGGTATAACATATTTTTCTTCTATAGGAGTTCAAATTTCAAAACACATACTTTAAATGTACATTTTTCATTTTAATTTTCCATTGAGCATAATTATTACCATTGAAAAAGGGAGTTCTATTAGAAAGAGAACCTTATTGTCTAGAATTATTTTTAAGAATTAAATTTTGAAATGATATAAATTTAAGATCTTTAAAACTTAACTAAAATAAAAGTTAAAATTATTTTGAAAACAATAATACCAAATAAAAATACTCATCTGACACCAAATGTTGGTCAGAGTGAGTATCTTAAGAGGGGGTGAATTGAGTACCTAATAAAAATTTCTATTCAAGATGGATTAAAATAGATTCCCCCAATTTATTTAAAAATTGAGTAGTTAACCAATTTAATAGATCATTATAAGTTCCAATTTTTCAAAATATTTCTAAAATATTAATTCGTTATTGGGTAAGTTACATAAAATATTACTTAGTCTTTTTAAATCAATTTGTTTAATTAAAAACTTATAAAAATACTAATTAATTTCAACTATTAAAGTATATTTTTTTATAGATTAATATATTTTTCAATTTCAATGAATGAATTCAAAGTAAAACAAAATAAATCACAAAATGAAATTTTTTGAATACAAGAGGTTCAGTCTCAAGATGAGACTTAGTCCTCTCCACTTGGTGATCACCTAACACCAAGAATTTTATATAAATAAATAGTTTTATCCACAACCTGGATTGGGTTTTACAATAGTTTACTACTTTCCAAGTCATGCATGGCCTATTCCATAGTTATATGTGGGAGTATAAAAGAAACAGGTCACACAAGACCTCTACCATAGTACTCATGGGGAAACAGAAAAAAGGGTTTGATAAGATTCAAGTATCTTCTTGTTTGCAGAAGGAGACAGTGTGTGTGTGATAAAAAAGAGTAATAACACACACTAATAGAAATTTAAAGGAATGTAAATATAAAATAGAAACTAATAGTGTAAAGGATTATAATTTCTCGGTCTGTATGTAGTGTAGATCATGACTCATTGAAAGTATTTTGAAATGCAGCTCGAGTTGGGTTCTCTTGAAAACATCAGTATAACAAAGTGTCATAGGCTCTTGTTCTTAACTATAAGAAGGATCTTGATGTAATGATGTGATTCAGCTTCCCAATTTATTATAAGATATTCAGGTTATTGTAATGAGATTTAGTTCTATGTGTGTTTAGTATATGAGCTCTCACTATTTTTCTCATGCACACGAGGGAGTCTACTTCTCTTTTTATCAGCAGTAGTAGGAATAATATCTACATTCATTTGGATATCTTGATTCCTCATACAGCATGTATGACATGCTCTTCAATTCACTCTATTGATAATTTAAGAGACAATCATTAAAATATTAATTGGCATTAAATTCAATAATATATCCATTAGAATAATTTAATTCAAAAATATAAGTAAAGGAATAGTGATAGTGAGTCCTTAATGGTGACTCAATGTTGGTAGTGTCTCAGATTCTGGAAGTGTCTCATTCTAGTGGTGTATCAGGCTAAAGGTGTCTTGACATGGCAGTATGATGCCCACAATGTCTTATTCTATAATTGTCTTGTACTTATCCAAAATTGTATGTTTCTAGTGTCTCAGCTAGCGGTGAGTCATCCTTGGTGGTGACTCCTTCTGATGGAAGGTCAAACTGATGGTGTCTCACACTTTACCAAAAACATTGTCTTGGTTTGGAATCATCTACAGTGGTTTCATATGTGATGGTGACTCATTTTAGTACATTTCCATTTTTTCACGTTAATGGTGAGATATGTATGGAGATGTATTAGCTTGGCAGAGAGTTAGTCTTGATGGTGTCTCATACTTAGGAAATTTATCACATGTCACATATTATAAAATACTTATAGAAAACATGAAACTCATTAATATCATTAGAATCATGAATTTATGATCATTAAAACAAGGAGTTCAATAATTAATATCTCCTAAAGATAACTTTGTATAGAGATTATGAGACCTCAATTATGTTTGAGGTCATTTTTGGGCTTTAAATAGTTTTTAATGGAAAACATCCCCCCTATAACCCACCCATAGTCATGTGTTTAGGGTGTTCCATTGAGGATAAAAACCCTTATCAAGGGAGGGATAACAAAAAGGTCATTTAATTTATGGGAACTGACCTTGGATTAAGAGAAAGGAATTGATTTAGGTCTCAATGTTCATGGATCAAGCCTAAATTTATTAAGTTTCCTAAAAAAATATCTTGTGGTCAGACTTATTTATTTTTATTTTGTTGTTCTTAATTTTATACCACTTTTGATTATCATTTTTTATGCCTTTTTAATGATTATTAATAAGAAGTGGTGTGATTCATGGTGGATCAAGAATATCAAGTTGGTTTGAGGGATTTTTGGTTATTTAATTCCTAATCACATATCATGTGATCTCTGAAACACATTCCATGTATCTCATCGATGTGGATAAGGTTAATGAGATGGAATTAAATATCACACAATGTATAGTTCAAGGACACATGTCAAGTTTAGTTGATGGGTATAGAAAATAGGGTGTGGAAGATTACACACCCATCCACCTCATTTGATATATATGGTGTCTAGTTAGAATCACATTCCATTCATGGTTAAAAAACATGACATGGGCTATAATGCATGCCCAGGGAATACCTTAGGTTACATAATCCATGTGGATAAGTGAACATGTATTCTAGTTAGGGAAAACATGACTCAGTTCATTGAAATTACACATTGAGAAACCCCCTAAGATCCTTATATCATCTAAATAATTAAAATATGTTATATAGGATGAAGTTATATGACATGGGTTGTGAGGTACACACCCATGTAACTTGATGAAAGAATATGTTGTGTCACTAATATAAAACATAATGTATACTAATACATGAAAAAAAATATCTAATACATTCTTTACTACTTCATAGAGCATACACTACATGTATATCATAATATATGGCGTATACTGTGTGACTTTTGGTGTTTTATGTATCTTTTAACTCGGGTGTTAGAATTAAGTGAATGAGTAGTTGATTCTAATAATTTTTTTGTATGGAATGCGATTTTGTGTATTTATACATCATCAAGGATAGTTTCAAATGCTTTTAGTAAATATATATATTTTAATCCTTAGAATGATGATGTAAGAGTATGGGTGAGATATCTAAATTAGCTATAGAGTTGGTAAGTCCCCTAAATAAAATTAAATTATAGGGAATGGGTCCTACAGATATATTATGGAGTTGAAAACCCCAAACCCATATGGATTCAGGGAATAGGTCCTAATTTTAGGCATGGGATTGGTACTCCATTAATCTTGAATAGGCATGGGTCCCTCCTACTTTATTCAAATTCGATACCCCCCCCCCCCACAAACACACACATCACGGGGTGTGGGTCCTCCACATATAGAATTTAGTATTTCACCATGACTGGGTCACATATATTCTAACAAAAAAGTTGATGCTCCCTCAATTATAACTATATCCCATAATGAAGTGCAAGTTCTCTATTAGGGTTTAGGTACCCCCCCCCCCAATGGCATTCACAACTTGAGTAAGGACCCCCCATATGTCAAATATACTTCAAGTACTCTGTCATGTCTCAAGGTGCAGTCCTCTATCCATGATGTTTTAATATTCCCTCAATTGATATAAAGTACCTTGAAAAGGTATGGTCCTCTAATGTATATATATATAGGTAGTGTGGTAGTTTATAGAAGATATGGTTTAGGTACTCCCTTGATTGATGCACTCATCCCTTGATGAGGTGGGGAGCCATGTTATCTTTGTAGAAAGATGATTTTAGAGTTATATATCTATGTTTTTTGGGTGATTTTGGACCTATAATATATCATGTGTTCTTGGTTACCTGTATGATACTTCATATAGTTAGGATATCAACTTTTCACCATACTAATCTATTTCTATTCAGGTAGACTTTGATTATGTATGAGATACATTTTTTTTGGAGTTGAGCTATAATTATAAATAATTCCCTATATCCTTGGATTTTCTATTTGTTAAGAATATATGATTTTCTCTTTAGATTATCTCTTGTTATAAAGATTTTAGATATCTTATTGTTCTATATTTTCATTGTGTTTTGAAGAATCCTACTCGATATATTTATACTCACCCACGCATGGGATTCATGAGCACACATGTTGTATAAATAAAAATATGAATTTTGTAAGGTTTATATATTAAATGTTGAGATAATGTAGTTGATACTTGGTGGTTCATAGTGAATTTTAGTGGCACTTAATGATGGTCATTGATGGTAGTAATAGTTCCAAGGGTCATTATATCAAGGATTTATTTTCTCTTGTAATGGGTCTTTTATACTCTAAGATATTTGGATCTTGTGGTTACTAAATTATTCAAGCCTATATATATATTATTAGTTTATATATCTGGTGTCCCATTCATGTATATTATTATTCAATGTGATTATTTATTCCATTATTGATTATTAATTATGTTATATTTCATTAGGGATCTATGGTATGTTACAGGTATTCATTAGGATAAGGTATCTCATGCATGTTTATGACATATTAGTGATTTTCATTTTCCCCTATCCATTAGATGTGGGTTTGGGATGGTATACTCAATCAATATACCATTCAAGATGGGGTCTTGATGTGTTGGGTTATGTCAAAGTGGTATTAGAACAGGTTTATCCTATAGACAGAGTTTATACTTAGGAATCCTGAGATATCGTATTTGGGAAATTTAATAAAATGATGTTAAAATAGTATTTTATTTAGTTACCCAACTAGGGAACCCATCTTGGGTATCGTATCTAGTGTATCCTTTCATTAGGACTCTAATTTTTTATTAGTTAACAAAAAATGCTAAGGCATTGTATGCAAGGAAAAAATAATTTAGTACATGCATCATGTAGTGTGTCAATTCTGTTTATATTTGTGTATTTATTGAGTTTTTTCACCTTGATATGATTTTGATCATTATAATTTCATCTTTTTTACTATAGAATGCTACCTTATAAACATATAAATATGATTTAGAGGTTGGATCATGAATTTCATATGTCGGTGTTTGAGGATATTTTACTTACCCAAACTCGTAATAAGTTTGGAGACCCACTGACCAAATAATAATTCATCCTTAGAGTCTTTTCCATAGAAAGGAGAGTCATTATAGGAAATTTCACCCACTCAAACTCGTGATGAGGTCACTCCCCTAGACTTAGTGTGACTTTTTATTCATTGAGTACTATTATCTGATGACATAGAGGATGGTATGCGTATAATATATATTAAACCCTTAGTAGGGAATCATGATCATAAATAAGTACATATATTGATTTTATGACCTCACAAGTCACTCACTTGATGATATGTGTAAAGGATATCTTGTGATATCAAAAGTTTGAGTAGAGTCTCAAAGTAGTTATTTGATCTGGGAATGTATCTCTATAAATACTCACCTGAGACAAAGTTTTAGAGGTAGATTTAGTGGTGTAGTAGGTTAAGTTTGAGGTAGAGGATGTATCTATAAACTTCCTACACCACCAAATCCAATTATACATCACCATGTTTAGGAATTTGGTGACTGGAACCATAGATAGATGCATGATAAGGAGAATTTTGATCAGACTATGTTTGGCATGGTTTGAGTTATGATCTATGAATTTTGTACATATGAACTCATACTTTTCAGCACTAGAATTAGACAATTATTATTGAATCATTAGTAACAAAGTTATAGATTCAAATAGAGACTTCAGTATGGCCTTTTTTATCTAGATACACTTTCTAGATGAGGTTATTTCCACTCTTGGAACTACCATCAATGAGAATAGACACTTGTCAAAGAGGTTTTCTATTGATCTAATCATAGTAAATATGGGACCTTATAATGTTATATTTGATATATATTGGATATATATAGTCCAATATTGGGTGGATTGATATCTTATTATGGTTATTTTGAGCATATGGGTTGAGGTTTACCTCCATTTTAAGGGGGCCTTCAGGTAGGAAAAGTTAAACCAACCCTCGGTAAGTTGTAGATGATACTCTCATTAGTGGTCCAACTTGTCTTTATGCACTATGGTGGTTTCATAGGATTAGTTTTCTAATTTTTTAGAGGAGTGCGTAGAAATTTCCCCTGGATAATGTTTTGGGTTTTCCTCCTCATAGAGAGATTTATCTTGCATCCACTTTAATTCCAGGACTTCACTAATATCTTTTATAGCTTATTACATGGACTCGACTGAGGTTTGTGATCTTAGGGTGTTGTTGGAGAAATTTTTCATTAAAAAATTCATCATTCCATGTGTTTCCCATGGATATATCAATTTTTAATCACCAAAAATGAATATGGAAGAAAGAGATTTTTTATCAAAGATTAAACTCAATTATAGATTTTATCAACTTTGGTTTTGTTAGGAAAAGAACCAAATAATGGTATTTAGGTGTCTTTATAGACATTATTAGTTCCTAGTGATTTTTCTTGGAGTGATAAACACCCTTTTGTGATTATAAGAATTGTGAACCAGATCTTTCATTTATTCTTAGAGAAATTCAATGTAGTATTATTGATGGAATCTGCTACAATGTTAGAGGAAAATCACATTGAGAATATGAGGATATTCCTAGACCTACTTTAAAATAACCAGTTATATGGTAAACTCTCAAATTGAATATTTTTAATTCAATATGTTCACCTTCTAGGGTAAGATGCCTATGAGGATTGGGTAGCAGTCGACCCTATAGATTTTTTGCCTATAATGACTTAAGATCCACCTAAGAATGTTTATTTTTTACAAGATTCCTATGATAGTGGGAAATTTTAGCATATTTTTAGTGTAATTATTCAGGATTGTAGCTCCCATGGATTCTCTTACTTAGGATGTATCTCTTTTTTATGGTCTGATCAGTGTTAGAAAGCGGGATTGATGCTCCTGTTCTTCATCTTCCAAAGGAACTAGCCAAGTGTTTATTGTTTTTTGATGTCTCTAGGACTAGGATTAGATTTTTACTAAGTCAGAGGTAAGAAGTAACAAATCATGGGTCTATATGGTTTAGATCTCATGAGAAAAGATATGTGATCATCTATTTGGTATTCAAATTGATGTTTTTTACCTTGAAAACCTATAAACACTATCAATATAGTGAGTAATTTCTTGTTTTCATAGATACCTAGTACTGGGTATATTTTCTATTAAAAATATATCAACTTGAGAATGAGTTTATGGATAGAGTTCCTAGAGGATTGTGACTCTAAGATAATCTATACTCTAGAAAAGGATTATGTGGCATTGGATTACCCTAGAAGGAGATATCTTTCTCAATAGTCTTAGAATCGTGAGTTTGGATACTATGAGTATCTAAATGACTGAGTAATATGTTATATATATTATATGAAAACCTTAGATACATAGTGAGAAATTTTTTATGATGTATTTTTTGTGGAATCTCATGAGGTTATAGGAGGAAAATAGTTCTGTAGGATGGAGATGTGGTTACTCAAGCCTTGGAAGGTACCACCCTAACATATGTAGCCAACATATTAGAGACATCTAGATAATTTAGGACCATATGCTTTGGGTTATAGCATAATAGGTCACTGATGAAATAATATTTGACTTATTGGTGATAGGAGGAAGCTAAATAGATTGTTTTTCTTTTAGGTATCTTTCACATAAGAGTGACAAAAACCTTTTTAGGTCTTCTATGATGGATGGAAACTTAGATGAAGTTATGGATTCAATCATATTTACTATCTATATGTTAAAATAAATGATAGTATTAACATTATCCACATGTTCTGAGCTAGAAATGTTAATACATACATTTTAGTGATATCTAAAGAGAAGTGGGTGGCATCTAGGATTTTACTCCTTCGATGATATTATGGTAAGATATGGTGTTTTTTAGGGTTCCTAATGGAAGATCTTAGTGTGAGGATATTATCATTGTGCGATAGTCTCCTAAGTATCTTGTTAAAAAGGTTGGGATCATGTCATCCCCTCCTAGATATACCTTTCTTATCAATCCACTTCTAGTTAATAATATTTGTTTGTTGTTTTACTTCATTTCATAAAGATCAATATCCTTTGGATGGAAAGGTTTTTGGTAAGGAATCTTATTAATATTCACTATATGTTAGTTTGTTCATGAGTCAAGGAAATTCCTTGTAAATATATTAAGTTCTTTTTTTATTTTTGATTAATGGGAATCCTTAATGTTTTGGGAAGAAGATATGATGGTCGCATCATTTGTGTTCTAAGACCTCATGGATCTCAGGTCTTCCAAGGTAAAGTAACATGTTCTTAGGTAAATAACCCTTTCACATGATATTTATTTATAATACTCATGGAATAACAACCTTGATTTTTTCTTTTTAAGGATAAAAAATTTAAAGGTAGATATAATGTAGTGATACATGTTGTATCCTAAGGAATGGTTGTTTTTCTTTAATTTTTAGAGTCTTGGACCCCATAAAGGGTAAAATAGATCATTTATCCTTAAAAAATACCTTGGAATTTGTTTTGATTTTTTTATCTCGATGCATGGGTTTTACCATTGGGTGTATTTTTGGTGAGTTTTTAGGATAGTTCCTTTTTTAAGTGAATATTTAACATTTATTTATAAATTTATTATTGACCCATGTGTGTGAATTTTAATATCTTATAAATGGAATACTAAATGAAAATTACAACACTATGGTTATGTCTATAACTGAGGGTTTTCTTATAATGGGTATATTTTTTATTATGGATCACGATCAAGTTGAGTTCATTCTAGGGATTTAAATATTTTTTAATGGAAACCCTTATTATTTCTTTTTTCCCATATATCCCACCCTTAGACTCACATTGAGGTTGTTCCACTATAGATAAAACCCCATATCAGGGGAGGGAGAACTGATGGAGTGTTTGATCTACTGAAAGTGATATCAGATATAGAGAAATCCATGGATTTATATGTCAAAATTCAAAGATATATCATGAATTATTAAATATTTGATGAATTTATCCTCAATATAGGACTTTGTTATTTTTATTTATTCTTTATTCAATTTATACCACTCTTGATTATGGTTATTCATTTTTTATAGAGGTTATTGGTTGATTATTAACTGGTGAAGGTGTTATTTATAATAGATCAGGTGGATCAAGTTAGTTTGAGATTGTTTAAAGGGTTTCTATTTATAAAATTATCAATCACACGGTGTGATCTTTGAAACACATGTCATGTATCTCATCAATGCGGCTAAGGTTTACATGGTGGTATTAAATATCATATGGTGTTTAGTTTAAGGGAACACATTGTACTTAGTATATAGGTACATGACTTGGGATGTGGAAGAGTACACACCTAGAAACATTATTTCATATACATAGTGTGTAGTTAGAATCACGTGCCATACATGGTTACACAACATGAAATGGGTCCTGATTCATGCCTAGGTAATCACTCAGGTTCCTTTCTAAATGTGGTTGAGTGAACAAATTTTGTAGTTAGGGACCACATGACTTAGATCTTGTAAATTATATTACAACAAACCCTCAAGTACCACATGTCATTTATAGAAGGGAAAAATTTCATGTAGGTTAATGTCACCTGATATGAGTTGCAAGGTACATGCCCAAATAACTTGTTGGATGAAAAATTTGTGCCTTAAAGATGACATGTCATTTATGCTACTACATGAAAAAATACCATCAGCACATTCTTATCTAATTCTCAGGTATTACACATTGTTTCTATCATAGTACATGTCTTTTACTATGTGAATTTATATTCTTTCCATGTTTTTCACATGGAATTCAAAATTAGGTGAACAAGCAGTCCATTATATGAATTTTTTCATGTAGAAAGCAATAGTGTATATATATTCATCAATAGGGGTAGTTTCCAAGGTTTTCTAACTATATAGAGATCCTTAGCCTCATTGAGATAATTTTAGAGTATGTTTGATCCATTAATAGTGGATATGGGGTTGGTAACACCCTAGAGATATTTATATGATAGTTCATGGGTCCCTCATATGTATTTTGGAGTTGGGTGCACTCTGTGGATACAAGGATTGGGTACTCCTTTTGGGAATGGGATTAGTACCTCTTGTATATAAATCAGGATTGGGCCCCCTATATTATAATCATAGTTGATACTCCCTCACATAATAAGGCATGTTTCCTCCACCTATATATGTTTGTGTTTCCCCATGAGTGGTGTGTAGGTCCTCAAACCATGGATTCATGACTCCTTCAATTAGTGTTATATCCCTTAATGCCCCCTCCCTATGGTGGAATTCACATGTTCGGGCATGGTTCCAAGTATATCAAATGGATTTTAGGTACTTACCATGTGATTTGAGGAATGTTACTCCATCTATAGGGTTTTGGTTTTCCCTCATTCAATACCTTTCCCCATGAAGAGGTGTGGTACCCTACAGCAAATATAGAGAGAAAGTGTAGGGGCTTATGGAAGATGGGATTTGGTTACTCCCTTGATTGATGAACTACTCCATTAATGAGGTGGGTAACTCCAATAATGTTACCAAAGTATATCTTTGGAGTTATAGAGGTTTTTTATTTTAGGTTCTTCTAAAACTAAGACATATCAAGCATGATTGGTTTTCTTTGAGATACATCATATAGTTGGGATATTAACTTTAAACCTTATATATCTTTTTATATTGATGATTACTCTCATTATTTATGATCTTTTATCCTTTTTTGAGATGAGATATAATTATTGGTACTTCCTTTCATCTCTAGGTTTCCTATTTGTTCAGCATTCTTCCCTCACATTCTCTATAACTATGTGTTTGAGTTGGTACGGACCAAATTTCCAGAGGAAAATAGTCACCAGGACATACCACCAACACTTTTGAGTGTGTATTAGATGAGAGTACTGGAGGTCTTATCATCCCTTAATAGGTCTTGTTTCCTCATTTGGTACTCTATTATATATTTAAGTCATGTTTGTGAAATAATTATTAGTGAATATACCATTTACCCTTCAGTGAATTTTATTGAAAGAAAACATGATTTTAAAAGGAAACTATATATGGGAATTATATTATACCTAATTTGAGCCAAGTATGTGATCAATATATATATTAAATATATATATATATATATATGTGTGTGGTAAATCTTGAGTTTATCTCTATATTGGGAGGAATTGTGATCCTATGAATGGAGGAAGTATTTTTGCAGAGTTGGGATCAGTCCCATGGAAGGGGATTCCTACATATCCTTGATAAGGTAATCATAACACACATAGTTCGGTGAAAATTAACTATACATTTCATAATTTTAATTTCATGTGATAAGTATAATAGTGGTTCCTTTTAATTTTGTACATTAATTACAACTTCTAAGTAGTTTAATGTCATGCAGAGTAGACTACTGGGTGAAAAGTTACTAGAAATAGTTGTTGTGGTACTTGTACATGAGTGGCCCTTTCTGGTTAATCTAGACATATTAATCTAGTGAGGTTATTTCCATAACTAAGAGGAGTATCTTGAATCAAGTTATTTGTAGAAACTGAGAGGATAATCTCAAATCAATCCATATTTGGGAACAAAGAGGTGAATCTTGACTTAAGTTGTTTGAGTAAACCAAGAGTAGAATCTAAACTCAGGGAATATGAGGAAACAAAGAGGAATATCTTGACTCAAGGCATATAAGGAAACCAAAAGGTGAATCTTGACTTAAGGAATATGATGAAACCAAGAGTATAATATTGACTCAAGGACTATTCTCATGAATCCATTACCAATACCATCTCTATGGATGTTTGTTAATTACATCATGTGTTGCCTTATCAAGGTGAAGACCTTGTGGTCATAAAGGATGAGTGTATTGGGCATGTTATATTTTTTTGTGTCTTCTTTATGTCAGGGTGTGATGTAATATTATGCTCATTGAAGGGTAAGGTATACCCTAATTACCTTATCATGTGATGAAATTGGCTATATCATCTTTTACGATATAGTATATCATAAGGTATGTAATTATATAACTTCCTAGATAATCATCAAGTACAATTGGTTATGTCATAGGGAATGGTTTTGTTCCACAACCCATGTAAGTCATATTGTATGAATTGTAAATTCATAAGGCATGGTATTCCATATTATACCACTTTATTTAATTTTATGGGTGGATGAACATTAAGGGTTAACTTTCAAGTGGTATTCTCATATATTCTATCATTAAACTAGTTATTACATAAGATGTAATACATTGGAGTATATTTATTAATGAAATGTGTTGTATAAATTAGCCAAGGTATTTTATCATTCATTATAATTCATGATTAAATATTTAAGTGCTCAAGGAGTGTCTTTAATGACCCTAAAAAGATCCAGAAACCATGCAATGGTAATATGATGTAAATCCTTAGATGATAATCTGTCACCATGAATCTCTCTTCATAGTTCATATTTTTTTTACTTAGGTACTAGAATACCATAGTTTTAAGATGATCTAACTTGTGTGATGAGTTATTAACATTCAAACCATGGATACACCACAATAGAAATCATATTTAGATTTTTTTCTTGGTGATATTCATCAACCACATATGATAAAGATTATTTATGATGAAATCATTGATGTAAGGTACATGCACTGTTTTGTTTGATTCTTAATTTCTAGTATATTCATAGTTTCATTTATACTATAATGGTTATATCTTGGTTTTGGTTTTTTTAATAGGTTGCATCTAATAATAATAGTCATATTTCTTATGAAACCCAAGAGTGGTCTCAGTTCCTAGAATTTGTTTAGATTCTGAAATCATGATTTCAAATAATGAAGTCGAAGTTATATTGTGTGTCATATTACATATCATAAAATATGATTTTTTTTGTATGGTTGAATTGTGTCATATGATATAAGGATATCTTAATCCATTACATAGTAAAAATCCTATGAATGTGTACTATTTGTAGCATATGACTCATGAAAATCATACAATGTTCCTTAGAAAATTTGGCTAAGGGTAGGACATTTATGTTTTGAATATTTAATTTTAAATATGAATTTTTCTAAATGTAAAGACTATTATATATTGAAGTTACTTTTATGTATGAATCTCTATAAAAATTTACTCTAACATATTCACTAAAAGTTTTAGAAGTTAAGTTTAGTTTAAAGATTTGTCTAAATAAGTTATGTTCAAGGATGTTTCAAAAGTTATTTTTTTAGAATTTTAAAAACTTATGTATTGGGAATTATTGATAAGGTAAAAATATTATATATGAATCCCTATTGAAAGATTTTGAAAGTTAATATATCTAAATATTTCTAAAGTTAAGGATTTGAAATTTTATGTTTTAAAATATAGTTTTGTGAATGATAGAAGTATTATTGATCTTAATCTATACTGATAAATGTTTCTTTTCTATTTCACCATGTGGACATTATTATACCATTATTATACTAAAATATTTTTTTTAAATATTATTATTTCTTTTTACAAAAAAACCTAAGAAATTTTTAGATGATTTTATTAAATGTTTCAAGTTCATTAAATTAAGGAGATTATTTGAAAGTCATTTTTATAGGGAATAAATTTTGTTCAATATCAATTGTTTTAAAGGAATATGTCTCTATAAATAGAGATCAACACACATAATAATAAAAATAGAGACTTATAGGACTTATGAAATATTGTGATCACGATCACAACTACTACTATTATTACGAGAACTTCATCGTGTTGAGATTCATTGAAGTGTGATTGAGCAGATACATTTGATCAAGCTTCAACTTTTTAAATCAAGTTTTGTAGTTTTGGATGGTATTTTCTTTTTATTTTAATTATGTTGTAATTGTAAATTGGTTGATGATTTTCTAAAAAAAATAATGTTTATTGTTGTTTATACATCTATAAAAGGTATGTTTTTGTAATTGGTTGTGCCTCCAATATAAAAGTTGGGGTTTTATTTATTGTTAATATACTAGAAAAATCATGTTGTAATTTGGTTCTGAATCCCTTTGAAAATTTAGGATTTAGTGTGCACCATACCTCTCGATGAGAAGAGAAGTTTAAAGATTAGATATGGGATATTAACAATCATAATGACTATAAAATCACTTCTATTTTTATTTACATTTATGCTTTATCATTTTGATTTTTAAATTTGGTTAATCCCCCCCCCCACTAACTCTCGGTTTTATATAAATCTTGTAAAACAAATTTTTATTAGGTAATTAGATCTTTTGGATTATATTTTATTGACTACCATATCCTAGACTTGAAATTATAAGGGAAGAATCATTTCGTATGGAGGTTCAAGGTTCTAATGGGGGTCAGATTCCATAGAGGTCACCTTTCTTTGATGGGAATGACTATGGTTATTGTCGAGCTAGTATGGAATATTAGCTCAAGAAAATGATTATTTAAAATTGGACCTTAATAGTAATACCTTATAAACTTCTATAGGAATATCCTGATACATTTTCTAGAAATTATATGGATGGGTACATTTTTCATGATAAAATCATGAATATTATTTATTGTGATATTAGGTGAAATTTTTTTGGTCTTATTTCTATATGTAAAACCACTCATGATATTTAGATAATTTTGTAAGTTACACATTATGGTATAGAGAAGTTAAAAAGAACTAATCTTGTTATGTTGTGATATGAGTACCAGAACTTAAAGATTGGAGAAAATGAGGTAGTGAACCAAATGTTCCAAATATTTACTAGCATTATTAATGTAATGAGCGCAATTGGTGAAACCTTGGAAAACACAATCATGGTATAAGGAGTCATCATATCCCTAACTAAGAAATAAAATTCTAATAAGTTATTAATTAATTAAAGTAAGAACCTTAAAAGAGTACACACTTGATAAACTGATAATTTCACTTATACAATACAAATTAGGGTTGAATAACATAGATTAAGTAGATACTAGTAAAAATGAATGTGTATCATTCAAATTTGTAAATTCTTTTTCAAATAAATATTATGATTCTAAGATATAGGTAAGTAAAAATGAAGTAGTTTAACTTTTGAAAGGATTATACAAATACATGAAAAGAAAAAAAGGGTTTCAGAATATATTTTATAAGAGGCTATTGAAGAGATATATATAACGGAAATAAAAAATATGATTAAAATTATAATTTTAATACCTCATATGTCATTTTTTATATCTCTAGTAATAAAGGAAACATAAAACATGTTTTTCCCAGAAAAAATTACAAAAGTAAATACAAAAAAATTAAAGAAGAAATAAAAAATATCATTAGCGGTGGGATAGAGATACACTAAAGACTCTGACTCAAGTGAACAATCTAAAATAAAGAAAGAACCTTTCAATTATGCTTCATGGAATCTATGAATGAGGTCCATGAATCTAGTTTAGATTATAAATTTTATTCTAATACTGAATCTAATTATTATTTTCCTAGTATTTATGAGCTTAATGAAAATATTTAAAATTTACAAAAATATATTATTATAATTTTTTATTTGTATAAGGAACTTAAAATAAGTAATAATAAACTTGTTTAGGAAAACAAGGTTCTTTATAAAGAAAAAGAGAAGCTTAAAATCATAGCTTACACCATGAATTAAGAAGTTTGTAATGAGTTTGAGGTTGGTCAATAGGATAATTAAAATATTAATAATGATATTTAAAATATTAAGGAATGTCTGGAAAATTTTGTTCAAGGAAGATAAAGTTATAAAAAGATTATTTTGATAAACAAGATAACTAAAAACAAAAAAAAGTATTGGTTATGATAGGTAAATACCTTATATGTACAATAATTTATTCATAAAAAAGTTTAAAAGGTGGTATCTTTACTTATATGTGTTTCGGATATAGGATATAAAGACACTATTCTAGTCAAGACTCTCTTAAATATCCAAAATATTTTGGACACACTAAACCATATACCTTTGAATATTTATCTTATATAATTAATAATGATACTTTTTTAAAATCTTTATGGGTAAAAAAAATAGTTTAACTAATCCCATTATACCCACTATTTAATTGATACAAAAACTATATATTAATTGATTTTTTAGGAAAGATTCCTTGGAAGTCTTAGAAAAGATATATGTAATGTGGAAAGTGGATACTC
Organism: Viscum album; assembly: GCA_963277665.1. Lineage (NCBI taxonomy): Eukaryota > Viridiplantae > Streptophyta > Magnoliopsida > Santalales > Viscaceae > Viscum > Viscum album. Next base: position 384,914,015 of record OY728164.1, read on the forward strand.
CAGACGTATTACTGGAGACCCATTATACTTCATTTATTATAATAGATGTGATGGAGGAACTATTACTATTGGATATAATTCTAAAGAAATGGTAAAAAAAATTAGTGAAGTTAGTATATCAAATTCTATTATCATTAATAAATTTTTGTATGTTGGTGGATTACAGTATATCTTGATTAACATTTCTTAATTATGTGATGATGGTATGAATATTAGATTTTATATTGATAGATTCCTTATTTTTAAATATGATTATGTATTATTTTATGCTATCCTCAAGGATAATATTTATTCTATCAACCTTTCTGAATTAATAGTGAAACATGTAAAGTGCTAAAATATTTTTTGTAAAGTGTTTACACATTTTATATCAACATTAGGATGACTCCAAATCCTTAAAATAATCATATAGTTCCATAATTTCTTGAACTTAAGGTGTATGAATATCACTTTTGTGATTTTGTGAATGATGGTAAAGTAGAGAAAGGAGTATTTTATGCTAATAAATCATGTGAATACCATCATACCACCCTAGTTGGTTCATCTCAATTTTTTTAGACCTATTTAGTCAAAATAATTGTAGAAAATAAATATGTTTTTGTTATTGTGGAATACTACAATAGATTCATTTGGGTATATTTAATGTCTCACAAGAGTGAAACATTATATAATTTTTTTGATTACTAAAATTTATTTATGAATAATAAAGGATATATTATTATTTCTATTATAAGTGACAGAATAGGATAATTTCAAAACCTATAATTCTATAATTTATTAGAAAATAATGGTTGTTCTTATAACTTTTCATCGCCTAGGACTTTATAGAAAAATGGAGTAGTGGAGAGGAAAAATAAAACACTTCAATAAATGTAAAGGACTATGCTAATTGAGTATGGGTTACCTAGATACTTTTAGGAAAAATATATTCAAACATCTTGTTATGTTTCAAATTGAATTATTATTAAACCTATTCTCAAGAAAATCCATTTGAGTTGTGTAAAGTTAAGAAAAAAAGGCGGTTTATTTCTCTATTTTTGTATTTAAAGTATTTATTTTAAATATTAAGGATAATTTTGATAAATTTGATGCCAAATTTTATGGAAGTATGTTTATTGGATATTATAGTATAATTAAATATTGTAGAGTTAATAATAAAAGGACTATAATTTTTTAATAATAATTTCATATCAAATTTTATGAAAAGGATTAAAATTAGAAGTCTATTGAAGAATATCTAATTGAAGAATATATTAATCAGTTTTCATGGAATGGGGATTGAGAATTGGTTGAACTATGTGAAGATTAGAAAGTGATTATAACTAAATGTATTTTCAAGAATAAAGTCAATGAATCTAGACATATTATATTGAATAAGGCCAAATAAGTTTCTCATGGTTATAATCAAGAGGAATTAATTGTCTATAGTGAGATTTTTTCACCAGTTTCATGATTAAAATCCATTTCGATTTTATTATATAATGAAACACATCAAAGTTTCATGAAATAAATGGATTTGAAAAGTGAATTTATTAATGGATTTATTTCAGAGAGTGAAAATGTAATATAGTCACTATAATTTAAGCATGAGAAGAATCTAAATCATGTGTTTAATATTTATAAATATATTTATGGATTGAAATGGGAACCTCAATCTTAGTATGAGAGGTTTTTGTTGTTTTTTTTAAGAATTATTTTTTAAAAGGTAAATTTGTTCCTAATTTGTTTATTAAAAGTTATTTCAAACATATTATTATTATTCAAAATTATGTAAATGATTTTATTTTGGTTCATCCATTTTTTTTTTTTTGTAAAGAATTTTTATATTTTATGACCAATGAATTTGATATGAGTCTCATGAGAAAAATCAAGTTCTTTTTAGTATTTTCAATTTTCCAATAATGTGATGGAATTTTTCAGAATCAAAGTAAGTATTCCAAGGAATTAGTGAATATCTTTGAACATAATTCTTATAAAATCATGAATACTCTAATGAGTACTAATTGTATAATGGATGAATATTCTATCAATAAATCAATAGATAATATTATTTTTTAGAGGCATGATTAAAATTATGTTATATCTAATAACTTATAGACCTGATTTGATGTTCAAAGTTTTCATGTATACAAGATTTCAGTCTAATACAAAGGAAATTTATTTGATTTATATAAAAATAATTATAAATCATGTAAAAGTTATTTTTAATATTGGTTTATTTTTTATAAGAATAAATATTTTGAATTATTTATTTATTTGGATTTTGAATTTGGAGGTTTTAAGATTGATAGGAAAATCACCAATGGTATGTGTCATTTTATTGGAAAAATTTTAGTTTAATGTAATTAAAATAAGAAACTTTGAGTAGATTTATCAATGGATAAATTTGAGTATGTTTCAGTAGTAATTTTTTGTGCACAAACTTCATGGATAATTAGAATTTGTTATAATTTTATATTCATTTTTGAAAGGATGTCGATTACGTGTGGTAATCCATTATACATATCAAATTTAATAGGGGTTTCCAAATCCAAGCTGACCCAATAAACCTAACTTGACCTGGCAAGGTTGGGTTCAGCTACACATGGGATATGGATGGGTTGGGTTAATTTTGGTTGAGAAGTGATTAGGTTAGGTTGGGTTATGGGTTAAAAAAATAATAAACCAACCCAACCAGTCCCTAATTTATTTCCTATAGGGTTTTATCACTCTATTTCTCACTCATTACCTCTCATAAAATAGACAATTCCTTCAGTGATGCTTCACCTATTTTTTATTCCTCTCTCCCCCAATAAATTAACACCCAAGCCACCATTTGTCAGTCAGTGTTGTATACACTCAGTCACTATCTTTCACTCTCTATAGATGCTCCTCCAATTCTCTATCCCCAATCAATCAATATAAATGGAAATAATAATTTATTTCTTGTATTTTTAATCAAAATGTTTTACAATTTTGAGTTAAATTTAGTGACGATTGTTGGATCTTTGTATTTGTGAATTTAAATAATCTAAATTTTTTTAGTTTTAATTTATTCAATAGTTTTATAGATTTTTTTGTTATTATTTCATATGATTTTTATTTATGAGACCTGAAATACTCTACCTGACTAAATCTAACACACCTCAGGTCTAGTCAGGTTAGTTCATTATAAAAAAATGTCTATGATCTGGCCTGTCCACTTTTGATTGGGTCAAGTGAAAAAATTTCCTAGTCCTAACACAACCCAACCCATGGAAACCCCTAATTTTGAAGAAACCTTTATATAATTCTCAAATGAAGGATATTTAAGTGAGGTAAAACTTTATCAAAGATCATGTGCGGAAAGGTAATATTAGTTTAGTGATTTTTCCTACAAAAGAAAATTTGTTTGATATTTTTACAAAGAATTTTTTTCTGAAAAGTTTGAAAATATTAAAAAAATATTAGAATGATGGAAGAATGAGGATATTTATCAACATAGAACCATGGGGAGTATTTCCACAAAAGGGTATTTTCTAATTTATTGGTTATTATTAATTAAATATCTTTTATACTTTATTGAATATTATTAACTTGTTTCATGAAACTTTTAAAGATTATTTTTTCATGACCCATCCCAATGGGGCCCATGTTGTGACTCCCGAAGACCGCCTTTAATAGGCTAGGGGTTGGAAACTAGCACCGAGTAGGAATCTCACAAATATGGGAGGCCTTAACCTAAGTAACTTTACACATGCACACATCTCCAAGACCATAAAATGTTGAAATATAAAACAACTAAAAGAAACCATGAATACATACATATAAATCCCAAGACTATAGTATGATAGGAAGTAAAGTAAAGTAAAGTAAACAAGGCTAAATACAATCCCACCACAAAGATTATGAAAACAAGACAAACCTAAAAGAAAATATGGGGACTATTGTTAGGGTATCGTAGGAACAAACCTTATTTTTTCCAATCTCACTAAGCATCGCCTGGTCATATTCCCTCTAGGAATCTGTTAAAAGGTCAATCATCTGCAAAAGGCATGACATATGTGGGAAAATACAATGCAGGGTTGCATATAATAATACCCTGTAGGACACCCCAAAACCATAAATCATATAACAAAATAATAATAGTCAGATATGCATAGGTATATGTCAATATTACATATAGAAAGAATATCTAGATATACTTAACAAAGACACATAGTCTTAAGGTAAGGTCACAATCATAATTCCAGCCTAGGATTCTAGCTTGAAGGTTCCACAAAGAACTCATCTAGGAGAACACACTACATGAATCATATAGCACTGATGACATCCATCCGGGAGGTAGTTCTCATTGGGTCTTTCCGTTATAAGTACATACCAAAGTCTAAAGAGATATTATACATAGATGAGGATCACTCATAGGGTCATGGGTGATACCAACAACTCATTCTGAATTAACCTTATAAGAAGAATATCGGTGCTCATGTAGTGTTGATCAATAAAATACAAATAACTCTACCTAGGGAACAAATATGAATAAAGGGTCTCACTATAGACCCCATTAAAGGAATCCAAAAACTCTATTCAAGGATTCATGCTGAAGGGATCACCATCCTATGTGTAAGATGTGATTCCATACTAACCCTCATGGAATTTATGTGGGGAACACACCCTAAAAACCATTTACAAGATACATAGGGAAAAGGCTCCAAGACAAAAATGAAGGAGTACATGGTGTGTACTAGGAGAATAGAGAAATGAGCTTGTAAGGGGTACATCGACAATAGGTTTTCCCTCATCACTACCTTCTTCCTCTATCAAGGGTTTGATCATGACCTTCCTCCCTGGATTTTTCTCAATGCGTTCTGGTCATAGTGATTCCATCGTAGTGTAGTGATATGGTTCATCATCGGTCTTGGATTTCTGGTGTCATGGTGAAGGTCATGGTTGTGTGGTCTCGCGGTTTGATTTTGGGCATGGTTGTCTAGTGATGCAGTGAAGGAGATGTTAGAGATCCATCCTTCTACGATAGGGTGATTGGGTTTCTAGTCTTCCTTGTCCTACTATGGCATAATGGTTAGGCTCCTGGGATTCTACAATGGGTTCCAAGGCTTTCGATTGATGGGGTCCAGTGAAGGGTGGTTTGGTCAGGTTCCAGGTCTGCGGTGGGATCCTAGTTTTCCACGGAGTTGGGGTTTTACTCCACCATCTATTGTTCTATTGATGGGTGGTCGGGTTCCCAATCTTCCACAATGGGTTTTAGGTCTTCCTTGGAATATAATGGTTGAGCTCCAATCTTCCACGGTGTTGTCAAGATCCAAGTCTTCCACGTTGTGCTCCAGTAGGGTGAGTGCTTTAGGTGGTTTGATGTGAGCCTCATGTGTGGTTTTGATGGAGGTGATGGTCTTTGAGGTGATTTGTGTCATCTATGTTGTCAGAGTGTCCCTACTCTTAGCCCTCACAGGTTCCCCCTCATTTATTGTATGTTTTCTCATTTTGGCCTCTGGTGTGGGTTCTTCCCAAGCTCTAATCTGCTCATATTCAAGCCCAGAGTGGCACTTCTAGTCCAAATCAACATGGTTCCCCTCTTCAGTGACATTCCTTTGGTGTGGTGGTTTGGTCTTCCAGCCCTGGGTGGCATTAGACTTAGCTTCTTACTTCTTGGAGTGTCTGGATTCCTCGGGTGGCTCATCTATGGATATAGTTTTGAAGGGAGCCTCAAAGGTTGTTTTAGTGGGGCTATCATTCAGAAAAGATTCTGGAGTCTGGGATGTTGGCTTTGTTGTTATTGTTTTTCATCTAATTTATGTATTTGTGAATGAGTTTCATGGTGGTTCATCTTAACCTATGGCTTGTGTTCAAGGGCCTATACAACCAGACCTTCTCCAAGGGGCAACTTCAGATGAGGTTTAGATAAGGAATTTTTCAACAGCCCTTTGCTATCCGTATTTGGGAGTTTTAGAGGTCATGACTTTTTTCATCGGTACCAAGCTTGTGCATATCTGCACAGGATAGTTAGTCAAGAAGTTATGAGAAGGTGGAAGCTAGACGTAACATTTTTGATGTTGGGAGGAGCTGTTCTTGTTATCTTGATCTGGTTATGGATGGTTTTTGTATTGTTAAGGTGCATTTATTGTTTTTAAGTCCTTGAAGTCATGTTTTCCCCCACCCATTAAAAGGGTATTATTCAAATAAAAAAAATTAATTTTCAGTCTAGGAGTACAAAGCGTGCTCCTTTAGCATCAGGTCTTACCCAGGTAAAACATATTGTTCCCCTATCCATGTAAAAGTACATGGTGTGCTACTGCTCATATAAATTTGTGCACTAGTACATGTCTTAGACTGTGTACATACAAGTTGGCCATTTCTATGTGGGAGTACACAATATTTCCAAGCCCATGTACTTCATCCCATGTATGTTTTCCCTCCGAGGTACATGCTGATCCATTAGGGAGGGGTCACAAACCATGTGACCTGATCACACACCGTGTGATACTTATCTTTCTCCCAAAACCCTAGTCATCACTGAGAGGTTACAGCATTATTTTTAATCCTATATTACACATTGTGTGTTATGAGATTTTCTAGAATTCTATATCTTGTTTACACGTATTCAACTGATCCTCCAACAATGTGTCTCATTAGAAAATCGAGAATCATGCTTCAACAAGTCATGTCATCATCGATCGCCAACAACTGGCCCTTCAATTTCATTTGAAAATCATCCACAAAAATCATCCATATATTCATTCCAATAATATAAAAACTGAGTATCCACACTATTCAATCCACTAACACTTCTATTGTTTCACCACCATCATGTTGTTTCAAGGTCGGGTCTACAATTTTGAATCATTGCACCAAGAAATGAATGTGCAATGATCGATTTCCCCAGTGTCTATCGAACCATGGGCCAATGAAGAATGCTCATGATGAGTGAAAAATCATGGGAAAAAATATAAGGAACAATCATTAGGAATGGACCTCAGTTGATGTTCATGTCAACCTTGATTCTTTTCTATTATAAAGATTAATGAATAGATAATCAAAATAATCACAAAGAATTTCCCCCAAAAATATCTCCACAGATAACCCATCCTACAAAACTATTGATCCATGAATCAATATATTGTTAGATTGATCTGTATTCATCATAGAAGCACAAAACATGTAAAGAATTTAACCAAAACAAATTTCCTACCTCAATTTGGATTGATCGTTGATGAAGAACAAAGTTGCGATGTGATTGTTGGAGATATCCTCTGATTCCTTCTCACACCATTCATAAATATTTGATCTGTTCATCATTTTTTAATGGAATCTCCTTCAACTCTATCTAATGATTTTTAGGGTTATGCAGTTAACCCTTAAAATTTTCCATAAGCGTGATTAAATAGATAATCATTAAGTCCTTGATTCACAATAGATTTAATAAATTAATTTATTAATTTTTTTATCCAAACCCATAAAGTATTTCCCATAAATTCTTTGTGCCAATGAAGTTTATATCACACCTAGGGTAAAACCTACATTCTCAAATCAACTGTGCCTTAGATTTATGATTTAGGACTCTATTTAGAATTTATTCCACTTTTTTAGGAAAAATTTGTGCGCGTGCTATTTAATATATTTAATATATTTAAAATATTTATTTTGGGCACACTGGGTCTCAAAATTTCATGTCGCCTCAACTCTAGGTTTCAAAAATAATATATACAATATTGAAAAATAATACATGGAAAATATGAGTCATTCCATTCTCCCCACCTTGGGGATTAACATCCCAAAAATCCAAAACAAGTGGCTACACAAAAACATGTGGTTACTGAGAACGTATCTAAGCCTTCCACTCCCTGATGCTCTCTTGAAGATTTTTCATACTTCCACTGGACACGCACTAAAGGAATCTATCTCTCATGAAGGATACTCTCCTACTAATACTCAATCTCTATAGAGTATATAACAAAGCCATATCTATCCTCAATGTCCAACTCATCCTAGTTGATAACGTGTGATTGGTCATGCATATACCTTCTCAACTATGAAATGTGGAAGAAACCATATACCCAGTCTAACTACAGAGGTAGAGCTAAGAAATATGCCACTTCACCAACTCTACATAGTATCTAGAAAGGGAAAATGAATCTCAGAGATAGATTTATATTCTATCCAAATCTTTGTCATCCACATCGAGGTGAAACATATAGAAACATGTGGTATCCCTCATCAAGCTCTAAGTTCCTCTATCTTCTATTTGAATAATACTTTTTATGGCTCGGTGTAGGCCCCATCCACTCTTGGATGATCTCCACCTTCTCTTTAGTGTCTCGTACCAACTCTAAACCCATGAGTACTAACTCTTCTAAGTCAATCCAGCAAAGCAGTGACCTGTACGGTCACCTGTATAAATCCTTGAATGGTGCCATACCAATTGTGTAATGGTAGATATTATTCTATGAAAAATCCACCAGTGGTAGTTGATACTCCCAAATATGGTTAATGTCCAACATGAAATCTCACATCATGTCCTCCATGACCTAAATGGTCCTCTTAGTCTATCTATCAGTCTAGGTTTGAAACGTCATGCTCAAGCATAACTGAGTCTCAAATTCCTCCTAAAATACCTTCCATAATTGAGATGTGAAGTGAGAATAATAGTCAGAAATGATCATTGATGTAACTCCATGGATTCAAACTATCACCTGTATGTATAGGTGTCTCAATCTCTCTAATGAACTCTGATCTCAAATAGCTAGTAAGTGGGCCAACTTGGTATGTCAGTCTATGATCACCATGTTGGTATCATGTCCCCTATAACTATATGGTAAGGCTATACTAAATTCCATGTATATCCCATCCCACTTTAACTCTATAACCTTAAGGGTTTGAGCTAAACCCATTGGAACTTGGTTCTTAGCCTTCACTTGCTGACAAGTAAGGCTTCAAGAGACAAACTCTGTAACTCCCTTCTTCATTCATGGCCACCAAAACTGACATTGAAGGTCTTGGTACATCTTTTACATGCCTGGATGTACCACCAAAGTAGATGTATGGAACTCTTTTATAACATCCTCCTGCAACATCACTGGTACCATCATGCATCCTTTGAAAAGAATGAAATTCTCCCCAACTTTAAAAAATCCATCATGAGCATGTCTAATGGATATTTGAGTATTTAGGGTTTCAAAGTTAGTATCCCCAAGTTGTTACTCCCTGAATTTATGTAAAATAAAATGGGTAACAACCATTTACTAGATGTAATCATCTCCATCTCCATCCACAAAGAATAACTACAATGAGGCTAACTGCTCTGATGCCTTGTTTAGTAATTATGAACAAGACCACCTAATAAGAGCATTTTCTTCCACATTACCCTTCCCATTAGTATATAAAATCTTGAATTCATAATCATAAAGGAACTCTAGTCATCGCCTCTATCTCAAGTTGATATCCTTCTAAGAGAAGATATACTTGAGACTCTTGTGGTCAGAATAGATGATAAATCACTTCCCCAATAGGTAGTTCACCACATATTTAGTGTAAAGACTACAATTTTTAACTCAAGATTGTGGGTTGTGTAGCTCTGCTCATGTGGTATCAACTAATGTGAATCATAGGTAATCACCCTTTAGCTCTAAATCAGAAAAAAACCAATTCTAGCCCCTGATTCATCATAGAACATGGCGTACTCAGCACCCTCCTTTGGAAATCTTAAGATGGAAGCACTTATCAATACCTACATCAACTCATAAAAATCCTACTGGAACCTCTCTTTCCACACAAAAGGATGCCTCTTTTGGGTAAAAGTTTTCAAGGGTACTGATATCCTAGATAATTTAGGTATAAATCTCCAATAATAGCCTATAAACCCAAGGAAACTCCAAACCTCTATCACAATCTTGGGTGGATCCTAAGATAAAACTTCCATGTCCTTTATTGGGTCTGCTACTACTCCATCTGCTGAGATAACATGTCCCAGAAAGTGGACCTCATGTATCCAGAACTGGAACTTTGAGAGCTTCTTGTAAATCTAGTGCTCTTGGAGTACATCCAGAATTATCCTTAAGCGTCTTGGGTGCTCCTCCTTGTACGCTGAGTACACATGGATATCATCGATGAATAAAACCAAGAACTGGTCTAAAATGAGTTAAAAGATTCAGTTCATGAGTCCCATGAACACTGTTGGGGTGTTCTTCATGCCAAAGGGAATCACCAAGTACTCATAGAGACCATAGAGACATCCTGATTACATATTTCTTATATCCTCATCCCATACTCACAATTGTTGATAGCCTGACTAGAGGTCAACCTTCGAGAACCGTAGTTCCCCTCTTAACTGATCAAAGAGGTCATCAACCCTCAGTAGTTGATACTTATTCTTCATGGTCACTTGTTTCAAGTGTCAGTAGTCAACACATAACCTCAAGCTCTCTTCTGTCTTCTTGGAAAACAAAAATGGTGTAGACCAGGGTGAAACACTCGGTCCAACAAAGACCTTCCTCTATAACTCATCCAACTACACCCTCAACTTATGAATATCTATAGGATCCATCTAATATGTTGTCATAGATATCGGGTTCATCTTGAGATTTATATCAATGTATAAATCTAACTCTTGGTAGGGAGGTAATCCTAGAATATCCTCAAAGAATATTTCCTCATACTCTATCTCCACTACAGGAAACTGGAAACTCATTACATCCAATGCACCAAAGGCCATGCTAGGAAACTTATGAGTAATCAGTTTCACCCTCCAATGCATGATTCCATCCTACACTGCATGGGATTTCTTTTCACCCACTAAGGAAAACCTAGTACCATTGTTTTGGACACACCGCATTATATTCCTAAAATAGGAAATCTAGACCAGAATAGTAGATAACTAGTCCATACCTAAGATGGAATTGTAAGGCCTCATCGCTTATAAAAAGAGATCCAAAAAAATATCACCTCTAAGATTCAATTCACACTACTGGAATAAGTGTGTGATCACAAATTCAACTCTATTTGGAGTCTCTAAGCACAAGGGTCGAGCTAATAGCTCAACCAGAATCTCTAAGTCTTGAACCAGATAGGTTATAATAAATGAATGACTAGCACATGTTTCAGTACGTACTTTAGCTGAGGAAGAAAAGACATATATCACAGCTCAAATCATTACTAGATCCTTTGGGTCAAAATCCTCAACCGCCTATAGCTTCCTCCTCCCCTATCCTCTAACTCCTTAAGCCTAGCATGGACCACCTAAGGGTGGTGGTGGTAACAAGTCAAATCACCTACCACATCCAACTTATCTCCCAACTCATATTCCATGTGTTTCACCTTAAGGACCCATCTTTTCCTACCATTTCCTCTTCGTTGGTATCCCATCCATTGTCTCCATATTATTCGTGAGGCGTGTCATACAATTTCCTGCAAGATTACCCCTACTGTCACAAGAGTATTACTACCTATCACTGGGATGACTAGACCCATATTGTGAGCCCTAAACCATATACCCTCTTTCTTGGGACTTCCTCCTAAAATGTCTTATGCATCTAGCTCCCTGATATTGGAATCGTCTCCCTACTGGTGAAGTCTATGCTCCTACTTTCCCACCAATATTTGTGTCTGCTCAGCTAGGAAAATCTTTAGCACCATGGAATAGGTAGGAATTCACATAGTTATAACATTGGCCCAAATTTCTCTATTCACTCCTTGCTTGAAGGTTCGAGCCTAAAATAATTTATCTCAAACCATATTCATCGAGTACCTAGAGAGGTTGGTGAACCTCATGAATACTTATCTGGTCGTGCTACCCTATGGAAGCTGTAGAAGCTTCTGTATACAGACATACCATAGTGTAGATGGAGAGAAATCCTCTATGAAACGGTTCTCAAACTCTAACCATTCTAAAATCATTATGTCATAATACTGGGTTACCAAACCCCACCATCATCATGTTGATCCATGAATAAGGATTTCTTCTTGGACCACCATATGATTTTTTGGTGTCCGGACAAGTTAGAAAACTATTTTCACCACCTCAAGATGGTCCTTAGCCACTTATGGGTTAGACTAACCTTGGAACCTAATGGGTCTCTATCACTAAAACCCATGAAGTGTGCTAAACCTTCAAACCTCATTTGATGGTACTATGGGTACCATCTACTTCTCTACAGGTAGTGGTCTATATGGTTCACCACTATGAGATAACATCTCTCGAGTTGGTCCATGTATCAATGACTCATCACTAATGGGATCATCCTCATGATCCTAATGCTGAATACTTACTAGAATATTTCGTGAAGGTATCATAAAATAAATAAGATGTATCACGGTCAATGAGTATATCTGGATAACTAACTTTAAAAGGATATGGAAACCACAACCCATTCCTATATGATGCATGCACCATTTTCTTCTCTACAACTGATGTTCTCATGTACCGAGTTGAAATGTAGTAGATTAGAGTACTAGTGTATGGATATATTGGCTGCCACACCAACACTGGAGTCCTGGCCTGAAAACTGAACTTGAAACACTTAACACTATTTCCCCAAACCAAACTCAAAAACTCCAATCCTATGGTTGAACTGACTGCTCTGATACCACTCTTTCATGACCCTTCACAATGGGGCTCATGCTACAACTCCCCAATCCCACATCCAATAGTCCAGGGACTTTTAACTAGTTTCAAGTAGGCATATAACTAACATGTGAGGCCTCAACCTAAGTACATGTACACATGCACACATCTCTAATCCCATAAAATGATGAAATGTAAAAAAAACTAAAATAAACCATGCATGAATACATCTAAATCCCACAACGAGATTATGATGGGAAGTAGAGATAAGTGAGCAGGTTAAAATAAAATCCCACCACAAAGAGTGTGAAAACAAGTCAAACCTGAAAGTAAATATGGGGATTGCAGTCAAGGTACTGCAGGAACACACCTCAGTCTATCTGGTCTCACTAAGCACCGCCTGGTCCTAGAACCTCTAGGACTCTGTCAAAAGGTAAAGCATCTTCACAATACATGACATGTGCGGTCAAAACCTGTGTAGGGGTGGGTATAACAATACCTATTAGGACACCCCAAAACGAAAAATCATATAACAAAATAATAATAGTTTTCATAGATATATTTCTACAACACATACAACAAGAATATCTAGATATACTTGACAATGATACACAATCTCAAGGTAAGTTCACAACCTTAATGTTAGCCTATGATTCCAGTTTGAAGGTTCCATAAATCCCTCATCTAAGAGAACACATGCCACAAGTTATATGAAACTAATGGAATCCATCTAGGAGGTAGTTTTTGTTGGGCCTCACCATTAAAAGTATATGATGTAAGTCTAAAGAGATACAATACACATATGACGATCACTCCCAAGTCCATGGGGGATACCAACAACACAATATGGATTAACCTGTTAAGTAGAGGATCGATACCCACATAGTGTTGGTCATGATGATACTAAGAAGTCTACCTAGGTAACAAATATGAATAGAGGATCTCACTCCAGGCCTCGTGAAAGGATTCCAATAACTCTATTAAAGGATTCCTATAGAAGGGATCATCATCTTATGTGTAGGATGTGATTCCATACTAACCATCAGGGAATAGATATGGGGAACACACTATAATGAAACTTGTCCAATATATGAAGGAAAAGGTCTCTAATAGAACATTTAAGTAGTAAAAAAAGTGTAATAAGAGTACATAGCATGCTCCTTCAGTACTGAATCATGCCTGTGTAAAATGGATCAGGCCTATGTCCATGTAAATGTACATGGTGTGTGTCTGCCCATGTAACAATACATGGCTAAGCCTGTGTACATATAATTTGGTTGTGTTTTTGTGGGAGTACACAGTGTTCCCAAGTTCGTATACCCTATCCCATGTCCATGTACCCTTCTAAATACACATTGATCCATCAAGGTAGGGTTACACACCATGTGACCCGGTCACATGTTGTGTGATACTTATCTTTCTCTGGAAACCCTAGCCACTACTGAGTGGTTCCCAAGCACTGTGTAATCCTGGATTACACGCTGTGTGTTATGGGATTTCCCAAAAATCTCAGATCTAGTACATGTGTCTTTTACTACTCCTTCGACCCTCAATCCAGCAACGTGCCTTGCCGAAAAATCAAGAATCATGCCCTGATGATTCATGTAATCATCGATCAACAACATTCGGCCCTTTGATTTCATATAGAAATAATATGCATACGTCATCCATTGTCACATGCTAAGAAAATGAAAACCATGTGTCCACACCATCCAATCTGCTTTTGCTTCCATCATCACACCACCTTCATGTCGTATCAAACCCAGATCTCCAATATTGAATCATTATGCCATGAAAAGGGTGACCAACAATCAACTTACTAAGTGTATGTCAAACCACAGGAAAATGAAGAATGCCTATGATGAATGACGAATTGGGGGATAAAAACAATCATGAGGAATGAACCTCAATAAATGTTCATATCGACCTCATTTCATTTCTATTATATCGATGAATTAATAGATAATAAAAATAATCATAAAACATTTCCCACAAAAATATCCCCATAAATAACCCATCCTACAAAATGACTGATCCATGGATCAATACATTGATCAATTGATTCATGTTCATAATAGAGGTAGAAAATGGGGAAATAATCCAACCAAAAAAATTTCTTACCTCGATTCAGATCGATTTCTAACAAATAATGGAGCTATGTTGTGATCATTGGTGAGATCCTCTAATTCCATCTCACATCGATTGTTGATATTTAATCCAATCATTGTGTTCCAACAAAATCTCCATCAATGCTCTTCAATTCCCTCCAATGATTTGTAGGGTTATGCGACTAACCTTAAAATTTTCCATAAGTTTGATTAAATAGATAATCATTAGGTTGTTGGGTCATAACAGATTTAATAAATTAATTTTATATTTTGAATTTTTTATCCACACCCACTACGAATTTTCTACAAATGCTCCATGCAGGCAAAGGTTATGTCACAACTTGGTTAAAACCCACATTTTGAACTCAATAGTAGCCTAAAATTTTAGATCCAAGGCTCTGTTTAGATGTTATTCCACTTTTTAATGAAACTTTTATATGTGTACTATTTAATACATTTAATATATTTCAAATATTTATTCTGGGCACATCGGGACTCAAAATCTCACATCATCTCGTCACCTAGTCTCGAAAATAATCCATAAAATATTAAAAATAATACATGAAAAATCTGATTCAATATAGTTTTTCTATAAGATAAATTTTCAGTAAATAAAATTCAATTTCATATCTACTAAAAGGGTTGAATATTGGATTATAAGGTAGTATACCTTACTCTTTTATTATTTTATTATTTCTTTAAACTATTGGTATATCTTATTTAGCTTATAATAATTAATATTTGATATTCTTAATCTTGTTTATATGTTACTTTTATTATTATCATTTGTTCATTATCTTATTGTTTAACTAAGGGGATATTTTTATTTGTAGTATTTCTTTACCCTGTTACATTTCATGTTGTTATTTACCATTATTTAAATATTTTACTTGAGCTATTATATATTTTTCTTATATTTTTTATCTTTATAAAAGAAAGGAGAGATATTTTGATTTTATAATTATAAAAATAGTGGAGAATTTTTAGTGGATTATTTCCACTTTATTTATCATGTTTCGATAATTACATTTCTCATTCGTCTATTTATTATTATTATTTATTCTGTTTTTCATATTTATTCATCATTATTATTCTATTACTATTTTTTATGATTTCGTATTTATTATTATTCATTATTATTATTTTTTCATTTTTTTTGAAGAATTTTTTCTAGTTGTAGGACCTTTATGTATTAGTAAATAACCTTTATATATTAGGGAGTTGAAATTTTCTTGTAAAGTATATAACCATTGATGGTTTCACCTTTATTTATTGGTTGTTCAAAATTTTGGCCTAGTCCTTAACTCTTATGTATGGGAATATAACCCTTATGTATGATTCTTGTTGGAAATTCATCTAACTGTTAAGCCTTTAAATTTCAAAGTTTTACTTTTTTTTATGTATTTTTATCAAAGGAAAGACTCGTATGTATTGCAGTTAATTTTACATATAATGTTTTTTTTTTGAATTTACTCTTATCTATCCACTAAAAATTTCAGAAGTTAAGTTTTGTTTTGATTATTTTTTTGGAAGTTGTGTTCAAGGATGTTTGAAAGTTGTTATTTTCAGAAGATAAAATTCTTATGTGTTAGGAATTATTGGTAAGGAAAAAATATTATGTATGAATACTTGTTTGAATATTTCAAAATTTAAGTTCTCTATTGATTTTAGAAGTTAAGGATTTTCAATTTAAAGTTTCATAAGATAATTTTATGACTAATCATAGTAATATTAATTATAATTCATGATTGATAATTTTTTCTTTTTAGTTATGTCATGAATAGATTATCACACTATGATTATACATAAATATTTCTAAGAATATTTAGTATTCTATATACAATAAACCCAGATCATTTTTTAATAATATTTTATTGAATATTTCAAGTTCCTAGAATTAAGAAGATTATTTCAAAGTCATTTTTTATAAGAAATAATATATATTAAAATTATATATCTCCAAGGAAGATATCTATATAATTATGGATTGATCCACAACATAATAAACACAAAGAGTTAGAGGAATTATGAAATATTACAATAACGATCACCATGGTTACAATTCTTGTGAGAAATTCAATGTGTTAAGATTCATTGAAGTGTGATTGATCTAATACATATTCTCAAGCTTTAATAGATTTAATCTAGTTTTGTATTTTTGGATTATACTTTTTTATCTTTTCATATGCTATAATTGTAAATTGGTTTTATTTTCCTCATAGAATCACATTCTATGTTAGTTATACCTCTATACAGGTAAATTTTTATAATTGGTTTTTATTTTACTATAAAAGAAAGGTTTTTTATTGATTATTTACCCACTAGAAAAGTTAGTTTGTTATTGGACTTTTAATCCCCTTGAAAAGTTTTGATTTAGTGTATACCATAACTCTTGAGGAGTAGAGGTTTGAGAAGAATGTACGTGGGTATTTTATGATTTGAACTACTATAAAAATCACTTGTGTTCTTATTTAATTTTATATTTTAGAATTTTAATTTTTAAAAACATTAAATTCACCCCCATTGAATCTTTATCATGACCTGACTCAAGCCAGGACTCAATCTGCAAATACCCTAATCCGCCTCCATAGGCCAAGGGTGGATACAAGTGCTGAAGGCATAACTAACTTTTTGATTCCTTTTCATAAGTACATTTATGTGCACACTTATCCATCTTTATGAAGAATTATAGAGGGAAAGAGTAAAAGATGAAACACAGCTATAAATTAAAACAATCATGCATAACCTCTATGGTGTACAAGATTAAAATAGTGTAAAATAAAAATTAAAGGATAAAAATACACACCCAACCAGAAATAGGTCCTAACCTGAAAAAACTAGAAAAGTAAACTGTTGAGAGATCCTTGATAGAGATCTCCAAGCTACACCACCATAAGCATTCCAAAGTAACAGGTATCCCTAAGCTCATCTAAAGTCACATTTGACTTTTGCATCATTTTCATAAGACAAGACACGTGTGTGAAAATACCTTGTAGGGGTGAGTATATACATACCCAGTAGGACACCTCGAAAGATGAAGGGGGAGACGTAAGAGATAAAATAGGAAAAAAATATAGTGGATGAAAGATAAAATAAAGGAGAATATCTCAACCCAAACCAAGAGTGAGATTAACCTCATCCAAACATAAGGGGCTCAACACAATGAGTATATGAACTACCCGTCGAGTCTTTTCCGCCGATAGCAGGAGAGAAGACTCATCCAAACATAGGAAGTTAAACACCAAAAGCATGTGTCATATCCCATGCATATTCACCTCCCAGGGAAAGAGAGTATCCAAATACAAGGTTTAGATAAAGAAGAATATATATATGCTCATTCAAAGAATCTAAAATGATATAGTATGGGGATATCCATCTCACAGATCATCCCAAGAATAATAGTGTCCAATAGTTCCAAAATTCTATCAATGATTCCCATCATCTCATGTGTATTCCTAGAAGAAACCATCCAAGTCATACAATGCCTCATCACTGTGATGTACAATCGAGGGTCCACAAACTCAAAGTAGAGGACTCACACCCTAGTGCGTTAGGGGGTTCCACTTTGTAAGTATCCCTAGAGGACTCTCACCCATGTTAATGGGGGGGTTCCACTCTATAAGTATCCATAGAGAACCCACACCCATGTAAATGGTGGGTTCCACTCTATAAGCATATGTATAGGACTTGCACCCATACCAATGGGGGTTCCACTCAAGTGTCATGAGGACAGGTTCCCTATGCTGATAAGGGGGTTTTTCTTAGTAGGTAGAGGACCCACACATAATCTGATGATGGATTCCACTCTATAGGTTTAGGACCTTATCCTTAGTGTGATAGGAGGTCTATTATGGTCATCGAGGACTCAAGCCCTATCTGATAGAGGGTTCCACTTGGAATTCAAGAACTCGTGCCCTGGTAACATAGGGGGGGTTCCACTCTAGTCATCAAGGACTCGCACCCTAACCAAAAGAGGGTTCCACTAGGAAGGTAGATATAGAGTACCCTCACCCATGATTATGGGGGGTTCTACTCTAAAGTTTGAGGAATATACTTCCCAACTCTATTGAAGGGTAAACCTCGATCATCTCTGGTGATTCTTCCTGATCACTTCCATCATCGGGTGTTGCCTCCATAAGTGTTGTGTCGAAAACATTTTAAATCATATATATAAAGACACAATTGATGGAACTATCATTTTCTATGTGAAAAAACACTCAAGATAGGCTACTCATTGGGAAAAATCTATGTTCAAACAAAGGAGATAAGGAACCTTGAATTTTTCTCAAATGTGGTCAAGGGGTACACGGTGTATGAGGGGACCCAAATGGTGTGTGGTCCCACTCCACCACCCGATTGTTTCCCTATATAGAATATGACTCCTAGACATGTAGAAGTAAATTCTTTGTAAGTGGAATACATGGTGTCTCTATGCTACACAAGATTGGGCCATTTCCTTTTGGTCGTGCTAGTGTACTAGACCCCATGTATGTGTACTATGTACATAGCGTGTTTCCTCACACAGGGTCCACCCACGTGACTTGGTTGTGTCCTTATACTTGGGTACACATCCATGTACATGGTCATATACTTCCACACAATATTATTACTATGTTATCCATTACATGGGTTTTCCATTTGGGGAAGGGGTACACGGTGTGTGTGGGGATACATGTCATGTCATCCTTAACTTTTCCAAATCCCTAGATGTTGTCGTTGAAGGGATACACACCATGTGTTCATCCTCGTGCACGACAGGTAGTAAAGTTTTCTTCATATTTATAGATCTGATCCTCAAACCTTAAATCAAGCCTCATCACTTCATATCTTGTCCTATATTCATCTTAAAATAGTGGATCTATCCGAAAATCATGGTTTCCAACCATCGTTTGCTGGAGATCGGATGTCATGGTCCATTAGAGATTTTAGTGTTCATATCATGTTCTAACAATGCTTCCATGTTTTATTTATTGATCTTAAATCATCAAAATTATCATTCATTCCTCTCAATGTTCCCATATTTAACCTTATTTAATTGATTGATGATTTTTTTATCAATTTGGCATGGTTCAGGTGGTTCGATTGGGCTTGGTACCACTCAACAATGTTGAACTAGAACCGCGGGGTCCTACTGGTGATGAACACGAAGAGGATTTGGGGAAAAGTTCTATAAAAAAGGTTTAATCATCATTTTCCAACTCTTCTTAGACAACAATTAGCAATAGTGATACCAGGTTAGAAAACATTGAATAAATCAATTTAAATCTGATATGTAGGTGCATGTTTAAGCCATAATTGGCGTAGACCCAAGAACATGGAGGGATATTCTCAATCAATTTAATAAAATGGTTTCAATCACCAATTGATGATCCCTACCTATTTTTTAGATCGTTCTTTGATGAATAATGAACTTTTTAATGATTAGAGAAAGATGTTGCATTTTTTGGGTCGTGATCTGCTCTAGTCCAGCGTTTCATCGTCGTCTGAGTTGATATACCAAAAGAAGAAGGAAAGAGGCTTTCATTGTCGATTCTGGAATTATGAGACTAACCCTAGTCAATTCACCCTAGAAATATTATTATAGAATATTTCACTAAGTCAAAAATGAAATAATTATTTTTTATTTTATTTTATTTTTTCCAGAACATACCTTCAATGAGAGAGGAGTCTAAAAACCCCATGATAACCCATTTTAGGTCATTCCTAGGGTGAAAACCATGTTTTAAACTCAACCATAGCCTTGGATTTTTTATTCAAGATTCCATTTAAATGTTATACTATTTTCTTTAAGAATTTATGTGCGCATAATAAAAAATATATTTAATATTTTTATAAAATTAATTCCAAGAACACTGGGTCTCAGAATTGTATGATGTCTTAGAACCTATCTCTGGAAATATATATAGAAATATTTCAAAATATTACAAGGATAAAACTAGGTCTCTACATCATTCCCTCCTTTAAGATTTTCATCTCCAAAAAGAAAAAACTAAACAAACAACTCAAAATAATGAGCTCTCACTTGGCTCTCCCACTCCCAGAAACTCTCTTGCATGTTCTAATGATTCCAAAAAATGTAGACCAGGGGGATAGTACATCCATATAGGATCCTATACTACTGATCCTTGATCTCCATCAGGTGCTCTATAAAGGTAGATCTATCCTTGATCTATAGCTCCCTTTAGTCAATAACATGTGGAGGGTCATGCATGTATCTCCAAAGTTGTGACACGTGGAAGATTTCATACACCCACTCCAACTTTAGGGGTAGGGAGAGGTGGTAAGTAACCTCACCAACCCTCTACATGATCTCAAATGGCCTGATTAACCTAAGGGATAGCTTTCCACCCCAACCCAACCTTAACAATCCTCATCATAGGAAGAATATTAGGAAAATGTGGTCTCCCTACTTGATCTCCAAGGTCATATAATGGTTATTTGGATAATATTTTTATCTAATCTAGTCCATCCTCATATTATCATAGATGAACTAGAATTTATTTGTTGTTACTTGAACCATATTTGGTTCCACAAAGGATGTCTCCCTGATATCTTTTTGGAACAAGGCTGACCTTCTGAGTCTACCATAAAAGGCCTCAAAAGGTTTCATGATGATAGTATAGTGGTAGATGTTGTTGTGTGTAAACTCTACCAAGGGTAGGTGATCCTCCCAACTCTGGATGAATTCTAACACATAAGCCCTCATTATTTCCCCCAACACCTATATAGTGCACTCAGTCCAACCATTGGTATAGGAGAGAAAGGTTGTACTAATCCTAATTTGGGTCCTGAATTCCTCCTGTAGGCCTCTCCACAATCATGACATAAACCATGTGTCACGATTGGAGATAATCATTAAGGTAACACCATGAACGAGAATGATCTCTTGTACATACAGCTTCCCTAAACTGTCTACTGAACTCTGCTCCCTAATAGAAATGAAGTGTGTCGACTTCATGAGTTGGTCTACTATCACCCAGATGGCATCCTGACCATTCACTATGCATGGAATCACTATGAAAAACTCCATGGATATGTCATCCCATTTCCACTCTAGTATCTCAAGGGGCTGCAACAAACCTGCTGGAACTTGGTGATCTACCTTCACCTACTGATAGGTGAGGCACCGACATATGAACTTATCTACGCTTAGAATCATTTAAAACCACAAAAAACTTCCATTGAAGGTCTCTATAAATCTTCCCCGCATTGGGATGTACAACTATGGATACGTTTGTAACTCTTGCATCGCCTCATCCCATAACATAACTAGGACCAGTATTCATCCCTAAAAAAGGATGATGTAATTCCCTCTTTAATAATATTTATCTGGTGAGTATTCTATGGATATATAATCGCATAAAACCTCATAGTCGATGCCTCTCATCTGTAACTCTCTCGTATGCTCGAAAATTAGAGGAGTTAACACCATCAACTGTAGAAAAGTTATACCCACCTACTCCACTAGGGTCTGCTAAAAAGAGGCCAACTTCTCCAAAGCTTCCTGGACTAAGTGAGACTAGGAATTACTAATAAGGGAATATACTAAAACATTTCCCTTCCTTGGAGTAAAGACTATCTCAATGTCATAGTACTATAGGAACTCCAACCAGTATCATTATCTCAGGTTCAAGTATATCTATGTGAACATGTACCAAAGACTCTAATGGTCTAAGTAAACCACAAAGCGCTCCCCCAAAATGTAGTGCCTCCACATCCTTAGGGAAAAGAATACTGATGCCAGATCTGGGTCATGAGTCGCATAGTTCTAATCATGGGGTCCCAACTTCCCTGACCCATATGTTATATCTGCATGCCACTGCATCAACATGTAGCCAACCCCATCTCCCAAGTAATAACAATACACTATGAACTCTCAACTTCCACTGATAGTTTTAACATAGGATCACTCATCAACCTTAGCCTCAACTCCTCAAAGACCCTCTAGCACTGGTTATATCAGGTAAACGACTTCCCTTTCCGCATTAGTGTAGTAAAATGGGGTTTAATTATATAGAAGTCTACCCCAAACCCTATGTAGTACCCCACCAAGTCAAGAAATATCCACACCTATAACATACTCTTGGGTGGATCCCAAGAAATAACTGCTTTGAATTCACTGGATCTGCAGCTAAACCATGATACAAAATGGCATACCCTATAAAGTGGACCTCATGAATCTAGAACTATAACTTTAAGAACTTTCCATAAATATGGTGATCTAAAAGAAAATATAAGTCCATCCTCAAATGTTATGTATTCTCCTCCTCTAATGAAAATTATACAAGTACGTCATCGATGAAGACAACAATGAATTTGTCCTAGTACAGTTGGAAAACTTGGTTCATCAAATACATAAATATGGTGTGGGTAATTATTCACACCAAAGGGCATCACTAGGAACTCATAGTGTTTATAGAGACATCAGAATTAAAACTTGGAATATTATCCTCAAGAACACTCAACTAGTGGTAGTTGAACCTGAGATATATCTTTGAGAACCATATCACGCCTTGTAACCAGTAAAATAGGTTTTCAATCCTTATAAATGGGTACTTATTCTTTATCATGGTCTAGTTTAGGAAACGATAATCCATGAAAAGTCACAATATCCCACCCTCCTTTTACACGAACAACACTAGAGCTACCAACGGGGACACACTAGGTCTAATAAAACCCTTATCTAAAAGGTCCTTCAACTGTAACTATTGCTTCTAGATCTTGTTAGGGTCTATCTGATATGATGTAGAAGATATCAAAACAATTCCAAGATGAAAGTCTATGTAAAACTCCATATCCCACCTCAGACGTAGTCTTAGAGAGTCCTCAGGGAAGAAATCCATGTAATCCTCCACAACTGAAGAAACCCAGATGCTTGAAGAGCATGTTTCACTGAGGACTTTACACACTAACTAATGGGTGATGGATTGTAGCCTCCTTCTCAAAGAACCCAATTTCCCTTCCATGAGATCTCTCTAACCAAAAAATTTGAATATCATCCCATTAATGTGAAGGCATCTAACTTGTCTACGATGACATTAAATATGGTCTTAGACCATTAAAAACTAATACATAACCAAGATGAAGTTATAGTTTTCCATAGTGATGACCAAATGGTCCCACATGAACCTCTATCCATGAAGCGATAGCTCACACTATCGGTAGATAAAAGATACATAAGAAGCATTCCTTGTAGGAACCTCAAGACAAAGTTGTTGGTCTTGTTCCTCAACTAAGTTCTATAGATCTTGCACCAAAAGCATAAAGATAAAGTAATTACTAGTACCTTTTTCTACTAGTACAAAAGAAAGAATAGAAAACACACAGATCATACCTCTAATCATCTTGTGCATTACGGGATCATAAACCTCCAAAGCCTACATTTTTTTGCGACCCTGGTCGTCATCTCCCTAATCCTAATGTGGTATGTCTAGCGGTGGTGTTGTAAAGATATCATAGAGTCTTACACCACCCATAGCTCATCCTACTCCTCTAATAGTTATACCTCCATGGGGACCACCCTGTACAAACTTGGGAGATCCCTGATCATGGTGATTCCTTTTCTGTGGCTACCATTAGCTATATACCTATGATGATCAACATGTCAGATCGGTCAGTCTTATGCCATGTGACCTTGCTCATCACAAGAAAATCACCACCCCTCTTTGGGCTTCCATAACCCTCTGCGCTACCTCTGACCACATGTCTGATTCTAATCATGGAGTGGTATCTCGCATTGAGATCATGGCGCCTAGTGTCTACTAGCTAATGTAGATGACTCTGCTATAAGGCACACATTACCATCTCCAACTGTCTGGAATCCCTCTGATAGAAAACTCTTTATCACTAGTTCCCATTCAAACACCCTATCATAGTGGGGATGAAAAAGGTCACAATGTTGGTCTGTATATCTTTGAAGAGTCCTTATCAAAATTCTATGCTCAGAAGTATCCATCCCGAATCATGTCAAGGGAGTATCGTTTAAGGTCTTTGAACCTCTCTGCATAGTCATCCACCATCATTTCTCTCTACTAAAACTCTATAAAATCTTGGATCTTGAATGAACACAATCAGGATGGGTATTACTCCTCAAGGAATATATGCTGGAAGTCGATCCATGAGTGTGTCGACTCATCATGCATTTTTATAACAAGGCTCCATCAGTTCCCAACTATTCCATGGAAATGGGATAGCTACCAGTGTAACCACCTAACCCATTGGAGTCCAAATAATCATGAGTATAAAAACCATCGACTCTATCCAATCCTCTATTTCTTGAGGATTTGGTTCACCACAAAACCTCAGTAGCCTCTAGCACTATAACTCATGGAGTGCGCTAAGTTTACCCACATCCTCATCCTGATCTTTTAGAATGATCTATTTCTCAATAGGTGAAAGTGCTTATACCTACCACCTGGAGTAAGGGGCTCATAGGATGGACCATGAACTGAGGCCTCATCACTCATTGAATCATTGTCATGATCCAGATCTAGTATACTGGTTGGATGGCATTGCGGAGGCATCTTGAGATTTATCAAGGCGTACAATGGTTAGATGAGAATATATATATTTATATATCAACAAAAATGGGTAACTGACTCAAGAAGGATAGTCAAGTACTCAATACTATATGATACATGTACCACTGATCCCTACAGAAAATTTCTTAGTATGCTGAGTTGACAAGATGGTAGTCAGGGTCCTTGTGAATGGATACATTGGCCACCCACACCATCACCAGACTCCCTAGACTAAGGGTCGTACTCAATACACTTTGAAATTGTTTCCCTAAACCCAACCAATATCATCTTATGGGTACCAGTCTGAATAATGTCCCAAGTAATGAACTTTCTCTAATACCAATCTATCATGACCTAACCAGGGTCGAGGCTCGATACACAACTCACCCAAGCCCGCCTCCAAAGGCTAATGGGTGGCAACAAACACCAAAGAAATAACTAACTCAGGGATGACTTTTCCTAAGTACTTGTACACACACATCCATCTCTATGTAAAATTGAATAGGGAAAGAGTAAAATATTAAACACATCTATAAATTTAACCAAGTATGAATAACCTATAGGGTGTGCAAGAGTATGATATTTTAAAATGAAAAGTAAAGGGAAAAAGTACATACCCAACTAGAAATATGTCCCAACCTGACACAAATGCAAAAGTAAACTACTAAAAGATCCCTTCTCAAGATCTCCAAGCTACGACCCTATACGAAGTCCAAAGTACTATGTATACCTAAGATCCTATGAAGTCACCGCCGACCTATTCATTATCTGTATAAGACACGACACGCATTGGAAAATCCCATGTATGGGTGAGTATATACATACCTATTAGGACACCCTGAAAGCTCAAGGGGGGGTTTTAAGAGATATAATATGAAAATAAAGATATTATATGCAAGATACAATGAAGGAGAATAGCTCAACCAAAACCAAAAGTGAAAGTAACCTCATCCAAACACAAGGGATTAAACACAGTGAGTAGATGGACAACCTGTTGATTCTTCTCCACCTATAGTACAAGAGTAGACTCATCTTACTATGGGTTTATAAACACATAAATCACATGGTATACCCTGTGAATCTTCACCTCCCATGGAAAGAGTATAACCAAATACAAGTTGTGGATACAGAATAATATATATATATATATATATATATATATATATCTATATCTACTCAGTCAAAGAATCCCAAACAGGCGATTAAGGGGACCTTTATCACATACCTTAGCCCAAGAAGAAGAGTAGTCAATAGTTCTAAAAATCCTTCAATGATACCTAGCATCTCATGAATCTATCTAGAAGAAACTGTCTAAGTCATGACACACCTCATCACTGTGCTGCATAGTCAAGGGATCTCAAACTCAAAGTAGTGGACTCACACCCTAGTGAAACAGGGGGTTCCACTCTATAAGTATTCGTAGAGGACCTAAACCCATGCTGATGGGGGTTCCACTCTATAAGTATCTGTAGAGGACCTACACCCATGCCGGTGGGGGTTCCACTCTATAAGTATTAGTAGAGGACCCATGCCCATGCTGATGGGGGGTTCTACTCTAGTGTCATGAAGACCCACACCCTATGCTGGTAGGGGGTTCCACTTAGTTGGTAGAGGACCCATGCCCAAGATTATAGGGGTTATACTCTATAGGTCAAGGACCTGCGCCCTAGTGTGATAGGGGGTTCCACTCTAGTCATAGAGGACCCACTCTCTATCTGATAGGGGTTCCACTCAGAAGTCGAGGACCTGTTCCCTAATACCACAGGGGGGTTCCACTTTGGTAATCAAGGACCTGCACCCTAACTGATAGTGGGTTCCACTTAGAAGGTAGATATAGAGGACCCATTCCTATGATGATGGGGGGTTCCACTCTAAAGTTCATGGACTCTATTACCGAGCTCTACTGGAGGGTAAAACTCAATAGTATCTAGTGATTATACTTAATCACTACCATCATCGGGCATCGCCTCTATAATCATAGTGCTTGGAATATTCTACATTGTATCTCAAAATACACAATCAAGGGAACCATCACATTCTACATGAAAAAACACAATATAGGGTACTCGTGGACCAAAATACAAGTTCAAATGAAGGAGATATGGAACCTTGAAGTTTCCTCAAAAGAATTCAAGGGGTACAAGGCATATGAGGGACGCATGGCATGTGGTCCCGCTCCACTATATGACCATGTCCGTATCCGGCACACATATCCCAATCGTATAGTAGTACACACCATGTAGGTGGACTACATGGTGTGTCCAAGATACCAGGGACCGGGCCATATCCTTCTAACAGTGCTTGTGTACCAGACCCCAAGTCCATGTACTCTATACATGGCGTGTTTCCTGTCACGACCCGTCCTCGGGGCCCGTTTCGTGACTACCCCAAGCCCGCCTTCCATAGGTCAGGGGATGGAGACTAGCACCAAAAGAGTAAATCCTAATAAAAGGTAAGGCATTGCCTTTATATAAGAAAACAAACACCACAGAGTACACAAGATGAAGTAAACACTAAGTAAACTGAGTACGAAAGTAAGTGATAGAAGTAAATGGGCCAGTATACAAACCCAACTAAAAGTACAATACAACTGAGAAGAGAAAGTACAACATCTGAAAAGTAAAGAAGCAACTGCCGAGAAGTCCTCCGGAAACCCCACCTGAAGGGTGGGTACAGATGGTGTCCTCAGATCCTCGAATCTGTCCATCCACACCGTGTACGTCCCACCTGATAGTCCACCACCGGATACCGTCCCGCTCCACCAGCCTCAACTATGATCAGCGTTGTCCTTCGTCTGCAACCAACACAACGTAGTGCAGGCATATCCCATGCAGGGGTGAGTATATGATACTCAGTAGGGACCCTGAGACCCCCGAAGGCCTCCCAAAATCCACAAAGGATAAACTAAAAAGGATAGATACAATCAAGAAGTATCAACTAACTCTACTTATGTATATTCCCATACATATACCTAAGTCATCAATTCCAGTTCGGCTCCGACTCATGAGCCCAAGTACAACCCAGTCCACACAGGAAAGCACAACTCAATCCACACAGGAAAGCAAGTCAATCATATCGATGATATTAATTGAAAGTCAAGACTCATCTCACACAGGTATAATACTCACGAAGAGGGGTGGAGATGATTAGATGTAGCCTCTGAATCATCTCCTCTACCGAACCCACATAGGATCCTAGTACAGAATT
This sequence comes from Viscum album, assembly GCA_963277665.1. NCBI lineage: Eukaryota > Viridiplantae > Streptophyta > Magnoliopsida > Santalales > Viscaceae > Viscum > Viscum album. The sequence goes on from OY728164.1 coordinate 384,942,379, forward strand.
CGTCGCTGCCGAACCCACGTAGGATCCTAGTATAGTAACCATTGCTGCCGAACCCATGTAGGATCCAAGTACAGTCGTCATCGCTGTCGAACCCACGGAGGATCCAAGTACAGTCGTCCTCTCTACCAAACCCATGTATAATCCAAGTACAGTCGCCATCGTCGTCGAACACACGGAGGATCCCAGCATGGTAATCGTCGCAGTCGCAGCCAGCTCTAGGGTTCCCCCACACAGCACGCTCGATTCCAGGAGGGTCTGCAACATGCGTCAAGGGGTCAATACATAAACTGTCACGAAGTCCAGAGTTGATGTATCACAAAGTTCTGTCTCGTCAATAGGAACTCAACGCGATAGACGGCGCGTCAATCGGACACCCGGTCTGAGAGTTATTGGTTTTTTCGTCCCAAGGGCCCGGTTGGTTTTTAAGCTAAAACCAACCCGAACATACTCCATCTGCATCCAAAACTCAAGCGGAGTAATCCAAAATAACCATCTCACTAAGAGTAATTCAACGTAACTAACGGCACATCATTCGAACATCTGGTCGCTAAGTTATAGGCATTTCTGCTCAAAGGGCCCAGTTGGTTTCGGGTTTGAACCAACCTGGACTTACCCAAACCTTGCTGAAACCTCAAGTGTAATATACCAAAACGACAGTCTCGATCCAAGGATCCCAACTCAACTAACGGTGCATCGATCGGAGGTCTTTAGCCCAAGATATGGGCGTTTGAACGAACCTGTCTGAAAATAAGGGGTTTGGGCCTGGTCCGACCCGGCCCAATACCCCCTGGGTCAGCCCGAACTGGGTCGAGCCAACCCGGGTCCGGGTCCAGACCGGTTGGGCGTGGCCCGACCCGGCTGGCCCATCCCGGCCCGCAGCTGACACGGCCCGGCCCGGATGGACGCGGCCCGGCCCGGCTGGGTGCGGCCCGACCCACCTGGGTGCGGCCTGGCCTGCGGCCTGTGGCCTGGCTTGGAAGCTAGCTGCGGCTCGGCTCGCGGCCGAGCGGGGCGCAAGGGGGGGCCCCTATTTTCAAAACGGGGGACCCTAAGGGGTCCGCCCTATGTGCTGGTCGGGGGTTTCAACCCCCGGTTTTTCTGGGAAATGGCTGGCCATCATGGCCAACCGGTTGAGACGTCATGGGACCCACGGGGGTCCCGCCTCCTGGAGCATTGGCGGCCAGTTGTCCGGCCGCCCCTGTTGGACCACCATGGCTCTTCCTCGACCGGCGCGGCGGGACGGCGCAGCGCCCTTCCACCATGGCCCTCTCCGGCCGCGGTCTTCTTCGTTCTCGTGCGGTGCAACGGCACCGCGCCGCCTTCGCCGCAAGGTTCAATGAGGATCAACAAGAAAAGGGGTGGAGGATTGGCCGTGTTTGTGTGGTCCTATCTTTCCCCATTAAGTCGATAAAAAGCGGCCAAATTAATCAATGAAGAATGTTAAATTAAACTTGAACAAAGATAATCCCTACCTCGAAGGAAGTTTGCGGTTGTCAAGCGCCGCGGACGTTGGCGTCATTTCTGTCATAGTCAACATCTCCTCCCTTGTCGCGAAGGAAAAAGAGGATGGAGAAAACCGGAACCGTCGTGTCGACATTCTTCTTTAGAGAATTAGCGTTCTTATTTGAAGTGGAGATGTTCTTCGCAGGAAGATGAAGTTCTTCAAAAACTAGAGCTCTCTCTCCTCTAATCTCCAGCACAACAAGCTAACCAAAATAAAATAAGTTTCTCCTTATTTTATTTTACTTTTACAAGCATTTAAAAATTTAAAATTTCAAAACACTAGATCAATTAATTGAAGAGGTGTGTTGGCAAGATTAAATAGGAGAGAGGGGAGAGTTACACAATTAAAGGATACCAAAAATTAATCGGAAATTGACTTCGGGCACACCGAGCCTCGGAATCAGGTGCCTTCAGAAACTGTGTACTCATTAAATCCCAAAGAATTTAAGAAAAAAAATTCCTTGAAATTTACGGGTCTTTACATTACTCCCACATTCGGGCTTTACATCCCCGTAAAGCTACGTCATAAACTAGGGACACAAATGAGGGTACTGAGCACGCATCTGAGCCTCCCGCTCCCATGTGCTCTCCGGGAGGTTCCCATGCTGCCACCTGATGCACACTAGAGGAATCGACTATCCACATAGGACCCACTCCTATCGATCCTCGATCTCCACCGGAACCTCCACAAAAGTCACCCCATCATCGATGTCCAGCTCCCCGTGATCAATGATATGCGTCGGGTCGTGCACGTATCTCCTCAACTGAGATACGTGGAAGACGTTGTGCACCCGGTGAAACTGAGGTGGAATATCCAGATGATAATCCACCATGTCTATCCTGCTGAGAACCTGGAATGGTCCGATGAAGTGCGGAGATAACTTGCTTCCCCGGCCAAATCTCCATAGTCCACGTTGAGGTGAGACCTGTAAGAAAACATGGTCGCCATCCTCAAACTCTAGTGGTCTCCGCCTCTTGTCAGCATAGGACTTCTGTCAGCTCTCAGCAGTCCTCATCTGCTTCTGGATGATCTGAACCTTCTCTGTCATGGCCTGGACCATCTCTGGTCCTATAAGTGCTGACTCCCTAGGGTATGTCCAGCACAGAGGTGATCTGCAAGGTCGGTCGTATAATGCCTCATATGGTACCATCCCGATGGTTGAGTGGTAGCTGTTATTGTACGCAAACTCCACCAAGGGTAGGTGATCCTCCCAGCTCCGACCAAAGTCAAGGACACATGCACGGAGCATGTCCTCGAGAGTCTGAATAGTCCTCTCCGTCTGACCATCCGTCTGAGGGTGAAAGGCCATGCTCAGGTGTAGCTGCGTCCCAAATGCCTCCTGCAACCCCTTCCAAAGCTGGGAAGTAAAGCAAACATCTCGATCAAAGACGATATATAATGGCACGCCATGAAGTCGTATGATCTCCTGAACGTAGAGGCATCCCAAGCTCTCCACTAAGCCATGCTCTCTGATAGGTAAGAAGTGGGCCGACTTGGTGAGTCGGTCTACGATCAGCCAGATGGAGTCGTGTCCTCTGGAAGTACGTGGAAGCCATGTCATGAAATCCATAGATATACCATCCCACTTCCACTCTGGGACCTCTAAGGGCTATACCAAGCCTGCTGGTACCTGGTGCTCCACCTTCACCTGCTAGAAGGTGAGACATCATGAAACGAACTCTTCCACATCTTTCTTCATACTCGGCAACTAGTGCTCTCGTCTGAGATCCTGGTAAATCTTCGCTACACCTGGATGTACCACCAATGGGGAAGTGTGAAACTCCCTCAGCACCTCCTCCTATAATGCAGCTGGTACCATGGTACGTCCCCTGAAAAGGATGATGTGCTCTCCTCCTACAAAAAATCCATCAGGTGCCTATCCTGAGGATATCTGTGCACATCGCGTCTCACAGTCAACATCCCCACGTTGTGCCTCTCTGACCCACTGAAGTAGTGGAGGAGTGACTTTGAGTGATTGTATAAAGGTTTCCCCATATCTAACCACAAAGGATATATGCAACGCAGCTAGCTGCTTCGTCGCCTCTCCAAGTAGTTGGATACCTGACCTCCTGCTGAGAGCATCAGCTACTACGTTCCCCTTTCCAGGAGTATAAAATATCTCAAAGTCACAGTCCTGGAGGAAATCAAGCCATCACCGATGTTTCAGGTTCAGGTCCTTCTGTGAGAAGATGTACCTGAGACTCTGGTGGTCAGCGTAGATTTTAAAGCACTCTCCCATCAGATTGTTCCGCCATATCTTCAAGGCGAAGACCACTGCTACTAACTCCAGGTCATGGGTAGCATAGTTCTGCTCATGCTGTCTCAACTGTCGTGAACCATAGGCGATCACTGCCCACTCCCGCATCAGGTCACACCCGAGTCTGGTCCCTGATGCATTACAATAAACTACGTACCCTACTCCAACCTCTGGTAGCCTCAAGATGGGTGCACTAGTCAATCTCTTTCTTAGCTTCTGGAAGCTCTTCTGACATCAATCTGACCACACGAAGGGTTTCCTCTTCTTCGTCAAAGCTGAAAGTGGTGTTGCAACTCTGGAGAAGTCTGGCACAAATCTCCGATAGTACCCAGCCAGACCTAGGAAACTCTGCACCTCTGCCACGCTCCTGGGTGGATCCCAAGCTAGCACTACCTCAATCTTTGCAGGATCCACCACAACTCCCACCTCAGAGATGACGTGTCCCAAGAAGTGGACCTCTCAAATCCAGAACTGACACTTCGAGATATTAACATAAATATGGTGCTCTCAGAGTGTATCCAGTACAACCCGCAAGTGGTAGGCGTGCTCCTCCTCTGTATTCGAGTAAATCGAAATGTCGTCAATGAAGACTATGACAAATCGATCGAGTTAAGGCTGGAAGATCTTGTTCATGAGGCTCATGAACACTGATGGATAATTGGTTACACTGAAAGGCATAACCAAGAACTCATAGTGGCCATACCGACACCTGAAGGTCATCTTCTGCACATCCTCTTCTCAAACTCTGAGATGCTGATAGCCTGACCGGAGATCTATCTTCAAGAACCAGCATGCTCCCTTGAGTTGATCGAAGAGGTTTTCAATCCTTGGAAGTGGATACTTGTTCTTTATAGTCACCTGATTCAGGCGACGGTAGTCGACACATAGTCGTAAGCTCCCATCCGCCTTCTTGGTGAATAAAATCGGGGAAGCCCAGGGTGAAACACTGGGTCGGATGAATCCTTTTCCCTGCAAGTCCTCCAGTTGTACCCGTAGCTCACGAAGCTCAGCGGGTGCCATATGATATGCTGTAGTAGATATCGGGGCTGTCCCGGGGTACAGGTCAATGTAGAAGTCTACCTCTCTGCGAGGAGGTAGTCCTAGAACGTCGTTAGGAAAAATGTCCACATACTGATCCACCACAACAGGAAAACTCGGACTCCGCACATCAACTGCTCCTAGGATGAGACTAGCCAACTGATGGGTGATCGGCTGTCCTCTCCTCTATGTGAGTCCATCCAGTGCTACAAATGCTCCTTTCTCGCCGGTGAAGGTGAACCTGCTCCCATCGGTGCGGACAAACCGCACCTTGCGCCTAATACAGTCGATCTGAGCATGGACCGTAGATAACCAATCCATGCCCAAGATGATGTCATAAGGCCTCAACGCTGCTACAAGAAGATCCCATATAAAGCTCTCGCCTCCTAGAGTAATCTCACACTGCCGGCACCAGTACGTAATCGTTGAGTCTGCTTCCGTAGGAGTCTCTAGCCATAAGGATCGAGCCAACGGCTCCATCGGAATCTTCGAGCTCCGAACAAGGGCAGTGAAAATGAAAGAATGACTCGCTCCTGTGTCTATAAGAATAGCAGAAAGGGTGGAGTAGACACAGATAGTACATCAAATCATCTCAGGTGCACCGTGGTCGTAGGCCTCCACTGCCTGAAGCTGAGCCTGCCTCTATCCGCCAGCTCCATGTGGTCGGGGTGGACCTCCTGGTGGTGGTGGTGGTAGAGCCCCAAAGCATCGTCCACCACCTGCTACTCTGTCAGCTTTTCTACCTCATCCGCCTGCTCCCTATGGGCTGCCACGGTCGAACCTCTGCCTCTGCCTGGGTGGTCCCTCAACTCTCTGCTTCTCCTATGCATGGCGAGTCGGGCAGTCACGAGCCAAGTGGCCCTGCCCGCCGCATGCATAGCATTGTTTGCCTCTCGTATGACTGGCTCTACTGCATGTGCCCCGCACCTCCAAACCAGTATCCTAAGGTCGTCCACCTGATAGTCTGGTCCGCTTGGACCTCTGCGACATCTGTCTACTGCCAGCAGCAGAAGACTCTGCTATGTATCACCCGATGGTAGGTTTCGCTGCTGGTGTAGGCTCAGCATGAAAACTCTCCATAGGTAAGGCTCGCTCCAGTACTCCTGCCTACGTCGGAATGCTAAGGGAGATCATCAAAGCCCTGATCTCATGCCTCAGTCCCTGCTCGAAGGTCCGGGCCCAGAAGAATGGGTCCCATACCATATCCCTGGAGTAGCATGAGAGATCGGTAATCCTCGCCGAGTACTGGGCTACTGTCATGCTGCCCTGCCGCAGCTGTAGTAACTCCTGGATGCGCACCGCACGGAGGGTGGCTAGAACAAACTCCGAGTGGCAGAGGCTCTCGAAGTCTGTCCAAAGTAGAGATGCCTCTTTGTTCACCTGGAGCATCAAGCTCCACCATCTACCTGCTACCGCGTGTAGGAGACTCGACGCAAGGATCACCATTAGGTCTTCTGGTGTCCCTACCAATCTGAAGACTGAAACAACAGCCTCCAGCCAATCCTCGGCTGCCTGAGGGTCCGTCTCCCCATGGAACCTGGGCGGTCTCTGACGCTGAAACTCATGCAGTGCACTCAGGCGACGTGCACTCTCAGCTGTTGGGGCTGGTGGAATCGGTGGCTCGACGGGTAGAGGTACCGCTGGTGCCTCCGCTGTAATGGGGCCCTACACCGAGGCATCATCGCTCGGTGGGATTCCATCTCTTACAATGATCGGAACCCTAGATGGCTGCCATCGTGGGGACATCCTGAAAAGAAACAGGTGCGCCACGGTTAATATAGTATACCTGGTGAGCTGACACAAAGTAATCACAATGAAAACTTTGAAACACACATGCAATCAATGTTTTCGTGCACTGAGTCAGAAATCAGAAGTCAGGGTCCTGGTGTATGGATACGCCGGCCACCACACCAACATTGGAATCCCTAGACTGATAACCACTCTCGATACCCTTAACACTATTTCTTCACATAGAATAAATTATCAGAGTCCTGAGTTCTGTGGTAGAACTGACTCCTCTGATACCAATTGGTCACGACCCGTCCTTGGGGCCCATGCCGTGACTACCCCAAGCCCGCCTTCCATATTCCAAGATCTATCAACTTGCACCAAAGGCGTAAATACTGATAAAAGGGAAGGTATTTCCTTTATATAAGAAAACAAACACCACAGAGTACACAAGCTGAAGTAAACACTAAGTAAACTGAGTACTAAAGTAAGTGCTGGAAGTAAATGGGCCACTATACAAACCCAACTAAAAGTACAATACAACTGAGAAAAGAAAGTACAACGGATGAAAAGTAAAGCAGCAACCGGCGAGACGTCCTCCGGAAACCCCACCTGAAGGGTGGGTACAGATGGTGTCCTCAACTCCTAGAATCTGTCTGTCCACACCGTGTATGTCCCACCTGATAGTCCACCACTGGATACCATCCCACTCCACCAGCCTCAACTACGATCAGTGTTGTCTGTTGTCTGCAAACAACACAACGTAGTTCGGGAATAGCCCGTGCAGAGGTGAGTATACAATACTTAGTAGGGACCCCGAGACCCCCAAAGGCCTCCCAGAATCCACAGAGGATAAACTACATGGGAGAGATACAATCACGAAGTATCAACCAACTCTACTTAGGTATATTCCCATACATATACCTAAGTCATCAATTCCAGTTCGGCTCCGACTCACGAGCCCAAGTACAACCCAATCCACACAGGAAAGCACAACCCAATCCACACAGGAAAGCAAGTCAATCATATCGATGATATTGATTGAAAGTCAAGACTCATCTCACACGGGTATACTACTCACGAAGAGGGTTGGAGATGATTAGATGTAGCCTTTGAATCATCTCCTCTGCCAAACCCACGTAGGATACAAGTACAGAAGTCGTCACTGCCGAACCCACGTAGGATCCTAGTACAGTAACCATCGCTGCCGAACCCACGTAGGATCCAAGTACAGTCGTCATCACTGCCGAACCCACGGAGGATCCAAGTAAAGTCATCCTCGCTACCGAACCCACATAGGATTCAAGTAAAGTCGCCATCGTCATCGAACCCACAGAGGATCCCAGCACGGTAGTCGTCGTAGTCGCAGCCAGCTCTAGGGTTCCCGCACACAGCACGCTCGATTCCGGGAGGGTCCGCTCCACAATCCATGGGGTCTATACATAAACTGTCATGAAGTCCAGAGTTGATGTATCCTAAAGTTTTTTCTCATAAATAGTAACTCAACGCGATAGACGGTGCGTCAATCGGACGCCCGGTCTGAGAGTTATTGGCTTTTTCGTCCCAGGGGTCGGGTTGGTTTTTAAGCTAAAACCAACCCGACCATACACCATATGCATCCAAACCTCAAGAGGAGTAATCCAAAATAATAATCTCACTAAGAGGAATTCAACGTAACTGACATCACGTCATTCGAACATCTGGTCGCTAAGTTATAGATGTTTCCGCTCCAAGGACCCGATTGGTTTTGGGTTTGAACCAACCCGGTCATACACAAACCTCTCCAAATCTAGATTGTAATATACCGACACGACCGTCTCTATCCAAGGATCCCAACAGCACTAACGGTGCATCGATCGGAGGTCTGTATCCCAAGATATGGGCGTTTGAACAAAGCTTCCCGAAAATAGGGGGTTTGGGCCCGGTCCGACCCGGCCCAATACCCCCTGGGTCGGCCCGAACCGGGTCGACCCGACCTGGGTCCAGGTCCGGCCCGGTTGGGAACAGCCCGGCACATCTGGTGTGGCCCAGCCCGGCTGGACGCGGCCCGGCACGACGGGGCGTGGCCCGGCCCACCTGGGCGCGGCCCGCGGCCTGCGGCCTGGCTCAGAAGCCGGCCGCGGCTCGGCTTGCAGCCGAGCGAGGTGCAAAGGGGGGGGGGTGCCCCCCTGTTTCCGAAACGGCGGACCCTAAGGGGTCCCCCCTATGTACTGGTCGGGGGTTTCAACCCCCTAGTTTTTCTGGGAAACGGTCGGCCATCATGGCCGGCCGGTTGAGCTACCACAGGACCCATGGGGGTCCCTCCTCCTGGAGCGTCGGCGGCCGGTTGTCCGGCTGCCCCTGTTGGACCGTCGCGGCCTAAGGTCGTCGCTCTTCCTAGACCGGCGCCGCGCAACGGCGCCGCGCACCTCCGTCGCGGCCCTCTCCGGCCGCAGTCCTCTTCATTCCCGCGCGGTTCAACGGCACCGCGCTGCCTTCGCCGCAAGGTTCAACAGGGATAAACAAGAAAATGGGTGTAGGATCGGCCGTGTTTTTGCGGTTCAATATTTCCCTGTTAAGTCGATAACAAGTAGCCAAATTAATCAACGAATAATGTTAAATTAAACTTGAACAAAGATAACCCCTACCTTGAAGGAAGTTTGTGGTTGTCAAGCATCGCGGACGTTGGCATTGTTTCCATCGTCGTCGGTGTCTCCTCCCTTGTCACAAAGGAAGAAGAGGATGGAGAAAAACGGAATCACCGAGTTGAATTTCTTTGTCGGAGAATTATCGTTCTTCATTGAAGTGGAGACGTTTTTCTCGGGAAGATGAAGTTCTTCAAAATCTAGAGCTCTCTCTCCTCCAATCTCCAACACAACAAGCTAACCAAAATAAAATAAGGCTCTCCTTATTTTATTTTACTTTTCCAATAATTTCAAAATTTAAAATTTCAAAACACTAGATCAATTAATTGAAGAGGTGTGTTGGCAAGATTAAAGAGGAGAGAGGGGAGAGTTACACAATTAAAGGGTACCAAAAATTAATGGGATGTTGCCATGTATTTATCATGGGATTTCAAAGGGGTTAAGGGTTATGGAAATGTGAAAAGATGGGGGTTCGTGTGGGCCCCACCTCCCTCATAACCACACATGGGAAGTTGTGTGGTTTTGGGCTCCACCAACAACTTCCCGTGAGAGAGTTTAACTTCCAAGGATAAAAAAATAAAATTTTACACAATTTTATTTACTTCTCACTTAAACCCCAAAATTTAACTTCTTCTCCTGAGAAAACGCATCAACGGTAAAAGTCATCTTAAGAAAATACCGGTGCTGTGAGTTCATCGGTGCCCTCAGATTTCAATTCTGAGCACCGGTTCAAAAGATAGAAAAACCCGCTCGTTCGTTCACTGAATTTACCCAAGCTAAATTTCAGAAATTGATTCCGGGCACACCGAGCCTCAGAATCAGGTGCCTTCAGAAACTGCGTACTCGTAAAATCCCAAAGAATTTAAGAAAAAAAATTCCTTGAAATTTACGGGTCATTAAATTGCCTCACATGAGGTTTCACCTCACATGAGGTGTCACCTATGTGACTTGGTCAGGTTTATGTAACCGGGTACATAGACATGTACATGGTCATGTACATTCACATGGGATTCTTCCCATGTGATCCATCACATGGGTTGTCCATCCAAGGAAGGGGTACATGGTGTGTATGGGGGGCTACATGTTGTGTCATACTTAGCATTTCTAAAACCCTATCAACCACCATTGAGAGGATACACATCGTGTGTTCATCCTTGTACATGGAGTGTAGTCATGTTTTCTCTATATTTCTATATATGATCCTTGTGCCTCGAATCAAGCATCATTGCTTCAGATCTGGTCCTGTCTCTATCTAAAAATAGTGTATCTATCTGAAAATCTTAGTTTTTATCCATTATTCACCAGAAATTAGATGTCATGGTTTGTTGGGGGTTTCTAGATTCATCATGTACTCTTCCAATGCTTCCACATTTTATTTCTTGATCTTAAATCATTGAAATGATCATACATGCCTCACAAAGATCCCATATATAACCTCATTTCATTGATCCATTTTTTTATTGATCAGTCATGGTTTTGGGGGTCCGATCAGGCTCGATACTACCTGGAAATGTCAAAATGAAACTGTGAGGTCCTACTGGTGATGAATGCAAAGAATATTTTGGATTAAATCACCATAATAAAGGTTTGATCATTGTTTGAAAATCATTATTTTCCAACGATCAATAACAATGATACCGAGTCAGAAAACATTGAATAAATCAATTTAAATCCGGTACATATGTGCATTATTAGGCTTCAATTGGTGAAAACTGAAGAACAGGGATGGATATTCTCCATCAATTTAATCAAAGGGATTAAATCACTAATTTAATAGTTCTTCCTAGTTTGTGTATCATTCGTTGATGAATAATGCACTCCATAATGATCAGAGGAATCTATTTCATTCATCATGTCCTGATCTACTCTAATCTTGAATTTCATCATCGTCTGATGTGATATACTAATAGAAGGAGGAAGGAGAGAATCATTGGAGATTCTAAGATTATGAGAATAACCCTGGGCAATTCACCATGGAATTATTTTTATAGAACATTTTGTTTCATCAAAATGAAATATTTATTTATTTATTTATTTATTTATTTACTTCAATAAATGTGTCGCCAACGAGTGAAGAGTTTGAATGCCCCATGCTAACCCATTTTAGGTTTTTCCTAGGGTAAACATCACATTATGAAATCAATTGTGGACTCATATTTCTAATTTGATCTTCCATTTAATATTTATCCCATTTTCTTTAAAAATATGTGTGTGGGAAATATAAAATATATTTAATATTTTTATAAAATTAATTTGGGCCACACTGGGCCTTGGAATCACACATCATCTCAGCACCTAGCTCTGGAAATATATATAGAAATGTTTCAAAGTCTTACAAGGAAAAATCGGGGTCTCTACACTCCCATCCATTTATTCATATGGGAAAACATTTCTTGCACTGATTCACAAAATTCCTCCTTCATGGAATCTTCCTTTCATGCCTAAGGAAAAACTCATAGAACCTAAAATCAAACTAATTATCCATGGTTCTACAACCTCTACATAATCTTGATCTTTAATTTAACTTGATTTTAAATTTTAGAACAACCACATTACATCTGAAAAATCCACCCCAAAAACCGCATAAACATTGTATCACTTTAATCAAATGGAATGTCTCAATTAGTCATCCCAAAATTGCATTAAACCATCTATCATCAAAGGGTATATCTTATATTATTCAAGATATCATTAACCATCCACATGTTATCAAGACATCCCTCCCTAAAGGGAGTACCCAATAGCACTAAAGATACCATTATAAAGCATAATCACAATTAAATAAATCAAGGTTTTCTCAAGGAAAATCATTTTAAAACCTTCTTTAAAAATGATTATTTCTAAATAATACATTTTTAAAATCACCATTTTTAAACAATCATTTTTGATATATATTTTATAATCAAATCCATCATTTTCTCAAAACCATGAAACCATTATGCATCTCATATCCATGAATTCTTATATGATTCATGACTACAATATTTTTCCTTGACCCAAGGAAACTAACCATAGTGACACCAACAAGCTATAAGTTATTCACAAACCACTTGAACTACCTGTACATTATAGTTTCTCATGTTTTACTATAAATAAGTCCATGGTGACTTTTTATAACTATTAAATGAGTCCCAAATCAACCTATATCCACACCTAACACCAAAAATACAAAAAAAATACTACCATTTGTAACATCCCAACCTGGACCATCTCCCTCAACCTCACCTTGATCAATTAATAATTCTTTTAGGCCTTAGGTTCATACCTTGGATCACCAACAACTGGAAATAAATACTGAAAGTTTAGGAATTACCATTGGGGGATAGTTTACCCTCATATAAAACACCTCCCTCATGCTCAACCATAAATGAAAATCTAGAATGATGTGTTTGTAACATAGACATATCCAACCTAAAAAATATATAAGACACTAGAAAATACTATTAAGATCTATATGATTCTGTATAAAACTTATTTAAAACCCAATTAAATGATTTTAAACACCCAAAATTCATAAAAAAAACAACCCTCAAACATCATCATATTAAACTATCAATGAAACTTTTCAAGTTAAGCCCCTGATCAACTCCTTCATGCCACCACATCTTCTTGAGTCATCCCCATATTGAGACTCCTCTTCCATGATAAAGTACCATCACAAACAAGGTATAATTCCTCTTTATACTTACGCTATGAATACAGTAAACTCATCCACTATAGTGGGTGAATAAGGGTTGAGTACAAGATCTTGTAGGATTTCCCCAATGCTCCATACACACCATATGCATATGAAAAATCCAATAAGATTCAATGTCTTTTATAAAAAAAGTACCGCCAATGATATTTTACAAAACTCTATAAACATATAATAAACTTCCATAATTCAACCAACACAAAATCAAAACCATCATAACATATATCCAATATTAATGAAATATCAACCAATATAACACATTAAACAGAAAATACCAACATTTACCAATATAAATATCAATTTAAATCATAAATAAAAACCAAAAAACAATCATAAACTCAATGAAAAAAATCCAAACATAAAACCCATTTCACTAAGAAAATCATTTTACATAAAGTACCCACACACATAGAAAATATTTTCTTACATTTTCCCTTAAAAATCACACACACACACACACCAAAACCTTGATTTTATCACCACTAAAATCAATTCATCAATAAATTATTTTAATAACATAATATCATTCCATAAAAACATCACATTAAAGACACATGCATTTCACACAACTAGAGTATAATAGAATCCACCAACCTTAACTCAATGAATTCACAAATCAATATTCCCATACTCGAGATCCACCATTCCCTTACCTACCTCAATCCCCTAGAACTAAAATCCTAAAGTTATTTCAAATAAAATCTTCAATCTCACCCAAAACTTACCTGACTATGGTTTCCATCGAAAGAAATATAAGAACAAGAGAAGGGGAGGAGATCCAAAGTGACTTACCTTAGATTCATACTTTCATAGCACCAAGATCCAAGAGGGAGTAATTTTGGAGAGAATAAATCATCTAAAAATTAACCAAATTGATAACCCCAAATGAGAGGTGGATAATGGGATTGGAAACACTAAAATTAGACTTAAAATGAGGGTTTCTATAGTATTTTTATATGGATGCATGACCCAAATACAAGGTCTCATTTTATCGTCTAGTGACCATATATCATACACTATATACCCCCCCCCTTTATTTGGAACAATCTTTAGTGAACATACAGTAACCACTATCCCTCTTCACCCCTTGAATTGTCATAGTGATCATAAATTGGCCTTAAAAGGCCAAAAAGGCCACTAAAATCACTATATTCCTCCTCTAAAGTCATCCAATCACTTTACTATCCTCTATAACACTTATCAAGGCCCCAAAAGACACCTATAATCATTTTTTAACCAGATTAAACCTAAATACTTACTTTTATCCCAAAAATAATTCCTTACATTCATGCACATGCATGTTATTTTTGTGCAGAAGACATAGTTTAGAGGAGGATATAATAAATGTGGAGTTGGTGGAGCTGATACTTTGTAGTTCCTAGTAGAGTTTAGTCACACCCTATAATGGTGGTTGTTGTCAATGATTATTCAAAGGGTTTTTTGGGTGAATATGTGTTTACATTACCTTAGGAATTACATACTCATAGATATCGGGCTCTTGTATTTTATTTTATTATTAGATCCTTCCTTTGTATTATTATCCTCTATATCTCATGTCTGATTCATGTATATTATTCATTGGTAGGGTTATTATTTCTATTGATAATTCTTGGTTATGTTATATTTCATTGGATATATGTGATGTGTTTTAGATATTTATTTGGATAAGTACTCTCACCTGTGTTTATTCCTTTTTTGTACTTGTAACCAAGCCATGTCCTATTAGTGATGAGATTGGGTGGAAAACTCGACTTAGCTACCAGTCTATGTGGGGTCCTTATGGATTAATTCATGTCATGGTAAAATTGTAAAGATGCTTTAATCAAGTTGGTGTGAAAACACTTAATCTAATAATTTATTAATCATCCAAGGGGGTGTGTTATTATATCACAAATCACACCTCTAAACACTCCACAATTGAAAGGTTTGACTAAAAGGGGGATAAAAAATTTTTGAACATATTTCAATTGATGATAAGTTAAGTGAGACTTTTTATTTCATTTTATGGTTATGATATTTTTTTCACTTATTTTCATTCCATCTAATCCAACTCAATAAAAAATTATATGAGATATTTAGTGGGAATCATTCCAACTTGTATTTTATAAATATTTAGATATCTAAAACATATGTGAAATGTATTATTTCAAATAATATTATCCAAAAATATAATAACTGTTTATTTATTGTTTATACTAAATAAACAAAGGGACATTATCTATATTATATTTTTTAGAATAGAGTATTTATAAAACATACCGGTATATTCTTGGAAAAAGATATAATTACTCGAGGAACTAGTGGGGGTAAAGTTTAATTTAGTAAAGTTCAAGACTAAAGAATATGATATTTTTCAAAGATTATAAATGAGTTGGTTTTCAAAATAGGTTATGGAAACTGATCTAATTCATTTTAAATAATAGTCTTGAAGGTCTAATGGAGTTTCCCAAAATACAAATAGATATGGATTTATCATGGAAAATGATAATGAAACAACATTCATAGTGGATGAACTTACTTACTACCAAGAGTTTATCATGAGTTTTATATCTAAGAGGTGGTTGGAGTACATGAAATGATGTACCCGGTTATGTGATGATTTCTTATTGAGAAGGGGAATTGGAATTAGTGATATTCCTTTTTATAATTTCTTCTTTTAAATTAACCTCTATAACTGGTTAAAGTCTTCATCTAATCTCTCTTTAAAATATCACCCTTAGTTGTATGCATCTGATTAAAAGAACTCTAATTCGTATGATGTTTTTATAAGGTTTACCCCCAATGTGTGAGACTACTCCTTGTTGTGTTTGGGTCCAGACTGAGACATAGATATCCACTATATAATACAATTGAGTACAATTAAATCTTCTTCCTTAAAATCCTAAATAGTCTCTTGAATATTTTGAAACCTCTTGATTATTTATTACCACCTGACAGGTTTTTTTATATTGGAACATACTAGTGTACAATGGTACCTTCCAAACACACTACTAAACAAGATCACTAATATACTCTAAGATATTGTTGCATAAAACTAATAATATTTTATTCTTCAATGAGAGTCTTTGATAGACAAAGGATAATATTTTATATTTTCATGCAATTTGGTCTATATATCTCTACTCAAACTCAATCTTATTCTTCAAGGGTCTTGACACATAGAACAAGAACATGTAGTGACAATTTCATCCTTGATCAAATAATCTTATTCTATCTTCTTATTATGATTCTACAATATAAGGATATTATAGGGTAGTACTTTTCTCCCACTTCTCCTTATTCTTATTTTTCTTCGGTTCATAGGACCTGTTATTCATAATATCATTGGATTCTCTTCACAATTATTAATTAATTATCCCATATCATTATTTTCATATCCTAATATATCACTTTAATATTTTATTTATATATTGAATATGAAAAACCTTTAATCTTGGTACTTTAAGTCTCTATAAATTTCAAACATAAAAACTCATTTAAACTAAACATATAAAATATCTCAATAAGACTTGGTTTTAATCTCCAAACAATGTCTAGAATTATCAAATATTTCTCTTCATATAAAATATGTAAGAGATTTATTTTTCATATCATCATGATTACATGTAACAATACTATCATTAATTGAATATATCTTCATTATGCATTGTGGTGTGTACTTCTCCCCATGATGTGATTTAATCTCAATTCACATAACTAATTTTGGCATGCATTTCATCCTTAGACTACTTCATGACTTGATTAAATTATTCATGGTAAAAAATATAGTCTTATATATTCTTCATCACTGAAGATATTTGTGACATCCCAATATTTTAAAATAACATTATTTTTAGCATATAGGATATGTAACACTGAGTTTAAAAGAAGTATGATAGACTATTAAAATACTATTATTTAAATATGATCGTTATAACTTAGTCGTTGAATTGGAGAAAATGAATAGTATTAAAAAAGTTATGAAATATATATAAAGGACTTAATAAATACAAATTAATTTATTAATTATTAATAAATAAGTACTATATTTTCAGTAAGGTTATTTTATGCTTCAGAAATGCATTTCCTTCCAAATTTATTTTTATTACTTTTTGTGAGAAAATATTATAATTAATTTATAGAAATTATATAAATTATATTTTATAAAAATAATCTCATTTTGGAAATCATAATATCAAAATTATATTAGGATTAAATTTTCATATTTTTCTGAACAAATAGATTTTTCAGTAAATTGAGAAAAATGTCAATTTTTATTAAAACTATATTTTTGTTTCAAGAATTTAAAAAAGTAAATTTTCTTAAAAAATATTTCAACGTAAATTTATTTCTAATATGTTATTAATAATAAAATTAAGTTAATTGGAATCAATTTTATTATTTAATTTATTATAAAAACAGTTTTATACATAAAAAGGCATTTTTCTGAAGAAAAAAAATATTTTTCATCGTGTTTCACACATTTATTTTAATTTTAATTTATTCCAATTATATAAATTGAATTTGATAAAATGGTTTCCATATTTTTAATTAGGTGGTTTAATTTTGGTAAATGGGACCCTTTTATTTTTAGGCATTATGAATAGTAACTCTAGTAAAATTTATAACCTCAGTAAAGGGTAAATCAAGTAATTAAAGTTAAAAATAAAATTAAAAGAATTAAAAAAATTCCTTAAAACTTGAATAAATTTTATTTTATGAGTATATATCATCCATAATCATCCATAGGTATAATATATGTCATTTTTTCCATTTTTATTTGATTACAACCTTTATAATATTTTATGTAAAGAAAATTCAAAAATGTTACACTCTTGTTTTTAATAACTATAATGTTTTTAACATGGGGATAACTAGAGGATATGTTTATTTATAAATATTATTTTTAAAAATAAATTTTTTATCTAAATAATTATATTTTAATTTCAATTTTTAGCGAAAAAAATTAATTTAAATGCTTACACAAAGCTGACGTAGTAATTATTCAATTAATGGGAATAGAAAATAAATGATCTTAAAAATATTAAAACTAGTATAATTTGAAATAATTAATGTGTTACATGAATTTTATAGATCTATATGAAATTTTAGTAAGTTTTTAAAGGATTATAAAATTTCCTTTTTTATTGAGGTATTTAAAGTCAAATTGAATGAATAGTCTTAAAAATGACATTAATGATAAATTATAATATATAATATTTTATTAAATGATATAAATTTAAAAAAATATTATATTACAAAAAATTAATGGGATATATTTTTAAACATCAACCATGTTCTATTAATGGATTGTTTGTTATTTTATATTAACATTAGTAAACCTTAAAGGGTAGAAAACTTTAATATTATGGTAATTGTCAAAAGGGTTAACGAGGGGTTAAAATTAAAAGATAAGAATAAAAACACAACTAAAACTTATAAAAATTTTATTTTATGAGATTATTTAGACTCATAACCATCCTAAATTATATTTATATTAATTTGGATCCATTTTTACATAAAAAATAATTTATATTAATTTAATACTTTTAGAAATTTCAAGAATTCTGCTCCCCTCAATTATAAAAGGGTACCCCTTCCTTCACTTATTTACAACACTTTGATCCATATAGATCGACCAACCACTACTAATTCCTATTATAAAAATCCTTATAAATTTTATATAGATTATTTTCATTCCAAAAGAACATCTCTAAGTCCCTTAATAAGAGATCTATATAATGTGTGCCAAAGAAGAGGTAATCATATTTATCGAGTCTTTCAAAGTTTATTTCTTCTTCTACTTTATATTAAAGTGTTATGACCAGCCTAATATAATAATAAAATATCATAAATATAATTATATTTTATTATTATTATTTTACAATCATATTCCATCTCTTTTCCATCCTATGAAAAGTAAAAACAATCACTTGTGCATTCGTACAACTTATCATCTTCACATAGTGGTGTAATTAATTTTTTATCACCATTTAACTTGGGTTGTTATAAAGATAAAAATAATGAGTATATATAATATTTATGATATAAATATTATTTTGTAACTATAATATTATATATATATATATATATATATATTCTTACCTTCCAATCTATTGGAAAAAAGATAACATCACTCGTATGTATGTGTGGACTACCACCTCCACAGAGCGATGTGATCCTATTTTAATTTATGTTTAACATGAATGGTAATAAGGATATATTTGATGAATATATATGATATATATAATATAATAATTATTCTTTAAATATTAATTATTATTATCCTTTATTTAGTTCCATCCGTTGAAAAGTGAAAATAACATTCGTGTGTACGTACAGGCTACCGTCTCCATGAATGGTATAATTCATTTTTATATCTCTATATTTTATAGATGAATATAAATATATATCTGTGTGTGTGTATGTGTTTGTTGAATATATAAGATAATTAAATCTTGAATAAAATTCTTTATATTACGGATCTATTATAAAGACCCAAGCATGGAGGCTACCGAATCAAAACATACTTGAAAAACATATCAGTTAGCACCCTAAATAATGATAATAATAAAATATTATTAATAAATGGGTTAAAAGAATTTATAAATAGATCATATATGATATTATAGATATTAATATTTTTATTTTATATAATTATAATAAATTCAAATTTATTATACAAGAGTTTATAACACCTATGTTACAATTCGGACCTAAGGTACGGGATTTCGTCTCAATTTCCACTCAATTGAGACATATTTGGTACTATGAACTTGTTTATTTTTATGTGTTGTATATAATTTCTCTTTTCGTTATTTAAAATAATTATCTATTTATTCGTGATGATTAAATATTATTTCAATTTTACTCTTTTAAGGGCTTTCTATATTTTATTCAAAAAATTTATCTCTTTGGCACTCAAGCAAATAAATGTTTAAAAAAAACCCAGTCTTATTAATCTATTTAAAAGATGTATTTTTATTCTATGTCAATATTTTATTTAAAAAAATTTCAACATTTTTTTAAAATTCTACAATGATTTATCAAAATACATTTTTAACCATGTTTTACTTTTTTACAAAATAGTTAAAAGGAATCTTCTTTTCATTTTTTGAATGTGGTATTTTTCTTACAATGGTGTGAAAGGAATTATTTTTTAACTTGTATGGTATAAATATAATATCTCCACATCATGATCATTCAATTTTTTGAATCTTCCTTTAAAAATTAAAATTTTATTTTCATTGAAGAAAATTTCCTAAATATTTTTTATTTTTTTAATTTTTTAATTTTAATTTCAATGTAAAAAAATATTTTCCTTAAAAATGTTTTTAATTATCTTTTTATGGAAATTTTATTCATCAATGAAAAAAAACCTTATATTTCTTATTCCCCACTGTATATATTGTTTAATGATACCATCCTTTAAAATATTCACTTACTTTTGATCATTGGATATTACATTTATCTTAAATATTCATATTCTTTATATCATGGATATGATTATTTCCTAAACTTTATACCATTTATACATATGGTGTTATACTTTGAATGTATTTCATTGATTGGGAATTTTTGATAAATTTTTATTTTTTACTCAATACAAATATTTTTTGATAATGTATATTGTTTATAAACTAATTTGATCATTCGATATAAGAGGAATTCATTGGACATGCAGTGATGGGTGAGTCCTGGAATTATATAACCCATCAATGCATCGACATGTATCATGGGAAAAACTAGTAAGCTAGAATTAAATGGGTTTTTTGTGTATTCCTACCCACATTTTTTAATTTTATTAGCACAAGGCCTGTATGGTATAGATACCATGATGTTTGAGATCATGGTGTCCAATATTAAGCATTTTCTTTACTGAGAATTCATTTATTATTATTCATGAGATTAATACATTGATATTATCCATGTATTTAGTTTGTGGTTAAGTTATTGATTAAATGGAATGTGTTTCTAGTTATTTACATTTCTATATTATTTATATCATATTTAATCAAGATAGATTCCACTATATGTAGCCCTTACTAAGCATCCAAGATCACAATTTTATTTGTTTTTTTCCCATGATATGAAGAAATATATTATGAATAATATCAAGGATGAAGTGGTGTTTTTATTCTATGTATTTTATATTTATAATTTAATATGGGAATCATGTATGTATCTAGTTCTTTAAGAATACTAAACTATTTGGTCTTTTGAGATATGATTACTTGTATCTAGATCTAATTTAATAAATAAGATACCAAATCTAGGTTACAAGAGTTTGGTTTGTTATAGTTGGTATCAAATAAATTTTAGTAGATAACTTGGGAACAACATTTTAAATAAACATATCTAACATGATAATTACTCTAATCCCTTATAGTATTTGATAACTTTTACCATTATAGGAATTTTCTTTTATAGCTCAATATTCATGATGATTATGAGATAACTCAGTGTGTGATATTATTTATTGATGGTGCCTAATGGAATAGTGGGAATGAACAACCATAGACAATGTAGGTATTTCCCTTCTGAGAAAACCAATATAACTGGTGTTTGAACTGACCATATCATGTCTATATTACAGTATTTTAATCAAGTTATGATAAATAACCTTTATCATATGGAACAATATTTTGTTCCATAGCAAGATTCACCTATTTTGGATTTCTTCATGTGACAAAGGAATCAATATTTTAGTGTAACTACTAATCAATTGGTAGCTTATTAATGGATTAAATATTTCAAAAAAATATTCCTAGCTTTGGGATGTAATTAAAGTGGAAATTTTATTCTGACAGTTTATTATTTAAAAGGATATATTGATCAATGGTATTCATTGATATAAATAACTAAAGTATTTGAAGAAATTTAAAGTATGGAATAGAGAACTTTAAAAGTGATTTTGTATGAGAAATACTTCCCTCAAGAACAATGAGATGAAATAGAGATGAAGTTCATCACTTTAAAGCAGAAGGAAGAAGAGAGTGTGGAAGAGTATGAGACTAAATTTACTAGATTATTCAGCCATGCCTTATACTACATACATAATCCGAAAAGTAAGATTGGTTGTTTCTTTGATGGGATTAAGATTAGTCTTTAAATGGAAATATTTTATCAAACAATTTCATAATTTGATGATATAGTATCAAATTTCATTAAGATGGAGAAGGAATTTTTAATATTATATATCTTCAAGGGAAATCAGTATAATAATGGATTGGTTGAGAACTAATAAAAAGGGAACACAACATAGAAGAATAATCGAATGAAGCATTTCTATCATGTAAAAATTGTGGGAAGAAAAATCTAGGAAACTTTTTGAAGGGTATGAGAATTTGTTACAAGTGTGTAGATAAGGGTCATCTTGATAATTAATTTAAAGAAAATAAGGAATTGTATACTATCTAATGATTAAACTATGAATATATGGGGAATTATTCAAATTAGTTCCCCAATCTCCAAGGAAACCTACCATAAAAGAATCCAAGGGGATAATTTCGTGCTTTTACAATTACTACAGATAAAGTGAAATGAATAAGGTGTTTGTGAATTTATACTCAATAATTATATAAACGTGTTTTATTAATAATATTTTGATTATAAGAATCATGAAAAAAATAATGATTGTGATAAACTAGTTTTCTTAAGGATTTGAAAGTATATTTTGAATGGTATCGATAACCAATAAAAGTGATTTAGTAGTAAAGTGATATTTTTATGAAATACATAAATAAGGGAAAGATAACCCTTAATATCTTCCTAATATATAGCTAATAATTTTTATTTGGGATAAATATAAGATTAAAACTAATGAAGTAAAGGTGATAGTATTAGTGACCTTAAAAAGGGTTATTGATTTGATGATAAAGTAATTTATGATAGAATTTACTTCATTTTTAACTTATGGGGTATATGGAATAAGTAACAAGTTAATGGTGATTCAAGTTATTAGTATATGTAATAAAGGTAACCACGTGTTTGAAATGTGACATTATAAACTAATTTATATTGTCCAGGGATAAATGTTTGATCAAATATTTGGGTTTTGAATATGGTCAGAAATATTCAGGAGGAGGCTTAAGGTTAATAGCTTATGGAATGGATTAAGTTGAACTTTGGATGTTATTATTTGAGTTTAAAGCATGATTTATTATATTGGATAACCTGTGATAACCATTTTGGTTTTGGTAAATATTTATAGGATGACGGAAATACTTATGGATATTATGATTCCTTAAAAGTGATTCAGGTGTAAAAAAATCATCTCAAATATCCATTTCTTTCATAAGAGATTAAGAGGAAATTGATTGAAGCACAACCAAAGGATTATATTGTGGTTATGACAGGGAAATAAATCAAGTAAGTTTATTTTCTCAAGTGATTTATCTATATGGTAAAATTATCCCTCAACTTTAGGAAAATGACTTTGAAATAATAACATTATTTGTTTACTTTTATTACTAAGAAATCAATGACCATTTAACTCATCAAAAATTTATGGTTTGGTGATGGTTAATGTCCTCATGGTCATGTTATCTATCACTATTTATTAATCCTTGGGTAATATGTTTCTCTTCCATATCCATATTTTCACTTCCCAAAGATTTATCCTATTTAGAATCCTAGTTTTTTTGTGATTGTCATACTTCATTTTTCCTCTTTTTAAGAGGAAGATTTATTAACCTTTTTTATTATGTGAGCTTTCCACAAATGAATTTTCAAATTTCAAACCCTTGACTACCAACCATTATTTCAAATTGTAAGGATGAAATTTATTGTAGGGGTAATTTAACACCCCGATATTTTAAAATAACACTATGTTTGATAGCCTACAGGATATGCAATACTGATTTTAAGAGAACCTCTATATAATATTATAATATTATTATTTAAATATGACCATTATAACCTATCCATTGAATTGATGGGTGTAACGTCCCATTTCCAGGTGCCGCCCAGAGTCACCCCATACCTGGTTGGTCACATAACCTCAAGCGCATTTTCCAAAACGCCAGAGGCTACCGACTAGCAGTGAGGGCCTTGGTTGTGATAGTGGGGAAACTATGCCTTCATTGGTAGAGTAGCACATTGTAAGTAAAATAGATAATAATAGTAGAAGAAATAATAATACCATACAAAAGTAAATAGTATGATATTGGAATAAATAAACTGGAGCACATGTATATATATGATGTGTGATATATATATCTAGGAAAGAATCCAAACAAGTCACAATGCTGGAATACGGTAGTAAAACAAAGTACAAAAGAAAACAGATAAACTCCAGCAGCATCACAATCCTCATCTTGGTCACATGCTCTCCAGTTCCACAGCAATCATGTACTTGAAGTAGTGGGACACTTGACCTTATCTATACCTACAACAAGATAATCTATTTAGGCCCAAAATCATGACCCAAATAGGATTTCAGACTAATATTAGTAGTAAACAACCCAAAGATCTGTGCTTAACAGTCAGTAAATATATATGGTAGGCAATAATTAAAAAGAAGTAGTAAACAAGGAAGCACTCAAAAGTAAATGATCTTATAGTTTCAAATGCATTCAATTTCATATGTCAAGTAAGAAGATAATCATAAAAAGTTAACCCTCTGGGAAGTACTCATAGCCTAACCCCTCTGGTTTAACTAAACAACACAAGCAACCCTCTGGGAAGCACACACAGTCTAACCCCTCTGGTTTAGTTTTATCAAAGACTCTCTGAGGAAGCACTCACCATCAATTTACCCTTGTAGTCTCGTATCGGTAACTATAGACATTTTGAGGAAGCACTCAACGTCCAATTATCCTTGTGGTCTTGCAATGTGAAACTATATACACTCTTAGGGATCACTTATGTCCATCCCCCTTGTGGTCTCGCAATGTAAAAGTAAACAGACACTCTAGAGAATCCATCAACATCCATTCTCCCTATTTTCTACTATACTAGGTTCCCACAGCCCTGTGTAAGTCATTAAAGCACAACTATATAGGTAATTCAAAGTAAAACTCAAGAACTACTTAGCTAAATAGTCTACAGCATCTCATATCATGTCAGATAAAGTCACTCCATCCTAACAATACTAGGCATGGAAAGCAAAGAAGCCTAACAGGAAAGCTAGACCAAATGGTCAAAATAATAAAACATGGTCAAAACATCTATATCATGGAAAAGTTAACCCTATTCATAACAATTAACCTCTATCTAAACAAACAAGGCATAGAAGGAAATAATAGGGCTAAAAACCGTAAACACGCAATACCCCAAACAAGGATATTGTGCACTTTTGCACATATAACTCAAAGTCTAATTATGGAAAGGCACAAACCACCTACCTCGGTGTCGTAAGATTGATATAGGTAAACCTAGGGCCTTGAATTACCCTATAATTTCGTAGATATACAAAAATGTTAAAAAAATTCAACTAAGAATATCTCATGAAATAGGAGAAATCAAGATATGTGGTTCAAGAAGAAAAGAGAACTCACTGATGCAATTCCAATGTAACCAACAGAGGTCGAATCAGAGAACGGATGGTGATTTGGGGGCTCGGAGAAGATTTGTGGTCTTGTTCGCTCCCAAATGAGATAGGTCGAGAAGAATATGGTTTTTTCCATCAGACGGGACCTCGGTCTATTTAATGAAATAAAAAAAGTACATGATGTGTTCTTTAAAAGTACATGGCATGTACTTACCTTATCTGGCCTCCACTTTATTTAGTCTCTAGGTCACCACACATGGCCATGTACTCGTCCATTACATAGCCAGTACATGGTCACCCAAGGAAACCAGGTACACGGCATGTAAATATAAGTACACAGTGTGTGCTCCTGAAATTTCCAGAAACTCATCTTTTTATCAAAAACAACCAAAAAATAAATACATGCCCAAAAAATAAGATTTAGGTTCTTAAAAACTACCCCCCTTAAATAAAGTATTCCCCGAATTTCATTTGCAAGGTGGTGTAGAAGAAGAATCCTCAAACAGTTCCGGCCACCGCGATCATACATCAGCCTCCCTCTCCCAGGTCTCATTATGTACCCGCTCGTGTTTCCATATAACTCGTACCAGAAGAATAGACCAGCCATGGAGAACCTTTTCACTATGATCAAAAATCCAGATGGGATGATCCTCGAAAGATGCTTCCACCTCTAGCTCAACCACCTTGGGTTGGAAGACATGAGATAGGCCTGAGAAGTAATTTTGTAGCTGAGAAATTTGAAAGACGCAGTGTATAGCCCAGTACCTCTGAGGTAACTACAACTGATAGGCAACCGGCCCGACCCTTTCCAAAACCTCGAATGGTCTAACATACCTCGGTGAAAGCTTACCATGTATCCTAATACTCTTGTGTCCCAACCTTGGTGTGACACGTAGAAAAACCTAATCTCCGACCTCGAACTCTAGAGGTCGTCTCTATCGATCAGCACCTGGTTGAATATAGAAGTGGCATAAGTCAACCTGAAGATGTTCACCTAAGATCAGATGTTGTTCCTGAGACCATCCTCAAACTTCCTCACCAGAAATAACTCATCACCTCTTGGGATGGGTTTGAAGTGCTGCAACTCTATGAAGCGAGAAGAATACTCCATAACTAAAAGAGTACCCTCCTCCAGACTCATGAACTCTCAGGCTCAATCGGCCCTCAAGGTCTCTGGGTAGAATTAGTCATAGAAGGTATGCTGAAAATCATCCCAAGACATACCCTACTGGCATCCTTCCTATGAGATCACATCCCACCATCTCATGGAGGAGTCCTGAAGCATATAAGCAATGAGCTTCACCCTCCTCTCTGGAGGCATCACTAGATGGTTGAAGATAGAAAGCATGGTTTCTAACCATGACTCTACAGACTAAGGTTCTCCTTACCATGTGAAGGTGGGAGGATGCTTCTACTGGAAAACCCACATCAGTTCTACCATTGATGGGGTAGGATGTGGTGCTCCTTGGAAGGTCTGCATAAACCTCATAAATCCCTCTCAGAATTGTGCATCAGCACCTATGTCCAGAATAATAGTTGGTTCCAAGACTGTCTCAACTGGAGGATCTGTTGTTAGTCCCTGATCAGCCATATTCAGTGTCTGATCACTACCCTATAACTGGAGGACTTCTCGGTGGCATGACTCTGTAAGGTCAAGTGCACACCTTAGATCAAGATTATTAAGGACTGAAAACTAGAATCGTAAGAAGGGAACAAGAGAAAGAAAGCATTCGAGTTTTCCAAAACATGGATACATGGTGTGTATAATTCCTACACGGCGTGTTACTTTAATCCTTCACATTGGAATGTATGTTTTCCAACCCAGGTCATGTAACACTCCAAACACATGGTGTGTTGTCCTAACACATTTCATGTACTTGAATCATATTCCCCTTCTTGAGTTCCCTTACATGGCTAAGCCACATGGTTCTCCTATTACAACACTACATGGCGTGTTGGTTCCAGACACAGTGTGTACTAGACAAACTTCACCGACCTGTGTTGTTCATCACACAATCGAATACATGGATCACTCTACACAGTGTGTTCCAGAAGGACATGGCGTGCACTATAATGATTCCACTGCCCCGTGTTGTTTGTTACATGGATATATTCAAGGGTTACACTACACGGCGTGTTCAGGCTTCACACGGTGTGTATAACTTATGTTTTATCCATCAGTGTCATTAGTCACATGGGTGGACACATGGTCTACACAATACGGTGTCTACAATTGATAAATGACATGTTCCCCCAAATATTTACCAACCCCGTGTCTCTGCCCACACAGCTAGTGACACGGTTAGAGACTACACGGTGTATACATATAGTACACATCATGTACTCAAGAAAAACATTTCCTTTCTGAATAGAAGGACACATGACGTGTATTCATCATTACACGTCATTTATTTTAGGTTTTTTTGGACAATAATCCTCAAAAACTACTCTGAAACCCATAAAAACACTGAAAAAAACATTAAAGTGCAAAATTCCAATCCTTGAGGGCCCATACTCCCCGCGAATCAAATCTTATCATCTCATAAATTTCATACACAAGGAATAACAATACAATGATACACAAAATTCCGATCCATGAGGGCCCATAACACCTCAAGAACCAAAGTTTGGTATCCATTCAAACAAAACCTTACACAATCTAATACACAATCAAATAGAAAGTATTCTATCAAGGCATATATTACAACAGCATGCATATCTAGCACAACATCTATCACAACAACATGCAATCACTAATGCACCCTAAATGGCATGGCAATAATGCATGAAATGTGATCTCTAGCAAGTGCTTATATGACGCATGAGATGGAATACCCTCATCTCATCAGGTTGTAATAGAAATAGAACCTCAATAACATCAATGATAATATCACAATACATGTGAATCACCCAATGGTGAAAATGAAATCAACTATAAAATTGAAAAACTAGAAAAATTGAAATAAATGAGGTGAATTGTCTTTTCTATGTACATGGGTTAGCTACTCCTAGGCACATCTTATTACCAAGTACCTATTCCTTTATATCCCTAGCTATAGGCTCCAAATAGTAAGTCCAGAAGAAAAGAACCTCATTTGATACCACTTTGTAACGTCTCGGTTCTGAGTGCCGCCTAGAGTCACCCCATAACCGGTTGGTCACATGGCCTCAAGTGCATTTCCCCAAAAGCCAGAGGCTACCGACTAGCAGTGAGGGACTTAGGTGTGATAATGGGGAAACTATGCCCTCATTGGCAGAGTAACACAGTGGAAGTAAAACAGATAACAATAGCGAAATTAGTAATAATACCATACAAAAGTAAACAGCAAGAGATTGGAAGAAATAAACTAGAGAACATATATATATGATGCGTGATACATATGTATAGGAAAGCATCCAAACAAGTCACAAATCTGGAATACAATAATAAACCAAAGTAAAAAATAAAATAGATAAACTTCAGTAGCATCGCAAGCCTCATCTTGGTCCCATGTTCTCCAGATCCATAGCAATCATGTACCTGAAGTAGTAGGGTGCTTTCCCTTATCTATAACTGCAACAATATAATATATTTGGGATCAAAAGAATGACCCAAACATGGTGTGAGACTAATCCCAGTAGGCAACCACCCAAAGATCTATGCCTAATAGTCAGTGAATATATATGGCGGGCAATAATTAAAAAGAAGCAGTAAACAAGGAAGTACTCAAAAGTAAACAATCCTACAGTTTTAAATGCATTCAATTTCATATTTCAAGTAATAAGATAATAACAAATAGGTAACCCTCTAGGAAGTACTCACAGCCTAACCCCTTTGGTTCAACCAAACAACTCAAGAAACCCTCTGGGAAGCACACACAGTCTAACCCCTCTGGTTCATTTTTAGAAAAGACTCTCTGAGGAAGCACTCACCGTCAATTCCCCATGTAGTCTTGTATCGGTAACTATAGACACTCTGAGGAAGCACTCAACGTCCAATTACCCATGTGATCTCACAACATGGAACTACAGACACTCTGAGGGAGCACTTACGTCCATCCCCCATGTGGTCTCGCTATGTAAAAGTAAACAGACACTCTGGGAGAAGCCCTCAACATCCATTCTCCCTATGGTCTACAACACCAGGTTCCCACAGCCCTGTGTAAGTCATTCGTGTACAACTATATAGGGCAGCCAATGTAAACCTCAAGAACTACTTGGCTAAACAGTCTACAACATCTCCCAGCATGTTAGATAAAGTCACTCCATCCTAATAATACTAGGCATGGAAAGAAGAACAGCCTAATAGGGAAGCTAGACCAAATGGTCAAAACAATCAAACATTGGAAAAACATCCATAGAATGGAAAATTTAACCCTATTCATGAACATATAACTCAAAGACTAACTACAGAAAGGCAGAAACCACCTACCTCAGTGTCATGAGATCGATATACATGAACCTCGGGCCTTGAATTTCCCTAGAATGTCATAGATCTACAAAAACATTAAAAACATTCTACCGATAATATCTCATGAAAGAAGAGAAATCAAGAGATGAGGTTCAAGAAGAAAGGATAACTCACCGATATGATTCCAACGCAACTGATAGAGGTCGAATCGGAGAACGGAGAGCGAGTCGGGGGCTCGGAGAAGATTCATGGTCTTCTTCACTCCCATATGAGATAGGTCAAGAAGAAGATGGTTATTTCCATCAGACGTGACCTTGATTTGTTTAATGAAATAAAAAGAAAGTATACGATGTGTTCTTTAAAAGTACATGGCGTGTACTTGCCTTATCCAGCATCCTCTTTAGTCAGTCTCCAGGTCACCACACACGGCCATGTACTCGTCCATTACATGTCCAGTACAGGGTTACCTGAGGGAACCGGGTACATAGAGTGTACATATAAGTACATGGCGTGTACTCCTGAAATTTCAAGAAACTCCTCTTTTTCTCAAAAACAACAAGAAAAAAAAAAGACATACCTGAAAAGAAGATCTGGGATCTTACAATGGGTATGAATAGTATTGATAGACTTATGGAATATATAAAAAGGTATTTATCAATAAAATTAATTTATTAATTCTTAGGAAATAAGTACTCAAGTAAGAATGTTTTATGCTTTAGAAATATATTTTCTTCAAAAATGATTTTTATTGATTTTTCAGAGAAAATATTAAAATTACTTTTTTGAAATTATAAAAATAATTATAAAAATAACCTCATTTTTGAAATTATCATATTAAAATTATCTTAGTTTTAAATTTTCATATTTTTCTAAAAATATAGATTTTCTAGTGAATAGTGAAAATATTGATTTTTATTGAAAACTCTATTTTTGTTTAAAGAATTGAAAAAGTTAAATTTTGTTTTAAAATTATTTAAAAGTAAAATTGGCTCTATAATATTATTAAAAAACCAAATAATTTAATTAGAATAAATTTCATGATTTAATTTAGTATAAAAACATTTTTATACATAAAAGACATTTTTCTAAAAAATCATTTTTCATCGCATTTTGTGTGTTTATTTTAATTTTAATTTCTAATAATTATATAAATTGAATGTTATAAAACTAATTTAATAATTTAAATAAATAGGTTCAAATTTTTTAAATGTTTCCCTTTTATTTTTAGGCATTATGAATAGTTACCATGGTAAAATCTATCACCTCAGTAAAGGGTAAATCGGGTAATTAAAGTTAAAATTAAAATGATAAGGATAAAAAATGACCCTAATACTTGAATAAATTTTATTTTATGGTCATATATCATATATAATCATCCAAATGTCTAATATATGGAGTTTGTTTCTATTTGGATGTGATTATGACCTCTATAATGTTTTATGTAAAGAAAAGTCAAAAATGTCACACTTATGATTTGAATAACTATAATATTTATAACATGGGGATAAACAGATGATATGTTAAGTTATAAATATTATTTTAAAATATACTTGATTTATATAAATCATGTTATTTTATTTTTAATTTTTAGTGAAGAAAAAACTACCTTTCTTATACAATGTTAACGCAATGATTATTCAATTAATGGAAATAGAAAATAAATGATATTAAAACTTGTAAAAGTAGTATAATTTTAAATAATTTATTTTTACCACTAATTTTATAGATATATATGAAATTTTATGGAGTTTTTTAATTATTATATTCTAATTCACCTTTTTTATTAATTTATTTAAAGTCAAATTAAATGAATATTAATAAAAATGACATTAAATATATTTTATAATAAATAATATTTTATTAAATGATATAAAATTCTTAAAAATATTATATTAAGAAAATTTTATTTTATATGGTTATAAAAATAAACTATGGTTCATTTATGTGTTTTTTGTCATTTTATAGTAACATTATTAACCCTTAAAGGAAAAAAACTTTAATATTGTGGTAATTGTCAAAAGGGTTAATGAGAGGTTAAAATTAAAATATAAGGATCAAAACACAAATAAAATGATTCCAAATATTATTTTATAATATTTTTTTGACTCTTTATCATCCTATATTCAAATTATATCAATTTTGAGCTTTTTAGACATGAAAGATAATTTATATTAATTTAATACTTTGAGAAACTCCAAGAATTCCCCTCATAAATTATGAAAGGGAACTCATTCCTTCACTTATTTACACCACTTTGAGCCATATAGATCGACCAACCCCTACTCATTACTCTTATCAACATCCTTATCCAAGTTTTAGAGGTTCTGTTCATTCCAAAAGACCAACTCTAAGTCCCTTAAAAAAATCTAAAGGAAGTATATTGAAGAAGAGGTAATCATCTTTATCGAGTCTTTCAAGTTTATTTATTATTATACTTCCTCTTAAATTGTTGTACCCATACTAATATAATAAATCCAATATAATTATATAATTATATTTTTTTTATTATTACAGTATAACCATACTCCATCCCTTTTCCATCCTATGAGAAACGAAGATATCGCTTGTGCGTACATACAGCTTACCATCACCACATAGCGATGTAATTTATTTGTTGTCACAATTTTACTTGGGTGGTTATAAAGATAGAACTAATTAGTATATATTATATTTATTACATAACTATGATTCTAGATCTATAATATCATATATACCTTCTTACCTTCTAATCTTTTGTCAAATGATAACATCGCTCGTGTGTATATGTGGACTACCTCTTCCATGAAGCGATGTGATATGTTTTTCATTTACATTTTACATGGATGGTATTAAGGATAGATTTAATGAATATATATGATATAATAAATATTATTTAAATATTAATTATTATTCACCTTTCTTTCCTTTCATCCGTTGAAAAGTGAAAATAGTGTTTATGCGTACGTACGACCTACCGTCTCCATGAATGGTGTAATTCATTTTTTTATCTCTATATTTTATGGATGACTATAAATATTTATAGATTAAATATATAACATATTTAAATCTTGAATAAAAAAATTTAGGTTATTTATCCATGATAAATATGCAAGTACTGATACTACTGAATCAAAACATATTTGAAAAACAAAGAAGTTAACACCAGGAATAATGATAATAATAAAAAAACATTATTAACAAACGGGTGATAAAATATTATAAATGGACCACATATTATATCATAGATATTAAAATTTTTATTTTTTATTAAAATAATTAATTTTAATTTATTATAAATTAGGTTATATCACCTACGTGAAAGGTAATAACTGACGTAAGGGGTTTTATCTCAATTTCCACTCTATTGAGACATATTTGGTATTATACACATGTTTATTTTTATGTTGTGTGTATACTCCCCATTTGAGTTATTTAACATTAATATATATGTTTATTTATGATCATTAAATTTCATTTCAATTTTAATATTTTAAATTGTTTCCATATTTTCTTCTAACTTTTCTTCTCTTTGGAACTTGAATCAAGCAAGGAAATATTTAAAAGAAAAAATGATATTATTTCTCTTTTGATCGGATATATTTTTCTTACATGTTCATATTTTATTTAAAATATTTTCCAAAAAAACTAAAATTATTCAATGATTTATTAAAAAAATTACCCATGTTTGACTTTTTTACAAAATGGTTTAAAAGGATTCATCTTATCAGTTTCTGAATGAGGTAATTTTCTTATGAAATTGTGAAAGTAATTTTTATTTTAAATTAGATGGAATGAAAGGAATTTCCTATAATTATGACCATTAAATGTTTTAAAGATCCCTTTATAATTTTACAAGTTTATTTTCAAAGAAATAAAATTCCATAATATTTTTTAAATTTTTAATTCTTAAAAGTGAATTTCAATGGGAAAATGGTATTTTCCTCAATAATGGTTTTAATGATATTTTTATGGTAATTTTATTAATCAATGAAAACAAACATTTATTTTACTTATTCACCATAGGGGATATGTTTTAACGATATCATCATTTGAAATATTGACTTACTTTTTATCATTGGATATTATATTTCTCTTAAATATCCATATTCTTTGTATCATGGATATGATTATTTCCTAAACAGTATACTATTTATACATATGGTGTTATAATTTGAATGTGTTTGGTTGACTAGGGAATTATTGATAAATTTATATTCTTTACTCAATACATATATTTTTTTATAATTCATATTTTTCATGAATTAAATAGATCATTTGATGTATGAAGAATGAATTAAACATGTTGTGATGGGTGGGACCAGGAATTATATATCCCATTAATGCATCAACATGTCTCATGATAAAAATCAGTAATCTGGAATTAAATGGGTTTTTGGTGTATTCCCACCCATGGTTTTAAGCTATCTTGGAAAAAGTCCTCAGTGGTATAAATACCATGATGTCTGAGATCATGGAGCCCAATATTAAGAATTTTTTTAATTTAGAATTCATTTATTATTATCCATGAGATTACTACATTGATATTATCTATGGATTCAATGTGTGCTCAATTTATTGATTAAATGGAATCTATTTCATGTTATTTACCTTTTCATATTGTTTATTCCTTATTAACTCATGATAACTTCCATTGTACGTAACCCTTATTGAGCATATAAGACCACCCTTTTATTTGTTTTCTTTTACCCAAGATATGAATAAGGGTATTATAAATGATATAAAGGATGAATGAATGTTTTTATAAAATTTATTTTATATTTATAATTTAATATGGGAATCGTGTATGTATCTCATTATTCAATACTACTAAACTATTCAGTTCTTTGGGATGCAATTACTTGTATCTAGTGCCAATGTAATAAATAAGGCATCATCTATTGGTTACTAGAGTTGGGGTTGTTACACTAGTTTCTTGAATCACAATATCACCTTGAATCATTTTGATATTTAATTCATTAAATAATATCTTTATCATTGTCATATTTTTATCTCTAAATGTCTCACACTTTTCTTACAACTTGTAATATGTTCATGTCATTTAATATGATATAGAGATATCATATCTTATGATTCATGTCTTAAAAACTGGAAAAATTTACATATCCTTCTACTAACATTTATGTATTATTCATTTAAACTTTAAATAATAAATTATTACTTATACATATCACAGTGAGGATCTGGGACTTCTTCAAATTTCCAATGATAAAATATTACATAATAAATAATTACTATTACATATCCAAATAAAGTTTTCAACTTTGCCTCATTTTAGTGTAAGCTTTATCAAATACATTGTTAGCCTTTATGTGTTGATTCAGTGACCATTACATATCGTAGTGTAGATTCAAAATTTGAAAAAAAAATATTCAACTCAAAGGTACTATTACATATGGTTATATCAATCAATATGATATGGAGATATCATATCCTATAATTGGAATTTTATCAGCTAGTGACCCTTACGTATCTAGAGTAAACTCATAGTTATCTTTACATATCACTGTGTGAGATGTGACTAAAAAAATTCTAATTCAGATCAAGGGTACTGTTATATATTTAGATTAAAATCAAAGTTATTTTTATATATCATGTCACGGTTTTGGTATTTTATAATTTCTCCAAAACCTATAATTTCTAGAACATATCTCCAAGGTTCTCAACTCAGCATCAAATTTTCCCAAGGCTTGTCCAACTATAATACTTTAATTACATCAAAGTTACTTTTTGTGTTTGAGGACCAAGTTTTTATACTTTGATTACATGTATATTTTGGGATTTGAATATTAATATCATATCATTACATATTTTTTACTGTCTTGTAAGACTTTATGTAATAATATTCTAGGGTATCTATCGCTTGGATAAGGTCATAGTATTTCATCGCTATAATTTGAACCAAAAAGTGCTATAATGATATTCTTAAATATAGTTCTAAAATAGGATAATATTATATGATGGTAAACATATAGCTTAGCTATCAGGTCCAAGTACTCATAATTATATGAGGCTTCTTCTCATGAAGTTCCTACTTAGAAATCTCTAAGATGGGAGATAATGAGAACAGCCCTGCTAGTAAGAATTCTTCATGTTTTTGTGTCATTGAATATTCCCCTCTATGAGAATATTCAATGGTCCTTAGACTTTAAGATTATAATTAATGAATTTCATGAATCATGAACTTGAATTTGATGATGAAAATTGTGATGCCAAATGTTCACGGTGAGGTAGGGTACATTGGGTGAATCATTATTGACATTTCATTAATGGATAATTTGGGGAAGGATTTATCCCTTCCATATTTATAGAAGTTGATACATCATCCCTTTGACTGGAATAGAGCTATCACCCTAAATTCCATGGACATGTTTTATTGAAGTGTTTAATTTAGATAGTCAAAGAAATCTGTATCGAGCATATAGGTTGGTGAAATATATGTGAAACCTACTTGATGTGATGTTGTGAAAAATGGACTATATTACATAGTGATCATTCTTATATGGTTTTCATCATTGCGATGTTAACTTATTTCTCTTGGGGTCCTTGACCCGTTGCTATATACTAATATTGGACTTTAGGTGATCCCACCTTATTCCAAAAATAAATAATCCTATAGGTTCATACACTAAATGTTTCCATTGATCTTGATTAATTTCTATTTGAATTTAATTAAAGGAATAAATATTATTCTCAAGACTAATGAATTATTTTATTCACATTTTATCAATCACTAATATTTATTAATGAATTAAATATTTAAATTAAATATTTATTCATGTATTCAATAAATGTTGAGGAGGATAAACAGTCCAAAACCGTATCTATTGATAAATATTTATTTATAATTTAGAAAATATAATTTATCATTGTGCAGGTTGGTACATGCCATAAAATAATATTATTATTAGTATTATTCTTTGGAATGGGGTTTATTAAATAAAATAATATAATTTAATATTTGGCATGAATTTAAATAATTATTTTTAACCTAAACCCTAGCTCTCTAAATAGACAGTTGTGTATATTTAAAAAATTATTGAAAATTAAGAATTGAGAATCATTGCACAAAATGGACTTTTACCTCTAAAACTTTCCTCTGACCTTCCTCTCAAGAATGGGAAGAACACCTTCAGTCTTGGAGGATCTTGGAGCAATCAAGAAAAATAATGCAAGACAATTGATTCATAGTTCTAGAACCTAAAAAGAAATTGTCGTTGCTCAAAGATCAAAGGATCACATATGGATCATCACTAGAGGGATTCTACACTTGAATCCTTACAACACAAAGAAGGTAATATGAAAGGGTTTTTGAAAGATCAAAATCATCAATGGAAAAATATCCTAAGCCCATGTATATCATTTTTTCTAATCTTAAATAAATTATTTATGAATTTAACATGAAATATCCTCACTTAGGGTTTTGGTAAACTCTGTATTAAAAGAAATTTTAATATTATGCCTACCACAGGTGCTTCTACTATAAGCAGAACCTACAAGTGGTATCATAGCAGACATGTTTTAAGTTTATAATTATTTATTTTATTTTTGACCTTTATACGCAATCATGGTTGAATATTTCATTTCATATTATTCATTATTTAATATGATTTAAATTAACATTCTTTGAAATGTTAATCATATTTGATCTGTATTTAAATTTATTAAAGTTCTAATAATATATGAAGAACGATCGAAGATGCCATTGGGAAGTGTGATATTTTTGGTTGGTCATACTGGGTTACCCAGCATATAGCCACAGTACACACTGTATACCCAAGTACACTGTATATGGATGTGTCATGGGATACATGTCATTCCAAATAGTAACTACACATGGTGCATTTATTTCACACCGTGTGTAGATCAGGCTAGTCTGGCACACTGGTTGTCAGATTACATGGCATATAGTTGTTGTACACATTGTGTAGTCTTCCAAGTTAGTGATGAAATTCATGTTTTCATTATGTATAGTCACCCATGTGAGACTGATAACCTGGATAATTAATGATATAAATCATGCTTATATGGTGTAAATTGTGTTTGGTTCATCATTTCTTGTATTAGAAATATATTTCGAGACCATTCTGTGAGTTATGTGGGAACATGACATGAGAAATACATGGCGTGTAATCGGTATGTACACATCTTGTAGTCACAACTGAATAACACACTGAGTTATTTGATTGGTTGTGCATACACATGGAAAGAGTGATATATAGTGTGTATCTAGACTGTACACACCATATAGTCTAACCAAGGTACACGACTGAAGCCCCAGGGGTGTAACCTCAATACACGACAATTGAGTTACATGATTTCTAGCTTGTAAGTTCACACTGTGTAGTCTCCCAGTTAAAGAAAAAATTAAATTACATTAAATTGAAAATTATAGCATTAAAATATTATTTTATTGATTAGTACCTACTTTATCAAAAAAATTAATAATGGTTTTAAATAATTTTAAATTCCTAATTAATTTATTATAATAAATATGAGATTATTGGTTCTTCTATTTATTTTCCATGAATTTTATTATGATTGGTATCTCTATATGAATTCGGATAGTCGTTTAAGATGAAATGGAATTAATTAATTAATTAATTAATAAAATTTTGTTTATCTTAATAATAAATAATGAATATAAATTATTTTTAACTAATTTACTTTTGTATATATATTGCATGTATGACTTTTTATGAGATTTATCAAGACCTATGTATGTTCTGGATGTTTTAGTTTAATTTATTACATGGGTTTGGAATTATTTTATATTAAATTAAATATGATAGCCTACATGTCACTGATCCCTCCATTATTATGTAGGACCTACATGTCCATGGATATTTATGTAATCCCTATTAACCAATCCTTTGGTTCCCCTCACCATCACGTGAGTTATAAATACATGAAACAAATAGAGTACCTAATGAGAGTGGAGGTGGTTACAGATGGAACTATAATTATGTCAACTCAAGTGATACATAAGTGGATAGGTGGAATGTTGTAACTCATTCCAAGACTGACATAAGTAGTTATTTCCATAGGTAGATGGTTGATTTATTGTCTAATTAATAAATTAACCATTAGATAATCTCACAAGCAGATCATTTATAATTTATTTTTTTCTATCTTATGCATTATTTATTTTATGGATGTAATACCGATATCACATAAATAATTGAATTAATGTGAAAATATTGAATTTAAATAAATGTAAAATGCTTAAATTTTTTATTCAACATGGTTAATTAATTAAATAAAATCCAATTAATATTAAAAAGTTATTTAAAGGATAAAAAAAGATAAAATTTATTCATAATAAATTAAAATCAATAAAATATATATTAATTCAGACTTGGCCTTCCACTACTTGATTAAGAATGAAATCCTTAGAACTAAGTGTTTGGATAACCCTCATTAGGACACTTAATTTTTATGTGGAGTTCTTATGAAGGTTATGGGATGAATTAACTATCTTACATCAAGATAATTATCCCTTTCTAGACTTGATGTAACTTAGAGGCAATTGTTGAGGAAATCCAAGTCAAGATTTCAGGATTGGGGAGTCCACTCAATAGATCAAAGAGTAGCAAGACCAAAATTGGAAAATACCTTCCTACCTAAATACCATCAAGTAGCTTAACCAATCCTTATTTAGGTTATACAAAGGTAAATATAGATTCTTTCTAATAGAATTTTCTATCAGATAGAAATGTTGAGTTCAATGGTGAGGGCTATTGTGACTTGATAAAATATTGAGATATTTAATAAAATTATTTATTATTATTTCTCACGTAATTTTTAATCAATAAAAGTACTAATAATATTATTTTAATAATTTTAGAAAATATATATTTCACCATCCAGACTATACCTATTATATATATTGGAGAAAGACTATATTCTCACCGAAAATAACTTCTAGGAGTGGTTCATATGCCTTTAGGTTGTGTTTCACCATGAACAGAAATCTTACATTCTAGAATCCTTAATTTCTGATCTTCCTTCCAAGGAGGAAAGTGATGAATATTTCCATTTCTATGAAAAACATGTGAATGGCGTGGTTGATGTTCAATTTTTGATATTGTCATCTATGACTAGTGAATTCATGAAGTCTCAAGAAAACATAGATGCTTATAGCATACACAAGAATATTTATGGTCTATACTATGAGGGATCTAAATAAGAATGGTTTGAGATCTCAAAAGCTATTTTCAAATAAATATTGAAGAGGGTTCCCTATCTTGGCCTCATGTAGTCAATCTCATTGGATACATTGAGCTTCTAGAATTTATAGGGATTAAAGTCTCTAAAGAATTGGGCACTGATCTCAATATTACATCACTCCCTTATAGATTCTCAAGATTTGTTGTAAATTTTAATATGAACAACACAGATAAGTCTCTCCAATATATCCTTACTCTTCTCCACCGAGTAGATAAGGAGACGAAGTGTGAAAATCCTTCCATCTTTATAGTGAAAAAACAGGGAAATATAAGAGATATAAGCCTAAATATTCTTCACGCCCTTCCAAGAAGAGGAATATAAAGGGGAAAGAAAGTGAATATGATGATGTTTTTTTATCATGTGGAATGAAGGGATAATGGAAGAAAAACTGCACCCAACCAAAGAAGCAAGGGGAAGATTCAAGTGCATTTTTTTATCTGGTGAAATTTATTTGTTTCTACAAAATAGGTATTAGATACAACTTGTGGTTCTCAATTATATATTCAAATATAGGAACCAAGTATACTCAAAAGGATTGACTGGGGGGAGGTAAATCTATGAGCATCCAATATAGATAAACTTATCATTGTATATATTAGGGACTACCACCTCACGTTTTCATCTGAAATGATCTTGGTTTTGAAAGATTGTTATTTTTTTCCATATTTTACCAAAAATATTATTTTTTGTATCTAGACATGATATGGAAGGATTTATTTTAAATTTTGGGAATAAATGTTTCTTATTTTATAAAGATAACATTTTTGTGGTAAGGAAATTTCAAATAACTTCATTTATGTGTTGGATTACATGAACCAAGTAATGGCAATCGATAATTAAACTATTTCACATGACTCATATCACACCCAACTTTAGCAACACTATCTATGTCATGTAAATGAAAAATGTTTAACTAAACTACATAAATACAGATATTTAGATTCTTCTTAACTAATACCACTTGGTTTATGTCATGCATGTTTAAAAGGCAAAATGACCAAAGCCCTATTTAGTGGAAAAGGTGAAAAGGCCAAAGAGATTGTTGAATTAGTTCATACCAATGGGTGTATACCATTTATTATTGAATTAAGAGGTTTGTACTCATACTTCATAACTTTTACTAATGATTTTAGTAGATATGGATATGTATAATAAATGAGGTATAATTTTGGATTCTTTTGATAAATTTAAAGAATACAATAATAAAGTTTAGAACTATCTTGTTAATAAGATCAAGAAACTCCACTCAGACCATAGTGTATAATATATTAATCAAAACTTTATTGATTATTTATGAGAATTTGGGATTCTATATCAACACACTCCTCCATATACAACTCATTGTAATGGTGTAAGTGAAATGTGGAACTAATATTTTTTGTACTTGGTGAGATCAATGATGAGTCATTGAGTCTTATATTATCCTTTTGGGGATACGCGTTACAAACAGTAGTAAAAATACTAAAACAAGTACCAACTAAAGCGATTGATGATATACCATACCAATTTATAATAGAAAGAAACTTTTATTTTCATACATACATATGTGGGGTTGCAGTGAATTTTTTAACTCCCCTTCAAGTAACAAACCTATACCTCGAGGCACAAAGTGTACCTTTATAGGATACCCCAAATAAATAAGGGGTTATTACCTATATAAACCCTCATTAAAAATGTAATGTAGAAATACACAACATATTCCTTGAGAGGGGTCACATTCCTAAAATAGATATTTTTATTGAGATATAATTTGATAAATTTAGGGCTCAAGTTATACAAGAGTTGGTAGAGGAATGGATTCCACAAATCCCCATGGAAGAAGAAGTTATTCTGGAGACACAAGTACTACATAGGAGTACAAGCTATATTAGAGAACCATAATGATATGGTTTTCTAGTCACTGAGGATACTGGATCATTATTAGTTGATAATAATGATTCTCTAACCTAAAAGTAATCAGTAAGTGTCATAGATTTTTCCAAGTAGAAAGAATCCATGAATTCTGAAATGGATTTCATGTACCCAAACCAAGTTTGGATATTGGTATATCCTCCAATAGATGTAAATATCATTATTTATAAATGGGTGTTCAAGAAGAAACTATACATTTATGGGAAATTCAACACCTATAAATCACATAAGGTTACAAAATATTAACTACGATGAAACCTTTTCACCGGTCGCTATGTTGAAATATATATGAATTATACTTTCAATGGTGGCCTTCCATAATTATGAGGTTTGGAAAATGGATGTAAAAATATCCTTTCTTAATAGTAACCTTTATGAATATGTTTATATGGAACAACCTAAAGGGTGCGTGACTTAAAAGGATTCCAACAAGGTAGGGAAGTTACAAATATCATTTTATGGATTAAAATAATCATTCGGGTCATGGAACATTTTTTTATGAATCTATAACAGAATTTGTTTCATAAATAATAAATGTGATACATGTTTCTATAAGAAATTTAGTGGGAGTGTAGTTGTTTTATTAATAGTATACATCAATTATATATTAATTATTATAAATAAAACACCAGTCTTATAGTCTGTTAAATACTAGTTGAATAAATGATTCTCCATGAAGGACATAGTCAAGGCAGCATATATTCTTGGGATCAAGGTCTTACATGATAGATCCAAGAGGATTCTTGGGCTAAGTCAAGGTACATATATTGACATGATATTAAATATATTTAGTATGGAACAATCCAGGAGGTCATTGTTTCCACTATCACATAGAATTCATCTTTCTAAGAAAATATATCCTAAAACACATGAGGAAATAAAGAAAATAGCAAGGATTCCATATAAATCAGTTATTGGTCCTACCATGTATGATATTCTATGGACTAGGTTAGATTCCACTTATGCATTATGTGTGTTAGGAATATGTTAAGCTGACCTGGGTGACCCCCATTGGATGGCAGTCAAAACTATCCTTAAGTATCTAATGTGTACTAATGATATGTTCCTAGTCTATAGTGGAGATGGGGAACTAGTCATTAGAGTGTAATAAAATTATAGTTTCCAAATATACCAATATGATATTAAATTAAAAATAGGATACATATTCACTTTGAATGGAGGTGTTGTGAGCAAGAAGATCTCAAAGTAGGTTATGGTCGTAGATTCTATAGAAGATTATGAGTATATTACGGATTCTGAGGAATCTAAAGAAGAAGTCCGGATATAAAATTTCATTCATGTTCTTGATGTGGTACCT
The DNA here is from genome assembly GCA_963277665.1 of Viscum album. Taxonomy (NCBI): domain Eukaryota; kingdom Viridiplantae; phylum Streptophyta; class Magnoliopsida; order Santalales; family Viscaceae; genus Viscum; species Viscum album. The sequence continues at coordinate 384,985,542 of OY728164.1, forward strand.
ATAAATAAAGATCCCATCACACTTTATTGTTATAATATTGTAATAGTGTCTCTCATAAAGGATCCAAGGTCACACCATTGGACAAAGAACATGCTTCTAAAGTATCATCTCTTGAGGTATTTTTCTCAGATACGTGAAGTTATAGTGGGAATTATTTCCATGAAATGAAATGTGGTAGTCCCCTTTAATAAATCCTTTACTCAGAAAAAACATGATTATCATGTGAGGTTAAGTAAAATAAAAGTCGTGGGCAGTTGGCTCTAGTCCAAGTGGGGGTTTGTTAGAGTTGGTGTCCTAAGACCAATGCTATGTACTTTTATTGCATGTATATTATATGATTTGAATATTAATAACATCTTATTTTATGTTTTTATTTTTTATTCATGACTTTAATATAAAAATGTCCATGTTTATTTGTCTTATTGATAAGGTCATAGTAGTTTCATGTTATGATCAGACCCTTGAAGTGCTCTGATGATATTCTTAAATAAAGTTCTATGGTTGAATAACATTATATGATGGGACATATATAACTTGATGATTAACTATGAGTAATTGTAAGAATATGAGGCTTCTTCTCATGAATTTCCAACTTAATAATCTCTAAAATGGGAGACTATGTGAACAGACACACTAGAAGGAATTTTGCTTGTTTTATTATCATCGGATATTCCTATCTATGAGCATGTTTAATGGTCCTTAGAATTTAATATTAACATTAATTCATGTCATGACTCATGCACTTATATTTTATGATGAAAACCAAGATTCTATATATTTGAAGTGAGGTAGGGTAGGTTGGGTACGTCGTGATTGACATGTCCTTAATGGATAAGTCGAGGAAGGATTTGTCTCTTCCATATTTATGGAAGTTGATATCTCAACCCTTTGATTAGAATAGAACCATTATCCTAAATTAAAAGTTCATGGTAGTAAAAGAAAGATGTATTGAGCATATAGGTTGGTGATACAAATGTTCAACCTACTTGATTAGATATTACGACAAAGGGATTTATTACATAGTGATCATTCGTATGTGGTTTTCGTCATTGCGACATTAAGTTCTTTCTCTTGGATTCCTTGACCCATTTCTAGATAGTAATATTGGACTTTAGGAAATCCAACTTAATTTCAATGAGAAATAATACTAGAGGATCACACACTATGTGTTTCTGTTGATCTCGATTAAATTGTATTTGAATTTACTTAATATAATAAATATTATTCTCAAGGTTGAGGAACAATTTAATTCATGTTTTATCAATCGCAAATATTTATTTATGAATTAAATATTTAAATTTAATATTTATTCGAGTATTCAATAAATGATGTGGATGATAAATAGACCAATATTTCATTCATTGATAAATATTTATTTACAATCCAATAAATATTATTTATCATTTCATAGGTTGGCAGACTCCATAAAATAATAATATTATTATTATTATGTGTTATGGGGTTTAGTAAAGATTATAATATTAATTAACTTCCAGAATACAATTAAATAACTATTTTTATCCTAAACCATAGCTCTATAAACAGTCGGTTATGTATATTGAGTGAATTATCAAAAATTTATAATTGAGAGACCTTGCACATAATGAACTTTTCCCTCACGAATCTCCCACCTCTCTTCCTCTAAAGAACAATAAGAACACTTTCAAGACTGAAAGATCTTGGATTGATCAATACATATAATTTAAGAAAATTGATTCATTACATTAGCACTAATAAATCAATTTGTATTTCTAGGAGATCAAAGTAGCATGTGTGGATCACCGCTATAGGGATTCTACACTTGAATCCTTAAAAAACAACAAAGGTAATCTGAAAGGGTTTTTCAAATATCCACATCAACAATGAAGAAAGTTCCTAAGTCCATGTATATAATTTCTTTCAATATTAAATAAATTAATTATGAATTTAACATGAAATATCCTCTATTTGGGTTTCAATAAACTCTATATTAAAAGAAATTTTAATATTACCCCCACCACAGGCGCTTTTACTGCGCTTGAAACCTATACATATCATATCCTACAATTATAATTTTCTCAACTGGTGAACCTTATGTATCTAGAGTAAACTCATAGTTATATTTACATATGACAATATAAACTATGACTACCAAATTATTTTACTTAATATTATGGGTACTATTATATATTTCGAGTAACATTAGAGTTACTTTTATGTATCATGAGGGGGTTTTGGAATTTTTTAATTTCTCCAAAACATATAACTTTTAGAACATATTTAAAATGTTTTCAAATAAATATCAAATATTCTAAGGGATTAAATAACCACTCAAAAACATCTCAAAACAATTTAAACGACTTTATAATTTTATCAAACCCCTTCAAATTAATTCATAAAGCATATTGCATCATATAAATATTATTTTTGAGAATTTCCATGAACCTTTTCCACTCATCATCCAAGAGATAATATATATTTAATATAGAATATTTTCAATAGACAACTTCTCAACTTCATAAGGAGTATAATATATATAGTTATTTCTTTTTACATCATCACTTATCATTAACACTCATTATGATTGTAAGTATAATCATCATATGTATAGGCTACTTCTGTGACACCAAGCAGCATTACTCCTTTCTCATTGATAAGGGAAGCATATTCTTTATCCTCATTTCCATAATATGAATAGATATGCATTAACATATATAATAGAAGGATTATTTTATATAAGTGATCCATAGGAACTCCAATCTATATCACAATCCTTTTATCATATGAGTAATAATAGTGACTCTCTTCCAAGTTCCAAGGTGTTTATTCAATTTTCATACAACTTAACATATAATGAAACCTTTATTGGGAACTTCATTACATATTCTCATTAATATTATTAGGTGTTTCTATATCCTACCAATATTCTTATCTCAGAACATATTGACATCATGATCTTTCACATCATCCTTATTGAAAAAAAAATTCAACACAGTGCTAAGTGGGTTTAACAATCCCCTCTTTTCAATTTGTTGCCAATGTGTCTTTTTTATACCCCCCCCCCCCCACACACACATTTATTGATAATAATAAAAATCTTGTGATAGTATGGTATCATTTCACTTAAATCAATTTTCCATCAATTACTTCACTCTAAGTTTATGTGATGGATGCCCAATATAAAAAACAAGAGGGACTAATTTAGAGAAAAAAGTTGTCCATAATCAAATTAGAATATGATATCGACTCAAAAAAACTTTTCTTGGGAGTTGTTAAAATATTTTCAGGTTGATAAAAATTTATTGAATATATTATCATGTGATTGCAACCCAAATTCATGCACACATCTGAAAAATATATTAAAAAAACAAAACAAAACTCGAATGTTTAGTTTCAGAATTTAACCCTTGAATTTATCAATCCTTTTTATTTATATGTCATTGAACAAACTAATTTATCCCCCATTAACATAATATTTTATTATATAAAAACAAGAATGTGAAAATATGGATATATACCATTTCAATGACAAATTTTTCAAGACCCTTCCATAATTATAGATTTTTATGAAATATTACCTTCTATCTTCTTCTCAAGCACTCCCCCTTAAAGGATATAACCCAAATTCACTTCATCATGGTTGATATCTTTATCAAATATAATATTTGAGATATAAAATTTTTATATCACTCCCAATATGGTGAATTATAACAATTCTATCATAGTTACTCTAGATTTCTAAATTTTTCAATTCACCCCCTTAACCATGCATCACCTTTAATTACCTACTAAGAAATAAAAAACACACTATATATGGGAATAAGGTGGAAATAATTTGATCCTTAATGATATAAACAAGGTTGGTAGTTTCTTCTCAACCAAGTTCCTCTTTTCTTTCAAGATTCCTATTTTGGAGAAATCTTTTTTCCCACTTTTATGAATTTCTTGACAAGAATCTTCATATCCAACATGGTCATATTTTCTTAATTGTATCATTGTATGGGATCTCTTTATTAACATGATCCATCAAATAACATGCATATCTTGGTTTCTTTCTCAACGTCTTTATAATATCTACTCGATATAGTAGCATTATCAAATAATCTTTTGAGTTGTTTCTAGCCTCCTTGTACCTCCCATGCATTATCTCATGATCTCCCAGGTTATCATTTTTATAAATCCTCTCATGAAATTCAACTTATTCATATGGATTTTCTTGTATTACTTTATCACTTTCAATTTATTTTTATTTATCCATATTATTTTTGAAATATTTCATAAATAGACTCTATTTATGTCTATCTTTTTATTAATGTATCTTACCATATATCCTCCTAAAATATTTCCCAAATTCCTTTTCCTAAGTTGGAAAAGTATTCTTTACCTTTTATGAACCTTCTTATCCCCATCTGTCTAAAAAAATCCTAGAAATATTGTTATACATTATTTAGCATAGTGAACTTATTGTTCACATCTTCCATATATTTCTTCTATATAGAAAAATCTATTTTGAGTATAAAGAGTTGATTAACTTCTACTCATAGCTTTCTTATTTTTAGAATTATTTCTCATCTTCCTTGAATAATTACCCCTAAATTATTTCTTTCTATGATTTTATTGAAATAACATAGTATACCATCAAACATAATATTGTTTCCCGAATACTCTATAGAACTAAAAATTTCTATAAAAACTTGGTCTTCCATAATATTTATGGGTCTATCTATGAAAATATTATTACTATATAGGTGCATCCCAACATTTACTTTTCCTATGTCTTGAGGATCTATATTTTCTCAAGTCATCCCCAACTCCCCTTGATATTGGAGTGAATTTTTCATGACTTTTCTTTTCTCATACATATCTACTTTTGGTTTTATGTACTATTTTGTTAAGTGAAACAAAATTGGTAACATTGGTATAAACAGGGAAATCTTGTACCTTTTTCTTTGGTATGGTTTTCATAATAGGTTGAGTTGATTCAGACTAAACATCCATAGATTTGTTAAAATATTATTTTATCATCTTTCAGGTATTTTCACCCGTAATAAATATAAATTATTTATTGATTAACCTTTATTTATTTATATAAAACTTTACATTAATATCTTTCAAACTTTTATCTTATTCTTCAATTCTCACCTTGAGATTCTTAATTTTTTCAATGTGGTCATTCTATTTCTTAAGTAATTTTTTCTTTATCTTATATTTATATATCAAGAAGTTTGATACTTTTCTTGAAATTGGTTTTTAACTAAATACATGATACAAGATTGTCTTTAAATATATGTTCAGTGTATTTCTCTTCATCCTACTCATTTTTAATTAACCGCATCATTACGAGTTGAGAAAATCAAGGGATATTTGAATTTTTATTACATGGTGATTTTAAGGAGAAATATGGTAATTTCCCCAAGTATATTATCTTGGAATAAATTTATAACTACTTTTTTTATCTTATAATAGGTTTTTTACCCTTTACCTAGAGTTTTTTGGAATTCTAAAGTGGTCATATTTTTGCAAAATATTTAATATTTAATTAATAAAATATTAATTAATTTCATGTGTTTAATAGACGGTATATCTTGATCATATTCTCATATTAAAATTATAACTTCAAGGTTGAGTACAGAATAAATGGGGTTTACCTAGGAAAGGTATAAACTCACTCTGGGATCCAGGACTCGGGTCAGGCCTTTTAACGAGCTTTTCTTCTTTTTTATCTTTTCATTTTATTTTTATCTTTCTTTTTCATTTTACTTTTTATTTATTCCTCACCCTTGGGTATTGTTGCGTATGTGAGAGGTTATCCTCCATTTTTCAAATGACCATATAATAGGGATAATATGGAGATGGATAGGGTTTCATCATTGTCTTTATTTGAGGAGCTAGATCAGGATATGGTGGTTGTGTGGCGTGGATCCGGGTTTAAAGCTTCGGTAATTTACACCCCTGAAGTAGGTCCTATTTTTTCATCCATTTTACCATTTTAATTCAGGGATTTAAAGTTTTAATTCCTTTTATGATATTTTTAGAGTTCTATAAGGACCTTCGTGGAGTGTTTTTAGAATAATTAGGGGATTTTAGGTGATCGTAATGGATTTTATGTTCAAGAAGACCCAACCACACTACATGTAGTTCAAGAACACACATCATGTGTTATTATTTTTGGTCAAAGGGTAGGATAAGGTAACCACATAGTGTGTATGTTTAGTACACAAATTTTAGGGAGACTCAGGGTGTGTATGGGATACATGGACAAGCACCTTGTGTTGGGGAACATGGTTATATAGGGTTCATATTCAAAACTTGTGTGCAGTTCATGGATAGATTCCATGTGGGTTATTTGACTAGAGCCTTTGTAGGTTACATGAATATGTGAACCATGTAAATCACACATCATATAGGGATAGTGGACAATGTGTACTTGTGAAATACACATCGGGTTGGGAAGTGGTACACGCCCAAGTAAGATTATTGGGTGTACACAATATGTACATTAGGTACACACCATTTACTCCCCCTTTAGATGTTTTTTTCTTGTATTCTCACCCCTAATATGGAATTAGACTCATGAGTAATCCATTTTGAGTGTTTTTTTTTCATATTAGGAGGTGGTACTAAATTTGGGGTAATCATAGGCCATTAATGAGATAGTTTGGGTTGGTTCATGTTTTTGTAGGAGAATTCCTTTAAGGATTTGATTTATAATCCTTATGAGGGAAGTGAGTTATTTTTTGAGGATAGATGAGGGTCATTATCTTATTGTTCACCTTGTATTTAGGATTCCAAATTGTTTAGTTTGATTTTCTTTCAAATAGTTCCCATGAGGTGGGATCAAGTTGTTTCTTGGATGGGTTTTGTTAGTCAGTTGCTTAAGGTATGGAGCCTTTGGGATGGGGAGACACTAGGGTTGTTGAGTATGGTTGGGTTTCACTTACTAGAGGTTTATATGGAATTGAGGGACCCTTTGAGGATAACCTTATGGGTAGGTTGTTTCTTGAGGTCAGGTTTCATTCTGGAGAAGCCGGATGATATTTTTTACAATGGGATTGGCCTGAGGTTTTTCATACACAAGAGGATCCCCTTTTGGGTGTCATATCCTTATTGAGGATTAGGGGGGCCTTGTGAGTGCCTTGTATATTTTTGGCCCTGAGTGGGTTGGTGCTGGTTTCTGATGAGGTGTTCAGACATTGGTTGGACCGTTTCTTGTGGCTGGTGGGTTGCTTGTTTTAGTTTTTTCTTACTTAGGTTTATGATTTGAGAGGAGACGTTTGGGATATCATTAGATTGGGTGCTGGACATGAGTTTTATTGGATGATCTCATATATTTTTTTAATGGTGTTAGGTAGTTCTAGGGATATAATAGAAGATCTAGATGAGTTCACCCCCCCCCCCCCAGTTTAGTATTTTGATCTAGCTTTGGTTTGGGACTTGTCGAATGTAATTATACTCCCATGACTTATTATAGATGTGGACATGAACATGGACTAAGTTTATTGATAGTCAGAAAGTGTTACACTAACAGTTCATATTATCCCAACTATTTCTTGATACTTTGATAGGTTCTTTAGTAGTGTTAACCTAAAGGATCTTATCAATAGTTCAGATCATGTTATTGGATTCCTAGAGCCTAGTAGTGGTTTTTTTGTGGTCTTAGATACCTATAGTGAGATCCTAGGGTTTGGTATTTGTGCCAAGAAACATTTTTGAAGATCCATTGGGGTCTAAAAGGCATGCCTAGTGATTTGTGTCTTGATGATCCACGTCCGTTGAGGCTCATGAGTCTAGTCTAAGTGGGTTTGTTCAATCTTGTGTGTCTTTGGAACCCAAGGTTTGATGGGGCCTTTGTTTTTTCATTTATTTATTATAGTTATTTATTTTATTATCATTATTTATTATTTGACTATAATTGGAACATCACTTTCCAAGAACATATTATAATAGCAGATAAATGGTACCACCATTAGGGGTGGAATACTGAGAATTATTTCTTCACCCCAATAAGGGAATCTTTATGCTCACAAAGACCTTATTTTTTCTTTCAGTTTGATAATAGGATGCATGATGGACTATGATGGGGACCATTGTTACTTGATCAGGTTGAGGCCTAGTGTTACATGATACTCCTATAGTGGTGGATGTATTATAAATCATGGTTAAATGGACTTCATGTTAGAAGGTTTGTGGACACTGTGGGACTAGTCGGTGGGAGGTTGAAGAGGAATTATGTGCATCAATGCTTAAGGTGAAATATTGGTTTCTAGTTGTCCATTGAGGCTTATTGAGGGAGATATAGGTATTATAGTGGGGAGTTTGTAACAAAATACATCTTTACTAATTGATAAAATCAAGGGGGATTTAAAAAAATCTCTGATGGTTTTTAGGAGAAATATGGTAATTGCGCATAGAAGATAACAGTAGTGAATAAATGATTTTTCACGTCAGTTTTTTTTCTTTTTCATGTATGTTATTAGGAGATGTTATTAGTGAAAAATTTTTAAATAACTTTATAATGTTGGTTAATTAAAACCAACATTGTAAATTAATCTATTTTAGGGTTTTTCGCGTCGGTTATTGGATAACTGATGTGAAAAATGAATTTTTTAAAAAAATAAAAAATAATAAAGAAATCTAAAAAAAAATAAAGAAATCATTTAACTTTTATTTTCTATAAAAAAATGAAATATTAAGGAAAACTTTAAAAATAAATCTAACCTTTTGGAACTTCATAACTTCCCCATTTGAAATTATTTATCATATAAATATTAAAAAATGATATCCACATTATTTTACACCTTCTTGGTTATAAAAATGTTGTTTCAAATATATTTTAATTGAAAATAACATTTTTAAGTAATATATTAAAATTTTAGTAATTTTAAATGAAAATTCACCTTAGCTTGTACAAATTTGATCTTGGCACTCTTCTTTCTTAGCAGCTCTCTAATGAAATTCCATGCCCTATTTGAAAATAATATGAATAAAATAAATTTTATTCATTATAATATAAAAAAGTATTAAAATGATCAAACTTACATGTTTAATATATTCTTAAAATTTTCTCTCACTTCACCATGGATAGAGCATAGCTAGTACAATGTTCTCTCTCATGGACAAAAAACACTAAACATCCAATGGACATTGATATATAAGAAAATTTAATGTGAATTGTTAGTATATTAATAAATATATAACACATTGTAAGAAATTATGTTTCATACTCTTGAAGATATAAAAACATCTATCACTGAATAAAGACACTATTCTGAAATCATTCAGTAATATAAATTGTTCTTTCTATATTAGTCATTGTTAAATCTATGGGAGAAATAAACTTCAGATCCATAAATCTATATACATCTATCTTGTCATGATATATGCAAATTTTACATAGATACATAATATAAAACAAACATAATTATAAATTTTCAATAAATTAGAGGAATGGAAAAAATACTGACTTACATGGAAAATTTTTGCATCGTGTTGATTCCCAACAGATCTCCAGCTACAAGCTCAATGATATCATTTCTCAAAATCCCTACAATCATTTCACAATGACAAATACAAGCATCAATTGGAATCTCATATACATCCAATAACTGTCATGAACCAGCCCAGGTACCTTGGTAGCCCGACAACCGATCTGACACTGACATAGCCCAAAGGGAATTCCAGATCTCTACAGATTGGAGACTAGCACCTGGCATCATATAAAATGAAAGTGAGAATAATTTTTCCACAAACATTGTGGAAGAAATATAAATAATACAGTATGCATACAACAATAACTCCATAGGTAAAAGTGTACCATAAATAAAATAGGTATAAACAACCCAATGTACTATATCAAAGTACCAAAAAACAGAATGGATAACCCAAGTGTTAATAGACACAACTCTCCAAGTCCGTGGATCAATAGCTAGAACCTCCTCTAAGTGGTGCTTTACCCCTACTCGAACCTGAAAGGATAAAAATCTACAAATACCTGAAGGCACATATAGGGTGTGAGATAATATCATATTAGGGTCTCACCAAGGATTCTATAATAAGATAACAACATTTAATTAACCAAATAAAGAACTTTTAATTTTAAATAAACAGGTTTGGAATTTCAAAAGAATATTTAAACAAATCATTCTTTAAATTTAAAATGATCAAAATGATTTAAAAAATATCTGAATAAAAATTCCATATAATATGGTTTATATAAATTTATAAGTCATGTAAAATATTTTACAAACATTGGCATAGACTTATATCTCAAATATAAACAAGTGAGCAACATGGTCATCTGCCAAAAGGTATGATAGTTTCAGGTTATGGGATCCTCACACACTCATGTGATAACAACCGAAATGTGTACACACATCCCTTGACACTAGAAATAGAGGAATCATCAGCATCCTAATGAGGAATATGATGTTCTAAATAATGGTCATGTTAGAGTTGTAAAGCACCAATCTGGTGTTAGGGCATTCACATCCTAGCATGTTTGTCCCAAATAACTCACTAATTACCTAGGTTTCAATGTGATTTAGTAAAAATTAATGATGGAAAATTTATTTTAATCAACCTTAAAATAAAATTAAATCTCCATCTCCCATTTCAAAAATTCTAATTTTCCATTTAAAAACCAAAACGGGGTTTTAATCAAAACATGCCTTTTTCAAGATAAAACCCAATGGTTTTTATCAACCATTTTAAACCATTTTTTAAAAAATAAGAATTTGAAATCAATTCAAAATTCAATTTCACAATTCAATTTCCACAATTAAATTCAAAATTTTAATTGAAACAATTTACATCAATTTTACAATTTAAATTCAACAATTTAAATTTCCTTAATTTTCCATCAATTTCACAATCACACCATAATTCAAAGGAATTGGGGGTTTTCCCAATTTCATGCCAAAATTAAATTTCCAAAAACTGCAATTCAAAGGAATTGGGTTTTCAATCAAACAATTAAAAGTGATTTCCTTTATAACACCAATTTAATTTAAATCAAAAATTGAATTTAAATCAAAAAAAATAGGGTTAATAAAAAATGGTCATCACAATGAAACCACTTGCCTTGGGATCATAGGATCTTGAATCACAACACCCTAAATGGGATTCATCAAAAAAGAACGATGAAATTGTAAAACCATGAATCAAATCTAGGTTTAAGATTCAAAATAGTGGGTATAAGATCCTCCAACCAATATAGAGATCTAAAAACCCTAGGGAGGAAAAGAGAGAGAGTAGGAGATAGAGAACGAGAAAAGAAAACTAATCGTGATAGGATCAAACATCATTCACCAAACTTAGATCCATTTCCAAGAGGTTTCTGAGGGGGGGAAACTACTCTTAGGAGCCCTCTCGGAAGGATAAATTTCATATGGGTCACACAGGTCCATCGAGGGATTAAAAAGTGGTTTTATGGAATTTTAAAATTAATTTCAGATTAATTAAAACCTATACGCATGGTTAGTTGGGCAAGGATGCATGATTAGACCAAACTATGTTCCCAAGCTATAAACCCCCTTTATTTAGGTGCATGGTTTACACTAAGTGGGTGCATAGTATTTCAAACCGTGCGCTAACCATGAAAAATCCCACTACCTTGGGTTGCACATTTTTATCTAGCAGGGTGCATAGTTTCGTTAAACTATGCACCAACCGTGCACAGCCCAAGAACTTTTAAAGTTTCCAAATATTTCACCTGAAACAACCCCAAATGAAACCCAAAAAAATAATAATTAAAATAGGGGTTTAGAAATACCTAAAAATAGTAACAGTATGTTACAACCTCCCCAACATAGAAACTTTTTGTCCCTAGAAAGCCAAAGAAGAAACTTCTATTCCAAAAAGATGAGGTCACTGCTCTCTCATCAGTACCTATCTCTCCCACGTCTCATGAGAATCAGAACCATACTGCCATAGTACCTGAAATAAAGGTATCATCCTCCCATGAAGTACCTTGGTTTCAGATCCAACTATCCAGACTGGTTGTTCAGTCACAGATATATCAGGTTCAACATCAAGGTCACTCCATCTCAGAACATGAGATGGATCAGATATATACATTCTCAACTGAGATACATAAAACACATTATGTATCGAAGTCATCTATGGTGGAAGTTCTAAATGATAAAAAACTTTTCCTACTTACTCAACAACCTCAAAAGGCCCCAAAAAAATGAGGAGTAAGTTTATCTTGCCTCACAAGTCATCGATGACCAAAACATGGTGAAGCTTTCAAGAACACTTGGTCAGCAATTGATAATTCCAATGGTATACGATGAATATCAATATAATATTTATACCCTCTTTATTCTATGAACATCCTCTAACGAATCAACTAAATCTTTATTGTCCTCTCTTGAAACAAACATGGTCCAAAAAAGGAGCTTTCACCGATCTCTGACCAACACAATGAGGATCTATAAGGCCGACCATACAAGGACTCAAAAGGAGCCATTCTAATCGTATACTGGTAACTGTTGTTATAAGAAAACTCAACTATCACTAAGTGATCATCCCACACTACAAAAAGAACAGTAATTTAGCGATTCTTTTTTAGCAACGTTTTGTAAAAACGTTTCTAATTTAACAATGTTTTCTGAAAATATTTCTAAATTAGAGACGTTTTCTGAAAATGTCACTAAATTAGTGACATTTCCCCAAAAGAGTTTCTAATTTAGTGATGTTTCCTTAAAATTTTCACTAATTTAGCGATGTTTCCTCTAAAGAGTTGATAATTTAGCGATGTTTCCTAAAAAGTTGTTGATTTACTGACCTTTCCTCAAAATCATCACTAATTTTACGACATTTCCTCTAAAGTATCACTAATTTAGTGATGTTTCTTCATAAGATTTGCTAAATTAGCAACATTTTTCAGGAAACATCCCTAAAAATATATATATTTATATAGCTCATTTCCCTGCATCGATGTAAATATATATTTAGATATGTGTGTGTAGGTATATACACAGACACACATATATATAAATATATATATTTATATATATCTAAACACACAAAAATATATAAAAATATATATACATATACTTATATACAAAAACATGTGTATATTTTAAATTTAGTCACTTTTTTAAGAAAATTTGTCTATTTTAGTGACAATTTTATTAGTGTTTTAAAATATGGCTAATTCTATATATTTATATATATGTGTGTGTGTGTGTGTGTGTGTGTGTGTGTGTGTATACATACACATATATATTCACACACACACATACATATATAAATATATATATATATATAAACATATATATATATATATTAATATAAACATAATATATATAATATATACATATATATATATGAACATATATATATAATATATACATATATATATGAACATATATATATAATATAAACATATATATATCATATATTATAAACATATATATAATATATATATAAACATAAAATATAAACATGTATTTATATAATATAAAACATAAACATATATATATATATATATAATATAAACATAAATAAATATATATATAAAACATAAAATATAAACATATATATAAAATTTAAACATATATATATAATATAAACATATATATATATATATATATTATAAACATATATATATATATATTATAAACACACAGATATATATATATAATATAAACATAAAAACATATATATATATATATATTAATATATGTATATTAATATACATATATAATATTGATTTTTTAATACTGAAATCTATTTATAAGTGTATATATATATAACATAATACAATTAAATATTTTAAATTTAGTCATGTTTTAAAGAAAACATGACTATTTTAGTGGCATTTTTACCAGTGTTTTAAAATGTGGCTAATTATATATGTGTTTGGGTGTGGGTGTGTGTGTAAATTTGTAACTCTAATTATATAATGTACATATATATATGTATACACACACACACATATATATAAATATATATAAAATATAAACATCAAATATAAAGATATAAAATATAATATAAATACACATATATAATATAAACTAAATATAAACATATATATTTATATATTTAAACATAAAATATAAATATAAAATATAAACACACACATATATATATATATATATTAATATATGTGTATATATATACTATTAATTTTTCAAATACTGATATTTATAACATAATACAATTACAAAACAATAAAAAATTATAGCTCAGTTGGTTATGCCTTCAGTGGTGTTGTTGGAGGATCGTTGTCTGATTCTCAGTGGATTTGTTTTTGTAAGGATGTACATATGAGTGGAAGAGAGGCAAGCAATGTGGGACAGAGATTGCAGGTATGTGGGGTAAGGGGAGCGGGAATGCAAAGGGGGGGAGGGAACGTTGGGGAATTAGAGAGGGGAAGAAGGAATGCATAGGGGAGGGAGCGGGAAGGGTGGGTGGGGAACACATGGAATGGGAGTGGGAAGAAATGGAGAGGGGAGTGGGAATGCATGGGGGGGAGAGGGGAGGGATGGATCAGGAAATGGGAGGGAGAGGGAAGTGGAGTGGGGAATTTGAGGAATGGGAGGGAATGAGAATAGGAGGGGGACTAAGAAGTAGGAAACTGGAGGGGGTGGGAGGGGGGGAACGCCAGGAGGGAGCGACTACAAAATCAAAAAAAAATATATGCATCATTTTTAAAAAAAATACCAGATAAATTGTCAATTTTTTTTAAAAAAATACCACAAAAAATATGAATTTAAAAAAATGAGGTTTTATTTACAGATTTTTTCTAAAAAATGTCGATAAATGATGTGAGATTTATCAACATTTTAAAAAAATCATTAAATGAGATGATGGTAAATAGTGACGCTTATAAACATCTACAATTTCCAACATTTACAAACATTTCTAAATTGAAAACTTTTATAAACATCCCTAAATTATAGACACCTCATTTACCAATGTTTCTTAGAAATGTCGCTAATTTGTGTTTTTTTTGTAGTGCCAAGATCCACTAAAGTCAAGGTAGTAGGCATAGAATATATCCTCAAGAATTTTTTTAGCTCATTTTTTCTATTTATCCGATTGTGGATGGCATGTCATACTCAAATAGACATGTGATCACAGTGTCTCCTAAAGTACTCTACAAAAGTGAGAAGTGAACCGAGGATCCCTATCAAAAACTATAACAGATGGAACTTCATAAAAATGAACAATCTCTTTCACATATAGATTTCTCAAATCCCAAAATTTGGTTGCATCGTGAATGGGTATAAAGTGAGTTGATTTATTCAACTGATAAATCATAGTCCATATCACATTTTTCTTTTGCTGGGTATGTGGAAACCCAATAAAAAATTCCATTGAGATCTCATCCCACTTCCAATTTGGCACTGGAAGTGGATGAAGCAAACCTGAAGGTTTTTGGTGCTCAAACTTGACCTACTGGAATGTATAATAATAAGAGACAAATTTATAAATGCTTTATCTCATACCTAGACACCATAATTATTGCTAAATTTCATAGAACGTATCCATGGTTTTTGGGTTCCCTATCCACTGGGAATTATGGAAATACCCTATCACCACTTTCCTTACCGCTAACAGCACAACATAGTGCTTCTGATTTCATAGAATGCACTCTTTTGATAACGACCACTCAGTAATGGTATCACCACCATAAATATAGTATTTAATTCTATGGAACTCATCATCAAGTTGTTACTCTTGAATAATCATCTCGAGAAGAACATAGGTCAACTGAACAATGGCTAAAGAAACCTCAACCCCTAATTCCCTAACTCCAATATGAAACTGCAAAAATAGATCCATCAAATTCCAATCTTCTGAAGATTATTTCATGCCCTGGGTTGGAATTTTCCTACTCAAAGCATTAGTAATGACATTCCCTTTTCCTAGGGTATAAGTGATGTTGAAATCAAAAGACTACTGGTATTCCACCCAATGCCTCTAGTGAAGATTCAAATATTTTTGAGAGAAGATATAACTCAAGATATTGTGGTCTAAAAACATGGTAACCTTTTCTCCATAAAGGTAAAGAGGCCAAATCTTAATCATGTGCATCATAGTTGAAAGTTCAAGGTCATGGGTTGGATAATTATTTTCATGTGGCCTAAGATTATGAGATCCATAAGAAATGACATAATCACCTTTCATAAGAACACAAACCAAACCTAAACCTGATGCATCACAAAAAACCATAAGCCCTACTCATCCTCTAGAAGAGTCGGCATCATAGTAGTAGTTAAAAGAGGTTTCATCTCAAAATAATAATTATGAAATTTCTCATCCCAATAAAAATTTACTCCCTTTCGATTCAGAGTAGTCATCGGAGAAACCAACTTTGAGAAATCTTTAATGAACTGATGATAATACATAGTTAAACCCAATAAGATCTAAATCTTGAAAAAAAAGTTGTGGTTGTTATCATGTCATAATTGTCTTTACCTTATTAGGATAAACTGATATATCATGTTCTGATACCACGTGTCCCAAGAATTTCACTTCTTGAATCGAAAAATCGCATTTAGAAAGCTTAGCATAAATTTAGTGATTTCTAAAAACTTCAATAATTGATCTCATATGACACACATGATCCTCCTTGTACATAGAGTAAATGAGTATCTCATCCATAAAGACTACCATGAATGTATCAAGAGACTCATGTAAAATCCTATTCATTAAATCCATGAAAACTATAGGATAATTGGTTAGACCAAAGGGAATGTCAAGGTACTCATAATAATCATACCTACACATAAAGGGGGTTTTCTAAATGTCATATTCTTTTATCCTCAACTGATGGTAACCGGATCAAAGATCAATCTTTAAGAACCACTTTTACCCTTTAAAATGATCAAATAGATCAAAAATTCATGGAATTAATACTTATTATTTACTATGAATCTATTTAGTTTTCAGTAATCAACACATAAGTAGAGTGAACCATCATCTTTATTAGAAAAGAGAATTGGCACCGCCCAAGGTGACACACTCGAGTGTACAAAGACTTTCCCTTAAAGATAATCCAACTAGTTCTTCAGCTCTTTCATTTTAGTTAGTTCCATATGGTAATAGGTAATAGAAACTGGTTGAGTACAAGGCACTAAATCAATAGAAAACTATACCTCCCTTACCAGTTGAATACTAGAGAATTCAGGAAGAAACACTTCTGGAAACTCGACAAAAAATGGAGGGAGATAACCACTCAAATATTATCTATCTAGATCAAAAGAAAATACTGATAGCAATTTCCCAAAATATGGATAAGAATGTCCAGCTCTGTTCAACCTTGGGTCCCATTCTCCTTGGAAAACATGGCACACACCATCAGGTGTAGTGAAGGAGACCCAGAAAAGATTAAAATTAATCCAATATTTATTGGTAATGATCCAATCCATCCTAAAAATGAGGTCAAGATATTTCATATCGAGAATCAGAAAACTACAAGAAAGCTCGACAACTAATAGATAGAAAACACAAGTGGGACTACAGATATCATATTCTCTCTTCATACCAAGGGGTGTAGTAATATTCATCCCATAAGATAAAATATTCATAGGAATATTTAATAGATTAACAAAAGGGTTAAATAAATGAATGAGATGCACGAGTATCAAATAAAGCATACACTAATGACAAAGCTATAGTGATGATACATATCATGGTTGCTGGACCTGTATCTGATTTCTCTAAAGATTCTTCTATTGTGTAAAGAAGCTTCTTTCTGGATGCCTATGGATGGAACCCTTTTATACATGAAGAATCTAATTTATCTATAGTTTTAGAAGGTGGTCATGATCCCATGCCACTACACATAGTGGAATAAACATGATAGAACTTCTATAGGTGAATCAAGTGTCCGCAGGAGCCACATACCTTAGGTGCCTCAATGAAAACCCTCTTAGAATACCCCATCTTACCACACTAGTAGAAAATCAAAGGGCCCATGCCAGGAACTTCAGGAGGTTGAGATAAACCCTTATTTCGATAACCACCATGAGAATCATCATGCTTCCTATTTCCCTTAGAGGAAAACACACTATCACTAAGAGAATAAGAAACTCTTTTCAACCCTGACTTTCCAGCCAGGTCTATTTTAACCATCAGTTCCCTATACAATAAATTATCATAAGAAGGAATATTCAGCAAGAAAACCTGAGAACAAATATCTGGTTTAATTCCCAACTTGAACTATAAATCCTTCATATTCTCATTTGATACTATCTCAGTTGAAAACTATAAAAGCTCAGTAAATCGGTTTGCATATTCTGTCATGGTCCTATTAGTCTGCTCAAGTTTTAAAAACTTTATAGCATTAGCCAACAACATCGACTCTAGATAGAACTGATTAGTGAAAATAACTTTTAAATATTTCCACTCTAATCCTTCATGATTCTTCTCCATCACCATCCCATCCCACCATCTCCTACTTGGTCCTTCTAGTGTGAAGGTGGGACACTTCACATTGATTTTTTCAAGTGTCTCTGAGAACCCAAACAAACTTTCCAACTTTCTCAACCATTCCTCAACCTATTGATGATAATATGATCCTTTTTAGGCTAATAGTTTACGGAGAAGGGATTCTTGAGAACTATTCTGGAGATCATCCCTTTGAGGTTCCATATCTGGAGCCTAAACGGGAGCTGGTGCTTCTTCCTATCCTAGATCTTGGACAGTGCGCACAATCACCTCAACCAGATCTGGGTCCATAAAAAGATCTGCTCACTGAGGTTCAGTGGTAGCTTCCTCCTAGATCTGATTCACATGACTTATAAAAGGCATGATACTAGACAACATCAGCAGACAACAAAGAAAACATCATATTAAGACTCAAACAAGGTAATGAGAAAAAATTAATCCCAATAGAGAGACAACAATATTTGGATTTCAATCTATCCAAATAAAAATCTAGGAAAATACTAGATATAATCTTCAAGACTTCTTTCCCAAACCACCCATAGTGACTTAAGGTTTATTATGGTGAGATCTGACTATGCACTCAATCACAACTACTTCCTAAGTCCTGAATAGATTACAAAAATGCATACTAACTTCCAGACAAGAAGCTCAATCTGGCTTTGATACCACTTTTTCACAAATCATCTTGGGTACCATGGTAAACCAATAACCAATCTAGAACTGACATAGACTAAAGGGAGTTCTTGGTCCCCATGGGTTGGTGACTAGCACCTGGCATCATACAAGTGGAAACGATTTTGCCACAAACATTGTGGAAGCAAGATAAAAAATACAGTATGCATACAAGAAAAACTCCATAGGGAGAAGTGTTCCAGAATTAAAATAGGTATAAAAACACAAAGTACTGCAGAAAAGTACTAGAAAATGGGATATATAACCCAATTCCTAAAGGACGAAACTCTCAAATTCCATGGATCAATAGCTAGAACCACCTCTAAGTGGTGCCTTACCCCTACTCGAACTTGGAGGGAGGAAATTTTAAAAACACCTGAAGGCATAGGTATGGTGTGATCTAAAATCCTAGTAGGGTCTCATCAAGGATTCCATAATAAGATTCCAATATTTAATTAACCAAATAAAAAGCTTTCAATTTTAAATAAATAGGTTTGGGTTTTCAAAAGCATATTTAAACAAATCATGATTTACATTTCAAATAATGGAAATACTTTAAAAAATGGATTAATAAACATTACATATAAAATAGTTTATATAAATTCAAAAGGCATTTAAAACATTTTACAAACATTTTCATACATTTATTTCTCAAATATAAACAAGTGAGAAACATGGTTATCTACCAAAACGTACGATAGTTCTAGGTTATGGGATCCTCACACACTCATGTGATAATAAAGGAAATGTGTACACACATCCCTCAGAACTTGAAAGAGAGGACTCATCATTATCCTACTAAGGAATACTATGTGCTAAAAAATGTTCATGTTAGAGTTATAAAGCATCAATCTGGTGCTAGGGGATTCTCATCCTTTCATTTTTGTCCCAAATAACACACTAACTACCTTGGCTTACATGTTCTTCAGTAAAAATAAATGATGGGAAATTTATTCTAATAAACCTTAAAATACAATTAAATCCCATTCTCCCATTTCAAAAATTCTAATTTTCAATTTAAAAACTAAAATGGGTTTTAAATCAAAACATTAATTTTTCCAAGATAAAACCCAAAGGTTTTTATCAACCATTTTTAAGAAATTTTTCCCAAATAAGAATTTGAAATCAATTCAAAATTAAATTTCCATAATTAAATTCAACAATTTAATTAAAATAATTTCCATCAATTTCACGATTTAAATTCAGAAATTTAAATTTCCACAATTTTCCATCAATTTCACAATCATGCCCCAATTCAAAAGAATTGGGTTTTTAATCAAACAATTGAAAGTTATTTATTTTTTTAATAAAATTGAATTTAAATCAATAATTGAATTTAAATCTAGAAATTTAGTGTTAATAAAAATTGGGTATCACAACAAAACCACCTACCTAGGGATCACGGGATCTTAAATCACAATATACTAAATGAGATTCATTAATGAAGAACAACTAAAATATAAAACTATGAATCAAACCTAGTTTTAATATTCAAAATAGTGGGTATCAGATTCTCCAACCAAAACAGATATCTAAGTAAGAGAGAGAGATAGAGAGAAAGATAGAGAATGGGAAGAGAAAACTAACCATGATAAGATCAAACCTCATTCTCAAAGATTCAATACACTTTAGAGATGGTTATTAGGGGATAAAAACTACTCTTGGGATCTCTCTAGGAAGGATAAATCACATATGGGCTATTCAAGTCCATTGGGGGTCTAAAAAGTGGGTTTCATAAATGTTAAAATTAAGTTTGGATTAATTAAAACCCATATGCACAGTTAATAGGGCAGGGACACATGGTTAGACCAAAATGTGTGCCCTAGTCATGCACCCCTTTTATTTAAGTGTATGGTTTCTACTAAGTGGGAATAGTGATTTTAAAACTGTGCGCCAACTATGAAAAATCACATTACCTCGGGTTCCACAGTTTTCTCTATCAGGGTGCATGGTTTAGGAAAACCATGTTCCAACCACGTACAACCCCATAACTTTCAAAATTTCTAAATTTTTCACCCAAAACAACCCCAAACTAAACTCATCCAAATCATTATTAAAAGAGGGGACTAGGAATACCTAAAAACTGTAACATGATGTTACAATAAAATTTTTGAATATGTTGACAATCTATCAAGAATAGTAGAATTTATATATGAAGTCATTATACATCGTATTTTTTGTTGTCTTTATAGTAGTTATTTACCTTTAAAGTATTTCAATAAAAATTTAGATAAATATATAAACTTTAAAATGAGAAAACAAATTTAATAGAAAAATTAAATAAAATATAAAATATATACATAACTCTATGGTAATCTATCAAATTAGTCTATTTGGACAAACTTAAAAATGACTGATACTTTGTCCAACTTCGCTCATCTCATCTATTGGACATGGTATTTGTTATGATCTATCTATAATATCTTGTAGATTGAACCTATGATTCTCAATATTTATTTTTTGATGATGAATGGTATCGTTGATATAAAATATCATCCTCATATTAATATCATCCCATATGAAATAATATGATGGGTATCATCAACATATAACTCATAGTAACTGGGAAGCTATGGAGGAGAGGGTGTAGGGGTAAGATAAGAAGGAGTGGAATAGTAGGAGTGTTGTAGGGATAGGATAAGGAGTGGGGTCTGATGGCAGATATGTAAGAGTAGGATAAGTAGGAGTATTGGGGTCTGATGGTGGAGGTGGAGGAGTTGGATTGATAGTTTGAAACTGTCTTTGCATGTTTGCAAACATCGATTGTACCAAAGTTATGATTATATCCTCCATCATCACACAAATATCATGAACTTTATATTCTAAAGATTATATTATTCTATAAACATGCTCCATTGAAGAAGCTTACGAATGTGGAAATTCTTTTCTTACTGATACACCTGCTCGGTATCCTCATACATGATCTGGGTGTTCAGTATTTCACAATGTTATAGCTAAAATATCCTTTATACATTTAGTAAAAAAGACCCCCTATGTGCTCCTCTCATCAAGATAATCCTGTATGAAATATTTGAAAAAAATATTTAATGAATCACAATATATATAAATAGTTGATTTAACTTAAATAAATAAATTAAGTAAACATCTTACAATCTTCTCATCTACAATATAACAACCCTGCTCTTTTTTTACACACCTAAACATGATTTATTACATAAAACCTTCACTTGATAAAACATAGAACATCGAGAGGTCTAGTGTATTTGGGGATTAGGAACATTACATGAAAATTTAAAACATATAATGCAACATCTTATTGAAAACTTCATTTACATGACTACTACATTCCCTCGTACTTAGCATTGCATGTGATAACTTGAGGACATGCATAAGAAAAGGGTGAGCTATAAATCCCAGTAAGGGAGTAAACATGGAATAACATGAAGATTAAAATACATGTTAGGCAATATTAATATCAATGGAGAACAATAGAAAAATGAACATAAAGGCATGATAAAGTATGATAATCATAACATGGAAATGTGGCAACAACACTTTGCATGGAATTAGCATGAGCCAAGGCTCATTGCACATGGAGCATGAGTAAACCCTCATTGCACATGAATCACAAGTAGACCCCCATTTCACATGAATTATCATGATTCAAAACTCATTGTACATGATGTATCATGATATTATACTTTACCAAATGCATTGGAGCACTATCAGGGCGCACCCTTCTTAAAAATTTCATTTCATGCATAAGTGTGTCACATGGATCATACAACGTGGAATCAATCATCATCATTTATTCCATGATAAATGGATGTGGAATACATAAATTAAGATTTATAATAAATAAGTAAATGTTCATAAAGTTGAATACCCATGATAGAGAAATGGGCATGGTATTCACTACACAATGACATTGGCTTGGAAAATCATAGTGCAATTTCGGCAGCATAACGGCGTGAAATAAGAACTCATAAAAAATGTTTTATGAGAGAGAAAGGGGTGTATCATCATATTTAAATTAAATTGACACTAAGGGGGTCATTTATATATATGTCCCAATAAACTTAATGGAATTTAGATGCATAATACAAAAGAATTACTTGGATGTAAATGAGGAGAGAGAAATCCCTCATGGAATTTCAGCATGGTAACTGGTGTACATGGAAGGAATTAATGAGAAAGAAAGGGGTCTCACATCATATAAACATAAATAGGTCGGTATGGGGGGAGGTGTGAAATTATACCCCAACATTTTTAATTGAACACAAAAGGGCATAACAACTTAAAGAAAATTGGACAAAATGAGAAAGGAAGAAATCCCTTACTTGGAAGTGTGCTTCCAAAGGCTTGGGAGAGGCTTGAGAGAGGCTTCTTGGGAGATTTGGGGGACTTGGGAGGATTATAGAGAGAGGATTTCAGAGTTTGGATGAACTCCAAAGGCTTTGAGTGAATAGGAAGTGGGATCTTGGGTGGTTTTATATAGGAAAGGAGAGGGAATTCTTTATTATTTAGGTTTGGGACACCACACATTAAATTAATCAAAACCACAAACCATACCATGGTTTTTTTCCCATGGTTTTTTCCAAAGGGGAGTGTAAGATAATATTTTATGAGTCCAATGGCCTAACTTCTTAAAATAATAGGGTTGCTTATGTGGAGGTGATTCACACTCTCAAGGAAAATAATTTAAAAATACAAAATGTTTTATAAGTCTTGGAAGGTCCACTAAAGCTTTGTAAAATAAATCAAAAAAATCTAAAATACATTATTTTAATGGTAAAACATATATTGGACAAACAAAATGTTTATATTATTTTATTACATCAATATTTGGTCACTATGATGTCATAAAACACATTATATATTTAAACGGTATTTAATTTTTACCCAAAAAATCGACTGTCTCAGAAAATTATGAAAAATTAACCATTGGATAATTTCAATGTCCTAATTTCAAAAATAATATTAATTTTATATAAATAATTTTCTAAATATGTGAATATTTACTTTTAAAATAAAAACTGACATTTATCGAGAATTCATGGGTTTTGACAAAAACAGCTTTCAAACCTTAATAAAAATTACAATTGTATTCATAAAAATTATACGATCATTTATATTTAAAAATGGTAATTTATTAATAATATTTTATTAAAATATTATTTAATTCAAAAATCTATTAATTCATAAAAATATATTTATTGGTTGAATATCAACTAAAAATACTATTTGTGCTTTAAAAACTATTTACAAAGTAACAATAATAAAATGAATGAACATTATTTTTAAAAAAATAATGTACATAGTCATAGTGATAGGGTCTTGTTACATAACCTCTTATAACACCTGCATAAGACCGAAGGGTAAGGAGTGCGATGGTGACAGACTCTTGGGATAGCTCGGATAACATATCTCGGGTGGTAATCTCTATTAACTTCCACTTCTCCTGTAGTCAATTCTGCTCAAGATTAATGTGTTAAAGATCAGCTTGGGCTTGGTCAAGAGAAAATCCCAATGACGCCACCTCCTTTCCGAGCTTCAAAAAATGGGCTTCGTATGGGGAAAGTCTACTAGATGAGGCCATCACTTCCCTTTTCTGAGTAAATTGGATTTGTTAAAGCCCTGTATTTATACTAATCATGTGATCACTATTCAACAGCTATATTAGAAATGATAGCAATTCTTAATGGTATTTTAAAATCCAGAAACATAAAACCAATGAAGTTCACATTTTATTTAACCATAATAAGACATTTAATTAGATCAAGGGGAATTTTCATTAATGAAAGTTTGGGTCGTTACATAAAACCCTCGATTATTCCATAAGATATTTTCCTTTTTTTCTCATCTAAGGTCTCTTCCATTTTTCATGTCTAGTAGGGGGAGGGGAAACCTTAGTAGACCCTATAGACTCAGCTCTATTATTTTGAAGTTTTTTTTCTATCATCTATTCTTTCAATAACGTATACCCTCCGTGAGATAATGTATGAGGGTATACATTTCTAGATTCAATCTCTTGATGATATCTCTTCAATTTATGTAAATTAAAAATTAAGAATTAAGAATAAAGAAATCATTAACATGGTCATTAATATAAAACAAAACTTCTAAAAAGGTAATGTTGCACTTACCGAAAACTCTTCTCCTCAAATACTTTCAACAAATTTCTTCCATGTATCTTCATCTATAAATGGATACATATCATATGGATTTTGATGTTGTATAGCCCCGGAAATGAGCTATGATGTGAGGAATGATTTAAAATCCCTTCATATCCTAGCATCCAATGATAAACATTTCCTCCTAACTCTTCTAGTATCAGGTATATCATATATCATCTTATAAGAAGTAAAAAACATATATTACTATAAAAATTTCAAGTTAAGTAAAATAATATCAAATGAGCTTACCAAAATGGCCTCCCATAAGTTTGATAATGTCACTTTTTCAACACTTTGACAATCATAAAACAAAATAATAACTCTGTTTTTATCCTAAAATGATACAAAATTATTGATTTTTTTTAAATTTGGACCTCTTGGAATATCATTATCATCAAATTTTATTGGTATCTTTTGTTACTACCCTTGGGTAACTAATAATTTTGGTAAATGTGTGGTACCATGTTTACCAAACCTTGAACTCTTTTTTTCCTTATGGATGTTGATGTCTCATGTAAAGAAGGATAAGGATAAAAATATAATCGTTGAAGTTTTTTATAGTTGTTAGGTTTTTTAAAAATTTAAAATTGATTTAAAATGACAATTGAAAAATAATAATATATTTTATAACATTTAATTTTTTAATAGGTAGAAATTTTAAAATTATAATTCTAATAGATTTAAAATATTTCTCCATAAAAGTGGTTTCAAATAATGATAAATTGACTTTCAAAATGTTTTAAATAATCTAAATAGAAGTGATAAATATATATATATATATTATTTTCTATTATAATTTTTCCATGAATAAAATTTTTACTACAAATATTTATTAATTACACACACCACAAAACAAGGGAAGCTCATTCACCACTGCTTAGGTGGGAACTAAGAAATATCCTTTAGTTTAGTGGAGGTTCATAGCAGCTTGCAAGCCCAGCTCAAGCAACAGCAAGGCTAGACCTATGAAGGGACTCTTGTAGTCTATGTATAGTGTGGTCCAAAGCTTAAGTGGGAGCCCTTGTATAAGTATCCCAGTGCATGTGTGTTGGTGTCATCTAGGGGGAGCCGCATCCTATTATATAAATAGGTACTTGGTTTCCCCTTGTTTTGATGTGGGACGATGTGGGATTAGAGCCTATCCATCTGATCGCATCACACCCATCTGATTCATTCTATCCATATTTCGATCGCCTTTGTCATGAACCAATCCCAAGTCAACCCTAATCCAGTTACCTGAGCCGGTCTGCGATATGTCCCTAGGGGAATTCTCGATCCCCCTGGGATAGAAACCAATTCTGGGCATCAAAGTATACATGAGGGAATAATTTAAGCCCAAGAGATAAAACTAGTACCAGATAAATAAATAGAACAAACAGATCGCACAGCAAAATGACAACTGGATCTTAAATAAATAAAGAACTGATCCAGGTACAAAGTACCACTAAAAAGAACAAAACTAGAAACAAGACCCCGCTACAATGATCAATGTGTGACCCCCTGGTCACCTCTACCCAGAAGCCCAAAACTAATCCCACGCAATCAGCCACTAAGTAAAATCATGGACAATAGTAGAACCTGCAACTAAAATGATAAAGTATAGGCATGAGCACAAAAATGCTTACTAGGGATTCCAGAAGTAAACCACTAAATACAATTGTTTCCTTACCCAAATTTTTCCAATGACCCAAGTTTGGAAATACAATTATAAAAATAATGTTTTCTCATTTAAACAAAATAACACCTCTTTTCCACTATGAGAACCAACTCACACCATATATTATTTCAAAAATAGTTTACCATTTTATAAACAAAACCAAACAAGTAGTATTAGGGCTATGCAAAAGGGATATAGGTAAACAATACTAGCTGAAAATAAACCAGTGTAACTAAAAATAAACAAGCAATACAAGTTGTAACCATAGGCGATCCTGAACATCCCTAGGCAACCCATGGACACACTCGATTCAGAACCACATACCGGCGTATGGTCAAGCCCCATAGTCTATAACACGCTGATCTCCCTCGCGACAAAATCAGATGAAAATCCCATCTGGCCTCTCGATCTACTAGGGGGCACCAACCCTTCTAATCGGGTCTGGTGAGTAATCGTCACTTGATAATCTATAAGACTCCCAGGACCCCATGGTGGTTATAGTAATATTGCAAGTAAGAGGCACTTGCACGCATGACTCATCCCACCGCACTTTCCTACCCCAAACATAGACACCAATATACGATAACCCCTAAGGGATATCCCTCCGATAAAGGTGCCCTATATTTATATACATATATTTCATATCACACGAAGGTTCCAATCGGGCTTCTATAACATATAAACTTTAAAACATTTAAGAAAACATTTAAGGTTTCCAACCGAGCACACACATTTATTCAAAATATCTTGCAAACACCACTCTTACATTTACAAAGCTAAATGAGCCCTTAAGTTCTAAACTCACATTCAAACACTTCACAATTATCAAACATGCTTTTACCCTTTTCTAGCCCACACCAAAACATGTTTCAAACCGAATGGACAAACCTTAAAGAACACATTATAAACCATGATTTTCAAAACACTTAAAGAAACACTTTATAAAACCACATTTAAAATACTCTTTAGAAACCATTCAAGGGGACCAACTTTATTTGAAAACTAAAATTCATTTACAAAAATAAACTTCTAAGAAAACACCAATTACCTTAAAACTGTAACTATCCACCTACTTTATTTATAGAACATAAAATGATCCAAAAAAACATTAAACCCTTTCCAAAACATTTTAACACGTTTAGCATGCTATACCAACATCAAACCATACACACCAGAAATCCACTTTTGAAATAAAACTCATGCCAAGAAAACATTTTAAATCCTTTTCCCTAAAATCACCACTTACCCACATTATTTTAAAGAAACACCAACTAAAAACATTGAATCCATTAAACCCTTACAAAAGTGTTTTAACACAATAACCAAGCCATAATACAAACAAATCAAGTTCATTAATAAAAATTTTTGTTGTAACATAATAATGACGATACACTTCATAAGGGCCCAATTCCTCTTTAAAGAAACATAAGCAATTGAAACAAGATTTCTATGTTTCATAAAACTATGCAATTTACACTTAAACTCATTTAAAACCTATTTTTAACAAATCAAACAAATTCCAAATTGCTATAATAATTTAAACAAGGGTGTTGTAGATCTACAAAACTATTTTATAAATTTATTTAAAATGAAAAGCATCAAAGGAAAGGATTTAGGAAAGAAAAACTTGTAAGAACCTACCAAAACCTCATGCGATTCGAATGAAACTTTAATGAGAGGATGAATGATGCCCAGCAGACAAATCGGACACCCTAAATCAAAAGGAAACTCGAGATACATATTAACCCTAACATTTAGGATTCAGGAAATAAGAAACCCCATATTAAAACCCTATAAATTGAGTGAGGATAGGAGAATATGGGGAATATAACTCATCAAAAGGAACCACTAGAGGGAGGAGAAGCTACTAGAAGAAGCACTGGAGGTGAGGGAGGTGTGCATGAGTGGGTAAGGGGGATAGTGGTGGTGTGCATGAGTGATAATCGGGAAGAGAGGGGGTGAGCGTGAGTGGGTAAGGGGAAAGTGGGGGTGCGTAAGAGATAAAAGCAAGAAATAAAGAAAGAAATTAATGGGGATAAATTGTAGCGTGATTGGTAATGAAAATAGGGGGACGTGATTGGAGAGAGGTGTGAGTGGAGAGATGAATAAAAAAAAGGAAATTAATGGAGAGATAGGGGGATGTGTGAGGGATAAATAAAATTGGGGAGGTGTGATTGGAGAGAGGTGTGAGTAGAGAGAGGGAGATAATGGGGAGTAAAAAACAATAAAAAAAGGGAGATAGGGAGAGATGTGTGTGTGAGGGTGAATAGGAAGGAGTGGGTGTGCATGATGGGAATAATGGGGGTGTGTGTGATGGGTAAAAATGGAAAAAAAATAGAGATTAACACCCTAAAAAATTAATTACAATAGAAAATAAATAATAAAAAATGGTGTTGATAATAATAATAATTATTATTATAAAAAAAAAATTAGGTGGGGCTGAAGCCCAAATTTTTATTGAAAAAGGCAACAGAACAGGAAAGTGGCAGCAAAATAACACAAGAGAAAGAAAACCCACATCACAAGGGTCTAGTTTTTTTTCTAATATTATCAGAAATTATACATTCAATAGCCTGCAATGCTCCCCAATTTGTTCCTCATCCTCTGCCTTTAGCACAACCCATCGAGTGCATCTCTTGGAGTTTAGATGCATGCTGCAGCAGACTTTCAATATCTAAGCCATCCTCATCCGAGTCAAAAGGCACGTGAAGTGATTCATCCTGCCTTGGAATTGAGTCAGCACGACCGCGAACCCTCCCACTACTTCTAGTATGGCCTCCACGTTTCCATGAATTGGTTTGTTTCCAAGGACCATCAAGGTTATCTTCATTAGCAGCAGGAGGAGGGTTCATCAGAGGATTCCTCTCCTCTGTCGCCTGTTGAGAACCAGTCTGCCCAAATGGGGAATGCGCCGTAGCATTATCCACCACATCCACAGCTTGTCCTGCATCATTTCCTTGAGAAAGGAGGATATCAAAAGAGTTATAAGTGGTAACCTATACATCCATTCTTGTTGACTATTGATTGCATGATAAGTCAGTCTTATAATGATCCACCGAAGGCTGTAGAATGTGAGTAATGGAGCCAGAAATGGCTGCAAGAGGCTGAGCCTCTTGTGACGAAACTACAGCAGATTCCAAAGCATTGTCAGTGAAAGACTGATAAAGTGTTGGGAGAAAAGGTATTTTCCCATCACTTTTCTCAGCATCAAGAATTCCAGACCTCGGGGAAGAAGAAGTTCGAACAGGATCAGAAGCAGCGGTAGGACCCTGAACAATTTCATACATGGACCCTTGAGCTGCCACATGAGCAGGGTACTCACCAGCCATGTCAAGGTTCATAACCTATGTGCTAAGAGTTTCAGTATTCTGAACATCATTAGTGTTACCTTTCTCAACAATGTTGTCCCATGATCGAGTTAGAGGCTGAGTAATCGGAGAACTCACATTATTCAATGTCCTAGCCTTACTAGGTCCAGTAGAGAAAGCAGTAGAGGAAATAATCTCCTAATTATTCACTATATTTGGTTTGACATTTGAAACTTGAAGCAATGGAACTTGGGAAGCAATATCAGGTCTGTGATCCGATGGGTCATCTACCAGACAACCCCGAGCCAATTTAACATATGTGGGTTTCAGAGATGGATTCTTTTTTAAGCAAGAGTTTCTGTCATGTCCATGTAAAGAGAAGAAATCACAAACAATAGCTCTCCTACAATTTGAGATGTTGTGGCCTATCACATTACAAGAAGAACAGAACTGAGGGAGGTTTTCAAATTCAAAAGTCAGTTCAATTTCTTTCTCATTAGTAGAGAGGAAGACCATGTCAACGAGGGTGGATCTGAGATCCACTTCCACTAAAATTCTAGCATAATGCCCGTATCTAGCAACCTCCATTTCTTTTTCCATTTTAATCGGAATACCCAAATCTAAAGCAATATCATACAGAATGTGAGGGTGCCAAAGAATCCAGTTCAAGCCGAAGACTTTCACCCAAGTTTGAACCGAAGAGTTACCTATTTCAAAGGGGTTGAATTTGCGATCCCACTCGCGGATGTGCAAGGCTCTAGGTTTGAAATAGATTGAGCCAAATCCCCATGATATCATCTTGAGGTCTTCATTGGGGAAGAGGATTTGGAAGAAACCCTTCCCTAAAGAGACACATCTCCAGGAAGAGAAGCCCCAAATGTCCGACAGCTGTTGGTTCAGATGGTCAAGCTTCCATGGCGCAGCGCCTCTGAGAAAGATGAGCCGAGAAATGATAGAGTGAGCTCTGATTTCAAGCCTCTATGACATCGCATCCATATCATCCTTCACATGCGCAAGTGTTCCCTTCTGGTGAATACCAACATTCGAACCTTTGAAAGAGGAGAAAGTTTGATTTCAAGCACTGACCTCAGGCTGGTAAGAATCTGAAGGCTGTTGATTCACAAGCACGGGACCAACGTGCTTGTGAGAATCAAAAGGACCTTGAAGAATAAAATCCGCCATCCTTATTATAAAAATTTAAATAACAATAATAAAAACAAAATTTTAATAACAACATTTATAATAATATTAAAATTTATATAATCCTAACAATGCCATTAATTTTCTTAATGATAATAATATTAGTAATAAAAATAAAAAATTTAATAATGGTAAATCATAATTTTATTTATTTTATTTAAAATAATAAAAAAATTAATAACAACTTAATAATAATTAAATGTATAAAAAATTTAATGATAATAAGATCGTTAACAATTTTAATTAAAAAATATTTTTATTTATAAAAAAATGTTATTATTATTATTATTATGTCTTAAACATTTATTTTATTTTATTCTCATAATGTTTTATTATTTTAAGTAATGGTAAATTGAAGGGGAATTCGGGTTGATTGCACGGTTACCGCCAACTGTGAGGTGCCCGTGCACCGGTCTGAGACCCACCAAAAACATCAAATATCAAAAAAAAAAAAATATATATGCACTCAACCCGCACCTTTATGAGGCTAACTGAAGACAAGAAATAATAAAATAAAATAATTTAAAAGATCAGGGTGTGAAAATTCTCTCCACTAAAAAACTTCCTGCCCCTAGAAATTCACCCAGTTTAAAGAAAATCCAAACTTAGGTCTATACCCAACCAAAACTAATGAGAAAGAAAAGAAAATATGAGCCTCAAGCTAACTATTCACTCCACAAGTCACACCTGACCGACTCAAAGAAAAACCATAACACAAAACAAGGGGAGAACATGAGAGGGTTCTCCCCACCACAAGAATTACCCTAACGTAAGAATTTAGAACTCAAACACACCACCCTGAGGGGGAAACGTGGGAACTCCCAACTAAACCTACCGACTTCTCCACATGAGTTGAACATGACTGCTGAGACTTAAAAGAAAAACCACTACAAGGACACCCAACATACTGGGGCACCGAAATAAGGAATTCCCTATAACAACACCACTAGAACTAAGAATTCTCTACACCAACCTAAAACTCTCCAACACCTCACATCTCCAAATGGTCACTAATAAAACCATGACCAACCCACACAAGGGCCAAAAACACTTTTAAGAAAAACTAAAGATTCTAGAGGTCACATTTAGAAGAACGCAACTGGTATAATCAAAAAAGGATGAGTTCATCGCACTATCACCACAAAATATGAACTTACAATATTAGGAAAATAAGAACAAGGGAACCCTGAATATCTCTATTCCAAGATGAAATATAAAGAACCAAGAAAAGGTCTCACATGCCTCTAACACGCTGACTATGCGTGAGATTCACCCCAAGACCAGAGGCTGGGGATCTGATGGATGAAGCAGTTTATGCCTCACAGTCAGACACTAGAATCCCCTGATCCGAAGTCCTTCCTTGAACGATGCTTCCCACAAAACTTCCCCTAGTGACCCAAATGACCACAATGATGACAAGACTTCGAAGGGATGTAGCCCGATGGATTGTAATGCCTGAACCAGCCATACTGATGGCACGCCCAAAGGCATCCTGATGAAATAGGTTACAGGATCAATGAAGATAACCTCTTAGGGAAGGTTCCTACTATACTCACTCATCACTAGATAGGGAACCATAACAAAAACCAACTATCACCAATAACTCCCCAAAATCCAACGACGATAAGACAACCAACCTCCACTAGTCCCAAATTGAACCCTTAAACAAACCTGAAACGGCACGAACCTTAACAACCTAGGTAGTTACCAACCACCCAAAGACACACTTCACTTCCCTCAATTCATTCCACCACCTCTAACAGACCTCCAACACCTCAAAGGGTGATGACACTTAAAATAAACGAAACCTAGGCATGACTCATCAGTAAAACTAGGGACCTTTTTGGGAAACATACTCCGAACAACACAAGAAACACAAAACCAAAACTTGCCTCAAGCCAAAACACAATAAAAAATAAAACCCCAAGCCAAGACAACTGGACTGGAAGCCAATCAAATATAAACACAACCAAAACCCTATTTTCCAAAATCACAATTTTAATTTAAATTTCATAACTTCTTTATCCCAAGGTCATTTTTCAAATACCAAAACCACTTTTCACAAGCCAAAAAAATCCACTCACCAAGGAAAACCCAATTTCCAAAACCTTTATATTTTAAAACACACCCAAGGAATCCCATGGATCATCCCATGTGTGTCCACCCATTTCCATCCACATCACCCATAAACAAGTTCCCCCA
Organism: Viscum album; assembly: GCA_963277665.1. NCBI lineage: Eukaryota > Viridiplantae > Streptophyta > Magnoliopsida > Santalales > Viscaceae > Viscum > Viscum album. Next base: position 385,019,102 of record OY728164.1, read on the forward strand.
CACACTTACCGTACACACCCACACACATGTGATCTTCAATAAAGAGTACCAAGGGCCACATCCTTTCCTCATCAAAACCCACGAATTTACTAAAACACTTACAATTTTAAATCTCCCTTTACCAATTTAAAATAATTTTAAAGAAAACGTTTTCATTTAAAAAACACACACTTCCATTTCCAAAAGCACACTTTCACCAATCGGAACCAAATGGAGCACAACTTACAAAGAACCACTGGAATGAGGAACTAGCAGTTACACTTAAACCAACGACATGGTAGTGATCCATGACCCAAGTAAGCATCAACAACCAGAAGGAACTTAAATCGTACACTCGGACTCCACATGGGTCACTACTCCATGTGAGGTCATGACATGACACCGTCTTGCCTCTGTTGTCATCCCTCGATCCAAAACAAAGACACAAGACTCAAATCTCAAACTACCTGTGGAAACTCAAGGTTCGGAATAAGAAAGGGTTTATGAAACCCTTCCCACACCTACCCCTTGAGTTCTGAAAGTCCTAATCTCTATCTAATAAACACCCCAAATAATAAGGGCATGCTGTGATACCATTTAGTCATAAACCAATCCTGGATCGACCCTAAACTGGTCAACTGAGCCGGTCTGTGACATGTCCCGAGGGGAATTCTTGATCCCCCCAGGATGGAAACTAGTGATGGGCATCAAAGTATACATGAGGTAGTGATTTAATCCCAAGAGATAAAACCAGAACCAGATAAATAAATAGAACAAACAGAGCACACACAAAAATGAAAACTAAATCTTAAATAAACAAAAAACTGATCGAGATACAAAGTACCACTAAAAAGAACAAAACTGGATACAATACCCCACTATAACGATCTATGTGTGACCCCTTGGTCACCTCCACCCATAGGCCCAAAACTTCTCTCACACGAGAAGCCACTAAGGAAAATCCTAAAAAACAATTGAACCTGCAACTAAAATGGTAAAGGATGGGCATGAGAACAAAAATGCTCAGTAGGGATGCCAAAAGTAAAACACTGAATCCAAGTGTTTCCTTACCCAAAGTTATCTGATGACACAATTTTGGAAATAAAATTATAAAAATAAGGTTTTCTCATTTAAAAAAAATAACACCACTTTCCCACTATGTGAACCAACTGATTCCGTATATTATTTCAAAAACTTTTTACCATTTGATAAACAAAACCAAACAAGTAATATCAGGGCTATGAAAAAGGGAGATAGGAAAACAATACAAGCTAAAAATAAACCAGTGTAACTAAAAATAATCAAGCAATACAAGTTGTAACCATGGGAGATCCTGAACATCCCTATACAACCCCTGGATGCACTCAGTTCGGAACCACCTGCCAGCTTATGGTGAAGCCCCATAGTCTATAACCCATTGATCTGCCTCACAAGAAAATCAGCACAAAATCCCACATGGCCTCTCTATCTACCAGGGGGAACCAACCCATCTAATTGGGGCTGATGAGTAACCATCACTCGATAATCTATAAGATTCCCAGGATCTCATTATGGTTATAGTAATACTGTGTAAATAGGAGGCTCTCGCATGCATGACTCATCTCACCACACTTGTCTACCCCAAACATAGACACCAATATACAATAACCCCTAAGGGATATCCCTCCTATAAAGGTTCCCCATATTTATATACATACATGTCATATCACATGAAGGTGCCAATCGGGCGGCTATAATATATAAAAATTAAAACATTTTAGAAAACGTTTAAGGATTCCAACCATGCACACACATTTATTCAAAATATCTTTCAAACACCACTCTTACATTTACAAATCTAAATAGGCCCTTAAGTTCTAAACACACATTCAAACACTTCACAATTATCAAACACGTTTTTACCCTTTTATGGCCCACACTAAAACATGTTTCAAACCAAATGGCCAAACCTTAAAGAACAAATTATAAACCATGATTTCCAAAACAATAAAAGCAATAATTTACAAAACCACATTTAAAATACTATTTAGAAACTACTCAATGGGACCAACTTTATTTGAAAACTAAAATCCATTTAGAAAACTAAACTTCCAAGAAAACACCAATTACCTTAAAACCATAACTAGCCAACTACTTTATTTATAGAAAATAAAATAATCCAAAAAAACATTAAACCCTTTATAACACATTTTATCACATTTATCATGATATACCAACATCAAATCATACACACTCGAAATCCTATTTTGAAATAAAATGCACACCAAGAAAAAATTTTAAATCCTTGATGCTAAAATCACCACTTACCCACATTATTTTAAAGGAACACCAACTAAAAACATTGAATCCATTAAACCCTTACAAAAGTATTTTAACACAATAACCAAGCCATAACTCAACGAAACCAAGTTCATTAATAAACAATGTTGTTGCAATATAATAATGGTGATACATTTCATAAGGTCCCAATTCCTTCTTAATGAAACATAAGCAATTCAAACAAGCTTTATAGGTATCATAAAACTGTGTAATCTACACTAAAACTCATTTAAAACCTATTTTTGACAAATCAAATAAATTCCAAATTGCTATAATAATTTAAACAAGGGTGTCATCGAGCTGAAAAAATAGTTTATAAATTTATTAAAAATGGAAAGCATCAAAGGAAAGGCTTTAGGAAGGAAAAACTTAGAAGCACCTACTGAAACCTCGTGCGATTGGAATAAAAATTCAATGGGAGGAAGAACGACACCCCACAGAAAATCGCACACCCTAAATCAAAAGTAAAACCGAGATACATATTAACCCTAACATTTAGGGTTCAGGAAACAAGAAACCCCATATGAAAACCTTATAAATTGAGTGAGGAAAGGAGAATATGGGGAAGAGAACTCACTGGAAGGAACCACCGGAGGGAGGATCAACTTCTAGAAGAATCACCATAGGGGAGGGAGGCATGAGTGAGTGGGTAGGGGGGGAGTGGTGGTCTACGTGAGTGATAATCAGGAAGAGAGGGGGGTGAGCGTGAGCGGGTAAGGGGAAATTGGGGGGTGCGTGGTAGATAAAAGAAAGAAATAAAGGAATTAATGGGGAGAAAGTGGTGCGTGATTGGTAATGAAAAGAGGGGGGCATGATTGGAGAGAGATGTGAGTGGAAAGATGAATAAAAAAAGGAAATTTGTGAGTGGAGAGAGGGAGATATGGGAGTAAAAAACAATAAAAAGGGAGATATGGAGAGATATGTGTGTGAGGGTGAATAGGGAGGAGTGGGTGTGCATGATGGGAATAATTGGGGTGTGCGTGATGGGTAAAAAGGAAAAAAAATGGAGATTAACACCCTAAAAAAATTAAGTACAGTAACAAATAAATAATAAAAAATGGTGTTGATAATAATAATAATAATAATTATTATTATAACAATTTAAATAACAATAATAATAAAAAAATTAATGAAAACATTTATAATAATATTAAAAATTATATAATCATAATAACGCCATTAATTATCTTAATGATAATAATATTAGTAATAACAACAAAAATAGTTATAATGATAAATCATAATTTTATTCATTTTATTCATTTCATTCATTTTATTTTAAATAATAAAAAAATTAATAACAAATGAATAATAATTATATGTATAACAATTTTATTGATAATAAGATCATTAACAATTTTAATTAAAAAAAAATATTTTTATCTACACAACAATGTTATTATTATTATTATGTCTTAAACATTTATTTTATTTTATTCTTATAAAGTTTTATTATTTTAAGTAATGGGTAATTGAAGGGGAATTCGGGCTGATCACACAGTTACCGCCAACTATGTGGTGCCCGTGCATCGGTCTGAAACCCACCAAAAACATCAAATATCAAAAAAAATAAACATGAACTCAACCCGCACCTTGACGAGGATAATCGAAGCCAAGAAATAATAAAATAAAATAATTTAAAAGTTCAGGTTGTGACAGCCTCCTCCTACACTTTTCATCTTCTTTTTTTCTCTCTTCACAAATTTGATCATGTAGGTCAAGCCATCCAAATATCATCCACCTTTGTGGTCTCCCTCAACTTATGGCCCAACTCAAATAGGATTTCTCTCCAAATGACACGAATGGTGTATTAAATTGAACCGAACTCTTGAAAAATTACCCTCCATCCTCAACTTTCAAATGAATACTTTTATATATATATATATATATATATATATCATATCAAGTCCAAATAGATGAAATTAAGAAATCCTAAAGGAACCATGAACACCACTATTTGATATACTTTGTCCAATTTTAAAATTTTTAGGTAATACAACTTGTAGTATAATGATATATATATATATATATATATATTATCATCAATTGAATTTGATAAGACACTTTCCAATAAACAAACCTTTGATTTTTACTTTCTATATACACAATTTTTCCACTGCTAATCTGTGAATAATTAGCCTCATTTTATAAAAAAACTTACTTGCACACTTTGAAACACTCAAACCACTTCTCAAAGCTATAACCTCTTTCTTTCTCTCTTTATTTATTTTTATTGGTGCCCAAAATCCAATAATCCCTTAGATCTATCCATTTTCAGGTAAGGTATTTCTTTTATAAATCTTTAAAAATTTATGGTTCTTTTGAGGGTTATATTTTGATTTACAAATTTTATATATATTTATGATTAAGTATATTTGTACTCTCAAATTATATAATAAAACCATGTAAGAATTTTCATAAATCTTATCAAGTCTGTTTTATAAAACAAAATATCTAGTTTTTTTAAACTTTGATTTAAATCAATACCCTCATAAGGATTATTAAAATTAAATCATCTATTTATTTATATTCAAAGAACCCTATGTAAGGAATCACTTTTTTAAAGAATAATTTCATAAGATATTTTTAAACAACAACAAAACTTTATTTTTTTATTATTAACTTTAAATTTTTTTCTTTTATAAATAAAATCTTCATAAAAGAAGTGATCTTACTATGTGAAGGTTATCATTTTAGGTGTATCATTTATTTAAAAATGATAAATTTTATCATTTTATACGAAATATTAATTTTGTAACAAGTTATAAATGATAAAAGCTATAATTTTATGTGAGAATTATTTTTATATGTCTATGATTGTCTTTTATAGCATTACATATGTCCATAATCTAAGTTATCATTAACATACCATGCATTTTTATTCAAGTATTTATTTAATTTAATAAGAACTTATACTTATGTCATTTCAATAAGAATTTTTTTTATAAGTATGGATTTCTCCTGGTTATTTTTTTAGAAATTCATAAAAATATGATTGTGACATGTAAATAAGTTTTTAACATTATTTACTACTATGAAAGTAATTTATGTATGGTTTTGAAATGATTTTGGGTTATGAGTGAGAAAGGCAGGACCATTCAAAATGTTTTATTAAATTATGGAACTAGAGTATCGAATTAAAAGTTATGGTATGGGGAGAGAACCCATGACCTCAAGGAGATGTTATCCCACATGTGATATGACTAAGTGTACTTAAAGTTCTTTCTTATGGTCTGCTGAGTATCATGACTAATCCATAAAAATTATTATTTTTAAAATAGAGAAATCCAAAGTAGTATTTCTAAGGAATTATTATTTTAAAATTATATAGTCTTAAAAATAATGTAAACAATATAAGGATATTTAGAAAATTGTTTTATTATTTGAAATCCTATTTTTTGTATTGATTTTATCAAATTATTTAACTGGATAATGTTTTATAGTTTTCAAATAAATTTATTTCCAAATGACTTTAAAACCCATTACTGGGAAAATTAATGCTCACCCAATGTTTTAAATTATTTTTCACAGGTTTAGTAGAATTCCAATTGGTGTTTATTTCATATAAGGAGGAAAAGTGTGTGATGGATTTTATTTAGATTTTTGTACATCTTTGTAATGTTTAATTCTAATTATCCAAAACCTAGATTGAATAAGGTCCTAGTATGTAAAATTCTCTTTTTATTATTAATTTTCCTTTTATAAAAAAATACATGGAATTTTTTTATATTAAACCTAGAAGCAAGGTTTGGGGATTCACAGTTAGTATTAGAGCGATGGTCTAGATAATTTTGGAAAATTAGAACAAATTGAAAATTTAAGTATGTCTCCTTTGTAAAATTATTTTTATTTAATATTTTCATATGGAAGAAAGAATAACACAAAAAACTCTTTTGTATCTTTCAAAATAATTACTTGAAAAGATAATTTTAAAATCATGATCAAATGATTATGAACCATTTTAAAAACTTGTACTCTCTTGTAAAAACCTTTACAAGATATCCAATAACCCTAATATACTATGATTCTTTTAAAGATTAGGTTTTTTCTATTTTGTCATTGTTCATGCACAACTTTCATTATATGCATGACAAGGAAAATATTTTGAGGGTATTTTTAAATGTTTTACCTTATCTGATTAGTTTGAGTATTTAGTGGGTTATCTGGAAGCTGTATAAGAGGGTGACCTTTGTGCAGCCTACCTATGTTATGTTTTGTATTTCAGTTTATATGGAAGACTTAAAAACTTTGAAATTTTAAAATATGAGTCAGTTCGGTTGTTTTATAGAAATTAATTCCACTAGGATATCATTAAGCTTTATACGCCTCATACCTCTATCTCAATATCCTATCACTGTGTATATGAGTTTTAACCTAGTTTCTTGAGTTGTGTTTGGGAAAAATTAATCAAATAACTTAAAACTACACTAAGGATCAATTTTATTGGAAAAATTTTCCCTTTTCATGAGAATCTCTAACATTGGAGATTCTGGTGAAGGTATGAATTAATTTTTATAATAAATTTTTTTTAATAAATAATAATTTTAATAAATTTGTTTGTGTAGGAACACCAAGGTTATAAGAAGAAGATGAGGGATGTGTGTACAAACTAATTGTGAGGGCACAATTCAATTAATGGGGGAGAATGTAACACCCTGAATCTATGATGTACTTGTATTATTATTATTATTAAATACTCTCAAATATATAATTTAAAAATTAAGAACAAAATAAGGAATACTATTATTGATAAAACTATAATTAAATTACATCATTATTAAACCTAAGACCATAGCTAATCCAGAAAACTCATTAAAATCCTAAGAAAAATAACTGAATCATCATTAAGTAAAACACGAAGACCAAATGTGTGAGTTACTTCCTCCAAATATACCATAATTAAAAATAATAATAGCAAGAAGAATGGAAAAAATACTAATAACCAAAGGGATGTAAAGCACCATTCATGAAAGCAAGATTTGAACTTCAAAGAATTTTGATGTGTTTTTTCAAATTCCATTAGACATGGATATTTATAAAGACCTATTTATATGATTGTTGGGAGAAAAATATAATTTTTGAAGTTTTTTATAGCCTTTAGGTGCTTTAAAAATTTAATATGGATTTAAAATGATAATTTAAAAATAATAATATATTTTATAACATTTAATTTTTTAATAAGTAAAACTTTTAAAAGTATAATTTTTATAGATTTAAAATATGGTTCCATAAAAGTGGTTGCAAATATTAATAAATTAACTTTAAAAATGGTGTAAATAATCTAAATAGAAGTGATATATATATATATATATATGAATTTTTTTTTCTACTTTTCCAATGAAGAAAATTTTTACTAAAAATATTTATTAAGTAGACACACCTCAAACCAAGAGCAGCCCATGCACCACTGCTTAGGTGGGCACTAAGGCCAATCCCTTGGTCCAGTGGAGGTGCACTAGTTATGGTATGGGGATTGAACCCATGACCTAAAGGGGATGATGTCCCACATGTGATATGGTTAAGTGGTCTTATGGTTTTTTTCAGCCTGTCGAGAATCATGATTAATCCATAAAAATTATTATTATCAAAATGGAGAAATCCAAAGTAGTATTTCTAAGGAATTATTATTTTAATTATATGGTTTTCAAAATAATATACACTATATAAGGATATTTTGAATATTGTTTCATTATTTTAAATCCTATATTTTTAGTATTGATTTTATCAAATGATTTAATTGAATAATTTTTTAGAGTTTTTAAATAAATTTGTTTCAAAATAACGTTAAAACCCATTAATGGGAAAATTAATGATAACCCTATGTTTTAAATTATTTTTCACAAGTTTAGTATAATTCCAATTGGTTTTTATTTCATATAACGAGGCAGCATGCATGATGGATTTTATTTAAATTTGTGTACATATATATAGGTATAAGTCAAATTCTCCAAATCCTAGACTAGATCAGGTATTGGTATGAAAAATTATCTCTATATTTATTATTTTCATTTTATAAAAAAAATACACATCATTTTTCTTTGTTGAATCTGGAAGTGTGGGTTTAGAACTTCATAATTAGGAATGTACTAAAGATTTTTTTTTCTAATTACTTTTTTATGATCATTCAGTGTGGAAAAAGACCATGTATATAATGTACTCATTAATACTATTGGTTAATATTTCCATGGAAGTAGGTATATCACATAAATAAACATCCTCTTCAAGTTTATCATCACTAACATAATGTTTTTCTCCTTGTAAAACAATAGAATGTTGCATATCGGATTGATCAAGAACATTGAAAATTTATTTTTCATGCATTTCCATGATAAAAGGATCAAATGTGTATTCCAATTTATTCAGATAAACTAGTTTCTTTCCAAATTCATCGTGTTTGATAATGTTGTTACCGATAAACCATTTACAGTTAAACACTGGCACTTGAAATTTAATGTAATCAACCACCCATATTTCTTCAATGACTCTATCATATGCATTTTATGTAGAGATTTGGTTTTTGTCTTTGGCACTTGAAAAATGCATTTCTTCTATGAACACCAATACACTACTATTATGAACCTCACTTCTGTAGTCCTAATATTTTGTATAAAATATATATCCATTAATGTCATACCTAAGACATGTTATCAAATTTAAACTTAGACCTACCACTAAACATATCAATGTTTTCGATGAATCTGATCTACCAAGAACAATCTCTGTAAACCATGGAAAAAAAGTTTTGTTATACTCATTCAAAATCCACATATCTTTCTTTTTTGGATATGATTGTTTCAACATATTAATATGAAATGTTTTATATAAATGAGAATAATCTATGTTATTCAGGATGTATAAATATACCTTATTTCTCTGTTCACCTATCAATGATTTGACTTTCAAGCCATGGATCCCCTTTCCCCCATAATTACCCTATTTATAGAGAGATTTTTGGCAAACCAATGTGCTCCACTGCAGATAAATAGATTGTAAAAAACTTTTCAACCTCCTCAGAATTATACTTCTCAACAATGTATGTTTCAGGTCGATATGGATTCTTAATATACTCCTTCAATATCTTCATATACCATTCAAAATGATAAATCCAACATATATATACAGGTCTTTAAAGATTTATTTCTCACACTAAGTGAACCATTAAATGCACCATGATATCAAAAAAAGAAATAAGAAAATAAATTTTTAATTTAAAAAGTATAGAAACATCTTTGTTATCCAAAGTTTTCAAAGCATTTGGATCAATAAACTTATTAAAAATTGAATTAAAAGATAAAATACATTCATGATAGTCATTCTGACATAGATGGGAAATATTCCATGAAATGAAACTGGTAGTAGCGGTTTCATCATTACATGACAATCATGAGATTTACTACCTATCAACTTCAAATCCTTTAAAGACATAAAAAATTTTACATTTGAAGAATAACCATGTGTCACTTTGATATCATGAAGACATTAACAAAAGATAATTTATTCCATCTTAAATAAGTTATGACAAGCCTGGGGCAGGAATGTTTTTCCTTTATTAGGAGTGGGTGCCAACTCCAAATTTATTCCCATTGAGAGTAAGTCCAATCTTACATTCAACCCATATTTAGTCTTTACTTTAATTTATAACAATATTCCAATCAATATATCATAGGTATTCTTCTCCACTTTCATGACATCAATGTTATGTTTGACTTCATGATGTTTCCAATTTGGTATCTCAAAAAATATTGATTTTTTCTTCCAAATATTTCTATCATTACCATATTTATGTGTCTTTCTAAATTTCACATCAATTTTTTTCACCCTCTCAAAATATTGATCATTGGATAAATTTTTTGGAGAAATATCAAATTCATATGATCCATTTAAATCCTTTTCTAATATTTTATAAGAGTGATTCATAGACAAAAACTTTTGATGGCCCATGTATAATATTTTTCTCCCATGATGTATTTGATGATATGAAGTTTGTTATTCACAAATTGGAAAAGATTTATTCCCCTTAACACTATATCCAGACAAATTTTTATATGTTGGGAAGTCATTTTTAGGGAACATAATCATTTCATGCAGTTTAAAATATTCTATTTTATAAGAATCATACACCCTTATACCTTCCTTCCATAACACTTTCAAATCATCAATTAATAGTGACAAGAAAACATAAATATAATTTCTAGGATAGTTTTTCCAGATATTATTAAACTCAACAAGGCATATTTTCAATTCATACAAAATTTAAAAGATAAGTTGTAAATTACCAATAAAATAATTCATGAACCATGTGTGTTACAAAGGCTTCAATATGAATTCATTCCATCCATGTACAGTCCAAGTTTGAGATTTCTAACTTCATTTCCAAATGTAGAAAAATGGTGATCAATTTTCTTCCACTATGGACAATCAGTTGGATGTGGTAATTTTCGATCACATATCCTCTCATCAGCATGTCATATTACCTTTTTTCATCATGTGAATTTTCAAATAAATGTTTCAAATGAGGAATTATAGTAAAATACCAAAATTTCTTGGCAAGGGTCTCTATAACTACTAAATTATTCTATGATTTTTCTTTCAACTTGTACCATGAAATCCCATATTTAGGACACCCTGAAAGAAATTTTTATTCCTTATTATACACCACATAGTCATTTGGGTAGGTATATTTTTTTTTACCCTAATCCCATCAGGTATAGTATTTTATTTTCTTTATAATGTGAATCTAGAAGTTCATTGTATTTAGAAATAATATCTTTCAACAATTTTAGAAACTATTTAAAACTCTTATCACTCCATCCATGTTTCGCCTTCAAGTTAATCAATCTTAACACCGTTGAAAAATAGTAAATTCCATACAACCTAGATACAATGGTTTTTCATCATCGCCATATATATGTTCAATTGTAAATTATTTCTCAATTTAATATTCTTTAATATCATGAATCATTTCTTTAATTAGATCAGACTTATCATCATCCAAAGCATCATTATCAAGAGATCTGAAATTCTTCCAAGTTTCACTATTCCAAATCCAAGGGTTGTAACTTGGATTAAAACTATGAAAAATTAAATGATATTTGACCTATATTATTTTTTAACTTCTTCATGTTTAAACATTCCAAGCATGTATAGAAAAACATGTCATTGTTTGGAACATTACATTTAGAAAATTCTAAAAAGGCATCAACACCTTCCTCATATTCATCACTTATTCTAAGTGACTTAATCCCATTTTGACTCATTATTATCTATAACAAATATCAAAAATAAATATATTTCCAAAACAATATAGTTGTGATAAAAGTGAGAATAAATTATTCAAGTTAAACAAGGTTTATATTTATATTAAATATGTCATAATTTGAAAGTAACAAAACATTGAAATTTAAAAAAATACATATTTGAAAATTATAAGTATAAATTCTAAACAATAATGGAATATAAGTTTAAATATAATTAATAAATCAAAATTTAACACCCTTTACATTTATAATAACAAATACAATACATATTATTTATATTTAAAAAACATTATTAACATCAAATTACTTTAAAAACAATATTTCATAACAGTTTTTCAAAAATAATTTATTTTAAAAAATCAAATCATTTTACATTATAATTTAATTAAAAACATCCTCAATGTTTTACTTTATAAAAAGTGATATATTTAAAAATATCTATTACATATAAAATAAAAAATAAATATTTAAATAAATGGTTTAATGATTACACATTATGTGAATAATTTTCAAAATACAGATACAGTTGTCTCAACGTAACAAACCATAATATTATATATTATAAAATACTAAACTGACAATATGTGGGATCCTATATAATAATAAACTAAATAGATGGAGGATAAAAAGATCAAGAATTTAAAATATATAAATATTATATAATAAAATACTAAATAGGATGTAAAAAATTAATCATAATAAAGACATATATCAGAGTAACTCTAATTAATTATATAACATATAATAAGGTTTGTAGGAGAATTATGATTACCTTGTGAGTTTTTATTAAATAAGTCATGGACATTTATATATAATATTAATTATACAAAAGTAATGTATATAACCTAATGTTACACTAAATATATGATGTATGAATAGTTACTAACATTTTATCCCAATTTAGACCTACTCTTCATCCCTAGTTTCTATAATTCCATCTCAAGATTCCTAAATTTCTAACTCAAACATTCCAATAGTTCCAAGACTAAACCCCTATATATCCCTTGTAACTTTTTATGACACCTTATCAAACATAATAGAATATAAACATGGTAGTAAATAAAGGAAAATCATTGATTTGAATATACAAATTCCAAAATATAATCATTTTCATAGTTTGGTTTCCTTCATTAAAACATACTATTTTTAAAATATAACTATTTAATTAACATTGAATTTTATAAAAAAAATTGTTTAAATTTTTAATCTATTACTAAATTAATGAAATACATTTTTATCTTTTAAAAAATAAAAATAAAAATATATTATTTTAATGAATGCTTTTTGAGAAGACAATATTAAAATTAAAAGAACTCTTCTTGAAACTTTTAGAAAAAAGATCTAAAATTATTTAGTATAGGTAATTTTGTAAAACTATGTCTAATATCTCATTTTTATATATATAAATAATTTAGAGTGTCAAAAGGTATTTTATAATTTGAAAAATGTTGATGATTTAGAGTCAAAATATTTCTCCCCATTTAATTAAGCCATCCATTAACTAACCATCCATTCAATCACTTAGCTAAATTTTTAAAACGGGGCATGAATTATAATTCAATCAAGATATAGTTGGAATAATTGGTCTCACCTTGTAAAACATTAAAAAAAATAAAAAATGTTTTTATCAACATTATAATATCCTAATAAGTTCTATGTTCAATGAAGTGGTTTTATATTTTCTATTAGTCCACAAGTAATATTATTAATGGGAAACGTCTATCATTATATAATACATCATCAAGCCTAACATTTCTATGACAGTATGTTGAGGAAAATCATTCAGTCTATATGTAATATAAATATAAATAAATAAAATAGTACATCTGCAACCATGTTAGGCATAGTTATATGTAGAAAACAATAAAAGAGATCTATAATATTTCTTATCAATACACATTTAAGGTGAAAATTAATATAATTAGCTAAGGTATTGAAAAGAATTTACATTATAATAGACTACAAATAATGTTTTCTATATGTAAGTGATATTTAATACTATATCATAGTTCAATAAATAATCCTTTAGAATGATCAAAATAATTAAATTAAATTAGAAATTAAATAACATCCAATATTAATTTACAAATTTATATTTCTCTTTATTACTCTTTTACAAAAACTAGTTGTATATATTTCATAGAAATAACCTTAAAATCACCATAAGGGTTCATGCCGCATACTTTTAACATAAGATATCATTAAAAATTCAAATGATCATCGAGTATCCCATAAAATCCAGAAAAAATTAAAGAAAATATAATCCAATAAACTATTTATCATAATCCAATAATAATAAAACATAATAAACCCTAGATTGATGACAAAGAAATGATTCTGACACCATTACCATCAAAAGTACTAATTTAATCCACCAGGTAATATTTCAATTATATAATAAGATTTAGAAACAAATTTTTTAATCATAGCATAGTAACTTCACATAAAAATGATGCTAATGTGATATTTGAATAATTAAAATTGGAAAAACCAAGATTTAGGGAGTCCATGAGCAAGGATCAATTTGTGAGGCTTAAATGAGAGTTGAGAGATGAGCTGATCGAATTCAAACCAATGAGGCTAATGAAACTTGATGATTTATGAAGATAGAAAACCAAGATTGGAGGTGACTGGATTGAAGAAACGATGTTATAGATTCCATGTGAGAGAAATGAGTTTTCTTTCGTGATATCGAATAACACTGAAATGATTCAAAATGGAAATTTGTAAAATTTTAAATTGTATATCACATCGGTTGTATTATAATGGATGTGATAATTAGATTTTTATTTTTTTATCATGATGTTTATATAGTAACTGACATGAAAAATGTGATTTGTCACATCTGTTATCTTATAACCGATGTGATAAAGAAATAAAAATTTATTTATCATGTCGGTTAAAATATAACCAACATGAAAAAACACTTTGTTACATCAGTTACCAAATAACTAGTTGATAAAGAAAGATTCTAGTTTTTTCACATCGTTTATATGATAACTAATTTGATAAAACAATATACATGTATTTTTCACGTTAGTTATGGATAACTGATGTGAAAAATCCAACACACTAAATACATTTTTTACTAGTTTAATATCTGAATAGTTTTTTAACCACTCTATTGATCTCGAAATAGGGTGTTTTCCCTAGTACTAGAGTTTGGTGGAAATTTTAGTTGGATGTGTTTTTTAGAATGTTTAATATTAATTAATTTCACATGTTTGATTAGTGATATCTATTAAACAGAGTATTAGATTGAAATTATGACTTCACAACTGAGTTTTAAATGGGGGTTTACCTAAGTGAGGTATAAAATTTCTTCAGGCTTCGGGACTTGGGTTGAGCCTTTTAACGATATTTTATTTTTATTTTATTTTATTTTATTTTATTATCAAACTTTTCTTCTTCCCACTTAGTGCATGAAATGTATGTGAGAGTGGATCCGCCCTTTGTTGTGAAACCATCTGAGAGGATAAAGAGGACGAGGGAGAGGGGATCATTATTATCTTTATCTAAGGAGCTGGATCAGGATGTGGTGGTTGCATGGCATGGATCTAGGATATAATATTCTATGTTTTATTCCATAAGGTAGTTCATATTTTATTTTTCCTCTATTTTTCTATCTCAATTCAGAGTTTTTAAGTTTTAATGTCTTTTATGTGCCATTGGTAGTTCCTTGAAGGGAATCATGGATTTTGGGTGATTGTAAGTGGTTTTTTGTTCAGTAAGACCCAATCACAAGGTGTGTAGTTAAAGAACACATGATATGTATTCTTATTTTATAGGTGAATGGAGTGAGAATCTAATTACAGGGCATGTCTGTTTGTTATACATTGTGTAGGGTGACTCAGGGTGTGGTTGGGGTACTCGACTTGACACACTGTGTTAGGACACATGGTTGTATAGGGTACATGGTCACACCTCATGTGTAGTTCATAGACTAAGTTCATGTGGGGTATTTTTCTAGATCCCATATAGGGTACATGACCATTTAATCCATGTAAATAACATGCAATATAAGGCTCATGCATGTCGTGTACTTAGGAAGTACTCATTGGGTTGGGTTAAGGTACATGCCCAAGAAAGATTATTTGGTGTGCATGTCATGTACATAAGATAAACGTTGCGTACTCTCCATTTGGTTTTTTCAATTATCTTATCACCTTGAAGATGGAATTGTACTTTTGAGAAAATATTTGTTTTCATTTTCCCCTAAAAATCACACACACACACACCAAACCTTAATTTTATCACACCAAAATAACTTAATCAAGAAATCATTTTAAGAACATGATATCATTCCATAAAAACTTCACATTAAAGACACATGAATTTCACAAAACTAGAGTATAATAGAATCCACCAACCTCAACTCAATGAATTCACAAATACACATTTCCATACTCGAGACCCACCATCTCCTTACCTTCCTCAAGCCCCTAGAACCAAAATCCCTAAGTTATTTCAAATAAAATCTTCAATATCACCCAAAACCTACCTAACTAGGGTTTCCACTGAAATAAATATATGAAAAAGAGAAGGGGAGGATATACAAAGTGACTTACCTTAGACTCAGACTTCCATTTCACCAAGATCCAAGAGGGATTAATTTTGGAGAGGATAAATCATCTAAAAATTAACCAAATCGAGAACCCCAAATGATAGGTGGATAATGGGATTAGAAGCACTAAAATTAGACTTAAAATGAGGGTTTCTGAAGCATTTTTATGTGGACACATGACCCAAATACAAGGTCCCATGTAATAATACAGTGAAAATTTATCATACACTATCTACCCCCCTTTATTTGGAATAATACTGAGTGAACATATAGTAACCACTATCCCCTTTCACCCCTTGAATAGTCACAGTGATCGTAAATTGACCATATAAGGCCAAAAGGCCTCTAAAATCACCATATTCCTCCTCCAAAGTCATCCAATCACTTCCTTATCCTCTATAAAACTTCTCAACGCCCCAAAAGACACCTATAATCATTGTTTAACCAGATTAAACCAAAATACTTCCTTTTATACCAAAAACAATTCCTTACATTCATGAACATACATGTTATGTTTGTCTAGAAGAAATAGTTTGGAGGAGACTATAGTAAATGTGGATCCGGTGGAGATGATACATTGTGGTGCCTAGTAGAGTTTGGTGGCACCCTACAATGGTGATTGTTTTCAATGATTATTCTAAGTGTTTTTTTGGTGAATAGGTATTTTCCCTTACCCAAGTAATGTCATACTCATGGATATCGTGCTCTTTTATTTTGTTTTATTATTAAATCCTTCCTTTATATTATTATTATAGATATCTGGTGTCTCATTCATATATATTATTCATAGGTATGGTTATTCTTGCAATTAATAATTCTTGGTTATGTTATATTGCATTGGATATATGTGATGTGTTGTATATATTCATTAGGATAAGGACTCTCACTTGTGTTTATTACTTTTTATTACTTGTCACAAACCCATGTCCTATTAGATATAGTCTTGGGTGGAACACTAGACTTAGCTACCATTTTATGTGGGGCCCTGATAGATCAGTTTGTGTCATGGTAAAATTATAAAGATACTTCAATCAAGTTGGGGTGAAAACACATAATCTAAGAAATTAGTAATCATCCAAGTAGGTGTGGTATTATATCAAAACTCGCTCCTCTAGACACTCTACAATTTAATGGTTCAACTTAAAGGAGGGATAATACTTTTTTGAACATATTTCAATTGATGATAAGTTAAGTGATGCATTCTATTTCATTTTAGGGTTATTCTATATAAATTTTTTTCATTTTCTATTATTTTCATTTCATATAATCCTAATAAAAATGAATCATATGAGATATGGAGTGTGAAGAATTCCAAATTGTCTTTTATGAATATTTGGGGATCTAAAACATATGTGAAATGTATTATTTAAAATAATATTATCCCAAAATATAATAATTGTTTATTTATTGTGTATACTAAAGAAACAAAGGGAAATTATCTATATCATCTTGTTGAGAATAGAGTATTTATAGCTCATATTGGTATATTTCTGGATAAATATATAATTACTCTAGAAACTAGTGGGGGGTAAAGTTGAATTTATTAAAGTTCAAGACCATATAATAGGTTATTTTTCTGAGATTATAAATGAGTTGGTTTCAAAATAAGTTGTGGAAACTGATAATGAAACAACATTCATAGTGTATAAACTTACTTCCTACCAAGAGGTGATCATGATTTTTGTCTCTAAGAAGTGGTTGTAAGCCATGAAATTATGTTCCTAGGTATGTGAGGATTTCTCATTGAGAAGGGGGATGTGAATCAGTGATATTCCTTTTTACAATTTCTTATTTGAAATTAACCCATGTAACTAGTTAAAGTCTTGATCCACTCTCTATTTATAATATCACCCCTATCTGTATGCATTTGATTAAAATAACTCTAATGCACATTAGGTTTTTATAAGGTTTACCCCTAATGTGGGAGACTACTCCTTGTTGTGTTTGGGTCAATACTGAGACATAGATATCCACTATATAACACAAGTGAATACAATTAAATCTTCCTTATTAAAATCCTAAATAGTCTCCTGAATATATTGAAACCTCTCGATTATTTACTATCACTTGATAGGTTCTTTTATATTGGAACCTACTAGTGTATAAGGGTTCCTTCCAAACACACTCCTAAATATGATCACCAATAAACTATGAGATATTTATATATCAAATTAATAATATTTAATTCTTTAATGGGAGTCTTTGATAGACAAAGGATAATATTTTATATTTGCATGAAATTTTTTCTATATATCTCTACTCAAACTCAATCTTATTCTTCAAGGGTCTTGACACATAGAACATGGACAGGAAATTATGGTATCATCCTTGATAAACTCACCTTATTCCTTCTTCTTATTCTTATTCTATAATATAGGGAGATTATAAGGTATTACTTTTTCCACTTCTTTTTATTCTTATTTTTCTTCGATGCACAGGACCTACTCTTCATAATATCATTGGATTATCTTCACAATTATCATTTCACTATACCATATTATTCATTTAATATCCCAATATATCACTTGAATGTTTTTTTATATATTGAATATAAAAAACCTTGAATCTTGGTACTTTAAGTCTCTATAATTCTCAAACATAAAAACTCATTTAAACTAAACATATAAAATATCTCAATAAGTGTAACACCCCAACGTCTTATAAATAAATTTAATGAAATTCATGAAACACTGAGTCTCAACATAATTTAACTTTTTTATAGAGATATTTATAAACTATCTATTAAATATAATTTTCTCACTTCTATGATTTGAATTTTGAAAAACAGATATCTATGGTTGTGAACAGTAAGTTATTTAGAGTATGATAAAACCAACTTGTTTTTTTGGTGAATAGTAACAAATCCTTATAAATATTAATATGAATAGTAATATAACCCTTATGAATATTAAATAATATTATTATTTTATTTTATTAAGGTTATAAGATAATGAGATCTTGATTAATTTTTCAAGGTGATATAAAATGAGTTATAGTTTTAAAATTGTTATTTTTCAAATAAACTATGATTTTGTTTAAAAAATAGATTAATAATATTTAGAAAACTATTTTTAGAAAATGGAGTTATTTTTTCAATTTTAATGTCAAAAAAATGGTTAGGGTGAATTTTTGGGATTTTTATGAAATTTTTAAATTTTTGATGAATAGTAAAATATGGTAATATACCGTATATATACATTATCAGTTAAATACATTATTCCTAGCATCATGGATGATGTAAGAACCCTTGTTTTGAACTAAAATTTCCTCTTTAATATATAGAGTCACATGAATCAATACTATTCATAGTCTTGAGCACAAATATTAAACTAATGATTAACATAATGGAAAACCCCTCCTCTCCTCCACTATAAATACCACCATCACCCCCCTCTTCCTCTCACACCTCTCAAGATTTTAGAATTTTATAAATTATGAAAAATCCCATTAATAAGGTCCATGACCTTCTGGTATCACCAAAAGGCCAAAACCAAAGGCCTTAAGGAGGATCTCAAGGAGAAGAGATCAAGAGGTAAGAATCTTCTTTCATTTTCTTATGTTTTCTTTTCAATTCCTTTTCTTTTAATATAATCCCTTATACTACCCTTATCCAAGAGTCATGAAAGCTCTATAATATTATATATTCTATATTTTATCATGTTTATTTAAAAAATCATCATCATTCTTCCTCTCATCTTCCTCTTATTCTAAAAATAAAAAACATCATCCGTGATGTGCCGATTTACCAAAATCATGGATGATGTGTTTTAAATTTCCATTAATTCCTTAAAAACTGGTTATAAAACCATTTTAATGGTTGAATAAAATTTTAAATTTTATGAAATATCCTATTTCATGTTTTTGAGTTAACATATATTCATAATATTATGTTATATAATGAAACTAGTTAGTGATTATCAAAGAACTACCAAAATGATCTAAACGGATATCACTAATAATTTATCTAATGATTAATCCTCATACCATATAACCAAAATGATTTATGGTGTAATTTAGTATTATAGAAACATATTAATACCATTTAATTCCACTTATAGATTTTCGATTCCATTTGACAAGGAAATCCTTTACAAACTGATCTTGGAAATCATGTAAAGAACGCACCTGAAACAATGGAAAGAACAAAATATTATTAATTAATAGGTGGAATGATGTTATAAAATGATCATATAAGGTGTTATAAACATAAATATTTTTCTTTAAAATATTAATAACACTATTTAAACCATTATACATGAGGTTTAAACAAGTTTCAAGTAAGACAAACCTGAGGTAAGGGAATTCTTAACCCAATTTCCATTCTTTGGGTTGTCCTTCCACTTCATTAATTATATGGTACTAAGAATATTTTTAATTAATTTTTGTTTATATTATGTTTTATTATGTTTATTTATAGTGTATACACATAATCCTTTCATTCTATTAATTATCACTTCAATTATATGATATTTTTAAGGGACTTTCCTTTAAACATTCTCTTTTAAAATTCTATTTTACAAAATTCAAAAGAAATGTTTTTATGGAATTATTATTGTATTATGAATATATTTTAGATCTTGGTCTTTTTTTATGATAAATTTTAGGACCTATATTTCCCTCTAATTCATTGGGTACGTGTAAGTTGGAGGTCGGTTGTATGGTTACTCCAAGTGTGACTACGATGGTTACACCATAAGGTAGCCATGAGGGTCACATTGTAAGGTATCCATGAGGGTTGAAAAACATATGGTACCCATGAGGGTTACAAATTTGTGTAATTAATTCCCCAATATAGCCTTATTCTCTATTTATGTATTCAATTATTTATGGAAATCTCATGTTTCAAAAAGTAGGTATATTATTCTTTATGGGTGAGAAGTATGTCTTTGTGAAAATGACTTCATATGTTTATAAGTATTCATGGAATAATGGTTTCTTTCCTTCTTTTTATATACCTTACTAAGATTTTCATTATAATCCCATGTTTTTAAATTCTTTTCATATGTTATAAGGATGTGTAATATAAATAAGGAAGTCAAGTTAAATGTTATAAAGATTTGTTAAAGAAATCATGTTGTTATTTTGTGTTTAAAATTTTTTGTTTTGGAAGAAATGGATACTAATTTAATGGTTCCCGATTTGTATGATTGTGGGTTTATATGTATGAGTTATATCCTAAAATACTAAAACTCTAAACCAAAAATATATTTGGGAATGTAAATAAGTGAAATCTAGTTTAAATAACTAGAATATGTAATGTTTAAGGTTGGGGCCTTATAGTTGGTATCATAGCATAGTTTAGATAATTTTAGGAGTTAGTATGATGTTAATAGAATACCATAAATTATTTTTAAATTATTTTTATGTGGAAATGGTATATAATTTAAATATTAACATGTTTCTTCATCTAAGATATGTCTGTTCAGAATGGTTTTTCATATAAGAAACAAGGAAGATGAAGTTGGAAGGAACTGAGAGGCTGATTTCTTTCTAAATCTGAAATTGGGAATAGTGGGAATAGGAACTGAGCAGTTTGTGATAGTAATGGCTCATCTAACATAGTAAATAAATGGATTTGGAATCCATTTAATAGAACATCCAAAGATACCACAAAGTAACATGACAATAGTGGAACATTTTATGAGGAAACACTCTCCTGCTTTTAGTGGATCTTCTGACCTAGTAACGACTAAAGGATGGATTAAATCCCTTGAAAATATATTAGATGTTATATAATGTTCATAAAATCAAAATTTAAGTCTTTAAATTTATCATTTTGAATTTGAATCTAATATGTGGTGGTTAATGGTCAAGAATATTAGGGATAGAGAGGATATTGATGCTTTAGAGTGGGATGAATTTAAAATTATTTTCCCAAAAAATATTTTCCAAAGGTGGTTTGACTTATGATGGAGAATAAATTCATTTAATTTAAGGGGAAGGAGGAATATTCAGTGGTTTTGTATTAAGATAAATTCACATGACTAGTGAGTTATTCTCAAAATCTTATTCTGGATCATGATAGAAAAATCAACCGTTTTTACTCAAGATTTAAGCCAAGATATCGAAGGACATTGGCTTCCCATGAGTTCAAAAGTTATGAGAAACTTGTCTGATGTGCGGAGAGGGTAGAAATGGAGTTTTCTGATGACCAAGTGTACCTTGAAAACAAATATAATAATAGGTTCATACTGAAAGTAATGGATAAGAATCAATCAAAGAAATATGATAGTAAGAAAGTTCAGTTTCCAATTTTTGGAAGTGTGGTAAAAAGAACCATGGGGAATTCCTTACCAAGACCGAGAAGTGTTTTGATGTGGTAATTTTAGACATATTTCCTAATATTGTAATTAAAATTATCCTAATAATAATCCTAATAATAAAACTATAAAGTGTTTTAAATGTGGTGATATGGGTCATTATGAAAATACCTACTCAAAGAATGTTATGAATGATGCAACGAATCCTAAATATAAGAAAAAAGGTGTAGTGAGATACTTTGTGACTACGTCGTCTGATTTTGGTCCATCCAATAAAGTTTTATCAAGTACCTTGTTTGTTTACTCATATTTTGATAAAAAAAAATTGATGCAGGGTCTACACATTCCTTTATTTTTGAGAAATTTTCTGGTAAATTGGAAATATCACCTCAAAAAATGAGACTGGAATTTATTATTAAAACACTAGGGGGAAATATTACAGTAAAGAGTAATTATAATAATATTTCTATTTTGATCTATATAAATACTTTACCTACCAACCTTGTTGTTTTGACCTTAGTAGATTTTTATGTCATTCTGGATATGGATTGTATTTCTATTTATCATGATAAGATTGATTTTAGAGATAAAGAAGTTGTTTTTTAGAAAGAGTTTCAATTTTTATATAAGAATGAACCCATACAATTTATAACATATTAGGAATCTGAGATACTTTTGAAATATGGTAATGAAATTTATCTTGCTCATATTGTTGAAAATAAGGGAACTTTTTATATTAATGATGTTTCAGTGGTAAATGAATATCTTGATGTGTTTCCTGATGATTTACCTGGTGTTATACCTGATCAAGAGGTTGAATTTACTATTTATTTAGTTCCTAATGCTAATGAAATTTCAAAAACCCCTTATCGAATTTCTCAAATGGAACTTTTAGAGTTAAAAAAAAGTAGTTGTGGTAATTATTAGATAAAGGCTTCATCTGACCCAGCACTTCACTATGGGGTGATCCTATCTTTTTTGTTAAAAATAAAGATGGTTCAATGAGGATTTTCATTGATTATAGAGCCTTGAAAAACATCACTATTAAAAAGTATTTTTTCCTCATATCAATGATTTGTTTGATCAGCTCTAGAGAACAAAATATTTTTCGAAGTTTGTCCTGAGGTCAGGTTACCATCAGTTGAAAGTAAAAGAATCAGACATCCCGAAGACTGAATTTCATACTAGGTATGGTAATTATGAATTTTTTGTCATGTCTTTTGGGTTAACTAATGCACATATTGTATTCATGGATCTTATGAATAGAATATTTCATGATTTCTTGGATAAGTTTGTGGTTGTGTTTATTAATGACATTATTGTATATTATAAAAGTAAATAGGATCATGAAAAACATCTAAGGGTTGTTTTCAAACCTTAAAATAAAATAAACTATATGGAAAATTTAGAAAGTGTGAATTTTGGTTGAAACAGATTTCTTTTCTTGGGCATATTGTAAATAAGGATGGAATAACCATTGATCCTACCAAAACAAAAGTGTTTAATGAATAGACAATACCTACAAATGTTATAAATATTCATAGTTTTCTTATATTAGAAGGTTATTACTGATGGTTTGTTAAAAACTTTTCACAGTTATCTAGTATGATAACTAAGTTAACACGAAAAGGGGTTAAATTTGTTTGGAGAGAAGAATGTAATGTTTGTTTTCAGAAATTGAAAAGAATGTTGGTGAATTATTTAGTTCTGACCCTACCTTCCAGAAATGGAGTGTTTTTCATCTACAGTGATGCTTCATTAAGGGGACTTGGTTGTGTTTTGATGTAGAATAATCAAGTAATTTCTTATGATTCAATACAACTAAAAACTCATGAGTTAAATTATCCCACACATGATTTGGAATTAGTACCTATGGTTTTTGTTTGAATATTTGGAGGTATAATTTATACAGATCCAAATGTGAAATGTATACCGACTATAAAATTCTGAAGTATATATTTACTCAGAAGAAACTAAACATGAGGCAGAAAATATGGCTTTAATTGATCAAGGATTATGATTGCATGATCAATCACCATTAGATAAAATCAAACAAAGTGGAGGATACCTTGAGTAAAAAACATCATGCATAATTAACCATGCTACAATTGGTTTATGACACCTTGATTAATGATTTGATAAACTTTGGATTGGAAGTTGTTGGTGCAGTAAATTCCTGTATTTTGTTTCATGTTTTAGTGCATTCATCTTTGTCAGATAGAATTAATAAAGTGAAGAAGTAAGACCATGATCTATAGAAAAATTTAGAATTGGTTAAAATGGGTAAGTTTCTAGAATTTAACCTTGATAAAGATTGTGTTTTGAGATTTGTGAAAAGATTATGTGTGCCTTGTGATTCCCAACTGAAGAAATAATTGTTGTGTGAATATCGTAGTTCTCCATTTTCTTTTCATCCTAGTAGCACAAAGATGTACAGAGACATTTGGGAGTATTACTAGTGGGATGGAATGAAAAGTGATATTATAGATTTACCATGAAATGTTTTACATCTCAACATGTTAAAGCATAGTTGTAGTTACCGAAGGGGATGCTTCAGCCATTACCAGTGTTGAAGTGTAAATGGGAAAATATATCCATGTACTTCATTGTG
The DNA here is from genome assembly GCA_963277665.1 of Viscum album. NCBI lineage: Eukaryota > Viridiplantae > Streptophyta > Magnoliopsida > Santalales > Viscaceae > Viscum > Viscum album. Next base: position 385,044,092 of record OY728164.1, read on the forward strand.
GGGATACCAAATAATTCTTGAGGTAAAAATGAAATCCGGGTTATTGTTGATCGATTGACTAAATCTGCTCATTTATTTCCTATTTGAGATATTATTTCTTTGGACCAACTTTCTCGATTGTACCTCAAAGAGATTGTCTGGTTATATGTAGTTCCTCTTTCCATTGTATCTGACTATGATCTCAGGTTCACTTCTAACTTTTGGAAAGGCCTTCATAAGTCATTGGCAATAGAATTAAATTTTAGTACAGCTTTTCATCCTCAATCAGATAGGCAGTCAGAACAAAAAATTCAAACTTTCGAGGATATGCTTTGAGCTTGTTCAATTGATTTCTAGGGAAGTCGGGATCAACATATTTATTTAGTTTAATTTTCTTATAATAACAGTTTTCATTCAAGTATATAGATGGAATCTTTTGAGGAATTACATGGGAAGTTGTGTCGAACTCTAGCATTTTGGGATGAAGTTAGGGAAAGGAAGTTGATGGTACCAGAATTAGTATAGGAAGTGGCTGAGAAAGTGAGGAAGATCTAGCAACACATGAGGACATCTCAGAGCAGGAAAAAAAGTTATATAGATAATAGGAGGAAATAATTTTATTTCAAGGTATGTGATCATGTTTTTATTAGAATCTCACCATGGAAAAGTGTTATGAATTTTGGTAAGAAAGGAAAGCTAAGTCCACAGTTCATTGGACCTTATAAAATCTTAGAGAAAGATGGACGAGTTTCTTACCGAGTAGATTTTCCTCTGAGTTTATCTCAGGTACACAATGTTTTTTATATTTTGATGTTGAGAAAGTATGTTCTAGATTCATCTCATATTTTGAGCCCAGAAACAGTTTAGTTGGAATAGAGCCTTTCTTATGAAGAGAAACCTATTCAGATTCTTGATCGAAGAGAACAAGTATTGAGAAATAAGTTAATCCACCAGGTAAATATTTTTTGGAGAAACCACATGGTTGAAGAAGCAATATGGGAATCTAAAAATGCTATGATGGAAAGGTACCCTCACTTTTTAATAATTAAATAAAAAATTGCGAGGATTCAATTTCTAGATGGTGGGGAGAATGTAACACCCCAAGATTTTACAAATAAATTTAATGAAATTCATCAAACGCTGAGTCTCAACATAATGGCACTTTTTTTAAGGATTTAGTTATAAACTAGTCGTTAAAAATAATTTTGTCACTTCTATGATTTGAATTCTGAAAAACATACATCTATGATTGTGATCAGTAAGTTATTTGGAGTCTGATAGAACCAACTTGTTTTTTTGGGGAATAGTAACATACCCTTATGAATAGTAATATGAACCTTATAAATAGTAAATCATATTATTATTTTATTTTCTTAAGGTTATAAGATAATGAGATCTTGATTAATTTTTCAAGGTGATAAAAAATGAGTTATGGTTTTAAAATTGTTATTTTTTGAATAAATTGTGATTTTATTTAAAAATTAAATTAATCATATTTAGAAAATTATTTTCAGAAAATGGAGTTCATTTTTGAATTCTACACATATTAAAATTGTCATGGTGAATTTTTTGGATTTTTCTAAAATTCTTGAATTTTTAATGAATAGTAAAATATGGTAACATACCATATATATACATTATTAGTTAAATAAACTATTTCTAGCATCATGACTGATGTAATCAGCCTTGGTTTGAACTCACATGCTCTCTTTAATTTATAGGTTCACATGAATAAAGACTATTTATAGTCTTGATAAAAAAAATATTAAACCAATGATTAAAATAATGGAAAACTCCTCCTCTCATCCACTATAAATACCACCCTCACCCCCTCTTCCTCACACACCTATCAAGCTTTGAGAATTATATAAATTATACCAAATACCCTTACCAAGGCTCTTCCACACATTCAAGACCTTTTGGTCTCACCAAAATTCCAAAACCAAAGGCCTTAAGGAGGATCTCAAGGAGAAGAGATCAAGAGGTAAGAATACTCTTTCATTTTCTTATGTTTTCTTTTCAATTCCTTTTATTTTCATATACTCCCTTACCCTACCCTTATCCAAGAGGTATGAAAGCTCCATAATCTTATATATTCTATATTTTATCATGTTTATGGAAAAAATCATCATCATTATTCCTCTCTGCTTCCTCTTATTCTAAAAATAAAAACATCTTCTGTGATGTGATGATTTACCAAAATTGTGGACGATGTGTTTTAAATTTCCATTACTTCCTTCAAAAATAGTTATAAAACCATTTTAATGGTTGAAATAGTTTTTAAATTGTATGAAATATCCTCTATCATGTTCTGGATTTAACATATATACATAATATTATGTTATATAATTAAACTAGTTCATGATTATCAAAGAACCGCCAAAATGATTTAAATGGATATCACTAATAAATTATCTAATGATTAAACCACATAACATATAAAAAAAATGAATTATGGAATAATTTAAAAATATATAAATATGTTAATACCATTTCATTCCACCTCTGAAGTTTCTCTTCCATTCGACAAAGAAATCCTTTACAAACAGATCTTGTAAATCATGTAAGGAACGCACCCAAAACAATGGAAAGAACAAAATATTATTAATTAATGGGTGGAATGATGTTATAAAATGATCATATAAGGTATTATAAGCAACAATATATTTCTTTAAAATATTAATAACACTTTTTATCCATTATAAAGGAGGTTTATACAAGTTTAAAGTAAGAAAACCCAAGGTAAGGGAATTCTTAACACAATTTCCATTCTTTGGGTTATCCTTCCACTTCATTGATAATATGGTACTAAGAATTTTTGTAAAGAATTTTTGTTTATATTATTTTTTATTATATGTATTTATTTTTTATACACATAATCCTTTCATTTTATTAATTCTCACTTCAATTATATAATATTTGTAAGGGATTTTCCTTTTAAAAATCCTCTTTTAAAATTCTATTTTACAAAATTCAAAAGCAATGTTTTTATGTGATTATTCATGTATTATGATTATGTTATAGATATTGGGAATTTTTTATGATGAATGTTGTACTTATATTTTCCTTCAATACATTGGGTATGTGTAAGTTGGAGGTCGGTTGTATGGTTACTCCAAATGTAACTGTGATGGTTACACCATAAGGTAGTCGTGAGGGTTACATTATAAGGTAGCCGCAAGGGATGAAAATCATAAGGTAACTATGAGGGTTTCAAAATTAAGTAATTAAATCCCTAATATAACCTTATTCTCTATTTATGTTTTCAATTATTTATGGAAATATCATGTTTCAAAAAGTTAGTATATGATTCTTTATGGGTGAGAAGTTTGTATTTGTGAAAATGATTTCATATGTTTATAAGTATTCATGGACTAATGGTTTATTTCCTTATTTTTATATACCTAACTAAGATTTTTATTCTCATCCCATGTTTTTAAATTATTTTCACATTTTATAATAATTCATAAGAGAAATAATGAAGTCAAGTTAAATTTAATTAAGATTTGTCAAAGAAATCATGTTGTTGTTTTGTGTTTAAAATTTTATGTTTTGGAAGAAATAGATACTGATTTAATAGTACCCACTTTGTATGCTTGTGGGTTGATATGTATGAGTTATTTCCTAACATACTAAAACTCTAAACTGAAAAGATATTTGGGAATGTAAAGAAGTGAAATCTAGTTTAAATAACTAGAATATGTAATGTTTAAGGTCAGGGCCTTATAATAAGACTTGGTTTTAATCTTCAAACAATATCTATAATTATCAAAGCTTTCTCTTCCTATAAAATATGAAAGAAATTTATTTTCCACATATTCATGATTAAATTTAACAATACTATATTTAATTTACTCTCTCTTCATTACGCATTGTGGTGTGTACTTCTCCACACGATGTGATTGAATCTCAATTCATAGAACCAATTTTGGCTTACATTTCATCCTTAGATAACTTCATGACTTGATCAACTTCTTCATTGTGAAAATATAATATTATATATTCTTCATCATTAAATATATTTGTAGCATCCCAATATTTTAAAATAACATTATTTTTTATCATATAGGATACATAACACCGAGTTTAAAAGAAGCACGATATACTATTCAAATATTATTATTTTAATATGACTATTATAACATAGCCATTGAAATGGAGAGAATGAATTATATTAAAAAAATTGTTAAATATATATAAAGTACTTAATAAATAAAAATTCATTTATTAATTCTTAATAAATAATTACTCTATTTTAAGGTTATTTTATGCTTCAGAAATGCATTTTTTTTCAAAAAATATTTTTATTAATTTTTGTGAGAAAATATTATAATTAATTTATGGAACTTATATAAATTATTTTTTATAAAAATAATTTTATTTTTTAAATCATAATATCAAAATTATATTATGGTGAAATATTTATATTTTTCTGAAAAAAATCGATTTTTGAGTAAATTGTGAAAAATGCCAATTTTTATTGAAAACTGTATTTTATTTCAAGAATTTACAAAAGTAAATTGTTTTAAAAAAATATTTCAAAGTAAATTTAGTTCTCATATATTATTAATAATACAATTAAGTTAATTGGAATAAATTTTATGATTTCATTTAGTATAAAAACATTTTTATACATGAAAAAGGCATTTTTCTGAAAAAAAATATTTCTCATCATGATTTGCACATTTATTTTAATTTTAATTTATTAAAATTATAGAAATTGAATTTGATAAAATGGATTCCATATTTTAAATCAGGTGGTTTAAATTTAGTAAATGGATCCCTTTTATTTTTAGGCATTATGAATAGTAACCATGGTAAAATTTATCACCTTAGTAAATGGTAAATTAGGTAATTAAAGTTAAAAATAAAATGAAAAGGATTAAAAAATTACCCTAAAACTTGTATAAATTTTATTTTATGAGTATATCTCATACATAATCATAAAAAGGTTTAACATATGTCATTTTTTCTATTTTTATGTGATTACAAACTTTATAATATTTTATGTAAAGAAAAATAAAAAAATTTACACTCTTGTTTTTAATAACTATAATATTTTTAAAATGAAGATAACGAGAGGATATATTTTTTATAAAAATTATTTTTAAATATAAATATTTTATCTAAATAATTTTTTTTATTTTTAGTGAAATATAATTACCTTAAATGCTTACACAACACTAACGCAGTAATTATTCAATTAATGAAAATAGAAAATAAATGATATTAAAAATATTAAAAATAATATAATTGTAAATAATTAATGTGTCTCATGAATTTTATAGATCTATATAAAATTTTAGGAAGGTTTTAAATGATTTTATTCAAATTTTCCTTTTTTATCGATGTATTTAAAGTGAAATTGAATGAATTGTGATAAAAATTTATATTAACGATAAATTATAATAAATAATATTTTATTAAATGATATAAATTTTCTAAAAATATTATATTAGGAAAAATTAATGGTATTTAGTTTTAAAAATCAACCATTTTCCATTAATGTATCATTTGTTATTTTATAGTAACATTAGTAAACCTTAAAGGATAGAAAACTTTAATATTATGGTAATTGTCAAAAGGGTTAACGAGGGGTTAAAATTAAAATATAAGGATGAAAACACAACTAAAACTTATAAAAATTTTATTTTATGAGATTATTTAGACTCAAAATCATCCTAAATTATTTTTATAATAATTTGGATCCATTTTTACATGAAAAATAATTTATATTAATTTAATACTTTAAGAAATTCCAAGAATTCCCCTCCCCTCAATTATAAAAAGGTACCCCTTCCTTCACTTATTTACACCACTTTTAGCCATATAACTCAACCAAACACTACTAATACCTCTTATATACATCCTTATACATGTTACATGTATTATTTTCATTCCAAAATAATATCTCTAAGTCCCTTAAGAAGGGATCTATAGGATGTTTGTCGAAGAAGTGGTAATCATCTTTATCGAGTCTTTCAAAGTTTATTTATTCTTATAATTTATCTTAAAGTGTTATGAACAGAATAATATAATAAATAAAATATAATAAGTATAATTATATTTTATTATTATTATTTTACAATCATATTTCATCTCTTTTTTATACCAAGAAAAGTAAAAAAACATCACTCGTGCATTCGTACAGCTTACCATCTCCACATAGTGGTGTAATTTGTTTTTCATCACCATTTCACTTCGGTGGTTATAAAGATGTAAATAATGATTATATATAATATTTATGATATAAATATTAATTTTTAACTATAATATCTTATATACATTCTTACCTTCTAATCTGTTAGAAAACGATAACATCGCTCGTACGTACATGTGGACAATCACCTCCATGAAGTGATGTGGTCTTCTTTTCATTTACATTTTAAATGGATAGTAATAAGGATATATTTAATGAATATATATATTATATATAATATAATAATTATTATTGAAAGATTAATTATTATTATTCTTTATTTAGTTCCATCCTTTGAAAAGTGAAAACGGTGTTCATGCGTACGTACGGGCTACCATCTCTATAAATGATGTAATTTATTTTTATATCTCTATATTTTATGGATGAATATAAATATATATATATTGAATGTATAATATACATAAATCTTGAATAAAATTTTTATATTATAGAACCATGATAAAGACCCAGGTACCGAGACTACTGAATCAAAACATACTTGAAAAACAAAGCAATTAACACCCTAAATAATGATAATAATAAAATATTATTAACAAACAGGTGATAAAATGTTATAAATGGATCATATATGATATTATATATAAAAATATTTTTATTTTATATAAGTATAATAAATTTAAATTTATTATACAAGAGTTTATAACACCTATGTTACAAGTCAGACCTGAGGTAAGAGATTTTCTCTCAATTTCTACTCCATTGAAACATATTTGGTACTATGAACCTATTTATTTTTATGTGGTGTATATAATTTACCTTTTATTTATTTAAAATAATTATATATTTATTCATGATGATTAAATTTTATTTCTATTTTACTCTTTTAAAGCCTTTCTATATTTTCTTTTAAATTTTCCTCTCTTTGGAACTTGAATCAAGAAAAGAAATGTTTAACAGAAAACCCAATATTATTTCTCTATTTAAAATATATGTTTTTATTCCATGTCAATATTTTCTTTACAAAAATTCATTATTTTTAACAATTATACAATTATTTATCAAAATATATTTTTACCCATGTTTTTATTTTTTACAAAATGGTTAAAATGAATCTTCATTTCATTTTTTGAATGTGGTATTTTTCTTACAAATATGTGAAAGGAATGTTTTTCTAAATTATACGGTATGAACGGAATGTCCCTCTATCATGATCATTCAATGTTTTTAAGTTTCTTTAAAATTTTAAAATTTTATTTTCATAGAAAATTTTTTCCAAAATATTTGTGAAAATTTTAGTTTTTAAAATTTAATTTCAAAGTAAACAAATATTTTCCAAAAAAATGTTTTTAATTATATTTTTATGGTAATTTTATTCATTAATGAAAAAAACATTTATTTTTCTTATTCACCACTGGGGATATGGTTTAATGATACCATCCTTTGAAATATTCACTTACTTGTGATCATTAGATATTACATTTATCTTAAATATTCATATTCTTTGTATCATGGATATGATTATTGCCTAAAATGTATAACATTTATACATAAGATGTTATGATTTTAATTTATTTCATTTACTAGTAATTATTGATTAATTTTTATTTTTTACTCAATACGAATATTTTTTGATAATGTATATTTTTCATGAATTAAATTGATCATTCGATATATAAGGAATGCATTGGACATGCAGTGATGGGTGGGACCCAGAATTACATTACCTCCTAATGCATCGACATGTCTCATGGGACAAACCAGTGAGCTATAATTAAATGGGTTTTTGGTATATTCAACCCATATTTTTAAATTTTCTTGGAACAAGGCCTCTACGGTATAGATACCATGATGTTTGAGATCATGGTGTACAATATTAAGCATTTGGTTTATTGAGAATTAAGTTATTATTATTCATGATATTATTACATTGATATTATCCATGGATTCAGTTTGTGATCAATTTATTGATTAAATAGAAAGTTTTTATAGTTATTTACCTTTCCATATTATTTATGTCTTATTTACTGAAGATATAATCCGCTATATGTAACTTTTACTGAGCATTTAAGATCACACTTTTATTTGTTTTGTTTACCCCATGATATGAGTAAGGATATTATAAATAATATTGAGGATGAAAGAATGTTTTTATTCTATTTATTTTATATTTCCAATGTAACATGGGAATCATGTATGTATCTATTTCTTTAAGAATACTAAACCATTTTTCCCTTTGGGATGTGATTACTTGTATCTAGTTTCAATTTAATAAATAATAAACCAGATCTAGGTTACTAGAGTTGGGTTTATTATAGTTGGTATCAGAGAAAGTTTAATAGAAAACTTGGAAATAATATTTCACATAAACATAGATAACATCAGAATTAATATAATCCATTATAGTATTTGATAACTTTTACCATTATAGGGATTTTATTTTATTGCTCAATATTCATGGTGATTATGAGATAACTCAGTGTGTGCTATTATTTATTGATGGTTCCTAATGGAATAATGGTGATCAACACCCATAAACAATGTAGGGATTTCCCTTCTGAGAAAACCAATATAGATGGTGTTTGAACTGAGCAGATCATGGCTATATTAGAGCATTTGAATCAAGTTATGATAAATAACATTGCTCATATGAAACAACCTTTTTTCCACAGCATGATTCACCTATGTTGGATCACTTCAAGTGATAAAGGACTCTATATTTTAGTGGAACTACTAATCAATTGGTATCTTAGTAATCAATTAAATCTCTCAAAAAGATATTCATAGATTTGGGATTTAATGAAACTAAAAAGGTTATTCTGAAAGTTTATTATTTAAAATGATATATCAATCAATGGAAGTCATTGATCTAAATCACTATAGATGTTGAAAAAATAGAAATTATGGAATATATAACTTTAAAATTGATTTTATTTTATAAATATTTCCCTCAATAACAACGATATGAAATGGTGAGGAAGTTCCTCACCTTAAAGTAGAAGGAAGAATAAAGTTTGGTAGAGTATGAGACTAAATTTACTAGATTATTAAGCCATGCATTATACTACATATATTATCTGAAAATAAATATTGGTTATTTCTTTTATGGGATTAAACTGAGTCCTCATAGGGCACTAGTTTCTCAAAAAATTTCATCATTTGATGATCTAGTATCAAATTCTATTAAGATGGAGAATGAATTTTTAATATTCTATATCTTCAAGTGAAATCAATAGAAGAAGGTATTGTTTGAGAACTAATAAAAAGGGAACAAAGCATAAAGAATAATGGAATTAATTGTTTATATCATGTAAAAATTGTGGGAAGAAACATCTAGAAAAATTTCTAAAGGGAATGGGAATTTGTTGTAGGTGTAGAGATAAGGGTCATCTAGCTAATGAATATAAGAAAAATAAATAATCATATACTATCCAATTATTCAACTATGAATAGATGGGTAATTATTCAAACTAGTTCCCCAATCACTAAGGAAACCTACCATAAAATAAACCAAGGGGATAAGGTCGTGCTTTTACTATTACTATAGCTGAAGTGAAATGAATAAGGTGCTTGTTCATTTAGACTCAAGAATTGTATATAAGTGTTTTATTAATGATATTTTGATTATAAGAATCATGAAACGTATAAGTATTATGATAAATTAGTTTTATTAAGAATTTTAAAGTATATGTTGAATGGTACTGATGACCATGAAAATTCATTTAGTGGTAAAGTGATATTTTTATAAAATACATAAATAAGGGAATGATAACCATTAATATATTCCTAATATAGAGTTAATGATGTTGATTTGGGATAAATAGAAGATAAAAACTAGTGAATTAAAGGTGATAGTATTTGGGACCTTGAAAATGGTTAGTAATTTGATGATAAAGTAATTTATGATGGATTTTACTACATTTTCGGAATTATGGGGTATATGGTATAAGGATAAAGTTAATCTTGATTCAAGTTATTAGTATATGTGATAAAGGAATTCACATGTTTATAATTTGACATTATGAACTAATTTATATTGTCTAGGGATAAATGTTTGATCAAATATTTGGGTTTTGAATATGGTCAAAAATATTTAGGAGTCTCAAGGTTAATAGCTTATGGAATGGATTAAGTTGAACTTTGGATGTTATTTTTTCAGGTTAAATAATGGTTTGTCATATTGGATAAACTGTGATAACCATTTTGGTTTTGGTAAATATTTATAGGATTGAGGAATGACTTATGGATATTATGATTCATTAAAAGTGCTTAAATTGTAAAAAAATCATCTCAAATATCCATTTCTTGGAATAAGATATGATGTGGAAATTGATTGAAACACAACCAAAGGATGAGATTATGGCTATGACATACAAAAAAATCAAATAAGTTTATTTTCTTGTGTGATTTATTTTTATGGTAAAATAATCCATCAACTTTAGGAAAATTACCTTGAAATAAAAACATTATTTGTTTACTTTTATTACCAAGAAATTAATGGTCATTTAACTCGTCACAAATTTACAGTTTTATGATGGTTAAATTCCTCATGACCATGTTCTCTATAACTATTTATTAATACTTGGGTGATAGTTTTCTCTTTCATATCCATATTTTCACTTCCCATATATGTTCTCCTATTTATAAACCTAGTTTTTTTATAACCATCATACTTCCTTTTCCTTATTTTTAAGAGGAATTTTTATTAAACTTTTTTATGATGTGAGTTTTCCACAAAAAAAAATTCAAAATTCAAATCATTGACTATCGACCATAATTTCAAATTACAAGGATTTAATTTATTAAAAGGGGGAATTTAACACCCTAATATTTTAAAATAACACTATGTTTGATAGCATACAGGATATGTAACACCAAGTTTAAGAGAACCACAATATACAATTAAAATATTATTATTTAAATATGATTGTTATAACCTACCCATTGAATTGGTGGGTATGAATAATATTAATAAAATTATGGAATATATAAAAAGGTATTTATCAATAAAAAATCATTTATTAATTCTTAGGAAATAAGTACTCAATTTTTAGTAGGGGTGTTTTATGCTTTAGAAATATATTTTCTTCAAAAATGGTTTTTATTGATTTTTGTGAGAAAATATTAAACTTAATTTATGAAAATTATAAAAAAAATTATTTTATAAAAATAATCCCCTTTTTGAAATAATTATATAAAAATTATCATATGGTGAAATTTTCACTTTTTTTTAAAGATTATTTTTTCAGTTAATAGTGAAAAATACTGATTTTTATTGAAAATTTTATTTTTGTTTACAGAATTTACAAAGTTAAATTTTGTTTTAAAATTATTTAAAAGTAAATTAGTTATTTTATATTATTTAAAATTTAATTAATTTCATTGAAATCAATTTCATGATTTAATTTAGTATAAAAACATTTTTATACATAAAAGACATTTTTCTGAAAAATTATTTTTCATCACGTTTTACATGTTTATTTTAATTTTAATTTCTAATAATTATAGAAATTGAATGTTATAAAACAAATTTCATATTTTTAATCAATATGTTCAAATTTTTTAAATGGTTCTATTTTATTTTTAGGCATTATGAATAGTATTTATGGTAAAATCTATCACCTTGGTAAAGGGTAAATTGGGTAATTAAAGTTAAAATTAAAATGATAAGGATAAAAAAAATTACACTAACACTTGAATAAATTTTATTTTATGATAATATCTCATATATAATCATAAAAATGTATAATATTTGGAATTTTTTTTCCATTTGGATGTGATTATGACCTTTATAGTATTTTATGTAAAGAAAAGTCAAAAATGTCACACTTATGTTTTGAATAACTATAATATTTATAACATGGGGATAAAAAATAGGATATGTTAAGTTATAAATAGTATTTTTAAATATAAATTATTTATCAACATCATGGTATTTCATTTAAAATTATTAGTTAATAAAAATTAGTTTTCTTACACAATGTAGAAGCGGTAATTATTCAATTAATGTAAATAGAAAATAAATGATATTAAAAATATTAAAAGTAGTATAATTTGAAATAATTTATGTTTAACATGAATTTTATAGATATATATGACATTTTAGGGAGTTTTTTAAGGATTATATTTTAATTTCCCTTTTTTATTAATTTATTTAAAGTAAAATTAAATGAATATTGTTAAAAATGACATTAAATATATTTTATCATAAATAATATTTTATTAAATGATATAAAATTAATAAAAATATTATATTCAAAAAAATTAATGTGGCACTGTTTTAAAAATAAACCATGGTTCATTTATATTTTTTTTTCATTTTATAGTAACATTATTAACCCTTAAAGGGTAGAAAACTTTAATATTATGGTAATTGTCAAAAGGGTTAATGAGGGGTTAAAATTAAAATATAAGGATGAAAACACAAATAAAACTTTTCCAAATTTTATTTTATAATATTTTTTTGACTCATTATCATCCTATCTTCAAATTATATCAATTTGGAGTTTTTTGGACATGAAAGATAATTTATATTAATTTAATACTTTGAGAAACTCCAAGAATTCTCCTCTCATAAATTATAAAAGGGAAGTCCTTCCTTCACTTATTTACACAACTTTGAGCCATATAGCTCGACCAAACCCTGCTCATTCATCTTATCAACATAATTATCCATGTTCTAGAGGTTATTTTCATTCCAAAAGACCAACTATAAGTCCTTAAAAATAAATCTAAAGGAAGTATACCGAAGAAGATGTAATCATCTTTATCGAGTCTTTCAAGTTTATTTCTTCTTATACTTCATATTAAATTTTTGTACCCATAATAATATAATAAATCCAATATAAAAATGTACTTATATTTTATTATTATCATAATACAACCATATTTCATCCCTTTTCCATTCTATGACAAGTGAAGATATATCTCGTGTATTCGTACGGCTTACCATCTCCACATAGCAATGTAATTTTTTTATCACCATTTTACTTGGATGGTTATAAAGATGGAACTAATTAGTATATATTATATTTATGACATAACTATGATTATATATCTATAATATCATATATACCTTCTTACCTTCCAATCTGTTGGAAAATGATAACATCACTCGTGTGTTTGTGAGGACTACCTCCTCTACGAAGTGATGTGATATGTTTTTTGTTTACATTTTAAATGGATGTTAATAAGGATAGATTTAATTAATATATATGATATATATTATATAATAAATATTCTTTAAATATTAATTATTACTCACCTTTCTTTTATTCTATCCATTAAAAAGTCAAAATAGTGTTTATGCGTACGTACGGCCTCCCATCCCCATGAACGGTGTAATTTATTTTCCTATCTCTATATTTTATGGATGAATCTAAATATATATAGATTTAATAAATAAAATATTTAAATCTTGAAAAAAAAAATTTAAATAATGGAACCATGATAAATATTTAAGGATTGAGACTACCGAATCAAAACATATTTCAAAAATAAAACAGTTAACACCTGAAATAATGATGATAATAATAAAATATTATTAAAAAATGGGAGATAAAATACTATAAATGGATCATATATGATATAATATATATTAATATGGTTATCTTTTTAATAATAATTAATTTTAATTTATTATACATGAGGTTATATCACCTATGTGACAAGTAAGAACTGAGGTAAGGGATTTTGTCTCAATTTCCACTCTATTGATACATATTTGGTGGTTTATTTTCATATGATGTATATACTCCCCATTTGAGTTATTTAACATGAATATATATATATTTATTCATGATGATTAAATTTAATTTAAATTTTACTATTTTAAATTATTTCCATATTTTCTGCTAGCTTTTCCTCTCTTTGGAACTTGAATCAAGGAAAGTAATGTTTAAAATAAAAACTGATATTATTTCTCTTTTTATTAGATATATTTTTCTTCTGTATCCATTTTTTTTCAAATATTTTCAAAAAAAATTAAAATTATTCAATGATTTATCAAAAAATTACCCATGTTTGAATTTTTTACAAAATGGTCAAAAAAGAATCATCTTATCATTTTTCGAATGAGGTACTTTTCTTACGAAAGTTTGAAAGGAATTTTTCTTTTAAATTATATGTAATTAATGGAATTTTCTACTATTATGACCATTAAATTTTTTAAATATCCCTTTATAATTTTACAAGGTTATTTTCAAAAAAAATACTTAATATTTTTTAAATTTTTAGTTTTTAAAAGTGAATTTCAAAGGGAAAATGATATTTTCCTAAAAATTGTTTTTAATGGTAATTTTATGGTAATTTTATTCATCAATGACAAAAAAACATTTATTTTACTTATTCAAAATTGGGGATATGTTTTAATGATACCATCATTTGAAAAATTTACTTAATTGTGATCATTTGATATTATATTTCTCTTAAATATCCATATTATTTATATCATGGATATGATTATTGCCTAAACTATATAATATTTCTACATATGGTGCTATAATTTGAATGTGTTTGGTTGACTAGGTAATTATTGATAAATTCATATTCTTTACTCAATACATATATTTGTTGATAAGGCATATTTTTGATGAATTAAATCAATCATTTGATGTATGAGGAATGAATTAAACATGTTGTGATAGGTGGGATTGAGAATTATATATCCCCTTGATACATTGATAGGTATCATGATAAAAATCAATAATCTGTCATTAAATGGGTTTTGGTGTATTCCCACCAATGGTTTTAAACTGTCTTGGCTAAAGTCCTTGATGGTATAGATACCATAAGTTCTGAGATCATAGAGTCCAATCTTAATCATTTTTTTCATTGAGAATTTAGTTATTATTATCCATGAGATTACTGAATTGATATTATCTATGGATTAAAGTTGTGCTCAAGTTATTGATTAAATGGCATGTATTTCTTATTATTTACCTTTTCATATTTTGTATTCCTTATTTACTCAAGATAGCTTCTGTTGTACATAACCCTTACTGAGCATCTGAGCTCGCCCTTTTATTTTTTTCTTTTACCAAGGATATAAAGAAGGATATTATGAATGATATCAAGGATGAAAAGATGTTTTTATATAATTTATTTCATATTTATAATGTAATATGGTAATCATGTATGTATCTCATTCTTCAAGACTAATAAACTATTCAGTCCTTTGGGATGCGATTACTTGTATTTAGTGTTAATGTAATAAAAAAGGCATAGTCTCTAGGTTACTGGGGTTGGGTTTGTTACACTAGTTTCTTGAATCAAAATATCACCTTGAATCATTATGATGTTTAATTCATTAAATAATATCTTTATAATTGTCATATTTTAATCTCTAAATGTATCACACTTTTCTTAAACCTGTAATATGTTCATGTCATTTAGTATGATATAGAGATATCATATCTTACTATTCATGTTTTAATAATAGGTAAAATTTATATATCCTTCTGTTAACATTTACTTATCATCCATTTAATCTTTAAATAATAAATTATTACTCATACATATAACAGTGAGGATCTGGGAATTTTTCAAATTTCCAGTGAGAAAACTTTACATAATAAATTATTACTCTTACATATCCCAATAAAGTTTTCAACTTTGAATCATTTTAGTGTAAGCTTTATGAAATATATTGTTAGCCTTTACATGTTTATTTAGTGACCTTTAAAAATCATAGTGTATCTTTAGAATTTGAAAAAAAAATTGTTAATTCAAAGGTACTCTTACATATGGTTATATCAATCAATATGAGATGGAGATATTGTATCCTACAATTGGAATGTTCTTAACCGGTGGCCCTTACGTATCTAGAGTAAACTCGTGGTTATCTATATATATCACAGTGTGAACTGTGACTGCCAAATGTTTCTACTTTTAATCAAGGGTACTATTATGTATTTAGATTAAAATAAAA
The DNA here is from genome assembly GCA_963277665.1 of Viscum album. NCBI lineage: Eukaryota > Viridiplantae > Streptophyta > Magnoliopsida > Santalales > Viscaceae > Viscum > Viscum album. The sequence goes on from OY728164.1 coordinate 385,060,156, forward strand.
GTTATTTTTATATATCATATGGAGTTTTTGGTATTTTATAATTTCTCCAAACCCTAAAATTTCTAGAACATATCTCTAGGGTTCTCAACTTAGCATCAAATCTTCCCAGGGATTACTAAAACTGTTTGTACTTTAATTGCATCAGAGTTACTTTTTGGTGTCCTAGGACCAACTTTTTTTACTTTGATTACATGTATATTTGATGATTTTAATATTAATATCATATTATTATATATTTTTCAATGTCTGATAAGACTTTATGTAATAATGTCCTAGGGTATCTATCGCATTGATAAGGTCATAGAAGTTCATTGCTATAATTAGAACCTTTAAGTGCTATAATGATATTTATAAATATAGTTCTGAAATAAGATAATATTCTATGATGGAACACATAGAGCATGTATATTAGGTGAAAGTACTTTTAAGAAGATAAGACTTATTCTCATGAAGTTCCCACTTGGTAATCTCCAAGATGGGAGATTCTAAGAACAGGCCTTCCAGTAAGAATTCTTCAAGTTTTAGTGTCGTTGAATATTACTCTATATGAGAATTTGTAATGGTACTTAAACTTTAATATTATCATTAATACATGTCATGACTCATGCACTAAGATTTGATGATGAAAATTGTGACACCATATATTCACGGTGAGGTAGGGTATGTTGGGTGCGTCATGATTGACATGTCATTAATGGATAATTTGAGGAAGGATTTATCCCTTCCATATTTATGGAATTTGATACATCATACCTTTTATTAGAATAGAACTGTCACCCTAAATTCCATGGGCATGGTGTATCTAAGTGTTTAATTCAGGTAGTCAAAAAAAGTTGTATCGATCATATAGGTTGGTGAAATATATGTGAAACCTACTTGATGTGATATTGTGAAAAAAGGATTATATTACACAATTAGCATTCTTATATGGTTATCATAATTGTGACATTAACTTATTTCTATTAGTTTATTTTACTTTTTTCTAGATAGTAATGTTAGAATTTAGGCGATCTCACCTAATTCCAACAAGAAAGAACCCTAGAGGTTTATACACTAAGTGTTTCCATTGATCTGGATTAAATTCTATTTGAATTTAATTAATAGAAAAAATATTATTCTCCATACTGATGAATAATTTTATTCATGTTTTGTCGATCAAAAATATTTATTGATGAATGAATTATTTAAATTAAATATTTATTTGGGTATTCAATAAATATTGAGGAGGATAAATGGACCAAAACCGTATACTCTGATAAATATTTATTTACAATTCAAAAAATATTATTTATCATTGTGCAGGTTAGCACATGACATAAAATAATAATAATAATATTATTATTATTATTCTATGGCATGAATTTTATTAAATAATATAATATTATTTAAGGTTTGGCATGAATTTAAATAATTATTTTTAACCTAAACCCTATCTCTCTAAATAGATGGTTATGTCTATTTAGTGAATTATTGAAAATTGATAATTGAGAATCATTTCACACAATGGACTTTTCCCTCTCAAATTTTCCTCCCCCATTCCTCTTAAGAATGAGAATAACACCTTCAATCCTGGAGTATTTTAGAGATATCAAGACTAACAATGCAAGAAAATTGATTCATTGCACTAGAACTCAAAAATAAATTGGTGTTTCTCAGAGATCAAAGGAGCACATGTGGATCAATACTAGAGGGAATTTATACTTGAATCCTTACAACACAACAAAAGTAATATGAAATGGTTTTTGAAAGATCAACATTGTCAATGAATAAATATCCTAATCCTAGGTATATCATTTTTTCTAATCTTAAATAAATTAATTATGAATTTAATGTGAAATATCTTCTCTCATGGTTTTGGGAAACTTTGTATTAAAATAAATTTTAATATTATACCCACCACAGGTGTTTATATTATATGTAGAACCTACAAGTGGTATCATAGCAGTCATGTTTTAAATTTATAATTATTTATTTGATTTTTGACCTTTATACGCAATCATGGTTGAATATTTCATTTCATATTATCCATTATTTAATATTATTTGAATTAAAATTCTTTTAAATATTAATCATCTTCGTTCAGTATTTTATTTTTTAAAGTTTTAAGAACTGATGAAGAATAATCAGAGATGCCATTGGGAAGTGTCAAATTTTTTGTTGGTAAGACTGGGTTACCAATCATGTAGCCAAATTACACATTGTGTACCCAAGTATACTATATATGGATGTGTCATGGGATACATGGAATTCCAAATAGTAACTACACCTGGTGAATTTATTGCACACCGCATGTAGATTAGGCCAGTCTAGCACATAGGTTATTAGATTACATGGTGTATAGCTGGTGTACACATCATGTAGTCTTCCAAGTTGGTAATTAAATTCATGAAATTCATGTTGTCATTATACGCAGTCACATGTGTGATACTAAAAACTAGAAGAATTAATGATATAAATGATGTGTATATGGTGTACACGGTGTTTGGTTCATCATTTCCTGTATTATAAATACATGTCAAGACCATTCAGTGAGTTATGTGGACACACGACATGAGCGATACATAGCGTGTAGCTGGTATTTACACATCATGTAGTCACAATCGAAGAACACATCGAGTTATTTGGTTGGTTGTGTGAACACATGGAAAGAGTGATACATAGCATGTATCTAGATTTTAAACACTATGTAGTCCAACCAAGGTACATGACTGAAGCCCCAAGTGTGTAACCTTAGTACACAACAATTGTGGTACATGGTTTGTAGCTTGTAAGTACACACTATGTAGTCTCCCAATTAATGAAATAATTAAATTACATTAAATTGAAAATTATAGAATTAAAACATTATTATTTTTATTAGAATATGTTCTATAGAACAATTTAATAATGATTTTAAATAATTTTAATTTCTTAATTAATTTGATATAATAAATATTTTATTATTAGTTCTTCTATTTATTTTCCATGAATTTTATTATGACTGGTATCTTCATATGAATTTGGATAGTCATTAAGATGAAATGGAATTAATTAATTAATTAATTCAAGTGTGTTTATATTAATAATAAATAATTAATATAATGAATTTTAACTGATTTACTTTTGTTTATATGTTTCATGTAAGACTATTTATGATCTTTATCAATACCTATGTATGTTCTGGATGTTTTAATTTAATTTATTACATGGGTTTGAAATTATTTAATATTAAATTAAATATGATGGTCTATGTGTCATCACTCCCTCCATTATTATGTAGGACCTTCATGTCCCTACATATTTATGTAATCCCCATTAACCAATACTTTGGTTCCCCTCACTTTCATGTGAGTTATAAATACATGTAAGAAATAGAGTACCCAAGGATAGAGGAGGTGGTTCAAGATGGAACTATAATTATGTCAACTCAGGTGATACACAAGTGGACAGGTGCAATGTTGTAACTCATGCCAAGACAAACACAAGTAGTTGTCCCCCTAGGTAAAAGGTTGATTTGTTGTCTAATCAATAAATTAACCATTAGATAATCTCACAATCAGGTCATTTTTTTTTTTATCTTATGAATTATTTATTTTATGGATGCAAGAATGCTATCACATAAATAAATGAACTAATGTGAAAATATAGAATTTAAATAAATGGAATATGCATAAATTTTTTATCCAACATGGTTAATTAATTAATTAAAATCCACTTAATATTAACAAGTTATGTAAAGGATACAAAAAGATAAAATTTATGCATAATAAATTAAAATCAATAAAATATATAATAATTTAGACTTGGCCTTCCACTAATTTATTAGGAATGAAAGCCTTATAACTAAGTGTTTGGCTAACCCTAATTAGGACACTTCCTGTTAATGTGGAGTTCTTATGAAGGTTATGGTTTTAATTAACCATCTTACATTAAGATAATTATCCCTTTCAAGACTTGATGTAACTTGAAGGCTAGTGTTGAGGAAATCCAAGTCAATATTTTAGGATTGGGGAGTCCACTAAATAGATAAAGGAGTAGAAATCCAAAAATTAAAAAAGTCCTTCCAACCTAAATACCATCAAGTAGCTTGACCAACCCTTATTGGGGTTATATAAAGGTAAATATATATTCTTTCCACTAGAATTTTCTAGGATATAGAAATTCTTATTTCAATGGTGATGGCTATTGTGACTTGATATAATATTGTGGGATTTAATAAAATTAATTATTATTATTTCTCACATTATTTTTAATCAAGAAAATTACTAATAATCTTCTTTTTATAATTTTAGAAAATAAAAAGTTCATCATTCACACTATACCTATGATCTATATTGTAGAAATACCATCTTCTCACTAATAGTAACTTCTAAGAGTGGTTCATATGCCTTTAGGTTATGTTGCCCCATGAACAAAAATCTTACATTCTAGAATCATCAATGCCTGATCTACCTTCCAAGGAGGAAAGTGATGAAGATTTCCTTATCTATAAAAAACATATGAATGATGTGGTTAATGTTCAATTTTTTATATTTTCGTCTATGTCTAGTGAACTCATGAATTCTCAAGAAAGCATGGATGCTTATAACATACATAATAATCTTCATGGTCTATATAAGGAGGGATCTATATAGGAATAGTTTGAGATATCAAAGGCTATTTTCAAAACAAGCTTAAAGAGGTTTCCCTATATGTGCCTCATATAGTCAATCTCATTGGATACATTGATCATCTTGAAGTTATAGGTTTTAAAGTATCTAAAGAACTGGTCATTGATCTCATTCTTGAATCACTCCCTTAGAGATTCTCAAGATTTTTTGTAAATTTTAATATGAACAACATAGATAAGTCTCTCCAAGATCTTCTTACTCTTCTTCACCAAGTAGATAAGAAGACGAAGCATAAAAATCCTTCTATCCTTATGGTGAATAAACAAAAATGGAAAGAGAATAGATATAAGAATAAATATTATTAACGCCCTTCTAAGAAGAGGAATATCAAGGGGAGAGAAAAGTAATAGTATGGTTTTTGTTTCTCATGTGGAAAGAAGGGCCACTAGAATAAAAATTGCACCGAACCAAAGAAGCAATGGGAAACTTCAAGTGAATTTTTTATCGAGTGAAATTTATTTGTTTCTATAAATTGGGTATTAGATACAACTTGTGGTTATCATATATGTATTCAAATATAGGAACTAAGTAGACTCAAAATAATTGACTAAAGGGAGGTAGATCTGCGAGTAGCCAATAGTGGCCTTTATTTTTGTATGACTCATACCACACTGGAATGATCTTGGTTTTGAATGACTTTTATTTTGTTCCATATTTTACCAAACACATTATTTCTGTATACATACTTGACACAGAAGGATTTATTTTCAATTGTGGGAATACATTTTTCTTATTTTATAAATATAACATTTTTTATTGTAAGTAAAATTAAAATAGTGGTCTTTATGTGTAGGATTACATGAACCAAGTAATGAAAATTGATAATGAAACTATTTCACATGACTCATATCACACCCAACTTTGGCATCACTGGGTAGGTCATGTAAATGAAAAATGTTTGACTAAATTACAAAAAATATAGATATTTAGATTATTTTTAACTAATACCACTTGGTTTATGTCACACATGTTTAAAATTAAAAATAACTAAATACCCATTTTTGGAAAAGGTTTAAAGGCCAAAGTGATTCTTGAATAAGATCATACCAATGTATGTAGACCATTTCCTATTAAATCAAGAGGTATGTACTCATACTTCATAAATTTTACTGATAATTTTAGTAGATATAGATATTTCTAATTGATGAGGTATAAGTTGGATTATTTTGGTAAATTCAAAGAATACAAGAATAAATTTGAGAACATTCTTGGTAAGAATGTTAAGGAACTCTACTCAGACCATAGTGTTGAATATATTAATCAAAACTTCATTGATTATTTATGAGAATTTGGGATTCTATCTCATCCCACACCTCCTTATACACTACAGTGGAATGGTGTAATTGAAATGATGAACTACACCTTTTTGTATATGGTGAGATCAATGATGATCCATGAAAGTCTTATATTATCCTTTTGGGGATACACATTACAAACAGAAACACAAATACAAAATCAAGTTCTAACTAAAGCAGTAGATGATATACCATACCTATAAGGCCCCAGCCTTAAACATTACTTAATCTTGAGATATTTCAAGAATACACATTGAGTATCTTTTCAGGTTTAGAGTTTTAGATAATTAGATCATAAAACATGCATTACATCCCACATTTAAACAAAGTGGTTACAATAAAAGATAGTATTCATTTTTCCCATCAACGGAAACATATTTAAAATAAAACATGGATTCTTTCTTGACACTTACTTGACACTATCATCATATCATGTACCTTTCTCTTGACCTGAGAAAAACATTTCAAAAACTTGGGATGAGCATAAAAAGCTCAGTAAGGGATATAAAAATATGGAAATGAAACATGAGTACATGTATACATAAGAATCAATGAAATCATACTTTACTAATAAAACATAAGTACGTTAACATAACTCATGAAATCATGAATAAATCATAGAAATCATAAGACATAAAGGTAACTTGAGGCATTCATAACATTCTTATGTAGGGAGTAACCCTCTTGGTTACGTTTGGAATACCCATCACAGTATATTCCCTAAATATCTTCGTAGAAACCCTAATGTTTAACTTCTTCACATTACCCAATGCATTGGAGAGCTATATCGGGCTCACCCACCCTTAGTTTATCACAGAACCACCCGTCTTCATAAACAATTCCCAAGAACCATAACATAATTGAATCACATAAAACATGCATAAAGGAAACATAACATTTCCACATTTCAATCACAAGATATCAATACAACACATCGATATAAAAACATTATGAAAACCATTTTCAATACCAAAATAAATGAAAAGTAAAACATGGTATTTATTTTTCATTTTTTTTAAAAAAGTTATGGCTTTTAGAGGAAGTCGAAACTCAAATAATGGTCACGGCGGCGAAGAAGTCATTGTCGCTGCATACGTATGACAAAAACATTCCCTTTTGTCATTTAGTAAAACGATTCGTATAAAAAATATTCCTTTTGAATAAATTTAAAAGTCAAAGGGGTTTATACACCGTATAAAAGAAATTTGTGTATAAAACAAAATATGCCTCAATGAAAGGAGATTGAGACAAAGTCCCATACCTCGTATCCGACTTGACTCGATCATTCTTTAATCTCCTGAATAATAAACTTGAGTTAATTTCTACTTTATTAAGAACCTTTTTCAAGTTAATTATTCCTTTTATATCACTTATTACCATGTTATGAACACTATGTAATTATTTAAGTTAATAATGGTCGTTTTGTCGATCATTGGTACTTGAGTCAAAAATAAACTCTTTATAATTACAAGTCGTTCATGGGGTAAAATATCCATTATATCCAGAATTATATTAATGATTTAGATATAATATATATCATATATATACAGTATATGCATGCATTTATAATATTACATAACATTTAGAGGTAAGTAATTAAATGCACTGTTCATGGAGACGGTAAGTCGTACGTACGTATGAACGCTACTTCCATTTCTATTTCATATTTAATGGAATTAAAACATAATGATACATAATAGTATTATAATTCCAGTATGGTATCATATATAATATCATTAAATCTATCCTTTATATGTACCACATATGGTATTAACGAATCAAATCACTTTGAGGGGGCGGTAGTCCGCACTTCCTAAAATGAAAATATCACATTTACCCATAATGGAAACCATAAAGGTATGCCATAAATGAAAAATACAGAAGTTTAAGTAAAACATAAACATATTATACATCATATATAAATATAGTGACATCTTAATGGACACCTTTGAAGGTGTTATATGAATGTTGAACAATCATCGTTTCATGAGGCAGAAATTCACTATCCACGGAAACAGTATGTTCTTTAACAATTAAATGTAGGTGTGTGTAAGTGTAGCTAGAATCCCTCTTATCAAAACATTATAGTATATTTAAGATACTTTTTTTGTTACAAAATAAATGAATAAAAAGAGTTTATGGGGTTGGAGAAGCAAAATAAAACAAAAGAACACAAGTGAAGACATTACCTTTAAATCGGGTAACTCCTCTTGGTTTGAACCAAAAGGGTTTATTGAAGAGCTTCCTGCCTAAGGTAAGGCTTCTAAGATGAGGAGAGGGATGTGGAGAGACAAAATGAGCAGATCTTGGTCGATCAAAAGGCTTGAGAGGTGTGGGTAAGGAGGTAGAGGTGGGGGCCTTTTATAAGAGAATAGGAGGGGCACTCTTGGAAAGTAAAGAAATGGTACTTTATTTTAAAATGAGTTTCGGATTTTAAAGGTCCCACATTGATGTATTTCAAGGATAAGGTGATAAGAGTTCGAAATACACCCATACAATTGATTTTTTACAAGTGTAGGTATTATATTTTACATTATCTTTTCATTTTATTTAAATCGTTAAATAATGAGGTAATCGCTGCATCATCATGGTGTCATATATAATTTAATTTATTTAATGTCTAAAAATTATAAAAAAATACTATGATGTAGGAAATATTTTTAGATTTAAAATTACTATTTATAGTCCAAGAGATCATTTATGTAGACAAAATTAAAAATGTTTTACTCAGGAAATACATTCTTTGTTATATTTACTTTCTTTAAAAATAAAAAGATAAAAAGTCATTATCACACAAAAGTGATTCCATGGGGTCCCCAAGTTTGGCACAAGGCATCCAATGGTCGGCCATGACACAAACAGTATTATTAGGACACATTTTGGTGTCATTTTTTATTATTATGATATTATTTTATTATCCTTAACTACCCGATTACTAATTAATCTAGATAATTAACGATAATTACCGTCATTACTATTCACAAAGTCCAAAAACAAAAGAGTCTTAATTACATAATTTAGACCTTCTAATTCCAAATATGGAATCCATTTTTCCAAATTACAACCATAGAAATTGCAATAATAAATTTAAAAATAATTCCTGTTGTCAAAACAAATAGCAGGTTTTTTGAAACAATATCTATGAAAAGTTTGGCATTAGTTTATGCCCAATTCCAAAGTGAAATTAATTCTAATGACCACTATTGGATTAAATGGTAAAAATATATTGTACTTTAAATTTAAAAACAATTAAAAATATAATTTTACCATATAATTAAATTAGATGAAAAAGCAGTTTTGATGTAAAATGCAGTATTTTTCACTATTCATTAAAAAATGAACATTGTCAGAAAAATACAAAAAATTTATCCAAAGTAAATTTCAATGTCCCAATCATAAATAATAAGTTTATTTTGACAAATAGAGCTTATAAAATTGTCAAAATATAGATTTAAAAATGGTTCGCCATCAAAAGGTGGTAAAACAATCTTTTAAAAATATTAGAGAATTTTATGCTTAAGATTGGATTTATTCTCATTTTAAGCCTCTAAAACACTATCTAATTCATAAATAGACATAGATAAGAATATATATTATTCATTACTTACTTGGGATGTTATATCCTTCCCCCCTTTAGAAAATTGCATCCCCGCAATTTATTTACTTATCGAATAAGTGGGGGTATTTATCCCTCATTGCATTTTCATATTCCCATGTTGCCTCTTCAATCATGTGGTTTTTCCAAAAAACCTTTACTTGATGAATAACCTTATTCCGCAACACTTTCTCCCTGTGGTCAAGAATCTGGACTGGTTGTTCCTCATAAGATAGGTTCTCTTCCAACTAAACTACCTCTGGACTCAAAACATGACATGGATACGGCATGTACTTCCTTAACATTGAAACATGAAAAACATTGTGTACCTGAGATAAACTCGGAGGTAAAGCCACTCGGTATGAAACTGATCCAACTCTCTCAAAAATTTCATATGGTCCAATGAACCTTGGACTCACCTTTCCTTTCTTACCAAAGCGCATCACACTTTTCCATGGTGATACTTTGAGAAAAACATAATCACCTACCTCAAAAGAGAGATCCTTCCTCCTATTGTCCGCATAACTCTTCTGCCTGCTTTGAGCTGTTCTCATGTGTCTCTGTATCAACTGAACTTTTTCTGCCAACTCTTCTACCAATTTCAGTCCCATTAACTTCCTTTCACCCACTTCATCCCAGAAATTTGGAGTTTGACACTGCTTCCCATATAATGCCTCAAATGGTGCCATCTGTATACTAGAATGAAAACTGTTATTATAAGAAAACTCAACCAAAGAAAGATGTTGGTCCCAACTTCCCTGATAATCCATCGAACAAGCACATAGAATATCCTCTAATATCTGAATTGTTCGTTCTGACTTCCCATCTGATTGAGGATGAAAATCTGTACTAAAATTTAATTCAGTACCCAATGACTTCTGAAGGCCTTTCCAAAAGTTAGAACTAAACCTGGGATCACGATCGGATACAATGGAGAGGGGAACTCCATGTAACCTGACTATCTCTTTAAGATACAAAAGAGAAAGTTGATCTATGGAAAAAGTATCTCGTATAGCAAGGAATTGAGAATATTTAGTCAAGCGACCAACAATAACCCAGATTGCATTATTACCTCGAGGTGTCTTCGGCAATCCCACAACAAAGTCCATGGATATATTCTCCCATTTCCACTCTGGCACTAGTAAAGGATGAAGCATCCCTTTCGGTAACTGCCGCTCTGCTTTAACCTGTTGACAAGTCAAACACTTCATAGTAAAATCAGTAATATCTCTTTTCATTCCATCCCACCAGTAATACTCCCAAAGATCTCTATACATCTTAGTACTGCTTGGATGAACTGAAAACAGAGAACTATGAGCTTCACATAACAACTCTCTCTTCAACTGTGAATCACAAGGCACACACAATCTATTCCCAAATCTCAAAACACAATCATTATCAATGTTGAATTCAGGAAAATTACCCTTCTGAACTAGCTCTACCTTTTTCTGAAACTCACTTTCTTGCTTCTGTGCTTGATTAATTCTGTCTGATACAGAATATTTCACTAATACCTGAAACAAAACAAAAGGACATCCTGCACCAACAACATCTATGCCAAATTTCATCAAATACTTAACCAAAGAATCATGTTCCAAATGAAACATTTTTAATGAAGCATTACTTTTTCGACTCAAAGCATCATCCACTTTATTTGCTTTCCCCAGATGGTAATGAATTGTATAATTATAATCCTTGATTAATTCTAGACATCTCCTCTATCTCATGTTCAATTCTTTCTGAGTGAATATATACTTTAAACTTTTTTGATTGGTATATATTTCACACTTTACTCCATACAAATGATGCCTCCAAATTTTTAAAGCAAAAACAACAGAAGCTAATTCCAAATCATGTGTAGGGTAATTTACCTCATGAGTTTTCAACTGACGTGAAGAATAAGCAATTACTTGATCATTCTTCATTAGGACGTAACCAAGTCCTTTCAATGAAGCATCATTGTAGATAACAAACTCCCCATTCCTGGAAGGTAGTGCCAAAACTGGAGCATTCACCAATATTATTTTCAGTTCCTGAAAACAATCATCACATTATTTTGTCCAGATAAACTTAACACCCTTCTGAGTTAGCTTTGTCATTGGACTAGATAACCGGGATAAATTTCTAACAAACCTTCGGTAATAGCCTACCAAACCAAGGAAGCTATGAATCTCAGTTACATTTGTGGGTCTTGGCCATTCTTCAATAACCATTGTTTTTGCAGGATCAAGAGTTATCCTATCTTTAGAAACAATGTGACCAAGGAAAGAAATTTGTTGCAACCAAAACTCACACTTGCTGAATTCCCCATACAATTTCTTTTCTTTTAAGGTTTGAAAAATGAACCTTAAATGACTTTCATGCTCCTATTTACTTTTAGAAAACACCAAAATATAATCAATGAAAACCACCACAAACTTATCCAAGAACTCATGGAAAATTCTATTCATAAGGTCCATGAATATAGCAGGTGCATTGGTTATCCCAAAAGTCATAACTACAAATTCATAATGGCCATATCTTATACGAAAAGTGATCTTCAGAATATCTACTTCCTTTACCTTCAACTGATGGTACCCCGATCTCAGGTCAATCTTTGAAAAATACTGAGCTCCCTGGAGCTGATCAAACAAATCATTGATATGAGGCAAAGGATATTTTTTCTTAACAGTGATGTTATTCAAGGCTCTATAATCAATGAAAAGTCTCATAGAACCATCTTTATTTTTAAAAAATAAAACAAGATCACCCCATGGTGATGTGCTAGGTCGAATGAAACCTTTCTCTAATAAATCTTGCAATTGCTCATTCAACTCTAAAAGTTCAATTTGAGCCATTAGATAAGGGGGTTTTGAAATTGTCTTAGCATCAGGAACTAAGTCAACAGTAAACTCAACTTCCCAATCTAGTATTATTCCAGGAAACTTATTAGGAAAAACATCAGGATACTCATTTACCACAGGCACATCATTAATCTGAACAGTTCCTTTGTTTTCAACAATATGTGTAAGGTAACATTCATTTCCATCTTTTACAAGTTTCTCAGCCTCTTGATATGTTATCAACAGTAAGGGTTCATTCTTGTACACAAAATGAAAGTATTTCTGAAAAGAAACTTCTTTAGCTCTACAATCAATCTTAGCATGGTAAATAGAGAGCCAGTTCATACCCAGGATAACATCAAACTCTACTAAAGGTAAAACAATAAGGTTTACAAGTAGGTTCTTTCCACGGATAATGATAGGAAGATTCTTATAAATTATTTTTGCCTCAACATTTCCCCCAGGTGTTTTTACCACAAGTTCAGGAGTCATTTATTGAGATGGTATTACCATTTTACTAGAAAAGTTTTCAGAGATGAAAGAATGTGTAGATCCTGAATCAAACAACACACTGGCATAATCTGAAAAAACAAAAAAAGTACTTGATACCACTTCATTTGATGGCCCAACATCTGTTGAAGTAGTTGCAAAGGATTTCACCACCCCTTTCTGCTTATAGTCTAACTGCTTCCCATCACTCGAGCTCTTTGTCGTACACTCATTTTCATAGTGACCCATCTCATTGCACTTAAAACATTTCACTAACTGTAAATCAAATTTGGTCTTACCATCACCTTGATCTTTTTCAGTGCAATCACGAGCCTTATGTCCCATCTTACCACATCAGTAGCACTTTCCATAATTCAGAAGACATTACCTAGAATTACTTTTACCACATTTATCACAAACTGGAAACTTAGTTTTCTTACCATCAGACCTTTTTGAAGAATTCTTCCCTTTCTCCTGCCACTCATTCTCTTCTTTTGTTGGTTGTTATAGGACACTTGATCATTGGAAAACTCCATTTCCACCTTCTCAGCACATCGAACAAGCTTTTCATAACTCTTGAACTTGTGAGAAGCTAAATCCCTTCGATATTTTGGCTTTAATCCTGAGTAAAAATGATTGATTTTACTATCAAGGTATCGAATAAAATTTGGAGCATACCTTGCCAAACGAGTGAACCTTTCTTCATAAGAAGCCACTGAGTCTTCCTCTTTCCTCAATTCTAAGAATTGTTTTTCCATCCTAAGTCGAATAGCCTTAGGAAAATATTTCTCAAGAAACATACCTTTGAATTCATCCCAGTCGAGAGCATCAATCTCATCAGCGTCCCTGGTATTTTTAACCATTTACCACCACTGATCTGATTCACCCTCCAAACGGTAAATAGAAATACTAACCTTTTGATTGTCTGAACACCCCATGACATCGAAAATCTTCTCCAGTGCTTTAATCCACCCTTCAGCTAGCACAGGTTCAGATGATCCTATGAATGATTGGGGATGTTGACTCATGAAATGTTCCTCCACTGACATGTTCCTCTACGGTTGATCTGGCAGATCTCGTGCATGGATACCACCACCATTTATCGCTTAATTCAACTGCTCCATTACTGCAACAAACTGTTCAGTTCCAATTCCGACCATCTCAGGATGTTGATTCGGAAGTTCATTTCCTTCTGTATGCCTTCCTAGAATTGTTTCCCTGTTTCCTCTGTGGAAAACCATTATGAACAAACATGTCTTAGATGAAGAAACATGGTAATCTTCAAATGCTATATCATTTTCAATTTGACCATAAATTTTTTTTTGGATAATCATTTAATAGAATTATAACTCCTAAAGTTATCTAAACTGACCTCTGATACCAACTATAAGGCCCCAGCCTTAAACATTACTTAATATTGAGATATTTCAAGAATACACATTGAGGATCTTTTCAGTTTTATATTTTTAGAGAATTATATCACAAAACATGCATTACATCCCACATTTAAACAAAGTTGTTACAATAAAAGATAATATTTATTTTCCCATCAATGGAAACATATTTAAAATAAAACATGGATTCTTTCCTGACACTTCCTTGACACTATCATCATATCATGTACCTTTCCCTTGACCTATGAAAAACATTTCAAAAACTTGGGATGATCATAAAAATCTCAGTAAGGGATATAAAAATATGGAAAGGAAACATGAATACATGTATACATAAGAATCAGTGAAATCATAATTTACTCATAAAACATAAGCATGTTAGCATACCTCATTAAATCATGAATAAATCATATAAATCATAAGACATAAAGGTAACTTGAGGCATTCATAACATTCTTACGTAGGGAGTAACCCTCTTGGTTACGTTTGGAATACCCATCATAGTATATTTCCTAAATCTCTTTAGAGAAACCCTAACGTTTAACTCCTTCGCGTTACCCAATGCATTGGAGAGCTACATCGGGCTCACCTGCCCTTAGTTTATCACAGAACCATCCATCTTCATAAACAATTCCCAAGAACCATAACATAATCGAATCATATAAAACATGCATAAAAGAAACATAACATTTCCACATTTCAATCACAAGATATCAATACAACACATCGATATAAAAACATTATGAAAACCATTTTCAATACCAAAATAAATGAAAATTAAAACATGGTATTCATTTTTCATTTTTTAAAAAAAATTATGGCTTGTAGAGGAAGTCGAAACTCAAATAATGGTCACGGCGGCAGAGAAGTCGTTGTCGCCGCATACGTACGACAAAAACATTCCCTTTTTTCGTTTAGTAAAACGCTTCGTATAAAAAATATTCCTTTTGAATAAATGTAAAAGTCAAAGGGGTTTATACACCGTATAAAATAAAGTTGTGTATAAAACAAAATATGCCTCAATGAAAGGAGATTGAGATGAAGTCTCATACCTCGTATCCGACTTGACTCGATTGTTATTTAATCTCCTGAATAATAAACTTGAGTTAATTTCTACTTTCTTAAGAACCTTTTTCAAGTTCATTATTCCTTTTATATCACTTATTACCATGTTATGAACACTATTTAATTATTTAAGTTAATAATGGTCGTTTTGTTGATCATTGGTACTTGAGTCAAAAATAAACTCTTTATAATTACAAGTTGTTCATGGGGTAAAATATCCATTATATACAGAATTATATTCATGATGTAGATATCATATATATCATATATATCCAGTATATACCTGAATTTATAATATTACATAACATTTAGAGGTAATGAAGGAAATGCACCGTTCATGGAGACGGTAATCCGTACGTACGCATGAACGCTACTTCCATTTCTATTTCATATTTAATGGAATTAAAACATAATGATACATAATAGTATTATCATTCCAGTATGGTATCATATATAATATCATTAAATCTATCCTTTATACGTACCACATATGGTATTAACGAATCAAATCACTTTGAGGGGGCGGTAGTCCGCACTTCCTAAAATGAAGATATCGCGTTTACCCATAATGGAAACCATAAAGGTATGCCATAAATGAAAAATACAGAAGAATAACTAAAACATAAACATATTATACATCATATATAAATATAGTGACATATTAATGGTCACCTTTGAAGGTGTTATATGAATGTTGAACAATCACTGTTTCGTGAGGTAGAAATTCTCCATCCACGGAAACAGTATGTTCTTTAACCATTAGATGTAGGTGTGTGTAAGTGTAGATATAATCCTTCTTATAAAAAAAT
Organism: Viscum album; assembly: GCA_963277665.1. Taxonomy (NCBI): domain Eukaryota; kingdom Viridiplantae; phylum Streptophyta; class Magnoliopsida; order Santalales; family Viscaceae; genus Viscum; species Viscum album. The sequence goes on from OY728164.1 coordinate 385,076,274, forward strand.
CCTAGTATATTAAATATACTGTTTTTGTTACAAAATAAATGAATAAAAAGAGTTTAGGGGGTTAGAGAAGCAAAATAAAACAAAATAACACAAGTGAAGACATTACCTTTAAATCGGGTAACTCTTCTTGGTTTAAACCAAAAGGGTTTCTTGAAGAGCTTACTGACTAAGTTAAGGATTATAGGATGAGGATAGGGATGTGGAGATACAAAATGAGAAGATATTTGCCGAGCTAAAGGCTTGAGAGGTGTGGGTAAGGACGTAGAGGTGGGGGCCTTTTATAAGAGGAGAGGAGGGGCACTCTTGGAAAGTAAAGAAATGTTACTTTATTTTAAAATGAGTTTAGGATTTTAAAGGTCCCACATTGATGTATTTATAGTATAAGGTGATAATAGTTCTAAATCCACCCATAAAATAGGTTTTTGACAAGTTTAGGTCTTAGATTTTACATTATCTTTTCATTTTATTTAAATTGTTAAATAATGAGGTAATCGTTGCATCATCATGGTGTCATATATAATTTAATTTATTTAATGTCTAAAAATTATAAAAAAATACTATGATGTAGGAAATAGTTTTATCTTTCCAATGACTATTTATAGTCCAAGATATCATTTATGTAGACAAAATTATAAATGTTTTACTCAGGCGATACATTCTTTGTTATATTTACTTTCTTTAAAAATAAAAAGATAAAAAGTCATTATCACACAAAAGTGATTCCATGGGGTCCCCAAGTTTTGAAAAAGGCATCTCATGGTCGTGAATGAAACAACCAGTAGTATTAGGACACATGTTGGTGTCATTTTTTATTATTATGATATTATTTTATTATCCTTAACTACCCGATTACTAATTAATCAAGATAATTAACGATAATTATCGTCGTTACTATTCACAAAGTCCAAAAAAAAGTCTTAATTACATAATTTGGACCTTCTGATTCCAAATATGGAATCCATTTTACCAAATTTCAAACATAGAAATTGCAATAATGAATTTAAAAATAATTCCCGTTGTCAAAAGAAATAGCGGGTTTTTTTGAAACAATATCTATGAAAAGTTTGGCATTAGTTTATGCCCAATTTCAAAGTTAAATTAATTATAATGACCACTATTGGATTAAATGGTAAAAATATATTCTATTTAAACTTTAAAACCAATTAAAAAGATAATCTAACCATATAATTAAATTATATGAAAAATCAGTTTTGATGTAAATTGCAGTATTTTTCACTATTCATTAAAAAATGAACATTGTCAGAAAAATACCAAAAATTTATCCAAAGTAAATTTCAATGTCCCAATCATAAAGAATAAGTTTATTTTGAAAAATAGAGCTTATAAAATTTTCAAAATATATATTTAAAAATGGTTCTCCATCAAAAGGCGGTAAAACAATCTTTTAAAAATATTAGAGAATTCTATGCTTAAGATTGGATTTATTCCCATTTTAAGCCTCTAAAACACTATCTAATTCATAAATAGACATAGATAAGAATATATATTATTCATTACTTACTTGGGATGTTACAATACCAATTTTGGAATGGAAAGAAACCCATGTTTTCATACTTAAATGTGTGGGGTTGCGATAAATTGTCTAAGGCCTCTTCAAGTAACAAACATGCACCCCAAGGCACAAAGTGTACCTTTATAGGATACCCTGAAGAAACAAGGGGTTACTACCTATACTACCCCTCATACAAAAAGGTAATAACAGTAATACACTCCATATTTCTTGAGATGGATTGCATCCATAAAAGATATAGTTGGATTGAGATAGACTTTGATGAATTTGGGGCTCAAGGTACACAAGAGTTAGCAGAGGAATAGATTATACAAATCCCCATGGAAGAAAAAGTTATTCTAGAGACACAAGTACTACATAGGAGTATAATAGATATCATAGAATCATAATGGTATGGTTTTCTTATCATAGAGGATACTAACTCGTTATTAGTTGATAATAATGATCCTCTAACCTGCAGTTAAGAAGTAAGTGGAATATATGTTTCCAAGTGGAAAGAAGTCGTGAATTTTGAAATGGATTCCATGTACCAAAACCAAGTCTGGATATTGGTATATCCTCCAATGGATGTAAACCCATTAGTTGTAAATGGGTATTCAATAAGAAACTACACATGGATGGGAAATTCAATAACTATAAAGAATGGTTGGTTATAAAATGGTTTAAATAGAATCAAGGAATTAACTGTGATGAAGCATTTTCACCAGTCACTATATTGAAATCCATATGAAATCTACTTGCCATGGTAGCCTTACATGATTATGAGTTTTTGAAAATGGATGTAAAAATATCTTTCTTTAATAGGTTCCTTTAGGAATATGTCTATATGACACAGCCTAAAGGGTTTGTGACTTTAAAGGATGCCAATAAGGTATGTAAGTTGCAAATATATATTTATGGATTAAAATAAGTATTAGGTTCATAGAAAATTTGTTTTGATGAATCCATAACAGAATTTGGTTTCATAAATAATAAATGTGATACATGTTTCTATAAGAAATTTAGTGGTAGTGCGGTTGTTTTATTAATAGTATATGTTGATGATATATTACTTATTGGAAATAAAACACTAGTCTTACATTCTATTAAATCCTATTTGAATAAATGATTCTCCATGATGGAATTAGGAAAGGAAGCATGTATTCTTGGGATCAAGATCCATCATGATAGATCCCCAAGGATTCTCGAGCTAATTCAAGGTATATATATTGATCTGATACTAAATAGATTTAGTATGGAATAATCTAGGAGGTCATTTTTCCACTATCACATGGAATTCATCTTTCTAAGAAAATGTGTCCTCAAACATATGAGTAAATAAATAAAATGGAAAGTATTAAATATGAACTAGTGATTGGTTATATCATGTATGATATGTTATGGACTAGGCTAGATGTCACTTATGCATTAAGTGTGGTAGGAATATGTTAAGCTGGCCCGGGTGACCGTAATTGGATGGCAGTAAAAATTATCCTTAAATATCTGAGGTGTACTAAGGATATGTTCCTAGTCTATAGAGGATATGTATAACTGGTCATTAGAGGATATGAAAATGATAGTTTACTAATATAAAAAATATGGTATTAAATCAAAAATTTGATACATATTCACTTTGAATAGAGATGTTTTGAGTAGGAAGATCTCAAAGAAGGTTGTGGTCATAGATTCTACAAAAAAATTGAGTATATTGCAGTTTTTGAGGCATCTAAATAAGTATTTTGGATATGAAACTTCATTCAAGTTCTTGATGTGGTACATATCTTTAAAGATACTATCACATGCTATTGTGATAATATTGTAATAGTGTCTCTCACAAAGGATCCAAGGTCACACCAGTAGACAAAGAACATGATTCAAAAGTATTATCTCTTGAGGTATTTTTCTTAGAGAGGTGAAGTTACAGTGGGCATTATTTCCATGGAAGGCAATGTGGCATACCCCTTGACTAAATCCTTGACTCAGCAGAAACATGATTATCATGTGAGGTCAAGTAGAAGAAAAGTAGTAGGCAGTTGGCTCTAGTCCAAGTGCGGGTTTGTTAGAGTTGGTATACTAGGACCAACCGTTTGTACTTTTATTACATGTATATTATATTATTTGAATATTCATAACATCTTATTTCATATTTTTCATTGTTCTTCATGAATTTAATGTAATAATGTCCTAGGTTATTTATCTTATTTATAAGATCATAGTAGTTTCCTACTATGATGATAACCTTGAAGTGCTATGATGATATTCTTAAATATAGATCTATAGTTAGATAACATTATATGAGGAGACATATAGAATATTATGATTAACTATGAGTACTCATAAGCATATGAGGCTTCTTCTCATGAAGTTCCCACTTAATAATCTCTAAAATGATAGATTATGATAACAAACCCGCTAGAATGAATTCTTCTTGTTTTAGTTTCATCGAATATTCCTAATTATGAGCGTCTGCAATGGTCCTTAGAATTTAATATTAACATTAATTTGTGTCATGACTCATGCACTTAAATTTTCTAATGAAAACCATGATTCAATATATTTTTTGTGAGGTAGTTTGGGTTGGGTGCATCATGATTGACAGGTCATTAATTGATAATTTGATGAAGGATTTGTCTCTTACATATTAATTTAGTTGATATCTTATTCCTTTTATTGGAATAGAACCATTTCCCTAAATTACAAGGTCATGGTGTATCAACATGTTTATTTCAGATAGTCAAAGAAATATGTATCGAGTATATAGGTCGGTGATGCAAATGTGCAACCTACTTAATGAGATATTATGAAAAAGGGATTTATTACATAGTGATCATTTTTATGTGGTTTTCATCATTTTAACATTAAGTTCTTTCTCTTGGATTCCTTAACTCGTTTCTAGATAGTTATATTGGACTTTAAGAAATCCCACCTAATGCTAATGGGAAATAATCCTAGAGGGTCACACACTAAGTGTTTCCATTTATCTCGATTAAATTATATTTGAATTTAATTAATAGAATAAATATTATTCTCAAGATTAAGGAATAATTTTATTCATGTTTTATCAATCTCAAATATTTATTGATGAATGAAATATTTAAATTAAATATTTATTCAGGTATTCAATAAATGATGAGGAGGATAAACAGACCAAGACCGTGTCCATTGATAAATATTTATTTACAATCTAGTAAATATTATTTATCATTTTATAGGTTGCAACACTCCATAAAATAATAATAATAATATTATTATTATTATGTGGAATGGGGTTTATTAAATATTATAATATTATTTAAGGGCTGAAATAAAATTAAATAATTATTTTTATCCTAAACCTTAGATCTATAAATAGATGGTTATATCTATTGAGTGAATTATCAAAAATTTATAATTGAGATTCCTTGCACACAACAGAATTTTCCCTCTCAAATATTCCACATCTCATCCTATCAAGAACAAGAAGAACAATTTAAAGCCTGAAAGATCTTGGATTGGTCAAGACAAACAATTTAAGATAATTCATTCACTACACTAGCACCCATAAATCAATTTGTATTACTTGGAGATCAAAGTAGAATGTGTGGATCACTGGAATAGGGATTATACACTTTAATCCTTAAAGCGCAACAAAGTTAATCTAAAAGGGTTTTTTGAAATATCAACATCATCAAAGAATAAAGTTCCTAAGTCTATGTATATCATTTATTATAATCTTAAATAAATTAATTATGAATTTAACATGAAATATCCTCTCTTGGGGTTTCAAGAAAGTCTATATTAAAGGAAATTTTAATATTACACCCACCATAGGCACTTATGTTGCACTTGAAACCTATAGATATAATATCCTACAATTAGAATTTTCTCAACTGGTGAACCTTATATATCTATAGTAAACTCGTAGTTAGATTTACATATCACAATGTGAACTATGACTACTAAATTATTATACTTCAGATCAAGGGTACTATTATATATTTATACTAACATCAGAGTTACTTCATGTATCATGAGGGAGTTTTTGAATTTTCTAATTTCTCTAAAACCTAAAAATTTTAGGACATATTTCCAATGTTCTCAACTCAATATAAAATCTTCTTAGGGATTCACCAACCACTCAAAACATCACAAAACAATTTAAATGACTTCAATAATTTATAAAACCTCTTCAAAGCAATTCTTAAAGCATATTTCAGTATATAAACACTATTTTTGAGAATTTACATGAACCTTTTACACTCATCATTCAAGAGATGTTATCTCTTTAATATAGAATATTTTCAATAGAAAACTTATCAAATTCAAAAGAAGTATAATATAAATAGTTATTTCTTCTTCATTCATCACTTATCATTGATACTCATTATGATCATATCTATAATCATTATATGTATAGAGTACTTCTACAACACCAAGTGGTATTGCTCCTTGCTCATTGATAAAGGAAGAATCTTATTTATCCTCATTTTCATTATATGAATGGATATTCATTAAAATATATGATAGCAGGAATATTTGATATAAGTGATTCATAGGAACTCCAATCTTTATCACAATACTTTTATCATATGAGTAATGGTAGTGAATCTATTCCAAGTTCTAAGGTGTTTCTTCAATTCTCATACAACTTAACATATAATGAATAATTTCTTGGGTAATTATTTCCATATTATAATTAACATTATTAGGTTATTTACTCTCCTTCAAATATTATTATATCAAAACATATTTACATCATGATAATTCACATCATTCTTATTTAAAAAAATACAATACAGTGCCAAGTGGGTTTAACAATCCCCTCCTTTTGATTTTTTTCCAATGTGTCTTTTTTATACCCCTGCCCCCTGTTGATAATAAATACAAATAATCTTAATATAGGATGGTATCATTTCTCTTAAATCAAATTTCCATCAATTACTCCACTCTAAGTTTATGTGATCAATGTTCGATATAGAAAATAAGAGGGACTAATTTAGGCAACAAAGTTTTCCATAATCAAATAAAAATATGATATCAACTAAAAAAACTTTTCTTGGGAGTTGCTAAAATATTTTCAAGTGGATATAAATTTATTTAATATATTCTCATGTGATTGAAACCTAAATTCATTTACACATCTAAAAAATAGATTAAAAAGGTCAAAAAAAACTAGAAAGCTTAGTTTCAGAATTTGACACTTGAATTTATCAATCCTATTTATTTTTTGTCATTGAAAAAAATAATTTATCCACCATTAACATCATATTTTATTCTTTAAAAACAATAATGATAAAATATGCATATATACCATTTCAATTATAACTTTTTCAAAAACCTTCCATAATTATGGATTTTCATGAAATATTACCTTATGTCTGCTTCTCAAGAACTCCCCCTCAAAGTATATAACCCAAATTCACTTCATTATGGTTGATCTCTTTATCAAAGATGATATTTGAAATATAAAATTTTGATATCACTCCCAATATAGTGACTTCTAATAAGTCTATAATAGTTATTCCAAATTTCTTAATTTTTCAGTTCTCCCACTTAATCATACATCACCTTCAATTCCCTAATATGAAATAACAAACACATTATATATGGTAATAATGTGGAAATAATTTTATCCTTAATGATAGAAACAAGTTTGGGAGTTTCTTCTCAACCAAGGTCATCATTTCTTTCTAGATCCAAATTTTAGATAACTCTTCATTCCTACTTTTCTGAATTTCTTGACATGAATCTTCATAGGAAACATGGTTATATTTTCTAAATTGTATCATTTTATGGGATATACTTATTAATATGAGCCATCAAATAACATGCATTTATTGGTGCCTGATTCATCTTCTTTATCATATATACTTGATCTAGAATCATTATAAAACAATCTTTTGAGTTATTTATAACCTCTTTGTACCTCCCATGAAATATCTTATGAGCTCCAAAGTTATTATTTTTAGACAGACTCTCATGAAATTCAAATTATTCATATGGATTTTCTTATCTGACTTTAGCACTTTCAATTTTTTTTCTCTCTATATTTCCTTTTTGAAATATTTCATAAATATACTCTCTTTATCTATTCAATTTATTAATGTATCTTACCATATATCCTCCTAAAATCTTTCTCATATTCTTTTGAATAAGTTGTAAAAGTCTTCTTTATATTTTTTGAACCTTCTTATCCCCTTCTGTCTGTAAATTTTTTCCTAGAAGTGTTGTTATACATGATTTAGCATAATGAACTTATTGGTCACATATTCCATATATTTATTCTATATAAACAAATATGTTTTTAGTAGAAAGTGTTTATGAACTTATACTCATAGCTTTATTATTTTTAGAATTATTTCTCATATTCCTTGAATAATTACCCCTGAATTATTTCCTTCTATGATTCTATGTAAATAACATAGTTTACCATAAAATATAATATTTGTTCCCAATGACTCTATAGTACTAACAGTTTATATTAAAACTTAGTCTTCCATAATATTTATGGGTCTATCTGTGAAAATATTCTTACTATCTAGGTGTATCTTGACATTTATTTTTCCTATGTCTTGAGGATCTATATTTTCTCAAGTCATCCCCAAATCCCCTTGATATTGGAGTGAAGTTTTCATGACTTTTCTTATCTCATACATGTCTAGTTTTTGTTTTATGTACTATTTTGTTAAGTAAAACAAATTTTGTAATATTGGTGTAAATAGTAACATCATGTACTTTTTAATTTGGGATGGTTTTTATAGTAGCTTGAGTCGATTCGGACTAAACATACATATATTTTTTATAATATTATTTTATCATATTTAAGGTATTTTCACCCTTAATAAATCTATATTATGTATTGATCAACCTTTCTTCCTTTACATCAAACTTTACATCAAGATATTTCAAAATTTTATCTTATTATGCAATTCTCACCTTGAGATTCTTCATTTTTTCAATGTGGTAATTCTCTTTCTTAAGTAATTCATATTTATATTATCTTTATTTCTCAAGAAGTTTGATACTTTTCTTGATATTGGTGTTTAACTCAATACATGATACAAGATTATATTTCAATATATGTTCAATGTATTTCTCTTCATCCTCCTCGTCTGTAATGAACCGTATCATTACGGGTTGAAAAAACCAAGGGTAATTTGAAATTTTTATCCCATAGTGGTTCTAAGGAGGAATATAGAAATTTCCCCAATTATATTATCTTGGAATAATTTTCTAACCACTTTTTTTGTCTTAGAATAGGGTGTTTATCCTTGACCTGGAGTTTTTTGGAATTCTAAGACGGAAATATTTTTGCTCAATATTTAATATTTAATTGATAAAATATTAATTAATTTCATGTGTTTGATCGATGATATATCTTCATCATAATCTCATATTGAAATTATAACTTCATGGTTGAGTCCAAAATAGGGGGTTTACATAGGTAAGGTATAAACTCACTCTAGGATCCAGGACTCAGGGTGGGCCTTTTAATGAGCTTTCTTATTTTTTATCTTTTAATTTTATTTTTCTTTTTCTTTTTATTTTTCTTTTTATTTTTTATTTATTACTACCCCTTGGGTATTTCTGCTTATGTGATAGGGAATCCCCCATTTTTCAAATGAACATCTTATAGGAAGAAGAGGGAGAGGGATAGGGTGTCATCATTTTCTTTATTAGAGGAGCTAAATCAACATACGATGGTTGAGTGGCATGGATCTAGGTATGAAGCTTCGGTAATTTACACCCATGAGGTAGGTCATATTTTATTTCTTGTCCATTTTACCATTTTAATTCAGGGTTTTTAAGTTTTAATTCCTTGTATGATCTTTTGGGAGTTTTATAAGGACCTTCATGGAGTGTTTTTAGGAGAATTAGGGGGTTTCATGTGATCGTAAGGGATTTTCTATTCAAGAAGACCCAACCAAAATATGTGTATTTCAAGACCACACATCATGTGTTATTATTTTTGGTCAAAGGGTAGGATAAGGTAACCATATAGTGTTTATGTTCAGTATACAAATTTTAGGAAGACTCAGGGTGTGTATGGGGTACACAGAAAAGAACCTTATGATGGGGCACATGGTCATGTAGGGTTCACATTCAAACCTTGTCTGCAGGGCATGGATAGAGGCCATGTGGGGTATTTGACTAGATCCTTTATAGGTTACATGGATAGGTTCCCCATGTAAATCACACACTATATAGGTATAGTGAACAATGTGTAATTGGGAAATACACATTAGGTTGGGAAGAAGTACATGCCCAGGGAATATTATTGGGTGTAAACACTGTGTACATTAGGTAAACGCTATGTAATCCCCCTTTAGATGTGTTTTGCTTTTATTCTCATCCCGAATCTAGAATTAGACTCATGAGTAGTCCATTTTGATTTTTTTTATAGTACGTGGTCGTAATGAATTTGGGGTGATCTGAGGCCATTGATGATATAGTTTGGGTTGGTTCATGTTTTTTTCAAGAGTATTCCTTTAAGGTTTTGATTTAGAATCCTTATAAGTAAAGTAAGTTATTTTTTTATGTCGTATGAGGGTTATTATTTTATTGTTAACCTTGTATTTTGGATTACAAAGTGTTTAGTTTGATTTTATTATAAATAGTTCCCAGAAGGTGTGATCGGGTTGTTTATTGGATGGGTTTCATTAGTTAGTTGCTTAAGGTATGGAGCCTCTAGGATGGGGAGACACTAGGGTGTCGATTATTGTTGGGTTTCATTAAGTAGTGGTTGAGATGGATCTGAGGGACGCTTTGGGTATGACCTTATGTGTAGTTTGTTTCTTTAGGATAGGTTTCATGCTAGAGAAGCCGGATGAGATTTTTTATGATGGTCTTGGCCTAAGGTTTTTCGTACACTGGAGGAGCCCCTTGTAGGGTGTCATATACTTGTTGAGGCTAAGGGGGGGATTTTGAGTGCCTCATTTTTTTTTGTCCCTGAGGGTGTTTGTTCTTGTTTATGATAAGGTATTCAGGAGTTGGTTGGCCCATGTTTTTGGGTTTTGGATTGGTTGTTTAAGGTTTTTCTTACTTAGGTTTATGATGTGATGGGAATACTTTGGGATATCATTAGATTGGGTGTTGGACATGAGTTTTATTAGATTATCTCCTATATTGGTTGGATGGTTTTAGGTGGTTCTAGGGAGTTAATGGATGATATGTATGAGTTCACCCCCCCCCCCCAATTTAGTATGATGATCCATCTTGGGTTTGGGACTTTTCATATGTTAGTGTACTCCCAGGACTTATTATAGATGTGGACTTGCATATAGACTAAGTTTATTACTAGTCAGTAAGTTTTACACTAAAAAATCATATTATCCCAACTAGTTCTTGATACTTTGACAGGTTCTTTAGTCGTGTTGACCTAGATTATCTTATCGCTATTTCAAATCATGTTATTGAAGTCCTAGAGCCTGGTGGTGGTTTTTTTGTCTTATATTCCTATAGTGAGATCCTAGGGTTTGTTATTTGTGTCAAAAAAATCATTTTGGATCTCCCTTGGGGTCTGACAGGCATGCCTGATGCTATATGGATTGATGAGCCATGTGTTATGAGGCTCATAACTCTAGTTGGAGTGGGTTTTTTCAATCTCTAGTGTTGTTGGAACCCAAGGTTCGATGGGGGATTCTTTATTCCTTCATTTTTTTCATTTATTTATTTTAGTTATTTATTTTCTTATCAGTATTTATTATTTGAATAGGCTTATAATATCACTTTTTAATGAACATGTTATTACAGCGGATGTAAGGTACCACCATTAGGGGTGGACTACTGAGAATTGTTTTCTCACCCCCTATAAGGGAACCTCGATGCTCATGAAAACCTTATATTTTATTTCAGGTTGATAATAGGATGCATGATGTACTATGAAGGGTCCCAGTGTTACTTGATCAGGATGAGGCCTAGTGTTACATGCTCAAGCGGAGCTACACATATGAATTATGAGGATTGGGATGGAGTGGCTAAAAAGTTATGGAGATCAGGTTTGCAGTATGGCTCAAGAATAGTAGTAGTGCCTTGTGTTTTTTTGTTTTTTTATTTTTCCTCTATTTTTGGTCAGATCAGTGGTTGATCAGTTGATATGTATATAATGATCATGATTCTATATTCTACAATCAATTTATTATATCATGTCATTGTTTTTTTATTTATCTTTTGTACTTTGTTGTTTATGGATGCGCATGTGTTTGGTTATTTTCACTATTATTTCACTCTAAACCAAGGGTATAGTCTCCCCGCTATGTCTCTTTATACCCTCAATATTAGATAGTAGCCTCTGGAATATAGGGAGTCATGCTTGAGGCCTTTTCATAATCCAAATCAAGGGATGAGTTAATTTGACCTGGAACAATTCATAAAAAAATAGTATCAAAGAATATCTTTTTATTTATCTTGTTATTTTGTGGGTAGTGGATAGGTGGTCTAGGAATGTTTCATAGATTTTCATGGATATTGAATAAGTTCATTGAGAAAACCTTTTTCGATTGGAATTCTAGGTTACCAAGGTATAGTATTTTTTTTCTTGGTTTTCTATGTTAATGTTGTATGGATTCACCTTGCGTAATGTAATTGAGTTTTTTGGATTTATTATTTATTGTGGTTTTTAGTTCTTATATCATTGGAAATGGGCCTGTGTGCATGCATCATATTAGGCACATAGGATTCACATGACATGTTTCTGTCTGTGTGTGATTTTACTGATCCAGAAGGTTCAGTTTTTTAAAGAGTTAACAATAACCTATATAGAATTTTCATATATACCATCTTGATGGAATTATACTCAACTAAATTGTGGGTATTTTTCTTCTAATGATAGGTCATGTGGATTTTGTGGTGATATGTTCTCTATTGATTTAAATGTAGTCCTTTGTCAAGGGATGTGTGGAGACCCTAATGGTTCAGTGTGGGATTTGGGTGCCCTGGTAGTGGATTGATGAGGTAAAGTATTCCTAATAGGTGTTTGTATTAAGCTAAAATTTCCTATAGCTATGGATTTTCATGATAAATTTTGTGTTTAGTAATGAGGTTGCCTTGGGCTTGATAGATATAACACTGGGAGTTCTCTTGGTTTAATGGTTGGTTGTTAGGGTGGGTTTGGTTAAATGCTTGTCTATATTGGTTCTTCTAGTTCTGTGTGTGCTTCTATTGGTGTGGTGGGAGATTGGTTAGACACTCATGTATTTGGAATAATGCTCGGTTGGTGGGTCTTTGTGTTGTTAGATTTATCTTATGTGAGGTACCTTATTTTTGAAGAGGATCATTAAGGGTGCTCTAGCTTATTGGAACTGGCATGCGAGGAGAGCTTGGTAAGTAGCTTAGGTACATTAGGCTAATTTTGATAGGACACGACTTGTATGATCATGAGTTTGGTTATTTGTTTAGGTTTCATGGGAGTATGTGACCATTAGGTTCAGTTGAGACTGAGTAGGTTATTTCATAATATCCATCAAGAGGTTCTTGGAGAATCAGTCTACCTTGAGAAGGAGAGTGGTGTTCTGTGTGGATTTTTAGTAATAAGACTTCGTGTATGTGTGTGATTGTGTCTACTGGTTATGTGTAGTGTTAGTTGGTTCATGGTCAGTGGTGTAATTGCAGTGGAGCTGTTAAGGTCGGTGCTCATGGATCAATGTGATGGAATCCATATAGTGGGAAGTGAACCCTTAGATTTTGGGGGTAATGATCCCCATTAGAATTGTATTTTTGACTTTAGGGAATGTTGTTCCTAGTATGTCAGTATCGAGTAGTGGTTGTTGTTTTGGGTTGACACTTGGGTGTGAGTAATCCGGTCATGTCCAGTCAATGTGTTCGAAAGTGGAAAGAGTATGGGCCATGGAGTTTGGTGTTTTGGTCATGGAATAATGATAAGGATAATATTATATTGGGGAATAACTTATCACTCAAGGTTAAATGACCTTCATGTTAGAAGGTTCGTGGGCACTGTGGGACTAGTCTATGGTAGGTTGAGGAGGCATTATGTGCATCAATGCTTGAGGTGAAATCTTGGATTCTGGTTGGCCACTGAGGCTTCTCAAGGGGGAGAGAGGTGTTATAGTGGGAATTTTGTAACAAAATACATCATTACAGGTTGAGAAAATCAAGGGGGATTTGAAAAATATATATCTGATGGTTTTTATGAGAAAAATGGTAATTTACCTTAGAAGATAACACTAGTGCATAAATGATTTTTCACAATGGTTTTTTTTTATTTTTAAAATCAGTTATTAGGCAACATTATTGGTGGAAATGTTTTAAATAAATTTTTAATGTTGGTTAATTAAAACTAACATTGTAAATTAATCTACTTTGAGGTTTTCATGTCGGATATTAGATAACCGATGTGAAAAATGAATTTAAAAAAAATAGAAAATTGAGGCATCCTTCACAGTAGTATAAAAACTAAAAATAATAGAACAAAAGGTAGTAGAAAACCAACAAAACATCCAACAAGACACTTATAATTGAACTTTAAAATTTATAATATATATTAAAAATAAACTAAAAATCAATCAAACCTATAAAATAATTCATCCATTCAATTTGTAAATGTCTCAACTATTTTTCACTATATGTCTTTCGGTTATCAAAAATATACAAAAATAATAAAGAAATCATTTATCCTGTATTTTCAATAAAAAAATGAAATATTAAGGAAAACTTTATAAATAAATCTAACTTTTTTAAACTTCATAACTGGACCAGTTGAAATTATTTCAGACATAAATCTAAAAACATGATATCAAAATTATTTTACACCTTCTTATTTATTAAAATTTTGTTACAAAGTGATTTTAATTCAAAATAAATAATTTAAGTAATATATTCAAAATTTAGTAATTGTAAATGAAAATTCACCTTATCTTGTACAAATTCGATCTTGGCACTCTTCTTTCTTATTAGATCTCTAATGAAATTTCATGCCTTGTTTGAAAATAATATGAATAAAATAAATTTTATTCATTATAATATAAAAAAGTATTAAAATAATCAAACTTACATGTTTAATATATTCTTAAAAAAATTTCTCACTTCACCATGAATAGAGCATAGCTAGTACAGTGTCCTCTCTCTTAGAAAAAAAACTCCCAACATCCAATGTCTACTGATATATAAGAAAATTTAATGTGAATTGTTAATATGTTAAGATATATATATATATAACACTTTTTGAGAAAACATGTTTCATACTCTTGAAGATATGGAAACATCCATCACTGAATAATGACATTGTTATGAAATCTTTTAGCAATATAAATTGTTCTTTCTACATCAGTCATTATCAAAGATATAGGGTAAATAAAATGTGGGTCCATAAATATATATAAATCTGTCCTTTCATGATATTTAAAAATTTTATATAGATACATAATTATAAATTTTCAATAAATTTAAGGAATAAAAAAATTTGTAAATCGACTTTCATGGAAAAAATTTGCATCATGTTGATTCCCAACTGATCTCTGGCTACATGCTCCATGATTTTGTTTCTCAAAATCCCCACAGTCATTTCACGCCCATAAATAGAAGCATAAATTGGAATCTCAAATACATCCAATAAATTTCACAAAAAATCCTAGGTACCCTAGTAACCTGATAACCAAGCTGACACTGACATATCCTGAAGGGAATTACCAATCTCTATGGATTGGAGACTAGCACCTGGAATCATAAACAATGAAAGTGGGAACGATTTTTCCACAAATCTTGTGGAATAAAGATAAATAAGACATTATGCATACAAGAAAAACTCCACAGGTAGAAGTGTACCAGAAGTCAAATAGGTATTAAAACCCCAAATTAATATATAAAATTACCAAAAAACTGAATAGATAACCCAATTCCCAATAGGCACAACTCTCTAAGTCCATGAATCAAGACCTAGAACCACCTCTAAGTGGTGCTTTACCCCTGCTTGAACCTAGAAGGATAAAAATATACAAACACCCGAAGGAACATATAGGGTGTGATATAATATCCCAATAGAGTCTCACCAAGGATTCCATAATAAGATTCCAATAATTAATTAACCAAATAAAGATATTTCAATTTTAAATAAATAGGTTTTGCATTTGAAAAGCATATTTAAACTAATTATGCTTTACATTTCAATTTATGGAAATAATTTAAACAAATGGATTAATAAAAATTTCATATAAAATGGTTTATATAAATTTATAAGGAATGTAAAATTTTTTAAAAACATTGGTATACATTTATACCAAAAATATAAACAAGCGATAAACATGGTTATCTGCTAAATGGTATGATAGTTCAAAGTTATGGGATCCTCACACACTCATGTGATAATAACCGAAATGTGTACACACATCCCTTGACACTGGAAAGAGAGAGGACTCATCAGTATTATACTAAGGAATAAGATGTTCTAAATAATGGTCATGTTAGAGTTTTAAAGTGCCAATCTGGTGCTAGGGCATTCCCATACTAGCGTATTTATCCCAAATAACTCACTAATTACCTAGGTTTTTATGTGCTCTATTAAAAATAAATGATGGGAAATTTATTTTAATTATCCATAGAATACAATTAAATATCATTCTTCCATTACAAAAAATCCAATTTTCTATTTAAAAAATAAATGGGTTTTTAATCAAAACATTCCATTTTACAAGATAAAACCCAAAGGTTTCTATCAACCATTTTGAAACCATTTTTACCAAATATTAATTTGAAATCAAATCAAAATTCAATTTCATAATTCAATTTCCACAATTAAATTCAAAAATATAAATGAAACAATTTCCCTCAATTTCATAATTTAAATTTCCATAATTTTCCATCAACTTCACAATCACACCACAATTCAAAGGAATTGGGGGTTTCCCTAATTTCATGCCAAAATTAAATTTCCAAAAACCCCAATTCAAAGGAATTGGGTTTTTAATCAACCAATTGAAAGTGATTTCCTTTATAATAGTAATTGAATTTAAATCTAGAAATTTAGGTTTATTAAAAATTGGGCATCATAATGAAATCACCTACCTCAGGATCTCGATATCTTGAATCACAACAACCTAAACATGATTATTCAATAAAGAATGATGAAAATGGAAAACCACAAATCAACCCTAGGTTTAAGATTAAAAAAATTAAGGATAAGATCCTCCAACCAATACAGAGATCTAAAAAACCCTAAGGAGGAAAAGAGAGAGCGCGAGAGATAGAGAACGGGAAGAGGAAACTAACCATGATAGAATTAAACATAATTATTCAAGATTTGATCCACTTATGAGAGGGTTATGAGGGTTTAAACTACTCTTGGTATACCTATCAAAAGAAGAAATTGTATATGGGGCGTACAGGTATATCGGGGGTCTAAAAAGTGGGTTTATGGAATTTTAAAATTAATTTCAGATTAATTAAAACCCATACATATGGTTAACTGGGTAGGACTTTGTGGTTAGACTAAACTATGCACCCTATTCATGCACCCCTTTTATTTAGGTGCATGGTTTCTACAAAGTTGGGGCAGAGTGTTTAAAATTGTTGGCTAACCAAAAAAAATCCCACTGCCTTGGGTTGCGCATTTTTCTCTAGTAGGGCGCACAGTTTTGGTAAACTATCTGCCAACTGTGAAAAGACCCATAACTTTTAAAATTTCCAAATATTTCCCTTGAAACAACCCCAAATGAAACCCAACCAAATAATGATTAAAAGAGGGGTTTAGGAATGCCTAAAAATAGTAATAGGATGTTACAACCTCCCCAATATAGAAACTTTCTATCCCCAGAAATCCTAATAAGAGGCTTCTATGCCAAAAATATGAGGCCACTAATCTCTCATTAGTGACTCTCTCTCCCACGTCTCGTGATAATTAGAACCATGCTATCATATCACATGAACCAAAGGCATCATTCTCCCATGAAGTACCTTGGTTTCATATCCAACTATCCTGACTGGCCGTTCAGTCATGGATAAATCAAGTTTAACCTCGAGATCACTCCAACTCAGAACATTAGATGGATTGGATATATACTTTATCAACTGAGATACATGAAACACATTATGTATCTATGTCATCTTTGGGGGAGTTTATAAATGATAAAAAACTTTTCCCACCTATTCAAAAACCTCAAAAGGTCCCAAAAAATGAGGAGCAAGTTTCTCTTAACTCCCAATTCATTGATGACCCAAATGAGGTGAAACTTTCAAGAACCCTTGGTCACTAATTGATAAATACAATGGTCTATGATGATGATCAACATAAGACTTATACCTGCTTTGTGCTATCAACATCCTCTGATGAATCAACTGAATCTTTGATGTCATATCATGAACCAAAAATGGTCTAACCAAGGAGCTTTCACCAATCTATAACCAACATAATGAGGATCTAGGAGGCTAGACATACAAGGAATCAAAAAGATCCATTCTGATCATGGAATGGAGACTTTTTTTATAATAAAACACATATATCCCTATGTGATCATCCCAAGCTCCACTAAAGTCAAGGGAGTAGGCATTGAGAATATCCTTAAGAATATATATAGCACTTTTTGTTTGGTCATACAACTAAGGATGGTATGTCATGCTAAAATGGATCTGAGATCCCAGTGTATCCTAAAGTCCTCTCCAAAAGAAATAAGTGAACCAAGGATCACTATTAGAAAATATAGCAGATAGAACTCCATTCAAATGAACAATCACTTTCACATAGAGATTTCCCAACTCCTCAAATTTGGTTTCATCACAAATGGTTATAAAGTGATATGATTTAGTCAACCGATTGATCACAACTCATATTGTATTCTTCTTTATATAGGTATGTAGAAACCCAACCACAAAATCCATTGAGATCTCATCCCACTTCCAAGTTGGAACTGGAAGTGGATAAAGAAAACCCAAAGGTTTTTGGTGCTCGACCTTGACCTACTCACACGTATAACAAAAAGAGATAAATTTAGAAATGCCTCATCTCATACCTGGCCACCAGAATTGTCTCCAAATTTCATATAAACTCTTTATGGTTTCTGGGTGCACTTCCTACTGGGAATTATGTAAATCCCCCATCACAACTTTCCTTATCGCTAACGACACAACATAGTGCTTATGATTGCATAGAATGACCTCTTTGGATAATGACCACTCATTAATGGTATACCCACTACAAAGAAAGTATTTAATGCTAAAAAACTCATCATCAAGCTATTGTTCCTAAAGAATCATCTTGAGATGAGCAAAGGTCAACTGAACACTGGCCAAAGAAACCTCATCCCCTGATTCCCTGAATCCAATATGAAACTATGAAAAGAGAGCCATAAAATTCCATGTCATGACCCTAACTGATGAAGCCTAAGCCACAACTCCCCAATCCCATCTCCAATAGGCTAGGGGCTGGTGACTAGTGCTGATAAGGCATATCACTAACATGAGAGGCATTTCCTATGTACCTATATGCACGCACACATTTCCATGCTCACAAAATGATAAAATGTAAAAACCAAAGGCAATCAGTGTGTGAATACATCTATATCCCACAACTAGAGTACAAAAAATGTGTTTAAAGTGTTAAAGAGAAAAACGACACCCAAAAAAGAAAACTGTAAAATCATCTAACCTTATTAGAAAGAGGGAATCGCTATCAACTACAACTGCCAAAAATCTCCTCAGACAAGATCTGGTAAACACCTCAGTCTATCTAGATTACGAAGATCCGCCTACCTCAGGTCCTATATAGACTCCATCAAAAGGTTTGTGGTCTACAAAGGACAAAAAACATGTGTGTGAAAATCCTGTGTAGGGGTGAGTATACAAATACCCAGTAGGCTTCCCAAAAACCCCAAAAGAAAAAGGAAGCAACATAAAAGAAACAGTCAACTCAACCTAGCTAGAGGGACACCCAATCGAGACAGAAACTTAATCTCAAACCATCCTTAGTTGTACATGACAATTCAGCTTGGTCTATAATGGGTTTCAACCCTGACATGTGACAACACTGCAAGGGATCCCAAAAATCACCCAGATATACTCGTCTCAGACACTAAGTTTCATGAGGTTCCAACCTCATATATAGAAACATGATTCTCTTCGTAGGATCTAACCATAACATAAAACCAGGAGAACACACTCTACAAGATCATCTATCCTAGATGGCACTCGTCTGAGAGATGCACTCCATTGGGAACAACTATACTATTCCAAATGGTATGTCTGAGAGAACGTGATCCATCGGGAACATCTTACAAGTTCCAACTCTATTACCCCATATCAGAGGTCTCATTGTCATTACCTTTCACCCAAGGCAAACTAAATAAACCCAAGTGAAGATGTCCACCCCTCACCACTGCACATAGTTGATGGAGAAATGCTCTAGACTATGCACCGTGTGTATCCTCTCTAACAAGAGAGAATAGAGGGACCCACACCTCACCACTTCCCTATAATCAAGGGAGTACTACTCCTAACTATTTTTTGAAATCTCTATCACTCTTTTAAGGAGTTTCACACACCTCAATCCATTGAGGGAGCACTAATCCATATCTAAGTATCATTCACATCTAGTGGATGGGCCCACTCCTATAGCTATATCCCACAACTGAGGGAGCTCCAACTCCAATGGAGGAACCACTCCTCATTGCTACTTATAAATGGGGGAGTACTACTCCATAAGTGAGGACTCGCACCTTGATCTAACAGGGGAGTACTACTCATGAAGGACTAGTTCCCTAATACGATAGGGGAGTACCACTTCGTAAATCGAGGACCCGCACCCTAACCCAGTAGGGGAGTACCAAATCTGCCAGCTCGTTCACTATGGGAGACCTTCACCCTAACACGGTAGGGGATTACTGACCCTAGGATTGAGGACCTACTCCCTAACATAGCAGGGGAGTATCAACTCTTTCAGAAAAACATGTATGGATGACCACACCTTGGGATGACAGGGGAGTACCAAATCCTAGAATAGAGGACCCACACCGTACCCCAATAGGGAAGTAACCACTCTATATATGTGTCATATATGGAGGACCCATGCCCTAGTCCAATAGGGGAGTAGTGAATCCACAGATAGAGGACCTTATTCTTGGTCCAAAAGGGGAGTACCTACTTTACCTTCACGAACGTCACGGGGAAACCCGCACCCTATTCCATCATGGGAGTAACACCCCCGGAGGAAACTACCCAAAGGTAAAAAAATCATTCCCATAATGTGGGGATTCATTTCTCTACCTAATAATAGAGGTAAGGAAAACCCATTCTCTAGTCCATTAGGGGAGTAATACTCCTAGAATCTCTTTATACAAACCACACGGATCTCCAACATCGGCTCAGTACCACTCCACAAGCAGCTTTCTCAATTCATTCCACCTCATATCTCGTAATTCATAAAAAAGGACACTATCTCATTCTATGTGGAAAATTGATCAGGATGGACTACTCAAAATCCTGAATCAGAGTCCCAGAGAAGAAGATACAGAAAAAAGAAAATCCCTGGAGGATCTCCTAGTAGTACACAGCATGCACCGGGGAACACACGACGTGTGAGCCCACCCGATCACATACCTATATATCTAATCCACATGGTTTCTAACACATGTAGGGGTACACATCATGTAGAGGAGTTACACACCATGTCCCTTATCACTCATCCCCTAGCTATGTTCCTCTTCTACACGGACCGGCCAACCGTGTCCCTTACACACCGTGTATCCCATACCACACGGTGTTTTTGGATAAATGGATACCTTCCCATGTATTTTTCCCATGTTTGTGTAGAAGACCCTATTTCTATGTATCTTGGTCATATGTTAGTATATTTCCATGTATTTTCACATGGCTATCCCAATCCATGTCCAATGGTCACACAATTTAGGGAACCACATGGCATGTAACCCCTATACATGGTGTGTGGTCACAAAATCTCATATTCCCAAAATAGGAAGTGTTACATGGAATTTTTCACTAAAATACATGCTATGAAGATAGTGATTCCAGTCAGGAATCACCTAAAAAACCCTCTGATTTGTTGGAATCATGATCATTCTTTGCATGATTTGGAGTATGGTTTGTCATTGTTTTCAATCCTCAGTGGAAGTTCAGAATGTGTGCCCGCAAAGTGATCATACAGAACAAGCAGATAACAGTATTGAAGGTGGCACCGTTTTCCAGTGTTTGCCAAATTTTTGGGCCTGAAAATCGACAAATGGAGAAAATTGGTTTTGGAAAAGAAACTTGTGCACCGTTGTCTTGAAGGAGAAGAAACTTGTGTGCCATATGTTTTTAAAGAACAGAACGTGAAAATATGGCAAAGGGAGAAGGGCGCCCAAGTTTTATGTTTGGTCATGCAAGTGTCTTATGCGCCAGAGACTTGCGCGTCGAAACTTGTGCGCCAAGGTAATAATTGTGCACCGTAATGCAAGGTATCAAAATGCCTATAAATAGAGGTTGACCTTTCCTCATTTGAAATGAAGCTCAGAATTAGAGAAAATCAGAGCTCCCATCGCGCAGGTGTTGTGGTTGCGCAAGTGGTGGTGAGTCGTGCAAGTTGAAGTTGTGCGATAGTTGTTTGTTGTGCGTCCAAGGTGTATTGGGCAAGAAAGAGGTTGAGTTTCCCAAGTTTGGAGTTGGTGAAGGAGGTGTCGCACAGGTGGTTTGGTGACACTTGCGCGTCAGGATTTGAAGAAGCGTGACAGTTCATAGTTGCGCGCCAAAATTGGTTTGGGACTAAAAGGATGTGAGTCACGCAAGTTTGAAGTTAAAGAAGTGAGTTTCGCGCAAGTGGGAGATGTGAACTTGCTCGCCATCTTGAAACTTGCACGCCAGGCTTTGAGAAGCACGCCAGGTGTGGTTGATGTATGCCAGTCTTTCTGAGGCTACGCAAAAGCTGAAATTTTGCCCGATATTGTTGGTACAAAGTGATATTAGTCTACGAGTGGAAGTTAGACTTCAACAGAGCATCTACATACAACAGAGGATGTATTCATTAGCGGTGATGAATAGACCTTCACATCTATAAACTGAGTGGGACTTTACCAAAGGCAGTGATCTAGGGGGAGTCAACAGGAGTGACCCGAGGGAAGTAGTGAGCTATCCCTGAACTTTTGTAAAGGCAGTGAGCCTGGGACAGAGTGATTGTTCCTGAACCTTTATAATCCACATCTAGTGAAGTTTAGTGGAATTTGGTACGACCAACAACCTGTCGGTGTATGCTCCTTGGACGTAGCCCTTAGTGATGAACCAATTAAAAAGTGATGTTTCATCTCTCTACATGTTATTTTTTTCTTTTTGATCATATCCATATTACAGGTTTAACAAGTTTCTACCAACGTGGTAACAAGATCCATCACTTTAAAATAAAAAGTTGTCACCCTGATTCACCCCTCCACTCTCATGGTGTCCCGGGGTCCTACAAGTGGTATCAGAGGGAGGTTGTTGGTGTTAGATCTGTCCTTTGTCATCATGGAGAATGCAGTCAATGCTAGGGGAATACCTCTATTCGATGGAAGTAATTTTCAGATTTGGAAGAACAGAATGAAATCTCATTTAAGATCCTTTGGAATGGAATTCCTCTTTGATATTCTGCACGAAATACAAGATACTGATCTAACAGGGCTTGATATGACTGATACAGACAGGAAAGTTCTTGACGCAGATGCTAAAGATCATAATGATATAACTGCGGCTCTCTCAGATCAGATCTATCTAAAGGTGATGAGTTGCACCTTAGCAAAGTCTATGTGGGATAAACTTGAAAACATTTATGAAAGATACAGCAAAGTGAAGGAGGAAAAACTTCATGTCTTACACAATAGTTTTGACGATCTAAATATGCATCCTAATGAGAATTCAGATTCATTCTTCAATCGAATTACTAAAGTTGTGGGAGCAATTACAGGTCTTGGATAAGAAATCAAAGACATTGAAATCATAAAGAAAATATTGAGAAGACTTCCTCCTATATACAATGAAAAGGTGTTAGCTCTTGAAGAAAGAGATCTATCTAAACTTTCTCTGGATGATCTTTTAAGTAGTCTAGTGGCATATGAGATGTGATTCAAACCCGAAGATTCCACGACTTGTGTAAGTAAGGAAATGGAATTCAAATACATGGACAAACTGAAAATTTCATAAGATAGTGGTGGTGAAGATGAAGAGGAAAAGGAAATTATTTCTCTCATCGCCAAGAAGATGAATAAGGGAAAAGGTAAATTCAAAGGTAAGCTACCTCTGTCATGTTTTCATTGTGGAAGAGTCGGGCACATTGTCTCTCAGTGCCAAAGAAAGTTTGATGATGATGAAAGAGAAGTAGAATACATCGAGAAGCCTCGGAAAAGGTTTTTCAAAAAGGGAGACTTCAAATATGGAAATAAAATACATAGGAAGAGTTTTGTCTGTGAAGAGGAAGATGATGATATTGAATTTTGTGAAGAAGAAGAACCAGAATTTAAAACAGGAAACCATGATTCCATGATGGCTACCATTGAAAAGTCAGAACCCCCGATCAACAAAGGCAGAGATAATCAGATTACTGCTAATGGTGATCCAAATATTCAAATTAAGGATGACCTTTCAAAGCTTGGGAATAAATTCAAGAGATGCAATAAGTGGAATGAAATGGTGGAAGAATAATTAGAATATGTCGATGAGCTTGAAGCAGAAATTGAATGACTAGAAGAACTAGTGAATGTTCAGTCTTCAATCCTTGAAAGCACAAATGACGTTGTGGAACTAAAGCTTAGAATTGAAGAACAAGAAAAGGTCATAAATGACCTTTTATCTAGACTGAAAAAAATTCCAAGACTGTTGAGGGTCTTGAGGAAGAAGATATTACTGTTAGGAGTAAAATTTAATGTAAATCAACCGAAAATGATGGTAAGAAGAAAATTTATTTTGGAATATTCTCATATGCACAATTACTGGCAAGAGCCAAGTGTGGTTCAGATGGGGTTGGAAAAATCTTGAGTGATCAAAGACTCGCTTGCATGGGAAAGAGTGGAATTGGCTATGAAGCTGAGACATCAACTACTAGAAGTGAAAAGAGACAAAATAAACACAAGATGAAAGTTGGACATGTTGAAAAGTTTCCTAAAGTGCTGAAAAAGGAACCCTCAATCCAAAATAAAAGGTGAACTGAAAATTATCCTCAAACATTCAGAAATGACAGGCAGTCTAACTATTCTTTAGAGGAAGAAGGTATGAGGATAAATTCAAGTGAGAAGACATTTCCTCTCATAAAGTGTCAGTTCTGTGGCTACTTGGGTCATACCATGTCATATTGTGAAGAAGAAAGGAGCTACTTGAATGGGGAAGATCTGGGACGTCAAAAAAGGAGACTGACTTCATATCCTCCATCTTATAGAATAAATAATTTCTATGGATACTGTTTTCATTGTTCTAACTTTCTCCATAAAGCTATGTATTGTAGGAAGATATTCGATAGAAGAGATGCATACAACTCTCATAAACAGGTCAATATTCATCCTCCTAATGGTGTTGATCTCACAAACAGGTTTTCTCCTCTGGAAGAAGATTATGGGTATGAAGAATCTGATTATGTGGAAGAAATAATTAGAAGGTCATCAATATCTTATACTCAATCAAATACCTCATGGAAAGAAAAAAAGGAAGATCTAGAAATCTAATCTTGCAGAAATAGCCTTCAAAACTACAAATAGTAGCAACACTTGGATTCTTGATAGTGGATGCTCTTAACATATGACAGGAAATTCTGGCCTTTTGAAGAACATTGAAAATAAGGTTAATGGAACAGTATGGTTTGGTAATGATGGTACTTTGAAGATTAAAGGCAGTGGGAATATTTCTCTCGCCAATGGAGAGTTGAAAAAGACTGAAGTTCTTTATGTGGACAGTCTACGCCACAATCTTCTCAATGTAAGTCAACTCTGTGACTCAGGGCTCATAGTAACTTTCAATCAAAAAGGATGCACTGTAAATGAAAAAATAGGGGAATTCTCTTATGAAAGGCTATATAACATATGGAAACTTATATCAGGTTGACAGCAAAGTAAAATCTTGATATTTGTCTGTTGAAGAAGAAAACAACCTCTGGCATCGAAGGCTGGGCCACATTAACCAACAAGACATGGAAAAGATATATAATCTGAAGATTTTCATGGATATCCCCATTTTGAAATGTGAACGGGAAAAGACTTGCGATTCTTGCATACGAGGGAAGCTAGTCTGTAATTCATATCGACCAAAGAAGAAAAGGGCATCACACCTTATTGATCTCATCCATACAGACGTATGTTTCCCAATAAATGTTTCTGGAACTCATAGAGAGAGGTAATTTTTCCTTTTCATTGATGATTATAGTATAATAGATTGTGTAATGGTGATTCACAAGAAGCAACAAGTACTTGATTGCATGAAAACTTATCGCCGGATTGCTGAGAATGATACTGGACGGACAATAAAAGTCTTGAGATTTGACAATGGAGGGGAATACACGTCCATTGAGTTTGAGAATTACCTAGAAAAACATGGAATACAGCATGAGGTAGCTGTTGTGAGAACTCCACAGCAAAATGGAGTTGTTGAGCGCCGGAATCGACAGGTCAACAATATAGCTAGGACTATGTTGATTGAGAGTTGTATCTCTCGCCACTACTGGAAAGAGGTTGTCGAAGTTGTAGTGCACATTTAGAATCAAACAGAGATTTATATGGGAGAAACTAAGACACTATATGAATTGTGTCATGTGAGGAATCCTCCGTTGAAATATTTTTTTGTTTTCAGAAGCAAATGTTTCATCCGGAATAAAGAAGGAAATCAAGGGAAGTTTGGTGATAATGCTGATGAAGGAATTTTTCTTGGGTATCCAATGAACAGAAAAGCCTACAAGTGTTTCAATAAATGCTTGGGGAGGATAGTGGAAAGAAATGATGTTAATATTATTGAAGGAAACCCCCCAAATGCTTCAAATAATTCCTATGCTGGGGAGATAGAAGATGAGGATGAATGTGAACATGGAGTAAATACAAATACAGAAATAGAGGAAGGTGTACAAAACACTCAGGGCTTATATCATAATGTTGACTCAGAAGAATAATATGAAGAGGAAATCTTGGGTGGAGAGAATGCGACTAAACCTCACAGGAGAAATCGAAGAGCTGATATTGATCCATCTAACATAATTGGGGATAGGAGTGCACCCACACAAACAAGGAGGATGAGGAATAACACACAATCTGAATTTCTGTCATCCATGGATCCATCCTCATTTGAAGAAGCTGCAAAGGATGAATCCTGGGTGAAAGCCATGAATGAAGAGTTAGATCAGATTGACAAGAATCAGATATGGGATCTTGTCCAGAGACCCGAAGGTCACAATGTTATTGGTACAAAATAGATCTTCGAGAAAAAGTTTGGTGATCATGGAAGTGTTGTTAGAAACAAGGAACAACTGGTATGTAAAGTGTATTCCCATATTGAAGGTATTGATGTTGAAGAAATCTTTGCTTCATGTAACGACCCGGACCCGCCCAGCCATCCGAACAGTGTCGAACGGGTCGGGTGTCACTACCTAAGGCGCACCTCCCCTGAATGACAAAGGCTTCTGAATAGCAACGAGGGTCTGTTAGGTATAGTGGGGAGGCTATACCCTCATGGAGGATCATAAGAATGGTATTGTTCCAAGTATAATACAAAAATATGCAGCGGAAATAAATGACTCAGCAGACTCGAACCAGACTCGCAAAGCGGAAGCATATCCAATATCAATAAACAGTGGAAGAAATATAGAAAACAACTGTAGTGGAAAGTAAACAGAACAACATGCCAGCAATCAACTGCAACAACTACTGTAAACAACCAAGCATGCATCCAAAGTAGGTCATACATAACTGAATATAAAAACGGTGCCAATGGCTAACCAACAGTAGCTACAACAAGTAAGAATGATGATGCAAAAAAGTAAACACAACAAGGTAAACCCCAGCAAGGTATGACCTCAAGGTCCGTACCATCTCCATGAAACAACTAACATAGCCCAGTTCCTGAAGCTGGCCTCTTTCCTGCACGTAAATCCATAAAGTCTGCACGCGTCCCGAAGGGCCCGTGCAGGGTGTGAGACAAGTCTCAGTAGGATACCACCCAATGGTGCATACCAAATATATGTGTTTAAGCAGTCATACATTTACAAGGAAATTAGTAATCAGTACAATGCACAAATAAACACAAACTCCACTGGTGCTCAACAGCCACCATGGAGTGTCACCTGCTTCGGCCAACGCCGGAATCTCTATCGTGTAACCCGACACCTTGTGCCACCTGACACCTCGTGTCTCAAGTACCGATGTCCTGAAGGCATGCCCAAAAATATTAACCTGGAACCATGTGCCTCCTGACACCTCGTGTCTCAAGTATCGACGTCCTAAAGGCACGCCCAAAATAGTAACCCGGCACCTTGTGCCTCCTGACACCTTGTGTCTCAAGTACCGACGTCCCGAAGGCATGCCCAAAAATAGTAACCCGAAACCATGTGCCTCCTAACACCTCGTGCCTCACGTACCCACGTCCCGAAGGCACGCCCATCTTCTGAAGGCTCCTCACCTCCCACGTGGCTTTCTACGGCAAGCACCCCAAACCAAAATACCTAACCGTAACTACGGGGGCCTCTACCCACACGAGTGGTCAAAACCACCTCATCACGGAGTATCTCTGTGTGCACACTACTCAAAGTCTCGGGTGAGCGGTAATCACCAAAATAGTCCTAAGACACCAACACGTATGACACCTCGTGTTCCTGCGACCATGTCGCTCAAGTCCGATGGCATTGCCACCCTAGTATCTCGGTCCATGCCCAACCTAACAGTCGTACTGCCTCAAGCTGATGTCCATGATGCCCAATCCCGTGGTCAAAACCACCCAAAGTAACCCGGGACAATCACCAACCTGTGATCAGCATCACTCTAGCGTAACCAGGTCAAGCCCAACACAACCCAAAAAGGGTCCAGCAGATGCAATTCAGCAATTGCATATATAACATATTTAACCAGAAAACATAACCAGGCAAAACCAACTAAACAGTTGAATTGTTGTATACCAGGTGTTGTCCATACCAGCACTGAGGTCTTAAATGCCTCTAACAATTTAACAGGCTTTAAAAAATTAAACTAAACAGTTTATAACAATAACATTTCAATTAAAATCATTTTGGCGTTCCCCGGCCAAAATGCCCCGATGAGCAACGGCCCCTCGCCCAGCCCTGCTCACGCAAACTGGTAACCGGTCATACCCAAAAGCATCCTAGAGGTCCCATAAGCAATACAGTATGAAAAAACAGATAAAACGGGTCCCGTTCAAAATACCCGAAAATGCACTGAAGGTCGTGTCACCCAAACAACTACGAAAACACAAAAAGAAGTATGTACCACCTACCTGAGACTCACACGATTCTACTCCTCCAGTAACACTCGCCAATTCGATCTAAAACACGATAAATCTATAAAAGATTCAATATCGTTAAAATGCTTATAACTTATTATAGAATTAAAATCAGACAAAACGACCAAAGAGGAATCGAGGACTTACCGAGGGGGTTCCAACGCACTAATCAGAGCTCGAATTGGGTCTTGGATGGACGATCGAAAGGAGAAAAGGGGTTCGGTCAGCCTGGTTTGTGTATCCGGGTAGAGGGTATGAGGTTCTGTCGCAATACGAGGCTACTGCCTGTTTTAAGCAAAAAAAAATAAAGTACACAGCGTGTACTTTATTACTACATGCCGGGTATAGTTCATTTAACTTTTCAAAAGATGGCTGATTCCGCCGACTTACTTTCCGAACCTGCCAACATGAGTACAGGGCGTGTACCTCTGGGTACACGGCGTGTATCGGGTTCTTCTTCTCTTCCTCGTCGACATACCCACACACCATGTGTTTCCCTTATTCACATCTAGACTACACGGCATGTCCAAAGGGAACACGGCATGTCCCTAGTTCTACCTGGCCAACAGGCCTACACGCCATGTATGGCCTCACACGGTCGGGGGTATACACGGCGTGTTCCAGACTACACGCTGTGTAGTAAGAAACTACTACACGGTCATCACACGGAATGTACTCGGCGAGCACATGGTCGGTCACTCGCCTACACATACACAGAGTGTACTTAATGTACGTGGCGTGTAGTCTGGAAATTTCCAGAAACTTTGCATCTTCTCCAGTTTCCTCAGACACCAGTCAAAAAATCAAACAAGGTCGGGATTTTGACCCGTTCCAAAAACTCGGGTTCTTAAAAACTCCCCACCTTAACGTAGCTCGTCCCCAAGCTACCGAACGAAACTCGGAGATGGAACTGAACATACCACCTCGATCAAAATAAGTCAGACTTCCCCGGTCGCAAAGGTCCCGACTAAGATCCTCAAGGGGGCTCCCCACCTTAGGAATCACCTTACCTGGTCTCAGTCCAACAAAACGTAAAGCAAACAGGGTTCACTAACCTATTTTCCAGATGCATTGTCCTCTCGTGACGCATCGTCACCCCTGCACCTCATTGGTGCTGCTGTGTCGCTTCTGACACTCAACGTAACCCGCACCGCATCGGTGTCCGCCTACATGAGGCCCCGGTGCTGAGCACCTCAAGTAACCTGCATCCTCGATGCCCCGATGCCCATGGCACCTCAAGTAACCCGCATCCTCGATACCCTGATGCTACGCATCTCATACATGTATATATATATATATATCATGCACCCGAGATGGTGCCAATCCCACTAACTAGCATCTAGTCAGTCCACATAGATCATGTGCACCACGTACACTCAAAACAGACATGCCTCTACAGGTCATGCCAAAAAGGAAACATGGAGATCACGGTCACACCGTGGTGTACCTCTAACCGACATCGTCTCACCAGCCTGCCTAGCCTCTGGCAGCTCCACAACGTGCACCTGGCCTGAAACACAGTTGCCTAACGCCTAACCTCCTGATGCTACTCCAGTCTCCGGCCACTGACCCCTCAGCTGGGTCCCACTATCTTTGTCACGACCTCCACACACAGTTGAACCTCGACTACCCTCTCCAGGTACCGAACCTGAACCAACTCCAGACGTTGTAGTCTATCCTGGTCCCTGCCTGCTGGCTATCTGAGAAGGTTTCCTGCAAAACCTCTCCAGATGTCCGTCCTGTCCACATGCCCGGCACTCCTTCAGAGGCCTATCGCACTGTGCCCGAACATGTCCAGGCTGTCCACACTGAAAGCAAATCACCGAAGAACTCCCACTAGGTGGTCTAGCTGAATCCCTGGCCTGACTATCCTGCTAGAACTCATCTCTTCCTCGCTTCCTACTGTCCGAACCATCACCCAAAGCTGTCATCCTTCCCAAGCGAGATTTCTCCCTCTCTTTTCCCTCATCTATGAGCGCCTGATTCACCACCTTGGAGAAGGAACCTAGACTGAAGATGTTCACCTGTACCCGAATGGCGTGTTGTAATCTATCCTCGAAGCGCCTCACCCTAGTTGCATCTTCACTCACCATACCTGGTGCAAAACGAGACAACTCTGTGAAGGTAGTTGCGTAGTCTATAACGGACATGTCTCCCTCCTGAAGACTCAAAAACTCCCGAGCTCTCTCTGCCCTTAGTGTCTCCGGGTAGAATTGTTCGAAGAACCTGTCATCGAAGTCCTTCCATGATAGTCCCTCATGCCTACGAGCTTGTACCTGTACATCCCACCAACGCTTCGCCGGTCCTCTCAACATGTACATTTCCATCTTGACCCTCTGCCCTGGAGGCATCTCGAGCTGCTTGAAGATCATCTGAATACTCTCTATCCAGTTCTCTGCCGCCTGCGGACCACCCTCACCCTGAAAAAGTGGCGGGTGTTGCGACTGGAACTCCCGCGTCAGATACGCCATAGAAGGCTTTGTACCCTGCGCGCCTCTGTCAATCCCCTACAAGACGCATGCCAGGATCGCTCGGAGCTGCTCGTCGAGCCACAGCCCGAACGATGCCAAACCCGACTTCGTTCCTGCCTGCACTGGATCCTGAGTCTGATCCTGTCCCTGGGCCTGTACCTGCGGCTCGTGCTCTTCCTGTACCGAATTCTGAACCTGATCCTGCGGCACTATATCGTCTCCTACCAGACGCTCCATCAAGTCATGAAGGAGTAACCCGCTGAATACCATAAATGGTCAGACATCCCATACATATATACAAAAATATATTCTATCTGGATAAGGAAAGCAGTAAAAGGCAGTGCATAACAACTACCCTTACTCCCCCTCACCGCAACCCATGCCCCACGGCATCCCGGCCTCATGGCCTCCTTACCCGCCCTCAACAGAGCCAAGTATCAAGGTACCTCGGGCCATGCCTGTCCCGACAACTCACGTTGCCTCAAACCGACGACCGAGTCACCCAATACTGACAGTTACACTGCCTCATCCATAGTACCTGCCTGCTCTCATGGGAGTCAGACCCACATATCCTGCACATGCAATTTTACAAAATACAAATCATGGAATACACATTTCAATAAACAAGCAATTCTATCATTAATTTCACCAATTTAAATTTCAAATCATATTAAGCATGGCAATTGATTTTTATTCACATGGTATTATCACTTCACAAAGCATGCGTGCAATTATGAAATTGAAATACCCTAAAAATGTGCCTATCAAAATCCAACCACAAGCCTTGACATACCAGGCCAATGTCTAATTCTCCCTTACCATACCGGGTCAAGGGTATCATATCACAATCCACAACATCACACATCAAGTGAGCCACCAAGGTGGAAATCATATAAATCGTAATCTGAGCAAAAGCAAACAGTAATTCCCACCCATGGCAACTTGGTCCATCCCTCATACCTGGGGCTGCAGGCACCCAAGCACAAGCTAAAAACCCAGTTCCAGAAACAACAAATTATCTCCAGTCTACCATATCCCAAATAGTAAAACCAGCAGAAATAAAAGATAAGTCTCAATATCATTAGTAGCTATAAAAACACTGCTACTAAATCCTTGTCAAGAACTCCTTTGATACCACTTTGTAACGACCCGGACCCGGCCAGCCACCCGAACAGTGCCGAACGGGTCGGGTGTCACTACCTTAGGTGAACCTCCCCTGAATGCCAAAGGTTGTCGACTAGTAGCGAGGGTCTGTTAGGTATAGTGGGGAGGCTATACCCTCATGGAGAATCATAAGAATGGTACTGGTCCGAGTATAATACTAAAATATGCAGCGGAAATAAATGACTCAGCAGACTCGAACCAGACCCGCAAAGCAGAAGCATATATAATATCAATAAACAGCGGAAGAAATATAGAAAACAACTGCAGAGGAAAGTAAAAATAACAACATGCCACCAATAAACTGCAACAACTACTGTAAACAACCAAGCATGCATCCAAAGAAGGTCATACACAACTAAATATAAAAAGGGCTCCAATGGATAGCCAACAGTAGATACAACAAGTAAGCATGCTGATACAGAAAAGTAAACACAACAAGGTAAACCCCAGCTAGGTATGACCTCAAGGTTCGTACCATCTCCATGAAACAACTAACGCAGCCCAG
This sequence comes from Viscum album, assembly GCA_963277665.1. Classification (NCBI taxonomy): domain Eukaryota; kingdom Viridiplantae; phylum Streptophyta; class Magnoliopsida; order Santalales; family Viscaceae; genus Viscum; species Viscum album. Next base: position 385,109,284 of record OY728164.1, read on the forward strand.
CTCCTGAAGCTGGACTCTTTCCTACACATAAATCCAAAAAGTCTGCATGCGTCCCGAAGGGCCCGTGTAAGGTGTGAGACAAGTCTCAGTAGGATACCACCCAACGGTGCATATCAAATATATGTGTTTAAGCAGTCATGCATTTACAAGGAAAGTAGTAATCAGTACAATGCACAAATAAACACAAACTCCACTGGTTCTCAACAGCCACCATGGAGTATCACCTGCTTCGACCAACGCCGGAATCTTTGTCGTGTAACCCGGCACCTTGTTCCACCTGACACCTCATGTCTCAAGTACCGACGTCGCGAAGGCATGCCCATAAATAGTAACCTGGCACCATGTGCCTCCTGACACCTCGTGTCTCAAGTACCGACCTCTCGAAGGCACACCCAAAATAGTAATCCAGCACCTTGTGCCTCCTGACACCTTGTGTCTCAAGTACCGACGTCCCGAAGGCATGCCCAAAAATAGTAACCCGGCACCATGTGCCTCTTGACACCTCGTGCCTCACGTACTGACGTCTCGAAGTCACGCCCATCTTCTGAAGGCTCCTCACCTCCCACGTGGCTTTCTACGGAAAGCACCCCCAACCAAAATACCTAACCGCAACTACGGGGGCCTCTACCCACACGAGTGGTCAAAACCACCTCATCACGGAGTATCTCTGTGTGCACACTACTCAAAGTCTCGGGTGAGCGGTAATCACCAAAACAGTCCTAAGCCACCAACACGTCTGACACCTCGTGTCCCTGTGACCATGTCGCTCAAGTCCGATGGAATCACCACCCTAGTATCCCGGGCCATGCCCAACCTGACATTCGTACTGCCTCAAGTCGACTTCCATGATGCCCAATCCCGTGGTCAAAACCACCCAAAGTAACCCGAGAAAAGCCCCAACCTGTGATCAGCATCTGTAACGCCCTGGCCTCAGTTACCCAGATTCGGTGCATTATTACATAACATTGACATGATCACAAGAAAGATCAAATCTCGAAAGACCGATTGGTTTAGTAGCCTTGGAAACACTAGATATATTCATAAGTCTTACATTACATCATAAAAATGAAAACTACAACAACATATTTTCTTCATAGTCCACACTCATATCCCCACATACTATCCCTACAGGTCATTCATAAATTACTTCTTCACATCCTGGGAAAAATAAAACATTGAAAGGGGTGAGCTCAAATGCCCAGTAAGGATAACAATATAGCAGAAACTTTCATAAATAAGAATAAATATTTAAGGCAATGTATAACTAAAACAAAATCCTTTTAAACTTGAACTTCAACATAGTATGGAAAAAATGAAATAATGCCATTTACTTATTCACATGGATATTCTACTAATCGAATAGTCACATGAAATATCAATAACCACTTTCATAATGATGGAATGAATAATGTCATACTATCATAACCACATATCCAAGTCCTCGTACAAAGACTACAAATAAGATTTTGCCAAGGCCTTGTGCCAAGACACTAGTTTGTCTCATGAGACCTACCGATGCATCGAGGAGCTATAGCGGGATCCACCCGTCACATATTAAGTCCAATGCATTCCCATATGAAAAGGTTTAAACATAACATAAACATTCATATTAAAACTAGCATACAAAATGTAAATACTTCATCCATAAACTATGAATGGTATAAAAATAACACATCCACAGTCAAACATATCACAAAACCTTCAATACAATACAAAAGTTTTGTATCATAATAAATCAACTTCGAATAAGCGTAAAATCCATCAAAGGATGTTGACATAGATGAAATCAAAACTCTTTTTATAGAAATATCTCTTTCTATTTTGAAATAATTTAAGAGTCATATATTTATAAAATAAAACATTTTCTTTGAAAATATTCTTATAAGATTGTAAGGGAAGCTTCTAAGATTTTATAATGGCGTAAATAGCTGTACCCGCCATATAAGTTAAAAAAACATTCTTACCTAAATTCTTCCGAAAAGGTTAAAAAGCACCTTGTTTGGAAAACGACAGAAAGATTCCTTTATAAACTTCTTATAAAAAGAAAAACAAGGGTATAAATGATTTTAAACCATATTCTGTAAAATAGTAATAATGTTTTGAAAAAAAATTTAATAAACATGGATGTGGATGATAAAGAGATCCCAGCAGATTATTACATATAAACAACCTCGGATAATGAAGAGATTGCGAAATAAACCCTTACCTTGTACTTTTCCTTGGTTGGGGTAGGTTAACATCCTATATAATGGTGAAATAATTGGTTATTAAATTATACAAGAATCATATACATTAATATGATATCATATATGATCTTTTAACATTGATTTTTTAATAATATCTTAGTATTATCGTTGTTTCGGGTGTTAACTTACTCGTTTTCTTTTATATGTTTTGTTACGTAACCTGTGTTTGTCATGGATAGGTTGTATCTTAATCATATCCAGAATGATATCAAGTCCTTATATACTATTATTATTAATCATCAAATGAGAATTATACTTGAATGGATACGATGGAGAATGAATCTTATCGCGTTCGTGGAGACGGTAGTCCGTACGTACGCACGAGCGAAAATATCATTCTTTTGATATTAAAATAATATATAATTGGATGGTATATCATATATACAGAATCATTATCATGTTATATTTATTATTTACATTAGTTACACATCATTATTATACCCATCCAAATAATAATTTATTGAATAACAATTACACCACGATGTGGAGACGGTAAGTCGTACGTACGCACATATGGTGACATATTATTCAAAGGATGGACAGAATACTGAATATGGTTGTACCATATTTATAATAACATCACAGTATATATAAGATACTAGAGTTATTATTTTATAATGTTAATAACAAATAAGGAAGAAGTGGAAGAAGAAAGGAACTTGGAAAAGGGTGGTGAAATCATTACCTCTTCTTCGGGTTCTTCCTTTTGATTTGATCAAAAGGGCTCTTAGGTTGACTTTCTAACTAAAGTAAGGCCTCTATGATGAATTGAGGGAAGTTTAGAGAGTATTTGGGTAGAGTTTGGTCGAGCCAAAATGTTTTTAAGGTGTTAATTAATGAGAAGGGGGAGTGCCCTTTTATAAGAGGGGTGAGGGGCACCTTTGGAAAAGCTAGAAATATTATTTTATAATAAATTCATATTCAGTTTATAATGGCTCGAAAGTGGATTCTTTAAAGTTTAAGGTGGGGATGGGTCGAAAACCACTCAACCAATATAATTTAGACAGGTTTGGGTTACTATATTAACCTTATCATTAAGTATTAACTCTTAGTTAATTAGTTTCACTTTTACAATGTCTCTTTGTATTTTTATATTATATGGTTAATAAACTTACTATATACATCCAAGAGACCCCCCAAGTGGTCCATTAATGATACACCTATGATTATATAAGTCTCTTGGCCTAACCTTATATTTTTAGAAATTTAATATCAATTAATAATATAATATTTGTTTTAGAAACTCTTTAAGTCAATTTTGACACTATTCAAAAATTGATTTTTGTAAAAATCATAACAGAATGATTACTTCAAAAAAAGTTAATTAAATCATTCCTAACATGTCATATTAACCTATAAAATTAGTTTAATTCATAAAAAGTCTCAAATTATATTTATTTGGGTATCTACAATATCAATCATTTTAATTTTTCACTATTATGGTAATTACTGCATCACCATTGTGTCATAAATAAATTAAATTATTTAATGTCTAAAAATTATAAATAAAATACCATTATGTAGTAAATATTTTTAGATTTCTAATGAATATTTATAGTTTAAAATCAAACATATATAACCCTATGTAAAAATTGTTTTTTCTAAAAGATATATGCTTGTGTCATTTTTGTATTCATTTTAACTTAATTAAAATAAAGTGTCCCTATCACTTACAAGTGGCACCATGGGGTCCCAAAATCGACCCAAAGATGCCCATGGTCGGACATGTATCAACCAATAAGGTTAGGACATGTTTTAGGGTAATTTTTTATTATTATAATATTATTTCTTAACCCTTATTTACCGGATTTACCCTTTAACCATGGTAAATAAAATATTTACCGAAGTAATTATTCAAAATGTCTAAAAATAAAAGTTACCTATTTACACAATTTGAACATCCTGATTCCAAATATGGAATCCATTTTTCCAAATTCAAAACACAGAAGTGGCAGAAATTAATTTAAAATTAATTCCCGTTGTTAAAACAAAAAGCGTGTTTTTAAGATATAATAACTATCAAAAGATTGATACTTGTTTATGTTCGGTTTAATTGTGAAATTATGTCCAATGACTAACATTGTATTAAATGGTAAAAATATATTATAAATATACTTTAAAACCACTCAAATTCATAATTTATCACAATTAATTATTTTGATTAAAAAAGTTGTTTTTAATTAAAATTTTGTAATTTTCACTATTCATTAAAATATTAAAGTTATCCAAAAAGTACCAAAATTTCACCTTAGTCTAAATTCGATACTCCAAATCCAAAAATGAAGTCCATTTTTAGAGATAAAATTTCTAAAATTTTAAAAAGTTGGTATTACTATTCATAACGGCTAGTTTGATCGGTTGTGGTGTGTGTTAGAACACGATGTTGCGTACAACACACGCTATTGCATTATTCAAAAAGAAGTGTATTGTAGAAGCTTGGGATGTTTCATTGTAAATTTTTGATGTCCCCATTATAAAAAGTAAATTTATTTAGTCAAATTGAATATATAAAAGTTTAAAATATTGGATTTAAAAAGGGTTCACTATTAAAAGTTTGTAAAAGTGCAATACTGAAAATGAATTTGTTCTTACATTTTGTCTAAGAAACTCATAATATGGATTCTAAAATTATAAGGATTATATAAAGTTTAAAATTTATTTAATACTATTCATAATTTCTTTTGAACGGCTTGTTTGGTAAGTCATGGTACGCTTGAACTCGGTGTTGCATGTAGTGAAAGTTATTGAATTATTTTGAAGAAATAACACACTATGAAATCTTAGGGTGTTACATTCTCCCCTCCTTCAATAAATTGCGTCCTCATAATTTGAAATTGTTCTTCGAAAATAAAAGGTTGAATATAGAAAATATCTTTGTGGGAAAACCCACATCGGAAATTGAGTTAATAAAATTTAGTCTTAATAAGAGGAAAAGAGAAATGAAAGGGTCACCACCAAATTATGATCTCTATTTGGAGAACATTGGTGGAAATTAGAGACATATAATTGGATGAAAAATGTAAATATTTATAGGTAGTGATTGAGGTCATCAATCACAAACAATTGTAAAATTGAGGGCCTTAAATTCATCAATCTATGATGATTTAAAATACCATCGGTTCAGCAAAACATATGGTATTAGGATAACACATTTTTTTTTAAGATCCCTTCACTACAGTATAAGAATTAATTTCTTCATTGAATAAGAGAATAAGAAAAATATATACTTGACAAGTAGATTATCATCCTTTAACTAAGTTCTACCACAAAATCATCTTTCACTCTAAAAGATAATAGAACTTAAAAATAATATTCTATTTATCCTATTCGTATAGGGTTAAAAAAATGAATTTATAATTCATCTTACAGAACCATTAAAAAAATGACATTATTCAATCCAGGACATCACATGGGTCAGTGGTAGGTAATACACCCTTGTCTCCCTTCGGTTGTGGGTTCAAGTCTCGCGGCCTTGCCGGACGCGACGGGTTGCCGCCCGACCTCCGAGTTGTCCTTTTATGGAAATCCAAAATAATCCAAACTAGAATTATCCAAAATACTTCAGTCCAAAATTTATAAGGAAGGTAAACACAATAAAGATACTTTTTTCCGCGTAATAACATGTGAACACCTTCATCATGTATTCTTTTAAAACACTGCAACATCCTGAATTACCATAAAACCTTATTGATTACATTCATGATCCCTTATTCCTTAAAGAATAATAGATATACTCCTTCAATCCAAAAATGTTGTAAACCCAAACAATGATAGAATATACAATCATTAATTTTTTTCAAGGTAGTAAGAATATCCAATATAATTTATCCAAATCAATCATGTATTATTCTAAAATCACTACCGCGGTATCAGAACCATATTATGGTTTATCTTTCTCTCAACCATATATTTTCCAAAAATTTAACCTGCTATTGAGTCACTTTTCTTCGTTCCACACAATCTCAAGTCCTTAATGAAATAGTACTGCAGTACAATCCTTATATACTCCATAATTATTATAAAAATTACATTGTTGATACAACACTCAAATGACATAGTCAACATAAGAACTCTAATCATTCCTCTTTATCTGTGGTAGTATCATAACTTGATTATTATCCAATAGCATCATTTGCGGCATATTCTGATGACTGGGACATAGGTTTGTGTAGTGTCCAAACTCCTTTAAAATGAAGCATTGTACATTTGAAACCATTTTCTTACCCTTGAAGTCATGTACTTTGTGCCCTTTTCCTCCACTCTTATAACAAACTCCCATTCCTTTCAGGCAAGTTCCAGGGTGTTTCTTCCCACAGTTATCACATATGGGAAAATTCTTCTTTTCCCTCTTCCCTTTATCTATCTTTCTCTCTTCCATCCTTTTCTTCTCTTTCTTCCCTTCAAATCCATAGGACTCAGTAAACTCTTTACTTATCTTATCAACACATGATATTATTTCTTAATATGATGATAATACATGGGAGACTATTTCTCTTATAAATTCTAGCTTAAGACCATGAAAGATATGATCCTTCTCTCTCTTTGGATCATGTGCATTGCTGGAGTTCTCATTCCTTCTACTGGGCGCCATTTCTAAACAATGGCATACACTAGATTAGTTTATGAATAACAATACCTAATCCCAAACTTGTAAAACACATAACATAAATTAAATAGTTTATATATATAATCCATAATAATAAAAATGTCTCCTTTGAGGAAGTATATACTCATAAACCCGTCATAATGGTTTGTAAAGAAAATGAGAATTATCCTAAGCATGTCCCATGGGAGTGTCGTAACCAAGAGTGCAGCAAGGCCCGTTGTCGTGCACCAGTTCCCGTTCGAGTCTAGCTCAAAGCGGTGTTTTCAGGTTTTACCCCTAGGTACATCTGTGTCAGAGACGCCTCTACCTGCTCGTATCCAGACAGGTATGTATTGCTCGGAAAACTCACAAAATCTCTACAATACCAAAATTCTAGGAAGTTCTTCTATACTAATCCTCAAAATTCATCTTAGGTCTACGTGCTCTAATCATAGTTTATCTAAATCTAGCTTCCAAGGTTTGTACTAAACTTCATCTGATACTAACTGTAACACCCCGGCCCCAGTTACCCAGAGTCGGTGCATTATCACATAACATTGGCATGATCACAAGAAAGATCAAATCTCGAAAGATCGACTGGTTTAGTAGCCTTGGAAACATTAGATATATTCATAAGTCTTAAATTACATCATAAAAATTAAAACTACAACAACATCTTTTCTTCATAGTCCACACTCATATCCCCACATACTATCCCTGCAGGTCATTCATAAATTACTTCTTCACATCCTGGGAAAAATAAAACATTGAAAGGGGTGAGCTCAAATGCCCAGTAAGGATAACAATATAGAGGAAACTCTCATAAATAAGAATAAACATTTAAGGCAATGTATAACTAAAACAAAAGCCTTTTAAACTTGAACTTCAATATAGTATGGAAAAAATGAAATAATTCCATTTACTTATTCACATGGATATTCTACTAATCGAATAGTCACATGCAATATCAATAACCACTTTCATAATGATGGAATGCATAATGCCAGACTATCATAACCACATAGCCAAGGCCCTGTGCCAAGACTATAAATAAGATTTTTCCAAGGCCATTTGCTAAGACACTAGTTTGTCTCATGAGACCTACCGATGCATCGAGGAGCTATATCGGGCTCCACCCGTCACATATTAAGTCCAATGCATTCCCATATGAAAAGTTTTAAACATAACATAAACATTCGTATTAAAACTAGCATACAAAATGTAAATACTTCATACATAAACTATGAATGGTATAAAAATAACACATCCACAGTCAAACATATCACAAAACCTTCAATACAATACAGAATTTTTGTATCATAATAAATCAATTTCAAATAAGTGTAAAATCCATCAAAGGATGTTGACATAGATGAAATCAAAACTCTTTTTAGAGAAATATCTCTTTCTATTTTGAAATCATTTAAGAGTCATATATTTATAAAATAAAACATTTTCTTTGAAAATATTCTTATAAGCTTGTAAGGGAAGATTCAAAGATTTTATAATGGCGGAAAATAGCCTCACCCGCCGTATAAGTTAAAAAAACATTCATACCTTAATTCTACCAAAAAGGTTAAAAAGCACCTTGTTTGGAAAACGACGGAAAGATTCCTTTATAAACTTCTTATAAAAAGTCAAACAAGGGTATAAATGATTTTAACCCATATTCTGTAAAATAGTAATAATGTTTTGAAAAACATTTTTAAGAAACATGTATGTGGATGATAAAGAGATCCCAGTAGATTATTACGTATAAACAACCTCGGATAATGAAGAGATTACGAAATAAACCCTTACCTTGTACTTTTCCTTGGTTGGGGTAGGTTAACCTCCTATATAATGGTGAAATAATTGTTATTAAATTATACAAGAATCATATACATTAATATGATATCATATATGATCTTTTAACATTGATTTGTTAATAATATCTTAGTATTATCGTTGTTTCGGGTGTTAACTTACTCGTTTTCTTTTATATGTTTTGTTACGTAAGCTGTGTTTTTCATGGATATGTTGTATCTTAATCATATCCAAAATGATATAAAGTCCTTAGATACTATTATTATTAATCATAAAATGAGAATTATAGTTGAATGGATACGATGGAGAATGAATCTTATCGCGTTCGTGGAGACGGTAGTCCGTACGTACGCACGAGCGACAATATCATTATTTTGATATTAAAATAATATATAATTGGATATTATATCATATATACAGAATCATTATCATGTTATATTTATTATTTACATGAGTTAAACCTCATTATTATACCCATCCAAATAATAATTTATTGAATAACAATTACACCACGACGTGGAGACGGTAAGTTGTACGTACGCACGTATGGTGACATTTTATTCAAAGGATGGATAGAATAATGAATATGGTTGTACCATATTTATAATAACATCACAGTATATATAAGATACTGGAGTTATTATTTTATAATGGTAATAACAAAGAAGGAAGAAGTGGAAGAAGAAAGGAACTTGGAAAAGGGTGGTGAAATCATTACCTCTTCTTCAGGTTCTTCCTTTTGATTTGATCAAAAGGGCTCTTAGGTTGGATTTCTGACTAAAGTAAGGCCTCTAGGATGAATTGAGGGAATTTTAGAGAGTATTTGGGAAGATTTTGGCCAAGACAAAATGTTTTGAAGGTGTGAATTAATGAGAAGGGGGAGTGCCCTTTTATAAGAGGGGTGAGGGGCACCTTTGGAAAAGCTAGAAATATTATTTTATAATAAATTCATATTCGGTTTCTAATGGCTCCAAAGTAGATTATTTAAAGTTTAAGGTGGGGATGGGTCGAAAACAACTCAACCAATATAATTTAGATAGGTTTGGGTTACTATATTAACCTTATCATTAAGTATTAACTCTTATTTAATTAGTTTCACTTTTACAATGTCTCTTTGTATTTTTATATTATATGGTTAATAAACTTACTATATACATCCAATCGACCCCCAAGTGGTCCATTAATGATACACCTATCATGATATAAGTCTCTTGGCCGAACCTTAGATTTTTAGGAATTTAATATCAATTAATAATATAATATTTGTTTTTAAAACACTTTTATGTCAATTTTGACACTATTCAAAAATTGATTTTTTTTAAAAATCATAAAAGAATGATTACTTCGAAAAAAGTTAATTAAATCATTCCTAACATGTCATATTAACCTAGAAAATTAGTTTAATTCATAAAAAGTCTCAAATTATATTTATTTGGTTATCTAAAATATCAATCATTTTAATTTTTCACTATTATGGTAATTACTGCATCACCATTGTGTCATAAATAAATTAAATTATTTAATGTCTAAAAATTATAAATAAAATACCATTATGTAGGAAATATTTTTATATTTCTAATGAATATTTATAGTTGAAAATCCAACATATATAACCCTATGTAAAAATTGTTTTTTCTAAAAGATATATGCTTGTGTCATTTTTGTATTCATTTTAACTTAATTAAAATAAAGTGTCCCTATCACTTACAAGTGGCACCATGGGGTCCGAAAATAGACCCAAAGATGCCCATGGTCGGACATGTATCAACCAATAATGTTAGGACACGTTTTATGGTAATTTTTTATTATTATAATATTATTTTTTAACCCTTATTTACCGGATTTACCCTTTAACCATGGTAAATAAAATATTTACCGAAGTAATTGTTCAAAATGTCTAAAAATAAAAGATACATATTTACACAATTTGAACATCCTGATTCCAAATATGGAATCTATTTTTCCAAATTCAAAACACAGAAGTGGCAGAAATTAATTTAAAATTAATTCCCGCTGTCAAAACAAAAAGCGTGTTTTTAAGATATAATAACTATCAAAAGATTGATACTTGTTTATGTTCGGTTTAATTGTGAAATTATATCCAATGACCAACATTATATTAAATGGTAAAAATATATTCTAAATATACTTTAAAACCACTCAAATTAATAATTTATTACTATTAATTATTTTTATTAAAAAAGTTGTTTTTAATTAAAATTTAGTAATTTTCACTATTCATTAAAATATTAAAGTTATCCGAAAAGTACCAAAATTTCACCTTAGGCTAAATTCGATACTCCGAATCAAAAAATGAATTCCATTTTGAGAGATAAAATTTCTAAAATTTTAAAAAGTAGGTATTACTATTCATAACAGCTAGTTTGATCGGTTGTGGTGTGTGTTAGAACTCGATGTTGCGTACAACACACGCTATTGCATTATTCAAAGAGAAGCGTACCGTAGAATCTTGGGATGTTTCATTGTAAATTTTTGATGTCCCCATTCTAAAAAGTAAACTTATTTAGTCAAATTGAATATATAAAAGTTTAAAATATTGGATTTAAAAAGGGTTCACTATTAAAAGTTTGTAAAAGTGAAATACTGAAAATGAATTTGTTCTTACATTATGTCTAAGAAACTCATAATATGGATTCTAAAATTATAAGTATTATATAAAGTTTAAAATTTAGTTAATACTATTCATAACCTCTTTTGAACGGCTTGTTTGGTAAGTCATGGTGCGCTTGAACTTGGTGTTGCGTGTAGTGCAAGTTATTGAATTATTTTGAAGAAATAACACACTATGAAATCTTGGGGTGTTACAGCATCACTCTAGCGTAATCGGGCCAAGCCCAAAACAACCCATAATGGGTCCAGCAGATGAAATTCAACAATTTCATATATAACATATTTTACCAGAAAACATAACCAGGCAAAACCAACAAAACAGTTGAATTGCACTATACCAGGTGTTGTCCCATACCAGCACTGAGGTATTAAATGCATGTAACAATCTAACATGATTTAAAAAATTAAACTAAACAGTTTACAATAATAACATTTCAATTAAAATCATTTTGGCATTCCCCGACCAAAATGCCCCGATGAGCAACGGCCCCTCGCCCGGCCCTGCTCACGCAAACTAGTAACCGGGCATACCCAAAAGCATCCCAGAGGTCCCATAAGCAATACAGTATGAAAAAGCAGATAAAATGGGTCCTGTTCAAAATACCCGAAAATGCGCCAAAGGCCGCGTCACCCAAAAAACTACGAAAACACAAAAAGAAGTATGCACAACCTACCTGAGACACGCACGATGCTACTCCTCCGGTAACACCCGCCAATTTGGTCTAAAACGCGGTAAATCTACAAAAGATTCAATACCATTCAAATGATTATAACTTATTATAGAATTAAAATAAAACAAAGTGGCCAAAGAGGAATTAAGGCCTTACCAAGGGGGTTCCAACGCACTAATCAGAGCTCGAATCGGGTCTCGGACGGACGATCGGGAGGAGAAAAGGGGTTCGACTGGCCTGGTTCGTGTATCCGGGCAGAGGGTATGAGGTTCTACCTCAATACGAGGCTACTGCCCATTTTAAGCAAAAAAAAAAAAGAAAGTACACGACATGTACTTTAGGACTACACACCGTGTATAGTTTATTTAACTGTTCAAAAGACGGCTGATTCCGCTGACTTACTTTCCGAACCTACTGACATGAGTACACAGCGTGTACCTCTGGGTACACGGCGTGTACCAGGTTCATCTTCTCTTCCTCTACGACATACCCACACGCCATGTGTTTCCCTTATACACAGCTAGACTACAAGGCGTGTCCAAATGGAACACGGTGTGTCCCTAGTTCTACCCGACCAACAGGCCTACACACCATGTATGGCCTCACACGGTCGGGGGTATAACGGTGTGTTCCAGACTACATGTCGTGTAGTAAGAAACTACTACAGGGTCATCACATGGCATGTACTTGGCGATCACACGGCCGGTCACTCACCTACACATACACGGAATGTACTTAAAGTACACGGCGTGTAGTCTGGAAATTTCCAGAAACTTCGCATCTTCTCCAGTTTCCTCAGAAACCAATCAAAAAATCAAACAAGGTCGGGATTTTGAACCGTTACAAAAACTCGTGTTCTTACAAACTCCCCACCTTAACGTAGCCCATCCCCGAGCTACCGAACGAAACCCGGAGATGGCACCGAACATACCACCCCAATAAAAATAAGACGGACTTCCCCGGTCACAAAGGTCCCAACTAAGTTCCTCAATGGGGTCTCCCCACCTTAGGAATCACCTTACCCGGTCTCAATCCAACAAAACATAAAGAAAACAGGGTTCACTAACCTATTTTCCGGACGCATTGTCCTCCTGTGACGCATCGTCACCCCTACACCTCATTGGTTCTCCTATGTCGCTTCCGAAACTCAACGTAACCTACACCGCATCGGTGTCCACCTCCACGGTCCCAGTGCTGAGCACCTCAAGTAACCTGCATCCTCGATGCCCCGATGCCCACGGCACCTCAAGTAACCCGCATCCTCGATGCCCTGATGCTACGCATCTCATACATATATATATATATATATATATATATATCACGCACCCGAGATGGTGCCAATCCCACTGACTAGCATCTATTCAGTCCACATAGATCATGTGCACCATGTACACTCAAAATATACATGCCTCTACAGGTCATGCCAAAAAGTAAACATGGAGATCACGGTCGCACCACGGTGTACCTCTAACCGTCATCAGCTCACCAGCCTGCTCAGCCTCTGGCAGCTCCATAGCGTGCACCTGGCCTGAAACACGGCTGCCTAATGCCTGACCTCCCGATGTTACTCCAGTCTCCGGCCACTGACCCCTCAACTGGGTCCCACTGTCTCTATCATGACCTCCACGCATAGCTGAACCTCGACTACCCTCTTCGGGTACCGAACCTGAACCAACTCCAGACACTGCAGTCTGTCCTGGTCCCTACCTGCTGGCTATCTGAGAAGGCTACCTGCAAAACCTCTCCAGATTTCTGTCTTGTCCACATTCCTGGAACTCCTTCGGAGGCCTATCTCACTGTGCCCAAACATTCCTTGGTTATCCACACTGAAAGAAAATCACCGAAGAACTCCCACAAGGTGGTCTAGCTGAATCCCTGGCCTGACTGCCTTGCTGAAACTCATCCCGTCCTCTCTTCCTACTGTCTGAACTGTCACCCAAAGCTTTCATCCTGCCCAAGTGAGATTTATCCCTCTCGTTGTCCTCAGCTATGAGCACCTGATTCACCGCCTCGGAGAAGTAACCTAGCCTGAATATGTTCACCTATACCTGAATGGCATGTCGTAATCCATCCTCGAAGCACCTCACCCTATCTGCGTCATCGATCACCATACCTGGTGCAAAACAAGACAACTCTGTGAAGGTAGCTATGTAGTCCATAACGGACATGTCTCTCTACTGAAGACTCAAAAACTCCTGAGCTCTCTCTTCCCTCAATGTCTCTGGGTAGAAGTGTTTGAAGAACATGTCCTCGAAGTCCTTCCATGTTAGTCCCTCATGCCTACGATCCTGTACCTATACATCTAACCAACGCTTCATCGGTCCTCTCTACATGTACGTTTCCAGCTTGACCCTCTACCCTAGAGGCGTCTCAAGCTGCTCAAAGATCATCTGCATACTCTCTATCCAATTCTCTGCCACCTACGGACCACCCTCACCCTAAAAAAGTGGCGGGTGCTGCGACTGGAACTCCCACATCAGATACTCCATAGAAGGCTCTGTACCATGTGCGCCTTTGTCAATCCCCTGCAAGACACGTTTCAGGCTCACTCAGAGCTGCTCGTCGAGCCACGGCCTAAACGATGCCAAACCCGGCTGCTGTCCTGCCTGCACTGGATCCTGAGCCTGATCCTATCCCTGGGCATGTACCTGCGGGTGGTGCTCTGCCTGTACCGAATTCTGACCCTGATCCTGCGGAACTATATTGTCTCATGCCTGATGCTCCATCGAGTCGTGAAGGAGTAACCCGCTGAATACCATAAATGGTTAGACATCCCATACATATATACAACAATATATTCTACGCAAATAAGGAAATCAGTAAAAGGCAGTGCATAACAACTACCCTTACTCCCCCTCACCGCAATCCATGCCCCATGGCATCCCGGCCTCATGGCCTCCTTACCCTCCCTCAACAGAGCCAAGTATCAAGGTACCTCAGGCCATGCCCATCCCGACAACTCACGTTGCCTCAAACCGACGACCGAGTCACCCAATCCTGATAGTTACACTGCCTCAGCCATAGTACCTGCCTGCTCTCATAGTAGTCAGACCCACATATCCTGCACATGCAATTTTAAAAAATACAAAGCATGGCATACACATTGCAATAAACAAGAAATTATATCAGTAATTTCACCAATTTACATTTCAAATCATATTAAGCATGGAAATTGATTTTTATTCACATGGTATTATCACTTAACAAAGCATACGTGCAATTATGAAATTGAAATACCCTAAAAATGTGCATATAAAAATCCAACCACAAGCCTTGCCATACCAGGCCAAGTTCTAATTCTCCCTTACCATACCGGGTCAAGGGTCTCATATCACAATCCACAACATCACACATCAAGTGAGCCGCCGAGGTGGAAATCATATAAACCGTAATCTGAGCAAAAGCAAACAGCAATTCCCACCCATTGAAACTTGGTCCATCCCTCGTACCTGGGGCTGCAGGCTCCCAAGTACAAGCTAAAAACCCAGTTCCAGTAACAACAACTTATCTCCAGTCTACCATATCTCAAATAGTAAAACCAGCAGAAATAAAAAAGAAGTATCAATCTCATTAGTATCCAGAAAAACACTGCTACTAAATCCTTGTCAAGAACTCCTTTGATACCACTTTGTAATAACCCGGACCCGGCCAGCCACCCGAACAGTGCCGAACGGGTTGGGTGTCACTACCTTAGGCGCACCTCCCCTGAACGCCAAAGGTTTCCGACTAGCAGCGAGGGTCTGTTAGGTATAGTGGGGAGGCTATACCCTCATGGAGGATCATAAGAACGATACTAGTCCGAGTATAATACTAAAATATGCAGCAGAAATAAATGACTCGGCAGAGTCGAACCAGACCCGCAAAGCGGAATCATATCCAATATCAATAAACAGCAGAAACAATATAGAAAACAACTGCAGTGGAAAGTAAAAAGAACAACATGCCATCAATCAACTGCAACAACTACTGTTAACAACCAAGCATGCATCCAAAGCAGGTCATACACAACTGAATATAAAAAGGGCGCCAATGGCTAACCAACAGTAGCTACAGCAAGTAAGAATTCTGATATAGAAAAGTAAACACAACAAGGTAAACCCCAGCTAGGTATTACCTCAAGGTCCGTACCATCTTCATGCTACAACTAACGCAGCCCAGATCCTGAAGCTGGCCTCTTTCCTGCACATAAATCCATAAAGTCTGCACTCATCCCAAAGGGCCCATACAGGGTGTGAGAAAAGTCTCAGTAGGATACCACCCAATGGTGCGTACCAAATATATGTGTTTAACTAGTCATGCATTTACAAGGAAAGTAGTAATCCGTACAATGCACAAATAAACACAAACTCCACTGGTGCTCAATATCCACCATGGAGTGTCACCTGCTTCGGCCAACGCCAGAATCTCTATCGTGTAACCCAGCACCTTGTGCCACCTGACACCTCGTGTCTCAAGTACCGACGTCCCGAAGGCACGCCCAAAAATAGTAACCTGGCACCATGTTCCTCCTGACACCTCATGTCTCAAGTATCGACGTCCCGAAGGCACACCCAAAATAGTAACCCGGCACCTTGTGCCTCCTCACACCTTGTGTCTCAAGTACCAACATCCCGAAGGCATGCCCAAAAATAGTAACCCGGCACCATGTGCCTCCTGGCACCTTGTGCCTCACGTACCCACGTCCCGAAGGCACGCCCATCTTCTGAAGGCTCCTCACCTCCCACGTGGCCTTCTACGGCAAGCACCCCCAACCAAAATACCTAACTGCAACTACGGGGGCCTCTACCCACATGAGTGCTCAAAACCACCTCATCACGGAGTATCTCAAGTACTCAAAGTCCCGGGTGAGCGGCAATCACCAAAATAGTCCTAAGCCACCAACATGTCTGACACCTCGTGTCCCTGCGACCATGTCGCTCAAGTCTGATGGCATTGCCACCCTAGTATCCTAGGCCATGCCCAACCTGACAGTTGTACTGCCTCAAGCTGACGTGCATGACACCTAATCTGGTGGTCAAAATCACCCAAAGTAACCCGGGCAAAGCCCCAACCTCTGATCATCATCACTCTAGAGTAACCGGTCCAAGCCCAACACAACCCAAAAAGGGTCCAGAAGATGAAATTCAGCCATTGAATATATAACATATTTAACCAGAAAACATAACCAGGAAAAACCAACTAAACAGTCGAATTGCACTATACCAGGTGCTATCCCATACCAGCACTGAGGTCTTAAATGCCTCTAACAATCTAACAGGCTTTAACAAATTAAACTAAACAGTTTATAACAATAACATTTCAATTAAAATCATTTTGGCATTCCCCGGCCAAAATGCCCCGATGAGCAACGGCCCCTCGCCCGGCCCTACTCACGCAAACTGGTAACCGAGCATACCCAAAAGCATCCCAGAGGTCCCATAAGCAATACAGTGTGAAAAACCAGATAAAAAGGGTCCCATTCAAAATACCCGAAAATGCGCCGAAGGCCGCGTCACCCAAACAACTACGAAAACACAAAAAGAAGTATGCACCACCTACCTGAGACTCGCATGATGCTACTCCTCCAGTAACACCTGCCAATTCGGTCTAAAACACCGTAAATCTACAAAATATTCAATACCTTTAAAACACTTATAACTTATTATAGAATTAAAATCAGACAAAACGGACAAAGGGGAATCGAGGCCTTACCGAGGGGGTTCCAACGCACTAATCAGAGATCGAATCGGGTCTCAGACGGATGATCGGGAGTAGAAAAGGGGTTCGGCCAGCCTGGTTCACGTATCCGGGCGGAGGGTATGAGGTTCTGCCTCAATACGAGGCTACTACCCGTTTTAAGAGAAAAAAATAAAGTACACGGCATGTACTTTAGGACTACACACCGTGTATAGTTCATTTAACTGTTCAAAAGACGGCTGATTCCGCCGACTTACTTTCTGAACCTGCTGACATGAGTACACGGCGTGTACCTCTGGGTACACGGCATGTACCGGGCTACTCTTCTCTTCCTTTCTGACATGCCCACACGCCATGTGTTTCCCTTATACATGGCTAGACTACACGGTGTGTCCAAAGGGAACACGGCATTTCCCTGGCTCTACCCATCCAATAGGCCTACATTCCATGTATGGCCTCACACGGTCGGGGGTATACACGGCATGTTCCAGACTACACGTCGTGTAGTAAGAAACTACTACATGGTCATCACACGGCATGTAATCGGCGAGCACACGGCTGGTCACTCACCTACACATAAACGGCGTGTACTTAAATTACACGGCGTGTAGTCTGGAAATTTCTAGAAACTTCGCATCTTCTCCAGTTTCCTCAGAAACCAGTCAAAAAATCAAACAGGGTCGAGATTTTGACCCGTTCCAAAAACCCGGGTTCTTACACTCCAGTGGATAGACTAGAGTCAGTCAGGATTTTTCTTTCCATGGATCTCCAAAGAATCTATAAATTATATCAAATGGATGTCAAGACAGTGTTCTTGAATGGTGTACTCAAAGAAGAAGTTTACATCAAACAACCAGTGGGTTTTCTTCTTGGTACTGATGAAACAAAGGTCTGCAAACTAAAGAAAGCTCTTTATGGCTTGAAACAGGCACCACGGGAGTGGTACTTCTGGATGGATTCTTACCTAAAGAAGATGGAATTCTAAATAGGAGGAGTTGATCACAATATATATTTGAATAATTCCCCAAAAGATCAGTTCATGGTTCTAGTCTATGTTGATGACATTATATTTGGTGGCAATAGGCAGAAATTAGTGGATGATTTTCCTAATAACATGAAATCAGAATTTGAAATGTCTATGATTGGGGAGCTCACATATTTCTTGGGGCTGCAGGTGATTCAAAGGAAGGATTACACTTTCATTTCTCAGGAAAAGTATGCAAGAGAGCTTCTGAAGAAGTTTAACATGCAAGACTCCAAACCAATGTCAACTCCGATTGTAGTTGGAACCAAACTTGGAAAGCATGAGGATGGGGCATCTGTAGACCCCACTATGTACAGGAGGATAATTGGGAGCCTATTGTACCTGACAGCGACATGGCCAGATATTGTATTTGCAACCTGTCTAGTAGCCCGCTTTCAAAGTAATCCAAAGGAGGAATATATGACAGTAGTAAAAAGAATCATGAGGTATATTCAAGGTACTCACAGTTGTGGCTTATACTTTGCTGCAGAAAGAGATAGTGAATTATCATCATTTTATGATGCTGACTGGGCTGGCAATATAGTGGACAGATTGTCCACCAGTGGTGGAGCATTCTATATAGGGAATAAATGTGTTGGCTGGTTGAGCAATAAACAAGAAAGTACTTCTCTTAGTACTGCTAAAGCTGAGTATATCTTTGACACAAAGGAAAGTACTCAATTGCTATGGATGAATCAACAACTAACAGATATTGGTGATGAGGTGAAGCAACCAATGGTAATTTACTATGATAACAAGAGCGCAATTGATCTTATGAAGAATCATGTTCAGAATTCTCGTACAAATCATATTTAAATCAAGTATCACTTTATCAAAGAAAAATTTGAGCAAGGCATGATTAGAATGGATCATGTGGGAACTGATGAGCAAGTGGTTGATATCCTTACCAAGCCACTGTCAGCAGCTGTGTTTCAGAATCATCAGTTGAACCTCGGTGTTCAGCCACCTCCCAGTGCATAAGAAGGTTACGCAATACCCCTCTACCTAGTTATGTTAAAAAAATTTAATCTTTTTATGGATGTGATGCAGGTTTGTGGGGGAGATACTATCCAGGGGGAGTGTGTTTTGAGATGAACAATAAACAATTATCGGTCTTTGGGTTTATTGTCAATGGGGGATAAAGGAATAAATTCAGTCATGTAATGCTTTTGTGACACATTGATAATTCAATGTCGGTGATAGGATGGGAAGGAATACATTGGATGGGAACCCAATTCAAGCTTCCTCTCTTGTTTTCTACACCAAGCATTGCTCACGTAGACTTAGAGTGTTGGCTAAGTTGATTCTTGTGTTTGTGGTCTACCTATGGTTGGTGCTCTATTGAATTTATTTACTGATTTCCAACAAACCCAAAGGGGGAGATTGTTGGAACCATGGTCGTTCTTTGCATGAATTGGATTATTGTTTGTGTTTCTTGTAAATACTCAGTGGAAGTTCAGAATTTGTTCCAACAAAGTGATCATACAGAACAAGCAGATAACAGTATTGAAGGTGGAACTGTTTTCTAGTGTTTGCCAAATTTTTGGGCCTGAAAATCGACAAATGGAGAAGAGTGGTTTTGGCAAAGAGACTTGTGCATCGTTGTATTAAAAAAGAAGAAACTTGCATGACATATGTTTTTAAAGATCAGAACATGAAAATACGGCAAAGGGAGAAGGGCGCCCAAGTTTTATGTTTGGTCACGCAAGTGACTTATGCGACAGAGACTTGCACGCCGAAACTTGCACACCGAGGGAAGACTTGCGCGCCGTCATGTAGGGTATCCAAATGCCTATAAATAGAGGTCGACCCCTCCTCATTCAAAATGAAGTTCAGACTTAGAGAAAATCAGAGCTCCCATCGCGCAGGTGTTGTGGTCGCGCAAGTGGTGGTGAGTCACGCAAGTTGAAGTTGTGCGACAGTTTTTTGATGCGCGTACAAGTTGTATTGTGCGAGAAAGGGGTTGAGTCGCCCAATTTTGGATTTGGTGAAAGAGGTTTCGTGGAGGTGGTTTGGTGACACTTACGCGTCAGGATTTGAAGAAGCGCGATAGTTCATAGTTGCGCGCCAAAATCGGTTTGGGAGTAAAAGGATGTGAGTCACACAAGTTTGAAGTTGAAGAAGTGAGTATCGCGCAAGTGGGAGAGGTGAACTTGCACGCCATCTTGAAACTTGCACGCCGGGCTTGGAGAAGCGCACCAGGTGTGGTTGATGTACGCCAGTCTTTCTGGGGCTGCGAGAAAGCTGAAAGTTTGCCCGATACCGTTGGTGAAAAGTGAGATTAGTCTACGGGTGGAAGTTGGACTTCAACAAAGCATCTACATACAACAGAGGATGTATTCATTAGTGATGATGAAGAGACCTTCACGTCTATAAACTGAGTGGGACTTCACCAAAGGCAGTGATCTAGGGGGAGTCAATGGGAGTGACCCGAGGGATGCAGTGAGCTATCCCTGAACTTTTGTAAAGGCAGTGAGTCTGGGATAGAGTGACTATGCTCTAACCTTTGTAATACACATCTAGTGAAGTTTAGTGGAATTTGGTACGACCAAAAACCTGTCAGCATATGCTCCTTGGACGTAGCCCTTAGTGATGAACCAAGTAAAAAGTGTTGTGTCATCTCTCTGAATGTTAATGTTTGCTTTTTGATCATATCTATCTTACAAGTTTAACAAGTTCCTACCAATATGGAAACAAGATCCATCACTTTAAAAGAAAAAGTTGTCACCCTGATTCACCCCTCCCCTCTCAGGGTATCCCGAGGTCCTACATGATTCACCCTGGTTTACCTTGAAACCTACATATCTACCTAGATGGGATCTCTTCCAATTGTATTTAGGCTCTAAAACTTTAAAATAATGTGTAAACAAGGTAATAGGAACCAAAACTCTAATATTCCTACTTCATAGGTGGAACTCTTAAGCTCTATATCATGAATGATGCACGGATCGTGCTGCTCCTCGATCTGATGATGATCTGTGTCAAAACGGCGATTGGTAGCACCTTGCTTCATCGATTTGGCATGTTTCCATCCATCGGCCAAAGAGGGGATAGGAGGGGGAAGAAGAGAGCCGCTCTTATTGGTTGTGTTCTACACATATAAGTTTTGGGGGAAGGAATTTGGGTTTAATTAAATTAAACTCATTAATTCTCTATTAACGCCGCATCACCAAAATAGCCCCCAATCAAAACTCCATGCGTAAATGACCTTAGGTCGTGCCTAGGGTAAACACAACATTCTAGACTCAATCATGGTCTCAAAAATACATTCCAAGACTCAAAATGGTAGTCATTTACATTTCAATTGAAATGGTGTGTGCGTGAAAAAATATATTTAATATTTTTTAATATCATTGCACCAAGGCTCCCCGGGCCCCGACTTCCCACACCGACTCAGCACCCAGCTCTGAAAATATTTTCTAAAATATTATGAATTATTTTGGGTAAAAACTCAAGTCATTGAATTCTCCCCATCTTAGGGCTTTTCTTCCTCAAAAAGTGAAAGCCTAATCATAAGGGAAGAAACTGAGCCCCCCCCCCACTGGGCACTCACACCTACGAGCTCACCAAGGATTCTTGTGCTGCTTACAAGCACACACAGAGAGGAACCACCATGATCAAACCACTCTCATTTCCATATTCTACCAGGAAAATATTGTGAAACAATGGGCACATATATCCTTAGTTGAAACTAGTGGGAAAGCACCAAGCACCATAGTCCATCTGCAGTCATGGGGTCTAGTGGCACAGCACCTCGCTAACCCGGTGCGAATACTGATGGAACCTTACAGTTCACATACACCCTTGGATGGACTATAAAATATCCTCCTCAAGAATTTTTGCATTCAAGGTCATCACTGAACACGTGAGGGTAATCACGAACAAAACAGGGTTGCCCAAGATTAAACACTAGGTCTTACTAGGCCCTTCTTCTACAAACCTCCAACTGCAACACAGCTCACCAAAACAGAACACTACCACACCCACTAGTGGAATTCCAACTGATTATGGATGGTAGGAAACCAATCCATACTATGAAAAAATCATAGGGTCTAACTCTTCTGCTACGAAGAAATTCAAAGAAAGGTTCTCCCTCTCCCAAGGCTACCAAGATAAAGGGGTTAAAGCAGGAAAAACTCCACTGGAAGGGCTAGGACCTACTCTAACACTTCATCTCATAACCTTGCCCTGAACATGCAAGTCTAACGAACTCATCCACCAAACCTTGATATTGTCTTCTTTGGATAGCACTGACTCGCCCGCATGGTTCTGATCACATCACAAAAATGAATCCCAGTGGGGAAAACATCCCCCATCACTCAGGAGTTCAAATCTATGTTAAACTACACCACATTCTTCTCAAGTGTTTCATATAAAAATATGATTCCAAACACACAAGGGTACTCACGAAAAACAAAGGGCTGGTCGAACATGCATTGGTTCTTACTGAGACCTCTGTCACAACAACCAACATGGGGTTCTACTGACGCCCCGTATCGCCCTAGTTAAACCTCGACCATGAACAGAAATAAAAGAGTACCCACAACAGTGTCTAACAATTTATACTATAGAAATTATAAAGTATATAAGTAATAACTCTATTCATCATTGGAGCTTTAGATTCAAAGGCCTCTATAGCCTGCATCTGTCCTTACTCATGTCCTCTAGCTCCCTGAGCCTGGCACTGAACACCTGGGGGTAGTGGTGGTAACACCCCGAACTACTTGCCACCTCAAGCTTCCCTTCCAGATCCTCCACCTAGTCTACCACCTCAATTTACTCCTTTCTCCAAGTTTTTTCTCTACTAAGGCAGCTCGTTAGCCAAATCCCTCTCAATAGAATGGTGGGTTATACAATCTCTAGCGAGATGTCCCCAGCCATCGCAAACGTAACATTGCCTCTTATATGGGTGATCTAATCCTCGGTGATTCTCCTACACTATAGACCCACGCACTTGTGTTTGGGCATTTATATTCTCCTATGATGTGATCTGGTTACATATCATCTTCTAGATTTTACAGACACTTCATCCTCATGACCACTGTTGCGGGTCACGTCCACCTATTCCTCAATCATGAAACTTCCTACCACTAGAGCTCACTCCAGCACTCCATTGTAGGTGGGAATGCATAGTGGAATCATAGATTCCCTGATCTTAAAATGAAATCCCTACTCAAATATTATTTCTCTGAAAAATGGATCCCAAACCATATCCAAGGAGTATCATGAAAAGTCTTTTAACCTCTCTGAAAACTCCACCACTGTCATGCTACCCTGTCAAAGCTGCAGAAGCTCCTAGATACGCACTAATATTAATGTTTATGGGTAAAACACTTCCCTAAATATTCTCTCAAACTCCTCTCAAGTGAGCATCACCTTTTCATGAGACTATATCACCATAATCTACCATCACCTAGCTGAAGCCTGCAGAAGGCTCACTTCTAGGACCACCATTAGATTAGGAGGTTTCCTTACTATGTGGAAAACTTGTGTGACTACCTTAATCTAGTCGTATTATACCTGGGGGTTTGGATCACCCTGGTACTTCAAAGGTCACTACCTCTGGAACTCATGTAGTGCACTCAGCATGTGATCGTCCTCAGCCTAAACTGTCGGTAAAACCTACTGCTCAACAGGCGGCGACACTACCGACAGAACACCTGGAGGTAACACCTCAGAATCAGTGCCCTGTATTGAAGCCTCGTCACAGGGCTGATTTTCATCACAATCACGCTGTAGAATCTTTTTTGGATGTCATCACGGTGGCGTCCTGAAATAAAATCAAGATGTACCATAGTTAAAGAGTATATCTGGGGAGCTTACTTGTGAAGGATAAGAAAAAAACCATCCAATATGATGCATATACCATTTATTTCCCAATGATAATAATCCTAATGTAATGAGTTGAAAAGAAGGTTATTAGAGTCCTGGTGAATGGATACGTTGACCGTGGCACCAACACTAGAACCTCTAGCCTGAGGTCTGAACTTAAAACATCCTAATATTATCGCTATGAAACCCAAACGGAGATCACGACACTACTGTCCCAATGTGGAAATGACCAACTCTAATACCACTCTATCATGACCTGGCCCGATGGGAACCATGCTGCAACTCTCCAAGCCTCCCCCCAATAGGCCAAGGGTTAGAGAATAGCACTAAGAAAACATATCACTAACATGGGAGGCATTGTCTATGTACTTGTACACACATACACATCTCCAAGCTCAAAAAATGATAAAATGTAAAAACCAAAGGAAACCAATGTGTGCATACATATATATACCACAACCAGAGTACAACATAATTACTGAAAGTGTAAAAGGAAAAAACAATTCCCACCAAAGAAAACTGTAAAAGTTCCCAACCTTCTCAGAAGGAGGGGATCGCTGTCAACTACAACTGCTAAAAATATCCTTGTCCAAGATCCATTAAACAACTTGCTCTGTCTAGCTCACTAAGCTTTGCCTACCTTGAGTCCTCCATAGATTCTGTTGAAAGGCTTATGGTCTTCAAAATACACAAAACATGTGCAGGAAAATCCCATGCAGGGGTGAGTATAAAAATACTCGGTAGGAACCCCAAAAACCTCAAAATAAAAAGGGATAAACTGAAAGGCAACAGTCTATTAAACCTAGCTATAGGGAAACCCAATTGAGAGAGAAACTCCATATCAAACCATCCTTAGTTGTACATGAAAATTTAGCTCAGTCTATAAGGGGTGTCAACCCCAACATGTTACAACACTGCAAGGACTCCCATAAATCACCCAGATATACTCATCTCAGATACTAAGTCTCATGAGGTTCCAAACTCATAGAGAGAAACAATATTATCTTAATTATCTCTAACCATAACATAAAACTGAGAGATCGCACTCCATGAGTTCAGTCATCCCAAATGGCACCTGTCCAAGAGATGCACTCCATCAGTAACAACTCTACCATTCCAAATGGTACATCTGAGAGAACAAGATCCATCGGAAACATCTTACTAGGTCCAAATATAGTGCCCCAAACCTGAGGACCCATCATTATTACCTTGTTCCCGGTTCAAACTAAATAAATCCAACTGAAGAGACCCTCCCCTAACCACTTCACACAGTTGAGGGAACGTTACTCCAAACTATGCACTGCATGCATCCTTGCTAACAAGAGAGAATAGAGGTACCTGAACCTCCCCATTGCCCCACAGTCGAGGAATTAATGCTTGTAACTATCCAATGAACCCTCTGACACTCCTGTAAGGAGTGGCACAAACCTCAGTCCATCGAGGGAGAACTAACCTCTATCTAGGTATCGTTCACATATAGTGGATGGCCCCGCTCCTGGTAGTTATATACCATATCTGAGGGAGCTCCAACTCCAATGGAGGACCTGCTCCTTGTTACTACTCAGAGACGTGGGAGTAATACTCCATAACTGAGGACCCACACCCTGATCCAATAGGGGAGTACTACTCATGAAGGAATCGCTCCCTAATACGATAGGGTAGTACCACTTCATAAACGGATGACCCACACCCTAACCTGATAGGGGAGTACCAACTCTGCCAACTCATTCACTATAGGAGACCCACACCCTAACATGGTAAGGGAGTACTATCCCCAGTCTTGATGACCCACTCCCTGACATGGTAGGGGAGTACCGACTCTTCCGAAACAACACATATGGAGGACCCACACCCTAGAATTACAGAGGAGTACTAGATCCTTGAATAGATGACCCACACCCTACCCTGATAGGGGAGTACCCACTCTATCTAACATCCTATATAGAGGATGTAACGACCCAAAGTTTCATTAATGGAAATATCTCTTGATCTAATTAAATGTCTCTTTTTGTAAAATGTTTATATAAAATGTCAACTTCTTTGGTTTTATGTTAATAATTGTTACCATTTCTTTTACATCCGTTGAACAGTGATCACATGATTAGTATAAATATAGGGCTTTAACAAACCCAATTTACTCAGACAAAGGAAGCGATGGCCTCATCCAGTAGAATTGCTCCATACGAAGCCCATTTGTCAGAGCTCGGAAAAGAGGTGGCATCTTTGGGCTTCGCTCTTGACCAATCCCAAGCTGAGATTCATCATGTCAAGCTCGAATGGGACCGTCTACGGGAAAATTGGAAGTTGATAGAGATTACCACTCGAGTGATGTTATCCAAGCCACCCCAAGAGTCTTTCACCATCGCACACCTTACCCTTAGGTCTTATGCGGCTGTTTTAATGGGTTATGTAACAAATCTCTAGTATTATGTTCATGTATATTATTTTTTCTATATAATAATAAATATACCTTCTTGTCATTATTGACACTTTGTAAACAGTTTTTAAAGTACAAATAGTGTTTTTAGTTATTATTTAATTAAGAATTCTATTTTATTAAATTAAGGTATTTTTGAATTAAATAATATTTTAATAAAATATTATTATTATTAAATTAATTTTTTTTAAATATAAATTATCTTATAATTTTATGAATGCAATTGTAATTTTATTAAGGTTTGAAATCCCTTTTTGTCAAAACCCGTGAATTTTCGATAAATGTCGGTTTTTATTTTAAAAGTGAAAATTAACATATTTAGAAAATTATTTAGATAAAATAAATTTTATTTCTGGAATCAAGATGTCAAAATTATCCAACGGTTAATTTTTCATAATTTTATCAGACAATCAAATTTTTGGGTAAAAATTAAATACCGTTTAAATATATAATGTGTTTTATGACATCATAATGACCCAATAGTGATGTAATAAAATACTATAAGCTTTATGTTCGGCCAATATATGTTTTAGCATTAAAATAATGTGATTTTGGGTTTGTTTAACTTATTTTACAAATCATTAATGGACCCCTCAAGACTTATTAAACATCTTGTCTTTTTAAATTATTTTCCATGGGAGTGTGACTCACCTCCACATAATCAACCCCATTATTTTAAGAATTTCGGACTTTGTCATTATAAAATATTTTTTTCCTCTTCCCTTTTCCAAAAACCATGGTCAAAAACCTTGAGATGATTTTTGGTTTGGATTAGTTTAATGTAAGGGGTCCCAAACCTAAATAATAAAGAATTCACTCACCTTTCCTATATAAACTCACCCAATCTCCCAATTTCTCCTCACTAAAAGCCTTTGGAGTTCGTCCAACCTCTTCCATACTCTCTCTATAATCCTCCCAAGGTGCCCCAAGCTCCCAAGAAGCCTCTCTCAAGCCTTTGGAATCACACTTCCAAGTAAGGGTTTTTCTTCCTTTCTCATTTTTGTCCAATATTCTTTAAGTTGTTATGCCCCTTTTAATTTCAATTATAAATATTGGGGTATGGTTTCACACATCCCCCATACTTCCCTATTTATGTTTTAATGATGGGAGACCCCTTTCTCTCTCATTAAATGCCTCCCATGTACACCTGTTACTATGCCAAAATTCCGAAAGGAATTTCCCTCTCCTCATTTACATTCAAGAAATATTTTGTATCATGAATATAAATTCCATTAAAATTGTTTGGAAATGTATCTATATGACCCCCTTACTGTCCATTTCATGTAAATATAATGATACACCCATTTCTCTCTCATAAACTATTTTTATGAATTCTTATGTCACGCCGTTACGCTGCCGAAATTGCGCCTATTTTCTAAGCCAATGCCTTTGTGTAGTGAATACCATGCCCATTTCTCCATAAAGGGTATTCACCTTTATGCACATTTACTTATTGATTATAAAGTTTCATGTATGAATTCCACATTCCTTTATCATGGAATAAATGATTATTTTTAATGAATCTATGTTTTATGATCCATGCGGCAAACTTATGCATGAAATGAAATGTTTAAGAAGGGTGTGCCCTTATAGCGCTCCAATGCATTGGGTAAAGTATAGTATCATGATACGTCATGTGAAATGAGTGTTGACTCATGATAATTAAAGTGTAATGAGGGTTTACTCATGATTCATGTGCAATTATAATTTACTCATTCTCCATGTGCAATGAGCCTTGGCTCATGCTAATTCCATGTTAAGTGTTGTTGCCACATTTCCGTGTTATGATTATCATGCTTTATCATGACTTTATGTTCATGTTTCTCTTGTGCTATATTGATATGACTATTGTCTAAAATGTATTGTACTATTCATGTATTCCATTTTTATTCCCTTACGGGGCTTTATAGCTCACCCCTTTTCTTTTGCATGTCCTCAGGTTATCCCATGCAATGCTAAGTATGAGGGAATGTAGTGGTCATGTAAAGGAAGTTTTTAATAAAGATGTTGTACTTCATATTTTAAGTTGTTATGTAATGATCCTAAGACCCAAATACACTAGATCTCTCGATCTTCCATGTTTTATCAAGTGAATAGCTTATGTAATAAATCATGTTTAAGTTTGTAATAAAAGCAGGGTTTTCATAGTTGGTATCAGAGGATAGGTTTAGTTATTTTTGGGATTAGGATTAGAAAACCCCAGTAAAGCCTTAGAGACAAGACTAAGTATAATAAAAACATCCCTAAGTTTTGGTAAGTACTGAGTGAGTGGTTTATCAAGAAAATACATCCCTGTTTGGATACGAGCAGGTAGAGGTGGCTCTGGCATAGATGTATCCTAGGGGTAAAACCCGAAAACACCGCTTTGAGCTAGACTCGAATGGGAACTGGTGTATGACAATGGGCCTTGCTGCACTCTTAGTTACAACACTCCCAGGGGATATATTTTGATAAATTTACAAGCTTAGTATGAACCATTATTAAGGGATTTTTTTTTAAAAAAAATGCCCCTAAGAATATATGTTAGAAAATAGATCATGAAAAGCCTAGATTGAAGCCTATAGACTCATGAGTTAAGAAAATAAAAGTTTATTTATAAGTCATCAACTTTCATCTTTGGATTACCTTTTATGTGTTACCCCATAACTTTCCTTTTATTCCAGCCAATGACCAGTAATAGGAGGACTTGGACTAACAACCGATGTGAAGATCAGTGTGATGACTGTACTAATGAGATGCCCAATCCAATGGGAGTGGGAATCGCGAACTTTTTCATGCTTCTCTCACAGCTAACTCAAGCTTTGAATAGAAACACAGGTCAAGAGTAATGTCCAAACCCCCCTAAGAAGGAACAAGTCGCTATCGAGAGCTTCATGAGACAAAGGCCTCTTACTTTTAGTGGATCATTCGATCCCACGATCACTGAACAATGGATCAACTCCATTGAAAAGATCTCCTCCATCCTTCAATGTTATGAACAAGAGAAGGTTCTCCTGGCGGCTTATCGTATGGAGGGTGAAGCTGAACAATGGTGGACGTTGATCAAAAATACGAAGCCAGAGGAGGATATCGAGGCGTTGGAATGGAAGGATTTTTGGAAGATGTTTTTTGATAAATATTTTATGTGCACCCTCTGGCTTAAGATGGAAAGGAACTTCCTTTCCATCAAGCAAAAAGATGAAGAATCTATTGGAGCGTACGAGGAAAACTTCACAAGGCTTGCACAATACGCTTCCGGATTTTTCGTTACCCTCGAATGGAAGGTTGACCTCTTCTTTGGTGGGCTAAATCCTAGCCTATGGAAAGCATTAGTGATCCGTGACTTTGACAGCTATGAGGAAATTGTCTGATGTGCCCTCAAGGTTGAAATGGAGATTGGGTAATCACAGGGGTATCATGGGGACAAGAAGCGTAAGGTGGACTTAAATGCTGGCAGTCTGATGGATAAATACAATGGTGCTAAGAAGATACAGCACCCCACTTGGAAAAAGTGCAGAAAGAAGTACCCTAGAAATTGCCTCAAGGGGACGAGGAAATGCTTTAGGTGTGGAAGAGAAGGGCACCTAGCTGTTAACTGTCGGCAAGAAAGACCTGCGGCTGTGAAGGAGGAGAGGAATGCTCCGTTCAAACCTCAAAGCGGTGTTCACTGCTATAACTGCAAAGAACTAGGGCATTTTTCAAATCAGTTCCCTAATCCAAGGGTTTTCGGAGGCAACCAACAACCTCCAAGGCAGCAAGGAAGAGCATTTTCCATCACTTCTGCCGAAGTGAACCCTGACAACGAAGTGGTGACAGGTATGCTAGTTATTCATTAAATAATAGAGAACATACTTTTTGATTCATCTTCTACGCATTCTTTTATATCTCTAAAGTTTAGTAGAACAATCCCAGCACCACCAAAAATCATGGAAGTGAAGATGTCGGTGAGTATGGAAAATGGGGAAATCATTGCATCCCATGAATATAACTCCTCCCCTGTCATAATCTTTGGATTGAATTTCTTGGAGAACCTCATCATACTCCCTCTAGTGGAATTTGATGCAATTATTGGCATGGATTGGCTTTCCTTATATAAATCCAACATAAATTTTCGGGAGAGGGAAATCACACTCCATATGGAGAATCGACCCCTGATTCTTTACAAGTGTACGGAGGAAGATGAATCTATTTTAGCTCCATCATCTCAAGCATGGATATTAATGCCCTATGAGCACGCGTATCTGGCTCAGATGATTGAGTCCAAGGAAGAAACCATCCTTGAAGAAATGTCTATTGTGATGGAATTTGCTGAAGTGTTTCCCGAGGAACTGCCTAGTCTTCCTCCTAGAAGAGACGTTGAATTGTCAATTGAACTTATACATGGGTCACTACCAATATCCAAGACTCCATATAGAATGTCTGTCATTGAGCTTGAAGATCTGAAGAAACAACTACAGGAGAATCTGGATAAAGGGTTTATACGCCCAAGTGCTTCACCATGGGGTGCGTCAGTCCTCTTCTTCAAGAAGAAGGATGGGTCAATGTGGCTTTGTATCGATTATCATGAACTTAAAAAAATCATGATAAAGAACAAGTATCCTCTACCACTGATCGATGACTTGTTCGATCAGCTGTGTGGAGCATAATACTTCTCCAAGGTAGATTTTTTTTCGGGATATTATCAAGTAAGGGTGAAGAAGGAAGATGTCCCCAAGACTACTTTTCGTACAAGATACAGGAACTATGAATTCGTAGTAATGCCTTTCGGACTCACCAATTCTCCATAAATCTTCATGTACTTGATGAATAGAGTCGTTAGAGATTACCTAGACAAATTTGTGGTAGTCTTTATAGATGATATTATAATATACTCCAAAACCAAGGAGGATCATGAGGAGTATTTAAGAACTATACTAGAGACTTTGTGCAAGGAGAAGATCTATGAAAAGTACAGCAAGTGTGAGTTCTGGTTGAAGGAGGTATCATTCTTGGGCTATATCATCACAAGAAATGGTATATCTGTGGATCCCTCCAAAACAGATGCAATTGAGGGATGGTCGAGGCCAACATTGATAACGGATATCCGTAGCTTCTTGGGGTTAGCTGGATATTATCGACGATTTGTGAGAAATTTCTCACAATTGTCCAACCCTCTTACCAAGCTAACTCGAAAGGGAGTAAAGTTTTCTTGGAGTGATGAATGCGA
Source organism: Viscum album (assembly GCA_963277665.1). Lineage (NCBI taxonomy): Eukaryota > Viridiplantae > Streptophyta > Magnoliopsida > Santalales > Viscaceae > Viscum > Viscum album. The sequence continues at coordinate 385,141,377 of OY728164.1, forward strand.
ATAAAGATTCAAGGAGTTGAAAAGGAGGCTTATCACTACGCCTGTGCTCACTTTACCCACAAGTGGGGAAATTTTTGTGGTATTCAGTGATGCTTCGAAGAAGGGATTAGGCTTTGTGCTGATGCAGAATGATAAAGTGATATCCTATGCCTCAAGGTAGTTGTTAATCCATGAGAGAAACTATCCAACGCATGATCTGGAGTTAGCGGCAGTGATTTTTTCCTTGAAAATTTGGCGGCATTATCTCTATGGGGAGAAATGTGAGATATATACTGACCACAAGAGTCTTAAATATATATTCACATAGAAAGAGCTTAATATGTGCCAGAAAAGATGGATATAGCTCATTAAGGATTATGACTGTTCAATACATTACCACCCTGGGAAAGCGAACAAGGTGGAAGATGCCCTAAGTAGAAAGGACCCAGCGATTCTATCAATGATGAGAATTTAGAAGGGCCCAATCTTCTTAGACTTGATAAATATGGACATGGGAACCATAAAGAAGGGAACATCATAAATCCTTTCACAAATGATTTCTCAACTGTCTCTTTTGGAAAGGTTAAAGGATGATCAAAAGGATGATGTGGGAATTCGATAAAAAGTGGAAGCTATCGAAAAAGGTAAATCCTAGGAGTTTAATGTTAATGAAGAAGGAATTGTGTGATTTGGGAAAAGACTATGTGTTCCATCAAGTCCGGAGCTGAAGAATGAACTTTTGGATGATGCACATAGTTCAAATTTCTCTATTCACCCAGGGAGCACAAAGATGTATCGAGATCTCCGAGAAAACTTTTGGTGGGATAATATGAAGAAGGAGATCACTGAATATACATCAAAGTGCTTGGTGTGCCAGCAAGTGAAGGCAGAGAGGCAGAAGTCTAAGGGGATGATGCAACCATTTCCCATACCAGAATGGAAATGGGAGAACATCACCATGGACTTTTTCACCAGACTTCTGAGGACATCCAAAGGCAACAATGCAATCTGGGTTGTTGTGGATTATCTTACAAAGACTACACACTTCATTTCTATTCGGGAGGATTTCTCATTGGATCAACTGGCACGGATATATATCAGGGAAGTGGTAAGGTTGCATGGAGTACCACTATCTATTTTTTTTTACCAAGATCCAAGATTCACCTCTAAGTTTTGGAAGAATCTTCAACATGCTCTGAATACTGAACTGAACTTCAGTATGGCCTATCATCCTCAAAATGATGGCCAATCTGAGCGGACTATCCAAACACTTGAGGACATGTTGAGAGCATTATCAATGGACTTTAAAGGAGTATGGGATCAATATCTTCCTCTGGTTGAGTTCTCTTATAATAACATTTTCCACTCGAGCATCCAAATGGCACCATATGAAGCCCTGTATGGGAAAAGGTGCAGAACACCGGCATGTTGGGATGAGGTCGGTGAACGTAAGCTGCTTGGACCATAAATGGTCGAAGAAATGGTGGATAAGGTGAAAACCATTCAGCATCATATCAAGGCATCCCAGATTCAACAGAAGATTTGTGCAGATAATCGTCGATGAGACCTTGAGTTTAAAGTTAGAGACATGGTTTTTCTATGCATATCTCCATGGAATAAGGTCATGAGGTTTAAAAATAAAGGGAAGTTAATTCCAAGGTACATCGGCCCCTTTGAGATTCTTGATCGTGTCGGGGCTGTGGCCTATCGACTAGCACTTCCACCTACCATGGCCAAAGTACCTGATGTCTTTCATGTATCCTTATTAAGGAATTATATACCAGACCCTTCACATGTACTCTCTTCTGAGGTGGTACAGTTGGAGGGTGATCTTTCTTATGAGGAGCAACCAGTGAAGATCTTAGATCATAGAGAAAACATTCTATGAAATAAGACAATGACCCTCATCAAGGTGTTGTGGAGAAACCACAAGTTTGAAGAAGAAACTTGGAAATTAGAGGAAATGATGAAGCTGAGTTACCCACATCTGTTTTAGTGTGGGAAAAGGAAATTTTGAGGGAGAAATTTCTTAAGGGGGGAATACTGTAACGAACCAAAGTTTCATTAATGGAAATCCCTCTTGATCTAATTAAATGTCTCTTTATGTAAAATGTTTATATAAAATGTCAACTTCTTTGGTTTTATGTTAAAAATTGTGACCATTGCTTTTATAGTCGTTGAACAGTGATCACATGATTAGTATAAATATAGGTCTTTAAAAAACCCAATTTACTCAGACAAAGGAAGCGATGGCCTCATCCAGTAGAATTTCTCCATACGAAGCCCATTTGTCGGAGCTCGAAAAAGAGGTGGCATCTTTGGGCTTCACTCTTGACCAAGCCCAAGCTGAGCTTCATCATGTAAATCTCGAACGGGACCGTCTACGGGAAAAGTGGAAGTTGATAGAGATTACCACTCGAACGATGTTATCCGATCCACCCCAAGAGTCTGCCACTATCGCACACCTTACTCTTAGGTCTTATGCGGCTGTTTTAAGGGGTTATGTAACAAATCTCTAGTACTATGTTCATGTATATTATTTTTTGTATATAATAATGAATATACCTTCTTGTCATTATTGACACTTTGTAAATAGTTTTTAAAGTACAAATAGTGTTTTTAGTTATTATTTAATTAAGAATTCTATTTTATTAAATTAAGGGATTTTTGAATTAAATAATATTTTAATAAAATATTATTATTATTATTAAATTAATTTTTATTAAATATAAATGATCTTATAATTTTATGAATGCAATTGTAATTTTTATTAAGGTTTGAAAGCCGTTTTTGTCAAAACCCGTGAATTTTAGATAAATGTCAGTTTTTATTTTAAAAGTGAAAATTACCATATTTAGAAAGTTATTTAGATAAAATAAATGTTATTTCTGGAATCAGGATGTCGAAATTATCCAACGGTGAATTTTTCATAATTTTCTGAGACAATCAAATTTTTGGGTAAAAATTAAATACCGTTTAAATATATAATGTGTTTTATGACATCATAATGACCCAATAGTGATGTAATAAAATACTATAATCTTTATTATCGGACAATATATGTTTTCCCATTAAAATAATTTGATTTTGGGTTTGTTTGAATTATTTTACAAAGCATTAATGGACCCCTCAAGACTTATTAAACATCTTGTCTTTTTAAATTATTTTCCATGGGAGTGTGACTCACCTCCACATAAGCAACCCCATTATTTTAATAATTTCGGACTTTGGCCTTATAAAATATTGTTTTCCTCTTCCCTTTTCCAAAAACCATGGGCAAAAACCATGAGCTTATTTGTGGTTTGGATTAGTTTAATGTAAGGGGTCCCAAACCTAAATAATAAAGAATTCACTCACCTTTCCTATATAAACCCACCCAAGCTCCCACTTCCTCCTCACTCAAAGACTTTGGAGTTCGTCCAACCTCTGAAATACTCTCTCTATAATCCTCACAAGGTGCCCCAATCTTAAAATAAGCCTCTCTCAAGCCTCTCTCAAGCCTTTGGAAGCACACTTCCAAGTAAGGGTTTTTCTTCCTTTCTCATTTTTGTCCAATATTCTTTAAGTTGTTATACCCCTTTTAATTTCAATTATAAATGTTGGGGTATAGTTTCAAACCTCCCCAATACTTCCCTATTTATGTTTGAATTATGTTAGACCCCTTTCTCTCTCATTAAATGCCTCCCATGTACACCTATTACTATGCCAAAATTCCGAAAGGAATTTCCCTCTCCTCATTTACATTCAAGAAATTATTTTGTATCATGAATATAAATTCCATTAAAATTGTTTGGACATGTATCTATATGAACCCCTTAATTTCCATTTCATGTAAATATGATGAGACACCCATTTCTCTCTCATCAACCATTTTTATGAATTCTTATTTCACGCCGTTACGCTGCCGAAATTGCACCGATTTTCTAAGCCAATGCCTTTGTGTAGTGAATACCATGCCCATTTCTCCATCAAGGGTATTCACCTTTATGCACATTTACTTATTGATTATAAAGTTTCATGTATGAATTCCAAATTCCTTTATCATGGAATAAATGATTATTTTTAATGAATCCATGTTTTATGATCCATGTGGCACACTTATGCATGAAATGAAATGTTTAAGAAGGGTACGCCCTTATAGCGCTCCAATGCGTTGGGTAAAGTATAGTATCATGATACGTCATGTGAAATGAGTGTTGACTCATGATAATTCAAGTGAAATGAGGGTTTACTCCTGCTTCATGTGCAATGAGAATTTACTCATGCTCCATGTGCAATGAGCCTTGGCTCATGATAATTCCATGTTAAGTGTTGTTGCCACATTTCCATGTTATAATTATCATGCTTTATCATGCCTTTATGTTCATGTTTCTCTTATTCTCTATTGATATGCCTATTGTCTAACATGTATTGTAATCCTCATGTATTCCATGTTTATTCCCTTACTGGGCTTTATAGCTCACCCCTTTTCTTATGCATGTCCTCAGGTTATCCCATGCAATGCTAAGTACGAGGGAATGTAGTGGTCATGTAAAGGAATTTTTCAATAAAGATGTTGTACTTCATATTTTAAGTTGTTATGTAATGATCCTAAGCCCCAAAGAGACTATACCTCTCTATCTTCCATGTTTTATCAAGTGAATATTTTATGTAATAAATCGTGTTTAAGTTTGTAATAAAATCAGGGTTGTCATAGAGGAAATGTTCCTTAGTACCACATGGTAGTACTGAATCCATGGATAGAGGACCCGCTCCCTGGTCCAATAAGGGAGTACCTACTCTACCTTCCCGAATGTCACGGGGAAACTAGCATCATATTCCATTAGGGGAGTAACACCCCTAAAGGAAACTACCCAAAGGTAATGAAATATCTCCCACAATGTGGGGGTCTCATCTATTCCTAAGAAAAGAGGTAAGGAAAACTTGTGCCCTAGTCCATTAGGGGAGTAACAGTCCTAGAGTGTCTCTATACAAACCACACCAATCTACAACATCGGCTCAGTACCACTCCACAAGAATCTTGTTCGATTAACACCACCTCATATCTCATAATCCATAACATAGGACACCATCACGTTCTATGTGGAAAACCATGGGATGGACTACTCATAATCCTGAATCTGAGTCCCAGAGAAGAAGATACGGAAGGTGGAAGATCCCCGAAGGATCTCCTAGTAGTACACAGTGTGCACCAGAGCACAATGTTGTGTGATCTCGCCTGAGAACCTGATCGTGTATCTAGTTTTCATGGGTTCCAACCCATTTAGGGGTACATGTCATGTAGAGGAGGTATATGTTTTGTCCCTTACCACTCATCCCCTGGCCATGTTCCTCTTCTACACAGACCGGCCAATCGTGTCCTGTAAACCCCGTGTATCCCATACTACACAGTGTTTTCAGATAAACGAATACCTTCCAATGCACTTTTCCCATGTCTGTCTACTGGACCTTGTGTTTGTATATCTTGGACATGTTTTAGTACATGTCCATGTGTTTTCACACATCTATCCCAAACTAAGTCCCATGGTCATGTAGTTTAGGGCACTACACGGTGTGTAACCCTGATACACGGTGTGTAGTCCCAAAATCTCATGTTCCCTAAATAGGAAGATCTACATGACATGTTTCACTGAACTACACATTGTGTATATGGTTATTTTAGTCATTAATCACCTAACAAACCCTCTGATTCGCCCTGATTTACTCTAAAACTTACAATCTACCTAGAAGGGATATCTAGCAATTGTATTTGGGCTCTTTAACCATAAAAAATGAATGAACAAGGGAATTGGAACCAAAACTCATATCCTTCTACCTTGTGGGTGGAATTATAAAGATATAGATCAAGAACAATTCCCAGATCATGTTGCTCCTCGATCTGATTATGATCTACATCAGAAATAGAGATCAGAAGCACCTTGCTTCATTGATTTGGCGTGTTTCCGTCTGTCATCCAAAGAGGGGAGAGGAGGGGGTAAAGGAGAGGAACTCTTATTGGTTTTGAACTGCATATATGAGGGTTGGGGGAAAGAAAATGGGTTTAATTTAATTAAACCCAATAATTCCCCATTAATTCCATGTCACCAAAATGACCCCCGATCAAAACTCTCAGGGTAGACAACCTTAGGTCGCACCTAGGGTAAACACGATGTTTCGGACTCAACCTTGGTCTTAGAAGTATAATCCGAGACTCTGAAAATGAGTTATTTATATTTCAATATAAATGGAATATGCATGAAAAAATATATTTAATATTTTTTAATATCACTACACCGAGGCTCCCCAAGTCCCAGCTTCCCGCGCCGACTTAGTTCCCTGCTCCGAAAATATTTTCTAAAATATTCCAAAGTCTTTTGAGCCAAAACATGTGTCATTGCATTCCACTCTTCCAAATATTATTTCATGGCCTAGGTTGAAATTTTTCTACTCAAATCATCAGTAACAACATTCCCTTTCCCCAGGGTATAGATGATGTTGAAATCAAAATACTATAGGTATTCCACCTAATGCCTCTGGTGGAGATTCAAATCTTTTTTAAATAAGATATAACTCAAGATCTTATGGTCAGAAAACATAGTAAACCTTTCTCTGTAAAGGTAAATATTCCAACTCTAAAGTGTGTTCATTATAGTTGAAAGTTCAAGGTCATGGGTCAGATAATTCTTCTCATTTGGCCAAAGTTGATGAGACCCATAAGCAACGACATAATATCCTTGCATAAGAACACAACCCAAACCTAAACCTGATACATCACAAAAAACCACATATCCCTACTCGGCCTCTAGAAGATTCAGTACTAGAGGAGTAGTCAAAAAGATGTTTCATATCAAAAAATAATTCTAACATTTCTCATCCCAATCAAAATCTACTCCCTTATGAGTTAGAGCAGTCATCGTAGAATCCAACTTTCATAAGTCTTTAATGAACCAGATAAATACCCAGCTAAACCCAAGAAGATCTGTATCTTGAAAAAAAATTGGTTTGTCTCATGTCATAATAGCCTTTACCTTCTTATGATCAACTGATATACCATGTTTCGACACCACGTGTCCCAATAATTTCACTTCTTGAATCCATAAATCACATTTCCAAAGCTTAGCATAAATTCGGTGATTTCTCAACACTTTCATAACTTCTCTTAGATAATGCACCTGATCCTCCTTGGACATAGAGTAAATGAGGATGTCATCCAAAAAGACTACCATGAAAATATTAAGATACTCATAGAAAATCATATTTATTAAATCCATGAAAACTGCAGGAGAATTGGTTAGACCAAAGGGTATGAAAAGGTACTCATAATGGTCATACCTACACTACAAGGTGGTTTTCTAAATTTCAGATTATTTTGTCCTCAATTGATGGTAATCAGATTGAAGATCAATCTTTGAGAACCAATTTTCCCCTTTTAACTGATCAAACAGATCATCAATTAAAGGCAACAGATACTTGTTCTTTATTGTTACTCTATTTATTTTTCAGTAATCAACACATAGTCAGAGTGAACCATCATCTTTCTTAACAAAGAGAAATGGCACTGCCCAAGGTGACACAATTGGGCATAAAAATCCTTTTCCTATAAGATCATCCAACTGGTTCTTTAGATCTTTCATTTCAGTTGGTGCCATGTGATAATAGGGAATAGAAACCGGTTGAGTACCATGAAATAAATAAATATAAAACTATACCTCCATTATTGAGGCAGACCATAGAAGTTAGAAATAAACACATATGGAAACTTGACAATAACTAGAGGGAGACCACCACTCAAATATTCTCACTCCAGATAAAAATAAAACACTAATATCACTTTCCCAAACTCTGGATAATAAGGCCTATCTCTACTCGACCTTGGGTCCCATTCTCCTTGGAAAACATGAAGCACACTATTAGGTGTAGTGAAGGATACCCGTTGAAGATAACAATAAATATGGGATTTATTGGAAATGATCCAATCCATCCCGAAAATGACATCAATATATTTTATGTCGATAATCAAAAAAACTCCAAGAAATCTCAACATCTGATAGATAGAAAACACAAGTGGTACTAAAGATGCTATGCTCTCTCTTCCTACCAAGGGGTGTAGTAATATCCATCACATAAGATAAAATATTCATATGAAGATTTAGAAGATTAAAAATGGGTTAAATAAATTAATGAGATGCACTAGTATCAAATAAAGCAGTCACTAATGATTAAGCTATAGTAATGGTACCTATCATGGTCATTGGATTTGTATTTGCTTCCTCTGGAGACTCTTCCACTATGTGAATAATCTTCATTACAAATGCATGTGGATTAAACCCTTTTATTTGTGAAGAATTTGATTTCTCCATAGTTTTAGAAGGTTCTGATGATCCCATGACACTATGTAGAGTGGAATAATTATGAAAAAACTTCTACAGGTGACTCGAGCATCCGTAGGATCCACATATCTTAGGTGCCTCAATTAAAACCCTCTTAGAATACCCTATCTTACCACACTGGTATAAAATCAAAGGGCCTATGCCAGGTACTGTAGGAGGTTTAGATAAACCCTTCTTTCAAGAACCACCATGAGAACCATCACACATCCTCTTTCCCTTAGAGGAAAACACACTGCCACTAGGAGAATAAGAAACTCTCATCAACCCTGACTTTCCATCCAGGTCCATTTTGACCATCAGTGCTCTATACAACACATCAAAATAAGAATGCATCTTCTGCAAGAAAACCTAAGAACAAATATATGGTCAAAGTCTCAACTTGAACTGTCGAGCCTTCATCTTCTCATTTGATATTATCTCAGGTGAAAACTGCACAAGCTCAGTAAATCGGTTTTCATATTCGGTCACGGTCCTTTCAGTCTTCTCAAGTTTTAAAAAATCTATAGCCTTGAACAATATCATTGACTCTAGATAGAACCGGTTGGTGAAAATAACTTTGATATCTTTTCACTTTAATTCTTAATGCTTCTTCTTCATCGCCATTGTGTCCCAACCTCTCTTACTTGGTCCTTCTAGCATGAAGGTGGTACACTTCACATGGATTTCTTCATGTGTATCCAAGAACCCAAACAAACTTTCCACCTTGCTCAACCATTCCTCAACCTCTTGAGAATAATTTGATCCTTTGAAGAATTTTGGTTTTTGGTGAATGAATTAATGAGAATGATTTCTAAGATCATCCCTTTGAGGTTCCACAACTGGATCCTAAATGGTAGTTGGTACTAGTTCCTATCCCAGATCTTGGATAGTGCGCACAGTCACCTAAATTAGATTTGGGTCCACAAGAGGATTTTATCATTGAGGTTCAGTAGTAGTTTACTCCTGGATCTGATTCACTCTTCTTCTCAGAGGCATAATACTACAATATCATAAGACAACAAAGAATACACCAGATTAATACTCAAATAGAGTAATAAGAAGATTACAAAAAATCATACTGAGTTTCAGAAAAGAAGCTCAACCTAGATCTGATACCACTTTGTCACGAACCATCCTGGGTACCCTAGAACCCAATAACCGATCAAGCACATACATATCCTGAAGTACATTTACAATCCCCATGGGTTGGTGACTAGCACCTGACATCATAAAAAATGAAATTGGAAATTATTTTTTCACAAACACTATAAAAGAAAGATAAAAAAAAGTGTGCATTCAAGAAAAACTCCATAGGGAGAAGTGTATCGGAAGTCAAATAGGTATAAAAACTCAAAGTACTACAAAAAATTATCAAAAAATAGGATATATAACCCAATTCTCAATGGATTCAACTCTCAAACTCTATGGATTAATAGTTAGAACCACCTATAAGTGGTGATTTACCCCTAATCGAACCTAGAAGGAGAAAAATCTAAAAACACCTGAAGGCACAGGTAGGTTGTGAGTTAAAATCCTAGTAGGGTCTCATCAAGGATTCCATAATAAGATTTCGATATTTAATTAACCAAATAAATAGCTTTTAATTTTAAATAAATAGGTTTGGAATTTCAAAAGCATATTTAAACAAATCATGCTTTACATTTCAAATGATAGAAATACTTAAAACAAATGGATTAATAAACATTTCTTATAAAATAGTTTATATAAATTTAGAAGGCATGTCAAATAGTTTAAAAACATTGGCATAAATTTATATCTCAAATATAAACAAGCGAGAAACATGGTCATCTTCCAAAAGGTACTATACTTCCAGGTTATGGGATCCCCACACACTCATGTGATAATAACTACAATGTGTACACACATCCCTCAACACTGGAAATAGAGGATTCATCAGCATCCTACTAAGGAATACTATGTGCTAAATTATGTTAATTATAGAGTTATAAAGCATCAATCTGGTGCTAGATCATTCTCAACCTAGTGTTTTTATCCAAAATAAATGACTAACTACCTAGTCTTTCATGTTCTATAGTAGAAATAAATGATGGGAAATTTATTTTAAGAAATCTTAAAATAAAATTAAATCCCATTCCCTTATTTCAAAAATTATAATTTTCCATTTAAAAGCCTAAATGGGTTTTTAAAAAAACATGCATTTTTTCAAGATAAATCCCAAAGGTTTATATCAACTATTTTTAAGCCATTTTTCCCAAATAAGAATTTGAAATAAATTAAAAATTCAATTTCGATAATTAAATTAAATAATTTAATTAAAACAATTTCTATCAATTTCACAATTTAAATTCAATAATTTAAGTTTCCATAATTTTCTATCGATTTCACAATCACACCCCAATTCAAAGGAAATGGGGGTTTTCTCAATTTCATTCCAAAATTCAATTTCCAAAAACCCCAATTAAAAGGAATTGGGTTTTTAATCAAACAATTGAAAGTACCATAGTAGGGACTATAGTGGTGGTGGAACTATAGCAGGTACTGTAGCAGCCCAGGTACTATAGCAGTACTATTCACTGAAGGGCCCTTTGGGCCAAAAAATGGGCTTTCAAGCCTTGTAATTAGGCCACTTGTCCTTGGGCCTTCGTGTTATGTAATGGGTCTCCCTCTACCCATTCAAAAGAGGTCTTTGATTTAAATAATAAAATGAGGCTTCAGCCCCAACCTTTTGAAAAAAAATGAAATTTATTTACATTATTATAGAAATTGAATTTAAATCAACAATTGAATTTAAATCAAGAAATTTAGGGTTAATAAAAATTGGGCATCACAATGGAACCACCAACCTAGGGATTAGGGGATCTCAAATCACAACACCCTAAATGGTATTCATCAATGAAGAATGATGACAAAAGAAAACCATGAATCAAACCTAGGTTTAATATTAAAAATAGTGGGGATTATATTCTCTAACAAAAACAGAGATCTACAAAACCATAGGGAGGAAAAGAGAGAGAATAGGAGATAGATAAAGGGGAGAGAAAATTAACCATGACAGGATCAAACATCATTCTCAAAGATTTGATCCACTTTAGATAGGGTGTATAGGGTCCAAAAACTACTCTTAGGAGATCTCTTAGAAGGAGAAATCGCATATGGGCTATACAGGTCCATCGGGGGTCTAAAAATTGGGTTTCATAAATTTTAAAATTAATTTCAGATTAATTAAAACTCATACGCACGGTTAGCTGGGCAGGTCCGCACAGTTAGACCAAATCGTGTTCCCTATCCATGAACCCCTTTTATTCAAGTTCATGTTTTATACTAAGTGAGCGCATAGTTTTTCAAACCATGTGTCAACTGTAAAAAATATCATTGCCTTAGGCTGCACAGTTTTCTCTAGCAAGGCGCACGATTTGGGAAAATTGTGTGCCAACCATGCAGAACCCCAGATCTTTAAAAATTTAAAAAAAAATCACCCAAAACAACCCCAAATTAACTCAACCAAAGAATGATTAAAATAGGGTCTAATAATACCTGAAAATAGTAATATGATATTATAATAACAAATTTGAATATGTTGACAATCTATCAGAACTAGTAGAATCTGTATATGAAGTCATGAAACTTTTTATTTTTTGTTGTTTATACAGTAGTTCTTTACCTTTAAAGTGTTTCTATAAAAAATTAGATAAATATATAAACTTTAAAATGAGAATAAGAAAAAAACAAGTAGAAAAATTAAATAAAATATAGAATATATACATACCTATATGGTAATATATCAAAGTAGTTTATATAGAAAAACTTAAAAATAACTTATAATTTGTCCAACTACACTAATCTCATCTGTAGCACATGGTATTTTTTATGATCCATCTATAATATATTGTATAGTGAACCTATGATGCTCTATCCTTATTTTTTTATGATGAATGGTATAGTCGATATAATTTATCATCTAGATATAAAATATCATCCCATATGTATTATGGGGATCATCAATATATAACTCACAGTAACTGGGAAGCTATGGAGGAGGGGTGTAGGGATAAGATAAGGAGTGGCATAAGATGAGGGGTTTTAGGGGTAGGATAAGAAGAAGTGGGGTCTATAGGTGGATATTTATGAGTAGGATAAGTAGGAGGAGTGGGATCTGCTGGTGGAGGTGGAGGAGTCAGATCAGTAGTCTGAAACTATCTTTGCATTTCTGCAAACATTGATTGTGCTGAATCTATGATCATGTCCTCAATCGTTACACAAATAGCCTGAACTTCAACTTCTAAATATTATTTTTTTTAAATGATCCATTGAAGAATATTTTGAATGTGGAAATTATTTTCTTACCAATACACCTATTGGGTATCCTACTATATATCATGATTAATTCATAAAAATTATTATTTTAAAAATGTAGAAATCTAAAGTATTATTTCAAAGGAATTATTATTTTTAAATCATATTGTTTTCAAAATAATATAAACTATATGAGGATATTTAGAATATTGTTTCATTATTTGAAATCCTATTTTTTAGTATTGATTTTATCAAATTATTTAATTGAATAATTTTTTTTACTTTTCAAATAAAGGTGTTTAAAAATGACTTTAAAACCCCTTACTGAAAAAATTAATGCTCACTATATTTTTTAAATTATTTTTCACAAGTTTAGTAGAATTCCAATTGGTTTTTATTTCATATAAGGAGGCATCAGGTGCAATGGATTTTATTTAAATTTTTGTGCAGTTTTTTAATGAATAAGTCAAATTCTCCAAAACTTAGACTAGAGAAGGTCCTATTATGTAAAATTCTCTGTATTTTTCATTTTCCTTTAATAAAAAAAATACAGGACATTTTTCTTTACTGAACCTAGAAGTGCAGTTTCGGGTCTTCATAATTAGGATTGTACTAAAGGATTTTTTTTTCAAATTCCTTTGTCATAATTGTTCTGTATAGAAAAAACCATGACTATGACATGCTCATCAATATTATTTGTTAATCTTTCCATGGAAGTAGGGATCTCACATAAATCAGTATATTCTTCAAGTTTATCATCACTAACATATTGTTTTTTTCTTGTAAAACAATAGACCACTGCATATCGTATTGATTAAGATCATAGAAAATTTATTTTTCATGTGTTTCCATGATAAAAGGTTCAGCTATATATTTATTCCAATTTATTTATATTAACTAGTTTCATTCCAAATTTATCATGTTTGACACTATTTTTATTGATAAACCATTTATAGTTAAACACTGGCACTTGAAATTTAATGTAATCAACCTCCCATAATTCTTTAATGATTCTATAATATGTAGTTGATGCGGAGATTGGGTTTTTGTCTTTGGCACTTGAAAAATGCATTGCTTCTACGAACACCAATGCACTACTATTCTGAACCACACTTTTATTTTCCTGATATTTCATATGAAATTTATATCCATTAATGTCATTCCCAGACCATGTTATCAAATTTAAAATTTAGACCTCCCACTAAACTTCTCAATGTTTCTGATGCATCTGATCTACCAGGCACAGTCTCTTTAAACCATGGCAAAAAAAGTTTTGTTATGATCATTCAAAATCCACATATCTTTCTTTTTTGTATAACATTGTTTCAAAAAATTAATATGAAATTTTATATATAGATGAGCATCATCTATGTTATTCAGGATGTATAAATGTACCTTATTTATCTGTTCACCTATCAACAATTTGACTTTTAATCCATGGATAACATTTCCTCCATAATTACCATGTTCATGGTGAGATTTTGGTAAACCAATGTTCTCCACTTTAGACAAATAGCTTGTACAAAACTCTACAACCTCCTCAGAATTATACTTCTCAATAATGGATGCTTTTGGTCGATATGGATTCTTAACATAGTCCTTTAATATATTCATATACCTTTCAAAATGATACATACAATGTAGATATATAGGTCTAAAAATCTTTATCCCTCAAACCAAGTGAACCATTAAATGCACCATGATATCAAAAAAAGATAGAGGAAAATAAATTTCTAATAGAAAAAGTATAAAAACTACTTTTTTCTCCAATTTTTTCAAAGTATTCGAATCAATCACCTTATTTAAAATTGAATTAAAAAATAACATACCTTTATAATAGTCATTATGACATAGATGGGAAATATTTCATGTAATGAAACTAGCAGGAGTTGTTGCATCAATACGTGACAATCATGATATTTCTTACCTATTAACTTCAAATCCTTTAAAGACATAAATATTTTTACATTTAAAGAATAACCATGTGGAACTTTGATATCATGAATACATTAAAAAATATAATTTTCTCCCTCTTGGATAAGGTATGACAAGTCGAGGGCATGAATGTTTCTCTTTAATCAGGAGTAGGTGCCTACTCCAAACATATTTCCATTGAGAGTAATTACAATCTTACATTCAACCCATCTTTAGTCTTTCCTTTAATATATAACTATGTTCTAATCAAGATGTCATAGATATTCTTCTCCACTTGCATGACATCAATTTTATGTTTGAATTCATCATGTTTCCAATATGGTAGATCAAAAAATATTGACCATTTCTTCTAAATATTTTTATTATTATCAAATTTATGTGTCTTTCTGAATGTCACATCAATTTTTTTCACCCTCTCAAAATACTGATCAGTGGATAAATTTTTTGGATAAATTTAAAATTCATGTGATTCATTTAAATACTTTTTTAATCTTTTATAAGAGTGATTCATAGACAAAAACTTTTGATGACCCATGTATACTACTTTTCTCCCATTATGTTTAGAAATTTTCAAAAAATCATAAACACCTTCCTCATATTCATCACTTATTTGAAGTTTTTTAAACTAACTTTGACGTATTATTATCTATAACAAATATCAAAAATAAATATATTTTAAAAACAATATAGTGGTGATAAAAATGAGAAAAAATTATTCAAGTCAAACTAGGTTTATATTTATATTAAAGATGTCATAATTTGAAAGTAACAAATCATTGAAATTTATATATATATATATATATGCATATTTGAAAAGTATAATTATAAATTCTATAAAATAATGAAATATAAGTTTAAATATAATTGATAAATCAAAATCCAGCACCCTTTACATTTCTAATCCCAAATACCACTACATATTATTTATATTTAAAAAACATCATTAACATCAAATTACTTTTAAAACAATGTGTCAAAATATTTTTTCAAAAATAATTTATTTTAAAAAATAAAATAATTTCACATTATAATTTAATTAAAAATATAATCAATGTCTTACTTTAGAAAAAGGGGTTTATTTAAAAATATCCATCACATTTAAAATAAAAAACTCATATTTAAATTAAAAGTTTAATAATTACTCATTATTGTGAATAATTTTCAAAATACAGATACAGCTCTCTCAATGTAACAAACCATTATATTATATATTATACAATACTAAACAGAACATATATAGGATTCTATGTAATAATAAACTAAATAGATGGAGGGTAACATGATCAAGAATTTAAAATATATAAATATTCTATAATAAAATACTAAATAGGATGTAAACAACTAATAATAAAAAAGATAAATATTAGAGTGGATCTAATTAATTATATAACATATGATAAGGTTTTTAGGATAATTATGATTACTTTATGAGTTTTTATTTAATAAATCATGGACATTCATATATAAAAGTAATTATACAAAATTAATGTAGATAACCTAATTTTCCACTAAATATATGATTTATAAATATTCACTAACATTTTCTCCCAATTTAGACCTACTCCTCATCCCTAGTTTCTGCAATTCCATCTCAAGATTCCCAAGTTGTTAACTCAAACATTCTAATAGTTCCAAGATTGAACCCCTATATATCCCTTGAAACTTTTTATGACACCTTATCCAACATAGGAAAATATAAACATGGTAGTAAATAGAGGTAAATCATTGAATTGAATATACCAATTCCAAAATATAAACGTTTTCATAGTTTGGTTTCCTTCATTAAAATATACTATTTGTAAAATCTGACTATTTAATTAATATTGAATTTTATAAAATAATGTATTAACTTTTTAATCCATTAATAAATTAATGAAATACATTTTTTCTCTTTTAAAAAATAAAAATAAAAATATATTATTTTAATGAATTGTTTTTTAGAATATATTATTAAGATGAAAATAACACTTCTTGAAACTTTTATAAAAAGATTTAAAATTATCAAGTAGAGGTCATTATGTAAAACTATGTCTAATCTATAATTTTTATATATAAAAATAGTTTAGAGTATCAAATATTATTTTATAATTTGAAAACCATTGATGATTTAGGGTCAAAATATTTATCCCCGCTTAACTAAGTCATCCATTAACTAACCATCCATTTAATCACTTAACTAAATTTTTAGAATGGGTTGTGACTTATTATTCAATAAATATATGGTGGTAATAATTGATATCACCTTGTAAAACATTAAAAAAATAAAAAATGTTTTTCTCAACATTACAATATCCTAATAAGGTCCATGTTCAATAAAGTGGTTCTATGTTGTCTATTAGTCCACAAGTAAGATGATTAATGGGACACATCTATCATTATATAATACATCATCAATCCTTACATTTATGTGATACTATGTTGAGGAAAATCATTCAGTCTATATATAACATATAAATGTAAATAAATACAAGAGTACATCTGCAACCTTATTAGGCATGGTTATATGTGGAAACCAATAAAAGTGATCTGTAATATTTCTTAGCAATACACATTCAAGGTGAAAATTAATATAATTATCTAATGGATTGAAAATAATTTACATTACACTAGACCAAAAACAATGTTTTTTATATACAATTGTGATTTAATATTATATCATAGTTCAATAAAAAATCATTTAGAATGATCAAAATAATTAAATTAAACTAGAAATGAAATATCATCCAATCTTACTTTCCAAATTTATGTTTCTAACTATTAATCTTTTACAAAAACAAGTTGTATGTATGTCATAGGAATAACCTAAAAATTCACCATAATGGTTCATACGACCTACTTTTAACATAGGATATCATTAAAATTTCAAATCATCATTCAGGACCTTATAAATTCCATAAAAAAATTAAATAAAATATAACCCAATAAACCATTTATCATAACCCAAAAATAATAAAACATAAGAAACCCGAGGTGGATAACTAAGAAATGATTCCAACACCATTACCATCAAAAGTACTAATTTAATCCACCGGGTAATATTTAAATTCCATAATAAGATTTAGAAACAAAATGTTTAATCATATCATAGTTTCTTCACATCAAAATGATAGTAATGCGAGATTTGAATAAATGGAATTGAAAAAGAAACAAAGAGTTAGGGCATCCATGAGTGAGGATCAATTTGTGAGGCTTACGTGAGAATTGAGATATGAGTTGATCAAATTCATAATAATGAGGGTAATGAAATTTGATGATGCGTAAAGATATAAAATCAATATTAGAGGCCACTGTATTGAGGAAATGAGGTTAGGGATTCCATGTGAGAGAAACAAATTTTCTTTCACGATATCGA
This sequence comes from Viscum album, assembly GCA_963277665.1. Taxonomy (NCBI): domain Eukaryota; kingdom Viridiplantae; phylum Streptophyta; class Magnoliopsida; order Santalales; family Viscaceae; genus Viscum; species Viscum album. The sequence continues at coordinate 385,159,266 of OY728164.1, forward strand.
ATAACACTGAAATGATTAAAAATAGGAATTCATAAAATTTTAAATTATATATCACATCTGTTATATTATAACTGATATGATAATTACATTTTTACTGTTTTATCACATCATTTATATAGTAACTAACATGAAAAATGTGATTTATCACATCGATTAAAATATAACTGGCATGAAAAACTGCTTTATCGTGTCGGTTACTAACTAACATGATAAAGTGGGATTCTAGTTTTTTCACATTGTTTATATGATAACTGATGTGATAAAGAAATATACATGGATTTTTCACATCATTTATGGATAATCAATGTGAAAAATACGACGTGTTAAATACAATTTTTACTAGTGTAATATCTAAATAATTTTTTGACCACTTTGTTGATCTCGAAATAGGGTGTTTACCTTGGGTATAGAGTTTGGTGGAAATTGTAGTTGGAAGTGTTTTTTTGAATTTTTAATATTCAATTAAGTAATATTAATTAATTTCGCATGTTTGATCAGTGATATCTATTAAACAGAGTCTTGAATTGAAATTATGACTTCACAGTTGAGTCTTAAATGGGGGGTTTACTTAGGTGAGGTAAAACTTGCTTCAGGCTCTAGGGCTTGGGTCGGGCCATTTAATGGGCTTTTATTTTTATTTTATTTTATTTTTTTTTTATTTTTTTTTTTCTTTATTCCTCGCACTTGTTACATGCCATGTATATGAGAGGGGATCACCCCTTTGTCATGAAACCATATGAGAGGAGAAAGAGGAAGAGGAAGAGGGGATTTTTGTTGTCTTCATCTGAGGAGCTAGATCAGGATGTGTTGGTTGAATGGCATGGATCTAGGATAGAATCTTCTTTGTTTTATGCCCTAAGGTTGTTCATATTTAATTTTTCCTCTATTTTCCTATTTTAATTCATATTTTTTATGTTTTATTTCCTTTTATGATCCATTGGTAGTTCCATGAGGGACTCTATGAAGTGTTTTTTAGAGAATCTTATATTTTGTGTGATTGCATGTGGTTTTTTGTTTAGGAAGACCCAAACACATGGTGCGTAGTTAAAGAACACACACTATATTTTATTATTTTTTAGGTGAATGGTAGGAGAATCTGACTATAGGGTATGTATGTTCGGTACACATCATGTAGGGTGACTCGAGGTACGGTTGGGGTACTTGACCTCACACACTATGTCAGGGCACATGGTCATATAGGGTACATGGTCACACCTCATGTGCAGTCCATGGACTAAGTTCATGTCATATATTTTTATAGATCCCATATAGTGTACATGTCCAGTTACCCCATGTAAATAACATGCCATATAGGGATTTTTCATGTCATGTACTTAGGAAGTGCAGACCGGGTTGGGTTAAGGTACACGCCAAGGAAATATTATTTGGTGTGCATGTCATGTACACAAGATAAACATTGTGTTTTCCCCGTTTGGATTTTTTTTCAATTATCTTATCACCCTTAAGATGGAATTGGACTCGTGATAAGTTTATTCTGATTTTTTTTCATGTATGATGTGATGGTAAGGACAATGGGATGATCTGAGGATGTTAATGAGGTGGTTTGGGTTGGTTTATGTTTTAGAAGGATGATTCCTTTTAGGTTTTCATTTATAATCCTCTTGAGGGAAGTGAGTTTTGGAGTGAAGCCAAATTAGGTTCATGATCTTTTTTTTACCTTGTCTTGAGGATTCCAAAGGTTTTAGTTTTTGGCTCTTTCAGGAAGTTCATAGAGGGAAATATTCAATAGTTTCTTGAATGGGTTTCGTTAGTTAGTTTCATGAGGTTTAGATTAAATAGAACCTTTGTGATGGGGTGGCATAGTGGGGTTTCAAGTAAGGTTAGGTTCCATTTAATAGAGGTTTATATGGTTCTGAGGGACCTGTTTACGATTCTCTTATGGGCGGGGTGTTGCTTGAGGTTGGGTTGTGTTCTAGAGTGATCGGCTAAGATTTATTTCAATGGTATTATCATGAGATTTTTCTTCCACTATAAGATCCCCTTATAGGGTTTACTATACTTTCTAAGGCTAAGGGTACCCTTGTGAGTTCCACTTGTTTTATTGACCCTTAGAGGTTTGGTGTTAGTTTTTGATGAGGGGTTGTGATGTTGTTTGACCTGTGTTTTTTAAGGGTCTTGGTTGTTCAATATTGTTATTTATTAGGTTTGGGGTGTAATATAAGACCTTTTAGATATTATTAGATTGGGTATTGGACCTAATTTTTATTATATGTTCTCCTATATTGGTTATTTGGTGTTAGGAGGGTCTAGAGATCTAATGGATGATTTGGATGAGTGTGCCTTTACCCCCCCCCCCCCTCGATTTATTATCATGCCATGGATAGGTTTTGGGGACCATTGGATGTTTTTACACTCCTATGATAGATTATAGATGTGTCCATGCACATGGATTGAGTTTGGACCCATTCAAGTAGTGTTGTGTTGACAGGTCATATTATCCCGGCTATTTCTATAGGACTCCTATGACTTTGATGGGTTCTATAGTTATGTGTAACTAGAGGTTACCATCACCAATTCATATTTTATTATTTGATCCCTATATCCTAGTAGTGTTTTATTTTGTTGTCTTGGATGCCTATGGTGAGATCCTAGGGCCTAGCATTCATTCCAGTTGTTTTGTTTGTGTATTAGAGCTCTCTTTTAGTCTGGTGGACATGCCTAATGTTATGTAGAACTATGAGGAGCATGCTCTAACATGATTATCTCTAGAATAATAGGGTTTCATAAATCTTGGGTTTCATTAGATATTAAGGTTCAATTGAGGTTTATTTATTTCTTTGATTGTTTATTTATTTATTTCAATTATTTATTTTCTTGTCAGTGGTTATTATTCATCTAAGATGGGCATATAACATGTTAATACACTTGTGATGATAAGAGATGTCAGGTACCACCATTGGTGGTGTCCTAATGAAAATTATTTTATCACCACCTATATAAGCACCTCAGTTCTCAAACAGACCTTATGTCTACTTTCAGGTTGATCATGGGATAAATGATGGATCGGGTGGAGGCTTAGTGTTGCATGATTAGGTGGTGGCCCAATGTTGCATGTTTGAGTGAAGCTTCTTCTGTGGAGTCTAAGGATCGGACTAGAGTAGCTCGATAGTTACAGAGACTAGGTTTGATGTATAACTTGAGTATGGTAGTAGAGACTTGTGTATTTTTATTTCTTTTATTTGTTTTGTATATGTGGTCATCCTAGTGAGAGATCAATTGATATGTGTAGCATGATTGTGTGTCTATATAATGTATTCTATTTATTATATCATGTTTTTTTTTTGTTTATTTATCTTGAATAATATGATGTTTATAGATATGTATATGTTTCTTTATTGACATTATTATTTCACGTTGATCTGAGGTTATAGTCCCCCTACTAGGTCTCTTTAAAACCTTACTTCTAGTCAACAACCTCTAGAATATGGGGAGGTACACTTGAGGCCTTGTATCAAGCTTTATTGGATGATGTGTTAGGTCAATGGTTCCTCCATATTCTAACTCACTATTTTAGATGAGTCTCTATATTTATCTTCTTTGCTTATCAGTTTCCTTCTAAACCATCCTGTGAACTTCTTCTTTCTAATATCACCCTTTATAGGTTTTTTGTCATTTCTTTTTGGGAAAATAATATTTTTTCTCATCATACTCAATTTCTACATTTTTATTATTTGGAAAATCAAATATAAATTCCTAATTCCACCACAATAAAAACCCATTAAAGGAAGTGTACCTTTGTATTTACCTATTTATCTTTTAATTTTTTTTAAATAAGAGACATTATTTCATCATTCTATTCATCTCTTTATTTATTATCTTCATAATCTAAGAGTGATTCATTATTCTTTTCTTTAAGTTTGATACCTTTCATGGATTTAAACATAATTTCCTTCTCCTCTTTAATATTCTTCTTGAAAATTGTATCCTTTCTCATTCTATAAGAAAAATAAATAAATTATGTAATTCATCAAGATATAAATCAACTCTATACTCCATGGTAGAAACCTTTTCATAGAATATTCCACGATATGTCCTCATCAACTTCTAGATGATGGTTTAATCTTATAAAGTTGCTCTAAAACCTTTGATATTGTTTACAATTTCATTTTACCATGTGAAGTAATGGTCAATTATCTCATCATCATCCATTTTAATATATTTAAACTTTTCCATCCAAATATTTAGTTTGTATTATTTCACCTTGACATTCCCTTCAAAAATACTCTCAATATCATCCCATATTGCTTTAGAAATTTTGAGTCCCATCACTTTAATATAAACCTTTTCAGATAAGGACATCAAAATTGCATCCATTTATTTTCCATAAATATCCAAATTCCTTTTGTTTACAAATGTCATAGGAGAATATTTCTCAACTAATATAAAAACTACTATAGAATCATCCTTAACTTTTATCCCTTGAGAGAAAAGAAAAGGATTCATATTATTATTCTAACCATGATAACTATTTCCATAAAATGTTAGGAATTTTATACTATTAATGTAATTTAGATTCTCCATCTCTAAATTCAAACATAATAGGATCACTTAGAGATAACCTAAATTATATTTTATAGAAATTAAAGTTACCATATATGTAATGATGTATCACTTAGAGGGGGGTTAATCAATGTCACTCCTTTTTACAATTTCTTCTTTGAAATTAAACTTTGTGACTAGTTAAAGTCTTAATTCTCTCTATATTTAAATTCTCACCCTTAATCATATGAAACTAAATAAAAGAACTGAATGGAACACAATGGTTTTACAAGATTCACCCCCAATGTGGGTGACTACTCCTCATTGTTCTATGTTCAAGTATAAGATACAGATATCCAATATATAACACAATTTAAAACAATGATGGATATCTCTTGAAAAGTATGAATAGTCACTAGGTTGTTTTTCAATCTCTTGATTGTTTACAATTAACTGGTAGATTTTTTCATATTAGATCCTACATATTTAAAATGGTTTCTTAAAAACACACTCCTGAACAAGATCATAAATATAATTTAAAATGTCATTGCATCAAAGTAATAAGATATTCTTACTCAATCAAATTCTTCAACATATAAAGTATAGTATTCGAAAGTTGCATACAATTCAGTCTCTATATCTCTACTCAAACTCAATATTCTTCTTTAATATTCTTTACACACGTAACATGCACAAGTAGTGGAAATTTTGACCTTTATAAACTCGCATTATTCCTTCTAATTCATTAGCTTTTATGATATAGTGATATCATAGTGCATAACTTTTATCCTTCTTCTCCTTATTTTACTTTTTATTTGACACAAAAGATCTACTATTCACAATCATTAACTCATTATCCCTTATTATTTATTTTATATAATCATAATATCACTAGAATATTATTTCCATACATTGAATATGAAAACCTTTGAATATCAATACTTCAAGTTTCCATAAATCTCAGTCATCAAAACTCATTTAAACTGAAATCATAAAATATCTCAATAAGACTTGGTCTTTAATCTTCATGGGATATCCAGAATTATTGCAACTTCAAATTTCCAAAAAATCTATGTGCACTTCAATTTTCATATATATATTATAACATGTAGAAACACTTTCATGGTGTGAATCTATCATGTGACAGGATCATCATCACACGCTATGGCAAGGAATTCTCTTTGTGACATGCTTGAAATTTAATTCATGGAATAAAATTAGACTTGAATTGCATCCTAGGACTTTTTCATGGTGTGATATTATTATTTATAGTGAAAATATTATCTTATCAATTCCTCTTCACTAAAACCATTTTTTTGAATCACAATATCCCTTTTAATCATTGTGATATTTACTTTTTTAAAGAACATTTTCAGCATCTTTAAATTTAAATCTATAGATATCTCAAATTTTTTCTAAACTAGTAATATAGGGATTTCATTTAGTATTATATAGAGATATTGTATCTTATTATTTTCATCTTCATAACTAATAACCTTTTCATATTATCTTGTTAACCTTTACGTATCACCCATTTAAATTTTACGTAATAAATTATTACTCTTACGTATCACGGTGAGGATTTGGGACTTTGTCAAATTTTTATTGAGAAACCCTTACATAATAAATTATTACTCTTATTTATCCTATTAAGGTTTTTTACTTTTCCAAATTTCATTGTAAGCTTTAGAAAATACACCTGTAACCTTTATGTATCAAGTTATTGACCTTTATGTATTATAGTGTGGCTTGAGACTTTTCCAAATTATTTAAATATTTAACTCAAATTTACTATTACATATATTCATATCATTTAGTATGATATGGATATATCATATCCTATGACTAGAATTTTCTCAACTGGTGAACCTAATGTATCCAAAGTAATATCAGAGTTACTCTTACATATCACAGTGTGAACTGAGACTTTTCTAAAAAAAATTACTTCAAATCAGAAATTTTGTTATGTATTAGGAGTAATATCAAAGTTACTTTTACATATTAAGTCAACTATTGGAGTTAATTTTACATATTATAGGTAGTTTCTAGGCTTTTCTAATTTCTATAAAATCCACAACTTCCAAAACTTATCTTTATGGTTATCAACTCAACATAAAATCTTCTCAAAGCTTCTCCATCCAATCTAAAACATCTCAAAAAAACTTAAATGAATTTGTGAATTCATTAAACATTCTCAAACATCTTCATCATAATTACCAAATAATCTTAAAACATATAAATACCCACCTTGAGTATTTCCATGAACCTTCACCACTCATCATCTAAGTGATATTCTCTATTTAATATAACATCCATTATGATTGTAAATCCAAGGATGGATTCACACTCTTACAATTTTCCTTTATTCTTATTTCATCATGGATCCTAAATATTTTCAATATCCAACTTCTCAAATTTATATGGAACATATTGTAGATATTTATTTCTCCTTCCATCCGAACTTTCCTTTGATACTCATTAAGATCATCTCTATAATCATCAGATATATAAGATTCTTATATAATACCAAGCAACATTAATCCTTTCCCATTGAAAAGGGAAAAATATTTTTCATCCTCATTTCTAGTGTATAATTTCATATTCCTTAACATATTAAATTTATATTATCTTTAATACAAGTGGTCCATAGGAACTTTAAGATCTATATCAATCCTTTTTTCATATGAGTAATGAAAGTGACTCTCTTCCAAGATCCAAAGTATTTCTTAAATTCATATAAATCTCAACATATAATGAAACCTTTCTTGGGTACTTCATTCCATATCTTCATAAATATGTAAGGATACCCCACTCTCCTTCCAAGCTTCATATCTCAACACATATTCACATCATGTTCATTGAATCCATGCTTACTGATATTAAATACAACACCAAGTGGGTTCAATATAAAATTTAATGTGGATTCTATTTATATTGATAAAGTTTTAATCTTGGTTGATTTACCTAAAGGTTTGATATACATAGGGTGAAAATGGGTTTTTAGGAAGAAAACTGGCATGGAGGGTATATTTTTTACCTAAAAATGTATAAAAATTCATAATATTGACTATGAAGAAACTTTTTCACCTATAAATCTAATAAAATCCTTTTGTATTTTTATTTTCATGACAACATATTATGATTATGAGAAATACTTTATGGATGAAAAAATTTTGTTCCTTAATGAAAACTTATATAGGGGAATGTATGTGATACAACCTAAAGGTTTTAGGGATCCAAATGATGCTTCTATGGCTTTAAAATTTCATTGATCAATTTATAGATTGAAGAAATTATCTCAATATTGTAATATTCATTTTGATGATTAATAGAGATAGTATTTTCATAATTTTTTGTATATATTTCAATTATTTAATTACTTATAGTTTATCAATTTGATCTGATTTTCATCATTTTTGGATTTTTGGTGTGTTTTGGGATAAAATGTGAAAATTGATTAATTATGGAATTTTAATAGATTTTTATAACTTTGGTATTTTGAGAATAACTTTTACAATATTGATTCAATTGGAGTAATTCTTTTTTATAGTATTCTTTAGTTCATGGGATTAAACATATTATTCTAGATCCAGATAAAATTTAAACATAAATAGGCCCAAAAAATCAATGAACTTTAAATATCTTTATGGTCGATAGAATAGAACCCACCTCAGTAAATAATCCATAACTCAGGTTAAAGACCTCAAATTTAGAATATTATAAATTTATTTGAAATATTACTTTATATCGTGTTTGAAGATTTAATTTGATAGAGATATTCTCTCTTTAATGCGACTATTGAACATGCCAAATTGGAGGAATATTTAGGGAATCCTAAGCCAGAAAAATTATGACTCATTAATTTTCTCATAACATAGTTTATATGCATCCAAAGTCTTTGAAATTTTAAGGGTAAATAGAAAAAACAATGTATCACAACTTATAATAAGTAATCTTATAGATTTTCAGCCATATGGTTGGCAGGACAGGATCCAACTTTTTTAGGGAAGATTATGGAGGGGAAGTTATTACACCCATTTCTATTATTCTTTTATTTTATTTTATTTTTATTGTTTTGTTTAGTTTTATTAATTTTTTAATTTAATTAAATTTATTTTATATAAATTTATTCATTCATTTTTTCCAAGTGTTTCAACCTCTATTCTTCTCCTTATTTTATTATTTTCTTCTTCTTATTCTATTTTTATTTTTGGGTTTCATGTGTGTGTTTTTATTCTTCTTATTTTCTCATCCTAATTTTTTTATTCTCTTATTTTATTATTATTTTTCTATTCTTTACAAAATTACCCCTTACCTTAAAAAATGAGGGGATGACCTGAGGTTTGTCTCGGGGGAGCTAAGTGGTGTTTTCAATTCATTCTGTTCTTAAATTATTATATTTTATTTATTTTTTCGGTGATCAAGGGTGATGTGCATGAGTGTGGTGATTTTCCACCATGACACTGAAATCAAACTCATTTTTATTCTTTTTTTAACTCTTTTCTCTCCCTTATACTAGATACAAGCACTTCATATGATAGAGTTGAGTCATTCAGTGGATGAAATGGCATATGATGGAGCTAGGTCCTGGGAGATGTCACACTCTTGATTGAGGCATGTCATCAACCTTGATTATATAATAAGGTGGAATTGAGATTACTAAATTAATTTGATATATCACACCACTAAATAAAATAATATTAATTTATTCATGAGATATTGAAATTGAATTATCAAACTAAATTTAAACACCAATAAGGAGAATAGTGGAACCCGTAAACCAAACCAAAAAGGCCAAGTTATTTCTTTACTAATCACATTATATCATTACATGTTTACTTTTTATCATTTTATTAATCTTCTCAAATCCATTATTTTTATAAAATAATAAAAATAACCAAAAATAAATATTTTATGTGAATTAGAATAATTAGGTGAACAACTGAGAAAGATCTACAAGTGATATGACCTTAGTCAGCCTCTATGTTGTATTAGGAAAATTAATTTTCTTTTACTACACCATACGATAGGAGTGCATTAAAACTGGAACCATTTACAGGGATTTAATTAGTTTTTTCTTACCTTTTTCTATTTTCACATTATAGATATATTTTCATTGTTTTTATTTAAAAACATAAAAAATATTATCTTTCTATGATGTATTCAAATTCAGATTAGTATAAATGGTTTGATTATTTATAGGTGTAGCATCAACAACAATATAAAGCAGTTCAAGAAGGTTATAATAGATCCCAGGTGCAAGAAATTAGAGAAATCATAGAACAACTAACAAGAAAAGATGAAAGATAATTTGAATATGTCCATGCATTGATGGAGAAACTAGAACTTGAGGAGGCCAATAAAGAAGTACCATTGTAGATGCCCAATTTTACTGAAGACATCAAAAAGGTTGAGGCCCAATTCAAGGAATATCAACAGCCCAACCATTTTATGAACCAAATTCAATAATACCATGAATATTCGGTGATTAACGATAAAGACTCACGTGATGATAAGAATATGGGAAAAGATTATGATAAATTTTTGAGTAACTGGGTAGAAGATAAAATGAAATGATATATTCCCATCGATAAGATTAAAGAATATGTACCTAACTACCTATTGTTGGCCATGGAATATGAAGACACCACACATGGGGTGGAATTTGAAGAAAGGATAGAGGAGCCTGACCACTTGATTCCATACACTAATACTCACTTTCAATAGGCACTTATCACTGAATAAGTGATTGAACCAAAACCAACTCAGTGAGATGATCCTTTCTTAAACTTTGTCTTTTCTAATTTCATTCAATATGATTTGAGTATCACTCCTTATGGTTTTGAATTTTTATATTTGGTCAATCATTTATTTTCCTTAGATAATGATGAATAATTATCATATTTACCTACTAAGGAACACATGTATATACCTGATTTTAATAAAAATAGATTTGTGGAAGCCCATGAAGAAACCCAATTAGCTAAGATTGAGGAAAGCGAGATAAAGGCCGCTCACACTAAAATGTGGAATTCTGGTTTACATTATTCATGTATAAATTCTATCAAATTAAAAATACATTATAACCCTACTTTTGAAATTAAAATTCATGCAACTCATGTTGATCCATCATTGGAAAGGGATTAGGTTGCACAAGTATCGACCAAGAAAGAGGATGATCCATACTTCATCATACCCCCACCATAAAAGATACACTTTATTGTGAATGTGGGGATCTAGTATACTCTATCCATGGATCATTCCACCCCAAGAAGGAAGATGTGGAAGCTGGAAAAATCCACATGTGGTGTTTCAAGTCCAAGACAATCCACCAACCATAAAACTATAGATAATATCCAGTACTACCTTCTAGAGGTAGTAAAAATTCATGTCCCACTTAGAGGATCATACCAAGATTTATCTTTACATGCTTTCTAGGAATTTAGATTTTAATTTCAATCTTAGGAATTTTTTCAGCATGCATCCCCACTCCCTCTTATTATTTTGAACTTAAATAATATGATCCTTGTGTTTAATTGAGTTGTTCTCATTTATAGGTTCATGATGGAACAAGGAATCCACTAAATAGTGGATAAAAGAATAATCTCCATGGTCAAGGGAGTTCAATTTTAATGTTTATCTTTTAAAATTTATACTTTTTTCCAAGAACCTATTTTGAGCTTTAAACTGGAAAATTTCTTTCCTATGCTTGGATTTATGCTTACCTGACTTATCTATGAGACATGAGTTTCTTAGGAATCCTTTGATGCCATGTTTTTTATTTCAATTTCAATTGTATTGAATGAGTAAAATGGATAATTATATGATTAAATATAATCATGGATATTAAAATAAGGACTCATGTAAATGAAATTTTCCAAACATTTTTCATGATTTGAATTTATAAAATTCATGTAAATTGATTTGAAATTATTATTCATGTTTTGAGTGATTGCCCAATATTAAATGTTCCATTCCCGATAGGATTTCTAGACTGAGTAATTCCTATTTTATTCTTGAGCATACTTCTTGAGTGATCTTGGGACAGGCCACCTATGAGAACTTTCATTTGAACTTTTCAAAGTTATAATTGTATAAAAACACATTTAAAATGATTGGGGCATATTTTGAAAATACATTATCCCCAAATACCACCATTATATCAATATTTGTTAACCCATAGAGACCATGAATTACCTTATTAGGAATGATACATGTTTCAATCCATTTTTACTCATTCCTACCCTACTCTTATTATTTTCATGATATTTTAAAGTTAAAGTGTGGGGGTAAATGGTGTTATGAATAAAGTGATGAAATGAATTGTAAGGAAAAAATTTGGGTTCTAATTTGGGTAATGAGAAAGGTTTTTTGATTCATACATTGTACTTTAACTTTTCTCCCTTCTTAAAAAAAATGAAAAAAAATGGGAATGGGTTGTGACTTAGAAGATAAAAATAACCATCACTAGACCAATGATTTTTATCATATGTGGTTAGGTGGTATATGTGAGTTTTATTATAATAATATCATTCAAAAAATGAAAAAAAATGAAAAATTTCTTTAAAAAAGAAAAAAAGTATAAAAGTAGTGAAATTTTCAAAAAAGGGAACATATCATTCATTATGATTTATTTTGATCATGACCTTACTTTGAGTTTTTAGAAAGTGGGGTTGCTAATTTTAAGGGGAGAATTTCATTACACTTTCAATTTTTATATTATTAATTGTACTAAAGAGATAAACCTCCTCTTTAAGGCTTAATTTTTAAAACATCAATGTAAAGACACAGATTTTTCCATGTCAATTTTTTTTAATTATATGGAAATATTATGAGTCTGAGAAAATTAACGGTGCATGATTCTGAGGCCCGGTGTGCCAGGAATAAATTTTTGAACTTTTTTTTGTATGTTCAGTAAACGCGTGAGTGGCGTTTTGTAACTTTTGAACCGGTACTTGGAATTGAAAACTGAGGACACTTTTGAACTCACAGCGCTAATATTTGCTTATAGATACCTTTACCTCGACCACAGTAGGTCGAGGGTGGAAGTTGTATTTTTGGTTTTTTGTGGGATAATTTAAAAAAAAATAAAAAAATAACTTTTATTTTATTTTTCTTGAAACCCCTCTTTTGAATCTTACAAGTGTGGATCACATGAGGGTGGTCAAGCATTAAATTTTGGGCATTAAATTCCCGGTTACACAAAAATGTTTAACCACAATTACCTTAAATTAATGGGATTCATTAATTCTAAAAATTAATGAATCAACTTTTTAATTAAGAGTTTTATTAACTCTTCTTGAGGTTTGTTTTTCTATTTTTGAAAGGGATAGGAGGCTTTTTCTAGATAATTCTCGAAGGAAGAACATCCTCCAACAAAGAACATTCTCTAGATCAAGAATGAGGACGACGCTTGAGCTCAGAACGGGAGAGTGTTGCGGGAGCGACGAACTTCTACGTCTTCATATTCTTCCCCACGTCATCTCCAACAAACGAACGAGGTAGGGGTTTATTTTGAAATATGATAATTATATTTTTTTTGATTCTTCATATTCTTGATTCTCAATGACGATGGCCAAACAAACACGGCTATCAATCCACCCAAATTCCATGATCTTTTCTATTTGTTCTTCGCGCGTTCTTCGTGCGTTCTTCGACACCAAATAATTAAGCGTGCTAAAAACACAATGTTTTTTTTGAGCGCGACATATGGATTTAGAGATCTCGACCTGAGGATCATGAATATGAGATTGTCACATTTTTCGGGCTTAGAATGAAGCTATGGTGGCCCGCGGAAGAGGGTGGAGGCCGGACACCAGTCGGCCGCAATGGTGGAAGCGGCACAGCTACGCCGCCGGAGGAGGCCGCGGACCGTTGGCCATGGTGAAGGAGGACAGTGGCAGGCACCCCAGTTGGCCGCGTGGAGGCAGGGCGGCGCGCATCCACGCTGCCGGTAGAGGAGGAGGTCACGGATACTGAGCCACGGCAGTGCACCCAGAGGGCGGCCGACACCCGTCTGGCCGCGGGAGGACAGTGGCGTCGTCGTGCCGCTGGGAGGAGATCTGGCCGGTCACGTCATGCCGATCAGGACCGCTCTGGCAGGTCCTTCATGCTAGTAGGTGGCACCACTTGGCACCGCTGGGTTGGCCAAGCCGAACGGTCTGTTGGACCATTCGAAATACCAGGGGCACCTCTCCCCGGTGTGGCTAGGGGGACCGCACCCAGCCAGGCGGACCGCACCTAGTTGGGCAGACCACACCCAGCCGAGCGGGCCGCACCGAGTGGGCCACACTCAGTAATCCGCGCCCAGTGGGCCGCTCCGAGCGAGCCGCGCCTAGCAGGCCACTCCGAGCGGACCATGCCCAGTGGGCCGTGCCTCCCCTTTTGTGGGAAGGGATAGACCTGGGTCGGGTCGGGCCAAACCGAATTGGGTCGGGTCGGACCGAACCCGGGCCTATCTGTACCTAGATACGCCTTTTTGGCCATATCTTGAGAACCGAGCGTCCGTTTGACGAACCATCTATGGTGCTGAAATCTTTGGATTGAGATGGTCCTTTTGGTATACTCCACTTGAGTTTTGGATAAAGTTGGATTATGTCCATGTTGGATCTAAACCGAATCCAATCGGGCCCTCGGAACAAAAACGCTAATAACTCACAGACCGGGCGTCCGATTAACGCGCCGTCTGTCGCGTTGGGTCCCATATGAAATGAGAGACCCTCATGATACTTATTTGTGGGACTTTGTGTAATTTTAAGTATTGAATTATGGCTTGAGGAGAAGAACCTCTCGAAATCAAGCGCGCTTAGTACGAGAACCCTATGGTTGGCTATACTTGAGGAGTATTCAGATCCTGTGTGGGTCATCCTCGGATCCTATGTGGGTTAGCATCTCCAGATCCTATGTGGGTCATCTCTAGATCCTATGAGGGACATATTTGATCCTATTTGGGTCAACATAATATCTTATCAATGAAGTAAGATGATCTAGCAATACAGTTAATCATCTATACTTACGTACTTAAGTTATACCTGGTGTGAGTTAAGTCCTTATCTTTGTGGTATTCTACTGTGTGGCGTTAATTTTGTGGTACTTACCTTTGTGGTAATCTTTTATGTGGTGATACCTTTGTGGTATTCTTCTATGTGGTTTTACCTTTGTGGTACTTACCTTTGTGGTGTTACCTTCGTGGTATTCATTCCTTCATGGAACAGTTGTGGTTTTGGATAAATAGCTGGGCTTTGTGTTTCCCCATGATTGAGATGGGTATACTTGATAACTTAGGTATATGTATGGGAATATACCTAAGTAGGGTTGATTTTTGCTACATGATTAGTTATTGTGTTATTTCTTTGTGGATTATCCTCTGTGGATTCTGAGAGACCTTAGGGGGTCTTGGGGTCCCTACTGAGTATCGTTATACTCACCCCTGCATGGGCTATGCCCGCACCTTGCTGTGTCTTGTGCAGACGACGGACAGCACTGATCGAGATCAACGGTACCAGGACTGGAGGCTACTCGGAGGTGGAAATTAGACGAGACGATCCGTAGAGACGATTGTTCGAGAGTTGTACCTACCCTTCAGGTAGGATCCTTGGCGGGTGTTTACAGGGGTTGTTTTCAATTTTACTTGTACTTTTCATTTGGGCTTGTATTCTAGCCACTTTACTTGTTGTACACACCCAGTTTACTATATAGTTTACTTTGTGCTTGTATCTTGCTATGTGCTTTGTTTGTGTGAGTTTACAGGTTTAAAGGCAATGTCTTCCAGGTTTTAGGGATATGTCATTCTGGTGCTAGTCGCCAGCCCTTGGCCTATGGAAGAAGGGCATGGGGTAGTCATGGCACTGGCCCTAGGGGACGGGTCATGACAATCAATTCATAGAAACCATAAGCCTCAGAGTCCTTTGAACATTTAATGCAAGTCCTCAATATTTCATGAGTGTTTTGTCTTTACAAAGTGGAGAAAAGAGTTAATTTACAAGACTATGGATAAGGATAATTTTCTCATGATATGATCATAACTCTGCTTGAATTGTATCATGAGTGATGAGAGAAAATAATAAATTGTGATATATATCATGATTTGGAAATTTTAATAATAATTAATTGACGAACTTAAATGAATGAAAGGAGAAGTTATATCATTTTTCAAAGGGGGAAAGTAAAATGATTGAAGTGATTGTTTATTTGGAAATTGAGAAATTAAATTGATATTTTATTTGTATTTTTTAATTTTTGATTTGACAGTGAATTTTTTTATTGATTTGGAATTTGAATATTGGTAACATTGGTGCCCTTTGAATTCCTTGTTGTGATTTTATTATTGAGTATAAGCATGGTTTAAGTGTAGGGGGATTGATAGAGATAATATTTTAATAATTTTTCATATGTATTTAAATGATTTAATCCCTCCCAATTTATCAATTTGAGCTAATTTTCATCATTTTTGGATTTTTGGTGTGCTTTGGGCTAAAATGTGAAAATTTCTTAATTCTATAATTTTAACATATTTTTATCACTTTGGTATTTCGATCATAAATTTTACAATATTAACCCAATTTGAGTGAGTATTTTTTTGTAGTATTATTTAGTTTGTGATATTTAACATTATCTTCTATATATAGAGTAAATATGAACATCCATAAGCACAAAATAATAAATCAAGCAGAAGAATGTTTCTCGACGATAGAATGGACCCCACCTCAGTAAATGAGTCGTAACTCATGATAAATACATCAAATTGAGGTGATTCCAAATGGATTTGAAATATGACTCGATTCTACATTTGAACATTGAATTTTATGGTGATATTATCTCATTAATGTGTCCATTGAATGAGCCAAATTGGAGGATGATTTAGGGAAACCACATCTAGAAAAATTGTGACTCATTAATTATGTCATAAATCCTTTTATACACATTCAAACAGTTTGAAATTTGTAGGGTCAGTATAAAACTAAATTTATCACAGCTTATAAGAAGGATAATTGGAGAGTTTCATCCATATGGTGGGAATAATAAGAGCCAAATTTTAGAGGATATATTATGGAGGGAAAGCTATTACATCCATTTTTATTCATCTTTTTTTTATTTTCTTTTTTTTAGTTTTATTCATTTTGTAATTTAATTAAATTTATTTTATATAAATTTATTCATGAACTTTTTTCCAAGTGTTATTCCCTCTATTCTTATCCATATTCTTCTCCTTCTTTTCATCTTTTCTTCTTCTTCTTCTTCTTCTATTTTTATTTTGTGATTTCTTGTGTGCATTTTTCTTCTTCTTATTTTCTCAACCTCATTATTTTTATTTTATTTTATTCATTTATTATTATTATTATCTACTTTCCACAATGACCTATTACCCTAAAAAATGAGGGGTTATCCCGAGGTTTATCTCAGGGGAGGTAAGTGGTGTTTCTAATTCATTTTTCACTAAAATTATTATGTTTTATATATATTTGTGGTGATAAAGGGTGATGTGCATGGGTGTGGTGATTTTCCACCATGACACTAAAATAAAAATCATTTATATTCTTTGATTAAATATTTTTTGTATCTTATAATAGATACAATATCTTCATACAATAGAGTTGATTCATTCAGTGGATGAAATGGAATATGATGGAGCCAGGTCTTGAGAGATGTCACACTCTCAATTGAGGCGTGTCATCAACTATAATTATAAGAGGATGTGGAATTGAAATTTATAAAGGAAATTGATATTTCACACCACTAAATAAAATAATAGTAATTCATTCATGAAATATGAAAATTGAATTATCAAACTGAATTTAGATACCAACAAAAAGAATGATGGAACTCATAAACCAAATCATAGAGGCCAAGTTCTTTCTTTACTAATCACATTATTTCATTTCTTGTTTATTTTTTATCATTTCATTTATCTTCTCAAATCCATTGTTTTCATAAAATAATAAAAAATAATAATAAGTATTTTAGGTGAACTAGAATAAGTAGGTGAACAACTAAGAAATATTCTCAAGTGAGATGACCCCGGTCAGCCTCTGTACTGCATTAGAAATATAAATTTGCTTTTGTCACACCCTACAATAGGTGTACATCAAAAATTGTGCTATTTCTAGGGATCTAATCAATTTTTTCTTACCTTTTTCTATTTTCACATTGTAGAAATATTTTCATTGTTTTTATTTAAAAAACATTAAAAAATCTATTTCCATGATGTTTTCAAGTTAAGATTATTATGAATGGTTTAAATACTCACATATGTAGCATCAACAACAAGCTGAAGCAGCTCAAGAAGGTAATAGTAGATCCTAGGTGTAATAACTTAGTAAAATCATAGTACAATTGACAAGAAAAGATGAAATAGAATTTTAATATGTTTGTGCATTGATTGAGAAACCAAAACCTGGGAAAGAACCTAAGGAGGCCAAGGAATAAGTACCACTAGAGCTACCCAATTTTACTAAATCCATCAAAAAGGTTTATGCCCAATTCATAAAATATCAATAGAACAACCATTTTATGAAATAAATTCAAGAATATCATGAATATATATAGAGTGAATATGAATACTCACATGCTGATAGGAATATAGGAAAATATTTAGATCAATTTTGAAGCAACTGTGTATAAGATGAAATGAAATGAGATCTTCCCATCTATAAGATTGAAGAATCATCACTTAACTACCTATTTCTGGCCATGGAAGATGAATACACCAACCATGTGGTGTAATTTTAAGAAAGTATAGAGGATCCCAACTACCTAATTCCATCCACTAAGACTCAATTTCAATAGGCACTTATCACTGAAGAAGTGATTGAACCAAAACTAACTCTAGGAGATGATCCTTTTTTAAACTTTGTATTTTCTTATTTAATTCAAACTTAATTGAGTATAAATACTTATGGTTTTTAATTTTCATATTTCTTCAATCCTTTCTTTACCTTAGAGTAAGATTAATAATTATAACATTCACCTATTGAGGAACACATGGATCTCCCTAATTTTAATGAACATATATTTATGGAAGCCCATGAAGAAACCCAAGCAACTGAGCCTGAGGAAACCAAGATAAAGGCCACTCACACTGAAATGGGGAATTTTGATTTACATTATTCATGTTTAAATTATGTCAAATTAAAAATAAATTCTAACCCTACTTTTGAAATTACAATTCATTCAACTCATGTTGAGACATCACTAGAAAATGAGGAGGCTGCACAAGTATAACCCAAGAAAGAGGATAATCCATACTTCATCCTACCCCTTCCATGAAATTTTCACTTAATTGCGAGGAGGGGTCTAGTATACTCTATCCATGGATCATTACTCACCAATAAGGAGGATATGGAAGCTGGTAAAATCCATATGTGGTGGTTCAAGTTCAAGAAAATCCACCCACCATCAGACTATGGATAACAGCTGGTACAACCCTCTTGAGGCATTAAAAATCAAGGGATCACTTGGGTGATCATACCAAGATTTATCTTTACATGGTTTATAGGAATTTATATTTCACTTTTAGTATTAGGAATTAGTCTATAATTCATCCCCACTCCCTCTTATCTTTTTTATCTTAAATAACATGATCTTTGTGCTTAATTGAGAAATTCTCTTTTATAGGTTCATGATGGAATAAGGAATCCACTAAACTGTGGAGAAAAGACCAAGATTCATGGGAATGGGAATTCACTTTTAATTTATATCTTTTAAAATCTCTACATTTTTATGTAACAACCTATTTTGAGCTTTAAACTGGAAAATTGCATGCCCATGCTTGGATTCATGCTTTACTTGAATTATCTAGGAGACGTGAGTTTCTAAGGAATCCAGTGATTCAATGTTTTAGATTTCAATATTAATGAGATTTAATGATTAAAATGAAGAATTGGATGATTAAAGATAAGTATGGATATTAAAATTAGGAATCATGATTTTAGGGAATTAGTTGATTCATATAAATAAAATTTCCCAAATATTTTTCAGGCTTTGAATTTATGAAAATCATGTGAATTTATTTTTTATTATTTTTCATGCCTTGATTGATTGTCCAATATCAAATGTTTCATTCATAAGAGTATTTATAGACTAAGTACTTCCTATTTTATTCTTAATCATATTTATTGAATGATCTTGGGACATACGACCAGCTTGAACATGCATTTGAACTTATTAGAGCTATGAATATGAAAAAACGCATTTAAAATGATTGAGTCTTTTGAAAATACCTTATCCCTAAATACCACCATTATATAAATCTTTGTTAACCCATAGAGACCATGAATGACCTTTTTAGGAATGAGTCATGTTTCAAGTCATTTTTACACATTCCTACCCTACTATTAGTATTTTATTGATATTTTAAGTGTGGGGGTGAAGGGGGTCATTATGAAAGGGATAAAATGAATTATAAGTAAAAATTTTGGGAGTGATACTTTAGGTAATGAGAAAGGTTATTTGGTTCTTAAATTGTACTTTCACTTTTTTCCCTTCTTGAAAAAAAATGTAAAAAAAATAGGAATGGGTTGTGACTTAGAAGAATCAAAAATCACCATCACTGGACCGATGATTTTTATTATATGTGGTTAGGTGGTGGATTTTAGATTTATTCTAAGAAAAACTTTATAAAAATAAAAAAATTAAAAATTCCTTTGAAAAATAAAAAAAATATTAAATTCATGAAAAATTCAATAAGTAGCACAAATCATTCATTATGGTTTATTTTGATCATGACCTTGCTTTGAGTTTGAAGAAAGTAAGAGTTTATACTTTGAAGGGGGTAATGTCATTACACTTTCACTTTTCATATCATGTATTGTACTAAAAAGATAAACCTCCTCTTTTATCCTTAATTTTTAAAACATTAATTCCTACTAACCTTAAGCCTCATAGTCATTTGAACCTTTAATGCAAGTCATAAAGATTTCATGCGTCTTTTTTCTTTATAAAGTGGAGAAAAATATTATTTACAAGCCTATGGATAAGGATAATTTTATCATTATTTGATAATAACTCTACTTGAATTGTATCATGAGTGATGATTGAAAAGAACCAATTGTAAGGTAGATCATGATTTGGCATGTTTAATAATAATTAATTGAGGAACTTAAATGAATGAAAGGATAAGTCCATCATTTTTTAAAGTAGAAAATTAAAATTCTTGAATTGATTGTTTATTTTAAAATTTAGAAATTAAATTTATATTTTATTTCTATTTTTGAAATTTTGATTTTACATTTATTTTTTATTTTTATTTTTGATTTTATTTCTTTGGAATTTAAATATTGGTAACATTGATACCCTCTAAATTCCTTGTTGAGATTTTATGCTTGAGTAAAATCATGTTTTAAGTGTGGGGGAATTGATAGAGATAATATTTTTATCATTTTTCATATGTATTTCAATGATTTAATCCCTCCAAATTTATCAATTTGAGCTGATTTGCATAATTTTTTGATTTTTGGTGTGATTTGTACTAAAATGTGAAAAATTATTAATTATTTAATTTTAATAGATTTTTATAACCTAGGTATTTAAATCATAACTTTTACAATATTTATAAAATTTTAGTGATTATTTTTTTTAGGATTCCTTATTCTGTGGTCTTTAACTTCTTCTTGTAGATCCATAGAAAATCTAGACAACATAGGCTCAAAAAAATCAATCAAGTTGAAAAATCTTTCTGGATGATAGAATAGAACCCACCTAAGTAAATGAGACATAACTCAAGATAAAGACACCTAATTGATGAGATTTAAAATATATTTTAAATATGACTCTATTATGAGTTTTACCATAGAATTTTACAGAGATATTATCTCATTAATGTGTCCATTGAATGTGCCAAATTGGAGGATTATTTAGAGAATCTGCATCCATAAAAAGTGTGACTCATTGATTATGTCATAACTTATTTTATACACATAAAAAAACTTTGAAATTTGGATGTTCAATATAAAACTCAATTTCCCACAACTCATAATAAGGAACCTTAGAGAGTTTCAACCTTATGTTTTGTAGAATATGATCAAAATTTTGGAGGATGGATTCTGGAGGGGGAGTTGTTGTAACAATTTCTATTATTATTTTATTTTGTTTTGTTTTATTTTAGTTTTATTCATTTTGTAATTTAATTAAATTTATTTTATATAAATTGATTCATGTATTTTTTTCAAGTGTTCCACCCTCTATTTTTCTCCATCTTCTTATCCATATTTTCTTCTTTTCTTCTTATTCTTCTTCTATTTTTATTTTGTGATTTCATGTATATGTTTTTATTCTTCTTATTTTATCATCCTAATTCTTTTTATTTTATTATCTTCTTTTCTTCTTATTTTTATCTTATTTTCATAGTGACCTCTTACCCTCAAAATTGAGGGGCTAACCTAAGGCTTATCCCGATAGAGGTAAGTGGCATTTCCAATTCATTATGTACTTAAATTATTATGTTTTATTTTTGTTTGTGGTGAGTAAGGGTGATGTGCATGGGTGTGGAAACTGTCCACCACAACACTAAACTAAAACTCATTTATATTGTTTATTTAAATATTTTCCCTCTATTCTAATAGATGTAATATATTTATATGATATATTTGATCCATTAAGTGGTTAAAATGGAATACGATAGAGCCAGGTCTTGGGAGATTTCACACTCTAAATTGAGGTGTGTCATCAACCTTAATTATAGAAGGAGGTGGAATTGATATTGCTAAAGTAATTTGAGATTTCACACCACTAAATAAAATAATAGTAATTAATTCAAGAGATATTGTAATTGAATTATCAAACTAAATTTAAACGCCAATAAGGAGAATGATGGAACCCATAAACCAAACCACAAAGGTCAAGTTATATCTTTACTAATCACATTCTTTCATTTATGTTTACTTTTTATCATTTCATTTATCTTCTCAAATCCATTGTTTTCATAAAATAATAAAAACAACCAAAAATAAGTAGTTTAAGTGAACTAGAATAATTATGTGAACAAATAAGAAAAATCCTCAAGTGATATTACCCTAGTTAGCCTCTATACTACATTAGGAAAATAAATTTGCTTTTACCACACCCTAAGATAGGCGTGCTTCAATTGTGAAATCAAAGAGTTTGGTTTTATTGATAGTAAAGATAAATCTTGTGCATCCAAATGGGTTAGTATTATTATATTATTATTTCTAGTATTGTATGTGGAAGAAATAATTCTCATCAAAAATGAAATCCTCACTTTAAAATTTTTAAATTATTAGTTGTATAAATTTTTCTCAATGAAAAATATGATAGAAACGATATGCATATTTGGTTTTAAAATCTATAAAGATATATAAAATATTTTTTTGGTATGAATCAAAGAAAATATATTGGTAAAGTGTTAAAATATCTTATTTTCAAGAATTTATCTTTATTATTATTACATATAAGGAGTTTTATGAACTCTCAGTACCCTTTTATAGATGGATAAATGAAACACAAGAGTAATATTTTTTATTATTTGATAATAGGATCTATCATGTATATTATTATGTGAACTTGGATGATGTATCATATTTTTTTAGCATAATGGGTATATATTAATCATGCCTTTATAAGAATAATTGGATTACATTTAAGAATATCCTTAAATATTTTAGAATAATTAAGGATGTATTTTATGTATTTGGAGGTAAGGAAGAGGTTTTTGTAAAGGGTTACACTGAAGTTAGTATCTAAATCAATTTAATATGTTTCAAAATATCAGTCAGGGTTTGTGTTTTACTTGGAAGGAGGAGAAGTGAGTTGAAAGGGTTTTAAGTAGTAAATTTTATTGGTTTTACAATTCAAAATAAATACATTATAGCATCATATGTTTTTAACTAAGTTTTTTGGATAATGATGATCATTTTTGAACTTGTTGTTGATTCTTGTATAGTGAATCACATAGAACTCTATTATGATAACAATGGAGGGATTTATTAGGCCAAGTAACCCTGATCTCACAAAATATTCAAACACGTCCTTTAAAAATATCATCTCGTTTTAGGGATTATTGAAAGAGGTTATGTAAATACTTATTTGTTATAATAATGTTATTTTGAAATTGGGTTCCCTAGAACCAAATTGAACAATACTTTTTAATTACTATATCATGTATACAGTGAGTTTTTTATGATGTATTATTACCATAATAGTGTTTATATTTCTCCATATACTATTTAAATGGTAATTTCCATAGATTATTTTTCATATCAATGGGTTATAGTAGTTCTCAGCTATAGTGAGAACCTCAAGATACTATTACGGTAATCTTAAACATTTTTCATACGGTCTAGATACATCATACTGAAAAAACATAGATGATGTATGACTATCAGGTTCTAGGGGCTCATAAGCATTGATACTTCTTCTCATGGAGTTCACACTTGGTAATCTAGAGTGGAGGATATTATGAAGAATAAACCACCAATAGAAACACCACATGTTTTAGGTGTCGTTTTTTGTTCTTATTTATGAACATGGGTATTGGTCACTATACTTGAGATCTTTATCATTATATACCATTTTATTAGATAAAATCCATGAAATTTATGTTGTGGCATAGTATATTTTATTGGGTGCATCATTTGTGGTATGACATTGGTTAAATGGTCAAGATAGAATTTTTCACTTTCAAAAGGAAGATATATCTCAGGCCTAATTGACCAAGATAGTAGTACCTTTATTTAATAAATGTCCATGGTAGAAGAAGGTAAGTATGCCTAGTAAGGTCAAAAATAAATAAATCAAGAATGGATGATGACACAAAATGTGTGTCCCCCTTTATGATATATTGCGAGGCAAAGAGATTATATTACATGATGTGTGATTGTAGGAGGTTTTCAGTGCTATAATTAAAACTTATCTCCTTAAGGGCCTTTATGGGTTGCTAGAATCCACTTGTAGTCTATGATTAGTACTCACTGATATCAAGATAATGACCTGGAGGTTCACACATTAAGTGTATTCAAGAGTATAGCCTATTCTAAGTGAATATGAGTTTAGTACATGGTGGTTTCCACCACAGGTTTTGGGTGATGTCTAAGTTTGACTGATCACTGGGGAAAAAAAATTCAATATTATTCTAGTTTAGAATAATATATTTTAAATTTATTTACTCATTTTATTCACAAGTAATTAATTGAATACAAAATAAATATTTTTCTAATTAATGTTATTATTCAAGGTACATTAAGTATTTAAGAGAGTTGATTTAATGACTCTAATTTTATCACATAGCATATATTTTCTGTCACAAGTATGTGATAAAATTTAAATTACATTTATGACATGGTAACAAATTCATTTCGTGTTATTAAGGGATTATTTTGAACATTTAAGTTTCCTGGAGACCTAAGTGCAATTTTAGGGACTTTAAACTAACATATATAAGACTTTAGAATCCCAAATTCATTTGGTTATTCATTCCCTCTAATTTGAGAGACTCTCTTACTTCTCTCCCAAATTCTAGAGTGATAAAGAATGAATTTGAGCACCATGATCCAAACTCTTCATCCGGAATCAAAGGAACGGTGCTTTAGTGATCGTAAGGATTTCAAAAGAATCTTATATTCTACACCCTAGTGCCAGTAAACTAAATATAGACATACCGAATGGCTCTTGAATCATATTTGGATGATCTAGAGGGATCTGATGTTAGTTTATTTGAGAAATGATCTTTGGCAGTGATTGGGAACACGTTCGATCAAAATTGTTCAATGTATGATTTTGATTTAATTTTTAATTTTTATTATTCATGATGAATTAAATTTCACATAGTTCATGGATGAATTTAGACCGAGGTATAGCAGATTTTATGTTTTGACATAAATCCAGACTTGAAAATTTTAAAATATAATTTTTCATGCTTCTATAAGCCTCAAATTCCTTAAAATGGTATCAAATGGATAATTTATTTAATTAAATAAAATTAAAAATAAATTTTTATTTATTCAAGAAGAGGGTGTCATCATGTTCCCACTTCTACAAATGGTGCATCGATCAGAGATCATATGATCGAGTTATGGTTATTCAATTATTGAAATTATAATTGTTCGGGCCTAAAACCAAGAACGCATATATATATATCATTGGTTTGGGATTTTTTTCCTAATGATCGATGATTTCATGTTGGAAGTAATGATTGAAACCCTACCCATGCAGGATCCTTCCAGCTGAGCTTCAGTGCCAAGTAAGTCTAGTTCAATGCATACTTATTTAAAAATACATTGATATATATATAACATATATATTATATTTATATATATATAGGTATATATAATAATATAATATATATATATATACAATTCTTAATTGAATGTGGAGAATCCTTCCTTGTTATTTCAAAAAAAATAACAAAAGGGAGAAGGGAGACCATGGGGGTTTGTGGAAAATTTGATCCCTTTTTATAGGAGGGATAAAGTAGTGCCTAATAGACACTAAATTTTAAAAAAATGTTTTTTTTATTTGGGGTGGCATAGGTTCCACCTCTCCCCTCCCCCTACCTCGTGTGAAATAATCCCCTTTTGGGAGAAAGGGGTAGCGCCTGAGGCACTTCCAACTAAAAAACAAAGTTTTTTTATTTTAATATGGGGACAGCTCCCCCCTACCTTTCATGGAAGAATCCCCCCATTTGGGGGGGGGGGTATTTTGAAATTTCTAATACATTTTAATTTTAAAAAAACAACTTTTTTAAATTTGTTCCCCATGAGGGGTGTCATTCCCCCTAAATGCATGTGCCACTAACCTGGTATCTAAACTGGATTGGCCTGACCTCCGACATGTCGGGTTAGGTTTTTCTCATCCCCCGACCCTTCTGGGTTTTTCCATATGATCCAAAACCCCTCTAGGGGGATTTAAAAAAATTATCAGGATCCTAAATAAATATAAAAAATTCCAAAATATTTTAAAAAAAATTGAATTTAATTAATCATTTTTTGGACCGTATGAGAAGTGTTTTGTGAATTGAAATTAAATTAAACTTATTTTAATTCATGAAAACACTCTTAATATGAATTCATAAAAATTTAATTTATATACGTGAGTTTAATGTGTACCAAATGATCATGATCCTTATACCAGCTAATACATATCTTGTATTTTATTATTTGTTTATTTAATTATTATAATACGTGGTTTGTAATAATTATTTAATAAATGATGATATGCATATCATATTTTACGTCATTATATATATAAGGGAATTCATGCCCAGATAAAATTTATTTATCTATATTTCACATTCTCAAGATCCCCTCACCTATGTATGAGTATTGTTGTATAATGACAAGGATGAAAAGTGACATAGTTCACATAGAGATTTGGTGACGTACCATACATGAGTTTTATGTATTCTATGGATGAGTGTTGAAACTCAATTCACATGTTTTATGACTCAATGAGTTACTCTTGGGGTCTAGGTTGATCCATTATTCACTCAATGGATTAACCGTTAGTATCATCTCATGATCACATCATTTGATTTAATTTATGCATGGTTTACTATTTTATGTATGTGTAGTTTTTCCGAACAATCACATAAAATAATAAGAGATCATGTGTAAATAAAATGAACATGCACGGTGAATGTTTTATATTTATATCATTGTAAATATGTAAGTGTGGTCACATAAAACAACCAAGTGTAAATTGAAAATGATTACATTTGTAATATTTCTAATTTTTTAATGTTCTTAAAACACTATTTTTAATGTAGTTTATAAGTATTTTTATGTGGAAATATAATTTTTCAATAAATATTACCCTTAAACGTGTATTATTTAGGTTACATAGAGGTAACACTAGATTTAAAGGAGTTACATTAGGGTAAAATGGGTTTTCAAGCCACTATGTAAGGGTGGAGTGGTTTTTCCTTAAGTTGTGTAAGGGTAAATCCATTTTTCTATACATTGTTTAAGGGTAATACTTACCTACATAAGGGTAATATCAAGATTTAATTAGCTACATAAAGGTAAGTTGGAGTTCCTATATGCTAAGTAAGTGTAACTTTGGAGTTGCATAAGGGTAGCTTCCAGTTTCTAAAAACCGTGTAAGGGTAGTTCCCTCACTACATAAGGGTAACATCGAATTCCTAAAGGATGTGTAAGGGTAAACAAGAGTTGTGTAAGGGTATAAATAAGTTTCAGCCACTTTTTATGGGTAAAATCATTATCTTCACATGATGGATAGAGGTTTCATAAGGTTAAAACAATGCTATACTTATGTAGTCCCCTTTTTGGGGGAAAAGTGAATTTAAATTTTTTTCATTTCTTCTTACCCAAAACAAACCTGTAACACATTTTCCTAATTTTTAAAAGCCTAAAATCAAATAAATTAATTTCATTGACTCATTTATAGGTTTTAACTCCTATTATGGAAGGTTTTAAATTATCCTCATCCATGATTGAATTTAAAGACAAATTAAATGATGAATTTAATTTGAGGGTTTCTGATACTGCTAAACCAAAATAAATTTGATTATTTTAGAAATATTTGAACTTTTACTACCTTTGACTTTTGGTATTCTCTTAAATTCAAGTAATCTAAAAACACTTTAATAAAAATTATTGAATTCTTATTTGATCAATGTGAGTTCATCATCTGGTTTCCAAGCATGGAAGAACCCTCCTTTTTCTCTCCTTTTTTTTGGGGTGTAGTGTTTTAAAAGGATAATTCCATATAGGAATTTGTATTCCACTTATCCTTATTTCATGAGAAATTTGTGAATTATAAATTTTTGAAACTTTCTAGAAAAAGGATAAAATAATTATGAAATGATAATAAATCATAATTATCAAGTAATAGTAAAATAATTATCATTCTTATCTCTAAATTATTTTGGAGAGATAAAATATCATCGAATGTTGATTTTATAATTATGCATTAATAAAGTAATTATTAGTACATTAATTGGTTTAAATAAATAATTTTGAAAATATTATTCAGGAGAGAGTGTGTTATCACATGTTGTATTTTTATTTCTTTGGGAAAAAATGTTTGGAATCGGTTCTAGGAGTCCTTGGTGAGAGGTTTGAACCGACTAATATACAAAATTGATTCAAGTAATGGTTCCTTGACTAACCATGATGTGGATGTAAAAAACATTTAGGTAGGAAGTTCCTTACCATGTAGAGGCAATGTGTATGATTATTATCATGATATTATATTGTATGGTCATATTCTTATACCATGTTGAGTTTGATAACATGTGTGTTTGGCTGATTTTGCTCATGCTAGTTATGTTATGCCTCTAGATATTTGTGACTGATATGATGACACTATTACCGTGTGATATTTTTTTGTATATGCTATGTTATTTTGGTTTTATGCATGATCCTAAAGTTAAAGGTTAACTCTTCATGTCTTGATGGCTCTTGAGGGGGATCATGTTTAGACAGTGCATATGACATGATGATAGGACCGAGTTAGTAAATGGGGTATGATGGCCTTGTGTGGCCTGACCTGGGTATATTATGATCTATGTAACTTGAATTGTGAGGTGACAGTGGGACATTATGGTCTATGTGACCTGGCCCATGAGGTAACAAGGGCATGATGGTCTATATGACCTAATCTGAGAGATAGTGACAGGGTATGATGGTCTTTGTGACCTAAACTGGTGTCCTAAGGCTTGTATGGCTATTGGGCAGCCTCAAGGTTGGCTCCAACATTTGGATTTTTTCTTGACCACTCATATGTTCTTATATAATATAGTTAAATCATTTATATATGGGGTTCATTGCCTCTTGGTTATCACATGGATGCTCGGTACAATTTTTTTTTCTTATGTGTACTTTTATTTATTATAATGTTATCCAATATTATGCATGTAAACTCATGTTAAGGATGCATTGGTGGTTCCCTATTGGTTTTTATTACGCACACCCAACACAATAATCACAATATTCATACAAATTTCATGTCTAGGTATCCATGCAAGGTAAAAAAACCCATGGAAGATGGTTGAACTAAGGATCTTTGAGCAGGGAGTGGTATTGGGATGTACACCAGAGGATTCATGTAGTTTTATTTATTTATCTGCTTTCATTTATACTTTGGTTTGGATTTCTATATTGGGAGCCCTGCTTACTTTTTTATGAATATGTGTCATACTTAGGATTCTACATGTTACTATGATTATTTATCTATATTATTATTATTTATATTATTTTTGTATGGATATGACATGATACATAGGGTATAGTCTCTCCATTGATGATGTTTGGACCCTCACTGTTATTTAGCATCCTCTTGCATATGATGAGGCACACATGAGGTCATGTGACTCTCTGACTTAGAACTCATGGTTTGGGTATTATTGTTACAACATTTTTCAAGAATAATAAAAAACCTCAAATAAATATTAAGTTATAATTCCTTTAATCACTTAATTTTGAATAAACCAATTATATAAGGAGCTCATCAACCCTAGTTATGGGTGACTCCTACAAATGGGGAGTTCTTATTAGAGTGGTGGGTTAAATTAACTAAATTTGGAAGAAAATAAATATTCATAACTATAATTTTTCAACTTTAGAGGTAAATTATTGAGAAATGAAGGGTTATTATTTGAAGGAGATGGGAAACCACTCAACAGATCAAGGATTCGTGAGTTAATGTGGTTGTCTATCTAAAATCCTACCTTGATACTCTTCGAGTGGTAGTGTATCCATAGCTTGGACCATGATGAGAGGTTTTAAGGATCCTTACTACTATAATACTCAAGAAATTGAGTATTATGAATCTTGTGCTTGAGGGATACTATAATTTGATAAAATATTGGGAGGCATTAAAGATAATAAAATATATAATGTCTAATAACTGATAATCAAGTACTAATCTAGTTAAGTTTTGTTTTTTATAAGAATGGATAGTAATACTACAAGTTCACTATGATCATTTTTGGAAAAATAACTTGTCCAAACCGACATGAATTTCCAAGTTTAGTATAGGCACTTGCACGAATTACTATGATGTGAAAGGAAATTCTATGTGTTGGAGTCGCTGATACCTTTTGAGCCAACTTAGGAAGCGAGGGGTGAAAATTAATCTTACTAGAGATACATGGATGATGAATTTTATATTTACATAATAATTATATCATCAATGTCCAATGTTTTTTGATAACAATATCTATACATAGATAGTTTCACATGTTGTCTCATCTCTGAGAAGTTTGTGAGGATAAAGTGAATCTAGAAATGAATAATATTATGATTACACTAGAAATGTTTAAATTGAAAGATGTATCATGATATTTCAATATATTCCTTTAAAATATCCTTATTACCCAATTAATCTTGTTTTATTTATAATATAAAACAACCAATATAGATAGAATTCTTCATTACCTTTTGGGTAAGGTTCTCCAAGAAGATAAGAACTTAAATAAAGAATAATATTTAGATATTATAGTGAACAAGTTGAAAGATGATTTGAAAAGGATAATGGAAAGTATGATGTCAAAGGTACATTCACAACATCCTTTAAAGAAAATATTAAAAGCATCATATAGGAGGTTATTTTCTTCACATGTCATGAAATAAGTCTATAGAATATAAATTGCAATGAATTGAATTAGAAGTAGGTGGAGGCTTTGACTTAGTGTATATTCATCATTGTATGTGATGTTTATCTTTTACTTTTTAGTAATAGATACTTAATGTGTGTCCCACATTTGTATCCAAATACAGTAACCAAGTATGTGATTCCCCATGCCCTTACTCTCAGATCTAGTTCCATAAATGCTTATGTTACAAAAATTATTTAATACCAGCTATAAAATCCTAAATATAACCATCCATGATTACAAAATAAATAATGATTAGAGAATATATTACATCCGAATTATATTTTTAGATTTAGGTATTTAGAGAATTATGACACAACATAAACTAATAAATACCATGTTCTTCGTATCAAATGGAAAATTTTCCCATTATATACAAAACTACTTAATTCATGAAAATTCTTCAATGTCTCCTGCAAATTATTTCACACTTGTTATCCATATATACATGTCACATGTACTAATTTTATCCATAACCTAAGTAATGAAAACATGATAAGGGGTGAGATCAAATTATTAGTAAGATAAACATGTAACTAAATCAATCATGGCATAAACATGGCATAAATATTATTTCAGGAATAGGTAAACAACATGAATCCATAATCAACTTGAAATCGGGAGCATGTTATATCCATGAAAATAAATAAAAACATGGATTTCAATAATATTGATCTCATACTGATGGAATTCATAATTCCAGACATCCAAAAATGGTTTTCAAGGTCTTTTACCAAGAAAACTTACTTGTCGTTGAGACCACAATCAAGACAAATTGCTGAATTGGGAAGGCATACACCAAAAACCCAAACTTTTTTGCCTCATGAGACCTATCGATACATCAAGTGGCTATATAATATCTGGTCCCACTTGTTACTTGATTATATAAAATAATTCACCATAATATTCATTAATATATTTTACACCATTCCTTGAGGAACCTCTTACTCTATAAAACTTTACTATATTTATAATGAGAAATATTAAAATCAAATTCATAATTAACATTTGTTATCAATCAATAATAATCAATATTTAAACACTTTTATCCTTTCAATAAAATGTATAACATGATCATAACCCATCTATAGAAAGAATTTGGATAGTAAAACATTAAATATTAAACTCTCTAATAATCATATGTATTTAAATAATATACAAAATTCTAATACTTTTCCCCATATCAATATAATAACATTCTTTTTAGGTGAGCATCATCTAATCATAACTATATAAAATGTGATGTTCACACTATATGGATAAATGAGTATATGGATGAGTCAATACTTGAAAAACATGATCATAATCCATCTGTAGAAATAATTTGGATAGTTTTGAGAGAACATATCTCTAATTTAATAAAGTAAACATTTAAGTATGTTGTCATAGATGAAAAACGTCCTTACAAAATAATGCTTGAAGTATAACACCCAAGAGGGGATCCAAAATTGGATTTTTTTTTGTATTATGAGATCATTCCCCCAAAATATAAATATATATTATAGTATAAATAGTAAAATATAAACACTATTAGGGTAAATCCTTTTGAAAATGAAAATGGAAATGAAAGTGAAAACTTAAAAGATCTTTTTAAACCCATTTTTAACATTGACATAAAAGAGGAAGTTATAGGTCACTTTCAAAAGTATCTTATAAAAGGTAAATTGAAAAATCTTTTAAATCCATTAATTTTATAAAAAATATTCAATAATAGGTCCCTAAAAATACATAAGGTTTTTCTTGGAAAATATAGATAGGAAGACAAAACATGTAAAAGTGAAAGGGAAAAACCCTTTTAAATATTTTTAAAATACCTTGTTCAAAAATTACATTGTAAAAAGTGTAATAAAACCTCATTTGTATTAAAAAAACATTTTACAAAATAGGACTATGAATTAACATATAATATTAGGTTGGGATAACTCAATCATGGAAGAACAATGTTAAATATAAAACATTATAACTCAAAGAAGGGGATTTGAGTTACCAAAAATCCTTACTACCGAGGAAACAACTGAATCAATATCCATTTGAAAAAATTATTTGGATAGTAAATCCAATTAAATACAAGGATTATGATATAAATATATCCATGGTTAGTGAATGCACCATTCAAACAAAACATGGTTCACAAAATGTATTATATCTTAAAGAATTGGAATTGAGACCAATAAAACCATTGCGACTTGAGTAACACTTTAGTCAAAATACCTTGAAATATAAGGCTTTTAATTGAACTTCAAATACCATGATTGAAATATAATTCATGATATTATATCTCAAATTGGAATTATATACACCACAAAAATTAAATTAGGTTCATAATGTCAAACATATCCCAAATAGAGGAATTTGAGGTGAAAACCCTTACCTATTGTCCTCACTTACACAAACTTAATTTAACCATATGTATCACAAACATAGATATATTAATCACATAATTTATAACCTTAATTATATAAATTTTCATTTATCCACTTTATAAATTTTCATTCCCTATATGAATTCTACTGATTTTCCACATCAATTATCTATGACTTTAACTGTTTTGCGCATGTTTAATAATTTTTATATCATTACCCATCATTTAATACTAAGTTCATTATTAATATATCATTAAATATTATGTAATATATAATTTTTATTTATTTAAAATGATCTTATTTATATTCTATATGTGTTTTGATTGTGTTATATGAAAATCAAATTGATAATGACTTATTTTGGTAATTTTGGTGGTCGTATAGGATTTATTAATAATAAATTATATATAAAATCCTGACACGGGATCTAATTAATCTGAACCTCGGGTCAGTGGGTCACATGGCCTCAAGCATGCCTTCCCATATGTCATAGGATACTGAATAGCAGTGATGGAGTAAGGATAGTATAGTGGGGAGACTATACCCACATGTCAGAGTAGTACAGCAGATACAATAGATACCATAAATAGAAAAAGCTTAATATAAACAATCAGAACTAAAAAATGTGGAAGTGTAAATAGATAAAAAAAAAATAAGCAACAAAAGATATAATAAACTGAACAAC
Organism: Viscum album; assembly: GCA_963277665.1. Classification (NCBI taxonomy): domain Eukaryota; kingdom Viridiplantae; phylum Streptophyta; class Magnoliopsida; order Santalales; family Viscaceae; genus Viscum; species Viscum album. The sequence continues at coordinate 385,193,380 of OY728164.1, forward strand.
AAAAATAATATCAAAAGCATCTAAGGTAGTGTTTGATAAATGGATGCATGTCATGCTGTAATACAAAAGGAAGCAGACATATACAAGAATACAGAAATGCTATGAAACACTAAAAAATAACAAAAGAAAAAATAGCTTGAAGAATCCTAAGCTAAGGCTCGATCCTCTGCTCCTAAGATCTATCTAAAGGTAATCATTTTAAAGACCAGAATCAGGATGCTTTCCCATCAATACCTACAGTCATACAATCTTGTTGGGTGCTAAAGGTGGCCCGAGTAGGGTGTGAGATAAAAATATCAGTAGGCCACAACCAATGGTGTTTATGTTTAATCTGAGTAGGTTCTCGTAAATAAACTATGTGAAGGTATAAGCCAAAAAGTAAACCAATTATGGATAAATGAATAACCACTCACTTAGGTTCCTAAAGGAAACCTGGAGGGTCTACTTACTTCAGATCATAGCTGGAATGTATGTCTGATCATGTCACTATATATATAATAAGTAATAATATATATATATATATATAGTTTCATGATATATTGTATTGATCTATATGGTCCAAGTTTTTTCTGATTCCTAATAGTCATATACCTAGAATTCTAGCACTAGCTGGACCGGGACATAACTCACAGGCATCCATGACCAGTCTACAAGTATAAAAAATCATGAAAGAGGGTACAAGCCCTATATCTTGATAGAGTGGGGGATTCCATGCCCGTCACTTAGGATGGATATTGATCATTCCATGGAAACACTCTGAGATGGAACGTGGCGCTCAAAATCCCATCGCCCATATAGTAGCAATGGTGCGAGCCACCATGCTCAAAACCCTATGTAAGGGAGCATCGTATCACTATACTCAATTGATCCCTTACCATCGTATCACAAGTATCAATGGTGAAAGTATCTATGCTCAAAATCTGATATAAGGGAGCATGAGTTTCCATGCCCAGCTAAAATCCCTTACCATCATTATTAGCCTATGTATAAGGCATATTATTATCATAACTAGCATGGGGAATTACCTCTCATCCATCTCTTTTATATAGCCCATTTATAAATAAATAAAAGATGAATAATCATTTATAACATAAGGCATAAGGAAATAACCTCTAATACAATTCATCACTAATCCCATGTCTATATGTAAGTAAGGTATAACCATTTGTAATGTAATGCATAAGGCATACCCTCTTATGCATTTCATTAACCATTTTCATTTAAAAATTTAATCATTGTCATTTTCAATGATCATTTATGAAATTGAGTCATAACATATTTGAAATTAAAAACATGAGGCATTACCTCTCATTTTCCATGTTATCTAATCCTTTAATCATAGGTAAGTCATATTTATGTTTAAAATATAACACATGATGTAATACCTCTCATATGTTCCTTTAATCAAGTTTAATCATAAATAATACATTACAATTCAAGAGAATCATTTAATAAATCATACAAAAATCATGGACTTACCACTCTTATAAGATAATTAATTTTATTAATCCAAATCATTTATCATAGGTCAAGCCTCATGCATTGACCACTTTACTTAAACAAACCATCCAATTTTCCTAAACACGGAAAATTCATTTATAGAACTCAAGGGGGTTATTTGAAAAGGGTCAAGGACTTTAAGGGAATTTTATATCTGGTAAATTCCAATCCTAGGTGTAATAACCACTTGGGAGTCACCTTAGTTTAATCTAGTGTTCAAATTACAAGGTAAGGGATAATCCAAATTCTTAGTAGATGAATTTTTCATATGCACGTTAAGAAAAAGGGGGCATTTAACATAACATGAAAAGGCTATTTCATCTTAATCCATTAATTCATTTAAGTAAGGTTAATCCTTTAAGAACTAGACCTACCATTTACCTCATTCCATTCAATTTCCATTTAACTCATTAATCCAAGATAAAATAGGTTGTAAGACTCATTGGGTGCTTCAAGGAACCATGGTCAAACAAGGAAATTTCCTTAAGGGGAAATTTCAACTATAAGAGGGTCAAACACCTAATAGGTGCTTTGGGTACCACTTTATACTCATGTTCAAAGGGTAATTACATTTAAAAACTAATCCAAAAGGAATTAAGGAGTTCCGGGTGCTTTGATAAAATTGACCAAAAATGTACAATTTCAATTGCACACCCATGGGCTATCCATATATAGTATGTGAAACTACTAAACCACTAAAAAGGGTCAATAGACATGTGTTAAGGCCCAAGGTTCAATTTCATATGAAGAAACCAATAGATAATGGATGCTCGACAAAGGCTGACATATGGCACAATTAAAAATTTACAAAATGAAAAAACTCAGCAAGAAAACAACATGACCACCTACATTAAGGTTGTAGACAACTCCTCACTCAATATCAGTCTCTGATTCAAAGAAAGTTGGAAGAGATTTAAGAAACAATCCACCACCATAAAAATAAGGCAAATGATCTTGCACCTAAATATCATGATGGATCCAAATAAAATCTTAGAAAATAGGTGAGGGTGGGGTTAGCCTTACTGAGACGGATCCATAGCTTCTGACGGATTGAAGATCAGACATCGGACAATAGAGATACGTGGATCCAAGCTTGAGGAGATTTGAGAGCTCAAAGGAGAAGAATAGGGGGTCTGGTCCACTAGAGGGGGGAAGAGAAAAAATGAAAAATAGATATAAACTTAAGTAAGGGTAAAAATGAAATTTCACCCAAAATTATGGGTCGCACGATTTCTGCATGGTTTATCCATACCGTGCGCAAACTGTGTTGCAGCCATTTCTTAAGGATTCCACCTCTCACGGTTTATGCTGCACCGTTTTCCTAATTATGCACCAACTGGGTAGTGAATAGTGCTTAGTTACTACCTAAGTGGCACTAACTATGTGGTTTGGGTGCATGGTTTGGGTAAACCATGCATAGATCATGCAGGGCGTTTTGGCACCCCCTCTGTAGCTGCACGGTTTCCTGTTGGGGGCTGCACAGTTTCATACAAACCATATTCCCTCTACAGATCGTCAAAACTTGATTTTTTCAGACCCAACACACTAGAAACTCAATGAAACACCTGAGGGACCCTTTGGGCCTTTAACCAAGTCTAAAAACAACATGATAAAGTGTTACAAATCTCAAAATTGAGTTCTGAAGCTCAATTTATAAAATGCCTCATATGATGAACACAAAAGTTCAAAATTCCTAGGCATTTTCATCTGGATCAAAAACATGGGTCATTACAACCTACTTAGAAATTATCATCCTCAAGAAACCTTCAGGAACAACGAAAACATCACCTGGCCCGTGAGGGTTATGAAGTCTCATTTAAATGGTTGTGTTGCATTTTTAAACACCCAATGTACCTTCAGGCCTAAAAAATAGCTTACAACACTTAATCCATCAAAACCCAATCCAACGCTCGCTCTTCAAATGAACATCATAATAGAGCTTAACCAAGCTCTTTTATCCAGAGACATAATCACATCATCATCTCATTGAACAATTGGCTATGGTACTCCCCGCCTTAGGTTTTAATATTAAAAATAGGCTAATTCCAAACTATAGTACCTCCACCATCGGAATTTCTCACAAAACACATCCCCCGATATTCTAAAAACACTCCCAACAAATATTCCTTTAACAAGGTGAACCAGAAGACATTTGAGGCCATAATAGAAACCTCATTGAAAATAGATGGTCAAATCCTGATCAACCAAATAGAAACTGGTCATGAATGCTTTCCTTGAAATACATCATTGGACTTTTAAACCACACTCACCTTAACCCTATGGAATGCTTGAAATGGTTCCCCTTGACCATAGTCATTTAACAAGATGGAAAACAAGTCGAGTCACCTCTGCCTAACCATTCTCAAGATGATCATCTTATATGGTCATCATGCCATCAACTATACTAATATGTCCTTTCCAAGGCATCTATCATTTACCACGAGCACATTCATCAAAGACCTTACCCTACTTCCAGAGGTTCTCCTTGATAAAACTTCCACTTGACCAATAAACTATCATGTCTCACCATGAACAAAGGTTGTAAAACATATCCAATCCACTGGAATCATTACCCTTTTAAAACATTACTTCTTAGGCTGACTATAAGTTTGGGGTAACCTCAGATTCATCAAGATGGAGTCTAAGGAAACAAATCAAAGAAGTTTATACTCCATGGTTACAAGAGATGTTGGTACAAGGATAAAACATACACATTAGATCACTAATTAATCCCAGAGTGGCACCCACCTGGCGGAAGATAGGAGAAATGTCTAGTGTCTGAGAGTCTGTCCAAGGTGGTCCTACACAAGAACCCAAGTATCTATCAGGACTAACTAATACTTTATATAAACTACATTTCCAATGTTAAACACTGATAGGGACCAAAAAACTACTAAAAACATTTAAAACTTTAATGCAGTGTAAGACTGACACTCTCTTAATGCATCAAAGACAACGTCAAGATAGAGGACATGTTCATCGCTAAGACAAAGTGCACTAAGAGTATTTAGAAGGTTACTCAAGACACTCCATCCATATTTGGATAAAGTGATCAATACAGTTCTAAACCAACCATACCTAGCCAACAGAAAAAAAAATATTAGTCAAACCATTGTTGGTGAACTTCTTGAAAGAAGCACGACTTCACCTGTCAATGCATCACTGTTAACTGATCACCAGGCTTTACTACCCGAGGTATCTTGTGATTTCTCAACTTAACCACCTAATCCCATACAAGACCAATGATTTTTCTCAAAGGTTTCATACATATCTAACCACATCAATATTGTGCTTCCAAGAAAACACTAACATGATTCAATACTTGAAAGCCTCAAGGGCTATCAAGCAAGCTTGACCATTCCCAATGGTCCTTATTGGTTGTATTCCTCCTACCATAAAAGAAATTAATACAGTAGAAATGACATGATTCTCCCCACCTTAGGAGTGTCATAATAATCTAAAGGAATGTTATATTATCTTCTCATAAGTGAGCTAGACCAAATTCACCTTAAATGTACGTGTGACACTCCTCTGAGTCACACTCACCAATGACAAGGAATTTGGCATGAAAAGAGGAACCAAACCTGATCATAGTGTTAAAATACCATATCTACTTGGAATACCATTCTGAACATTGGAATGACTTTTATCCCCTTAATTTCCAGGTCACTCTACTTCAGAGATGACCCGAATACGTACAGAATAGCTCAAGCTCAACGAGTTCACCGAACTCAACTAGTTCACTACATCATTTAGTAACTTGACGAGTATTGTGAATATAGAATCTCACTAACCTGATTTTAAAAGAAACCTAGAACATCCTGAATACTATCCATGGTTTTTTCTCCCTATTAATTCAAGTATTGGATGGCTCACAAAGAAATATTAGCTTGAGTCACATTGCTCCAAATGACTATAAAATAGAAGGACAACCTCTCACATTGACCAAAGAAGAAAAATAGGGTCATGAGACCTACAAAGCGGCTGGCCATGCCCTTGGTATGTATAAACTACTAAAAACTAAGCATTAATCATTGCACTCCCATAAAAAAGGTCAAATATACCATGAACACCCATCTGAATAGGGGCATCATTGAAAATCTAAGAGTCTTACAAGGGACAATGGAACCCAAACGACACCAACAACAGAAAGAAAAAGTCATTGAGAAAAGAACTTGAACTTAAAGGGTGTTACCTACCTTAGGTAATCCCCTTAAAAAACACAAGTTTTGACCCCATATCTAGGTCACACCAATAGGAAGGTCACTAGGATCAAGAACCTATGATTTAATCCATTATTATAAAAGAAAATACCTATAGAGAATACTCATGGTTATGACCCATGACACTCGAGGAGAAAAGGTTAAAACACCCTTATATGTGGGTTCAGACAAAGTACACCACCTAGGGTTCCATTTTAAGGTCATTATATTGATTCAAAATCAACCTTTAAAAATTTAACAGCTTTATCACGAAGCATCAAACCATAATACAAGGAAAAATAACATGTTTAATTATTAAAGATTTAAAACACCCATGGTAGTTTATATTATAAGAAACATGCCCCAACTAACCTACTTGGGTCCAGTTGCGCATTTAGAATTTAACTACGTGACTGATATGACCATGTGTTAGGTTATCAAGCCTTTTTATAGGAAACCAATTTCTAATAACCAAAATTAAAAATCTTTTAAATTTAAACTGTTTTAAATACAACATGGTCCTAATGTAATGGTTAGAGTACACATGTTACTTTTTACCATTTCTAAGTAACCCATACACCTTACAATTGAAAACTGGTTCTCATTTACCTGCAACAAATAATTTCATCCCTTACACCCATTTACATTTCAACAAAATAGGCATGTTATGATAAGTGGGACACACAGAAATCATGATAATAAACTCATAAGCACAATACATAAACAAAACATACTAAATAAGCAGGCAGTAGATTTAGAAATGAATCTCACTTTAGGAGTCACTTTCATTTGAATTTTTGCTTGAATAAAAAATTTAAATTACTTTAAAATGGTTGAATCAAATGGTTTACTATTTTTCAATCCATAAGGGCCCATAAACCTTATGAACCAAAACATGGAATCTAATTGACTCACACCATAACAAATTCTAGCCCATGCGACCGATGGTCATTGGCTCGATGTGCTATAATTAACTGCTTAAGGTGTCTCCTTTAACCTATTTAGAAGAACACTATTAGGTTAAGGAATGTTCCTTAAGTAACAATCATGTTTTCCATTAACTACAAGATATTTTAGCACAATTAAATACACAATCAAAGCACAACCAATATACTCAGACAATTCATGCTGAAAAATTAAACATTACATGATATGATGCATAGCATATTAATCATATTATTCCTAGTAATGATGCATGTAATTAATTTTCCTCATTTCATCGGGACTAGGTAAAGAAATATCATTTAAAACATATCAATATCAATAACATCATAACATAAGTGTGTCACCTAATGATAAATTCATATCAACTATAAAAAGTAGAATCAATAAAAGAAATTACCCATCCCAAGTAATTTGGGTTTCCCTATACATGGGTTAGTTATGTCCAAGCACAGGGTAAGTTCCAAATCCCTTATTTTATATTATACTGTCTAATACAAAAACAGTAAGACAAAGGAAAAATCAAGGGCTCTGATACCACTTTTTAACGTCCCAACTCAGGATCCACTTAAGCCGAACCTCGAGCCAGTGGGTTACATGGACTCAAGTGTGCCTCCCCCTATGCCAGAGGATTTCAACTAGCAGTGAGGTGGTAAGGGTAGTATAGTAGAGAGACTATACCCTCATGTCATAGTAGCATAGTGGATACAATAGATAACAACCAATTGTGTAAGCCTAATATAAACAATCAGAACTAACAAACTGTGGAAGCATAAATAGATAAAGGAATAAATAAGAATCACAAGATATAATAAACTGAACAACTAAAATAATATCAAAAGCCTATAAAGAAGTGTTTGGTACATGGATGCATGGAATACTGTAATATAAAAGTAATCATACAGATACAAGAATACATACATTCTATACAACAGTATAAAAGAATAAAAGAAAAAATATCTCCAAGCATCCCGAGATAAGGCTCTATCCTCTACTACTAAGCTCCATATAAAGTTAATCATTTTAAAGACCATAATAAGGGAATTTCCCATCAACACCTACAGCCATAAAATATTCACGAGTGTCAAAGGTGTCCCGAGTAGGGTGTGTGATAAAAATATCAGTAGGCCACCACCAACGGTTTTTATGTGTAATCCGAGTAGGTGCTTGTAACTAAACTTTTTTCAGGTATAATAAGGAAAGTAAAAAAAATTATGGATAAATGAATAACTATCCACTCAGATTCGTAAAGGACATCTGGAAATTCTACCTTATTCAAATCGTAGTTGGAATGTCTATCTAATCATGTCACTATATATATATATATAATAAGTAATATATATATATAGTTTAGTGATATATTTAATCCACCTATATGATCTAAGTGCATTTTGATACCTAATGGTCACATACCTGGAATACGATCATTGGATAGACTAGGATGTAACTCGCAGGAATCCATGACTAGTTTACAAGCCAAAAATATCATACAAGAGGGTACAAGCCCTACATCCTGATAGAGTGGAGGATTCCATGCCTGACACTTGGGATGGTGAGTGAGCATTCCATGGAAACACTCTAAGATGGAACGTGGAACTTAAAATCCCATTGCACATATAGTAGTAGTAGTTCAAGTCACCATGATCAACACCTGATGTAAGGGATCATCTTATCATCATACTCAATTGATCCTTTACCATCGTATCACATGTATCAATGGTGTGATTCACTGTAGTCAACGCCCGATGTAAGGCAGCATGAGTCTCCATGCCCAGCTGAAATCCCTTACCATCATTTACAGTCTATGTATAAGGCATATTATTATCATAATTGGTATAGGGAATTACCTCCCATCCATATCTTTTATGTATCCCATTTATATATCAATAAAATATTCATAATCATTTATAACATAGGGCATAAGGCAATAACCTCTTGTAAAATTCATCACCAAGTTCATGTTTATATGTAATCAAGGTGTAACCATCTGTAATATAATTCATAAGGCATAACTTCTTATGCATTTCATTAATCATGTTCATTTAAAAATTTAATAATTTTCATTTTCAAGGATAATTTATGAAAGTAATCTATAACATATTTTCAATTCAAAACATGAGGCATTACCTCTCATGTGTCATTATAGCCAATCCTTTAAGAATAAGTAAGGAATATTCATGTTTAAAACATAACACATGAATAAATACCTTTCATATGTTCCTTTAATCAAGTTTAATCATAAATAATACATTTCAATTCAAGAGAATCATTTAATAAAGCATACAAAAAATCATGGACTTACCACCCTTACAAGCCAATTCATTTTACTAAGACAAATCATTTAGTATAGGAAAAACATCATGCATTGACCACTTAACTTAAAAAACCATAAAATTTTCCTAAACATGGAAAATTAATTTATAGAACTCAAGGGGGGTCTTTGAAATGGGTTAAGCCCTTTAATGGAATTTCCTACCTAGGAAATTCTAATCCTAGGTGGACCAACCACTTAGGATTCACCTTAGTTCAATCAGGTGTTCAAATTATAGGGTAATGTCTAGGCCAAACACTTAGGAGATGAATTTTTCATATGCACATTAAGAAAAAGGGGGAATTTAACATAACACTAAAAGAATCATTTCATCTTAATTCATTAATTCATTTAAGGAAGGTTAATCCTTCAAGAACTGACCCTAAAATTTACCTCATTCTATTCAATTTTTATTTAACTCATTAATCCAAGATAAAACAGGGTGTAAGACTCATTGGTAATTTTGAGGAACCATGGTCAAACAAGGTAATTTCATAAAGGGTAAATTCCAAATATAAGAATTATAAACACCAAAGAGGTTCTTTAGGTACCACTTCATACTCATGTTCAAAATGTAATTACATTTAAAAACTATACTGGAAAAAATGAAGGAGTTTCAGGTACTTTGAGACAATTGTCCAAAAATGGACAATTTTAATGGCACACCAATGGGGTATCTATATATGGTATGAGAAACCACTAAACCACCAAACAAGGATCAATAGACATGTGTTAAGTCACAAGGGTAAATTTTATATGAATCAACCAATAGATAAGGGATGCTTGGCAAAGGTTGGTATATGACACAATGGAAAAAGTTACAAAACAACAAAACTCAATGGGAAAACAATTTTATCACCTACATTAAGGCTATATATGAGAAATTTCTCAATATAATCCATTTATTCGAAGTATGTTGGAAGATATTTTAGAAACAATCCATTACCCTAAAAATAGGGAAAATGAGTTTTCACCTAAATAGCACAGTGGTTCTGAAGAAAAATTTAGAAAAGAGGTAAGGGTGGGGTTCGATTTACGAAGGTGGATCTACAACTTCTTATGTATTGAATATCAGACACCAGACGACATAGATACATGCATCCAAGCTTTAGGAACATTGAGAAATCAAAGGATAAGAAGAGGGGGTCTGGTCTGATGGAGGGAGGAAGAGAAAAAGGACAAAGAGATATAAACTTAAGTGAGGAGAAAAATGAAATTTCACCCAAAATTAAGGTTCGCGTGATTTTTGAACGGTTTTTACAAACTATGTGTAAACCATGTTGTATCTATTTCTTAAGGATTCCACCTCACACAGTTTGTGCTGCACGGTTTTCCTAACTGTGTGCCAATCGAGCTATGAATAGTGATTAGGTACTGCCTAAGTGAGACTAACCGTGCATGTTGGGAACAAAGTTTGGGTAAATCATGAATATCCCATGTGGGGCATTTTCTTACCCCCTCTTTAACCATACGGTTTCCTGCTAGGGGCTATATGGTTTCAAACAAACCGTACGCCCTCTACAGAGCTTCAAAACTTGAGTTTTTCCGGCCCGGTGCTCCCGAAACTCAATAAAACCCATGAAGGACCCTTCGGGACTTCAACTAAGTCTATAAATGAAATTATAAAGTGTTTCAACTCTTTTAATTTAGTTCTACAGCTCATTTTATAAAACTGTTCATCTGATAAACACAAAAGTTCAAAAAAATTATGGATTTTCGTCTGGTTCAAAAACACGGGTCGTTACATTATATACCTTGTATAACTTTTCCAAAACCATAAAATTATCCTTATTTGATTATTAAAATATATTAATATTAATATTTAGTTTCTCATAGTCATATATGGTCATATTTTAAAGCATTATTCATGTAGGTGGTTAAACCAACCAAAACTTGAACATGCTTTAACTCGGTGGGTGTGTATGGTTAAGGAGATGTTTCTTTTGATATAATATCATTATAAAAAAATCATAATGATGTTATTTTTATTTTTTTATTATTATGAACCATATTTAATATGAATCTATAAATAATTAAAATTAAAAGGAAAATGTAAAAATGATTTTTCGTCGAGGCAGTAGTCTGCGTATATGCACTATTGATGTTCCTTTATTTTTATAAGTGAATATAAATGAGTAAATAGGTGTTGTACCATTACTATAAAAAATATAAATTTAATTATGATACTAAATTAATCATATAATCATGGTGATAAGATGTTTTTTAGGGTAAGATTAAGAAAAAAGACTTATGAGGGAGATAATACTTACGTCGGGGACTTAATTTTTCCTTAGAAGTCTCCTTGAATTTGAAGGGATTATGATAACTATGAGTGGTAAAGGGATTAATATAGTGTGATTTGATTCTATTAGAGAATATTTTTGAATATTTTTAAGGAAAATTATAATGTATGGTGCATGTTTGAAAGGGTGTAACTGACCCCCTTTTATAATAGAGGAAAAGGGCACTTTTAGAAACACCCTTTATATTTTAATAATTTTGTGACACTATTCCAAGGTCAATGGATCTAATGTTTTGAAAAAATGGATTTTTTGGTGTCTTTAAGTCTATAAACACTCAAAAAAATATTTCTAAACATGTTTTAAATATGTTATAAGGTTTTTATCGTTAAGTTTTTATATTTTCTCTTTTACTTTTAAACTAGGTAACTAGTTTTTAACTAAGTGATTTTAATTTTATTAAAAATATAACATAATACATTTAAAAAATAATTGGGTGGTCTAGAACCAAATTTTACCTTAATTTAATCTAATTCAATTTCTAAATATTATAAAATTAACTTTAAATTAAAACAGATAATGTGTAGAAAATTTGTTTTAGTGGAAAAATTGACATTTTAACCATTATGGATTCTTAATATTATTTAGTATTTATTTAAAATTAAATTAGTATTAATATATTTATTTATTTATTTATAATATTAGATTAATTATTTAAAATATTTATATTTAATTGATTCTATATAAATTTTTTGATATTAATAAAATGATGATTTTAAAATAATTGTTTCGCCATTATCGTGGTAATTAGCATTAATCCTAACAATATAAATTTTTTAACCAAAAATAAAATTGGATATATTGAATAATATAAAAATTATTATCTCAAATGTAATAATAATTTCATCAAATTAACTTTCTATATTTAGGGAAATTAATCTTAACATTAACGCATGTAACGTGTACAAACCTATTTTTAGAAAAGTGTATTTTTAAGCATAAAGTTTAAGTATCGGAAAAAATTATCATTTTTATTGATTATAGTGATATTAATAATATTATAATTTTTTAAAAATAGATATTTGACATTAAATTAAATCCAAAACCTAATTTTCTCATGCATAAATTTAATTAAAGAAACAGACAAAAAGTAGTTTCCTTAAAATATTACTTGATTTTATAAAATGATATTCATGGGTTTTATAAATTAACATAGTATAATTAAATGATTTATTTTAACTTATAAATATATATATATATATATATATTATCAAAAGTCTTTCAAAAACTTTAAATTCATATGAAATTGATTGTATTAGAAATATCGATAATTTTTAACCATTCACCTAAAATCGATTATTTTAGAAAAATCTCAAAAATATATCCTAAGCTAAATTCATTATGCGGAATTAAAAAATTAATTTTAATTTAAAAAATTTAAATTTAAAAAAAAATATTTTTAAAATAAAATACATAATGTAAAGAAAATATATTTTATTGAAAATAATATTTTCAATATTAACTCATATTAATTATTTACCTTCTAAAGGTAATAACTATTGATGGTTTGTCATATTAGAATTTATTATAGCTTTATTAATAATGTATTATTAATATCTTGTGAATTTTTATGTTTGGTGTTGTGTTAAAGACAAGTTATCAAACACATTGAATTATTTAAAGGTAATTAGAATTTTGGGGTGTTAGGTTCTCTGCCATAAATAAATTGTGTCCTCAAAATTTGAATCATATGCTTGGAGTAATTTATATAGGGAAATTATTATTAATCATACACTATTAGATGATCATGGGTTTATTTAGGATGTGGAATGATATTTATCTATATGAAAAATCATTATAAGCGCTTTATAAAGCGAGTTAACTCATTCCTAATTTCATATAGAATTATACTAAGGGATGTAGATCTAGATCCCTAAGGAATAACTTCTCATAAACCATGAAAATGATTTATATGATAATCATAACACTCCAATGGCCCGAAGGACTTCATTTTTTATTGATTTTTGATAATCCACCTTTAAAGGGGTGAGGTGGAACCCTAACAAGGCTCGTAGGCGTAAGTATTACATGTCCCATAGACTTTAGAGGAATTAATTTCCCGTAGGCTTCTAACATTACATACAACCCAGACTAACTACTTGGAACTGCTCCTCCCCAGCATCTTCATCGTGAAATCATCTCTCCACCTTTTCATGGCTGTTCAGCTAGGCTTTCTCGTGTATGCACAGGCTTGTCCCGATGGTAGGTATCATACCCTCTCATTCTTGCAATCCGTTTAGCTTCTGTTATGGTGAAATCTTCTTGATTCTCCTCCTTCTGAAGTTTGTTCCTTATAGGTTTTCTGGTTTTCATCTGCACGGCCCGAAGGCCTTGAGGTGGCCCGAAGGCCTTACTGACCCAAAGGCATGGATGGCTTAAAGGCCTTAAAGGAATCAGGGACCAAATCGGTGGCCCGAAGGCCCAAACGGGGGAATATTCCCAGCTGCTATAGTGGCAAACAGTGCCTGCTACAGTGCCCGGAAATTAGCCTCCACCTGGATTTGATCCCGGGTCTCCTGGATGCACTTAAGGAGTCCTCACCAACTGGATTGAGGCTCATGTTAGATAATTATACCACTCAATATCCATTAGTTGGTGAAAACTTTAATGACATAGGACACTAGAAAATCTATATTGAAATACTTCTATCTAATTTTTTAGTAGTGGTTGCATAGTATTTTCCTTATTCACATGGTTGTTGGTGACTATCTCCCTCATTGGACTCTGGATTGGTACATTGAATTTCATAATGCCCAAATCTATTTCAATTGAAGCAATAGATTTTTGTAACTTCTCTATTTCCTTTACACTTGTGATTCTTATAACCTTCATCATCTTCATCACTTTATATTTCATGAATCTCCATATTTTTATTCTTTGATGTGTTTGATACATTGACTATATTCACAATGTTGATCATATTTCTTGATATATTGTTTAGAATAATCACAAGATTTGTCACTCTAGCTCCCATTATGATGGGTTATTCATTGAGGTAATCTCCACATTATCCCTCACACCCATGGTTCCTTCTATTTCTATCCATTACTAAAACCAATAGGGTTAACATGAGTGATGAAACATTAACAATATGAAAAAATTGTCATAATCAAGAACATAAAAGGTATTTAACCTTAAAACATGTTACCCTTATCATCACGTTAGCCCATAATTCCTTTAGTTTAACTTACATCCATCTTATTTTAACATATATCATTCTTGGTTCAACCTAGGTTACTTTGAGTTGGGTTCTCTCATACTTATTAATATAACCCTTAAAATATAGATCCCAAATTACTATGAACTTTCTTAAAATATTTTAAACCTAATAATCATTGAAATCTATTCTTTCTAAAACCAACTTATCCTTCCTCAAATGATATTAATCATTACTACAATCATATATCCAAGTATGTATATACCCTGATCATATACTCTTAATAACATACCTTTCCCAAAACCTATTTGAATATCCAAGACATTAAACCACAATCAGATTATATATTCCACCAAAAATTAACTCTATCTTTAACCCTCAAAGTGTATGAACCACTAGTTCATAAGGTCACACAATAGTCACTATATATCATAATCCTAAAAATTAGATAAACATTACCAATGAATTATCATCAATCCCAAGGATATTGATACTATATAACTTACATTTTCAAAATCACCCAAACCTTTATTATCTTGACATCAAATATATACCAAACCTAAAACTTATCTATCCCTCAAACATGTGTTCTTCAATATTTATCTCCAAAAATATAACATTTACATATAATCATTTCTAAAGGTTATTTATACCATTTAATATATGATTTGAAACCATTTATGCAAACCTACTGAAGAACAATCCTTAGATGTTTCACATAATCCTTAATAACACTTAAAATATACTAGAATATAATTGATAAATATCACTCACTAATGAGGATATCTAAATTTATCAAGAATTAATTTCCATTAAGATATCATCCACACTACCTTAGGTGAGACTAGATAACTCACATTTTCCATCATAGAAATAATATACTAAGATTCTCAATTATTTAAGTATGCTCCCATGTTTGGTTATAAGACATAGTGGTTTCTAGATACATACCTTTCTCAACTTCATGTATGTGATCATGTTTCAACCAAATACTAAAACCAAAATGGTTATGATAATATTCAAAATACGAATATGAAAACATCAATCAGAACATGTATTCCCTTATGACACCTTTTTGTTAACATGTGATACTTTTGGATCAACCTATGACTCCCTTGTTCAATCCTTGGTTATCCATAGTCATTTTTCTATTAGTTTCTCTAACCTAATTAGTTAAAATAATTCTTAAATACTTTATAATGGTTTGTAAAGATGGTATGATTAACTAAATAATATCCCCTAGCAGTGTCTTTCCAAGTTTCCAATCTTAGTCTCACTCATTGTGCATCCGGGTGATGATTGGTACAATGTTCAACTAGCCCTTTTGGGATTATTACCCCTAGGTACATCTTTGCCACAACCATTTTCACTTACTAGTATCCATACAAGGATTTATTTCTAGGAAAACCCATATAATATCTAATTTACCAAAATATCATAATTTTATCCAATACTTATACTTATTCCTAGGGTTTTCAATGGATTTTTCTTATATTAATCCCCAAAATAAAATTTTTGTTATTTCTTTAACAATAAATCATATACTTATCTCAAAGGTTTATCTATACCTTTGAAATTGTGATAAACCTTAACTTATAAACCCTTAAATTATCCTAAACTAACATCCTAATCTCTGAAGTTATATAAACATTTCCTTTGATGCCAACTGTTATTCCCTAGACATACACTCCCAAATTTGGTTCCATAAATGAATATGTTACACAATTGCTTTGATACTAGCTATAAAAGCATGAATATAATCATACATAATTACAAAATCAATAATTATTATTGAATACATTACATCTAAAGGATACTTTTAGGTTTATGGATTTAGATAATTAGGACACAATATAAACTGATAAATCCCAGGTTCTTCATATCAAATGGAAAATTTACCATTATATATGAAACTACTTAATTCATTACAAGTCTTCAACATCTCCTACAAATTATTTCACACATGTTATCCTTATAAACATGACACTTGTACTACTTTTCTCCATAACCTAGGGAAATGAAACATAATAAAGGGTGATCTCAAACACTCAGTAAAATAAACATATAATTGAAGCAATCATGGAATAAATATTATGAAAGGAATAGGTAAACAACATAAATCCATAATCATCTTGAAACTGGGAGCATGTTTATCCATGATAATAAATAAAAACATGGATATCAATAATACTGATTTCATAGTGATGGAATGAATAATTTTGGACATCAAAAAATTATTTTCAAGGCCTTGTTCCAAGACACTTTACTTATCTTCAAGACTGGAGTCATGACATATTACTGAATTGGGTAGTCATACACCAAATACTCAAACTTGTTTTGTCTCATGATACATGTCGATGCATCGAGGGGCTGTATAATTTTGGGTCCCACCAAACACCTGATTAAGTCCAATGCATTCACCATAAGATTCATCAAGTCCTTTTATACCATTCCCTGAGGAACCACTTACTCAATAAAACTTGGCTATCCATATAATGAGAAATACAAAAATCAAATACATAATCAATATATGTTAGTGGTCAATAATCATAAATAATTCTAATACATTTATCCTTTAAATAAAATAGATAACATGATCATAACTTATCCGGATAAAGAAGTTGGATGGTCAAAAATTACAATATTCATCTTTCCAATAATCGTCTTTATTTCAATAACAACATACATAATGTCAATAATTTTCTCCATGTTAATAGAATAACATTATTTTTAGGTGAACATCATCCAATCAAAATTATGTAAAATGGGATTTTCACACCGTATAGATAAATGAGTATACGAAAGATTAAATACTTGAAAATCATGATCATAATCCATTCATAGTAATAATTTGGATGGTTTCTAGAGAAAATATCACCAGTGTGACAAAGGAAAGGTATAAGGATGTTGACATAGATGAAAAAAATCTTGAAAAATAATGCTTGAATGATACCACCTGAGAAGGGATCCAAAATAGGAATATTTAGTACAATGAGTTCATTCCCCCAAAATATAAATATATATTAGAGTATATATAGTGAAACATAAACCCTATTAGGGTAAATCCTTTTGAATATGAAAATGTAAATGGAAGTGAAAACTTATAAGATCTTTTAGAAAACATGTTTAACATTAACATAAAAGAGGAATTTATTGGTCACTTCCATGAGTATTTGTCAAAATGTGAAGTGAAAACTCTTTAAAACCATTAATTTTAAAAAAAATCTTCAATAATAAGGCCTTTAAAATTCATAATATTTTTCTTGGAGACATGTTTAGAGGAAGACAAAACATATAAAAGTGAAGGGGAAACCCCTTTTAAATATTTTCAAAAATACCTTGTTCAAAACATACATTGTAACAAGAGTAACAAAACCTTATTTGTATTAAAATTTTGTTTTCACAAATAGTATTATAAATTACCATATAATATTAGTGTGGGAGAACCCAAGCATGGAAGAACACTGTTAAAGATAAAACATTATAACTCAAAGATGGGGATTTTAGTTACCAAAAATCCTTACTATTGGGGAAACAATTGAATCAATAGCCACTTGAAAATATGATTTGGATAGTTAATTACATGAAATACAAGTATTATGATATAAATTTATCCATGGTAATTGAATGAATCATTCAAAGAAAACATTGTGCACAAAATTTATTATGTCTCAAAGAATCAGAATTGAGACCATGAAAACTCTTCCAACTTGAGTAACACTTTAATAAAAACCCATTAAAATATAAGTATTGTATTTGAACTTAAAAATCATGATTAAAATATAATTCATGATAAATTTTTAGTATATACATCAAAAAAATGAAATTATGTTCATAATACCAAACATGTCTCAAATAGAGGAATTCAAGAAGAAAACCCTTACTGCTTGTCCTGACACTACTAGAATTATAGGATATTGCCTCACTTATATAGCCATGGTTTAAAAAAACCATGGCTATAGCCTAATATATCCCCACAGGTCTTAATCTACCTGTGGTGATACTCCCCCAACCCTCGTGATTCCACCCCTGATGTCGATTTCTCCTCCCTACGAGTCGGCAAACCTCCTCACCTGATGCTGCTACCCACCTCCCGATATCCTCCGACAACAACGCAGCCACCCAACCTCGGGACGATCCTCCGATGATGACGCAGCCACCCAACCTCCCTGAAATACTCTTCTTCCAACACAACTCCACCTCCACCTACCCCTTCGGGCCACCCTCTTCCTCAAATAACCTATTTTTTTAGTCTTCACACATTCCAGGTGCCCCTCCACATCTCACCGGTGGGTGGTTCATTACTCACAGGTTGTGAGTGGCCTATAGTAGGGTGCGTTAGAATTTATTTTCTATTTCCTCAAATCTCTATTCTATTTATGCTATTGGGGTTTCTATTATCTATGATTTTCTCCAATACACAGCAGTATACATATGAACTAGGATGGTTCTAATTCCTCACATGCCCTCTGATTTCTGCCACAGAGAAGGGTTTTTTTATTTCAGATCCATAGACTCTTCAATTTTCATTGGGTGAGATTTTTTTATTTCGATTTATTGTCTTCTTAATTGTCACATTTGTCTTTGATAGGGTTTATTTGTTTTCACTTATTTCATCAGGAATGATTTCTTTGATTTTTTTGTCTGATTTTTATTGGGTTTGATTGTATTATAGAGTTTAAATCTGAAAATGCTGGAAATCAGAAGTTATGATGATATGATTTTAAGATGGATGAATGGTCTATGGTGAGTTCTAAAAGAAAATTTCATAAATATATAGTATTCATTTATTATTATTACTTTGGTTAATGTAAATATATGTTTCATAGTGATGGATATATGACATATCATGATATTGTTGCAGTTTTTGATTAGAAGTAATGTTTGGAGGATTTACTAAATTGCATGTTGACTTATTAAAAAATATTTAGAGAAAATCAATTTCCCATATAAATAAAATCCAATATGATTATGATGAGTCGTATAGAACATGTATGTTTTGAAACCATGATGTGATAGATGCATAGGAGATTGTTTCCCCATAGGGTCTTATTCATTTATCATTGGGTGTTTAGTCTTAGGTTTTGCTTATAGAGGTTAATCCACACTGCCCTATACACCTCCCTACCAATTATTA
This sequence comes from Viscum album, assembly GCA_963277665.1. Lineage (NCBI taxonomy): Eukaryota > Viridiplantae > Streptophyta > Magnoliopsida > Santalales > Viscaceae > Viscum > Viscum album. Next base: position 385,212,929 of record OY728164.1, read on the forward strand.
TAGAAATAACACTTTGGGTTAAGAATTCGTTAAGATAAGTGTTTACCCAAAACTTGATTTATCAATGTATTTAAAATATTAAGGATTTTTCCATATTGGATTTTTAACTCCTTAAGATTGGGACCATGGGTTTTCAAAGTATATTGTTTATTACCTAGGTACTCCATCTATCTCTATAGGTCCTTCATGGATGGATCTTGAATTTTTTCTTAAGTTTGGTAACCTGTTAAAGGTTGAGAGTTTTTACTTACCTACTAGAAGTGTGGGGGTGATAAATCTATTATAAAATATATTATAAAGGTGATTTGGATTGATATTTATTTCCATATCCATGTGATACTATTTAATACTCCTTTAAACCTTTGTTGTTCAACCACAATTGATGGACCCCCCCCCCCCCCATCAAGTGTCTGCACTGATCTAGTGGGATCTATAATTAGTATGATAAAAAAATGTCCTCTAGTTGGATTTATATTTTTTCAAGTCCTACTGATTTTTTTTTGAAATATATGAACTGAAAAATAAGAAGTTTTATTGAAGGTCCTTGTATAGAAAGCTCAATTTCCATTCCTATTGAATTTGAATTTAATGTCTTAGCTAAGACTTTGAGGAACATGAAAAAATAAGAGGCTACAATTAAAATAAATAATTCTTATGAGAAGATGATTACACCACTATTTGAAAGTAATCAAATTGGTTTTCCTTTTATTAAATCTACTGAGAATTATTCTTGTAATGAATTAAGTTCATTTTGTGATAAAGATATTTCCATTGAATCATTCAGTTATATCAATTATGAAATCAAGGATTGTCTTAAAATGGACCCTATTGAAGTTATTATATACATATTTCAATACATCAAGGGGGTACAATATTATAAATCATAATTATATTTAGATTATAAGTTAATTAAATATAAAGTTTCTAAAAATTTAAGTAAATTTATCACTATCATAATGTTTATTGAATATAAGGAGACATTTTTATCACTTTTAAATGGAAAATTGTTTATAAATGAATAAGAATTGAAAATGAGAGTTTTTTATGAGGTTGTTATTATAGATGTGGTATTTTTACTAGAAAAAACTATATTGGACCTCTATGGATGTCAAAGATTTATAGCTGGATGTTAAATATAATAGTATTAAATAACTAGATAGTTCTCTTATAAAGGCTAATAAAGTGTATGGAGATCTGATTCTGAAGTAACAAAAGGGATATGGAGAAATTTTAAAATCTCTTGAATATGATATGTACTGTCTAAATATATAATGATTAGAGTAAGAGGTTAAATTGATAAATTAAGAAGTCACCCAAGTTGAATCATTATATGTTTTTAGGAAAATAAGAGTAGCTTCCATACAAACTAATGATAATAATATTACTAACAAAAAGACTCAGAATTGTGTCAAAATAACTTTAATTGATCCACTAATTTTTTCACTATAAGATCATGGAGGAATGTGACATAATATCCTGATAAATCTATTGGTAATCATTTATATTGATCTATTACCCATAGTTTCAAAACAAATTATGTATAAATATGGGTGTGATTAAATAATGAGAATCCATCCATATCATCCAATTTGGTTATGAGCATGAATAAAATACTTGAATCTCTAAATAAATATCATGATCATATTGTTGTTGTTAGAAAGTAAGAAAAACTAGATATACTGCATACAATAGAAAGAGAAGATGATTTATTTGTCAATAATAGTGATACTAGACATTTGGACATAAGTAAAGTGAATGTTGGAATAATATGTCAACCTATGTAGGATATATAAGGTCTATATTCTAAGGGAGCAGACCATATTTTGAAATAATACCTATGGTAAAAATGAAGAATTCACAAAATAGGATTAATCTATCTATAAGAAACATATTTAAATATTTTGATTATATTTTTTAAATATGAAAAAAGTGATCATAGTTAATATGCTTGTTGTCATATACTAACTCAACACAAAGTAAATACTAATTTCATAATAAAAACACAATAAAAATTGAAGTAGTAAAGAAAAGTAAATGAATATATCTTGGGTAGAAAAAAAATAAGGATATTATATCATGTAATCTCAATAATTCAATGAAGGGGGTTGAAGAGGGTGTTTAAATATAGATGAACTGTCTGTACTATGGAAGAATAGTATAGATTATGGGCCATTGAAAATTAGCCATTAACATCATGAATGATGGAAGTGAGATAAAGTAACAAATGGAATCAATTCAAGAAAGGAATCATAGAATTAATTTAATTAAAGATATCCTAGAAGAAAAAGAGTAATACTGACTTCTAAATAATTATATTCTAAATAATATCAAAGAGATACATGGAAGATACAAAATTCTAGATCATACAACAAACAAATTCTTAACTTCACTTCCAGAAGAAGATGAACTATTGATGTGAAAATATAAAACATTAGTGGCTATAAATATCAAGAAATTTGTTGTAGAAAAAGTTTCCATACACATTAATTAGGTAGATCGTGTTCCTAAAGAACGTGTGATCATATGGACTAAGTAATTGGTATAGCCTAAGAAGATGGATCTAGTAGAAAAGTATAGAAGTGATATATTTTCTAAAATAAGGTTGCATGTTCCATATTTAATGAATGATGAAAAGATAAGAAAAGAATATTTTACAATGATTTATATATTTTTAAAATCAAGGGTGAATCCAGCATGAATAGATATCAATATTTAATATATGGAAAAAAGATTTTTTCGGTTTGTATATAAGTCATGACCTTATTACCTTGATTATTTGTTCCACTTTTTTTTGGGAATTAAAGGTGATGATGAAAAAAGGTTATAACTACTTGGAAGTTATTATCATTACACAATTGTGGGTTTTATCCATCATGGTTCATTCAAACTGGTATAATTATCTCATAAAAATACCAAAAAAATCCAATGGTTAAGAATAGAATTTATCTTTGAAAAAAACTATCCATGATAAAGACTGTTGGGAAGCATTACTAGAGGCTGGGGGTGGGGTGTGTAGGGGGAAGTGGGGGGAGTGGGGGTGCAGGTGGGGGGGAGGGGATGGGGGTGTTTGGGGTTGGGTGTGGGGATGGTGTAGGGGGGGCTGGTGCTGGGAGGGCAGTGGGAGTGCAGGTGGGGGGATGAGGGTTGGGGGGAGGGGCTGGGGGTGGGTTGCTAGGGGCTGGTGTAGGAGGGGGTGGTGTTGGGGGGCTGGGGGGAGTGGTGTAGGGGAGGCTGGTGTAGGGGGGACTGGTGCTGGGGGGCTGGTACTGGGGGCTGGGGGGTGGAGGGATGGGGGCAGTGGAGGTGCAGGTGGGGGTGGGGGTGTTGGGGTCTGGGGGGAGTGGTGCATGGGGGGCTGGTGTAGGGGGGACTGGTGCTGGGGGGGCTAGTTCTGGGGGTCTGGGGGGCTGGGGGGTAGTCGGGGTGCAGGTGGGGATGAGGGGGGGCTGTGGGGGGGAGTGGTGTAGGAGGATGGTGTAGGGGGGAGTGGTGCAGGGGGCTAGTGTAGGGGGGACTGGTGCTGGGGGGGGTTGGTACTGGGAGGCTGGGGGCAGTGGGGGGTACAGGCGGGGGGGCCGAGGGCTGGAGGTAGGGGATGGGGGTGGGGTGTTGGGGGCTGGTGCGGGAGGGGGTGGTGCTGGGGGGCTGGGGGAGGTGTTGGGGGATGGGGGGAGTGGTGTAGGGGGCTGGTGGGGGGCTGAGGGTTGGGGGTATGTGTTGGGGGTGTGGTGTTGGGGGCTGGGGGCTGTGGGGAGTGGTGCAGGGGGGATGGTGTAGGGGGGACTGGTGCTGGGGGGTTGTGGGGGTGGGGGCTGGGGGGGGAGTGGTGCAGGGGGGCTAGTGTAGGGGGGACTAGTGCTGGGGGGTTGTGGGGGTGGGGGTTGGGGGGAGTGGTGTAGGGGGTTGGAAATCAAATTTGGGAAGTGTTTTGGAAATGAACAGAATGAGGAAAATGGAAGGGAATGAGAAATAGAAGATGAATGTGAGTTCCTTTATATTCTATTTGTTGATTATATACTGACCATGCACAACTTGTTTTATATGATTTCATATGGTAATTGAGATATATATTGGAGAGAAATTCTAATAATGGTATATGGAATGGAAATGATAATATGGAAGAATGGGGTATGCTTCATGGATGTGTTATTTCTATTGTTTATGCATGAACTAATGAAATGATTATTGATATTATGATGAATAATGTGTGTGTTTGTGGTTGTTTTGTGTTGACATGACCACCATAAATTATCAGTCTAATGGGAGTGACTAAATGGTGATATTTTCGTAATAATAGAAAGGAACTATAGAATCTATAATGGTAATGGATTCATGTATCATTTATCATCACTGATCACATATATATAATAAGTCATTATATCTCATTTCTTTTCACACTATTTCCTTATAGGTGGTGGTTTCTTATAATGAGGCTAGTTCTATCTACCACCATTGATGATAGTGAGTTCAACATCATATTTGGGTAATATTTATTCCATTTTTATTATTTGGCCAAATTTTAATTAGGTATTTTATGATTTTTGGGTTCTTTATATTTTTGTAGTGCTTTCTGGATGTCATTGAGGTGGATTAGAGTTGCCATTGAAGAAGGATTACATGTGTATGCATAGGTAGGCATATACATATATAAGTTCCCCCCTTATATATATTCCCTCATGGAAGTATGAATATATATATATTAGGGCTAGGTGTGCTTATATATAGATATGAAAAATGCATACATGTGTAAGTGTAAAGGGGTATATGCAAGTATAAACATATATCTGAGGACCCCCTTATGAATATTTGACCATGAAAATATGTACATAGGGGCTAGGTGTCCTTATATATATGTGAAGTTGCATATGCGTGCAAGCAGGAAAAAAAGGGAATATTTGAGATGTCGTCGTCAAAAATAGTGTGCCTTGAGGTTGAGGTAAGTTCCCTCTTCCTAACCCTTTAATTTGAATTCTATAATTGCTCGAGTATTTTAAAAACTTGTTTTCATTATTATATAATATTTATATGCTATGAAAATTGGTTTTGGCTCTTTGAAATTACATTTTTACCTATTTTACATGATTTCCCTAAGCCTTCAACGTGGACTGGTAGAAAGTTTCAGCCAACTCAATTGTAGAAAATGAAAAAAAAAATCACTTTAGAGATGATAGTTCCCTCATTTTGAGAAAAAATGAACTAAGCATTCTCATAAAAATATAAAACTTAAAGAAAATCTTTGTTTTCATTTCATCAAATGCAAAAAACTAGCCTTGAAAACTTAACACTTTCTTAAGTAACATCATTGTGAAACACTTGACCCAGAAAAAGATAGAATTTATCCTATTAAAATAAATCCACCTAGGCATGATTCATGGTGTGACTAGGGGTTTCACACCATGAATCCCTATCCCTGGGAATTTCATGGCTTGAACTGAGGTTCACAACCGAAAATGTTCGAGATAGGGGGTTCACCCCTAAACCAACCCCATTTAAGGCATAAACTCGATGGGTCACAGCATGAAAGGATACAGTAGCTTAAATTTCAGTTATTTTGCACCTTGAACCTCCACCAAATTCCACCCAAAACTCAGAGGTTCCAATAGGGGACTAAAACCAAATCCAAAAATACCATTTAGGAACATCTAATGTTCATATTTCTGATCCAAATTCCAATTTAAGCAACAACCCATGCTTCATATTAAAAACACAAATTTCCTCCAAAAATAATGAATCGAAAACCTCTGGGGTATTAAAAACTCCCCACCTTAACACTTCTCATCCCCGAGAAGCCATGGTACTCATAAAAACATGTCTCAAAAACTACTGTGATTGTCAATTCTCTAAGAAATCACTATTCTCCATCACTGAATTCTAAACATGTTTCTGTTACACAAATCCAAACATCAAGGCGCGCTTTGCACCAAAAGTTGAGCCACTCACTCATGAAAAAGAACCGAAAAAGATAGGATCTCCCCACACACTAGCATCACTTTTTCAGCTCAATCGTTCAATGATCGGCCTCACTAAAACAAAGACCCATATGACATAAGGGTCAGTCACCCACAATTGATATGATTCTCCCCACCATAGAAGTACCATTATCATTGACCTTCCAAACCAAACACTTGTTAATTTTAGCCCATGTTCTATCCATCACTAAATGCAATGAATAGATGTGGATAACCCTCTTATCCCTAAATTCCAATATGAAATATCCATTGCCACTGACTCTTGGATCACTATAGATCATCCATGCCATCCAATGATATTCAATAGTACGCTCCCCACCCTATGGATTCCCATACACAGTTCCTATGGCTTCCCATACACCACTACTCAACCGCTAATCCAAATGGGTCATATCAGCAAACCTCGCTGACAATACCCTTACTAAGGACCAAAAACTCAGGCTATCAGGGGGTATTGGGTTTTTTTTTTAAGGTTCAAGGGGGTGAATGGGGTTGGTAGGGGATGTGTCGGGGGTAGGGGGAGGGTTTGGGGGTCCAAGGGGTGTGTAGGGGGTGTACTAGGTTTTTTTCAAGGGGTAGGGTAGGGTGAAGGGGGGTGTACAGTGTGCAAGGGGGGTAGGCAGGGGGTGGGGTGTACTGGGGAAGGGGGAAGGGGGTGCAGGGTGAGGGGGTGGGGGGTGTGCTGGGGGGAGGGGGCGGGGGTGCAGGGGGTGCAGGGGGTCTAAGGGGTGTGTAGGGGAGGGGTGTTGGGTTCTTTTTCAAGGGGAAGGGGTAGGGTACAGGGGGTGCTGGGGGGAGGGGGGAGGGGTGCAAGGGGGAGGGGTCCAAGGGGTGTGCAGGGGAGGGGGTGTGATGGGTTCTTTTGCAAGGGGTAAAGGTAGGATGTAGGGGGTCATGGGGGAGGGGGAGGGGTGCAGGGGGGTGTTTCCTTTCTTATGGTATGAAATTCTTTCATGATGAACCAATCATGATTTTTGTAAATGTGAAGATTATTTCACATGGAATTTTCAGATTTATAACTTCATCCAATGATCCATGGATGAACCTTGTGATAATGACTACACTATTCTTATTTATTGAGTTATATTCTTTGTGAATTTTATAAGATGTTTTGTTTTACCATAATTTTAGGGGATGAGCACTACTATGTTCTACCTTGTGTTGTAGGTACTTGTGATCTGGTTCTAGAATTCTTTGATAGTTTATCTTATAGGGAGACTCATGTAAGTGCAGTTATGTGTTTTTTTTATATTTGGAGTTTTTTAATTCTTAGTATGTAAGTAGATTTAGTGTATAATTTAATTTGGACAGTGAGTACCACGTTGATCTTCTGTGTGATAAATAGAGTAACTCATTATCATTTTGTAACATTGTTTTTAAACCCATGAAATATATTTAGTGTCTGGAAAATTTCACCAATGGTTAGTAGATCCTCTGACTTGATACAAGTCAATGGGTTGGGATGTTAGTAGGGAGGGGGACTGGTAGGAATGGGGTGGAGGGGGACTGGAAGGGGCTGGGGGGAGGGGAAACTGGCAGGGTGGGGGACTAGCAAGGGGTGGGGGGGACTGGCAGGGGTAGGGGGAAGGGGGAAACTGGTAGGGGGAGGGGGGAAACTGGCAAGGGGGAGGGGACTGTCAGGGGTGCAAGGGGGGCTGGTAGGGGGGAGGGGACTGGAAGGGGCAGCGGGGGGAACTGGCAGGGGGAGGGGGGAACTAACAGGGGGATGGGACTGGCAAGGGGAGGGATGCAAGGGGTAGGGTGGGTGGGGTGCAGAGGGGACTGGAAGGGGGAGGACAAGGTGGGGGACTGGTATGAGGGAACCAGCAGGTGGGAGGGAGGGGTAACTCGTAGGTGGGGGAGGGGTAACTAGCAGGGGAGAGGACTGGCAGTGGGGGGGGGGACTAGAAATGGGGTGGGGAACTCGCAGGGGGGACTGGTGGGGGTGTCCAGGGGGTGTCCAGGAGGGGGTGCAAGGGGGAATGGGTGTGCAGGGGGATGTCTAGGAAGGGGTGCAAGGGGGCTGACTAGGGGGGTGTTCAAGGGTCTGTCAAGGGGGGTGGGATACTGCAGGGGATGCTGGGGGGTGTTCAAGGGGGGAAAGGGGTGTCGAGGGGGGTGTCCATTAGGGGGGTCGGGGGAATGGGGGTGCGGGGGTGCGGGGGGTGTCCAGGGGGTGCAAGGGGGCTGTCCAGGGGGGGCATGGGGGTGAAGGGGGTGTTCAAGGGCTGCAAGGGGTGCAAGGGGCTGTCCAGGGGGGAAGGGGGTAGGGGTGTTTAAGGGGGTGCAAGGGGGCTATCCATGGGGGTGCAAGGGGTTGTCCAATGGGTGCAAGGAGCTGTCCAGGGGGGGCATGGGGGTGCAAGGGGGTTGTACAGGGGGTGCAAGGGGGTTGTCCATGGGGGTGTAAGGGGGTTTTCCAGGGGGGCATGGGGGTGCAGGGGGTGTTCAAGGGGGTGCAAGGGGGTTGTCCAAGGGGCATGTGTAATGCCCCAACCCCAGTTACCCAGAGTCGGTGCATTATTATGTAACATTGGCATGATCACAAAAGATCAAGTCTCAAAATACAGATTAATTTAGTAGCCTTGGAAACACTAGATACATTCATAAATGTTACATTACATCATAAAGTGAAAAACTACAATAACATGGTCTCCATAGTCCACACTCATATCCCCTTCAGACTATCCCTGCAGGTCAATCATAAAATATTTCTTCACATCCTAGGAAAAATAAAACATATAAAGGGGTGAGCTCAGATGCTCAGTAAGGATAACAATATAGCGGAAACTTTCATAAATAAAAATAAACATTTAAGGCAATGTATAACTAAAACAAAAGCCTTTTAAACTTGAACTTCATCATAATATGGAAAAAATAAAATGAAATAATGCCATTTACTTATTCACATGGATATTCTATTATTCGAATAATCAAATGCAATATCAATAACCACTTTCATAATGTTGGAATGCATAATGTCAGACTATCATAACCACATAGTCAAGGCCTTGTTCCAAGACTACAAATAAGATTTTGTCAAGGCCTTGTGCCAAGACACTAGTTTGTCTCATGAGACCTACCGATGCATCGAGGAGCTATAGCGAGCTCCACCCATCACATACTAAGTCCAATGCATTCCTTATGTGAAAAGGTTTAAACATATCATAAACCATAACATAATTGTATCACATAAAACATGCATAAAGGAAACATAATATTTCCACATTTAAATCACAAGATATAAATACAACACATTGATAAAACCATTTTCAATACCAAAATAAAAGAAAAGTAAGACTGGGTATTTATTTTTCATTTAAAAAAAGTTATGGCTTGTAGAGGAAGTTGAAACTCAAATAATGGTCACAGCGGCAGAGAAGTCGTCGTCGCCTCATACGTAAGACAAAACATTCCTTTTGTCATTTAGTAAAAACGCTTCGTATAAAAGATTCCTTTTGAATAAAAGTAAAATTCAAAGGGGTTTATACACCGTATAAAAGAAAGTTTTGTATAAAACAAAATATGCCTCAATGAAAGGAGATTGAGACGAAGTCCCTTACCTCATGTCCGACTTGACTCGATCATTCTTTAACCTCCTGAATAATAAACTAGAGTTAATTTCTACTTGATTAATAACATTTTCAAGTTCATTATTCCTTTTATATCCCTTATTACCATGTTATGAACATTATGTAATTATTTAAGTTAATAACGGTCGTTTTGTCGATCTTTGGTACTTGAGTCAAAAATAAACTTCTTATAATTACAAGTTGTTCATATGGTAAAATATCCATTATCTCCAGAATTATATTCATGATCTAGATATCATATATATCATATATATCTAGTATATAAATTCATTTATAATATTACATAACATTTAGAGGTAAGAAATGAAATGCACCGTTCATGGAGACGGTAAGCTGTACGTACGCATGAACGCTACTTTCATTTCTATTTCGTATTTAATGGAATGAAATCATAATGATATAAAGGTATATTATAATTCCAGTATAATATCATATATAATATCATTTACTTCATCCTTTATACGTCTCACATATGGCATTAACGATTCAAATCACTTTGAGGGGGCGGTAGTCCGCACTTCCTAAAATGAAATTATCGCGTTTACCCATAATGGAAATCATAAAGGTATGCCATAAATGAAAAATGCAGAAGCATAAAGAAAACATAAACATAATATATATCATATATATAAATAGTTTCATCATAATGGCCACCATGAGAGGTGTTAAAAGAATATTGAACAATCATCATTTCATGAGGTAGTAATTCGCCTCCCACAAAAACAGTATGTTCTTTAACCATTAGATGAAGGTGTGTGTAAGTGTAAATAAAATACTTCTCATAAAAACATCCTATTATATTGAATATACTGTTTTTGTTACAAAATAAAGGAATAAAAAGAGTTTAAGGGGTTGGAGAAGCAAAATAAAACAAAAGAACATAAGAGAATACATTACCTTAAAATCGGGTAACTCTTTTTGATTTGAGCCAAAGGCTTCCTTGGGAAGACTTCTACCCAAAGTGAGGCTTCTAGGAGTAATATAGGGAAGTTGAGATAGTATTTGGGTTGAGTTTGGCCGATCCAAATGGCTTTGAAGGTGTGAATAAGGTGGTAGAGGTGGGGCCTTTTATAAGAGGAGAAGAGGGGCACTTTTGGAAAGTCAAGAAATATTACTTTATTATATAATGAGTTTTGGATTTTAAAGGTCCCAAAATTATATATTTCTAGGATAAGGTGATAAGGGTTATAAATATACTCATACAATAGGTTTTTGACAAGTTTAAGTCTTATATTTTACATTATCTTTTCATTTTATTTAAATCATTAATTAATGAGGTAATTACTGCATCATCATGGTGTCATAAAAAATTTAAATTATTTAATGTCTAAAAATTATAAAAAAAATAACATGATATAGGAAATATTTTTAGATTTCCAATGACTATTTATAGTCTAATATATCATTTACACAGACAAAACTAAAATTGTTTTACTTGGGTGATACATACTTTGGTTGTACTTTCCCTTTAAAAAAATAATATAATAAAATGTCACTATCACCCAAAAGTGATTCCATGGGGTCCCAAAGTTTGGCACAAGGCATCTCATGGTCGGCCATGACATAACCAGTAGCTTTAGGACACATGTTGGGGTCATTTTTTATTATTATGATATTATTTTATTACCCTTAACTACCTGATTACTAATTAATCACGATAGTTAAAGATAATTACCGTCGTTACTATTCATAATGTCAAAAAAAAGTGTCTTAATTACATAATTTGGACCTTCTGATTCCAAATATGGAATCCATTTTACCAAATTCCAAACACAAAAATTGTAGTAATTAATTTAAAAATTATTCCCGCTGTCAAAACAAATAGCGTGTTTTTAAGAAACAATATCTATCAAAAGATTGACAATTGTTTATGTCCAATTTTAAAGTGAAATTAATTCTAATGACCACCATTGGATAAAATAGTAAAATTATATTCTAATTATACTTTAAAACCACTCAATAGTATAATTTATCACTGTAAATTATTTTGATTAAAAATGTTGTTTTTAAGTATTTTTCACTATTCATTGAAAATTGGATGTTCTCATAAAAATACCAAAAATTCAACATAGGATAATTTAGATATTCCAAATCCAAAAATGAAGCCCAATTTGAATAATAAAATTTATAAAATTTCAAAAAGTGGGTATTTCTATTCATAACGGCTACTTTGATTGGTCGCGGTGTGTTAGAATCTCGAACTTGCGTACAATGCAAGCTATTGCATTATTGAAAGAGAAGCGTATCGTGGAAGCTTGGGGTGTTACATTCTCCCCTCCTTCAATAAATTGCGTCCTCGAAATTTGAAATTTTTCTTCGAAAATAAAAGGTTGAAAATAGAAAATACCTTTGTGGAAAACCCACATCAGAAATTAGGTTAATAAAATTTAGCCTTAATAAGAGGGAAAGGGAAATGAAAAAGTCAGCACCAAATTATGATCTCGATTAGGAGAACATTGGTGGAAATTAGAGACATATAATTGGAGGAAAAATGTAAATATTTGTAGGGAGTGATTGAGGTCATCAATCACAAACAAGTGTAAAATTGAGGGCCTCAAAGCCTTCAATCTATGGTGATTTAAAATATCATCAGTTCAACAAAACATACAGTATTAGGATAACACATTTTTTTTAATATCCCTTTCCTAATTTTTAAGAATTAATTTATTCGTAGAATAAGATAGAGGTATATATATATATATATACTTGACAAGTAGAGTTTCAACCTTCAACTAATTTCTACCACAAACTCATATTTCACTCAAAAAGATAATAGAACTCAAAAATATTATATTTATCCTAATCGTATAAGGTTAAAAATATTAACACATACCATTTAGATTGGAAAAACTATTTTGTAATAACCAGGGACTTCCTGTAGGCTAGTGGTAGGTAATAAAGGCCTGTCGCACTATGGTTATGGGTTCGATTCCTGCAACTTTGTCCGACGCGGCGGGTTATCCCCCGACCTGTAGGTTGTCCTTTTCCTAAAACTATAGTATTATAATATTACAAAAATAATCTTCAGAAATGTTTTAACCTTAAACAATACTATCCAAAGGTCAACTTAATCCATTCCAACCTTTATAGTTATCCAAAATACCTCTGTCCAGACTTTCTCTAAAAGGTCTCTAAATTCCAAAATCAATTGTAACATCAGATTCCCAAAACAAAGTAAAGTTTCTCTTATTGTCACATACTAAAACCTTAATGAAAACAACAAGTACTGCAGTACAATCCTTATATATATCACATTATTCTTATAACCATAATATAGTTCTTGATTCCAAAAACACAAATAAAATAATTATTCAACTTCATCTGTAGTAACAGCATAAGCTTGGCCTTTCTCCCTTGGACTTTTCTGAGGTAAGTTTCCTTGGAGCTTAGGGAATTCATTTGCATAATGCCCCATTTCTCTACAATTGTAGCATTCAACATTGACAGCCTCTTTCTTTCCCTTGCAATCACGATTCTGGTGACCTTTTTCTCCACATTTGTAACAAAATCTCATTCCTTTTAGGCAAGTACCGGGGTGTTTATTACCACAATTATCACATAATGGAAAATCCTTCTTTCCCTTTTTCCCTTTATTTGTCTCTTTCTCCACCATTCTCTTCTTCTATTGCTTTACTTTGTTGTCATAAGACTTAGAGAATTCCTTTTTCTGTCTTGATAGCACACGAGACAATATCTTCGTACGATGAGAAGGATTGTGATACTAAATCTCGGTGGAGAAATGGTCTTAACCCATCAAAGAAATGGTCAATCTTAATTCTTGGGTTACGTATATAATCTGCAGTATACCTCGCTAAACTTGTAAAGTTGGCCTCATACTTTGCGACATTATCATCCTCCTTTTGTCTCAGACTCAGAAATTGCCTTTCCATATCTGCTCGATGGTCACGAGGAAAGTATTTTTCTAAAAAAAGCTCTTTGAACTCCCTCCATTCCATATTTGATACTTCATCATCTTCCTTTTTGTTTTGAATCAATGACCACTATTGATCAGCATCTCCAGTGGGGCGGTAAACTGTCATGATAACCTTTTCCCTTTCACTACTCCCCAAGGCATGGAATATTTTCTCTAAGGAATTTATCCATTGCTCAGCTACTAAGGGATTTTTAGTCCCATTTAATGTTGGTGGTTTTTTCCTCATGAAGCGGTCTAACATTGATCCTCCACGTTGTGTATTAGGGTGATCCATACGAGTAAGGTTATTATTCATAACCTGAGTGAGTTGTCCCAGTATGGTGATAAGCTGATCAGCACTAGTTGTATCACAAGCTCCACTATAATTATATTGAGTAGGAGGGAAATCCCTACATGGAATGCGTGAATTGATACGGTTTCCATTCCTTCCACTAGGCACCATTTCTAAATAATGGCATAAACTAGATCAGTTTATGAATCGAAATACAAAATAACAAACTTGCAAAACACCTAACATAAATTGAACAGTTTATGGATATAATCCATAATCATAAAAAAAATTCTTTGAGGAAGTATATACTCATAAACCCTTCATAATGGTTTGTAAAGAAAATGAGAATTATCCTAAGCATATCCCCCAGGAGTGTCGTAACCAAGAGTGCAGCAAGGCCTGTTGTCGTGCACCAGTTCTCGTTCGAGTCTAGCTCAAAGCGTTGTTTTTGGGTTTTACCCCTAGGTACATATGTGCCAGAGCTGCCTCTACCTTCTCGTATCCAGACAGGGATGTATTTCTTGGAAAACTCACAAAATCTCTATAATACCAAAATTCTAGGAAGTTCTTATATACTAATCCTCAAAGTCTATCTTAGGGATATGTGCTCTAATCAGAGTTTATCTAAATCTAGCTTCCAAGGTTAGTACTAAACTGCCTCTAATACCAACTGTAATGTCCCAAGCCCAGTTACCCAGAGTCGGTGCATTATTACGTAACACTGGCATGATCACAATAGATCAAGTCTCTAAAGACCGATTAGTTTAGTAGCCTTGGAAAAACTAGATACATTCATAAATGTTACATTACATCATAAAGTGAAAAACTACAATAACATGGTCTCCATAGTCCACACTCATATCCCCTTCAGACTATCCCTGCAGGTCGTTCCTAAAATATTTCTTCACATCCTAGGAAAAATAAAACATATAAAGGGGTGAGCTCAGATGCTTAGTAAGGATAACAATATAGCGGAAACTTTCATAAATAAACATAAACATTTAAGGCAATGTATAACTAAAACAAAAGCCTTTTAAACTTGAACTTCAGCATAATATGGCAAAAATAAAATGAAATAATGTCATTTACTTATTCAAATGGATATTATACTAGTCGAATAATCACATGCAATATCAATAACCACTTTCATAATGTTGGAATGCATAATGTCAGACTATCATAACCACATAGTCAAGGCCTTGTGCCAAGACTAAAAATAATATTTTGTCAAGGCCTTGTTCCAAGACACTAGTTTGTCTCATGAGACCTACCGATGCATCGAGGAGCTATAGCGGGCTCTACCCGTCACATACTAAGTCCAATGCATTCCTTATATGAAAATTTTTAAACATATCATAAACCATAACATAATCGTATCACATAAAACATACATAAAGAAAACATAATATTTCCACATTTCAATCACAAGATATCAATAAAACACATTGATAAAACCATTTTCAATACCAAAATAAAAGAAAAGTAAAACTGGGTATTTATTTTTCATTTAAAAAAATTTATGGCTTGTAGAGCAAGTCGAAACTCAAATAATGGTCACGGCGGTGGAGAAGTCGTTGTCGCCGCGTACGTAAGACAAAACATTCCTCTTGTCATTTAGTAAAAACACTTCGTATAAAAGATTCCTTTTGAATAAATGTAAAAGTAAAAGGGGTTTATACACCGTATAAAAGAAAGTTGTGTATAAAACAAAATATGCCTTAATGAAAGGAGATTGAGACGAAGTCCCTTACCTCGTGTCCGACTTGACTCGATCGTTCTTTAACCTCCTGGATAATAAACTAGAGTTAATTTATACTTGATTAATAGCCTTTTCAAGTTAATTATTTCTTTTATATCCCTTATTACCATGTTATGAACATTATGTAATCATTTAAGTTAATAACGGTCATTTTGTCGATCTTTGGTGCTTGAGTTAAAAATAAACTTCTTATAATTACAAGTTGTTCATGTGGTAAAATATCCATTATCTCCAGAATTATATTCATAATCTAGATATCATATATATCATATATATATATTATATAAATTCATTTATAATATTACATAACATTTATAGGTAAGAAATGAAATGCACCGTTCATGGAGACGGTAAGTTGTACGTATGCATGAACGCTACTTTCATTTCTATTTCATATTTAATGGAATGAAATCATAATGATATAAAGGTATATTATAATTCCAGTATAATATCATATATAATATCATTTACTCCATCCTTTATACGTCTCACATATGGCATTAACGATTCAAATCACTTTGAGGGGGCGGTAGTCCGCACTTCCTAAAATGAAATTATCGCGTTTACCCATAATGGAAATCATAAAGGTATGCCATAAATGAAAAATACAGAAACATAAAGAAAACATAAACATAATATATATCATATATAGAAATAGTTTCATCATAATGGACACCATGATAGGTGTTAAAAGAAGATTGAACAATCATCGTTTCATGAAGCAGTAATTCGCCACCCACGGAAACAGTATGTTCTTTAACCATTAGACGAAGGTGTGTGTAAGTGTAAATAAAATACTTCTCATAAAAACATCCTAGTATATTTAATATACTGGTTTTATTACAAAATAAAGTAATAAAAATAGTTTAAGGGGTTGGAGAAGCAAAAATAAAACAAAAGAACATAAGAGAAGACATTACCTTAAAATCGGGTAACTCTTTTTGATTTGAGCCAAAGGCTTCCTTGGGAAGACTTCTGCCCAAAGTGAGGCTTCTAGGAGTAATAGAGGGAAGTTGAGAGAGTATTTGGGAAGAGTTTGGCCAAGCCAAATGGATTTTAAGGTGTGAATAAGGTGGTAGAGGTGGGGGCCTTTTATAAGAGGAGAGGAGGGGCACTTTTGGAAAGTCAAGAAATGTTACTTTATTATATAATGAGTTTCGGATTTTAAAGGTCCCACAATTATATATTTCGAGGATAAGGTGATAATGGTTACAAATATACTCATCCAATATGTTTTTGACATGTTTAAGTCTTAGATTTTACATTATCTTTTCATTTTATTTAAATCGTTAATTAATGAGGTAATCGCTGCATCATCATGGTGTCATAAAAAATTTAAATTATTTCATGTCTAAAAATTATAAAAAAAATACCATGATGTAGGAAATCTTTTTAGATTTCCAATGAATATTTATAGTCTAAGATATCATTTACACAGACAAAACTAAAATTGTTTTACTTGGGTGATACATACTTTGGTTCTACTTTCCCTTTAAAAAAATAATATAATAAAATGTCACTATCACCCAAAAGTGATTCCATGGGGTTCCAAAGTTTGGCACAAGGCGTCTCATGGTTGTCCATGACATAACCAGTAGCTTTAGGACACTTTTTGGGGTCATTTTTTATTATTATGATACCTTAACTACCTGATTACTAATTAATCACGATAATTAAAGATAATTACCGGCGTTACTATTCATAATGTCAAAAAACAAAAATGTCTTAATTACATAATTTGGACCTTATGATTAAAAATATGGAATCCATTTTACCAAATTCCAAACACAGAAATTGTAGTAATTAATTTAAAAATTATTCCCGTTGTCAAAACAATTAGCGTGTTTTTAAGAAACAATATCTATCAAAAGATTGACAATTGTTTATGTCCAATTTTAAAGTGAAATTAATTCTAATGACCACCATTGGATAAAATGGTAAAATTATATTCTAATTATACTTTAAAACCACTCAATATTATAATTTATCACTATAAATTATTTTGATTAAAAATGTTGTTTTTAAGTATTTTTCACTATTCATTGAAAATTGGATGTTCTCAGAAAAATACCAAAAATTCAACATAGGCTAATTTCGATATTCCGAATCCAAAAATGAAGTCCAATTTGAATAATAAAATTTATAAAAATTCAAAAATTGGGTATTTCTATTCATAACAGCTACTTTGATTGGTCGCGGTGTGTTAGAATCTCGAACTTGCGTACAATACAGGTTATTGCATTATTGAAAGAGAAGCGTACCGTGGAAGCTTGGTGTGTTACAGCATAGGGGTGTAGGGGGTGTTCAAGGGGGTGAAAGGGGATTGTCCAGGGGTCATGGGGGTGTAGGGGGTGTTCAAGGGGGTGCAAGGGGTTGTCCAGGGGGTGCAAGGGGGTTTTCCAGGGGGTGCAGGGGGTGTTCAAGGGGGTGCAGGGGTCTCTCCAGGGGGTGCAGGGGGGCTGTCCAGGGGGTGCAAGGGGGCTATCCAGGGGGGTCAAGGGGGTGCAAGGGGGTTGTCCAGGGGGGTGAAAGGGGGTTATCCAAGGGATAATGGGTGTGTAAGGGTGTTCAAGGGGGTGTAGGGGGGTTGTCCAGGGGGTGCATGGGGCTGTCCAGGGGGGCATGGGGTGAAGGGGGGAAGGGGGGCTATCCAGGGGGGAACTGAATTTATTTTTTTATACCATATAAATAATATCGCCATGGTTAAATCGTGGAATTAGGTAAGACCTACTTCCATGGAGATAGCGGCCACAGTTTTCCAAAATTGTGTCCATAGGCTATTGCCATGGTTTTCGGGCCTATGGCCACGGTTCTAAACTGTGGCATAGGTGAATTTTCTAGTTGTGTGACTTCCATGAGTGTAATTTAACCTCCTATATCAAAAACATATATATATTAATAACCTAATTAAAAACCTTACTCATATATATTTTCATTTATAAACTTCATAAATACTCATTCTCTATATGAATTCTACCAATTTTCTATATCATGTGTTTATAACTTTAACTATTATGTGCTTGTTTAATAATTTTGATATCATTACCTATCATTTGATGAAAAAGATAATTATTGATATATAATTCATGATTCTATAATATATAACTTATATTTATTTAAAATTCTCTTTTTTATATTCTATATGTGTTTTGGTTACGTTATGTGAAACCTGAATTGATAATGGCTTATTTCGGTAATTTTGGTGGTCGAAGAGGATTTATTAATAATAAATTATATACATTATATAAATTTTAAAAACCATAAAATGATACTTAATTTATTATTGACCTGTAATAATATCAGTATTTAGTTTCTCATAGTCATCCATGATTGTATTTTAAATCACCATTCGTGTAGGTGGTTAAACCAATCCAAACTTGAATACGCTTTAACTCGATGGGTGAATATGGTTAAGGAGGTGTTTCTTTTGACATGATATTATTATAACATAAGTTTAATGATATTATTTTTATGTTTTTATTATGTTGAACCATATTCTAAGGTTTTTGTATAAATAATTAAAAGCTAAAAGAAAAATGAAAAAATGATTCTTCGTCGAGGTGGTAGTCTGTGCACACGCGCGATTGACGTTCCTTTGATTTTCTAAGTGGATGGAAATGAGTAAATAAGGGTTGTGACATTAATATAAAAAAATATCAGTATAAAAATGATATTTATATAATAATATCATTATGGTGATAATATTTTTATAAGGGTAAGATAAGAAGAAGACTTGTGAGGGAGAATAATTACATTGGGGACTTGATTTTTCCTTAGAAGCCTCCTTGAATTTGTAGGAATTAGGATAACTATTAGTGGATAGGGTATTAAGAGAGTGTGAGTTACATCTAGGATAGGTTATTTGGGTAGAGTTTCAAGAAAAATTTGAATGTGAGGTGCATATTTGAAAGGGTGTAAGTGACCCCCTTTTTAAGAGAGGAAAAGGGCACTTTTGGAAACACCCTTTATGTTTTAATAATGACATGACACTATTCCAAGGTAAATGGATCTAAAGTTTTGAAATAATGGATTTTGGGGTGTATTTGGTTCTATAAATACTCAAAAAATTCTTTCCAATCATGTTTTAAACATGTTATAATGTTTTTACCATTAAGTTTTTACATTTTACTCTTTTACTTTTAAACCGGGTAACTAGTTTTTAACTAAGTGATTTTTTATTTTATTAAAAATATAACATTACCCATTTAACCAAATTTGGGTGTTATGGAACCAATTTTTTCATATATTTAATCTAATTCAATTTATAAATATTATAAAATTAAATTTTAAATTAAAACATATAATATGTAGAAAAAATGTTTTATTGGAAAAATAATATTGACCATTGTGGATTCTTAATCTTATTTAGTATTGATTACCAATTAAATGAGTGTTAATATATTTATTTATGTGTTTATAAATCATATTAGATTTATTATTTAAATTATTTCAATTAAATCTATTTTATATAAAATCATTGATATTAATAAAATAATAATTTTAAAAAAATTATTTCACCATTATTGTGGTAATTAACATTAATCCTAACAATCAAAATTTTATACCCAAAAATGAAATTGGATGTATTAAATAATATTAACATTATTATCTCAAATATAAAAAACATTTTATCAAATTAACTTTCTATGTATAGGGAAATTAATCATAATGTTAGCGCATGTAACACGTAAAAACCCGTTTTTAGAAAAGTGTATTTTTAAGCATAAAGCTTAACTGTAAGAAAAAATTATCAATGTTAATGATTATAATTATATTAATAATATTATAATTGTTTAAATAAGATTTATGTTACATTAAAATAAATCCAAAACCTAATTTCTATATGCGTGAATTTAATTAAACAGACGAAAAGTAGTTTTCATAAAATATTACTTGATAAACTAAAATGATATCCATGGATTTTATAGATTGATATATTATTTTTAAATAATTTATTTTAGCTTAAAAATATATATTTTTTATATCTAAAAGGTTTCAAAAACTTCTAAATCATATAAAATTGATGATATTAGCAAAATCGGTATTTTTTACTATTCACCTAAAAATCAATTATTTTAGAAAAATATCAAAACTACATCCTAAGAAAAAAAATTTGTGAAATTCAAAAAATAATAATTTATCAAATTAAATTCTAAAAATTTAAAATTTTTCTTTTTAAAATAAAATACATAATATAAAGAAAATATATTTTATTAAAAATAACTTTTTCAATATTAAATCATATTAATTATTTACCTTATCAAGGTAATAACTTTTAATGGTTTGTTATCTTAGTGTTTATTATAGATTTATTAATAATGTTTTCTTAATATGTTGTGGTTTGTTTACGTTGGGTGTTGTGTGAAAGACAAGTTATCAAACACATCGAATTATTTAAAGTTAATTAAAATTTTAGGGTGTTACAAAGTAAGTATAGAAACATTATGAGAAGTAAGGTGAATTCTTCAAGTGG
The DNA here is from genome assembly GCA_963277665.1 of Viscum album. Lineage (NCBI taxonomy): Eukaryota > Viridiplantae > Streptophyta > Magnoliopsida > Santalales > Viscaceae > Viscum > Viscum album. The sequence continues at coordinate 385,233,928 of OY728164.1, forward strand.
TTGGAAAAGGGTGATTCCTAAGTCAGTGGTGAGAAGTACACAGCTTCTAATTGCCAAGTTTATTGATTCTAATTATAATTTTATCAAGTATTACCAAAACATTTATCTCATGTGTCCATTAGACATAAGGAGATGTTATTACATTTTTTGAATGAATGTTGTTTGTGATGTATCATATTCAAATAATAGTTTAGTAATACTTGAATCATTGACAATATTTGATGAATATAAAATTTAAGAATAAAATATCCAATTGTGGGAAGATGATTCTTTTTCTAGTAAAACAGGAAGTAGTTGCCAAGGATATATGTGGTATGGTCCTTAGACTCTTTGGAGCTAAAACCATAGGTATTATCAAGCCCATGGGGTGTTAGCTGAGTGGTACCCGCTGGTTGTACCCCTCGCTCTCCATGGGAACTGGCGCAGGATCGAGTCTCACCAGGCTTGAACATTGTTTGTATTATGAACAGGGCGATTCAAAGTCATTTCTTAGCTGGGGAACGTGGCGTGCACTTGGGCTGGTGGGGGCCCCCCTCTGGGAGTCGGTGTTAGCAACACACGTTTTTCCCATGGGGTGTTAGCCGAGTAGTACCCGCTGGTTGTACCCCTCGCTCTCCATGGGAACTAGCGCAGGATCAAGTCCCACCAGGCTTGAACATTGTTCGTATTATGAACACGGTGATTCAAATCCATTTCTTAGATGGGGAACGTGGTGCACACTTATGCTGGTGGGGGGCCCCCTCTGGGAGTCGGTGTTAGCAACACACGTTTTGAGCTCATGGGGTGTTAGCCGAGTGGTACCTGCTGGTTGTACCCCTCTCTCTCCATGGGAACTGGCGTAGGATCGAGTCCCACCAGGCTCGAACACTGTTCGTATTAGGAACAGGGCAATTCAAATCCATTTCTTAGTCGGGGAACGTGGCGCGCATTGGGGATGTTGGGGGGCCCCTCTGGGAGTCGGTGTTAGCAACACACATTTTTCACATGAGTCTTATCCCAGTTGGTGAGGACTCCTTCAGTGCATCCAGGAGACCCGGGATCAAATCCAGGCGAAGACTGATTTCTGGTATTGTAGTAGTATTATAGCAGTTACTGTAGTAGGAACTGTGTGGTACTATAGCAGGTACTATAGAGGGAATTGTAGCAAGCACTATTTGGCACTGTAGCAGCTAGGAATATTCTCTCATTTGGGCCTTCGGACCACCGATTTGGTCCCCGAGTCCTTTAAGGCCTTCGGGCCACCCAGGCCTTCGGGTCAGTAAGGCCTTCGGGCCACCTCAAGACCTTTGGGCCACCTTAAGGGTAGATGCAAACCAGAAAACCTACAAGGAACAAGCTTTAGAAGGAGGATGAGCAAGGAGCTTTCACCATAGCAGAAGCTAAATGGATTGCAAGAATGAGAGGGTATGGCACCTGCCATCGGGACAAGCCTGTGCATGCATGGGAAAGCCTAGCTGAACAGCCATGCGAAGGTGGAGAGCTGATTTCACGATGAAGATGCTGGGGAGGAGTAGTTCCAAGTAATTAGTCTGGGTTGTATGTAATGTTTGAATCCTACAGGCATTGAATTCCCCTAAGTCCTACAGGCCATGTAATACTTACACTTACGAGCCTTGTAAGGGTTTCACCTCACCCCTTGAAAGGTGGATTATCAAAAATCAATAAAAAAATGAAGGTCTTCGGGCCATTGGAGGATTGACACATTTTCTTATCTAGTTTTGGAAAAAGAAACATTTATTAATAAAGTTAATACATAAACTTTCAAAATTAGTTCAACTAGAGAGTGTGAAATATATTCTAAGAAAAAGCTATAGGTAAATTCTTATACTTCATGAAATTCCTTTAAGGGTTTTAAGGAATGTGAAAGTGAAGTAATGACTATGCATGGTTAGAATTTATGAGTCGCTTCAGGCCCATGAGCCAAAGAATATCTTGACCAAGAATTCATTGATCATGAAAATGTAGAGTGGATATATTCCTAAACTCACATTTCCTTATACACATCAAGGTCATGATGTTATTAAAAGGAGGATCGACGATGAGTCTTACATGCATACATTGATCATTAAAATATAATGTGGATAAATTAATAAACACACATTTCCTTATACACATCAAATTCATTATGTTAGTAAAAGGAGCATCAATGATGAGATTTTATAATTCATGCAAAATTTTCCATTATCTTTTCGAGACATGCTTCGCAAATAGCAGCGTTAACCCATAACCATATGTCAACTATAATGACAAATGGATCTTATATGAGTTATAGTATGAATTAAAAGCATTATGTCATACTCCATGTGTTCATATGAAAAGAGTTTTTTTAAGGATAAGTCAATAAAAAAACTTACATCAATAATAACACAATGTGCATCTGAGGTAATTATCCTAAAGGTTTATAAGGATATTACAAAAATCCTTGAGATAGAAAAATTATAGTCAAGTGATGGACTATTTCTATAAAAGGGTGAACATATCTATTTTGAGATAGTGAGAGAAAAATTGACTTGGGTTAAGTCAAGGTTGGTGATGTACAAGTAGTTGGCAGAGGAACAAATTCCACAAGAGTTCATAGAAAAGGAATGTTCCAGAGACACTGCATAGGATGATTAAAACTGAGAAATTGTTTTATATTCACTATGGTTGGTGATATATTATTTATCCTACAAGGAAGTAGTAAATGAAAATAAGCTATGGATTCAGGAAAATGGATACCATGTACCAAAATCATGTCTGCATTTTGGTAATTTCTCTAATTGATGTAAAGTCATTGGTGGGTATTCAAGAGAAACTATACATGGATGGTATAAGCATGGTACCAATAAGACTTGATGGGTTATACCAAGTCATTATGCTTAAATATATTAGAATTATACTTATCATAGCAACCATCTATGATCATTATATTGGGCATTGGATGTCAATACCACCTTTCTTGGAAAGTGTCTATACGACGCAACCAGAAGGGGTTAGTAACACCATTGAATGCCAATACGGAATGCAAGTTATACAGATCCATTTATGGATTAATGCAAGCATAATGATCATAGAATATTCATTTGGAATGAAAATATGTCATGTGTCTAGAAGAGTTTAGTGGGAGCACCACAGTTTCCAACTAAAATATATTGATAACATATAGAAAACTTTTATTAGTCTTATAGTTAGCTAAGATTGGGTTGAAAGAAACTCTTCAAAGATTGGCTTAAAGTAGCAACCCAAGTTCTAGGGAAAAAGATTTACTACGGTAGATTTATGGGTTACTTGGACCAAGTCAATGTGCATATACTGACAAGGTATTTGAAAAAAAAATGCAAGTTGGAACAATTCGAGAGAGAATTGTTACCAATATCACATGGCATAAATATCTCCAAGAAGACATGTGTGAGACATAGGAGGAGATTAAAATGGTGAGTAAAATTTCATACACATTTGCGATGGATCTATCACATATGTCATGTTATGTAGTAGATATGGAAAACATATACTTTATGATAGAAAAATATCATTTAAATCCAGAAGAACTGCATGGGAAGCAGTCAAAACTATCCAATTGTAGTTGAGAAAGTACAAGGGATATGTACCTGGCACTTTGAGAGGAAGAGACACTAGTTATAAGGGGATGCAAACTGGTCTTTCTAGGGATCAATATGATCTAATATTGTAATTAGGCTAATGTAATGAGCATGAAAAGCTCATTCAAGCCATTGGTAGTCATATCTACAAATACCAAGTATGTTGCAGCTTTTGATGCAGCTAAAAAAACATAAAATATGCAATGATTTATTCCAATTATTGAAATCGTACTTTAGGTGCTAACTAAGATGTCAAGACTAGGATAGTGGGAAAAAGGTATATACCCGAGGATATCATCTCTTGAGGAGTCTTACTCAAGGAGGAGAAGTCGCATATAGCAAAGTAGCCATGTAAGAAAATGTGGCAGACCCAACGACTAAAGTCATAACTCGGCAGAAGCATGATCTTGTCATGTGAGAGTTAACAAGGATAGTTAGCAAGTTGGCTCAAGTGTAAGTGGGTGCCCTGGACCCAACTTGAACAATACTTTTTTATTACCATTGCATGTATACAGTGAGTTGTGTGTGATGTATTATTACCATAATAGTGTTGATATTTTTGCGTCCACTATTTACATGGTAATGTTCATATATTATTTGTCGTATCAACAGGTTATAATAGTTCTCAGTGATAATGAGAAGCTTGAGATACTATGACAATAATCTTTAACATATGTTACATGGTGTAGATACATCATACTGACTGGACACAGATGATATCTAACTATCAGGTGTCGGGGACTCATAAGCATTAAAACTTCTTCCCATGAAATTTGCACTTAGTAATCTCGAGTGTGAGATATTATGAAGACTGGTCCACCAATAGGAACACCACATATTATATGTGTCATTGGTTGTTCCTATTTACGAGCACGTGTATTGGTCTCTAGACTTGATATCGTTATCAATGTGTATCATTTGATCGTGTACTTCAATTCAAGATAAAAACCATGACATTTATATTGTGGTGAGGCAGCTTGCGTTGGTATGTCATTAATGGTATGACATTGGTTGAATGGTCAAGATAAAATTTGTCGTTGTGAATGTGATGTGATAACTCCTTGATGGTAAAATTATGAGTTATTCCTTACAAATGACCATTATGAAAAGTTATGGGTTGTGATGACATATTAAGATTAATATTAGTAAGAACCCTTATAAAGATTCAAAGTTCACTCACAAGACAAAGATTAGAAAACTTATTATTTGAATTGATTCAGTTCGAGCACACCATGTGGAATGTTATATCCTTGATGTTCTTGGGGTGTGCACTGCATAATAATTCTGACTTTAGGTTGCGAAGGTTCCCTACATCTGTACCACATTATAAACGGAGCATGGTTTCCAATGGTACTTACGTAAAAGAATGTCTCCAAGTATGATGATGTCTAGCGCATGTGCTGGATGTATTGGGAAAATGAATTGTATGCATATACATGTGATTGTATGAATATCACACCGGAACCCTTTTACAGGTTAAAAGCAATCACAATTCGTTGGATACGATTATGGATGGAGAAATAAAAAATAATTGCCAACGTCCACAAGGGCAGGAGCTGAATCACAGAAACAACATTTGTAACTGGCTGCGTATATTACACATTTATATGTACATCGCATCTCAAGCACTTCAACCGTTCTCACGCACCTCCGTTTCACTAAACTACATGTTACATAACTCAAATCTATATATAAAAAATAAAATTTAAAAAATAAAAAAGCTAAGTTGCGGGAGTTTGGATGAATAGGTCAAATGAGAAATCAGAAACTGGATTTCATCAGCTTCGCTCGAGGCTCTATGTTAATGTTCTCGAACGGCTTGCTCTGATCCACGTGGATATAATCCCTGGTCGTAAGAACCTGAACGAAACAGACGCATCAGGCAGAAGATTCTTTTTCTTTTTCTTTTTTTGATAAATTAATACTCTATTATTCAAAGCTATATAAAAAATTGAGGAAGAAATCACCAGTGATTCAAAAAACATTCTCGAAGCTTCTTTACGAGTCTTCCCAACAAGTAGGTTGTCCATGGCAAGTACCTTTTTATCGTTTTCAGTTTCTCGACCAAACAAGCCTTGGAGGTACCTGGCAACATCCCTGCTCAAAACACCACAAAAATATGACCCATTCAATCATAAAAAACACACCACATTCTCTCTAATGAATTGCCTAACCTGGTTCGAGATGACCATCCACTATTCTCAAGGAATTGTGCATCCGTTGCTGCAGAAGGCATGCGCTCATCATACACTACTTCTAAGACATAGTTTGCATCCGCATTGAGAAATTCTGGAGGAAAACAAACACCAGAATTTAAAAAAAAAACAAAAAGAAAAACAAAAAAAACAAAAAAACTTTTGAGACAACAAGACATAAAATATCATTGAATCAAATGTCACCTTAACCATAATTGAATCAAATATAACGAACATCCAATTGCAAGATTCACCGCAAAGCCAATTGATGATTTATAGAATCGCTCTAAGATCTTAATAATTAATTTCAAAACACCGTAAATATTTGGGAAATTATTTCTTATTATGAAAATAACAGGTAGAGAGAAACCTGTGTCATGCCCAGCTCTAATGTCCTCGATAGCCTGCAGCATAAAGCCAAAAAAAAAATATTAAGATCTTAGAGGATTAAATAGACTCTGAAAAACAATGAACAAAAATGATAAACACCCACAAACCATATGCATAACATGCTTGGACCAAATTTCAGATCAGCATATGAGCTATGAAAGCCAGAAAATCAGGTACAAGAAATTGGATCATGCTTATTTTAAGACAATTGAGAGATTTTAGAATGCAAATGAGTAAATCCACACCAAAACAAATCATAAAATCCTGCTATGAACAATAAAAGGCAGGATAAAGCCCACCCCACGAGGCGAGATAAACAAAACAAAACAAAGAAGCCTCTCAAACTGTTAAGAAACATCAAAACCATAGAGAGAAACACGCATGCACTTACATCATGATTATCCACAGTGGGATTATCTAACCCTGTCCTTTCCACATCCATGCTATTTTGTAGTCCATCTCCCACAATGAGCTTGGCATCTCCATTATCTATAGAGGAATTTTTCACAACTTCCATATCCACAGCATGTGAAGCGTCCAGTCTTGGCTCTTCAACACCAGCATTGCTAAACTTCACATTATTGTGATCAAAATTCAGACCTTTCTCGTTTTCCCTCAGTAAAACATTAGTTGTGGTGCTTCGATCATTCAATTCACCAGTTCCTTGAGGCAAAGTTGCAAAGGCAGAATCAGCATTGCTAGCTGATGCAAAAGAATGTAAATGATTATATACTCCATCTTCTACGGATCGCCCCCCTTCAGTCTTATCCAACAGAAGCTCACCTCTTGTCGGGAACTCATTTCCAACTGCACCAATTTCATTCACATCAGTCACCACATTAGAAGACATTTTGTTGATGGGTTGATCATCCAACTTTGTATCAGGTGTTACGCATGAAGCCCCAACCTGCAGAAGTGCATCCACACCATTTGTTTTCTCGGATACAGTTGACTGAAACTCGGGGTCAGCAGTCAAATTAGAAAATTCTCCTTCAATAGGAGCAGTGGATGGAAAATCAAGAACTGGAGTTCCTTCACGATTTCCTCTCTCCCGAGCTGCAAGACCTGCACTGTTGGTTTCAATCTCAGGCAAAGCCTCAATTTGTGAAGTCCCGTATTGAGGTGCGTCAATAGAAGCCTCCACCTGCAAACTGTCAACAAAATGACCTTCAGCCTGGTGATTCGCATCATGAAGACGAGTGTCAACATACGCTGCCATTTTATCATTACTAACAACAGAAACTTCAGTGCTTCCACCAACAGCTTTAGTGTTTGGGCATACATCCATCGTAGCATTGACAGAAGCATTACATTCAGTTTTTTCAGAAATTGTGATTCTGGAAAGAGCACGTATCTCGTTCTCCAAGAAAATATCATTCAAAGCCAAATTTTCTGATGCCCCAGATTGAGGTGCATCCATAGAACCCTTCACCTGAAAACTGTCGCCCAAATGACCTTCAGCCTGCTGGTTCGCATCCTGAAGAGGAGTGTCAGCATGCGCTGCCATTTTATCATTACTAACAGAAACTTCAGTGCTTCCACCAACATCAGACTCTTTCGTGTTAGGGGGTACATCCGTGGTAGCATAAGCAGAAGCATTGAATTCAGTTCTTTCAGAAATTTTAATTCCTGAAAGATCGTGCACCTCGTTGTGCGATAAAGTATCATGCAAAGCCATGTTTTGTGAAGCCCCAGACTGATGTGCATCAATAGAAGCCTTTGCCTGCAAACTATCAACAAAATGACCTTCAGCCTGCTGATTCACATCCTGAAAAGTAGTGTCAACATACGCTGCCCTTTTATCATTATGGACAACAGAAACTTCAGTGCTTCCACCAACACCAGCCTCTTTAGTGTTGGGGGATACGTCCATGGTAGCATTGGCAGAAGCATTTCTTTCATTTCTTTCATTTCTTTCGAAAATTTTAATTCTGGAAAGACCACGTATCTTGCTGTGCAAGAAATTCAATTCCATTGACAGGCCTAGAATAAGATACAGAAGTAACAAAAAATGAATTTATAAAGTGCATAATTCAAGTAAGAAAGGAATTACATTGATGAGAAGCTATAAGATTCAACTGTTGCATCCAAAACCAGTGAAACTACTCCAATAAAAATTATAATGTCAACAGATCTTAAAACCACCGTAAGGCCAAATCCAAAACTAGCTTAACAAAGCGGCACAAATGGCTTATGACTTTAAATCATAAAATATTTATTGCAAGAGTGATGGGTACCATCCCACAACCATTCCAAACCACAGTGAATCATCAAGATTCTCCATCATGGTCATTAAATAATGAAATACTTCAACAAAGACAGAAGGCACATAAGTTCATTCTTCGGTACCCTTTACTCACCAGTAGAAATTGGCTTGCTGAAAATGTCATCATCCATGAACTGTTTCTGAATCATCCAAACTTCAGAACGGGTGCAAGGAGCTTTCCTTCGTACACGACGTATGTCTTCAGTGCTTGTCAACTGTTGGCGAATAATACTTGAGATTTAAAAAAAAACTATGTCAGTAATTTCAGATCGAGTGAACTGACAAAAGGCGCTCAAAAGCTTTCCTAGAATGTATCCTTCTATACTCCTAGCACAATTTTGTGTTTTCCACTATGGACAGGGCTGCTTCTGATCAAGTCGGATAAGGCAAAAGGGAGTGCTAACACGTTACATCAGTTATGGACGGACCTCTGCACTGAGAAGCCACTTCATCCCTGATAAATCCATGATTAAAATTTAGATCCCAATCCCACACACGTTCCACTCATCTCACCTTTAATTGATTAAATCAGCATTCTGGTCATGGACCACATAAAAAAATTAATTTAAAATGGTAGAGATTAAAAAAAAAACAATTTGCTTCACCACTAAGCAGGAAATATACAGCACATTGCATATCAGACAGCAATGCCTCGTGTATGTTAATGCCCCACAACACAACAACCTGCTTCTAGTTTTAGGAGTGAATTAAATTTTAATAAAATTAAAAATATTAAGGATGAAATCATAAACATGTTAATAAACATAGAAAATACAACATACTCGCCATGCAAAATCATGGAGTCATCCATAAGCACCTTCCTTTTAGAGGCACCCACCCGTGGAATGGTACGGACACGTTTCATGAGTGCTACTTCAGGAGGAGTAGGCTTTATTTCCATAACAGAAGGCCTTCCACCTGAACCACAGCGCCATCCAGTTTAGTCGCTAACACAATAAGAGCAAATCCTCGGAAATCAGAAAGATCTAAAAACCTAAATCTACTAGGAAACATATAAATAATTAATTCCAGCAAGCCTCCTAACAGAAACATACCTAAGATTGATGACAATAAATCATCATTATATGGAATGGGTCCAGCTGTTCTTTTGGACAAATGTAAATTAAATGATTCTTCTGAATTATGAATCTCTGGGGTCAAAAAGCTTTCTTCTGATCTGCGTTTTCTTCCTGAAATGCTAGTACAATATTGCTCATCCTCCACATGAGATTTATCTGTAGTAGATCCCCCAAAGAAATTATTTGCTAGATTTTCTGTGGCTTCAGGAGCAGAAAGAAATTTCTCAGGCAAAGAAAATGCTGGGTTCGCAGACTTGTCTGAATTTTCAAGTTGGATATTTTCAGAAAGATAATTATGAAGTTGCGCATCCAATTTGCCATTGCCAGGCTGAATATGTTCTGCTAAGCTGTGATTTTTTCCTGAAATACTGGTACCTTCTTTTTCATACCCCGCATGAGATTTATCAGTGGTAGATCCCCCAAGAAAATCATTCGCTAGATTTGCTGCGACTTCAGGAACAGAATGAAATTTCTCAGGGAGACAAAAAGATGGATTCGCAAACTTGTCCGAATTTTGAAATTGGGTACTTCCAGAAAGATGATTATGAAGTTGCTCATCCAACTTACTACTGCCCGGCTGAATACATTCTGCTAAGCTGTGTTTTTTCCCTGAAATACCGGTCCCTTCTTTTTCATCCTCCACGTGAGATTTATTTGTGGTAGATCCTCCAATAAAATCATTTGCTGAATTTGCTGTGACTTCAGGAACAGAATGAAATTTCTCAGGCAGAGAAAAGGCTGGATTTGTAGACTTGTCTGAATTTTGGAAGTGGGTATTTCCAGAAACATGATTATGAAGTTGCTCATCCAACTTTCTATTTGTAGGCTGAATGTGTTCCGCTGGGCTGTGTTTTTTTCCTGAAAAACCAGTACCTTCTTGTTCATCCCCCACATGAGAATTATCTGTAGCAGAACCCTCCAGAAAATTATTTGCTAGATTTGCTGTGACTTCTGAAACAGAATGAAATTTCTCAGGCAAAGAAAAGGCTGCATTCACAGTCTTGTCTGAATTTTGAAATTGGGTGTTTCCAGAAAGATAATTATGTAGTTGCTCATCCAACCTGCCACTGCCAGACTGAATACGTTCTGCTAAGCTGTGTTTTCTTCCTGAAATACCAGTACCTTCTTTTTCATCGACCACGTGAGAATTATCTGTGGCAGATCCCCCAAGAAAATTATTCACTAGATTTGCTGGGACTTCAGGAACAGAATGAAATTTCTCAGGCAGAAAAACAGCTGGATTCCCGGGATTTTCTGAATTTTGAAATTGGGTATTTCCAGAAAGATAATTATGAAGTTGCCCATCCAACATGCTACTGCTAGACTGAATACGTTCACAAGGAATGAGCCCTAACGACAGATTTGCGTCAGAAGTTCGTATCATAACACCAGCTTCTTCACACCTTTTGTCTGGAAAACACAAAGCATGGAAACAACAGAAAATGTGAAATTACATAAAAAACCAATTGAGCCCAGGGATTCAAATTTTTTGTTGTTTTTAATTTTGTATTTCTTGTAAAAATATCCATTTGGTGGTTAAGTGCTCGAGTGCTGAATTTGTAAAAATGTGGACATCTCTGCAAGTGATTTACTGAAGGTGGTTACTGCAAGTGATCTTATGAAGGTGGATACTGAAAGTGATTTACTGAATGTGTTCACTGCAAATGATTTTATGAAGGTGGAGGCTGCAAGTAATTTACTGAATGTAGATACCGCATGTGATCTGCTAATGGTGGATACTACAAATGATTTACTGAAGGTGAAGGTGAAGTCGCAGTCAGTGAAGGATCGGATATATAGAGGGCAGGTGATCAAGGTATGAAGAATTCCTTGAGAGAGAGGGTAGGAGTAGAGAAACTAAGCAGAGGAGTACCCTTCTGAGTGGAACAGTTCGATGAACTGATAAAAATCGTCATAGTAAGAGCTACATAGATCACTCAGAGAACAGTCATCCCTTTTTCCATTATAATTGGTATTGATTAATATTCTAACAGGCAATGAGTCAACATCTCAGGTTGGTTGTGAGTCACATTATTTTAATCGACAGAGAGCCATTTGTAATTGGTTCATCATCTCAAAGGGGCCTTAAAAAAAACTTCACTCCAAAATTAAATTAACAACGTTAGTCAAACCTTGCATCTCAGGCATAGTAGATGCATTGTTTAAGCTCTCATGAGCTGCCTCCAATGGGCAGTGGCCATCAGCTTTATAAGGTAAATCAGTAACCTTGACTGAAACCCCTGCATCGTGACATAACATATCAGGTTCTTTTGCACGTAAACTGCAAGGTTGAAGCTTGTGTATGGGAAAAGATGGCAATCCTCCAGAGGGAGCAGGATCAACAATCTCGAAATCTTTTGATTGTTCACAAGCCCCAGCTTGACGCTCCAAGAGCTCTGCAGCAACAAGTTTGATGTAGGATGCAATACCAAAATCCAGGTCAGAAAAATATAAAGCTAATTGATTTAGTGAGTTTATAATCTACAGGCATGCCATACAAACTTGATCCCGCTCCTAGAAAGGATGACACCTTCAATGTGCTGATGCATTAACTCCATTGAGTTCAAATGCATCGGAGTTATAAATCTCTATAAATAAGCATTTATAAATGCTTTTTTTCAGTGTTGCACAGAAAATCGATTACGTTAAATTATTCAGCATCTATATTAGAATAAATTTACTTACAAAAAGCACAGTATGGATTTTGCTTTGTCCTAACAAAAGAAAATTAAACTGTTCAAAGGTGCTACAGGTTTAAAAAGGTGGAATTAAAAAGATAAAAATCGTTAAGCGATGTGACCACGATACCCAACGTCTAATGCAGACACATTGCCAGTGGAAGGAAGGTTCTTAAGCCATTAAAACTTCCAGCACATGAACGTACCTTCTAAAGCTGGCTGTAAGATGCCTCTCGCATAAGATTCCCGGCAAGCATTTTCACCATCAGGACACACATTAAAAAATGTTTCACGCTTGTCAAAAAAAGACACAGCGGTTTTGCCGAGCTTAGCTCCTTGGGATCCTTCACCTTCAGCAAGGACAATAGATGTTTCACACCCATCAACAGCAGAAACAACAGTTTCACGGGACTTGGCTCCTGATCCTTCACCTTCAACACAGGTAGAATCAGTTGAAAGAATATTAATTTCACTGCTGCGTCGAACAGCATCTTTCTCCATGGCGTGTGGTGGGTCTCCACATGGTGTGACGTGTTTAAATTCCTGTTGACATAAAACATGGCGATTACCCTCAGTTGGAGCATGAGGAACACCTTCAGGAATCATTTCATTGTATGCAGAACTGACAGCATTTCTGCTTTCCAGATGACGTTGATCTGAAGTACTTCTTACAGTTTCAGAGTTCTCTTCCGTTGCCAATCCAGTCTGATTACGATCTACTGAAACCAAATTATAATCACAACCAAGGGCTTCCTTGACAGTGGTTAATACTGGCTCTCCCACTAATCTAGGAGTTGCTGGAGCATCAGCAAAATCAACGCCCTGCATCTGTTTACACCATAGAATCATTTTGCTAAAGCATGACAGCATATGCCATCAATAGAACACAATTAATTATCAAGGAATAAAAGATGAAAGAAAAAACAAAAAAAAAAGTTTCAATATCAATCCAAACCTGATTTCTATTGACATCGTCAAGCATTGCATCAGAAGCTTCTGTGGTTCCCTCATTTATTTCATCGGTCTTGAGAGGTGTTGCTGGTCGTACAGATGCTTGGAAGTCCGTGCTGAGATTAAATTTTCAGAAAATGTGCCAAAATTTCAGCAACTGTGATGATTCAAAGAAAACAATGCAGAAAGAACAGTTAAAACTACTAAATAGCATATAAAGGCAGCATCTTTGCAGGTTCCCCACGGCTACAATTAACAAAATTAGTGCTCAGACAAAGATAACAGCACATAGAAATCATGAGTAGGCCTCAAAGCAAATTGTGATGAAAGCAGAATCAATTCAATTTTAAAGACACTTTTAATCGAGAAATTGAACACAGAAAAAATGTGATGAGAGCAGAAGCAAGAACAAAACCATGGCTTCCACTTTTTTAAACTAAACCTACATGTAAAAAAAATAAAATTGATACAGCCCAGCTGCATCAGCAACTTTAATCCATCAGTGTTAGACACTTTTAATCGACAAATTGAACAGAGAGCTGGCTACAATACAAAGTCTATGTGAATGATGAGCTGCATTCATTCAGTCACAAATTGAACTAAAACTACCAAGTCCGATGGATTTAAAAAACACAAAACAAAATGGTCAAAAAGAAATCATGGAAATATAAAGCTCCCACCAACCTTAAAGCAACTCCATCTTGTCCAGTGCCCGCCACCCTGTCGATAAACAAGTCCTGCAATGAAATCCACTCATGAAAAGATAGCATTCACAAAATAAAATAATAATTATAATCACAAGTGAACAGCTCGTGCAAAAAACAAGGAGCAAGTGATTGCTACATTCTCTACATATGTGTGCATTTGTTTTAGCTTTGGCAGCAGAAATGGGAACCGCAAATGATTGTTCCGTTCTCTAAATAACTATGCCTTTTTTAAATTTAGCATGAGACATAACCACAAGCACAGAAACTTTTAAAGGGCCTTCTGTGTTTTCTTTCAATAAAAAAACTGTATCAATTATTAATTAATTAACAATTATTTTATTAAAAAAACTAACAATTAGCGAGGGCTCAAAAAATAATAAGTATCCATTGTCATTAATTATGTTTTTTTTTCATTTAAAATAAAATTATAATTATTTATTAAAAGTAATTAATTTACTAATTTAATTTTAAAAAAAGTAACCATTAAAATAAGAGCGGTTGACCAACAAATCCACCAAACTGGTACATTTTACCAAGCAATCCAAATAAAAGAAACTCAAACCACTCACATTATCAGATGAAAATGCCCTTGCTGAAAACTCAAGTACACATGCTGGCCGAAACAATGTTTACCCAATCAATAGTGTGATTCAAAGCAATATGGCGAAGAATGAAGCTAAAACCTCTTCCAACAACCTCAATCATTCATTTTCAAACATTCCAACCAATAGAAATGAAAAACAAAAAACCAAATGCTGATATCCACTGCTAAGAGTAAGCAATAAGTTATATATATATATATATATATATATATATATATTAATTTTTTAATAAAACAAAAAAAAATGTTGAACACTTAAAGAAATGACTCGCTTCTCAGTTGAGTAAGCTTGAAAACAAAAGTGAGTTAAGTTGCTTAAATTAACTTTTATTTAGTTTAATTAGTAAAACTAATTTTCAGATCTATAATTAATTTGGCCAGTTCAGTAATAAAAAAATGCAATTTGATTAAGTCCGTTTTAAAAAAAATGGACAGATAAAACCAAACCTCTTGATTGCTCACTCCTATACACAGCGCAATAAAAAAGAATCATCAGCCCTTGACCAACCATTCTCCAACTACTATAGTAAAATCAAGCACAAGTAAAAAAATGGAATTAATGTTCCAAGGTTCCAGATGAATTCTTCAATCAATCTTCTCATAAAGTTTTCAACTCTTGGATGGAACAAATCCAAAATAATCAAGGTATAAAAACTGATTTAGAATTAATCATTCTAAAACTTATTACCCGACATAAACTGAATGATATAACAAAAGAGCAGTACAGAGCTATTAGTTCTGAGATGCAATTTACAACCACTTGCTAAATGTGTGTGTGTGTGTTTTAAAACTACTAACTTTGAATATCAGCTATTTTTGCAAGACAGTGCCATTTTGTTTATAACATGCAGTTCAAAAATATTGGCTGATGATGTTGTTTCACTTGTCTATTTAACAAGGCATTTAAGGTATATTTAATAAATCAACATAAACAATTACCTCCCCAAGGTCCAAACCAATTTGAGAGGCATCACCATCACCAAATCTTTCTGCAGGAAAACCAAAAGAAGTGATATTCAGATATGATATCTGCAAGCATAATGTCATTCCATCTCATATAGAGAGTAAACACAAACCATCTAATCCAAACTGTGATGTGTTGTAAGCAGCACCATCCATGTTATCTTGAAGAGTAATCTGTTCCGTGGTGCTAACATGATGGTCAACATAGTTACTGCATAATTTGCAACCAAATAGCTTAGAAAAATAACCCTTTATAACAGACCACATATTCATTATCTTAATCCTAAAACAAAATCTGACAAGCTGATAACATTTAAAAGCAGTGAAATTTTAACCAGCTGGACCAGCCTGTTTGGGGTCAAACTTGTATTCTTACTTAAAAAATATTTTAAAAATTAAATTTTTTTAAAGAAAATATGTCCAGGCCAGGTTGGCCGGCCCAAAATCCCAGAACATCAAGCCGGGCCAAGAATGGACCTGCCCGGCTCTAATGTGTGTGCCTGCCTTATACACCTGACGAATAGGGTTCTTTAGCTTCCATGAAAAAATATCCAGAAATGTCGACCATCAAAGTCATTTCACTGTATTTATTTTAGGAGTTTAACAAGAAGAATTCAAAGGGCAGCCATTAGACAGTTTACCTCTGACTTTAAACTATGATATAAACCATTACATGTCAAATATCAATTACCAAAGCGATACGAAAAAATTGAAACGTTTTGGAACTAACCCCTGAAAAATCTCATTATCTGGCAGCTCAAAGTCATCGAGATCAAAAGTTTCGGGTAATGTGATTGAATGATAGGGAGCTGTAGATTCTTCTGGAGGTAAATCGACTGCAGTTGAGCGAAAAGCCTGCTTTATTTTAAGCAAGGCCTCACTACAATCATCGAATAGGTAGTTCACCTTTTTAGAATATATCCTCACTACACCAAGCAAAAGATGGCTAGACAACCGCAGGGCAATTGGCACATCAGGGAAAAGAATTGAATCTGTTTTCACATTAATTAGGAAGTGTAAGGTCATATACATGAAAAGATTTTTTATTCAAATAACTACATAAAGGGCATGACACCACTGTATTATATCATCTTATGAAACAATGACATGAATGACAAGGAGAAGCAAGTGGCAAGCAAGACTTGATCAATCACATTCTATGAAACAGAAGTGTGCTGTAAAAAATGACTGACAAAGGACACCCATGCCATCTCGATTGGTGACAGAACCAAGCAAAATAACACATTTTAAGCAATGCTTTGCCTAATGGTTAATCTTTCAAAGACAGTATTTTAAAAATAACTAACTAAAGATTTGTAAATCATACAAGCCAGTTTGTTAATTTTCATTATTAATGCAAACCCCAATAGATTAGTATTTCTTTCAAAATATTGTATGACATTAACAATTTGGAAGGCAGATTCAAATGAGGAAGACGCTCGCAAACAATTTCATTTCAGATAACTCTAGCAATCTAAGGTTGAAGCTAATGAAGCTCATTAGAAAATATTATATAATTTTAAGTAGTGATAAGTAATATCATGTTTTCCTATGTATTATTGTATTCCTCTTCAGTCAATGAAAATCAACATTCTCTCTCTTTCACTCAACATCATTTACAAAACAAGTTAGAGAACGGGATCATAAAAACATCCATAGTAGGCAATCTCAGATCGCGGCGCGACGCGCCGGGGTCCTGAATCGGGATAGCGGCGATGCAAATCACATCGCAGTCGGGGTCGGCGGTATTGAGGGGCGGGGTCGGGGTTGGCGGCATAGATGTGGGGTTGCGACTCGGGGGGGGGGGGGCGTTGGGGTCGCGACTTGGGGGGGGGGTCGTCAGAGTCGCGGTGCAGTCGAACAAACAAGATGCGGGGCTTGTCGTCAGTGTCGAGGGGTCGCAGCGGCAGCAGTGCAAGCTAGCAAACAGGATGCAGCCGCTCCCGCCAGGATCGCGGCAAAACCGCGACAGCCGAGATCGCGGTGGAGGCGACGCGATCGCGTTCTGCCCGCGATCCAGCCACCAGAAGTGGTGGGGTGCCACTCCGCACCGCACCAGCGAGATCGCCGTCGAGATGCCACGATTTCAAAACTGTGAAAACATCTCAAAAGGATGCATACCAACACATGTTGGATAAGCAGGACCACATCGCCCAAGATTTTCCATCAATGACGCAACAAGATATTATAATGATATTGATAGGAAACAAGGAACAAACTACTTGTATATTGAGAAAATAATAACAGAGTTGTAGGCGGGAGAAGAGGAGGAAGGAGAAGACACTTCGAGAGTTGCACTCTCACCCAAGCTATAGCCAAAATCCAAGCCTCACGGTCGATCTTCCCCAGCAGCCTAATAGTGTATTCCCCCCCCCCCTCCCTCGTTCCAGTGCTCCCCTTGAAATAACCCCTTACGTGGGCCCAGCTATGGCTAACAAATCCCCCCCAGTTGGCCTAACAACCCTTCCCCCATAAAGACCATTCTACCCCTTCTAACCAACTAACCCTTACAAAGAGTCTTTTACCACTTTGCTAAAGAATCCTCGAGGTTCTAACACTCGCCACCCCTTGAAACATTCTTGTCCTCAAGACTGGAGAAAGGCAACCAGTTCTGCTTGGTCTCGATCTGCTTCCACGCCCACTAAGCTCCTCCGCCTTCCGCGCACTCTTCATCTTCCCCCAGCAGAACCACTCTCAATTTGGGATAGGCACACTGGTGCAGGGGCTAAAGGGTCGCCCACACCTAAAACACAGGCCCTTGCTTCGGCGAACCTCCCATTCTTGGGTCTTCAGGTGTCGAATGCCACGACCACTAGGTGGTATCTAATTTGGAGCCTCTCGTCAAACTCTTATACCAGCAGCCTCCCTCATTTGACCGGTTGAGGAGTGGTCCCGCTCTGCATGTGTGTCTCCGAACAATCTGGTGGCTATCATGGTTCAGCTTTGCGTACATGACAAGAATTCCACGAGCTGCTATTTCAGTACTGGGTGCCCATGTCGCCCCAGAAGGCGAGCTCCACATGACAAGCTAACCGCATCAGTAGCAGCTACGTCTCGGAGTTGTGGACGCAGACCCAAGCGAATGTCTTTTTGGAGTTCATGGAAGAAATACCTGACGTATTGCGGCTCAGGTTGGCAGGGCAGCAAAGACGCCAGATATTCGAATTGTTCCACATAGTCCTGGATTGTTCCATGTGGTCGTAGGGTGGCCAAATCCTCATATGGGTTATGAATATTGAGTTCGTTGAAGCGCTTCATAAGCTCAACTTTGAAAACTGACCACGCAATAGTTGGGTGGTTTTCTTTGACGATGGTGAACCAATGTATCACAATCCCCTCCATATGAATTTGTGTGAGAACCTTTTCATCAAGCGACATGTGGTTGATCCAAAAGTACAACTCAGCGCGCACGATCCAACCCCTTGGATTTGTGCCAGTGAAAACACGGAGCTCCGCCCACCGAGAAGGATATTATGGCCCTGAGCCAGTGTTGAAATTGAGTGCAACTACAACCACATCGAGGTCGAGCGTAGGGGGTTTGTCCGACTCTTCTGCGTGCAAGGAAGAGACCTTTGTCGCCCAAGATGGGACGCGCCTCATCCGACTGCGGAGCCTTGTCCAAGCAGCGAACCAAGTCAGAGACAGTTTTGGTGAGTTCGGCAATGTCATGCTCCTGGGCCTGTTGGTAAGGCTTCAGGCCACCTTAGTCGCTGGTCAACTTTGTCCTAGAGAGATTGCTTCCAAGTCTCCATCACGTCGTCAGCCCCTCAGTGAACTTGCTGGTGGGGTGGAGGTATCCTGGCAGTGTGTGGACTTCAGAACGTGGGCAATTGTGCGGAACAGGGAAACGATAGTGTGCGCTCGAGAAGATATGGCACTGTGCACATCCAGTCGTGCGCGACTCCTCCTATCGTAAGCTAGCGGCATGCGGCTTCTCCAAACGAGTCCTAGCAAAGCGCGTCTCCTCTAATCGAGTCATGCCAAAACATGTTATAGTCAAACGATTTCCGACAAAACACGACCCTTCTGAACGAAAATCAACAAAACGTGCTACGTCCAGTTTGAAGAAAACCCACAGTGTGAGTGTGCTTCGTCCCGTGGGCCGTCAAATGCGATTAGTGTGTCTCCTCTGAACGCTAGCCGGCAGCGCACGTCACCTCCGATGGAGTCCTCCTGGTAAAGCACGTCAACGGCAAGTCGGACCAATTGATAGGAAACAGGGAATGGACTACTTGTATATTGATAAAATAAGAACAGAGTTACAGACAGGAGAAAAGGAGAAAGGAGAAGACACTTCGAGAGTTGCACTCTCGCCCAAGCTATAGCCAAAATCCAATCCCCACAACCGATCTGCCCAAGCAGCCTAGCAGCATATTCTTCTCCCCTCCCTTTCCCTCGTTACAGCGCTCCCCTTAAAACAGCCTCTACATGGGCCCAGCTGTGGCTAACAAATCCCCTAGCTGGCCTAGCAACCCTTCCCCCGTGAACTATTCTACCACTTCTAACCAACTAACCCTTACAAAGACTCCTTTACCCCTTTGCTAAAGAACCCTCCAGCTCACGGGTTCTAACAGATATGATGGGCAGTGTAAATAAATTGAAAATAGCAGAGTACAAAATGATATTGGTGTCGTGTTTTTTAAAAAAAAATCTCGATTCACTGTTCTATTATATGTATTATCCATTCATCCATCGGACAATTAAAATTTTTCTAATGGAAATCGAAAATGAACTACATGAAGTTAAAAGTAAAAATTTTCATTTGATAGGATCTCAATGGGATGTATCCAACACAGAGAGGGGGTGAATTAGTGTCAGTGTATTTTTATCCAATTTAAACATCATCTCTTGTTACATCCTCACTTGTTCGGTGAACAGATTTATCTCTCTCTTTATCTCATCCTCGGTTGGCATGTATAAGCAGGAAAGCACATAAAAGAACAGCAGAGCTTGTTAACGAGATTCGCCTCCCTAAGGATGACTGCATCCCCGATGTATGGTAGTTTTTATCCCCCACACACACAGATTCCTATTTATTATCACAAGAAATCTCAGGCAAGGGTATGACTTTTGAACCCGTAAAACACTGGCGTCCATCAGATCCACAACAAGCATTGGTTTGCTTCTCTAGATACAAGAGTAGGCTTGTAGCACCATGAAATAGATCAGCAATATAGGTAAGTGTCTCTCCTGGACAAATGTGATCTGCTTCCTCAAATAGAGGCAACCATAAATGTTGCCTCGATCATCTTCAGTTCTTAAAATATCAGAATATCGCAAGCTGGGATCACTCATCTTCTTCTTTGGCCTGTTCGAATATCTGATGCAATTGAGTCGCTCTCTTTCTCCTTTTCTCTTCTTCAGTGCATCAGAATGACACTAGTTTTGTCTCTCTTTCCTCGATACCTCAAGTCTGCAACAGGTGCAGTATCAGCTCTCTTTTTTTCTTTTATACACAGGGTCTACAGTAGGGTTTTGTATCGAGTCACTCACTTCATTGTTATTTCTTCCACCACCAAATATATTTATATATCTAAAGAATACTCACAGCAGCGTCTGATCTTCCTCGTATTCAAACTCCCCAAAATCTCGACCTTCAATTCACAGATCTTCTGATTTTTTAATTCCTAAAGACTCGGAACTTCTTTCCTTAATTCCTTTCACGATATATTTAAATTATCGTGATCTTCCTCTTCCACAAAATCAGTGCATTTATTCTCTTTTGAAGTTCTCCACGTATGCATGAATTTCATGCATGCTTTAAAGTCGTGGTTGCTCCTTGATTTGCGGCGCAAGACTCTCCGCAAATCTCTTCTTTCCATCTTCTACTAGAATCGCGGCTTTAATTGAAGCTTCGTGGTGTCTTGAATTTGAACGTGCAGCAAAGCATCATCATGTTTGGATATCCTAAGTCTTTGGAAGGCTTACAAACTGAAATCATATGGCCCATCTTCAAAGACTTACAATGCAAAGACTTCCGCTCAAAGACATACGATCAAAGTCGTGCATTCCAAAGTCATACGATCCATGTATTCTTACAATGAAGATATACATTGAAGGCTTACGATCCGGATCAAAGTCGTACGCTTGTCTCTGCCTTTGTCGCCGCCACGGGCGCTTCTATGGCATAGTCTTCAATAGTGGTATGTTTCACAAATATCACGTCATACACTGCGGCGTGGAGCAATCCTCCTCGTTTCTCACAGACAATTTGTAATCTCACCACGCTGTCCACTATGTCGTGGCATCTAGTCGTTGCCTGTTTCTCATTCTTCCTATTTACCTTCTTCACTGTCAACCTCATTCCAGATTGAATCACAAGTAACTACATCGTGATATATCTTCAATGAAAGAGAAATCAAGCATCATCTGAATTAACCTTTACATAGAAAGCATATTACCTTCATGTAGCTTCAAAAACATCTGAATTGCCTTTACGCAACAGGTCGAGTGACCTTTGCGTAGCCGATTGGATCTTCGGGTTATCTTTACGCGTGATGAGTTTTACCCTTACGTAGTTATTGAAATTCCCAGATTACCACAATAAAACCGCCAATCTCATTCGTCGAGCCTATCTCGCATGGCAACCATTTCAATTGTTGAACACACAGAACTTTTGTAGTCCTCAATCTTCATCTGATTCATTATAACTCAGTACGCATGTGTATAAACCTCTTCCAGTGAGTTCATACACAAGATTCTCCGTATTTTCCAATTATCACGAGATTCTCCGTATTTTCCAATTATCACGAGATTCTCTGTATTTTCCAATTATCACGAGATTCTCCGTGTTTTCCAATTATTCAAACAGCTTACGCATGGATGAACACCATTGCCTTTATTCTCATCATTCCAAGCACTTCTTCTCCTTCAAATGCATGGATGAACTTCAACTCAACTTCGATGTCGTGACATAATCTTCTTAAGCTTCTCACAATATGGCGATCAATCGACCTGTTTGAGGGCTCGAACTCATGGCACAAGGTTGAAGACGAGTAATACGGCATCATCCCACTTTAATCCATGTGTTCATAACTTTTTAAATGGATGAACAGTGACGCGCATATGATTGCCCCGCATCGAAGGAAAACTGCTTCCATATAAGCCTTGGCGCTCCATTAGCAGGCCAGTGAAATCTGACTAAAGTCGGTGGTCTCCTACAGTCATTTGTGTCGACCCGCACGGGTGAAGCTAAACACCCTCGCCCACCCACATGCTCAATGCTCCTCATGCATGCGCATTGCCTCACCTATTCACCTTCATGGCCGCTCGAGGTGTTGGAGTTGGTGTCTTAGGATCAACTGTTTGTACTTTGATTACATGAATATTCGATTGTATTGAATATTAATAAAACTTCTTATTACATATTATTACATATTATTACATATTGCTTGTTGTTCTGCATGACTCTAATGTAATAATGTCCTAGAGTATACGTTGTATTGATAAGGTCATAGCAGTTCTCCGCTATAATAAGAACCTTGATGTGCTATGACGATATTCTCAAATAATGTTCTGCGGTTGGATAACGTACTATGATGGGACACATAGTACATAGACTGTCAGGTGCAAGTACTCATAAGCAGATGAGGCTTCTTCTCATGAAGTTCACACTTAGTAATCTTCAAGACGGGAGATTATGAGAACAGACCCGCTGGTAGGAATTCCGCATGTTTTGATGTCATCGGATATTCCTACCTACGAGCGTGTGATGGTCCTTAGACTTTGAGATTATTATTAATGCATGTTACAACTCGCGTACTTAGATGTATTTCGTAAACCATGACGATAACAGTTCATGGTGAAATTGGATACGTTAGGTGCGTCACGAGTGACATATCATTAATGAATAAGTCGGGGAAGGATTTGTCACTTCCATCTTTATGGAAGCTGATATCTTGGCACTTTGATTGGAATATAACCGTCGCATTAAATTTCATGGTCATGGTGTAACGACATATTTATTTCAGATAGTCAAAGAAATACATATCGAGCATATAGGTTGGTGATATGGATGTGCAACCTGCTTGATGAGATATCGTAACAAAAGAATTATATTACACAGCGAGCGTTCGTATGTGGTTGTCGACGTTGCGAGATTAAGTTCTTTCTCTTGGGTGCCTTGACCCATTTCTAGATAGTAATCTTGAACTTTAAGCAAGTTCACCTAATGCCAACGAAAAAGAATCCTAGATGGGTCACACACTAAGTGTTTCTGTTAATCTCGATTAAATTCTATTTAAGTTTAATTAATGGAATAAATATTATTCTCAAGTTCGAGAAATAATTTTATTCATGTTGTATTGATCGCATAAATTAAATAAATATTTATGCATCCGCTTGTGAATAAAATATCTATTTTATTTATTGAATATTTTAATAAATATTTATTTGCTAGATTCTGAATAAAATATTTATTTATGAATAAAATATTTATTCGGTTATTCAATAAATGCTAGAAGAGTTCAAACGGACCAAGATCGAGTTTGGTGACAAATGTTAATTAACAATACTATTACATAATATTTGTTATTGAGCAAGTTGGCGTGCGCCACAAAATAATAATTATATAATTATTATTATGCAGCATGGGATTTATTAAAGGTAATAAATGTCATTTAATGACCGATATGCAATTGAATAATATTTTAACTCAAATCCCAAATCTATAAATAGACGGTTATGTCTATTGTGCAGAGCATCCGAAATTGAGAATAGAGAATTGTTGGGCACAACGAATTCTCTCTCAACTCCTCATCTCTCCCTCTCAAGAACGAAAAGTGCAAGAGAGATTTCTTCAAAACCGAAGAACGAGCGATCAAGAACGAACAACGCAAGACATTGGACTCGCCGCGCTAGCACCCAAAGATCGAGTGGTGTTGCTCGAAGATCATAGGAGCGCGTGTGGATCACCGCTAGAGGGATTCTATCATTGGATCCTTACAGCGCAACAAAGGTAATCTGAAAGAGTCTTTTCGAACGATCAACATTCACCAACGAAAAAAGTTCCTAACCACGGGTATTTATTTCTTCAAATATTAAATAAATTAATTATAAATTTGACGTGCAATATCCTCGCTCTTGGTTTCGAACAACGATTATTAAAATAAATTTTAATATATCGCCCACCCCCGCACGCTTCAGCTGCGCCCGGAACCATCACGAGGTTGTCTAGCCTTTGAGCTTGATGGGGCTATCCTTTGTACTAGCTAGGATGCTCAGGTCTTGGCTATGGGATGGCAATATTTTTTCCCAACTCTCCTAAGATTTCCCTTCGAAAAATAACAATGTATGTCGAACACAAAGACCAAGACTTCCGACCACTTCTCTTCTTTTCAACCTCGTCCAACTAATTCGATGCTTCTTATAAACATGGATGGAACTCCTCAACTCTGCAAACACTTTTGTCTATAATAATAGATCTCCAAATCTTCAAAGACAAGAACACTCACACTTCTTCTGTCATATAAGAACTGACAAGTAACTTCAAATATCAACTTCCAAGATAAGCGTTCCAATTTGATTCATGTTGTTAGAGGATGTGAGTTTCACATCGAAATTGAGGTATTATGTCATCTTTATTATTCATTATAAATAAACACCAAGGCCTCCCTTAGAAGGTATCTTGGGTATTGGGTCACTCTCCTCCATTCTAACATGGTATCAGAGCGGGTTCCCCAATCCTAGCGCTCCCTCCCCCTTCTCCCTTTTGTTTGGAGAAAACCCTACAATTTTCCCCCCAAAAGGGGGCGGGCAGCTCCCAGCCAATGGCTCTTATTTTCGCCAGCCGCCTCCCATCCCTACGTCGTTACTCACCCCCTGCGCAACGGCCCTCCCCTATGCGACAGCCCCCCTTGCGCGTCGCCCCTCCATTCTAACACATATAATATAAATAGCATTATCCTTGGGAAATTCTCCTTCAGCAAGTTTGGGTTCAACAACAAAACTCCCAAGCACTTCTTCACTTCAATTCTTCTTCAACATATGGACATCAAACTCTATATTCATTGACAATCATTGGCAGTCAGTACAACACACCCAAAATGGGATCAAAAGTATTTATCATTAAATGTTATCAATATATAAACCACCAATTTATAGATGAGGATAGGGTTACAAAACCCTAAAATATGCATCCCATACACTATTCAAAAGTATGCTCATGAATGGACTCTTGTTCACCCTCCAGATAAAAAAGCACATGAATTTATCAGGCAATAAAATCATAAGTGGGTGGCGCACAACTTGATAAGATTAGCAACCAATTGCACCCTTTTTTACAACTTATCGCATCTTTGTGTTTCTTCAGGTAGTTTTTTTCCCATGTTCAATAAAACACTTGCATTCCCATATATAACACTCTAGTTAAGGCTAGTATCTTCATGACATAGGGCCATGGTTGTGTCGGATATCAAGATCATTAGGAAGAAAGCCATGAATGAGCATTTTCTTATCCCGCTAAAACCATTATCAGATCTTATTCCAAGTCATGCTCCAAACTCTTCAACTATTCAGCATACCGTCATATGTATTGTCATATTTCTTTAAATAAGTTAATGCACCTGTATCATTTTCTTTTTCATGCCTTTATTCTCTCTGGGGCCTTTATTTTGCATTTAACAGTGTCACAAAGATGGTATCTCATCTTGATCGATGTTACAATGGAAAGGAAGAGATAGAGGCTCGTCATCATAATCAAAATTGGGAAACAGAATCTGCATCAATTAATACGCAAACAGTGAAATGTCCCAAGGATGCTTAGAATATCCATCAAATGGCACAACCAAAAACTTTGAAGCAATATTGGTAGCAATGTGTTTGTACATGGATATACAAAGTAGACCGTGCAAATATATTTTTTACCATGATAAAGATGTAGTTTCAGTTTGTACATATACATTATGATTTGGGCAGCAAAAAACAGTCCATCTTCGACCCATTTTAACGCAAGTGCAGCTACACCCCCTTTTTACTGTGTGGGGAAGGCATTGCAACGGTAGTTTACAAGTTACTACCTAACACCGGGCGATTCACACAACAATGGCTAAAATCTAACAATGCGTTTGCAGACCTTAATTAAATGCAGATATCAAAAGCATTTGTGTACCCATGTCAGTGAAGCATGCAACAGTGGCTAAAATGTAACAAGGCACTTGCAGAATTTAATTAACAGCGGAGAACAGAAGCTTTTGTGTAACTGGATCAGACATGGTAATTCAACAGGCTAGGGCAAGGCAAATTGCTTATCAAAAGTTAGTCAACCCATAAAATTCACTTTAAAAAAATCCTACAAACCTACCTGAGACAGGAACCGGTTGGCTAAATGATTCACCTAAAAAACACAGAAAATTGATCACAGGTTCTCATGGACAGTGAACTTTTATAGCTACGTCATATCATCTCTCAGATTTGGGGAACCAATGCCCACGGGTGGCGCTTCTGGAAAATCTTACAAACTAGAAATACACTAATAGTGAGAAAGGGTAACATAGCATAAATTATAATGCAAGTAAGCTTCATGAAGAGTTGTTCCGTGTTAATTTTCTTCCACCGGAGATCATTGCAAACAAAGTTGGGTGCAAACATTCCAAGTGTTTTGTACCCAGAAGCTAAAGTGCTTGGGGTTTAGAATTTACAAGGAAGGTAACAAAGATCATAGAAACTGGAAATTTCAGAAAATAAAATGCTTGTGATAGAGTTTTGCACAAGACTGACCAACAGAGACTCCAATATCAGTGTTTGCAACTTGATTCTTCCGTAGTTTTCGTTCCAAATGTGCGGCAATCCAAATTGTCCCAAGAGGCCCTTTTTTGGCCAATATAAACTGAGAATAAAACATCTCTCCCAACCCAAGCCCTAGATTTCATATAACTCAGCCAGAAAAACCTGTTTCAGCTCAAAAAAACTGCACTGTGAACTTCCAGGGGAACAATTGCACCCAATTATCAAGCAGATGCAAATCCTAAATAACGGCAACCAAAATCAGCACCTCATCAACGTCAGGACCTCCAAAAAGAAAGGTAAAATAAATTACGGAGGCGCGGGCATCAAATCAAAAAAAAATCCCCCGAAGTAATAAAGATTCAGTGGAAGAAGAATCTCTAGCAGGAGCTAAGGAACGCGAAGAAAGGGAAGCGTTGAACAAACTACGACAGTTGGGGCAGCTGAAACCCTAGATGCGATGGAAAGCCGAGCTCGGCCTGATCCACATCACTGTCAAAGCTTTGCAAATCAGCAGAGGGGAATTCAGAAGCTCGCAAACCAGTTAGCACGCAGTCAAGATCCAGCTAGGCTGACATCAAGGAGAAGCCGGTGGTGAACCGGGAGCAGGGATAGGGAGGGAGAGGAGAGAGGGGCCGTCGGATATTCGAAGTTCTCGACCGTGGGATCGGGCCCCATGGTGTCTGCGAAATAAATCACTGCCGTTGGTTTCTCGCTAACCCACCCGAAGAATGATCTTAGCCGCGTATACTGGACGATTACCCCAGTTTATCTTATTTTAACAGTAAACGCATCAGGTCGTTGATGTCAAACCCTCTGCCCGGGTTCTAGCATTAATTGTTCAATGTCGGACCATTATTAAATGAGCTTTAAATAATTTATCATCTAAAAAATAAAAAATAAAACTTCAAATAATTTATCATCTAAATTGATTACCATCATAATCATTTCCTCATGGTGCACTCAAAACATTTTAGGAAGGTATGTTGGAAATCGAAAATTCATGATATGAATTAAACAATGTTTTTATTATATGGTTAAATGGTTTATCAGTTGTGTGTGGTATTGGCTCCAGAACAACTTGTCAGTGTATATTAAACGATCTTTGAATGATCGAAATTAATAATGAGAAGCGAGTTTGTTAGGTCTTTTGCCATTTAATAATCTCTGAAATCAAACTACTATAAAATTAAGTAATAATCTTTCTAGCGTTTTGCTTCAAACAAACATAAAATTAAATGAACTATCTTGAGAAATACTCATATTTCCAAGTTGGAATGTCACGTGATTTTGAATGCGTTTTTTCAAATGTTGTGAGTTTACAATGTGCACCAGTGGTTAATAAGCAAGAAATATAAAAAATATTTCCCTCAAAACCAACAAAAAACTTAATTTGCATGTCGAAACAAAACTCCATCTAAGGAGAAAAATGGTGCATGACATGTAAAATTGATCCGATGTCATTACACCATACAAGTGCAAAAGCAAAGTAGCAATACATGCATGTCGTGAGCTTTGGATGCACAAACATAATGCATACATGAGACACTAATTAGACCCATACGTTAAGGTAACGTTATGTAGCTCGTATCGGATGATGATGTTGATATATTGTATTTGTTGCCAATAGCTTGTAGTAAAATAAAAGTGTAAGTTGAAGGAAAAGGTTTATAAGGATGTTTCAAAAGAAGGTCGTCGGAAGAACTTATTCCAGAAGGATGAACCAATGGAAGAAGGAGCTCCGAAGATGCAAAATCTACTTTTATGAAGAAAAGTTAAGGATAGTGTTGATGTCACATATAAGAGAACGTTGTAAGATGAACAAGCACTGTCTATGACATTTGAAGCTGAAGAAGTAAGTGTTATCAAATAAAGAGATTGAAAATATGTTGAAGGAAGTAAGATCGAAGGTAAAACCATCGGAATAACAATTGTGAAGTAATACAAGATAATCAGGAACGAAAAAACTCACTAAAGATTCGATAAAGTCCTTGTGATTCATTCCCAAGGGATGTAGGGTGAGTTCACCTTACAAAGAGAGCTTATTCCATAAATACGGCAAAGGCATGAAGTTGCAGTTGTATAAAGTACGAAATTTATCTTTTGTACAAAGTATAAAGTCAGATAGTGCTATGTTGATCCTCAAAGTTTCTAGCAGCATGATCACTAAAAGGTTCTCTTGGTTCAAGCTAAAGTTCACTCATGAGGTTTTAAAGCAGAGATAGTTTGTATGAAGTTAAAGTTATAAAACGATGAAGCTGCAAACTGTACAAAGTTCGAAGTTATGAAGTCATAGAGTTGCGGTTGTACGAAGGTTGACCTCTGAAGTTGTAATCAAACACGAGATGGTCGGACAAAGATTTTTGTAATGCTATGAGATTTTAAAAGAACATTTTGTTCGATAGAGTATACGACATGCAACACCGAATTTTAACAAACAACGTAGTATTATTATTTAAACACGACTATTATAACCTAGCCGCTGAATTGACATGTATGAATAAGAATAACCGCACACACACACACACACACACACATAGACCATACTCAATACAAATGTGTTGATTAACACTTAGGAAACAAACATTCATATTTCTAGTAAAGTCATACTATGCTTAAAAAATGCGTTTTTTTCAAACATGTTTTTTTTTATTTTTGTGAAGAAATATTATATTTAATATATGACACTTTTATAAAATTTATCCGATAAAATGAAATTCAATTTTAAAATTAACATGTCAAAATTATCTTAAAGTGGATTTTTAGGATTTTTCTGAAAAGATTGGTTTTCCACTGAATAGTGAAAAATATTGATTTTTATTGAAAACTGTATTTTTGTTTCAAGCATTTACAAAGTTACATTTTATTTTAAAATGATTTCAAAGCAACATTATTTCTATTATAGTATGAATAATCCAATTAAGTTCATTGAAATCAATTTTATAGTTTAATTTAGTATAAAAACATTTTTACACTTAAAAGGGCATTTTTTTGAAAAAACTGTTTTTTATTGCGTTTTTCATTTTAATATTTAATTAATCTATGCCACTTATAAAAATTGAATTGTGAAAAATGGATTTCATATTTGGAATTAGGGGGTCCAAATTTGGTAAAAAGTCTCATTTTGTTTTTAGGTATTATGAATAGTAACCATGGTAAAATTTATCATATCGCTAAAGGGTAAATCGGGTTAACCTAGGTTAAAAATAAGTGTTAAGGTCACCATTTTTCATCTTAATTCTTATTGGATTAAGGCACTTCAAGTCTTATCACCTTCAGATTGAAATTTAATTGTTCAAGGGACATTTTTCCATGAAAATGAGCTATATAATATTTAAAGCAAATAAAAATACAAAATGTCACTCATACCTTTAAACATCTCTTACGAGTTCACATAGGGGAAAAGTAAGTTGTGAATAAATCTTAATGATTATTTTGAAAATAATGGATTTTTTTTTCATGATGGTAATTTATTTATACTTTTTAGTGATTATATAATTACTCTAAATGATTACACAACACCAACACAATATTTCTTCAATTAATATAAAAATAAAAATAAATTATTTTGAAAATATTAAAAGTAACATAATTTGAGTAACTTATAGTGTTTCATGAATTTTATAGACAAATATAACATATTAGTGATGTGTTAAATGACTATATTTGAATTCCAACTTTGTCTTGATGTCATTAAAGCCAAATTAAATGAATAGTGTCAAAAATGACATTTTATGAAAATAATATTTTATTAAATTATTTTAAAATCATAAAAATATTGAAATGGGAAATGGGGATAAGATATTGTAAAGACCCGTAAATTTCAAGGAATTTTTTTTCTTAAATTCTTTGGGATTTTACGAGTACGCAGTTTCTGACGGCTCCTGATTCCGATGCCCGGTGTGCTCGGAATCAATTTCCGAAGTTTAGCTCGGGTACGTTCAGTGAACGAACGAGCGAGATTTTATATCTTTTGAACCGGTGCTCGGAATTGAAATCCGAGGGCACCGATGAAACCGTAGTGTCGGTAATTGCTTAAGAGGACCTTTACCGAAGATGCGTTTGCTCGGGAGGAGTTGTTAAAAATTGGGGATTAATAAAGAATTGAATAAAAACTGTGGAACAATTTTTATTCTTTATCCAAGTGGTTATATCCAACACGGGGTAGTTGGGGTGGGACCCACAAGCCCCTAACTACCCATGTGAGGATATTGGTGAGGTGGGGTCCACACGAGCCCCACCCCTTCATATTCCTTAAAACTCCTCTAACCCCCTTTTAAAATTTGTAACTCATCTTAACTTGTTAAAATTCCCCTTTAAGTGGGTGACCCTTCCTCTCCCCACTCTCTCAATTTAATGCTTGCCAACACACATTTAATTAATTAATTAAAGCTCAATAATTAATTGAATTAAGTGTTTGATTTTCAAAATTTGAAATGCTTGGCATGAGTAAATAAAATAAGGAAAAGCCTTATTTTATTTTGGTTGGCAATTGTGGTGTTAAGAGAAAGGGAAGGGAGCTCTTGAGTTTTGGAAGATCGGTTCATCATCTTGTTGAAGAACTTCATCCTCAACGAAGAACGCCAACTCTCCGACGAAGAATGTCGACTCGGCGGCTTGGTTTCTCCATCCCCTTCTTCCTCCGCGACAAGGGAGGAGACACCGACGACGACAAAATCGACGCCATCATCTGCGGCGCTTGACAACCGCGAACTTCCTACGAGGTAGGGTAGGGGTTAAGTTCAACTTTAATGAAATAAAATTGTGCTTTGTTTTGTCGTTGAGTATCTCGTATACTTTGGCCGAATGTTATCGTCGTAACGGGAGGAGATCGGACCGCACAAACTCGGCCGATTTCTCCTCCCTTTTTTCTTGTTGATCTTCGTTGATGATTGTGGTGAAGGCGGCGCGGTGCCATTGTGTAATGGCCCAGACCTCTCCGGCTCATTCCTTTGTCAAAAAGAAGGCCACGAAGTGTTCTGGAGGGTAAGATGGACTTTTCCCACACTTTCCAGAATTTTGAAACTACACGCCGTGTAGTTTGAGTACACGCCATGTACCCCCTTGCCGGGTATACCCCGTGTTGAAGGCCGTGTCCTAGCCGTGTGAAATAAATGGGTACACGCCGTGTATCCAATACTACACGCCGTGTAGTCTCTCCCCGCGTACACATTACCGTGTGTTGACCAGTCAACGACCGTGTGCCGTGTTGGAGCCGCGTGAAATAAATGGGTACACGCCGTGTGTCCAAACTACACGCCGTGCAGTCCTTCCCCGCGTATGTGTTACCCTCAAACCGTGTGTTGACCAGTCAACGGCCGCGGAGTCGTGTTGGAAGCCGCGTGGAGACCGTGTGAAATAACCGAGTACACACCGTGTACCATAAAGTACACGCCGTGTACTTTTTCTTTTCTCACCCATAGAAGGAGGGGTTCCCTCCTCCTTTTCAACTCACCCCTCTCCTCCCCGTTCCTCTAAGCAGAGCTCTTCCAAGAGACTCGAAGGCTCCTTTTCTTCCATAACTTCTTCATCCGAGCTCCGATTTACGATCCGTCAGCGGCCACGGGATCTAACGACGAGGCGAAACTTCCGAGATTGGATCCATTGTCTTTCCTTTGGCCTTTCCTTTCCGAATTCCACCCGAGGAGGTTTTGTCGGGACCTGACAAAAGTGACGGACGCCGACGGACGTCTTCTAAAGTTGATCCGGGGGAGCGTTGTGATCAGAATCTGTTGAGGTAGGGATCTTACCTTCGTCTCTCTAATTTGTGCATCATGCGGGGTGGGTATCCTCTTGTTTTCATGAGAAACAGTTGAACCATTAAATAAAGATAATAACTGGTTAAAGAACGGGGATGGGGAAGTTGTTATGTTTATCTTTATATCCTGTGATATTATGTTGTGAATTGAATAGGCTTGTGCCTACTGAAAATCACGGTCGTTGGGGGCCTTTGCTTGCGCAATTAAATGTTGTCCTATCTTTCTAGACCGTTTTTGTGGATGGAAACTTTGTGGAATGTGGAAATTGGTTAATCACGTAAAACTGGTTGTTTAAAATCTGAAACCCTTGTGTGATTACCCCGGTTAAACAAAATAGAATAATGAACATGTGGGTTTTGGCTTGGTTACTGGTGTGTGAAAGGGAGGGGTGAATCTTGGGTTGTTACGAATAGAACAGGCAGCAGGGCTGCGGTAAATGATGTTAAAGGGGCGATGATGTGGCACAAATCTTGTTTTGTGGGTTGTGGTGGATCGGATGAGCAACGAGGCTGTGATAAGTTGTATCAAGGGATGATGATGTACGGTGCGATTGTGGTTATGGCGGTTGGCAGCGGGGCTGCAGGGATGGGTTGGAATGTGAACGAACTATGGGTTGTGAATAATAAATAAAGTGTGGAAGAGTTAATGAATGGTGGGTCATGGTAATGGAACAGGAATAATGATCAATGGGGTTGGTTGGTTGATAAGAAGGACTTGGTTGTGTTGCTTGTATTTTCCTAACTTGATTTGTGGATGACAGGGATATGTTTTACGAACGATCGATGTGGTTGGTTGTGGATAGTTGCCCAGTAGTTAAGGAACTAATAAACTAATTCTGCTGAAACGTGAAAACCTAAATGGGGTTGGGGTTGTTTGTTGTATGCATGCTTTGTGGTAGCAGTGTCGAGGCACGTGCTCAGTTTCTCTGTTTAGAAGCCATAGGTTGGGATGTGTGTTTGGTATACTTATATATATCTGTATCTTTGTGTTTTATCGCACCCCACCCATGTTGAACACTTAGTGCCAAACACTCCCATTTCATGGGAGAGGGTGTTTTCCCAGAGTTACTAGCTCATTCCTGCTCCTTCTTCCCTAGGCTGTGATGACTTGAGGTGACCTTACACCTAAGACCCTTCAGGTAGGTTTCGATTGGGGTGGATTGGCCCAAGACTCTTCGGGCATGTTTCTGTTCCCAAGAATCTTCGGGATGATGCCCAGGTGTGTGTGGGCGGGATGTGTGGTTGTGAGGCCCAGGTGTGTGCAGGCGGGATGTGTGGTTGTGAGGCCCAGGTGTGTGCGGGCGGGATGTGTGGTTCTTGAGGCCCAGGTGTGTGCGGGCGAGAAGAGTGTGGTAGCGTCAGGACGTTCGCCGTTAGGAAGAGAAACTAACTAGTGGGAAATGGTGCGGGGTACCCAATACTCTTGTTCTTATATACTACTACCTGTTGTGATTGTGTTTTTGGTGAGTGTGGCTGGTGAGGTTGGGTGGATAGAATTATTTGCTAGGTTTTTTTGTTGTTCTCACAGGACATTAGGATGTCTCCCCACTTGTGCACGAGAGCTTTAGGTTTCCCTACTGAGTATACTTGTATTCTCACCCTACGTTTACTTTCAGGTTTCCAGGAGGACTACCAGGGCTGTGCGGGACCCTACTAGTCGGACAGTTGGAGATTGATGCAGTTGTTGTACTCTTGTTTTCTTTTGGTATTGTACTTTGAGCTTTCTTGTACTTGCACCTCGTTATAAAATTGTTTAAACATGCATGTGGGATTGGTTTGGGTTTATTTCTATACACTTGTTCTTTTCCTTTTTGGGTGATTGACTTGTCCTATTTCCTGATCCTAAATAATAAAAAGGGTAATGTCTCTCATATTTGTGAAAACTCATACCCTTGGTTCTAGTCGCCACCCCGAGGCATACTGGAGGCAGGACTCGGGGGTCATTATCTCCCTTTCACCATTGCCAGCTCGGGAGGGGCATCTTTGGTAGGAGGGGGTCGTGACACATTGCACCGCGCGGGGACGAAGAGGACCGCGGCCGGAGCGGGCCGCGGCGGTGGTGCGCGGCGCCGTCGTGCCGCGTCGGTCGAGCAAGAGCTGCGGCCTTAGGCCGCGTCGGCCATTGACGATCTTTTTTTCCATGATGATAGAAGACCTGAATCTTACTGATTTAGTGACAAAATGACCAAAAGAACTTGGATATCAAGTTTCCTGACCATACATGGTCATAAACGATGGTTGGAGCAGTGTAGGAGACGACATAGCACAAACCAGGGTTTCTAGAATTTCTCAAAGAACACGACGTGTATTCAGTAATACACAGCATGTGGGCCCCCCCTGAGTGGTGACAAGGGTTTTGGGAAATAGTGAAGAGTCACATGGAGTGAGACACCTATTACACAATGTGTGGGTACTTTACTGGGACTTGGCATGTATCTTAGATGATAAACAAACACAGAGTGAATTACACGGCATGCCTACACGGCGTGTACTCTTCCACACAGCTTAGCTGAATTGATTATGCAGATTACTCTATGTACTGGTACATAGACAAGACTACACAGGTTTAAGTCGTGTACTAGAACATGGCTAGTGTACACTAAGTAGAACCTAGATAGTAGGACACTACATGTGAAACTTTCTACATGTAGTGTATACCTCTTATATACGACATGTTCTGATGACACAGGTTATTGAACACAGGTTGTACCGGGGGTCAAGGGACACGGCGTGCGACCCTACTACGCACCATGTACCCCTTTATACATGGATTGATCTCCTTGTCCACCATATCTTGGACAATTTTCATTAGGTTTGGTTCCCTTTCTTATTCCCTTGAATGTCAATTGGTATCGTTTCCTATTCACAGGAGTATGATCCCTTCAGCATGAATTTTTGGATAGAGTCTAGAATCCCCTATAAGAGGATCAAAGTAGGATCCTCTATCCACTCTTGTTCCCTAAGTAGAGTCTTGGTATCAGTGTGAAAAATCCTACCAGTCGTCGATCCTCTACTTAGCAGGTGAATTCAGATGAGTCATGGTATCACCCCATGGCCCTGACAGTGATCCTCATTTGTGTATCGTGATCTTCCCCACTCATGGAGTGAGTTCTCCCAAAATGAGTGTATCGTATTCTCTCTTCAGATATATCAGTGTATCTATCTCATGATGATTCTTGATTAACAATACTTCTCAGGAGAACATCATCAGTTCTATCAGACTCAGGAGTTTGTTCTTCTAGATGAGTGCTTTGTGGAATCTTTGGGCAGAATCCCTAGTGATGGTATGCAATCATTGTGACTTAACTCTAGAATATGGGTGTAAAGACCCAGTTTTTTCCTTTTAATACTTTGAAATATTTCTATATATATTTTCAGAGTTAGGCACTGAGACGATGTGCAATTCCAAAGCCTGGTGTGCCCAGAATTAATTTTATAAAAATATTAATTATATTTTATATTGTGCATGTGAAGAAAATGGAATAACTCTTAAATGGTAGACCAGATCATAAATCCAAGGCCATGGTTGAGTCTGGAATATGACATTTACTTTAGGCGGGGCATAACTTTCGTCGGCGTAGGAATTCTGTGGAAAAAGTCATCCAGGGGAAAAATCATAATTAAAATAATTAAACTTAACTATTTTACCCCTGACACTGAATCAAATAACTTTTGAATGGGGACTCAGATTGAAAATCTGAGAGCACCATTGAGTTCTGAATGAGGTGTTTTTCTTAGGCATGACATAAAATGAGGGGGCACATGAATTTCAGATTTCTACTTTGAATGGAGTACCTATAAATAGAATATTAGGGATTTGGGATTAGGGTTAGACCTAATCCATTATCTTTATAAACCAATATCTATACCTCCCTCTCTCTATACCGTTCTTCCTTGTTCTTCACTGGATCGAGGAGAAATCTCCACCGAAACCTTGGCGAATCGAAGAGAGAGCACCGTGGACGTGTTGCCTATAATGAACAACTGATTAGAGGTAGGATTTATCTCATTTTCGAGTTTCAATTATGTTTCTAAATTGATTTTTTGTTTCATTTCCTTGTTTTTCATCATTACTTTGTTAAATCATTGATGGCCACACGAAAATGGCTCTCGATCCATGCCTAAACCTCCATTTTTGGTCCGTTCTTCACAGATATTCGCTGTAAACTTTTGGGCATATAAACTCATCAACAGATCAATGATTAGAGGGTGGATCTATGAAGCCCTCGTCATAAGGGTCCCTGATCCACTAATGGAATCACGATTGGGTGACCAAATTAAGCTCGGTGGTCCGTGGAATGGACTATCGGGGCACTGTCGGCAGCCCAGCGATGCCGCAACGTGTTTGGCCATGTGGCCCGACTGATCGGCCGACCGAGTTCGTGTGGCGAAACCCTAGGTGGCGACCACCACGGCTAATCATGTGGCCTATGACTAGTTTGTGGGCCGGGCTGACATGGGCTGACCCAACTGTAGTGGGTCGGGCTTCCACCGGATGACCCAACCGTAGTGGGCCTGGTCGAGCTAACAGGTCAGGCCCAGCCCCGATGGGTCAGGTTGGGAAAGTGGGTTAGGTCTAACCTAGTGGGTTGGACCCAACGAACTGGGTCAAACCCGAGTCAAATCCTAGGTTGACCACTGCAACACAGGTGTGGTCGGATGGTTGACCGCGGGGTGGACCGACCGTGGTAGGTGGACCGACCGTGAGTCGGTACACCGGCCCTGTGACCCTCTTCTGAGGTTTCAAACACCCATATCTGTTGAACAAGGCATCCATTTGACACACCATATATGGTAGTGTGACCCTCTATTCAAGATGGAACTTTTGATGTAAATTTGAGAATTTTAAGTTTGGAGTCAGAATGCGGCCCCCACAAAGACCCGTTAGGGCTTGTTGCGGTGAAAAGAACCCTTTCCACCGATTGTCCGTTTTGAGAAAATAAATAGCATATCCTATGTATTTTTCCACATAGAACATGATGGTGACCTTCATTGGATCTTTTGGGTTATGAAGTGAGGTGTTCCAGACTTTTCAATTGTCTAGAAATGTTCGACGACGACAGTGATGGCAATAATATTTCTCATGATCACCAGAATAATACCGGCTTACCCTCCAGCATATTACCCTCCAGCGGGGCTGGGCAGTGGAGTTCACCGTTGTCTCTTTGGGGTTTACTCTCTAGAGGGGCTTGTTAGTGGAGTTCATCGTTTACTCTTCAGGGCTTACCCTCCAGTGGGGCTAGGCAGTGGAGTTCACCGTTTACTCTTTAGGTCTTACCCTCCAACATATCACCCTTCAGCGGGGCTAGGTAGTGGAATTCGTTGACAAATCAGCAAAGAGACATACTTTAATGTACCTTTGGACCCATGAGTAAGAGGGGGAATTTCCCCACCGAGATGTTTCCTGGTAACGAGACTTAAAACCATGTGGGTGAGATAGACCCGCCCAAAGAAAATAGTATCAAGGTGTGGTGTTTGAGCCCCTTTTGACTTGCAGTTCAGGGAAGACGTTTGGGACATTGATCATTGATGGTGGTTACTTATGGGACTGTTAGAGGCTCTTTTCCTGGGATGAGATATGATATGAATATCCCCTTACTCTTTCATTTGGGTTTCTTTGGTTTGACCATATATATACATCCTATTTCAGCACCCACGACTTGGGTTCTGGTTACTCTCCTTCCAGGAGAGGCGAAGACGTGAAGGGTATGACATGTGCTTTCTGTGTCTAGCTTATTAGGGTTGGATGAGTCTACTCTCCTACTATAGGTATCAAAGGCTTGATAATAATCTCGTCTTCTCACCGTCTCTAGATCCTTGTGTTTCAATGATCTTACTTCATTCCCTTGTTGGGTTGAGCCGCACTCTTTTACTAGACCTTGTTCTCTCTACTGTTTTATCCTTTAGTTGTATCTCTTACTATCCCCCCTTCTTTTTGGGTCATCCTAATGGGTATGTTTATACTCACCCCTACATGGGCTTTACCTGCACGTATTGTTCCTTATGTAGATGAAACATAGGTTTGATCATGACTTCAGAGGAGCAATGAAATACGAGATCTTGGACCGCCTGTGGTGGTATCAGCTTGGGTTTCAGGAGCTGGGCTTCCTTAGTAGCTTTACTTTCATTTTTTTCTATCAAGTTGGGACACTTTATAGTTGGTCATGTATTTTCCCCCTTTTCCCTTACCGTTTACCTTGTTTTACTCATACTGTATTAGTGGTCCATTCATGATTTAGTTTATTTTCAATAGGTTTCATCTTTTACTTTATTTCCATCTTCACTTTTGCTTCGAGCTGGTTGCATGTGTGTGTATAGGTACTTAGGAAAAGACCTCCCAAAGTTATTGTGCCTTCAGTGCTAGTTGCTACCCATGGCCTATGGAGGCGGGCTTGGGGTAGTTGTGGCTCAAGCCCTGGTATGGGTCGGGTCATGACAAAGTGGTATCAAATGTGGATTGTTCCTTGCGATGTTGTTCAGACAATCCTTAAAAAGGAATTGGTTGGGTTTAGGGAAATAATTTCGACGTGTCTCGAGAGTGGCTCTTAGGTCAGGGATTCCAGTGATGGTGTGGCGACCGACGTAGCCATTCACTAGGACCCTAATTACTGGCTTGTTGACTTGGCGTTCTGAGACATTATTGGAGGGAACATTGGTACATTCATCATATAGGATTGAGTCTTTGACTGTCCTTCTTGATTCAGCTCGCCTTTTTCTATTGTTGATATATATATATATATGGTCATCTGACCACGATACTCCTTGATAGTTTTTAGGATGCCTCCACAAAGATATCTAGCCAGGTTACTCGCTCCGGTTCATGAAGATAACCTTGTGAGCAATGAGGCCTCAATTTAGAGGCCATCACACAATATCCTTCCTCTAGGTGGACCAACAGGAGCACCTCTACTTGTGGAGAAACAATTAGTACCATCAGTATAGGCTGAGGATGAGAGCTGGCTGAGCACACTCCATGAGTTCCAACACCAAAGGCCATTGAGGTTTCAAGGTCAGCCAGATCCCCAGGTAGCGGAGGACTGGTTGGAGTTAGTAGTCCACCTCTTCAGACGTGTGTGGACACCGGAAGACCTGATGGTGTCTTTAGTAGCCATCCTTTTTCTTAAGCCGGTCAGGCGTTGATGGAGTTTAGTTACCCAGATGCACGATGAGTCAACACTCTCATGGGACGAGTTCTAGTAACTGTTTTTCAAGGAGTACTTCCCCTCATGCTTGTGCTCCATCAGTATTCAAAAGATTTTGGGGATACAGTAGGGAGCCATGATAATATCTACGTATGTGGTTAGGTTTATTGACCTTACACGCTAATCCCAGGATATGATCCGTGATATTTACTTCCAAGCACAGAAGTTTGAGCATGGTCTCCACCGAGAGATCCATGCAAGCATAGTGCCCCCATGTATCCCGACCTATGCTGGGGTGTTGGAGTGGGAGATCATGATGGAGAGTTTCCTATTAGAGGGATTCCAGTTAGCTAGGATTGGAAGTGGTCACTTCAGAGTGGAGATGTCCATGGATGTTGGCAGATGTCAGTTGGCAGAGCCGCAACACAAGAGACCTTTCTAGGATCATGCTCAACCACATGGTTGGATGATAGTAGGGCAGTGCAGAGCACCAGGTTAGCCCAGAGAGGGATGATGTTATGCCTGTGATGGGTGAGGTCACATAGCATGGGACTACCATACCATACAAGCTGAGCATCCTGGGCAGGTAGTAGGTGGACCACCACAGTAGAGGCAATGCCGTGATCAGGGTGGTCCTTAGGGAGGTGGTACTGGAAGAGGAGCAGGAGGAGCAGGATGAGCTGGAGGTGGGGGATAATGTTACGAGTTTCCCCCACCACCGCCATCAGGAGGCCCACGCTAGGCTTAGGGAGCTGGTGGCTGGGGCATTAGATAGCTTATGGATATGGATGTCTGTGATCCTCCACCATAAGAGATGATCTGAGGTATGCTATGTGTTTATTATACTCTTTCTTTAGTATTAATAGACACAGGATCTAGTCACTCTTTTATATTGTTATTCCTGGTACAAGAGTTTTAGTTCCCAGTATAGGTGCTATCACAATGGCTTTGACTCGAGGTTCCTATGATAATCTCTTCTTCTATATCTTTTATTTTCCAGTAGCGTGAGCTTTAGTTTTGAGGAGAAATGTTCACATGGGACCTACTCTTCTTCACAATGGAAACTTATGATGTCATCTTGGGTATGGATTTACTTTCTATGGTTCGAGCCTAGATTTACTATCACCATAGGCTAGTCAGATGCCTATACACAGATGAAATGGGGTTCACCTTCCTTGGTGAACGGGGCCTCGTAGTAGGGAAAACAAGTGTTATGAGAAAGAGACTAAAACATTTTACCCATCAGTTGGCAAGCATGACCCTTGGTGCAATAGACTCCTTAGGCACCTAGGTTCCTTCAGTTGTGGAGGATTACATGGACGTATTCTTCGAAGATATCCCGAGACTACCTTTGAGGTGATAGTTAGAGTTTTTCATTGATTTGAAACCAGGGACCACCCCGATATCTTATGCAACATATCAGATGGAACCCACTAAGCTATGGGAGCTACGATTACAGTTGGAGGACCTTCATGAGAAGGGTATTATCAAACCCAGTGTGTCCCCCTGGGTATCTCCAGTTCTTTTCATGAATAAGTCATATGGGAGTTTTTGGCTTTGTGTGGATTATCATCGCTTTAATCAAGCCACAATATTGAACAAGTACCCCTTATCGAGGATCGATGAACACTTAGACCAATTGCAAGGTGAAAGGTGGTTCTCCAAGATC
Source organism: Viscum album (assembly GCA_963277665.1). Classification (NCBI taxonomy): domain Eukaryota; kingdom Viridiplantae; phylum Streptophyta; class Magnoliopsida; order Santalales; family Viscaceae; genus Viscum; species Viscum album. Next base: position 385,275,626 of record OY728164.1, read on the forward strand.
GATCTAAGATCTGGCTACCACCAGCTACGATTTCATGAGGCTGATATTCTGAAGCTGGCCTTTCATTGTCGCTACAGACATTACAAGTTTCTAGTGATGCCCTTAGGTTTCAGAGGATGAGCACATAGAGCATCTGATGACGGTCCTTGATTTTCTTCGAGAGCACTATCTTTATGGAAATCTCTCAAAGTGTCAGTTTTGGATACACGAGGTTCAATTTCTAGGGAATGTCATCTTTGAAGAGGGTTTATCCATGGATACCGTGAAGATCGAGGCATTTCTTGCTTGGGAGCCACAAAAAAATGTGTTAGATGTGTGGAGCTTTCTTGGTTTGGTTGGGTACTACCAGAGATTTGTGGCAGACTTCTCTAGGATTTCAGTCCCTTTGACCGCTCTGATGTAGAAGGGACAACTATTTACCTAGATTGAGTAGTGATAGAGATCCTTTTAGTAGTTAAGGTAGAGGATGATGATCTATCTAGTTCTAAGACTACTATAGGAGGGCGTTGAGTTTGTAGTGTACTACGATGCCTAAGGATATGGTCTCGGTTGCGTCTTGATGCAACGGCAGGCAGTAATCACATATGGGTTGAGGAAGTTGAGACCCCATGAGAAGAACTACATGACTCATGAATTAGAGATTGTAGTAGTATTCTTCTCCCTAAGGGTGTGGAGACAATGACTTCTGAGAGAGCACTTTGTGGTTTACTCAGACCACCAGAGCCTCAGGTATATCTTTACCCAGAAAGATCTGAATTTGAAGTAGCGATGTTGGTTGGAGTTATTACAGGACTATGACTTTGAGATCGTCTATACCTTGAGGAAGGGAAACATTGTAGCATATTCCTTCAGTAGGAAGTCCCAGGATTTCCTAGTGCAGGAGGCTTCAGAGCAGTTAGCTTCTGTGCAGCTGACCCTAGTGGACCAGGAGGGTAAAACTTTTCTACAGTCAATGGTGATGAATCCTTCACTCCGTGAACATGTGAGAGAGTCCCATCTAGGATATATATATTGCGAGGTTCTAAATGACCAGATATCCATAGGAGATGCACCTAATGAGTATGTAGAAGGAGGGAATCATGAGATCTTTTTTTAGGGGTGAACAGTGATTCCAGTCATGATGCAGGAGGAAGTGATGTAGGAGTTCCATACTCCTCCCTTGGTTGTACATCCCAGTGTGAGGAATATGTACATGGATATTCAACAATAGTTTTGGTGGTCCAACATGAGATGAGTAATTGTTGAGTATGTCTCATGATGCCTTACCTATTAGTAGGTGAAGGCTAAGCATCAGATTTTAGTGGGTTTGTTGCAGCCCCTTGACATCCTGAAGTGGAAGTGGGATGACATATCTATGGACTTCGTCACAGGGCTTCCACACAGAATGAAGGGTCATGACTCCATTTGGGTGATAGTAGGCTGACTTACCAAGTTGGAATACTTCCTTGCTATCAGGGAGCAGAGTTTGGTGGAGAGTTTAGGGCAGTTGTACTTACAAGAGATCATGCGCATTCACGGGGTACCCTCAACAATTGTCTCCAATCATAATGCACAATTTATGTCACAGTTGTAGAGGGGACTGCAGGAGGCATTCAGGACCTGGATGTGGATGAGTACAACCTTTCACCCCAAACTGATGGGTATACTGAGCACACTATCCAGGTGATGGAGGATATGTTGAGAGCTTGCATGCTAGATTTTGGCCAGAGTTGGGAGGATTAACTGCCTTTAGTAGAGTTTCCATACAACAATATCTACCACTATACCATCGACATGACACCATACAAGGCCTTATACGGAGACCCTAAAGGTCACCTTTATGCTGGATAAAGGTTGTAGAATCATCTCCCAAAATTAGTGTGATCCACGACAAAGAAGGTGCAGGTTATCCGTGAATGGATGAAGATGGCCCAGAGTAGACAAAAATAATATGTAGACCTCCATCATAGGTTCTTGGAGTTCGACCAGGGAGACCACGTCTTCTTGAGAGTCTCCCCATGACACAGAATTAGGAGGTTCATCCGAGGAGGCAAGATATACCCAAGGTTCATCAGACTATTTGAGATCATGTATAGGGTTGGTGAAGTTTCCTACCACCTTTCCCTATTCCCACAACTAGAGTGGGTGCATGACGTCTTCCATGTGTCGCAGATGAGGTGATACATGCATGATTCTACGCATGTCATCGACTGGGGTGAGATAAAAATCGAGGATGGATCCACCTTTGTAGAGCACCCAGTGGTGATCGAGGATCGCCATGAGCTAACCTTAAGAGGATGGTCCATCTCAATGGTTCCCATGCTGTGGAAACACAAAAACATGCAAGAGAGTTCTTGGGAATGAGAGAGCCAGATGCGGGCTTAGTATCCCGAGTTTTTTCTAAGTTTTTTCTTTTAAGGGATAAAAATCTTAAAGTATATAATGTTTTAGAGATTTAGTTTTCACCTTATAATACTTTTAAATATTTATATATATATATATTTCCAAAGTTAGGCACTAAGACGATGTGCAATTCCAAGGCCCAGTGTGCCTAAAATTAATTTTATAAAATATTAAGTATATTTTATACTATACATGAGACAGAAATGGGATAAATCTTAAATGGTAGCTCAGATTAGAAATCTGAGGTCAGGTTTGAGTCCAAAATGTGGCGTTTACCCTAAGAATGTCATAACTTTCGTCGGCATGGGACTTCTGTGAAAAAATCCAAATAGATGAAAAATTGTAATTAAAATAATTAAACTTAATTATTTTACCCCTAACGCCGAATCAAATAACTTTTGAACAGGGAATCAGATTGAAAATATGAGACTGTTCTTGAGTTCAGAATGGGATGTTTTTCCTAGGCATGACATAAAATGAGGGGGCACAAGAATTTTAGATTTCCGCACTGCGCAGAGCTCCTATAAGTATAATATTAGGGATTTGGGATTAGGGTTAGCCCTAATCCATTATCTCTCTAAACTAAGCTCTCTCTCTCTATCTCTCTATCATACTTCCTCATTCTTCATTGGATCTAGGAGAAATCTCTACTGAAACCTTGGCGGATCGAAGCGGGAGTGCCATGGATGTGTCACCTACAACGAACGACCGATTCAAGGTAGGATTTATCTCGTTTTTGAGTTCCGATTCAGTTTCAAAATTGATTTTTTTTGTTTTGTTGACTTTTTGTTCATCATTAATTTATTAAATCATCAATGGACGCATGAACACGACCATTAATCCTTGCCTAAACCTCTATTTTTGGTCTATTATTCATAGATATTCATCGTAAACTTTTGGGCGCATAAACTCACCGATGAATCGATGATCAGAGGGTGGTGCTATGAAGCCCTCATTTCAAGGGTCTCAGATCCGCTGATGAAATCATGATCGGGTGATCGTATTGAGTCTAGTGGTGCATGTAACGGACCACTGGGGCACTGCCGGTGTAACGGAGGTGCCACAACGTGGCGGGCCACATGGTCCGGCTGGTCGGCTGGGTGAGGTCGCACGACACGAACCCAGGTGGAGACCGCTACCACCAATCACATAGTTGGCTCATAGGCTAAGCTACAATGGGCCAACCCAACCGTAGTGGGCTAGACCGACCTAATGGGTCAGGCCCAACCCCGATGGGCTAGGCCAGACAAGTGGGTCGGGTCCTACCTGGTGGGTCGGACCCCGCGAATCGGGTCAGACCCGGGTCGGATCCCAAGTCGACTCGAGTCAACCATGGTGGTCAACCATGGGCCAAACTGACCATGGCGGTCAACCACCGCAGGAGGTGGACCGACCGTGAGTCAGTCCACCGACCCTGTGACCCTCATCTGAGGTTTCAAATGCCCATATCTTTTGAATAGGGTGTATGTTTGATGCATTGTCTATGATAGTGTGACCCTCTCTTAGATATGGACATTGTGAGGTAAATTTGATAATTTTATGTTTGGGGTCAGAACTCAGGCCCCACAAAGACCCGTTTGGGCATGTTGTGGTGAAAAGTTCCCTTTTCACTGGTTGTCCGTTTTGGGCAAGTAAATTTTCTATCCTGTGTGTTTTTCCACGTAGAACATGATGATGACCTTCTTTGTGGTTTTCGGGTTACAGAGTGAGGTGTTCTGAATTTGATGCTTGTCTAGCGGTGTTCGATGATGGTATTGATGGCAGTAATCTTTATCAGGATCACCAGAACATTATCATCTCACCTTCCAATGTATTACCCTCCAATGGGGTTGGGATGTGGCGTTTGTCGATGTCTCTTCAGGGCTTACCCTCCAGCAGGGCTGGGCAATGGAGTTCATTGTTTACTCTTCAGGGCTTACCCTCCAATGGGGATGGGCAGTGGAGTTAGTCATTTAATCTTCAGGGCTTACCCTCTAGCATATCACCCTTCAGTAGGGCTAGGCAGTGGTGTTTGCCAATGAATTAGTGATGAGACATACTTTGACATACCTTTAGACCCATGAGTAAGCAGGCCACTTTCCCCACCAAGACGTGTCCTAGTGACACGACTTAAAATCATGTGGGTGAAACAGACCCGCCCAAAGAGGATAGTATCAAGGTTTGGTGTTTGATTTCCTTTTGACTTGTAGTTCAGGAAAGACGTTTGAGATATTTATCATCAATGGTGGCTACTTCTGGGACTATTGGTGACTCTTTTTTAGGCCGAGCTGTGAGATGGAGATCTCTTTACTCTCTCATTTGAGTTTATTTGGTTTGAGCATATATATACATCCAACTGTAGTACCCACTCCTTGCGTTCTGGTTACTCTCTTTCCAAGAGAGTTGAAGACGTGTGAAGTATGCCACATGCTTTCCGTGTCTAGCTTCTCGGGGTTGGATGAGTCTACTCTCCTACTATAGGTAGAAATGACTTGATGAGAATCTCATCTTCTCACTTTCTCTATATCCTTGTGTTTGGATGAGATTAATTCACTCCCTTGTTGGTTTGAGCTACACTCTTTTACTATACCTTCTTCTCTCTGCTATTTTCTCCTTCAGTTGTATCTCTTACTGCTCCCCCTTCTTTTCAGGGCGTCCTACTGGGTATGTTTATACTCACCCTTGCATGGTATTTTCCAACACATATCATGCCTTATGAAAATGACACACATGTTTGATTGTGACTTTGGAGGAGCACAAGAATATGAGAGCTTGAACCGTGTGTGGTGGTACCATCTTGGGTTTCAGGAGCAGGGCTTCCTCCATAGATTTACTTTCAGTTTTTCTATCTGGTCGAGAAACTTTCTAGTTGGGAGTGTATTTCCACCTTTTCCCTTACTTTTTACCTTACTTTACTCATATTTTATTAGTGTTCCATGCATTCTTTGGTTTATTTTCAGCAGGTTGCATCTTTTACTTCCTTTCCCTCTACACTTTTGCATAGAGCTAACTACTTGTGTGTGTATAGGTACTTAGGAAAAGGCCTCCTTGAGTTGTTGTACCTTTGACTCTAGTCTCCACCCCATAGTCTATGGAGGCAGGCTTGGGGTAGTTGTGGCTCAAGCCCCGGTATGGGTTGGGTTGTGACAATGGGTCTAGGTTTGAGTATATCTGGATATGTTCTTGTTATATGTTTTGTAGACATATACTATTTAGAGCTGACTGTACCTTTACTTTGTGTATTTATTTGTGGTTTTGGGGTGTCCTACTAAGTATTGTTATACTTACCCCTACACGGGATTTGCACGCACGTGTCTTGTCTTGTACAGACGAGCGACCTTTTGACAGAGTTTAGGGCGGACTAGGATTGGACAGAGCTTTGTGAGTTCAGGCAGGCTGAGGTGTTCCTATGGATTTGAGTATCAATCTCAACATCTATTTTGTTTACAGGTTGGACTTTTTATTTTGTAGACTATTTCTTTTAGTGAGCTTGTATTTTGGACCAGTTTACTTTACTGCACTTTTTTTCCTATTGTACTCTATTGGTTGAGTTTAGTGGTATGCATGCATTTTATTACTTAGTAGTTTTTTTTTCATTTTATCATATGTGGCTTGAAGATGTGTGCATGTATAGGTACTTAGGCAATGGCTCCCATGTTAGTGATATGCCTACTCGGTTCTAGTCACCAGCCCCTGGCCTATTGGAGGCAGACTTGGGGAGTCACGACACAGGCCTCATTAGGATGGGTTATGACATAGTGGTATCAGAGGTGGTTAGTTCTATTTTAGGACTAAGAGTATGTGATATTGGTTTAGGTCAATAGTGTTAAGCGTTTCGAGTTTGGATTTCAGTCCAGAGACTCCAGTGTTTGTGTGGGTGGCTGACATATCCATACACCGGGACTCTGACCTGATTTTCAACTCGATATATGAGAACAATGGTTGTAGGGAAAATAATGGTACATGTATCATATAGGAATGGGATGTGTTTCCATGTCCTTCTTGAGTCATCTCTCTAGATATACACATTGACCGTGGTATATATTTTTTTCTTACAGGATGCCCCCAAGACGCATACCAACTAGGATTTAGTAGCTCGATCACGAAGATGACCTCCTCAGTGATGAGGCTTTGATACAAGGACCATTTCCCCAAGTGTTACCTCTAGGTGGAGCACCAGCTATACCACCACCAGTGGAACAACACGTCATACTAGTAGTACCAGTAGATGAGGAGTGAAAGATGAGAGTGCTCTATGATTTTTAGATATAGATACCTCTTAGGTTCCGAGGAAAGCACGATCCTCAGGTGTTTGAGGACTGGCTCGAGGAAGTGACTAGAGTTTTTCATCTATTGAGGACACCAGTAGACCAAATGGTGATCTTAGCGATGATCCTTCTTCAAGGTTTGGTAAAGAGATGGTGGAGTTTGACCACACAGACTCATGATGAGGCGACTCTTTCATAGATGGAGTTTAAGAATATCTTTATATAGGAGTTCTATCTAGTTATACTGAGAGCAGTGCATATACATAAGCTTTTTCACCTCCAGTAGGGTAGCTTGACAGTGAATGACTATTCATCAAGGTTCACTAACCTCTCTAAGTACTTGATGGATATGGTCAGGGATTAGTACTTCAGGATTTGGACCTTTGAGTGAGGTCTACGTTGGGACATATGAGCTAACATTATACCTCTATGCATTCTGACTTATGCTAGAGTGCTCGAGCAAGCTTTGGTGGTTGAGAGCTTCTTGGTTGAGCAGATGCAGCCAGTGAAAGTCAACAGTAGGAAGATAGGTGTGGAGACCTCAACAGTGGGGAGCTAATGTTAGACACAGGGATCTAGATGTCAGAGACATTATAGGAGGTCCTAGGATAGGGTATCTATAGTTCAGGGCTCTCAGGCTGGATCCAATTAGCCTAGGGATATGCGATGCTACAAATGTGATGACAAGGGACATCTCGCTAGATATTTCCCAACCCTTCAAGTTACTGATAGGGAGATGATGGATGGACCATCTAGGTAGAGGCAACAAGTGGAGTAGGTAGATCCTCTAGGTAGAGGATGTGGCAAAGGATCTGGGAGAGCTGCGGGAGGTGACATACATTTTGATATACTACCCCCCTAAGAGGTCCATGCTAGGATCAGAGAGCTGGAGGACAAGGGAAGGGGTAGCTATATGCGGTTGAGGCATAAGACTCTAGGAATCTAGGGATGATCCGAGGTACAATATATATCTTTTTTACATTATCTGTTGTACTTATATATGTAGGTTCTGATCATTACTTTCTTTCTACACACCTTATACGATACCTTTAAATTTCAGTAGAACCATTGACTTGACCCTTATGCTTGGAGACACCTACGGGAGGAGACTCGATGATCACACACCTATGCCGATAATGTGACCTCACCCATGGAGGTGAGAGTTTCATTTGGAACCTCTTGATGGAAGCATCGAGGCCTTACAACATTATTCTTGATATGGATTGGTTATCTTCAGTCCATGCCCATATTACTTGTTTTAGGATAAAGGTGTGGTGTGTCCACAATAATGGGACAAGGTTTTCCTTTGTTAGTGAAAGGGAAACCCAAGAAGCACAGGATGATCTCATTCATAAGAGGGTATAACCGATCACTCATGAGTTGGATAGTCTTACCCTTGGAGTATCAAATGTTTTGAGCTTTAAATTCCCAAGAGTAGTGGAAGAGTATGAAGACGTCTTTCCAGAAGATGTTTTAGGATTACATCCTTATCATGAGATTGACTTCTGCATCAATTTACACCCTGAGATGACACTAATATTTTTACTATCATATGAGATGGCTCCCACAGAGCTTCATGAGTCGAGAGTGCAGTTGGAGGACTTACAGAGGAAGGGTTTTGTGAGACCTAGTGTTTCACCCTAGGCGGCCCCAGTTTTGTTTTCCAAAAAGGTGGACAGAAGCTTGAGGATGTGTGTGGATTACCGATGCTTGAACTAGGTGACTGTTAAGAATAAGTATCCACTATTGAGGATCGATGACCTATTTGATCAATTGAGAGGGGCATAATGGTTCTCAAATGTTGACCTTTGATCAGGCTATCACCAGCTACAAGTACGGGAAAAGGATATACTGAATATGGCTTTCTATGCTGCTACGGTCACTATGAGTACTTGGTGATGACCTTTGGTGTGAATAATGACCCAATAGAGTTCATGAGAATCATGAACCAGATATTTTAGCCTTATATAGACCGGTTCATGTTAGTCTTCATCGATGATATCCTTGTGTACTCGACGTCTGAGGAGGAGCATACGAGACACCTATGGATGGTTATAGACATACTTCAAGAGCACCAGCTTTATGGGAAGATCTCAAAGTGCCAGTTCTAGATTCAGATGTTCCACTTTCTAGGACATGTTATCTCAGTAGATGGAGTGGTAGTGGACCCGACTAAGGTCAAGGCTATGTTGGCATGAGAGCCACAAAGGAGCGTGACAGAGGTGCGAAGCTTCCTTGGGATGGTAGTCTATTTTTAGAGATTCATCCCTAATTTCTCTAGGATATGAGAACCTATGACATATTTGACTCAAAAGGGCAAGCCTTTCATATAGAAAGAGAAGTGCCAGTAGGATTTTCAGCAGTTTAGGTAGAGTTTGATGAGTGTCCCGATCTTGATATTTCTGGAGGAGGGTTTCAAGTACCTAGTATTCTACGATGCATCGGGGATCAGACTTGGTTGTGTCCTGATTTATAGGCAAGTGATGATTACCTATGGTTCGTTCCAGTTAAATCCACATGAGAAAAACTATGTGAACCATGATCTTGAGTTGGAAGCGGTAGTCTTTGCGTTAAAGATATGGCAACACTACCTGATGGGCAGGTGGTTTATCATCTACTCCGATCACAAGAGTCTCAAGTACATATTCTCCCATAAGGATCTGAACTTGAGATAGAGGTGATGACTAGAGTTTCTCTAGGACTATGACTTTGAGATTTTCTATACTCCTGGGAAGGGGAACATGGTGGCATATGCTCTCAGTAGGAGATCTAGTTTTCAGTTGTTGAACAAGGCGTCAAAGTAGTTGTCCTCATTATAGTCATCCTTTGTGAATGGAGATAGAGTAGCTTATCTCCAGTCGATGGTTGTCACCCCTCCACTCTTACAGCGAGTCAGGGAGGCATGAATTGGGGATACCGACTGTGAGACCCTACGTGATCAGATGTCCATAGGGCATACACCTAATGAATATTCATAAGGTGGGGAGCATGTCATTCTTTAAATAGGACACACGATAATACCAATGACGTTGCAGGAGGAGGTTCTTAGGGAGTTTCATACATCCCCTTTAGCAGTACGCCCTGGTGTGGTGAAGATATACCAGGACCTCCGATGTTAGTTTTGGTGGACATGGATAAAGAAGGCAGTGAAAGGGTTCATTTCTTGATGCCTTAGTGCCAGTAGGTGAAGGTCGAGCACACAGTTCTAGTGGGTTTGTCTCAACCCCTTGAGGTAACAGAATGAAATTGGTATGGGATATTGATGTAATTCATGAAAAGTTTACCATGTATGTCTAGGGGACATGATGCCATATGGGTGATCGTTGACCGACTCACCAAGTCGGCCCACTTTCTAGCTATCAGAGAGAATAGTTCAGTAGAAATATTGGGATGCCTCTACGTGTAGGAGATAGTTCGACTCCATGGAGTCCCATCAATAATAGTTTCTGATCGTGATGCTTGTTTCACATCTTGGTTGTGTAAGGGATTTCAAGAGGCGTTTGGGACTCAGTTACACTTGAGTATGATGTTTCATCCTCAGATGGATGGCCAAACAGAGAGGACTATTCAGGTTCTAGAGGACATACTTCCGGTTTGCATCCACTACTAGAAATTTAAGCTATAGCCACAGACCTATAGCCATAGTTTTATAGGTTTGTGGCTATAGGTTGTTTATAGCCATTATTTAATTAACCATCCGTGGCTAAACATCTCAGTTATTTTTTTTTGCGATCCACATCGGGTTCTCCTCTCCTCTTTTTTTTGCGATCCGCGCCGGGCTCTCCTCTCCTCCTCCCTTGATCCGCTGCGACCCTCTTTTCCTCTCCGTCTACATCTCTCACCGTGGCTCCCTCCTCTAGACGCTTTCTATCAATGCCCTCTACACTGTCTTCAACCTCTCTCACCACGACCCTCCTCTCTGAACCTTCAACCTCTCATGTTGTTCATGGAGGAATCCTCATCGCGGCGTCCTCCCCCGACTCTACCACCCAACTCTGCCACCTCGCAGAAACTACCCCGAAACAGCCGCCCCACCTCCTCCTCTAGCGCGCCTCTGATGTGGCTACCCCACCTCTGCAGATCATCATCCTCCTCATCCGGTCAGACCTCCTAATTACCCACTGAAGGTATTTAGGGTTTTAACCCCTCAAATTTCACTCATGTGTATTTTCTCCAATGGTTGGATATTAGGATGTATATCGGTTTTATGCATCAAGAACACATGTACGGTGGAAACCCAAGTCACCAAGGGTGTTTTTTTCCATTATAGATTTACACTGTTATCATTGAGATATTTATTCAAGTATTATTTTTGGGTTGAGATTGTTATTTTTTGTTTGACTCTTTGCATGGGGTGGAAATAGAATCCGAGTTCATTAATCGTACTTGAAATATACATATTTTTCTACATGTTCATGAATACTTGTCTATGAAAAATAGTTTTAAAAAAGGAAAGTCTGTTTAGAAAGTGGGTTTGAGAAAGCAATATTTGTGGTCATGTTTTTGGAAAATTAATTTGAAAGTGGTTTTTATTAATTAAAACATCAATAATATATGAATTGGTGTTTTCTAGAATAACCTATTGATGATGTATTAATTAATAGAATCTAAAATAGTTGTTTTCACGTGTTTTTGTTTGATTTATGATATCTTAATCATGTTTATATGGTATATGAAAACCTTTAGTTGGTTTGTTAGGATATTAGATTCCTAGTAGTTTGGAGTATGATGGTTATGTATTGGGTATGGTTTGGATTTGTCTTTGGGTTTTGGGTTGGTGGTAATCCATCAAGTTGGTGGATATTGTTGGGGGTTTTCTTGATGTTTTGATGTAAAACTCTTGATATAGGGAATTTTGGTGATTTCTGGGCGATTTGATTGTGTATTTTTATTAGGAAGTTTCTTGTTAGAGCAGTTAAGGGGTGGCTGGTTTCTTATTATTAGGGGTGAATGTGTGGGGTTTGGTTGTTATGATTGGTGTGTAGGAGAGTAAACCTTATATTATTATGATAAACCTTAGGGTTTGGTGTTTTGGAAATGATATTTTGTTATGAAGTATGGATTAAAGGTAGTTTCATGATTTTGTGGTAATAATGCATGCTTAGGATTGTGGTGCGATGGGTTTCTAATTAGTAATGTTGTTATTACCGAATAATGTTGAGTCAAAATTCATCAAAAAAGCATCTAATTAGGATGGCATTGTGTTCTCATGGGAAATATGATCAAGTGGTTGTTTCCCTCATATTATGTTACAACTACTTTGATCCATTGAACAAGGCCTTCGAAAAGGAAAAACAATGGTTTTCTAAGTTATCCATGAGTTCTAGGAGTAACAGTATCTAATTTTCAGTAGTGACATGGGATCGTAGGATATTTAGAATATGTTGAAGAAAGTTTAGTTCCTATTTGAAAGGATTGGAACTCTAGAGGATATATGTGTGAAACTAGAAGTTTCTAAATTCAAAGGAGATGAATCAGAATGGATAAATACATTTGATCATAAAAGAAGGAATGAGGAGGTTTTATGGATCGAGTTTTAGTCCCTCTTCTATGAGAGGCTATGGTATATTTACAGAATAAGAGCATGTTTTGGGAATTCATGGCACTATATCATTTTTGGGCCAGGATCTTCTATAGTGATCATAATGTGATATTAGGAACTAGACATGTGTATGTAGGATTGATGATGGTATCGATAATACTGTAGTGGGGAGATTCATACTCATCTTTTTTGAGTGAAATCTATATCAAGAGATGGTGATCATTATCAAGGTTGTGAAATGTATGAACTTAGATAGTAAATGGATGAATTTAGTGTCTGGAGTTGGATGTTTGATGGACCATATTTGGTTCCAAGACCGCACCAAAATTAATGATTTACCTATAGTGGTTGGTATAGTCAGTGTGTTCAGTTAATTATGAGGAGTTTATATTGGTAAATATGCTATTTAGAGCTTCTTTATTTCTAAGATGTCATTCAGATAAATGTGTTGGGTTAAGTATCAATATTTGATATTGTAGTGGGCTAGTGCATGAAAATTCTAGTGTGGAGTTTGAAAGAGAGCCTAAAAAGGGTACTCTAAAGGTTTTTGAAAGTGTGTGTGGAAGGGAAACCAAGTAGTCCAATTTTTTAAGAATTTATGACATAGATTCCATAACAATAATAATTGTTGAAAGATAAAATGAAAGAACTAATTATCGCATGTTTGGAAATAGTTTCTAAAAAGAAGGAATATACAATCAAGAAGAAGGAAGATCATGCACCAAAAGATTGTCTAATCATATTAGCAAACTGGTTTGAAAAATCAAAGTGGATTGAGTAAGAATAAAAGAAGGAAAATTCTCTAGTTTATAAAATTGATAAACCTATACAAACTAAGAATAAAGGTAAATTCCAGAAGAAGAACATGCTAAAAAATGAGGTTTCAATCTAGAAAATTAAGAAGGATATAGGCATGAAGATTTTTAGGTATTTTATACATTCAAGGAATGGATTTTCTAGGTTAAGAACAATGTCTAATCCCTATTTCTCACTTTTAAGTGATGACAGAGGTTTACTTTATTCTCATATTTTGGTGATTTTTGATTTTTGAATAGGCAATTGAAGGTGATGTTTGAAAAATAAAGAGATTTATTAATGATCATGTTATTTAGTATTGGGATGTACATATCAATTTGAATATTATTTGTTCATTGTTGTTTATGGATTCATGTATCATTTATCATGCACAGTTGACACACTGATCACATATATATAAGAAGTTTTTATATCTCATTTCTTATCCCACTATTTTCTTATAAGTGGTTTCTTATGATAAGACCGATTCTATCCACCACCATCGAAGACAATGAGTTCAATATTTTGGTAAGGTTTATTTCATTTTTATTCTTTGGCCCAATTTTAATTAGGGATTTTTTGATTTTTGGGTTCCTTATATTTTTGTTGTGTGTTTTGGATTTCGTTGAGGTGGATTCGAGTCGCCATTGATGAAGGCTTACATGTGTATACATAGGTAGGAATATGCATATATAAGTTACCCCTTTATATATATTCACTCATGGTAGTATGAATATATATATTGGGGCTAGACGTGCTTATATATAGATATGAAAAATGCATACGCTTGTAAGTGTAAAAGGGTATATGCAAGTATAAACATATATATAAGGACCCCCTTGTGCATATTTGGCCATCAAAATATGTACATAGGGGCTAGGTGTCCTTATATATATATGTTAAGTTGCATATGCGTGCAAGAGGAAAAAAGGAAGATTCGAGTTATCATCGTCAAAAGCAAACGCGCCTTGAGGTTGAGGTAGGGTCCCTCTCCTAGCCTATTTAATTCAATAATGTTTTAAATTGCATTTAGTTGCCTTCTTAATTCTGCATGTTTATATTAAATTACAATTATTGAATAAGTGTTAGTTAAGATAATTGTTTCATTTAATAAATAAGTCATGGTTTTGTAATAAAACCCCTCCAACGGAGGTGCGCTGTCTGCGAAAACTCACAGTGTTATACCTTGCTTAAAATTATTGCATTGATGTTTTCCTTATACTTGATGTCGTTGTTAGTCATAAAGCACACATCATACTTGACCCTTTTTATATCCCTGTAGGGTGTTTCCCTCTTTTTATTAAAACGATCGTTTGAACCAAGACACTCTTTAAGTGTTGTTAGACTTTTAAGATGAGTCCCATGTTGTGTGACCATGTCACATGGCATGTGATATTTAAATCCAACCAAAATCCTAGTTCCACAGCCCAGGGGTCCCACAATACCAGTAATGTCAGATTACATGTTATGTAACCTGTGATTTTCCTGATCCCATGGGGTATTCTTCTAGGTATTCCTACACGTTGATAGATCTACAAACCTCACCGAATTAGGTATATCAGGGGTCATCCAATCCTCTAGTCATCATAGATTAGCATTCATTTCTTTAAATATTCTGATAAAACATCCTCTCATGCTATCCATATCATCCTATTTGAAACTAAGTGTAATAGATACTCCAATTCCATTCTAATCCACCTCCAAAATCCATGATAAAAATGACATAAATTGCCCCTATGAAAAACAAGGTCAAGGAAGGCACTGATTACCCAGTGGAAAACCACCAACCGACCAATGGCCCCAAACTTTTTGGTTCCAACCATCAACCATCCAGTAGTTAGTATAGAGCCAACCCTCCCCCACTATCACTATTAATATGTTCATGGTGCTTTATAATAGCTAACTGGTGGCTCCATCTACTGCTTTTTAGGAACACCACATACTTCTTCCCCCCTTTACTAAATCCATCCACCCGAAACATAAAATTTCAATTAAAACTCAATCATTTTAATTAGAAATCACCAAAATTAAATTTTAAGAACCCAAAAAAGAAATCCGTAGTCATTAAAAACTATTCACTATACAATTTCTCATCCATGAGAAACATTACTAAGCATCACTGGTGACTTGAGGTTTCAGGGGTTTGGAGCTGCCTTTGGGCCTACTCCTTCCCTTCATAGTTATCATCCTTTACCTTATCTATTATTTGGTACCTTGAAGTCTCATTTACCTTCTTCTTCTATGTCTTTTTTCCTGGAGTTCGACATGCATCAATTTTGAAATCACTTATTTCAAGATCGATCACTAGTATTCAGGTTAACCAGAATGTTTCAGTATTTTTCAAATGTTTTCCAGTATTCAAACATTATTCCCTTAAATTTTCTAATTATTTACTTCCCTAATAGAATAATTGATCCACCATAGGTGTACTTAACTGAGTTCTCATTGATTCTTTCTTAGGTTGCATGAAGTGGTGGATCTGGCTTTGTCTTTGTCCAAATATTCACGTTCTTTCAACTGTTAACCATGTTTCCTCTACCAGTGGAACCTAATTGTTCACTCTAGGAGAGACTCTCGATTTTCATCCCAATGGATTTAGATTATTAGATTGCATCTGCCTTTTTAAAATCCTTCTTTTCTTACTATTTGCAGCAACATTCTTGGAAATATTTTAGGTCGATCAGAAGATGCTTAAAGGGAAACATCTCATTCATTTTTTTTTGTTTGTAGAGCTTGACCTGTCTAAGAAACATCTAGAGTTTATTTGGTTCTCTGCTGAAAAAAAGTTCAAATTTAAACAACACATTGTCTAGGAAACATAAGAGGAGTACTTTTCTTCCTATTTTATTTAAGGAAATTCCATAGTGAACCGCTAGAGTCTCGGTCCAAAGGTATATTCAAGGCTTAATATAGCACTCATCTTGATGGGGAACATGTGTTTTATGCTTCTCTAGCTAGTGAGTCATTAGATACCAAGGGTCCTTTGACACATGAAGGTGAGGTGAGGAGAATCATCTAGTCACAGTGTCCTTTAAACTCAATAAGGGTATAATTCTCTGAAAGTTTTGAATATCATCATGTACAACACCCCTGTGCTTTAGATAAAACTAAGCCTAAGGAGGGACAAGTGTATCCTACTTCTTTTTATATTTAGAAATCAGGCGCCATAGTACCTAAGAGATTTTCAAGGGTTGTAAGAAAGAATCATTAAACATCTAAGATAAAATCCAAAGAAGGTGAGGATTATCTAGCCATGAAGACTATGGAACCTATTAAGGAAGAATCCCATGTGTGTTTAGGAGCTCATAGTCTACAATATGATCATGTGCGAAGGGGAAGGGGGCAGGGGGTGGGTGGAGGGGGACAGGGGGCAGGGGGTGGGTGGAGGGGGGTAGGGGGTAGGGTGGTGGGGAGAAGGGGGTAGGGTGGTGGGGGCAGGGGGAAGGGGGGAGGTCTGCAGGGCAGGGGGTAGGGGGCAAGGGGGGGGGGGGGGTGGAGGGGGGCAGGGGTCAGGGTGGAGGGGGGCAGGGGAAAGGGGGAAGGGGGGCAGGGGAAAGGGGGCAGGGGGGATGTCTGCAGGACGGGGGGGGGGGGGACGGTCGGAATGTTGCCCCACATCCTCCCACTCCTTTCGCTCCTGGAAAGAAGATGCTGCCTCATAGATGTTGCTGGACCGGGCCAAAATGCCACAGTCACGCAACGGTCATGCTGCGGTCACGCTGCGGTCACGCCGCGGTCACGCCGCGGCCACGCTGTGATTTGGCCCTGCTCCAGGACGACACCCTGCAGCGGTTCTCAATGATAGTATTCCATGAGTCTTGTGATCAATATTGAGACTGACTAATCACAATTTCTGCTGGTGGGGCGACGAACAGAATGTTTCCCCACATCCTCTCGCTCCCTTCACTTCTATCCAGAAGATGCTGCCCTGCGGATGTCGCTAGACCGGGCCAACACGCCGCGGTCACGCCGTGATCATGCCATGATTTGGCCCTACTTCAGGATGACACCCCACGACAGTTCATAGTGATAATATTCCATGACTCTTGTGATCAATGTTGAGACCGACTAATCACAATTTCTGTCGGCAGGGAGACAACCATAATGTTGCCCCACCTCCTCCCGCTCCCTTCGCTCCTGGCCGAAAGATGCTACCCCACGGATGTCGCTGGACCGGGCCAACATGCCATGGTCACGCCGCGGTCATGCCGCGGTCACACTGGGGTCACACCGCGATCACGCCGCGGTCACTCCGCGGTAATGCCGTTATTTGGCCCTGCTCCAGGACGACACCCTGCGGCGGTTCACAGTGATAGTATTCCATGAGTCTTGTGATCAATGTTGAGACTGAATAATCACAATTTCTTCCAGCGGGGAGATGAACGGAATGTTGCCCCGCCTACTCCATCTCTTTTCGCTCCTGTCTGGAAGATGCTCCCCCGTGGATGTCGCTGGACCAGGCCAACACACCGCGATCACGCCGCGGTAATTCCGTGATTTGGCCCTGCTCCAGCCACATCCAGCCCACACCAGCCTCCTTCTACCTTCATTTCAGCCTGCTGCCACCAGCATTCCAGCCCGCAACAGCCCCCCGTTCCACCTTCGAATCAGCCCACACCATCCCCCCAGCACCTGCAACCAGCCCCCTTCCACCATCATTCCAGCCCCCTTCCACCTGCATTCGAGCCTGCGCTATCCCCCAGCCACCTGCAATCCAGCCCGCACCAGCCACCACACCAGCCACCACCCCCCAGCCTCCTACAAAACACTCATGCCAGCCCTCTGACACTTGAAAAATAGCCCCATCCACCAGTTACAGCCCTCACCAGCCCCCGACCTCCTACATCCCAGCCCGCACCAGTCCCTTCCACATTCCCAACAGCCCCCGGCCACCTGCAATCCAACCCACACCAACCCCTGCCACCTATTCCAGCCCGCACCAGCCCCCTGCCATCCCACTGCTGCCTGCCTTCCCACCCACACCAGCCAATCCAGCCCGCACCATCCACCGCACCAACCCCCAACCCCCATCCCCCAGCCTCCTGCATTCCAGGATGTGCGAGAAAAATTCCATGCAAATCAAAAAAAGGAAAGGCGAAAGTGGATCCCCTTGCCTGAGCCCTATTTTCCCCAAAAAGTATCCATGTAAACTGACATTAATGTTCACCAAGAACATTGGCATAGAGACACATCTTTTAACCCAAGATAAGAACCTAGCCGGAAAGCCGAGAAGATCCAAAGCATCCCATAAGAAGTCCCACCTGACCGAATCAAAATCCTTGAATAAATCGATCCTGAAGGCACACCTAGGAAGCCCAGAATCAAGATGGTAGCCCCAAAATAATTCCTGGGTAACAAGATTCTTAGGATTAATTGGTTTTGGTACTGAAGGTTGAGGATATTTTTATCCAGCTTTAGATTTATGAGTCTCTTAAGGTTATTTTTGTAACCAACCTACTAGAGGGTCCGAGTTATAAGTGGTGGAAGTCTATTATTCAGACTAATCCAGACAAAGACTATTCTTGGAAAAGTTTCAAGGAATTGTTCATTTATCATTATTTCATAATAAAGTGAAGGTACTGATGACTATAGAATTTTCTAGGAGGGGATGTCCAGGTGGGGTGTCCAAGGGCTGTCCGGGGGGGGGGGGGTGCCGGGGGGTCTGCAGGGCAGGGGGAGGGTGTAGGTGGGGTGTCTAGGAGGGGCTGTCCAAGGGGGTGTCTAAGGGCTATCTGGGGGGGGGGGTCCGTAGGGCAGGGTGCAGGTGGGGTGTCCAAGGGCTGTCTGGGGGGGGGGGGTGCCGGGGGGTCTGCAGGGAAGGGGGTGCAGGTGGGGTATCTAGGAGGGGCTATCCAGGGGGGTGCCCAAGGGTTGTCTGGGGGGGGGGGGGTTCAGGGGGGTCTGTAGGGTAGGGGGCAGGGTGCAGGTGGGGTGTCTAGGAGGGATATCCATGGGGGGTTTACAATGGCTGTCCGGGGGGCTGATTTGAAGAGATAAACCCACGAGCAATGGGACCTAACCTCATAGAAATAACTTTGCTAATGATTTTTGGAAAGGTATTCCCAATCGAAATAGGTCTAAAATCTTTTACATCCACAACATTTTCCTTCTTTGGGATCAGGGCAATAAAATTGGAGTTGATTCCATAGGGCATTGAGGAATGGTTAAAGAACTCCCTCATAGCGTTAAGGATCTCATCACGAACTATGTCCCATTAGAACATAAATAATTAATTTGTAAACCCATAAGGACTAGCCAAACTCTCAAAATTTAGAGAAAAAGGGCACTCTTAACCTCCTTATCATCAAGGGATGCAACAAGGGAGATTATTGGATTGGTGTAGCCTGATCAGGTTGGGCCGAATGCTTGTGGCCCGCAACTGTCGCGGGTCGAGCTCACTGTAGCATCTATGACTACTGTATCAGAGCTGACCGACCGACACCAACATACAATGTAGTAGTGTGGACTTCAGAGTCAACTTTACTGTAGTGCTTTTGACTTCCATCCGGCAGCCACTGTAGCGCTTTTGACAAAGCTGTCCGCCATTCACTATAGCGACGCAGACTCACTTTTCGAACAATGATCATCTTATCCATTGTTTTATAGCCCATTTTAGGGCTAGGGTTATGACTAAAAAATCCTCTGTAATTTTGTGCTTCCGAATAGTGAAATTATGCCTCTCCCGTGGACATAGGGATTATTCCCAAACCATGTAAATCGTCGTGTTCTCATTGTTTTATTTTCTTCTGCATTTCGTTTCGTTTCTCGTTTCTGTCATTGTGACTCCCGACAATTCCGCAACAGTATACAACCTGGATGTGAGGGAAGTTTGTGGCCATAGTCACTACGCCCAGGTATAGAACCGTGAAGTCCACACCTGTTTTGACAAGACAAGAAAGTGGGGGATAATATGGGAGGATCGAGCCCAAGGGAACTGCAGAAAGGAATACTAGGAAGACCCTACGACATCTGTCGAACCATGAATTAGAGGAAAGAAGAAACAAGGGGTTACGTTTCAGGTGTGGAAAACCTTATAGTTCAATTCACAAATGCCCAGATTCAAAGATGAGAGTGCTACTCTTGGGTAAAGATGAAGTACGCTGGGACAAGAAAGCATAAGTGACAACTGGGGTCGTTTCACCATACGAAGGGGTGTCCTAGGACGAGGTAGAATGTCAGGTTTTGGAGAATCATGGGATAATCACCTACTATCAAGCCCAAAATGGAGAAGACTTATACTCAATGAAAGTGGAGGGTTGTGTGTCTGACATCCCCATTTTAATCCTAGTGGATAGCGGCACAACTCACAATTTCATTTCACCTATGTTGGCTACAATTCTAGGATTTTTCATCCTCATCACAAACCAACAATGTTTCAAACTCGAGGATGGGCATAGAATTTGGTCCCATGGTCTATGCCAAAAATTCCGTGATGCCCAAGTCTTGGATTTAGGAGGACTGGATTTAATTCTAGGAATTTCCTGGTTGCGAACTTTGGGTGATGTCCAAATTAATTGGAAGACCATGACCATGGAATTCAGTGTTGGGGGCCAAGTGTATACTCTTCAAGAAGTTGTTCGAGCATAGAAGGTAGTATCCTTACATGTTCTAACTAGTCATCTCAATGGGGGGGAGGCAATATTCAAAGGCAGCAGGAAAATCTGAACTCTATGGGAACAAACTTCTATGGAAGCAACAACATGGCATGGAAACCTCACTCAACAATGTTTAGCAGCTTCAACTACAGAATCTATTCAGGAAACTAAAAATAGTGTTCAGTAAACCCCGAGGCCTCCCTTTATGGAGACAAAGTGACCATAAAATAAATTTGGTTCGGGGGATAGGTCCGGTATCAGTTATACCCTATCGATACCCACACTATCAAAAGAACAAGATTGAAAGGAAAGTCTGAGAACTGCTTCAATTAGGAACCATCCAAACTAGCACAAGTGTTTATTCTAGTCCAGTATTATTAGTCAAAAAACAAGATGGTTCACGGTGGGTGTGCATGGACTACTGGGCCCTCAACAAGGTAACAAGACTTGACAAGTTCCCAATACCAATTGTCAAATAATTATTGGATGAATTGCATGGGGTGACTTATTTCTCTAAACTAGACCTTAAATTCAGCTACCATCAGATCCAGATCCACGATGAAGATGTGGAAAAGACATTTTTCCACACACAAAATGGCCACCATGAATACTTGGTAATGCCATTTGGACTCACTAATGTCCCATGAACTTTCCAAGCCACTATGAACGAACTATTCTGGCCCCTACTCCATAAGTTTGTTCTTATATTTTTCGATGATATTTTAATTTATAGTCAGGAGTGGAACTCCAATTTACCGCATTGGGAAGCCGTATTATAGATTTTTTGGGATTTACATATCTTTGTCAATCAAAAGAAATGTTCATTTGCTCAACGTGAGGTTGCCTATATGGGTCACATTATTTCAGCGACAGGGGTTTCTATGGACCCCTCTAAAATTCAAATGGTTTTGAACTGGTAGATGCCTGCTTTTGTCAAGGGTGCCTGTAGGTTTCAGGGCCTCAGTGGGTATTATAGAACGTTCATCTGGGGTTACAGAACCATTGATCAACCCCTTTCGACGTTGACTCGAAATGACAAGTTCCATTGGATTGAGGAAATGCGGTAAGCCTTCGAGCACTTGAAGCGTGCTATTACAATTGCCCCAGTTCTCGCTTTACCCAACTTCTCTAAAATGTTTAAGGTCCAGTGTGATGCATCCAGCCACGGCATGGGTGCAGTGCTCATGCAAAACCAAAAACCTATTGCTTACTTCAGCAAAGCATTGTCTGAGTAGAATCTCTCTAAATCTACCTATGAAAAGGAGATCACAGTGTTAGATCTAAGCCATCCAACACTAGAAAATATATCTGTTGGGCAGGCCTTTTACAATGTTTTCTAACCAGTGGAGCCTGAAATTATTATTACAACAATGAATAACTACAGAGGATTATCAATTTTGGATTTCAAAATAGCTGGGGTATCGCTTTAAAGTCAAATATAAGCCTGACAGATACAACACAACCGTTGATGCTCTCTCCCAGAAGAAGGAAGCCCAATACAAACTCCACCTAAGCCAATCTTGTCCGATGTGGCCCGAAGCAAATGACCTTTTGGTCGGTTTCCACAAAGATCCTTACCTCGGAAAGATTATACATCAGTTATAGTCCGGCAGCGAAGCCCCTAAAGGATTCACTTATTCACATGGCACGCTTCGGTTTAAGGGATGATTGGTGATATTGACTACCTCCCATTGGATTCCAACACTGATAGAATAATTTCATGCCTCCCCCCAAAGGGGGAATTCCGGTTACCACTGAACTTACAGGGTGGGCATGTGACAAGTTTTGAATTATGTTCAGCAGTGCAATACGTGTTAACGATGCAATTATTCTACCTCATCACCAGCATGGCTATTACAACCCTTGGAGATTCCCGATGCAGTGTGGGAGGATATTTCAATTGATTTTATTACAGGGCTGCCCAAATATAAGGTATTTGATGTGATCCTTGTGATCATGTACAGACTCTAAATATTCCCACTTTTTTTACTTGAAGCATCCCTTTATAGAAAAGGCAATAGCTGAACTTTTCATGGGGGAGGTTGTCCAGCTTCATGGAATTCCCAAATCAATTGTTAGTGATCACGATCCACTATTTATAATCTATTTCTGGGTAGAACTATTTCAGCTGTAGGACATTAAGCTTAAGATGATTTTCGGTTACCATCCACAAATGGATGGCCGGATGAAATCAACTGGTGCTTAGAAACCTATCTCCAAAGCTTTGCTAGCGAGCATCCAAAAGGGTGGTCCTTATGGACACCTTGGGCAGAACTCACCTACAACACTACTTGGCATGTAACCATCAATTCCACTCTTTTGAGGTGGTCTATGGCTGGAAAACCCTAAGCATATTTACTTTCCTACCCAGTGAGGTACAGGTCGAGGCCGTCGCGTAGGCATTACTAGATGGTGATGAGACCCAAAAGAAACTCAAGCATCACCGATCCTAAGCCTAGAATTATATACAACAACACAAAAATAAACTTCATGACCTTTCTTTTCAAGTTGGGGACCAAGTTTATTTGAAACTTCACCTCTACCGCCAACAATCAGCCGCTCACCGCATTAACCAGAAGTTGTTTTCCATATGGTCCTTTTACCATACTTTAAAAAGTTGGTCTTGTAGACTATAAGATGGAATTACCTCCCGAAACATGAATCATCTAGTTTTTCACATATCCCAGCTTAAGAAAGTTATTAACACTTGAGCTTTACAGTCCAAACTACCCAATGACTTAGACATGGACTCTACAGAAGCAATTGAGCCCGAGGAAGAGCTCTCCAAATGCACTATTCTACATGACAGTTTGGCAGTCCCCTAATGGCTGATCAAATGGAAGGGGCGCCCAGTGGATGAAGAAACTTGGGAGCACAACTACCTTCTTCACAATCAATTCCCTTCCTTCAGTTTTGCAGACAAGACTGATCTTCTGAACAGGGAGAGTTATAGGCCAAGAGATCCCCCGGGCACCTAGAAAGTATATACCAGGAGGGGGGGGGTGTCCAGGTTCTGGGGGGGGGGTGTCCAGGGTATGGGGGGGGGGGGGGTCTGTCCTGGGGGTCTGTCTAGGGTCTATCTGGGGGGGTTTGTCTAAGGGGTCTGGGGGGTGTCTAGGTTTTTTTTTTTTGGGGGGGGGGGGCAGGACTGGTAGGGGGAGGGGGGAACTAGCAGGGGGATGTGGGGAAACTAGCACGGGGGAATGGTAGTAGGGACTGGAAGGGGGGAGGGAGGTAATTGGGAAGGGGGTGCAAGGGGTGGGGTGTCCAGGTTCTGGTGGGGGTGTCCAGGGGGATTTGTCCAAGGTCTGGGGGGGGTGTCCAGGTTTGGGGGGGGGGGGGTTCAGGGTCTGTCCAGGAAGGTGGGAGGGGGGGGGGTCTGTCCAGGGGAGTGGGGGGGTCTGGGGGGTGTCCAGGTTTTGGGGGGGTGGCTGTCCAGGGGAGTGGAGGTCTGGGCTGTCCAAGGGGATCTGTCCAGGGTCTGGGGGGGTGTCTAGGGTCTGGGGGGGGGGGGTGTCCTGGGTCTATCTGGGGGGGTGTCCAGGGTCTGTCTGGGGGGTGTCCAGGGTCTGTCTGGGGGGGGGGTGTTCAGGGTCTGGGGGGGTGTCCTGGGTCTATCTGGGGGGGTGTCCAGGGTCTGTTTGAGGGTGTCTAGGGTCTGTTTGGGGGTGTCCAGGGTGTGTCTGGGGGGGTGTCCAGGGTCTATCCGGGGGGTGTCCAGGGTCTGTCCGGGGGGTGTCCAGGGTCTGTTTGGGGGGTGTCCAGGGTCTGGAGGGAGGTGTCTAGGGTCTGTCTGGGGGGGGGGGGGGGAGTGTCTAGGGTCTATCCAGGAGGGAGGCTTTGTAGGGGGGGGGGGGGCGTGTCCAGGGGGGTTTATGTTGGGTGGGGGTGTCCAGTGTCCAGGAGGGATGGGTCTGCAGGGGGTGGGCTACTGTAGGGGTGTGTGTAGGGGGGTGGGGGGCTATTTTTTTTAATGGTTTTCCAGACCCTATTGCCATAGTTTTTAATCGTGGCTATAGGTCTATTTCCATGGTTACAAACCGTAGCTAAAGGTATAATTCCACGGTTTCTAACCGTGGAAATAAACTGTATCCCTCCTTTAGTATAACCACAGTTCTAAATCATGACTATAGAGGTATTAACACAGTTTGAACCGTGGCTGTAGACATATAGCTATGGTTCCAAACTGTGGCTATAAGTATAGGCCTATAGCCACGCCAAACTTATCCACAGTTTGAGGACCTATAGCCATGGTTTTAAACCGTGGCTATAGCCTGAATTTACAGTAGTGATCTTGGACTTCAGTTGTGGTTGGCAGGACCACCTACCACTGGTGGAGTTTGCGTACAAAAACAACTAACACTCCACCATTGGTATGAAACTATTCGAGGATTTATATGGGTGACCCTGTAGGTTGGTACTTTGCTGGACTGACCCAGGAGAGTCAACACTCATGGGCCCAGAGTTGGTGTGAGCTACTACCGAGAAGGTGTAGATCATCCAGGAATGGATGAAGACTACATAGAGCCGTCATAAATCATATTCTAATAGATGGTGGAGACCATTAGAGTTCGAGGAAGGATACTACATGTTCCTTAGGATCTCACCTCAATGAGGGTTATAAAGATTTGGCTAGGGTGGTAATTTATCTTCGAGGTTTATCAGCCCTTTTCAGATACTACGTAGAGTTGGCGAGGCAGTGTATTGCTTAGCTTTACCCTCATTATTAGACTGGGTACACAACATATTCCATGTGTCGCAATTGATGTGGTACATCCATGACCCATCACACATCATTGAATGAGATGATCTGGACATTGATGATGGAGAGACCTTTTCTAAGTACCCAGTGGAGATCGAGGATCGGTAGGAGAAGATCCTGTGTAGGCGAGTGATTACCTTGGTGTGTGTTTGGCGGTAACATGAGAATATCCAAGAGAGAACACGAGAGCGGGAGGCTTAGATTCATGCGCAGTACCCACATTTTTTTTGTATAGACTTTGTTTTTGGCGTTTTGGGGATGTAAATTCTCAAGGTAGGGAGAATGTAATGTCCCGATTTTTTTGTGTATTATTTTTAAATGTTATACGGAATTAATTCAAGACCAACAACTGAGACAACCTGTGATTCCGAGGCCCGGTGTACCCAGAATAAATGTTTGAAATATATTAAAATATTAAAATAGAATGGGCACACAATTTTCCTAAAAAAGTGTAATAGCTTATAAATGGGCTCCTAGATCAGAAATCTGAGGGCATCGTTGCGTTCAAAGCAATGAATTTACCTTAGGCAAGGCCTAACACCGAACGAAGTGGGTCAGATGTGAAAGTTAATTTTAGGACATTTTAAAGAATAAGAATTTATTTTTATTTTAACATTTCGCAGTGACGTAGTGATGTTTATTTTAATTATACTTTTAAGAAGGGATCTAGGGATAATATCATAACCCTGAAACTTCTTGGAGGCTCTGGAGAGAACCTGTAGAATTCTATCAATGACAAAGAACGACATATCTTGGATCAGAGATCGACGAACACCGTTCTTGACGAATCTCACCAATAGAGATGACGCAATGATCAAACCTCTTAAGAGAATGATCCAACCCCAAGGTAGGGTGTGTTATTTCAATAATTATTTCTCGTTCTTTGGTTCAATTATGAATGCAGACCAACCAATGAATAAGTTGATCTGTGGTTCGCTCATTCTTGGAGGATGAGCTTTTATTATAGGTTTTTATTGGGTGATGATTATGATTATATTAATATTTTGTTATATTGAACGTTCTTATGGAATATATTGAGGCTAGAACGAACAACAACTGAGGTTTTTTCCTTGGGTTGTTCAATTTTGTTTTTCTCCCCCAATGTTCTTTGCATTATTCATGGGATATGAATGGATGATTGTTGCACCTCCGATTCTTGGTGAAATAATCCGAAATTAAATATCTAGCATCGGTACGAGTCGAAAAAGGTGCAACGGTGGTTGTGACATCATATCAAACAATGATGGGTTCCAAATTCTCATTCTTCATAAAAAATGAAGAACAATGAAGATGTTGTTTTCTAGGATGATAGAAAACCCGAATATTATCGATTTGGTGACAACGTGACCAGAAGACCTCAGATCTCAAGTTTCCTGACCAGGCATGGCCAAAAATGATGGTTGGAGTAGTGGAGGAGATGATAGAGCATGAACCAAAGTTTCTGTAATTTCCCAAAGAACATGGTGTGTATTCAATAATACACAACGTTTGAGACCCCTAAGTGGTGGCTAGGGTTTCAAGAAGTAGTGAAGATTCACATGACATGTGACACCTGTCACATGGCATGTAGTTTCTTCCCATGGACTTGGCATGTATCGTGGATGATACACGAACACAGGGTAGAGTACACAGCTTTCCTACACGGCGTGTACTCCACCACACAACTTGGATGAACTGATTACACAGATTACTCTATGTACTGGTACATGAACAAGAATACACAGGCTGAATCTATGTACTAGTACATGGAGAGCATACACATAGTGGACCCCAGATAGTAGGACACGACGTGTAAACCTTTCTACACACCATGTATACCTCTTCTACATGTCATGTTCTAATGACACGGGCAGTACCCATGGTCAAGGGACACAGTGTGTGACCCTACTACACACCATGGACTCCTTTTTACATGGATTGATATCATTTTACACTATATCTTGGACAAGTTTCATTAGTATTGGTGCCATTTCTCGTTCCCCTGAAGGTTAGTTGGTATCATTTCCTATTCATAGGAGTATGATCCCTTTATTAGGACTTTCTGAATAGAGTCTGTAATCCCCTTTGAGAGGCTCAGATCGAGATCCTCTATCCATTATTGTGACTTAAGTAGAGTCTTGGTATGAGTGTGACTAATCCTACCAGACATCGATCCTATACTTAACAGGTGAATCCGGATGAGTCGTGGTATCACCTCATGGCCCTGGCAGTGATCCTCATCTATGTATCATGATCTTCCTCACTCATGGAGTGAGTTCTCCCAGAATGAGTGTATCATATTATATCTTCAGATCCATCAGTGTATCTCTCTCATGATGGTTCTTGAAAAACAAGACTTCTTGGGTGGACATAATCAGTGCTATTAGACTCAGGAGTGTGTTCTCTCAGATGAGTGCTTTTTGGAATCTTCAGACTAAATCCCTAGTGATGGTATACAGTCGTTGTGACTTACCTCTAGAATATGGGTTTAGGTTTAAGTGTATATGGATATGTTCTTATTATATATTCTATAGACATATACTGTTTAGAGCTAACTGTACCTTTACTTTGTGTATTGATTTGTAGTTTCAGGGTGTCCTACTAAGTACTGTTATACTCACCCTTGCACGAGCATTGCCTGCATGTGTCATGTCTTGTGCAGACAAGTGACATTTTGACAGGGTCTAGGGTATACTAGGACTGAATAAAGCTTTGTGATTTTAGGAAGTCCAAGGTGTTCCTATGACTTCGAGAAGCATTCCCAACACCTATTTTGTTTATAGGTTGTACTTTATAGTTTGTAGACTCTTTCTTTTGATTGGCTTGTATTCTGGACCAGTTTTCTTTACTGCACTTTGCATTCCTCTTTTACTCTATTGGTTGGGTTCAGTGGTATGCATACATTTTATTACTTAGTGATTTTTTTTCATTTCAGCATCTATGACTTGGAGATGTGTGCTTGTGTACAAGTACTTAGGTAATGCCTCCCATGTTAGTGATATGCCCACTCAGTGCTAGTCACCATCCCCTAGCCTATTTGAGGAGGGCTTGGGAAGTCACAACACAGGCCCCACTGGTATGGTTCATGATATTGGTCTTCTTAAAATACCATTCCAAGGGTCCTTAACAAGGGATCCAAAGGAGGCCTACCGAAGAAGAGGTAATAGTCTTACCTGGAATATTTAATTTTTTTTATTATACCTTCTCTAAATCTATGATATTATTCATAAAATAATAAATTTAGTATTCTCAATAAACTTGAATTTTGTTATGATTATGAAACCACCTTTATTCACCCGCTTTTCCATCAAATGGGAAGTGAAATTATCGCTTGTGCATACGTATGACTTATCGTCTCTATGTAGAGATACAATTAATTTTCCATTGCTATCTTTCATGGAAGGTTATTATGATTATTTTAATGTTTATATATGATATTCAAGACATAATTATGTTTTTGGAATTATAATATCATATTTACTTACTTACCTTTTGATGCATGCTTATCATAGGGTGTGACAAAAGAAAATTTCTAATTTTTCCTAGTGCAACACAATAGCTGACCAGAGTTGTCTTGCTTGAGGAGATTCACGGTTGTCTACTCACTAATTATAATTCACCTAACTATTTATTTTTATGTTTTTATTATTTATTAAATCAATACAATATTTTTTTTGTGTTTTTGGAAATAAATGAAATGTAAAACTAAATTAAACTAACATGCAATGCGGTATGAGATTAGAAAAGAAAGGAAGTTCCCCCGAGAGAGTTTTCTAGGGATCACCTTCATTATCCTATTTCAAATATACTTAGTGTACATACTCCACCATATACGTTCACACCTTAATCTACCTTAGTTGTGAATTCAAAGTGCACTTAATAAACATGCTAAATCACGATCCACATCTCTTCAATATTTTCACTCATCACTCATGATAAAAATTCAAGTAGAGTTATGATCATATCACAAGAACATGCTCCTTATCAATAAGCTTTAAAAAGAACTACTTTATCCACCTTGTAAAGACAAAAGGCACATAAAATCATGAAGATTTTCAATAAAGGTTCATATGACTTTAAGGTTTAAGGTTGATAGAAATTGATGTTCAAATTAAGGCTCAAAGATAGAGGTTTAGCTATAAAGTATAAAACATGATATCAAAAGTAAAATTTCAATAAAAATAACCCCTTAAAAATGTGACAACACCCACTTCCCAAGTTCAAAGTAAATTCATGATCAATAAAGACACAATGAATAGATTTTTCTCCCTCTTGTTTTTTTTAATTTTTTTACTTTTTTTTTTCAAACTACTTTTTCATTATTTTTACTTTTTTATAAGACATGCTTAGAATAAACCTCACATACACCACTTAAACACACATGATAAAAATAATCAATCAATTAATGGTGGTTTCCAAGTCACAACCTATTTTTTTCAAGAGGAACAAATAATAATTTTTAATGAATGGATAAAAAACCTTTCCCAATACCCATAATACCACCCCACAATTTTTAATTACAATGTATTTCATCCCTTACACCTTGATCTCACTCAACACCCACACTTAAACTTTAAAATATCATTAAAATACCATGATTAAGGTAGAAATGGAAAAAATGGCTTGAAATGCGTCTTATCCCTATCAAGGTCATTCATGGTCTCTATGGGTCAAACAAATATTAATGTAAAGGCGATATTACGAATAAGGTCTTATCAATAAAAATTACTCAATCATATTAAATATTTTTTTTCATTATCATAACTTTTACAAGTTTAAATGTAAGTTCTAGTAGGTGACATGTCCCAAGACCACTCAAGAAATATGCTTAAGATAAAATAAGAAGTACTTGGTCTAGAAATCCTCTCGAGAATAGAACATTTGAAATTGGACAATCACTCATGGAATAACTAATAATAACAAATCAATTTACATAAATTTTAGAAATTCAAAGTATGAAATGGTAGGGAAATTTCATTTACATGAATCAACCTATTCCCTCAAATCACGAGTCATCATTACAATATTCATGCTTCACTCTAATAATTCAATTATTCAACTTACTCATTCAATATAATTATCATTGAAATCTAAAACATGGAATCAAAATGTTACTAAGAAAATCATGTATCCTAGATAAGTCAAGTAAAACAATAATTAAAATCATGGGCATGCAAATTCTAGTTTAAATATCAAAACAGGTTTTTAAACAAAAATGTAAGGAGTTTAAAAGATAAATATTTAGAGTAAAATATTTTTTCTCATGAAGATTTAGTACTCTTAATTCACTATTTAGGGGCCATCTTATGCCATCATATGAACCTACAAAAGTAAATCACTCAATTAAAACACAAGGACCATATCATTAAAGCTCAAAATGATAAAGGGATTAGAGATGCATGATAAAATAGTCCTAATAATGAAATTTAAAGCCCTAGAAAATAATTAGAAAGATAAATCTTGGTATGATATCCTAAGAAGAACCTATATTTTTACTACCTCCATAAGGGAATTACCAAATTGTATCCATAATCTGGTGGTTGTTAGAGCTTCTTGGATTTGAACCACCACATGTGGATTTTCATAACTTCCACTTCTTCTTTGTTATTGAGGAATAATCCATGGCTGGAGTACACCAAATCTATCTTCTTAATAATTAGGTACAACTTTCATAGAAAGGGTATGATGAATTATTGATCATCCTCCTTATTGGTTGCAACTTGTGCAACCTTTTCCTTCTTATCCAGTTCTTACTCAATACAGGATGCATGAATTATAATTTTAAAAGGAAGGTTATAATGTATTTTTGTTTGTAAAGAATTTAAATATTCAGAATTAAAATAAGAATTATACCTTTCAATATGATCAGACTCTATCTTATTTCCCTCTGGCTTAACCACTTAGATTTCCTCAAGGAATTCCTGTAATGCATATTCAATTAGTGATGGAAGTTCCATGTGTTCCTCAGTAGGTTCATGTGTTGTTTCTTCATCTTCCTCGAAAGAAAAATTTGGATTGAACGAATATGAACATTTAAAAAAGAGGGGAGTGATACTTAATTAATATATAATAAAACCAAAAGAGATAGAGTTTGTTATGCCTCAAACTTATTTCTTATGTAATAACAGTATTGTTTGGTTTTGCCTCTTTCCCATGCTGTCCAAAACAATACTTGCAAATAAACACAAGACTTTATTTATTCAATGAACACTAAAATGATTACATTTATTAAAGTCTAAGAGAATCCAACTAACCAAAAATACCTACTAAGAGACCTATTATAATTATAGGTATACTACTCAATACAACAAAAAATCCAAGAAGATAGTAAGGGTCTTTCAGATCTGTCACAATGAACATTAGTATAGCTAGAATCACAACAATCGTGCTAAGCATCAGAAGAATGATGAGAACCATCTTCTTTATCTCAAATTTGAAATTGGAACATCCTATTTCATGTTTTTATAAGGCCTAAGTAAATTTGACCGTTGCCTACTTTAGGTGACCGTTGAGTCTCTAATGTCCATAAGACCATATAACTATTGGGTTTTCTAGTAGTTTAATTTAAAATACCTAGGTATAATGAGTTTTAAAAGTGTTTAAAGTGTGAATTTAAGTTATAACTATAAACATGTTTGTAATAAACTCTTTTTCTATAATGATTTAAAATGGGTTTGAATCATAACCCTTTTGTTTTAAAAGAAATACCAAGATAAGTATATAATTACTTGTTTTTGGTACAAAGAAACATATTTTTGAGTTTTAAATTGTACTTTGGGAAAATGAAATTAATAAATATTGTTGTATCTAATATTTTAGCTATAATTAGTGAATTGAGTATTTAAATATTTTAAATTTCTTGAAAATCTTTTATAAATGTCTTCATCCTTGATGTATAAAACAATGTCTTAACTAAAAATATGTTTTGGATTTTAAATATAATACTAGTATAATATTTTCTCTATGATGTACTAAACTTTGATTTATAAATTTATGTTTTAAAACTCATGTGTTTTTAAACTAATGAAAATATTGGTTTTAGGTATTTTCTTAGTCATAAAAAACAATTTGATTCTATGTTTTAAGACACCTATATATGTATATGAAAACCTATTTTATGTTTAAAAAATGAACTTTACTTTGAAAAAAATAGATGAGCACCCCACCTAGTCGAGGGCCACCTTATAGGTAGCCACTAAAGGACTTGGTGGGCATATCACTCTCAACCCCTGGCAATGGCCCAAGGCTGTGCACACATGGTGTGTGCTAAGTCATGCGCACAGGGGGCATACTAAGCCCTAAGAACGCACGGGCATGCGTGTGCAAGGGAACCAAAGCGCATCACTGTGCGGGGGGAGGGGGATTTATGACCTATGGATGGGAGACCCGGGCTTATAAGGGAGCCGTGAAACTCACTTTGTTTCAATGTGAGATGAATATTTTCAGTGGGAATCAGATTTGGGTCGTCAGATCTCACCACATGAAACCTGAGTTGTCCAATCAGTCCTACCATCGAACCGACGTGGCCAAAGATTACCCTCCAAATTTTTATCAGCCTTTCGATCCCATCAGATCTAATCTGGACTGTCTCTCTCTTTTTTAATCACCTCGTCACGTCGTAGCCGTCCGATCGAGTCAAGATTTAATCTTGATCGATCATTACTTTTAAAACCCGTAGACACACCTCAACCGTTGGATCTTCTTTTCGATTAATCCCAACCGTACATTGTTTTCTACACCTAAATTGACTTCTTCTTTTTCTTCCTTCCATGTGAGATACACCAGTATCCATGATACTCTTCCTTTTATTTTTTTATTCCACACCCGTGACCGGGTGGCCCCTGTTTTCACTCGTTTTTCACAAGACCAGA
Organism: Viscum album; assembly: GCA_963277665.1. NCBI lineage: Eukaryota > Viridiplantae > Streptophyta > Magnoliopsida > Santalales > Viscaceae > Viscum > Viscum album. The sequence goes on from OY728164.1 coordinate 385,308,799, forward strand.
CACCCTCGGTCTTATTTTAAATCGAGGAGCCTCAGTTTTCTTTAAAGTTGCATTAAATAAATACATTATATATGATTTATAAATATATCTCAATTTCCATCCGAACCCTACGGGTTCTCAACTCTCCATCACCTCCATCAAGGTTCTCCGAACTCCTTCTCCTTCTTCAAACCAAGTAAGGGTTTAATATACCTTGTATTCCTTATGAAAAACCTAATTATACACTTTGTATATTTGGTTATATATATATATATATATATATAATCATATAGTTTTAAATAAACCTACATTATGCTCGATTTTAAGACTCCTAAATATTGAGTTTTTAAGTTTAAGTAGTGTTTCAAAACGTAAATAATTATATTTTGGTATAAAAATATTATATATGTATATACGGTTATATGTATATACCTTTGGGTTTTAATCATAAATTGATTAAGTTTTAATAAAAACCAATTTTTGGTGATTAAATTATGTATGTGAGATGTACAACGTTCATAATGATTTATGAAACCTTGTGTTGGTTGAGAAAATTTTGTGTATACACCTTGTGTTTATATAGTTCATATAAATTTTAACCCACATTTATACTAGAACAATAGTCACCCTAGTGTATTCACTCTTATTTTTAGAAGGATGAAATAGTATTTTATACATATACATGGTAAGAACTTGTAGAGAAATATGTTTAAATGTATTTTTATGAATGCATGCTTCTCATGAAATAATTATTTTTCTAGATCACTTGAATCTGCTACAATAAATGGTTTTAGTCATTGAGTTTTGTTTTTGTTAAATATGCCCATTTACCAACACGTTTTTTAAATATAAATGATAATTATATTAATTATAGAATTATGAATTTTGGAATATAAAATGTTTACTTTCATAATAGGGATTTTAGAATTTTAGGGGTTATCATTTCATGTGGAAAAATATGTATTTTATGTGCATTAGACATCATCACTTGTGCTATAATTTTCCTACCCTACTTTTCATTTATTAAGTTGCCATGAAATTGTTGGTTTTGTTGTTGACACTTAAGTGAATGAATCACTATATATATGTAAATTCTAAGGAATGCAATTAAACTATTATGACCATTTATGGATTAAAGAACTAAATTACTCAAAGTGGTATGAGACACTTTGAATAATATAAAATGAGAAATTAAATGCTCAAAGTGGTATGCGACACTTTGAATATACGACCTTACTTGGCATATGAGGAATGCATTGGACTCAGTATTATTACGGGTTGGGGACCATTTAATGAAATCCCTATGGGTTAAGGACCAGTTAATGAAATCCCAATGGGTTGGGGAATGGTTAATGAAATCCCTACGTTGCATCGGTAGTTCTCATGAGACAAATTAGGTCATGGAACAATGCCTTGACATAGTCCTGCATTATACATTTCCTCGTTATGTTTATGATAATTAATTAACCAAGTGTATATTCTACTAGTACAATATTCATGGTTAAGAGCCTGTACTTATGAGTATTAGAAGAAGTAAATGCTTATGGCATAATGTTTATTCAGTATCCATAGATTCATCTACCAGTTAATGATTTACAGTTGGTAAGGAAAGAAAATTGAAGTTATTATTCTCTGCGCAACTCTGATCATGTATTACTCTTATTTGTAAATTATATACTTTCACTTTTACATGTCACACTTATTAAAGTCAGAATGAATATTAATTTATATGCTGCACACCCTATATTTTTTATGAGCATGCTTATGATTAGAACATGTTTCATTGTAACCCTGTTAGTATTCCTTGAATTGTTCACTTATCATTATTGGACAAAATGATATGTTATGATTCATGTGTTACAACTTTCCTTAAGAAAAAGTTTTATGAATAATTATAAAGGGATGTTTTCAAAAGGTTTTATTTGATATATTATCTTATTTTAAAACCCCTTACTGGGCATTTATATGCTCACCCTACGTTTTAACTTAAATTTTACAGGTTTAGTAGATTTGAGATACACTGTTTGGTGGCAGCTTTGTAGAGATTCTTTTCCCTTCCAGTTTTGAAGGAATTGTAATAATTGTATCTGGTTCTCCAGGACCTAAACCAAAAATATCCTCTTTTGTGGAACATGATGTGTAATTCTTCAGCTTCTTTTTTTATAAAAAAAATTACACACCATGTTTTATGTAAAACCGCATCAGCTCCGAGGCAGTCTGGGGCCCGGGCGTGACAGTTGGTATCAGAGGATTGGTTTAGACAACCCTAAAAAATTAGAACAACATTAAAAACTTGATTGTGTCTTACTAAGTAGAAGTTTTCTTAAAATTTTCAGATGGTAGATGAATCGAGCCTTCTATCACTTCCAACGAAAGTGTTAAAAACTATAGTGGGAAAATCTTGTTTAGAAGGCTACGAGGTTTTTGAAAGCCTTCATTTTTCATGAAAACACCTCTATTGTATATCCAATTCTCCTCATGTACTTCAACTTCACCGAGGAGGAGGCTTCTACTATTTTCTTATGATGAATGATCAATTCTCGTTCTATGCACGACAAGGAAAATGCTTTGAGAGTTTATTTAAATGATTCACCCTAGCCGGGAATGCTTTATCTTAGGAGGACTTCCAAGATTCTGCCCTAGAGGGTGACCTCTGAGCATCCTACCTATGTCAAATTCTAACGTACGGTCTCTGTGGTCAATTTATGGACTTTGAAGCCCTTGAGAACGAGACTACCCATTTATATTGTCGACATCAAGTTCATACCGATGTCTCTCAACTTGATACACGTCATGCGTTTCTCACACTGAACTTTAGATGTCCACATACAGTTGATCCTAGTTTCCCACATTGCATCTGGACTAAAGATATTGAAGAATTTGAAATCACTTTGGGGATCCATTTAACTAGGAATTGGGTAAATCGCCAACACTGGTGAAATCAATGAAGTGTCATCTTGGTGGATGTCAAGAAATTCATACTAGTGTTTTGTGAGAGGGAGAGAGTGGTTATGTAACAAATTTGGTTTTATGAACCTTATTTTACTAGATAATGCTATATTTTATGTTTTAGTACTTTAACATGCTTTTACAAATAGTCTCTATTTTAATATGATTATTTCCTACTAGAAAAACATGTATCTTGCAAATTTTCAGATGGAAGACACGAGTTCACCAACCAACCTCTTATCTCTCCACATTGAATTATTAGAACACATAATTGTTGAGTCATGTTCAGAAGACTATGAACCATTTAAAAACCTATGCCTGACTTGAAAATGAATTTATAAAGTGTCCCTCAGCTCAAATATCCTTTGTTCCTATAAAGGTGAGAGATACATCTATCACCATATTGCAAATACTCAATTTTTAGAGTTTAGGCAAAGGGGAAAGTACTACGAAGGTCTTTTCTTATGTTTCACCTCGTCTGAGAACTATTAAGATTTGATGAATTTTCAGGAATCTTCTTTGGAGGGTGACCTTTGGGCGGTCTATCTATTCCAAATTCTAAGTTTTACTATGTACAGAGTTCTCTACGACTTCAAAGTTTTCAAGCACAACGTAGTACATGGGATTTATAGAGATCTAGTCCACTCTCAAATCTATGATCTTCACACCACTCAAGCCTTCCTATAGAAACCCGAATGATTTATGCATAGGGATGATCCTAGCTACTCTTAGTGCTCTTGGTGTATTTGGGTCAAAAAGTCGAGGGGCTGGAAACCAATCTAGGGATCCACCTGGAGATAATCGGCAGATTGTCTACATTGGCCAACTTTGTGAGGGGATGTTGGAGGTGATGTGTGTCTGGTAGGTGTGTACGAGTGCTTTAGAATTGCGAGGACACAATTATTTGAAGGGGGGAATAATGTGACGCCCAAAACTTATTTCTTATGTAATAACAATATTGTTTAGTTTTGCCTCTTTAACATGTTGTCCAAAACAATACTTGAAAATAAACACAATACTTTCTTTATTCAATGAACACTGAAATGATTACACTTCTTCAAGGATAAGAGAATCCAACTAACCAAAAATACCTACTAAGAGGCCTATTAGAATTACAGGGAGACCACCCAATACAACAAAAAACCCAAGAAGATAGTAAGGGTCTTTTGGATAAATCACAATGAACATTAGTATAGCCAGAATCACAACAACTGTGCTAAGCATCAAAGGAATGATGAACACCATCTTCTTTATCTCAGCTTTGAAATTGGAACACCCTATTTCATGTTTTTATAAGGCCTAAGTAAATTCGATCATTTCCTCCTTTAGGTGACCATTGAGTCTCTAACGGCCATAAGATCATATAGTCGTTGGGTTTTCTAGTAGTTTAATTTAAAATACAAAGGTATAATGAGTTTTCCAAGTGTTTAAAGTGTTCATTGAAGTTATAACTATAAACATGTTTGTAATAAACTCTTTTTCTACAATGATTTAAAATGGGTTTGAATCATAACCCTTGCGTTTTAAAAGAAATACCAAGAGAAGTATGTACTTACTTGGTTTTGGTACAAAGAAACATATTTTTGAGTTTGAAATTGTACTTTGGGAAAATGAAATTAATAACTATTGTTGTATCTAATATTTTATCTATAATTAGTGAATTATGTATTTAAATATTTAAAATGTCTTGAAAATATTTTATAAATGTTTTCATCCTTGATGTATAAAACAAGGTCTTAACTAAAAATATGTTTCAGATTTTAAATATAATACTAGTATAATATTTTCTCTATGATGTATTAAACTTTGATTTATAACTTTATGTTTTAAAACTCAAGTGTTTTTAAATTAAGGAAAATATTGGTTTTAGGGATTTTCTTAGTCATAACAAAGAATTTGTATTCTATGTTTGAAGACACCTATATATGTATATGAAAACCTATTTTATGTTTAACAAAAATGAACTTTACTTTGAAAAAAATAGGCGATCACCCCACCTAGCTGAGGGATACCTTGTAGGTAGCCACTCAAGACCTTGGTGGGCATCTCTGTCACAACCCCTGGAAATGGCCCAGGGATGTGCATGCATGGTGCATGCTAAGTCATGTGAACAGAGGGAATATGTCACGAACCGAATCTGGTCGCTGCCAAAACTGGCACCAAACCCAGCCCGTGACATGACCCGAAGGGCGTTCCATATCCCCACGGGTTGGCACAAGTGCTCGGGTATCATTAATTTAGGTTTGGGAACGATTTACCCGAGTTTGAAAGCATAAAACATTAAAAACAATCCATAATATAAATCTGAAATTTTTGAGCCAAACAAGACTTAAGTAAAAACCAGAACTGAGTAAATTGGTTTAAAGATAATACAAGTGGTCCAAATAAAAATAATTATAGCATCAAGACATCCCCAAGGACTCCACACGACTAGGGGTCATTGCCCCCAAGCTATCTCCACAACTCCGCACCAAGGATGGGAACTAACACCCTGAACCACCATCACCCTTAGCCTTTCCTTTACCTGAATCAAACATAACCAAGTCTACTTACACCCAAGGGGTGTAAGTATGGTGTGATCCTAATCCCAATAGGATACCACCCAATTATTCCAAGGAGTAAGAAATACAATGTGAAAAAGAAATCAGTTTTCAAACGCATGGAAAAGTAGTGTTAAAATTTCAAGAAATGAAACCTCTAATTGAAAATTGATTTCAATCCAAAATTTTCAGAATACTAATACACTAAAATAGAAATGTTATATACTGTAATTTACTTCCAAACACACCCTAATACATGGTTAAATAGTACAAATCCAATGAGCAACAACATTGGGAACACCCCTAGGCACTAGGTTGTCTTGGGCCCTATGTACCGTACCTCGGTGTAAAGTAACCATAGAAAAATTCATTCTCGTGCACGATCCACTAGTAGGAAACATACCCATAACCTAGTGGTCCCCAACAATCATCCAAATAGTTTAGTTAGAGTTGTCGTTATCCAAAGGCTAAGTGAAATAGGGACAAAACCCATCCGGTCCACTAGCCGTACTAGTACAAATCCGCCCCACCTAGGTACCCGGGCTTCCCCTTTTTTGCTCAATCAATTTCAGAATGAAACATAAATAAATTTTAATATAAAACACTATTAATGGTCAAACACAACCAATACAATATCTATCACATTTTATACCACTTAAAACACGCAACAAAACACTTAGATTTTTCCTAAAACAATTCCTCAAAATCCCGTAGCGTTTCGGACACAAAACTCCTTATAAACCTCACTTGCATACTATGTGCACATTTTTAAGTTTCCAAAACAGAAATTTCAGCCTACTAAATTTTAGTGAAAACACAAAATCATTTTTAGGGCAGCCCCATATGGTTCAAGAAACGACATCATTGCAAAATCTCCATTTTTACACAACACAACTCTTAGAATTTCATGTGGTTCACAAACACCATTAAAACCAGATTATTCAGCAACAAATACAAGGTATAATCATTAAAAACAGTATTTTTATCCCTATTATAGTTAAATAAAATCAACTAATTACTTATAGGTTATCCCCAATTAAACTAATAAAACATTTCTATGAAGAAACCCCCAATTTCACAAGAAATTGGCATTTAGGATTGATTCTAAATACAAACACCACTAAAACTATTTTTTTCAGCAATAATAAAATTAAATAAGCATGAAAATACCATAAAAACAGTATCCAATTCACAAAGATTTCATACACAATGGAATCACCTACCAAAACCAAGGAAACCCTTGAATCCTTTGTGCGAAAACTCAAACGCACCACCGCCGCACCTCAAGGAAGGTAAACTAGACCTAAAACCAGAATTTCAGACCATGAAACACAATATAAAACCCTAATTTTTAAACCCTACTTTATGGATATTAGTAACCTCAATTATAAGGGAAGAAACCCTAAGTACATTGGATGTAACCCTAAACAAATTGAAAGAAGAAAGAAGGAGAACAACTTACTTAAAATATCTTGTAGAAATCGCCCCCAAAAATACTAGTATATGATTTTAAAAATACTCAAAACTTAAAGTGAGGTTATAACAAGGATAAGGAGACCATTTAGGAATTTTAATGGGGGAAAAAGAGTAAAAATTGAGAGAGTTATGAAGGAATGAACTTACCTCTTCAAATCTAGATGATTTGAGGAAGCCTATGAAGTTCGGCACCAAATTGCGATTAACTGAAGCTCCAAAGAGGGGAGAGAGAGAATGGTCGCGCGTTTTGTTTCAGTGGTCTTGGGATCCACTTGGAATCACTGAAAAATCCCAAATATTGAATAAGTTATAACAAAATCAAAATTTATTTTTAAAACGGGAATTGGGCTTTCGGGCAGGCCCATCCCCTTAGATAAAAACCCAAATAAACCCTGGTTATGGATTTCTAAAAGCTCCAAATTACCTTGGTAGTGTTAATATGTTAGGGGAGGTCAAGTAGGAATTTGAATGGATGAAAAATGTTGAAAAATTAAAAAGTTATAAAAGATACAAAATTTATTTTTTTAATCTGAAATTGGGCTCACAGTTTGGCCCAATTCATGAATACTCATCTATTCCTCCCTAAAACCTAGGGAAACCCCCAAAACAAAGAAAGGATGTAAATTAAATGAAAAATACCTTTAAAATATGTCTTTTATGTGAAAATTCTCTCCACTATAAAGCATTCCGCCCCCGGAATTCCACAACAAGACCAGATGCAAAAGCAAAGCCCAAACGATAGACCAAGACAGACTTTCTTGCCACGTTTTCACCCGCTTCAAAAAGGACGAACATCTCCAGTTGATCTAAAAAAGGAATATAATACTCTCACCAACCAAAAATAACCCCACTTACTTAAAATTATGAAACACATTCAAAACAAATCCCAAAACAAAACACCTCAAACACTACAAGACGACACTCAAGAAATCCACTTGAAACGAACAACAAACTCGAATAACGCTACCACAACATTACGTAAACAAAACCATTGGGTGTTCTCCAACCCCAAATTTACCCAATTAATTTTTTTTTGTATAGATAGACTTTAACGATACTACCTCCTACCTAGAATAAACCAAGGAGAAAACTGAGTCACTAGTACGAGGTGACCCAATCTCGACATCCCACCACTAGGGACAACTTAATTTCTAAGACAGAATAAGGATAACAATTGGGGAAGGAACGAATGACCTCCCAATCATAAGGGTTAAAATAAAACTATTACTTTTCCAAGAGAACATACATGATACCCATGATGGGTCTCCCCACCATAATAACGAACACAACTTTCCTTAAGACAAAATCAAGACACTAACAGGGGGCCTCGAACAGACTTCCCAGCATTAGGGGTAGATTAATATCAGAATTCATCCAATGAAACATACCTGAGACCCATTGTGGGTATACCCAAAACAAAACCCAACCATATTAACTAACTATTATGGGATAACAACAAAAAAAAACAATAGAATTTTAAGGAGATGGCATGGCCGCACAGTTGGTTCACACGGTTTGGGAAACCGTGAGTTAACTGTGCGGATCATTCTGTCCAAAGAGGAAACTTCACATAGTTTCCTTGGCCAATGATCATGGACGTGCGGAGACCATGCGGTAGCTACTGTCTCTTATCACACGGTCCCCTGGGTTGGCATACAGTTACTGATAACCGCGCACAAACTAGGAACTTCAACCTGCTTAACCCAAATTTTAAACTTTTCTCCAAAAACACAAGGGAACCCAAAGAAGAAAAAAAAATCAACTCAGGGTATGATATGGGAAGAAGGTACTCACACCTCTTTCCACCAAATGTGAGAAATTGGAACAAGACAACGACACCAGAGGTTTAAAATATTCTTATCTTTCATATTGAGGATATGACCTTGACCAAAAGTGTGAACGACTCTAGGATTTCCCCTAACTACGCACCAGCTTCTCTCTAGGGCCTATGGCTGGAGCTCAATGGATTGAAGCATCTTCGGCCTCACAGTTAGGATTTGGAAACCCATAAACTGAACATCTTCTTCCAGTGCCAAAAACAATTATACTGTAATCTCATATGGTCTCATTGAGACATGACACACTTCAAACCCGCTTTTCCCCAACCCATCATTTTACCAAAACAGGAACTTAGAGGATGCACACACATCACCCCTTTTTTTCTTCGGATTCTAAACAGCGGAATGAAAGGACATTTAGAAACACATTCCTCTAGATCATAGGATTTAGAATTTCCTATAGGGAGACACACATCCAAAAAAATAGTTACTCTTATAAGATTGCACAATATTCACCCTTATAGTCAAATGAACACATGACATCGAATGGCGTCGCTGAACATGACCATTGTGGATAAAAGAAAACAAAAGGAGAGGGAACTTGTACTGAGTCCCAAAAAGCACATGATTCCAGCAAGTGTCCATAATAGCCACTCTTGGCTAGATCTTGGACACTGGTGGCCTAACACGAACTCTTGCTTCAATGAGACTAACAAAAGACCCAAAGGCCCTTTAAGACATCATTCTACATTGAAAACCCTAAAATTCATTGACCTTCGACAACTTAAGAAGCATAAGAAACTAAGGACTATTTAAACCTCCCACAAAAACTCTCCCACTATAGGGGGATCCACATAATTGAAAAAGAAGAGGGGTAAAATCAATCTCCAAACCTCAAGAATAAAGTCTTTATGTTGATCAACTGGAGGATCATCCAACGGTGAATCACCATAGGCCAAACATGAATCATACATTAACACTTTATGGGGGCATACCCTAGCCTACAGGAAAACCCAAGGACCCAACCAATCTGGTCATTTGGTCACAACAGACCACAAACCTGAACCGAACACATGAGGGGAGCCACCACATTGGCCTCCCAAACTTTTCCTCAAAAGAGACCACTGACCAACACTTCATTCCAACTTATCAATGAAACACAAATCCAAAACATCGTTCAAACAAGAGGGGTTATTGAAATCGAAACATCCCACAATAATAATCCCAAAAACACATAATCCATACCTCCCAACCATAAATTATCAAAACACAACACTTTCCTTCAAAAACATTATTTAAAAAAAACAGTGTTGGTCGGTTGCACATTTACCGATGGTATCTCATGAGCCTCACACATGCATGTTTACATGCCACACTGGGAACCCACCTCATATCCATCCATATTCCCAAATAAACCTATGCATGTGGTCACCCTTGAGAATACCAAATACCAAAAATCAAACCTTTCCTCTTTTTAAAATCAAAACTTTTAACCACACTTTCCCTTTCCCAAAAACAATAACCATAATATCAAAACCCAATTTTTCATCTCGAAAACCAATTTAGAAAAGAACCCATAATTCAATAAAAGCACATATTCATGCCTTTCACAATCGTTTCAAAACATTTCAACCCATTTCAAAACACTTATAATTTCATGAAAAACACCATTTCATAAATCTCCATTTAATTAAGAACTCAACTCTTCTCATTTCAAGAAAAGGTTCTAAAAGTTCATAATTTTTTTTGTTCAGTAGACACCAAACCCAAAATCCATCTTCAACCCCCACACAAAAATTCTAGAACACTTAATTCAATCCCAAAACACTTTTCCACGGTTTAAAAAAAATTCCACTAGAAACATATTTTCAAAACCCCAATTAATGTAGTTCATACTTTCAAAAGAGGTGTAAACACATAATTTACCCTTTTGAAATAATTCTGAAATTCCATTTATAGGAAATAAAAATAATAATACCATTTTCACTTTACTAGAAAATAACTTCACAAAAATTCACACTCCTTAAAGTGAAGTCATTTTTTTGCTTAAAAAAAACCAAGTTTCCAAGATTCCAAAATAAAGAGACACAAGACAATGTGAGAGGAAACTAGTTTCGGTGGGTGACTTGGACATATGGTTGGCAGCCATATTCCAATCACTTCTCCATCATAGAGAGTATTCTAGGGAAATATCCACGGCTCCACAAGGCTTTCCAGGCCCTGCGAGCTCACTGAGATTATTCACCCAACTCTCTTTTCATTTCCCATAGTCATCATTAAACCAAGAAAACCAAAGGACTCAGATAAATCCATACTTCCCATGGTGACTTGAATCCCGTCATGAGGTGTTCTGGCCAAGCACACTACCCATGACTGAAATTTCAAGTCCCAAAAATCCTAGCTCCAGACTATGCTGACTCATCCCCAAATAACACGACCCAAGGAGCAAACCTGCTCTGATACCATTTTGTCACGAACCAAATCTGGTCGCTGCTAAAACTGGCACCAAACCCAGCCCGTGACATGACTCGAAGGGCGTTACCTATCCCCACGGGCTGGCACAAGTGCCAGGGTATCATTAATTTAGGTTTGGGAATGATTTACCCGAGTTTGAAAGCATAAAACATTAAAAACAATCCATAATATAAATCTAAAATTTTTGAGCCAAGCAAGACTTAAGTAAAAACCAGAACTGAGTAAATTGGTTTAAAGATAATACAAGTGGTCCAAATAAAAATAATTATAGCATCAAGACATCCTCAAGGACTCCACACGACTAGGGGTCATCACCCCCAAGCTATCTCCACAACTCCGCACCAAGGATGGGAACTAACACCCTGAACCGCCATCACCCTTAGCCTTTCCTTTACCTGAATCAAACATAACCAAGTCTACTTACACCCAAGGGGTGTAAGTAGGGTGTGATCCTAAGCCCAATAGGATACCACCCAATGATTCCAAGGAGTAAGAAATACAATGTGAAAAAGAAAGCAGTTTTCAAACGCATGGAAAAGTAGTGTTAAAATTTCAAGAAATGAAACCTCCAATTGAAAATTGATTTCAATCAAAAAATTTCAGAATATTAATACATTAAAATAGAAATGTTATATACTGTAATTTACTTCCAAACACACCCTAATACATGGGTAAATACTATAGATCCAATGAGCAACAACATTGGGAACACCCCTAGGCACTAGGTTGTCTTGGGCCCTATGTACCTCGTACCTCGGTGTAAAGTAACCATAAAAAAATTTATTCTCATGCATGAGCCACTAGTAGGAAACATAACCATAACCTAGTGGTCCCCAATAATCATCCACATAGTTTAGTTAGAGTTTTCGTTATCCAAAGGCTAATTGAAATATGGAAAAAACCCATCCGGTCCACTAGCCGTACTAGTACAAATCCACCCCACCTAGGTACCCGGGATTCCCCTTTTGTGATCAATCAATTTCAGCATGAAAAATAAATCAATTTTCATATAAAACAATATTACTGGTAAAACACAACCAATACAATATCTATCACATTTTATACCACTTAAAACACGCAACAAAACACTTAGATTTTTCCTAAAACAATTCCTCAAAATCCCATAGCGTTTCGGACACAAAACTCCTTATAAACCTCACATGCATACTATGTGCACATTTTTAAGTTTCCAAAACAGAAAGGGAAGCCTACTACATTTCAGTGAAAACAAAAAATCATTTTTAGGGCAGCCCCATATGGTTCAAGAAACGACATCATTGCAAAACCTCCATTTTTACACAACACAACTCTTAGAATTTCATGTGGTTCACAAACACCATTAAAACCAGATTTTGCAGCAACAAACACAAGGTATAATCATTAAAAACAGTATTTTTATCCCTATTATAGTTAAATAAAATCAACTAATTACTTATAGGGTAGTCCCAATTAAACTAATAAAATATTTCTATGAAGAAACCCCGAATTTCACAAGAAATTGGCATTTAGGATTCATTCTAAATAAAAACACCACTAAAACTATTTTTTTTCAGAAATAATAAAATTAAATAAGCATGAAAATACCATAAAAACAGTATCCAATTCACAAATATTTCATACACAATGGAATCACCTACCAAAACCAAGGAAACCCTTGAATCCTTTGTGCGAAAACTCAAATGCACAACCGCCGCACCTCAAGGAAGGTAAACTAGACCTAAAACCAGAATTTCAGAACATGAAACACAATATAAAACCCTAATTTTTAAACTCTACTTTCTGGACATTAGGAACCTCAATTATAAGGGAAGAAACCTTCAGTACATTGGATGTAACCCTAAACAAATTGAAAGAAGAAAGAAGGAGAATAACTTACTTAAAATATCTTATAGAAATCTCCCCCAAAAATACCAGTATATGATTTTAAAAATAATAAAACCTTCAAGGGAGGTTATAAAAAGGATAAGGAGATCATTTAGGAATTTTAATGGGGGAAAAAGAGTAAAAATTGATAGAGTTATGAAGGAATGAACTTACCTCTTCAAATCTGGACAATTTGAGGAAGCCTATGAAGTTCGGCACCAAATCGTGATTAACCGGAGCTCCAAAGAGGGGGGAGAGAGAATGGTTGCGCGTTTTGGTTCAGTGGTCTTGGGATCCACTTAGAATCACCGAAAAATCCCAAATATTGAATAAGTTATAACAAAATCAAAATTTATTTTTAAAACAGGAATTGGGCTTTCGGGCAGGCCCAACCCCTTAGATAAAAACCCAAATAAACCCTGGTTATGGATTTCTAAAAGCTACAAATTATCTTGGTGGTGTTAATATGTTAGGGTAGGTCAAGTAGAAATTTGAATGGATGAAAAATGTTGAAAAATGAAAAAGTTATAAAAGATACAAAATTTATTTTTTTAATCTGAAATTGGGCTCACGGTTTGGCCCAATTCATGAATACTCATCTATTCCTCCCTAAAACCTAGGAAAACCCCCAAAACAAAGCAAGGATGTAAATTAAATGAAAAATACCTTTAAAATATGTCTTTTATGTGACAGAATACTAATCCCTAAGCACGCATGGGTGTGAGTGTGCAAAGGAACAAGAGCGTGCCACCATGCGGGGTGGCATGGTAGTAGGGGTGGGCACAGAGCACGCCCGCAGAAGACCCGGTACGGGGCGGTACCGGGGAGGGGGGAGGGGAATTTTTGAACTATGGCTGGGAGACCTGAGCTTATAAGGGAGCCACAAAACTCACTTTGTTTCAATGTGGGGCGAATATTTTCAGAAATATTTGGATTTGGGCCGTCATATCTCACCGTGTGGAACCTGAACCGTCCGATCAGTCCAGCCATCGAACCCACGTGGCCATGGATTAACCTCCACATTTTTATTAGTCGTTCAATCCTGTCGGATCTAATCTGGAACTTCCCTATCTTTTTAAATCACCACGTCACACCATATCCGTCCGATCGAGTTGAGATTTAATCTCGACTGACCATTCCTTTTAAAACCCACGGGCGCACCTCAGCCGTTGGATCTTCTTTTCGGTTAATCCTGACCGTCCATTGTTTTCCAAACCTAAAAAAACACCTTATTATTCTTCTTTCTTCCATGTGTACTACACCAATATCTATGCTACTCTTCCATTCATTTTTTTTATTCCACACCCATGACTTGGTGACCCTATTTTCACTCGTTTTCCACAAGACCAAACACCCTCAGTCTTATTTTAAATCGAGGAGCCTCAGTTTTCTTGCAAGTTGCATTAAATAAATATATTATATATGATTTATAAATATATCTCAATTTTCACCCAAACCCTATGGGTTCTCCACTCTCTAGCGCCACCATCAAGGTTCTCCAGGCTCCTTCTCCTTCTTCAAACCAAGTAAGGGTTTAATATACCTTGTCTTCCTTGTGCAAAACCTAATTATACACTTTGTATATTATGTTATATATATATATATAATCATACAGTTTTAAATAAACCTCCATTATGCTCTATTTTAATACTCCCAAATATTGAGTTTTAAAGTTTAAGTAGTGTTTCAAAACATAAAGAATTATATTTTTGGACAAAACTCTTATATATGTATGTACGGTTATATGTATATAACTTTGGGTTTTAATCATAAATTGATTAAGTTTTCATAAAAACCAATTTTTGGTAATTTAATTATGTATGTGAGATATATAATGTTCATAATTATTTATTAAACCTTGTGTTGGTTGAGAAAATTCCATGTATACACCTTGTGTTTATATAGTTCATATAAATTTTAACCCACATTTATACAAGAACAATAGTCACCCTAGTGTATGCAATCCTATTTTTAGAAGGATGAAATAGTATTTTCTACATATACATGGTAATAACTGGTAGATAAATATGTTTAGATGTATTTTTATGAATAAATGCTTCGCATGAAATAATTATTTCTCTAGAGCACTTGAATCTGCCGCAATAAATGTTTTTAGTAATTGAGTTTTATTTTTTTTAAATATGACCATTTATCAGCATGTGTTTTGAATATAAATGAAAATTATATTAATTATAGAATTTTGAATTTTATAATATAAAATGTTTAATTTCATAATAGGGATTTTATAATTTTAGGGGTTATCATTTCATGTGAAAAAATCTATATTTTATGTGCATTAGACATCATCACTTATGCTATAATTTTCCTACCATACTTGTCATTTATTAAGTTGCCATGAAATTGTTGGTTTTGTTATTGAAACTTAAGTGCATGAATCACTATATATATGTAAATTTGAAGGAATGTAATTAAACTCTTATGACCATTTATGGATTAAAGAACTAAATTATTCAAAGTGGTATGAGACACTTTGAATAATATGAAATGAGAAATTAAATGCTCAAAGTGGTATGGGAAACTTTGAACATACGACCTTACTTGGCATATGAGGAATGTATTGGACTCAGTATTATTACAGGTTGGGGACCGGTTAATGAAATACCTATGGGTTGGGTACCGGTTAATGAAAGACTTACGGGTTGGGGACCAGTTAATGAAATCCCTATGATGCATCAGTAGTTCTCATGAGACAAATTAGGTCATGGTATGAGGCCTTAACACAGTCCCGCATTATACATTTCCTTGTTATGTTTATGATAATTAATTAACCAAGTAGATATTTGACTAGTAGAATATTCATGGTTAAGAGACTGTACTTATGAGTATCAGAAGAAGTAAATGCTTTTGGCATAATTTTTATTCTGTATTTAGAGATTCATCTACCAATTTATGATTTACGGTTGGTAAGGAAAGAAAATTGAAGTTATTATTCTATGCGCAACTCTAATCATGTATTACTCTTAGTTGTAAATTCTGTACTTGTACTTTTTCATGTCACACTTATTAAAGTTAGAATTAATCTTAATTTATATGTTGCACACCTTATATTTTGTATGAGAATTCTTATGATTAGAACATGTTTCATTGTAACCTTGTTAGTATTCCTTGAATTGTTCACTTATCATTCTTGGAAAAAATGATATGTTATGATTCATGTGTTACAGATTTTCTTAAGAAAAAGTTTTATGAATAATTATAAAGGGATGTTTTCAAAAGGTTTTATTTGATATATTACCTTATTTTAAAATCCCTTACTGGGAATTCATATGATCACCCTACATTTTAACTTAAAATTTATAGGTTTAGTAGATTTGAGATACACCGTTTGGTGGCATCTTTGTGGATATTATTTTCCCTTACAATTTTTAAGTAATTGTAATAATTATATCTAGTTCTCCAGGACCTAAACCAAAAAGATCCTCTTTAGTGTAACATTATGTGTAATTCTTTAGCTTCTGTTTTTATAAAAAAAAATTACACACCGTGTTTTATGTAAAACCGTACCGGCTCCAGGGAAGTTCGGGGCCGGGGAATGACAGAGTTTAAGAAAGTCTTAAATCCATAAGTTATTTCTAGTCCAATAACTTCCTCAGTGGTAAGTAATTCTTGAAAGTGAGTCTCATTGGATAGAGGTAGGTAGCCAAACTCATCCATCTTTTCTTCAAATTCCATCTCATGGTTGGATTCTTGTTCTTCCAATGCTAGAGTGATATGAAATGGTATTGTATCTTCTACCTTGTAAACATTGAGAACACTTTTCATTTCATTATCTACCCAATCACCCCAAAATTTTTCACGGTCTTATAAATCTCTCATATTCACATTGGCATGTGAATCTTTATCATCACTTTATAGCCCTTCATGGCAGGTCTGGATATGATCTTTGATATGTTTTTCCTGTGGATAATCTTCAAGTATAGCCTCAACTTCTTGGATCTCCTCAAACAAACCAGGGAAGACCAAGGGAACTTCCTCTGGTTCAGGTTCAGGTTCAAGTTGTTTGAGGTAATCATGAGTTATTTTCTTCTTTTGGATCCTCATCAACCCCATCTTTCTTTCAATCCATTGAATCCTATCTTCATATCACTATTAACCACTTATTATTATTATTGATTCACTTAAGAGTAATTTTTCCATGCATAAAGGTATGAAAATTTTTAATACATCATGAAAATTAATAATTTTTTATGTTTTTTTAGGAAACAAAGGAAAACTATCTGAAATGTGAAAATAGAAAAAGATAAGAAAACTTACACTCAGATCCCCAAAAATGGCACTAGTTTTTATACTTGCCCGTCATAGGGTATTGTAAAAGAAAATTTATTATTTTCCCTAGTGTATTACAATAGCTGATCAGGGTCATATCACTTGAGGAGATTCATAGTTGTCTACTCACTAATTATAATTAACCTAACTATTTATTTTTTGTTTTTGATTATTTATGAAAGTAATAAAATATGAGTTTTGGGTTTTTGGAAATTTATGAAATGTAAAACTAAACTAAACTAACATTTAATGCATTATGAGATTATAAAAGAAAACAATTTCTCCCAAGAGAGTTTTCTAGGGATCACCTTCATTGTCCTATTTCAAATATACTTAGTGTACACACTCCACCATATGAGTACACACCTTAATCTACCCCAGTTTTGAATGAAAAGTGCACTTAACAAATTCCAAACACACTCCACATACACCTCCTTAATCAAGGGATAATATTTGTAGAATAAGAAGCTAAACCTTAAATAACCACAATAAGAATTACAACCATTGTAAATCATCCTTATATTAACCCAAAGCAAAAGTTAAACAATGATTTGGGTTCAAGAAATGGATTACTCCCCCAGGATATTCCCAAGGTTAGTTACTCATCATCATGAGTATAATAGTTAATGTTGGAAGAGGAGAACGAAGAGAATAAAATAAAAAGAAGAATGAGAGAGGGAAAATAATAATAATAATAAAATAAAATATACTGAGAAAATAAAATAAAATAATGAATAGAATGAGAAAATTAGAAAAATAAGAAGAAGAAGAAGAATAAGAAGACTAGAGCGTGGAAGAACACTTGTTAATAAAATTAATTCATTATTTTATTTAAGAAACTAAATTAAATTTACAAAAAAAATAAAAACTACGATATAATAAATATAAAAGAAAAGAAAAGAAAAGAATATTGGAAATAAAAAAACAACATCTCTTCCTCTAGTGTGCTGAATCCCCTCAGTGGTGAAAACTCCATAGGCATCAAGCCTCCTTATTTTATATGGAAAATAGAATCACTCGGCCTTCTTAAAAATCTTTTATATCTCTCTCATAAATCCTTATTTTTTATTTCCTTCAAATATTCCCTACGATGCAGGGGTGAAAATTTTGAAAATACACCCAATGATCTCAGGTGTTTCCATATTTTTCTTCATCATGGACCCATGCTACTACATGTTCTCAAGATTTGGCATGGTTTCCTTTGTATGTGAATGGTTTCATGGGTTGTGTATAGTGTGATGTGGCATGAACCATGATGTTTCTTGGAAGTCATGGAAGTGGTGCAACTTCACCTACTCGGTAGGTGCGATTGTGATGGTTACTCAAATCATCCGGCCTTCACAGTGGCTGAATGCTTTGAAATGGGATTGATGGTGGTTTTATGAGGTCAAGGAAGTTATAAATGGTGGTAATAATCCTTGTAAGTGGCTAACATATTGAGTTTTAGCTTCTAGGGTGTGAGAATGGCATTTACTGGCAAGTGGTGTGGTGGTCCAGTGATGCAGAGCGACGACGACGATGGTGAGGGGTGGAGCTCGAGTGTCTGATATTGGGATTCACATGGTTGAATATGGAAGAAGTTTTTTGTTTAAGTTGAATAGTAACTAGAAATAAGTTATCCCACATTGAAGTCTCGGGTGGTCAACATCTGCTTAATAAGTAAATTCATGGCAGTCTCGATTTATAAACCTGCCCTAGGGCGAGCTCCCGATTACACTGCACACACATACATCGGGCCACACCAACACCACATGGCCCATGTGGGGTTAGTCCCAACTATTCACCTATGTGTTCCTCTTCCCGGTTCACACGCTGCACGAGCCTAGTCTCCCCATGCAACTCAGTACCTCTAACGCTGGGCAGGCCCTCCCTTAGGATTGGCTTGGCCGACCGGCCCCCATGGGCTGTCCATGTGGCTTGATGATCCCTTAAGGTCAAGGTATAGCCTTTATGACCCATTTTTTATCTAAAATAATTAAACACACCTATTAAAAATTCACAAAATACCCTTCAATGAAATAAATCACTAAAATACAACATTTAAATCCATTTTATTTGTTTAATTGTAATTTTTGATATTTTCAATATACAGTCAATTATAAGAAAATATTGATTAAAAAATTCCCAAAATAATCATAAATTGTTTAAATAATTTCATAAAATAATAAGTTCATCACCGCCCAATATGTTGGAAAATTATAACGTCGCTCGTGAGTAGACTACCACCTCTATGAAACGATGTGAATTGTTTTTTGTTTCTGATTTACATGGATAGTAATAATGAAAAAATTTAATGAATATATATGTTATATATGATATAATAATTATTCTACAAAGGTTAATTATTATTTACCTATCTTTCTTTCCATCTTCTAAAAAGTGAAAACAACGTTTATGCGTACGTACGACCTACCATCTCCATGAACAGTGTAATTAATTTTTATATCTATACCATTTATGAATGAATATATATATATATGTAATGAATATATATAATATTTATATCATTACTAACATTTTGGATATGATGGAACCATGATCAAAGTATAAGGATCAGGACTGCCGAATCAAAACATGTATGAAAAATGAAACAATTATCACTCAGAACATTAATTTTAATAAAAAACTATTAAAAAAAGGGTGATAAGATGTCATAAGTAAATAATAAATGGTAAGATATATATGATAATGGTTATTTAATATATTTATAATAAATCTATATTTATTATACTGGAGGTTCAAACATGTATAAAGAAAGACATGACTTGAGGTAAGAGTTTATCATCTCAAATTGTCTTCTTTGGAACATATGTTATGTTATGAACTTATATTATTTTATGAGGTTTATATACAAAAAATTTGACATGTTATATCATAAATATAATTATGTTCATGATATTTAAAGTTTCATTTTAATTTATTGTTTTATGGGGCTTATGATTCAAAAGTTACCAAAGCGATAAGAGATTCACGTCTCAATCCCATTTTAATCAGGATTATTAATGCTCAAATTTCCATTGAGAAAATTATGTGATACTTATATGATAAATATAATTCATTTTTATTCTCATTTTTTTATAATACATGTTTTCCTTTCATTTTTCTCACTTTAAGTACTCAAGAGATCAAATGAATGTTTTTAAGGAAAACTGACTATGTTTTACTATTCGGTTGAAAATACCTTTTCTTCCATATCCATGTTTTCTCTAAAATGTTTTAAAAAATGTTTTAATATTATCATATGATTGTATAAATTCATTTTTACCCAATTTTTATTTTTTTAAAAAAATGTTTCAAAGGAATCTTCCTTTAATTTTTCGAATGAGGTATTTTTGACTTTTTAAAAAAGTGTGAAAGAAATGTTTTCTTTTAATTTATACTACATTAATAGATTTTATCACCATCCTAACCACTCAATGATTCAAATATTCATTCAAAATTTTACAAGCTTATTTTCAGTGATTTTTTTCATAATATTTTGGGAATTTTTAAATTTTAAAGAATTGATTTTTAAAATGATTGAAAATGGTATTTTCCTCAAGAAATGTTCCAAGAAATATTTTAATTAAATTTTTATCTATGACGACATCCTTTGATGCTACTTATGTTTCACTGGGGATATTTTTCTATGATAACATCCTTATTATTTCTCTAGATGGTTTATGGTTATGATGATGTAATGTTTATAAAACTCATTTTCTTTTCTACAGGTTAAGTTATGATGAAATGTTAAATGTTTTCTTGATCTTATGGTTTACATATGTATGTTTTATGATTATATGATGGGTGGGTCTATTATAGGACTCTAATGCATTGGGTAAATATGAAAAACTCATGAGGTACATATTTTATGCATGAACCTGATTTCATGTTCACAATTTAATGTGTGGACATAGTTTTCATGTCCATAAGATTATGTGTAGACCTGGTTTTATGACTATAAGATTGTGTATAGACCTAGTTTTCATGTCCATAGGTTTATGTATGGACCTGGATTTAATGTCTATAAGTTCATGCATGGACCTGGCTTTCATGTCCATAAGATTATGCATGGACCTGGTTTCATGTCCATAAGTTTACACAAGGGCCTGATTTCATGTCCTTAACTTAATGAGTGAACCTGTTTCTATTTATACATGTTCAAAATATTATAAGATTATGTTTTTTCCACATTCCTATGTATACATTATGCTCTTATAACTCATTTTATTTGATTCCCTTATGATTTATGTCTTATGAACAACCAATATTTGTGCCACAACTTAGGATTATGATCTATTATATGCAGGCTACGATGTTCAAAAATTAATCTCATGTTCTCAAAACCTTATGCAAATGTTATGCTTAAGTTATCATTGATATATACCTTGTTTACCCTTATTGAGCATTTGAGTTCACCCTTTCCTATGTTTCCTTTCCCTGGGTTATGAAGAAAGGTTTTAAGTAGGACATGTCTAAGAAGAGTACTATGTGGGGAGATCTTTGTGGGAGATATTGAAGATCTTTCAAGAAATAAGAATATTGTGTATCTAGTCTCTAAAGACACTAAAACTTTATAGTCCTCAGGTGTGTATTTGTAAAATATACTATATATTCATCTATTAAGATATAATATCTATGTATGAAAATATAGGGTCACTATAGTTGGTATAAAAGGATTGGTTTAGTCAATCTTTCAATATTAGGATTATAGAACTCTAGTGAAAACCATGAGGATAAGTATAATAATAGGATAATGTCATAATGTTTTGGTAAATAATAGATTATGTAGTTTTACAAGAAATACATACCCGTTTGTATACTATAAGTGGATGTGGTTTTAGCATAGATGCATCTAGGGGTAATAACCTCGAAAATAGTTAGCTGAGTATATCTCAACCATCATTTTAGTGCACAGTGAGTGTGCCCTTACTATGCACCTAGTTTGACACTATCAAGAGATATGCTTGAGTTAACTCACATTTTCCTTATGAAACATTTTGAAGGATTTGAATAGATGATAACCAAGGATGGACTAGGTTAAAACTAAGATGTCAAATATTGAAAAGAAGGTGTCATGATTTAGACATCCCGTGAATAATTTTTCATGATTATATGATTTCTCACTATGGATATTGTTACTAACACTATAGTTTTTGGTTTTAGTCAATGGTTGTAACCCGAAGGAATTTTGTGAACAATGAATGTGACAACCAATACAATAACCATACTCATGAGTTACCAAATGACTTAAGATATAGGGTGTAATATTTTTTGACTATGATCACTCAACTCTCTCAAGATATGAGTGGTAATACTTGTCATGTTGAACTTTTGAATGCACTGGGGATCAACATACCATTGAATATTTTATGTGAAAACGTTCACCCTATTTATATGGGTCTTTTGATCCACTGGTTTTTGAGTAATGGATCAATGTGATGAAAATGATATTTTCTGTTCTTCAGTGTTCTGACCATGAAAAATTTGTCTTAGTTGTTTATCATTTGGAAGGTGAAGCAGACCAATGGTGAAACATTATTAAGAATATGAGGCAAGAGTATTAAATTGACTCCATGGAATGGGATGAGTTTAAAATAATATTTTTTAGTAAGTACTTCCCTCATATTCTATATAAAAAAATGGAGAAGGAATTCCTTGAGATCAAGCAGAAGGATGATGAATCCATTGGTACCTATGTGGAAAATTTTACAATACTTTCAAGGTATTATTTTGGTTTAATCATTATCCACAAAAGAAAAATTTATCAATTCTTTACTAGTTTGAAACCTAGTCTTTCGAAATGAATTAACCATAAGGGACTTTGGAAGCTATAAAGAAATCATTCGATGTGCACTCAAAGTGGAAATGGAAGATGGAAACCATTATGGTTCTGGTGAAAAGAAAAGGGAGATGGAGTTTCATGGAAGTTCTAGTGGTATGTCAGATGGAGGGAAGAAAAAATTTCAACCTCATAATTTCCAAAAATGTGGGAAAGATCACTTAGGTGAATTCTTGAAAGGAACAAAAATATGTTTCAAGTGTGGTAATCCTGAACATAGAGAAAAATAATGTTGAAGTGATATGAAGAGGCTAGTAAATGAAATGAATGGATAGATCTCAATAAAATACACCACTCACACTTTAGTGATATATATGAAAGGAGTTTGGGAATTAAGCAAATAAATGCCCTAATCCAAGGGAAAATGAGGATAATAAGCCACAACAACCTCTAAAATCAAAGGACAAAGGGAATTATTATGAAATAACAATAGCTAAAGTGAATCATGATAATTAGGAAATGCTTATTCTTCACTCTAGAGTTGGGGATTCCATGCTAAAGTTTGTATGAATGTGCCCTATGAAAATATTATTATTCTACCTTTAGTGAATTTTGATGCGATCCTAAAAATTGATTAGATTTATATAGTTTCAATATATATTTTTGGGATAAGGAAATCATATTTGATATTATGAATTAACATATAACCATATATTAGTGCAATGATGAACAAGAATTTCCAAAGGAAATATTTTTAGCTAAGATATGATCTTATTTAAGGAACAAAGGGTGAATTATCTTTTGGAAGCATATATGATCTATTGTGACTTTATTTTGAGTAATGATTAGAATATTTTGGAAAACACATGATCAAGGTGTATACATTTTGATATGATACTTTATTAGTGATTAAAATTATTTCAAGATAATCATTAATTTAATAATGGGAGGATATGAGATCAAATCATTCTAATATTTGGGTTTTAATATTGGTCATACATATCTTAGAGGAGACTTAAGGTAAACTATTTATGGAATGTAGTAAGTTAAACTTTGGATGTTATTATTGATATTTTAGAGATTAATATATTATAATTACACACATTGGATAATTTGTGCTAACCATTTTGGTTTTATTAAATATTTCAAGAAATAAGAAATGGCCTATCATTCTTTTATGGATATTATGGTCCATTAAAATTTAATTATTGTTCTTCAAACATGAAAAATTTATCATGAATAATCATTTCATGTAATAAAAGATGAATTAGAAATTGATTGAAGCACAACCAAAGGATAAAATTGTGATTATGATATAGAAATAAATCAAGTAATTATATTTTCTTATGTTCTCTATCTTGATAGTAAATTAATCCCTCAACTTTAGGAAAATGGTTTTTAAATAAAATGTTTTACGTTTACCATCATTTTTGATGAATCGACAGTCTTTTCACCCATCACATATTTATGGTTTTGTGGTCATTAACGTTATCTTGACCATGTTCTATATCACTCTCTATTATTCATTGGGAATTAGTTTTCTCCTCCATGTCCATATTTTCACTTTTCACTAATGTTCTTCTATTTGTAAACCTAGTTTTGTTATTATAGATGACCTTCATATTTCCCTTTCCATCTTTTTAAGAGGAAGTTTTATTAAACATTTTTATGATGTAGGTTTTACACAATGGATTTTTTAAATATTGAACCCTTGATTACCAAGCACAAGTTAAAATTGTGAGGATGCAATTTTTTAAAGGGGGGATATAACATCCTGAAATTTAAAAAGATTATTTTTATGTTCGATAGCGTATACGACATAACACATTGAACTTAAACAAACCATGAAATATTATTATTTAAATAAGATTGTTATAACCTAACTATTTAATTGGATGATATGAATAATATTGGCATTAGGGTGTGCAATGGAAACCAATGGGCTAAGGATTTAAAATTTTATTTCCTAGAGTGATGGAACCTGTAATCTCTGGTGATCTGAGCCCCAATACGGTCTGAGGATCTCATGTGGATCATTCAAATCACAAAAAATAAAATAGAACGAGTATCTTGTTTGATTCAAAGAATGCTTTACTATAACTCATTGTTTGTGACTATTGCTTAAGGGATTTGAATATAAACCCCTCTATATCATCCACACACACTCTAAGAATCTGTGTGCTCATCGTTCGTTGAATTTCCGAGTGCTAGCACAGAGCTTCGATGAATCCTTTAGCATTACGTCGATCACCACAATCCTATGCCTTAAATCCATAAAGGTGGTCTTAGATTGTTTTCTCTGAGAGAGTCTTTATCTCTCTAGAATATGAGAGGAGAGAGAATATCTCATTACAAATGAATGAATAATTCACTGAATGATCCTATCTCACTATATAAAGTGGATGCTCAAATACCCAGAAAGGGTTCCCTAGACCTCGTATATTTCAAATCCACTAAATAAGTAATAAATAAATAAATATTATGAACTAAAGGTGTCATAAATATTATTTATATTTTATCAAATACTTGTAATATATATTAAATATATTGTGAGATAAAAATTAGAGTCATTAACTTGACTCATAATTCTTACTAATATTAAACGAACCTTGAATATTAAAATAATATTCATTCGTATAATATTATTCCTTGTATTTACTTAAACACTTATAAATAATTTTAATAAATAAATTAAACCTAATTATTCTATACTCTAATAATAATTAATGTATTTATTTATTGGTGATCGATAAAATTTGGACAACTCTTAGACCCTATGGTGGGGCCCAACATATCCTATATATCTATTCACTAAAATAGAGCAGATTCTTGAATACACTATTGTGTGTGACCCTCTAGGACATTATCTTGATAGCAGTGAATTGTATTCACAGTCCAGGAGTAGATTCTAGTAGCCCATCAAGGCCCCTAAAGAGATAAGGAATAGTCATAGTAATGACAACCATTATACGAACACACACTGTATAATATAATCTCTTTATCGTATGATATATAATAAATCAGGATGTACACTTGTATTTTTGTCCATTATTAATTTATTATTTTTTTATCTAACTAGATTAATTTACCTTTAACTACCATGACCATGGATTTATGAAGGTACTACTATCCTGATCAACCAGGCCCAAGATATCACTTCCTCAACTCAAAAGTGAAAAATTATATATTGACCACTCAACCAATGCCATACCACCAATGACACATCCAATAAAATCTACCTCAACATTACTTCATTGTCATGGTTTTATCCTTGTATTGAAGTACGTGATCAAATGACACACATTGATAATGATCTCAACTCAGGAGACCGATACACATGTTTGTAGATAAGAACTACCAATAACACCCAAAACATGTGGTGTTCCTATTGGTGGGTATGTATTTATGATCTCACATACTAAAGATCACTAATTAAGAACTTTATGTGAATAAGTGTCAATTATTATGATCCCCCAACACCTAATAGTCAAACATCAACTATATCCAGTTAGTATGATGTATCTAGACCATATGACATATATTTAAGATTAATATCATAGCATCTCAAGGTTATCATTATAGACTAGGATCTAATATAACATTTTAATATGAAAAATAATATATGGAAATTACCATTAAACAGTAGACAGAGAAATTTCTACACTATAATGGTAAGTGTACATCATGCATATCTCACTATATACACGAAATGATAATCGAAAAATACTATTTAGTTGGGACTAGGGTACACACTATTAAAAAAAATAAGAATAACCACATTATGAAATATATATAAAGTTTATAATCAATATAAATGTGTTTATTAACATTTAGGAGATAATAATTCATTTTTTTAGTAATGTCATATTATTCTTCAAAAACACGTTTCCTTCAAACATGTTTTTTATTTTTGTGAGAAAATAGTATATTTATTTTTTAACAATTTTAGAAAATATATATGATAAAATTAAATTCATTTTTGAAATCAACATATCAAAATTATCTTAGATTGTATTTTTTGGATTTTTCTAAAAAGATTGATTTTATAGTGAATAGTGAAAAATACCATTTTTTATTGAAAACTTTATTTTTGTTTCAAGCATTTACAAAGTTACATATTATTTTAAAAATAGTTAAAAAGTAAAATTAGTTCTATTATATTAATAATAATACAATTAAGTTAATTGGAATCAATTTTATGATTTAATTTAGTATAAAAACGTTTTTATACTTAAAAAATATTTTTTTTGAAAAAACTATTTTTCATTGAATTTTGCATTTTAATATTAAATTAATTTATTCTACTTATAGAAATTGAATTTTAAAAAATGGATTCCATATTTTGAATTATGAGGTAAAAATTTGGTAAATAAGTCACTTTTATTTTTAGGCATTATGAGTAGTAACCGTGGTAAAATTTATGACAATGGTAAAGGGTAAATTGGGTTAACCTAGGTTAAAACCAAGTCTTAAGGACACCATTTTTCATCTTAATTCTTATTGTATAAATTTAATTTGACCTTTATAACCTTAGGATATAAATTTAATTGTTCAAGGGACACTTGTCCATGAAAATGACTTATATTATATTTAAAGAAAGGAAAAATAAAAAAATGTCACTCTCTTACTTTTAAATATCTATTATGTGTTCACATAAGAAAAAAAAAACATTACAAACAAATATTAATGGTTATTTTGAGTATAATGAAATTATTTTTATGATGGTAATTTATTTCTAATTTTTAGTGATTATATAATTACTTTATATGTTTACACAACTCCGACACAATATTTTTTCAATTAATAAAATAAATAAAATAAATGATTTTGAAAATATTAAAAGTAATATAATTTGAGTGAGTTATAGTGTTCCATGAATTTTATAGATTAATATAACATATTAGTGATGTGTTAAAGTATTATAATTTATGCATTCATTTTTAACACACTTTTCCACATATGTTTTTAGGGAATTAATTTAATTTTTAATGTTGAAATTGTCTTTTTAATGGGGATTTATCAATTGAGGGTAAATTGAGCCTATTTTTTGAATTAATTGAATATTAATTAAAATGATTTGTTTTGGTTTTTAAATCGGTGAAATGTTCTTAAGTCAATTTTCCCAATTTTATGAGAATAATAATTTTTTTATGATCTTGATGAATTATTTTTAATTGATTTTTCATAGAAGTCAATTATTTCATTATTGTTTGTTTATTTTTTGTGTTTGGTGGAATTATTTTATCTATAAATTTTATTTTTCAATGGAAATTGTGATTTATTTTCTATTTTGGAAGTCGTGTCTCTGAAAAATTGTAATTGAAATATTTTCTTTGAGATTGAATTAAATCATTTTGGATACTTGAATTCAAAGAAATTCCATGAATTAATTTTGTTGATTTTTTCTAGAATAATATTTTTTAATTTAGTGAATTAGTTGATTTAAATTTTTATGGAAATCATTTTTTTCAATAATTTCACTAAATTCTGAAATTCTCTTTGCTTTTAGGATCTGCTACTACTTCACAGTGAGACCACTCCCAGCCACTGCCAACATCTAATGCTCCATTCATATATGGACATCACCCACATCTACCATTGCACACTGCCAACATCTACTACCATTCCCCATATACCTCCACTCACTAATCTATCACCCCTTCCCTCCTGCTACTGTCCCGACCCTTCTACCACTCAATCGCCCCATATACCACCCCCATCTCAAATCCACCAACATAATTCCACCATCATTATACCACCCACATCCACCACCATCTGCATCTACCACTCCCTTTTTTGACTTCCAATAACTACTGTACCCTCTACTACTGTTCAACCACTACTTCTTCCAAATCCACAACCATAGATCTACAACCACCCATATATTTCCACTACAGATCCACCACTATAGAAAGAATAAAACCACTACTTTCCACACCATTGAAAATTTCTATCCATGAAGGAGAGAACCAAATCTCACCACCCCTACTGAGGAAAACGATCTATGCTCTCTTAGGGATCCCGAGCTCTTCCATTGAATATCTAACACCGGTTGACACTAAATGTCGCTATCAACAAATAAGGAGTTAGATGATGAACCATGACTGAATGAACTAGAATATGACCGAATACCCTGGTGTCATTGTTGATGAGCATTGAACCAACATAAAGGTTCATTGAAGCTAAAGAAGCCCAAACCGACACTTCCCTCACTGATCTCGAATCACAGAAGTATGAAAAAAATAACTTAAGATAATCCAAAACCACCAAGCTCAATAGGAGGAATATAAACCCATATTTTTTTCGATTTGAAGATTAACTAACCTGAACTTCACCTATTCATCATGGGAAATCCCACCACAAAAGGAGAGTAGTTTCATGCCTATCTTTTTGAAGAACCCAACCATGATCACTTGTTTAATGATGACTGCTAACCGAATCATGCACATCCCTGCCTATTGAAGAACCCCAGTTGACATGGCACCCAAAATCAAAGAACAAAAAGATGTCCATGCAATTCTTATGATCATTGAACTAAATATGATGAAGATAAAAACATATTGAAGACAAACCAGAAATTTGGAACCATGATTCTCTGCCATTTATGGAATTCAGAAACTCGAGACTTACCACTAAAGGACAATGAGACACCTACTAGAACCCGACACTGCGATTTAAAATATGATAAATTTTTTTCCTTGTAAATAATTTATGCAATTGATATATATTTTTAAAATTCATTTAATCTATTTTATATAAATGAGATAAAATGTTTTGGACTAGTGGTGTGAGTTGGGAATTTATTGGTTAAATCTTACTGAGTTTGGAATAACCCCCTACTTAGGCACTGTTGTGCATGTGCAGATGTTAACTTTTGAGACATAGGTAAAGACATGGTATCTTATCTCTTTAGTTATGTTTCTTGATACCATGGAATATCATTTTTAGTTGGATCTTGGAGAAGTTTTGGGAGTTATTAGGTTGATTTCACTCTGGTTTCATTGAGTTTTATTGGTCCATTTGGTCCTCTTGAGTGTGTATTTTTCTTTCCTCTTACACTCTAATATGGTAATTATTTTGGTTATGTTGGGTTGTATTGTATACCCATGCATCATATATTGGATTTTTTATTCTTATAGTTTTTATTTGGATGTCATGTATTTAAAGGGAAAATTGTCTACCAAATATTCTTGAGGCCCTTTTCATTTATTTACATCCTTTAATGTCTTAGGGATATGCCTAAGATGAGCTTACCAAACCTGATGCACAATAAAGGAAGATAAATAGAGACCCCAAATATTAGCTTATAATATATATATATATATATGTATATGTCATAATAATAAAAAATTTAATTAAAATAAGAATGTGTGTTGGAAATATATTAAAATCTAGATAAAATTGGATTAGGGTGCATGGGGACCAAAGTGAGATGAGACCCAAGAAAATTCATTAAAGCTAGTATGTAGCCCAAAATTCAGAAATGGGAAAATAATACCTGAAGAAAAGCCGCTTAACATCTGCATTTTTTATACTTGTTGTAGAATCAGGAAAGATCAACACAAGGTATGGAGAAGGAGATCATGGACATTGCATGATATATTCGAAGGGGAAGCAATGTCATTGATAGAAGTTGGGTGCACTCACTTGGATGTCACTTGGAGCTGGTGATGAGTGAGTCGAGACACACCATGTGGAATTCACTGTCTGTCAAATGGGTTGTTACTATTTTTCTGTTTTGGTTTTTGAATAAGTAGAGGGATATCCTCTTTTTTTAATCATCTCTATACATGATAATCGACTTTGATTACAAGATATAGGAACCACTATTTTTCTTCTTCTTCCCATTTTATTTCTCTATTTTCGATTTTCCATCTTTGTAAATATTAATGTGTTGTTTCAATTTTTGTAAATAAAAAAATGTTTTGTGTTTTTCTCCACTATTATGCGATCTCAAATCACCATATATATAGAAATAATTTTTGAGTCTTGATCCAGGAAGAGAAACTTGATGCTTCTTGGAGTTCCAATCTTCATGTCGATCATCATCACCTCATATTCATCCCAGTAGATTGTGATGGTTAATATAGGTATTGTGAGAGCACATTTCCACACAGGAATGTATTTATACTTTCTTAACTCATTCATTTTCAATATTCTAATCTCATTTCACTCAAATGAGTGTGTTATTGTTGTTGTGTGATCTGATAAACTTAGTAGGATCATGATGGATTGTGATATTTATTGGCGATAATGACTATGTCGAGTGACTCATTTTGCATTCTGGAGGAATTCTTGAGAACTGAAGAATTTATGTATTCATGTATTCACTATTTATGTGTGATAGGTGTGTAATCCGAGTCATCAATCATGCATTAAGTGATAATTATAGTTTATGGTCTTCTATATAAGATCAATGAAATGGAGTTGAGAGTGGATCAACCAAGATTCAGGCTTGTTCTTATTAACTTTATTCTCCTTCTTTTTTTCTTCCCCTTTTTTTTCATCTTTTTTCTCTGTTTTTATATTTTTATAACTTTTTTTTCCATTTCCTCTATGATTTTCATCATCATTCCCTATTTTTTAATGCTTTCAAAATATATAAAAACGCAAAAAGAGTTTTGGGAAGACCATTAGGGAATTCAAAACTGCTTCCTTGAGAGTGACCCCAAGGTTATCCATTGTGATATATATAGGTTTTATAAATGTATCTTTGACCATCCTTATAATAAGGATGACATCAATATTTTAATTCCATATTTATCTTTATGCCTTTAAAGTAAAATTAAATGAATAGTGTCAAAAATGACATTAATAATATTTTATTAAATTATTTAAAAATAATAAAAATATTGAAATATTACAAAGGGGATAATATATGGTCTAAATTATAATCCCATATCTATTTATAAACTGATTTTTTTCTTATAAGTAAAATTACAACCCTTTAAGAGTGAAAAAGACGTCACCATGATTAAGGTTAAAATAGGTTAAGTAAGAGATTAAATTGAAAGACAAGGTTTAAATCACCACTTAAACCTATAAATTTTTTATCAATTGATGGGATTTAAAAAAAATACTACCTTATATTATAATCTCTATCCATTTGGAATCATTTTTCTTGAGAATTAATTTATATATTTTAATCTTTTAAGAAGTTTCAAAAGTGACCCTATCCTCACTTATACAAGGGTACCCATAATTTATCTTCTATATACCACTTTGAGCCATATATCTCAACAAAAAACTACCAAATTATATAATAAAATTATATATCAATGAATTATAGGTTTTCTTCTTCTTAATATACCATTATAAGGGTCCTTAATAAGGTATCTATAGGAGGCATACTGAAGAAGCGGTAATCGTCTTACCCGATCTCTTTCAATTTGTTTCTTATTCTACATCCTCTAAATATATAATATTATTCATAAAATAATAACTTAAGTATCATAAATATACTAAAATTTTATTATGATTATGAAACCACCTTTATTCACCCTCTTTCCCATCAAATGATAAGTGAAAGTATCGCTCGTGCGTACGTAAGACTTACCATCTCCGCGTAGCGATACAATTCATTTTCCATCACCATATTTCATGGATGGTTATTATAATAAGTTTAATGTTTATATATATTATATTTATAATATAATTATAATTCTTTAATTATAATATCATATATACTTACTTACCTTCTATTCTGTTGGAAAATGACAATGTTGCTCGTGCGTATGTGTGGACCACCACCTCCACGAAGCGATGTGATTTTTTTTTCATTTATAATTTACATGGATGTTAATAAAGAAAAAATTAATGAATATATATGTCATATATGATATAATAATTATTCTATAAAGTGAATTATTATTTAAATTTTTTTCTTTCCATATGTCAAAAAGTGAAAATAATGTTCATGCGAATGTACGACCTACCATCTCCATGAACAATGTAATTCATTTTAATATATCTACCCTTTATGGATTAATATAAATAAATAAATATATATATATATAATGAATATTTATGATATTTATATCATGATTAACATTCTGGAGATGATGGAACCATGATCAAAGTAAAAGGATATGGACTTCCAAACCAAAACATGTATGAAAAACGAAGCAGTTATCACTTAGAATAACGATTTTAATAATAAATTATTAATAAATGGGTGATAATATGTCATAAGTAATTAATAAATAATAATATAGATATTAAAATTTTTATAGAATAAATTTATAATAAATATTTATTTATTATACAGGAGGTTCGAACACATACGAAGAAAGAAAAGACTTGAGGAAAGGGTTTATCATCTCAAATTGTCTTCAGGATATATGTTATGTTATGAACCTATCTTATTTTATGTGGTTTATATGAATACCCTTTGACATTTTATATCATTAATATCCTTATGTTCATGATATTTAAAGTTTCATTTGAAGTTATTATTTCATGAGTCTTATGATTTAAAAGTTACCAAAGCGGTAAGGGATTTATGTCTTAATCCCATTTTAATCAGGATTGTTTATGCTTGAATTTAAATTTAGGAAATTATATGATCCTTATATGATAAATACCATTAATTTTTATTTTCATCCAATCATTTTTGGAGAATACATGTTTTCCTTTCATTTTCCTCACTTTAAGTACTCAGGAAATTGAACAAATGTTTTTAATGAAAACCAACTATATTTTACTATTCAATCAAAAATAATTTTTATTACATGTCCATGTTTTTTCAGAAATGTTTTCAATTTTTTTATTATATTATGATTTTTTAAATTTATTTTTATCCAATTTTTACTTAAAAAAATGTTTCAAAGGAATCTGCGTGCTGTTTTCTGAACGAGGTATTTTTTGACTTTTTACAAAAGTGTGAAAGAAATGTTTTTTTAACTTATACAGTTTTAATGGAATTTACCATCATCATGACCAATAAATGATATAAATATTCCTTTATTATTTTATATGGTTATTTTCAATGAAAATTTGTTCCATAATATTTTGGAAATTTTTATATTTTAAAGAAGTGAATTCAAAATGAAAAGAGTATTTTCCTCAAGAAATGTTCCAAGTGGTATTTTAAAGAAATTTTATCTATGATGACATAATTTTATGTTAGTTATGTTTCACCAGGGATATGATTCTATGAAACCATCCCTACTCTTTATTTGGATATTTTTTTATTATGATGATGTAATGTTTATGAAACCCATTTTATTTTATATATGTTAAGTTATGATGAAATGTTAAATGTTTTCATGATATTTTGGCATACATATGAATGATTTATGATTATATGATGGTTGGGTCCATTATATATCTCTAATGAATTGGGTAAAAATGGATAACTGATGAGATAAATATGTTATGCATGAACCTGATTTCATGTTAACAATTTTATGTGTGGAATTAGTTTTCTTGTCTATAAGATTATGTGTGGACCTAGTTTTATATCCATAAGATTACATGTGAACTTGATTTTCATGTTTATAAGTTTATACATGGACCTAAATTTCTTGTCTATAAGTTTATTCATGGACTTGGCTTTCATGTCCATAAGATTATGTGTGGACCCGATTTCATGTCCATAAGTTTACTCAAGGGACCAATTTTATTTCCTTAACTTTATGAGTGAACATATTTCTATTTATACATGTTCACAATATTATAAGATTATGTTTTTCCATATTACTATGTTTATATCATGCTCTTATGGATCACGTTCTTTGATTCCTTTATGACTCATGTCTTACAAACTACCAAGATCTATTATATGACTCACGATTATGATCTATGATATGCATGGTATGGTGTTCAAAAGTTAAGATCATGTTATCATACCTTTATGATCATGTTATTATTAAGTGATCATTGATATCTACCTTTTTTAACCTTATCGGGCAGCTAAGCTCACTCTTTCTTATGATTCCTTTCCCTAGGTTATAAAGAAAGGTTTTAATTAGAGCATGTTTAAGAAGAGTAATATATGGGAAGATCTTTGTGAAAGATGATGAAGATATTTCAATAAATAAGAAGATTGTGTATTTAATTTCTAAATACACTAAACCTTTATGGTCCTCAGGCATGTATTTATAAAATATACTGGATATTCATTTATTAAGATGTAATATCTATGCATGAAAATCTAGATTCACTGTAACTTAGTAACTCTAGTAGAAGAAGAAATATTTCAAGGTTAGTAAAAAAACATGTACAAAGTTATACCAGATGGAGAAATATGAATTCCATTGAATAAGTTGAAGTTTTTAGTAATTCACCATACTGAGTCTAACAAATCAAGATGATCAGAAAAATATTATTAGACAAAGGATAGCTTGATATTGTTCTGGACATAGTAATCAATTTTTATTGGACACAATTTTTTGAAGCTCACCAGACAGTGAAAGTTGAAGATCACCAGATGGACTACATCAGATGGTGAAAAGGTACAATGTTGTATCAGAAAAAAACGTGAATTCATCAGATGAATAGAGTCTTGTGAATATACCAGTCGAACATTCATGAATACATCATATGGAGAAAATGTAATATCACCAGATGGAGAAATAAAAATTTATCAGATGAATAACTGTAAAGTAATCAGATGATGAAATGGGAAGTTATCATATGGATTGATCTTTATGTTTGTAATCCTCAAAATTGAGTTCATTATATTGAGGATACCAGATGAAGGAGTTCTTATGAAGCCACCAAACATAGAAGTTCTTATGTTGTATCCAATATAGATGCCTTCATGTTTATACACTGTAAACATTGTGATGATGCTGAGATAGGCGTCCAAAGATTCAATATTAGGAAAAGAAATGTCATGATTTCTTTGAGATTTGAGGAAGTTTTGAAGATAGTTGATGCTAATTTTTATAGTATCATCGATGAAGTCAAATCCCAACATATTCATAAATATATTAAATATGGTCATTTCAAGAGCTAAGTTTCTAGGAAGTTCAAACTAAATCCCGCATATTTCCCTTTATTAATCGAAGGAAGCTTGCCTATATAAAGAGGAGAGTAACATGTGAGTTTGTGTGATGATCAATTGTGAAAGAGAGTATTATTATTAGAAGTTCAACATGAACTTCTAACTAAGAATATACTTGGTTAAATAATAATAATTGGGTGGAAGAGTTCCAAATGAAGAAGTTTCAGACAGATAGGAACCATGAAGATGTATACTAAATATAGGCACATTATATAGAGGCACATTAGACAAAAGGATTACTGTATTGAGGTGAAATATACTGAGGGGTACTAGAGACAACATACCATACAAAAAAGTACCAAATGAACCAATCCCAAAAAAGTGAGATCTCCAAAAGAACATTCCACTGAAAGGTGGATAGGACAACATTCATGTTGAGTAAAATAGAATATCTTGAAGCAATCTAAGTTCTATCCATGAGGGATCTTATAAAGATATTGTGAAGACATGTGGTTCTAGTATAAATAACATTAAAATTCCTATCAAAAGATAAGAGGATATTTTTGGGAGATATCTTAACCATGGGACGCAGTATAAAGATTCTTCACTTGCATAATGTAGTGAAGTATTTGGGTTAAGGGTGAATATTTACCACACCACTTGTAATAAATGATTAATATATAAGTTTAAGAATTGAGGAATTGATGGGATTCAACACATCAAGGATCAAGTTCTCAAATTGAGGCCAAAACTTTTAAAAATCATTGCGTGTTATTTATTTTATATTATCTGCATAACATAAGGGAAAAGTGGTGAGGATAAACTAATAGAATAATAAGATCCAAATATGAAAGATCTACTTCCATAAGATATCTAGAATTTATAAAGAAAAGTTGATCATGGTAATGTTGTTGGATATAGAAGAATGTTTTAAGATGAAGAATCACTTTCTATGAAATTTGAAGTTAAAGAAGTAAGTTCCAGGAGATAAGGATATTAAATTTGTGAAGATTGGTGGTTTTAGTATAAATAATTATAACTTTCCTATCAAGATATAGGAGGATATTTTTAGGATATAACTCAACCATGGGACGTAATATAAATATCCTTCATTTGTATAATATAGTAAAGTATTTGGGTTAAGGGTTATTTATTCCAACACCACTTGTAATATGTGATTTATATATAAGTGGAATAATCCATGACTTGATGGGAGTTTACATAATAAGGAATAGGTTCTCATATTGAGGTTGAACCTTATAAAAATCCATGTGTGCTATTTATTTTATATTATCTGTATAAAATAAGGGAAAATGGTGAGGGTGGGTTTCTATTGATTCGTACATCTTAACTGATAGAATAGGTTTGATCAAATTACTAATAAGATAAGTGTAAGTTAAACATAATTGATAAAAGTTGGTCACCCTTGATTCACCCCCCTCTTAGGGTGATTTCATGATACAATTGAGAATATTAATTAGTATCAAAGCCAATGTTACCTCTTTTTGGATCTGATTTTTTTTTGTTTTAAGTTATATTTAGTTGTTTTATATGAAGTCAAACTTTCCATAAGTTGAAGAAAGTATCCCTATAAAAGACAAGGAGGTTAAACCTGAGATGAAGGTAACAAAAGTTATTTACGTTTGTATTAATATATAGGTTTTGACCAAAACCTTGAGAAACCAGAAGAATAAACAAGCTTATAAGTATAAGAAGTTATACTCTAAAAAACAAGAGAAGGAGGACTCACCGCCTTTATAAGATAAAGTGAAAAAAATTAAATCATGTGAATCTGATGAAATTAACCCTCTAGAAGAATTTTGTTCAAGCTGTGATGAGTATGATTCAGTATAAACTATTGAATGTTTTTACTCAGAAATCATATCCTACATGAGAAATGTCCCTATTGAAGTTATTAAATATATACTTACATATATCAAGGGACAATTAGAGGAAATCACACAGATAAAATTAGAACTTGATAAGATATATAATATATTAGGAAAGAAGTTATAGGAGTATAAAAACTCACTGAAGGCAAAGAAGAAAAGGTATTATGTTCTCAATAAAAGTTCTACCATGTAGAAGAAGCATTACAAAGAAGTTTTTGTGATAATACTATTATAAAAGAAGTTAAGGAAAGATTACATGTATTAAAAACTACTGTTGAAGATAATAACTCTCGGTTGGAAGATAAATTTTGTATAATAAAAGAGTTTAAAGAATCACTATAGGAAGAAATTAAAATGCACGAGGAAAAAATTTGGAAGGAACACATGTGTGACACCTTCACTAAACTCAATGAGCTTAAGGACCAATAAATAACATCTATAAAGAAAATTTAACTTTTATAGAATAATATTTACAAAGGATTTTTTGTGAAGAATCCATGCTAAAAAAATTGGTTAAAGAAAAGCTCTATGAAATAAAGGATACTCACGAAGAAATTTTTGATGTTAAGAATACTAAACTGAAGATTAAGGAAAAATGAGTAAAGGGACTAGATCATTCCTTGAAATAGGTTATTAATTTTTATAAAGAAAATATACAAAAATTAGAAGTTTTATGTGAAGATAAATTGAGGTGTCTTGAAAATTAGAAGAACACTTTAAATTTAAAGTGCTTTAAGAAGGTAGTAATATTGAGAAATATATAAGCTACTCAAGATGAATCTTCACATGAAGTTAAGAAAAGAATCTCTACCAAAGTTTTTAAGGAAAGTATCACTTAAAAAAATACTCAATACAATGGTTGGAAGAATATTAAAGCACTAGAAGTATCATATTTTGATAAGATGAAGAAAAAGGTAACACCACATTCCGATGAATCTGTTAGCACTAACTCTTATATTTTTAGTATAGATTATAGTTCTGGAAAAAAATGGGCGAAGAAAGGAAAGAAACCAACCTCTTATAAGAATGTGGAAGTAAGAAATAAAAAAGGAAAAAGTTCCCCCAAAGATGTCTGGAATAAAAAAGTAAATATCTAAAATAAATACATTTTGAAATAAGTCTCCATTATCTAAAATTCAATACAACTGAATAAGAGAAATCTTATTATCTACTGTTTGTGTTGTGGAAAGTTCATACACATGAATATAAATTTTTGGAACAATATTTTAAGGCATGAAGAACAAAAAAAGGACAAAATTAAGGGAGGGAAAATGAAAGGAAATAGAAAATCAGTTAAGTACACCTAACCCTCATAGAAAAAGAAAAACCTGCTAACATTCAACATAGTTACATATCATGAAAATTTATATGGAAGTTGTGGGATAAGTGGTCATGGTGAAGAGAATTATTGGATTAATTTTACCAATCATAACTCAAAAAAGACTAATGGAAGGAGGCCATAAAATCTGAGGGAAAGTGATAGAAAGATAGGATACAAGTCTACCTTCATGTAAAAATAATTAGAAGCTACAAGAAAGGTTGCACCCAATAAGAAAGTTTTAGAGGATGTCATGATCAAGAAAATATGAAACTTACATGAGAGAAAATGACACTTCATGAATAACTATAAACTTTCCATGAATTTTTAAGTTAATGAATGCAAGATAAAGAAACAAATTCAATCAATCTAAGAAAGAGACAGGCAGATTAGAATGGTGGAAGAAATATTCGATGGAGAAATATAAATACACCAGAATTAACCTATTAAGAGCAACCTAAAAAAAGATAAGAAGATATGTGGAAGATGTAAGTTAGCCTACTAAACTCCAAAAAATTTAATTATGATGTTAACAGAACAAGAGAAGTTTGTAGATAAAATTAGAAAATATTCATAAGGAACTAATGGTGTTATAAAGAAACCTCAACAAAAGAAGAAAGGTGAACATATTCTGAAGGCTTTCTTGTTTGTATGGCCGGAATAGTTGGAGGAAGTAAGGAAGTTGAAGGCATATGAAAATAAGAATAGTGAATTATCCTTGTTAGATGAAGTTAAGAATAAACCACCACACGTTATTAAAAGAAAAAATATGGAAAATAAACCCATGAAACCCAAGAATATCATTGCTTAAAAATATGAGGGTGAAGGAATAAAGAAAAATGAAACTAAAGAGAAGAGCGTTTTTGGGTTGAGAAAAATTTCTACACCCTATTTCTCTATTCGATGAGCTAAGGAAGATCCACCTTATTCCATAAAATGTTCTAGAGAATCTAAATTGAAAAGGGAATGTAAGGTGAGGTTATTCAGGGGGAGACCTGAAGTGAAGATATAGATGGTTATTCTAGAAACTTTATAAGATGAATAAAAAATACCTATTCTAGAAAACCAAGGTGTTATAACACCAAATTATAAATATCTGGAAGATTGGATATTGAAGTGTCCAGAGGCTAGAGATTTGAATCATGATTTAAGAAGTTCCAGATACTTAAAAATCTGAATAATTTAAGGTCACTATCATATTTGAGGGATGTTATATATACTCCCATAAAAATTGAAGTTTAAATTAAAAGGGGAAAATTGATTTATGATAAAGTAAGTATTACCTTCCAAAGGGGGAGATTTTTTTTTAATTTTTATGCTTAAATATTTTTGATCTATTTTTGAGATGGATGTAGTAAAGTAAGTTGAATGAAAATCTGATGAACTTTTCCCTAAAAGAAGATTTTTTAAAAGTTGGAATAACTTATCAAATTATATAGACAACTTTAATTTATGAGTTAATCACTCTTGTTTTCTACACTGAGTATAGCTGACATAGACTTAGAGTTGATTTATTTAGAACTTATTACTTTAAGAAAAGTAATTTTATCATTTTATCAAGAATTTTAAGGTTTGTATTCAGTTCAAAAAATTAAAATAAGAGAAAATTATTCCCTCACTTAAAGTTCTTAGAATAAGGATACTTTGAATTTATTATTAATAAGGAGGGGGAGAAATATCATTGACTTTAAAGAGAATTTGGTATTGATAAAAAATAAAAAGGGGAAGGTTATAACTCCTATTATATGTTGATGTTGATATATTATATTTTTTATTTATAGTTTTAGTAAAATCAGTGGGTAAATTGAAGAAAAATTAAGAACCTTTGTGATGTTTTATTTTCAACAAAGTTTTGTATTTGTTTAAAAATAAACTTTTCATAAAAGAATGTTTTTGTTATTTAGGATTGGACGCAGTCCATCATAATGAGTCAGTACGAAAGATAAAAGTTTCTGAATGTTTGAATCCAAACACAAAGGGGGAGAAAAGTTTTTATCTTTGAGAAAGTTGTTTTCTAAAAATAGGTTTTCAGACTGGGAAGTAACCAACACAAAAGGTGTAAGGAAGATGGAAGTTGGAAGTTATGTAATGTTGTTGATTAGACACACCATCATACTCAGATCCATCAACATAAAATTAAATATTCATCAGACTCACCATTGGTTAGAAAGTCAAAAGCTGTAGAGTGAGGAAGTCAAAATGATGCTGAAGAGATTGAAGGAAGACAATGATGTCAGGAGTTAGCAAGTTATTAAACTTTCTAAACTTATGTCAGACAATGATTTACTGATCATGGAGTTCTCATAAATTATAAAACATTCTCATGATAAAATATTTTGAATAAATGGAGGAATTGTAAAGATTTTATCAGTTCTAGGAATCAATACAAAGTTTTTATTGGATATAAAAGTACCAAAAACAAAAGTTTTTAGAAGTATGAATGAGTTATAACTGATGAGGTTTGAAGAATTTAAATCTTTTAGAGTGGAGTTTCAATCGTAATGAGAATTATATCATAATGAGAATTCCATTTTAATGAAAATTCCATCGTTATGAGGATTCCATCAGATAGAATTTGAGAAGTAAAGTAAATCAAAATGACTATGAGGAAGAAAGTCAGACCGTAATGAGAAGATGAATAAAGTTAGATCATAATGAGTAGAGGAATAAAGTTTGATCGTAATGAGTGGATGAAGAAAGTCAAATCGTAATGATAAGAGGAAGAAATTTAGATCATCATGAGCAAAGGAAGTTAGTCACATCTGATTGAAGATGAGGAAGTTAATCAGATTGAAGCTGAGGAAGTTAATCAGGATGAATTTGGGGAATTTATATCAAACTGAAGAAAAATTATTATATTTTAAAGGACTGATTTTAGAGAAATCTTGAGAAGGTTTTAAGCAGTCAAATTTGAATTTTAAATGTGAGTGATTTTCAGATATTTGAAATTTGAGTAAGCAGGAAAAGTTTTTCAGTTTTCTACCTTTGAAATTATGATTCACCTATAGATAGAATCATATTACATTTTTACTTTGAAACTTTTCATGAGTGTGGAAAAGGTAGAGCACTGCATAATTCTTGTCAAGTTTTCTTTCCAGATTGAGATCTTAGAAGAAGGTCAGACACCTGAATGTTTTGTTTACCGGACTAAGAATATCAGACTGAGGAAGATCATACTAGGAAATTGTAGGAATTTTGAGTAATGTAGATTAAGAATGAGTTCATCATAATGAGTCCATCATACAGAATTCATTGGACTAAGTCCATCAGACCTAACCTCATCAGACTGATAGAATCAGACCTAGTCAAATCAGACTGAGTATCAGGATTGAGTATTTGTGGAGAGGTTTGAACAAAGTATTTATTCTTTTTTTGGATTTATTTTTTGTAATAAAATTTAGTAAATTGATGGGATTCAGTATAATCATTTCTATCAAGAGATATAAGTGTCTAACGTGAGTTTTCATAAGTTGTATTCACTTATTCATAATAGTGAATTTCTATAGACCCATGGGAATAGATATGGAAAGGATGTAGGTTCTCACACTGAGGCCGAACCTTGTAAATCTCATGTGTTTTACTTTATTTACTATTTTTTTTATGAAAGAGTATTTACTAAAAGATAATAAGGATATAAAATTTAATAGTTTATAGGGGTTAAGTTTTTAAAAGTATTGAAAATTATAAAAGTAAACAACTGATTAAAAACCCCCATCTTAGTTGTTATTCAATCCTTTGGAACTTCAATTGGTATCATTGGGGAGGTTCCCTTGTTTAATCCTTATCATGGATAATATCAATTTGTTTAACAATAGATGAATTATTACATTTTATGGAAAAAATTATTATGAATGGAAAAATAGGTTGATTCCCTATTTCATATCTCTTAGTATGAAAGTTGTTGATGCTGCTAC
Source organism: Viscum album (assembly GCA_963277665.1). Classification (NCBI taxonomy): domain Eukaryota; kingdom Viridiplantae; phylum Streptophyta; class Magnoliopsida; order Santalales; family Viscaceae; genus Viscum; species Viscum album. Next base: position 385,351,980 of record OY728164.1, read on the forward strand.
AATTAGTTTTCCACCTATTGATAAGGATTCCCTGATGAATTTTTCTAATAAGATAAATATCTAAGTTGATGGAAAATATTGAAATTCTATCCTTATTTCCTTATCAGAAAAATATTTATATAAAGGTGATGGGTCTCAAAACTTCAAAGAGTATGTGGGAAAAACTGGAAATTATTTTCAAATGGAATAAAATTCTAAAGGAAGAAAAGCTACAAATCTGGTTTAGTAAGTATGAAGATATCAGAATGAGAAATAAAGAAACTATTGATGAGTACTTCACCAGATTAAATGAAATTTTTTGTGACATAAAAGGATTCAAAGATTTCCTATAAGATTCTACAATTGTGAAGATACTTATGAGAAACTTTCTAGAAATGTTTGATTATAAAATTTCTAATTTATAAGATAAATATGATTTATCTCTTGATGATTTTCATAACATTCTTATTTCTTATGAAATGAGAAAAACTCCAATGTTCAAAAAGAATATGAAAGATGAAATGAATTTTGAAACCATGAGAAAAATGAAAATACAAGACGCTGAAGATATTGATCCTTGTGACTCCAAAGATAAATAGGACGATGGTTTGAATGAAAAAAATCGCATCTCTTATATCCAAGAACTATCAAAGTGGAAGAGGAATGTATGAAGGTAAAATTACTCTCAAGTGTTTTGAGTATGGTGGAATCAGAAAATTTTCTATGAATTTCCCTATGAATAAATTTGGTGAATATCGAGATAATTATAATGAAAAACCTCTATAGAATAAGTGAAACAAAAATGATAAAGAATAAAAATTATCCAACAAATATAAGAATAATTTCACTTAGAACAATAGAATTATGTTGAGTAAGAAAGCTGAATCAGACTCAACCGAAAAAATTCTTAAAAAGATAAAAGTTCATAAAAGGTTATAATATTCATTGAAAAAGTTGAGAAAATAGAATAATCCTTAAATAGTGAATAAGAATAAGGTAAAGAATATTATAGAGAGTGTTAGCTCAGAACAAAAATTCTTTCATGTCTTGAGCACAAAAAATATCTTAATAAAGAAGTTTGAATGATAATGAAAGACAGTAGAAAAGTACCTGATGGTGAAGAAGACATCATCAATCAAGAATAATAATAAATCAAAGATATATTAAGTTACAAACTAAGAAATTATGAATAGGGAATTATGGTTGAAGATATCAGTAAGAAGTTGGAAGCTAAGGAAGAAGAAATTAATAAGTTCCAATCAAAACTTCATGAGTACAAAAGTAGCTTGAGGAAGATGAATGAAAACTTTAACAAATCCTTGAATGTAAAATATGATACATATAAAGTTTTCAAGAAAACTAAAATCAATAATTATGTGAAATTATAATCCTTCAAAAATAATGTTTCATATGATCTTTATAAAATTTTAGGTGATAAGAAAAGTGATGTGAATGTTTGGATTGAGAAGGTATGTGAGAAACCTATTGAATCTAAAAATGTTGAAAAATTCCCCAGTAGGAAAGATAGTCCACATTCTGAGTATGATAAAATAGAAAGAAGTTATCAACCTCAACAAAGTTTCTATAGAAAAGGATTTTACTTTAGTAGAAAATCAAGATTTCATGGCTATTGTTGGTGTTGTGGAATGTATGGACACAAAGATTATAATTGTTGGCATAACTTTTCACTTGCTGTAAGAATATTTGAACAATGATAAATTAATTGTGGAAGAATGATAAGTAACTTTCTTAACCCATAAGAAGTTATAAAAGAAAAAACTCAAGATGTTTTAAACTTTCCAATAAAAAATCAATTTGAATATATGGAAGAAGTTTGTGGAAGATGTGATCAGGCTGGTCATCATGATGAAATATGTCTAACACTCTTTCTAGAAAAAGTTTCTTATGGTATAACAAAAAACCTTCATTTAAGTACTTAAAATCTTTTGAAAGTCCATGTTTACTTAAAATCAGAAATCCAGATCTAGGAAAGTTTGATAAGAAGGACAAGGAAGGAAATTTTATGGGTTATTCACCCAATGGAAAAAGTTAAAAATATTGGAAAAAATGATTACAAAGGTTGGTGGGATCATATGATGTGAAAGTAATTGAAAATAAAAATTCTTTAAAAAAATTTGTTGAGAATGATGAGGAGGATAAACTGGAGATTTCCAATGATAGTGAAAGTAAGTCAAAACATCCTTACCAAGATTCAGGAGAATCATGTGACGAGGAAAGTTTAGCTTGAAGATAAACATTGAAATTTCCTACCTTATAAAAACATGTTGAGTCTGAAAACATTATTGGAAATTAGAAGGGTCTTTTTCAGACCATAAGAAATTTGAGATTATGAAATCATACTTCACTTATCTCAAAAGTTGATCTAGAATCATTTTTAGAAAATATTAAACACAAAGAATAGGTGGATGATATGAATGAAGAGTTGGATCATATTGAGAAAAATGAAACATGGGAACTTGTTCCACGACCAATGAATAAAACTGTTATTGGAACAAAGTGGGCTTACAGAAACAAATTGAATGAGCATGTAAAATTTTCAAGAAACAAAGAAATATTTGTTTGTAAAATCTATGAATAGTTGAAAGTTATGAATTTTAAAGAAACTTTTTCCCCAGTTGCAAGATTAAAAACTATTATAATGTTTTTATCATTGGTCACACGTTGAAATTACAAAGTTTATTAGATGGATGCAAAGCCAACTTTCTTAAATGTGAGATTGAGGAAGAAGTTTACATCAAACAAACTTATGGTTTTCAACTTGATAATGATGAAAAATAGGTTTATATATTGAAGAAATCCTTTTATGGGTTGAAAAAACCCCCACATGCCTGGTATTCAAAACTTGATAGTTGTTTGAGAATATTGAATTTTTATACAGGTTGATAGTAACTTGTATGTGAAAGGATTTAACTCCAACACAATAATTGTTAGTATGTATGTGGATGATATAATTTTTTATGTGGAGGAATAAAAAGTTTATACTCCTATATACATGAGCACAAAGTTGAGTAAATATGATTCCAGCAAAAGTGTGAATTGGAAAGACTGTGAGAAGCTGATAAGAAGTATAATTTACCTTACAGCCTCAAGACCTAAAATTTTTTATGCTGTAACTTTGTGTTCCAGGTATCAAAGTAATCTTAAATAATCATATATGTTGTAAGCAAAGATAAGGAACAACTTCACATGGGTTATTATACAAAAGAAATTGTGAGATGAAGTTTCAGGTTATACTAATGCCGATTGGGCTGAAGATTGTAATGGTAGAAAATAAAATTCATGAGGAACATTTTTATTGGTTGAATGTTGTGTGAGTTTAGATAGTAAGAAACAAATTTCAATAATTTTAAGCATAGTGGAATCAAAATATGTTGTAGCTACTCAATCTTGTACTCAAATGTTTTGGCTGAAAGTTTAGCTGGAAGACTTGAAAGTGAAAGTTTCTAAACCATTGAAGATACTTTTTGACAATAAGAGTGAAATTGATCTTTCTAAAAATATTTTCCAACATTCAATATTAAATCACACTGATATAAAGTTTCAATTTATCAAATATAAAGTTACTATTGGAGATGTTTTTCTGGAATATATCTCAATGGAGTATCGAATTACTGATATATTCACAAAAGAAATACCAAAAGAAAGGTTTATTGAGTTGAGGCTGAAAATTCATGTTCATCCTCCTCCCATGAATTCCTAAACCTCATAAGGAACTCCCCCCATAATGATTTTGATTATGTTGAAAAAGGTGAAGAGAAAGTAACAAGTTTATACTTTGTAATAAGTTTTTACTTATTATTATTTTATGAATATGAAACTGTAGTTATCAAATAATGGGAGAGATAATGATCAAGGAGGAGAGAAAAAGAAAAGTGATAAAAGATAAAATTAAGGGGGAGTTTATCTTTATATGGATGCATAAATTTTCTTATCATCGAGGGATGAAATTCCTTTAAAAAAATTACTTTATCTAGTAGTTTGCTGTTAGGAAACTCTCTTTTAAGAAAGGATATGTTTTTATAAAATTCGAAAACTTTAATTTGTTTCAAAACTTCAGTTGTGAAAAATTTCTAATAGTTGAAAAAATATGTTAATGAGGGTTTTCAACAAATCCAAAGGGAATATTAAAGAACCTTTTTGATGTTTTATTTTCAATAAAGTTTTGTATTTGTTGACAACTAAACTTTTCGTAAAAGAATGTTTTTGTTCTTCAAGATCAGACCCAGTCCATCAAAATGAGTTTTTGTAAGAAAAATTAAAGTTTCTAAATTATATAATACAAACACAAAGAGGGAGAAAAGTTTTTGTCTTTGAGAAAGTTGTTTTCCAAACATAGGTTTTCAGACTGAGCAGTACTAGATGCAGAAGTTATAAGGAAGATAGAAGATGGAAGTTATGTAATGTTGTTGATCAGATGCATCATCAGACTCAGATCCATTAGCATAAAATTCAAGATTCATTGGAATCGGAATTTTTTAGAAAGTAAGAAGATGTGGAGTGATGAAGTTAGAATGATGCTGAAGATATTGAGGGAAGATAGTGATTCCAGGAGTTAGAAAGTTCTTAAACTTTATAAACTTAAGTTAGTTGATGCTTTTATGATCATAGAGTTCTCATAAATCATGAAACATTCTCATGATAAAATATTTTGAAGAAATGGAGGAATTATAAAGATTATATCAGTTACAGGAATCAAGAAAAAGTTTGTATCAGATCTAGAAGTATAGGAGACGAAATTTTTCAGAAGTCTGAATGAGTTATAGCTGACATTGTTTAATGAATTTCAAAGTTCTAGAGTGGAGTTTCAATCATAATGAGAATTTTATTGTAATGATAATTCCATCGTAATAAAAATTCCATCATTATGAGGATTCCATCAGAATGAATCTGAGAAGGAAATTCAACCGAACTGAATCTAAGGAAGAAAGTATGATTATAATAAGCAGAGTAAGAAAGTATGATTGTAATGATAAAAGAAAGAAAGTCAAATCTTAATGTGTAGAGGAATAAAGTCATATTGTAATTAGCATATGAATAAAGTTATTTCGTAATGAGAAGAGGAAGAAATTTAGATAATAACGAGAAGAGGAACTTAGTCACATCTGATTAAAGATGAGGAAGTTAATCAGACTTAAGATAAGGAAGTTAATCAGAATGAAGATAAAGAAGTTAAATCATACTGAAGAAAAGTTAGTATGTTAAAAAAGACTTATTTCAAATAAATGTTGAGAAGGTTTGAAGCATTAAAAGTTGAATTTTAAATGTTAGTAATTTTCATAGATTTAAAATTCGAGTAAGTGGGAAAAGTTTTTCAGTTTCCCTCCTTTTTTATTCTGAGTCTCATATAAATAAAAGCATAATAAATTTTTACTTTGTAACTTTTCATGAGTGTTAAAATGGTGGAGCATTACATAATTCTTATCAAGTTTTCTTTCTACAATGAGATCTCAAAAAAGGTTGGACACTAGAAATTTTTGTTTACCGGACTGAGAAGATCAGATGGCAGAAGATCATACTGATAAATTGAGCAGAGTTTGAGTAATGCAGATTGAGAATGGTTTCATCATACTAAGTCTATTAGACCAAATTCATCAGAATAAGTCCATCAGACATAGCCTCATCGGACTGAGAGAATTGGACCTAGCCAAATTGGACAGAGGATCTAGATTGAGGATCTATGGAGCAGTTTGAAAAAATTATTTATTCTTTTGTCTTGGCTTGATTATTTGTAAGAAAACCTTTTAAACTAATGAGATTTGGTATAATCACTCCTATTGGGAGATAGAAGGCATCTAATGGGAGTTGGTACAAGTTGTATTCACTTCTTCATAATAGTGAATTTCTATAGACCCACAAGAGTGAATATGACAAGGATGTAGGTTTTCACACCGAGGTTGAACCTTGTAAATATCATGTACTTTACTTTCTTTCTTACTTTTTCATGCATGAGTATTTACTAAAAGACTATAAGGATATAAACTTTAAAAGTTTGTAGGGGTTAAGTTTTTAAAAGTATTTTAACTTATAAAAGTGAACAACTGATTCAACCTCCCTTCTCATTTGTTATTCAATCCTTTGGAACTTCATAAAAGGTTTCTAAGGATGTTCCAAAATAAGTAAATTGGAAGAAGTTATTCTGAAAGGATGAACCAATGGAAGAAGGATATCCAAAGATGCAAGATATAATTCTAGAAGATATCAGGAAGTTATGAAGAAAATTTGAGGATAATGCTATTGATGGATATAGGATAATGTTATAATATGAGGAAGTACTGTCTATGAAATTTGAAACTGAAGATGTAAGTTCTAATAAATAAAGATATCGGAGATCTAATGAGGGAAGTGATAACAATAGTGAAGTAATACACGATAATCTGGAAGGATGAAGATCATTGAAGATTTAATAAATTCTTTATGATTAATTCATGAGTAATTTAGGGTTATTTCACCTTATAAAGAGAGTTTATTCCATAAATATGGAAAATTAATGGAGTTACAACTGTACAAATTATGAAATATATCTTGTGTATAAAGTATAAGTTCATATGATTCTATGTTGATCCAAAATGTTTCTAACATCATGATTACTAAAAGGTTATCATGGTTCAAGATAAATCTCAATCATGAAGTTTCTAAGAAAATACCGTTTGTAGGAAGTTCAAGTTATAAAATTATGCATTTGAAAATTGCATAAAGTTAGAATTTATGAAGTCATGGAGTTGCTATTTTATAAAGGTTGATATCTAAAGTTTTAATTGAACACAAGATGATTGTAAAAAGACTTTGTAACTCTAGTAGTAGAATAAATCTTTTAAGGTTATCAGAATAACATGTAAAAAGTTGTACCAAATGAAGAAATATAAAGTCCACTGAACAAAGTGAAGTTTTGAGGAAGTCTCTAGACCGAGTCTAATAAATCAAGATGACCAGATAAATATAACTAGACCAAAGAGATCTTTTGATTATCCCAAACAGAGTATCAGACACACATTTGTGAAGCTCATCAGATAGAGAAAGTTGAAGATAACTAAATGGACTGCACTAGACATAGAAAAGTACAATGTTGTACCAGATAGATAAATGAGAAGTCATCATATCAAAAAAGGCTTATGAATTTACTGGTAAAAAATTTATGAATTTATCAAATGGAGAAATCATGAGATCACCAGATTGATAAATGAGAATTCATCGGATGGAGAACCACAAATTCATCAGATAATGAAATGGGAAGTCATAAAATAAGTAAGTATTCATGTTTGTAATATAAAATCTTGAGTTCATCGGATAGAGGATACTAGATGGAGGAGTTATTATAAATGCACTAGATAGAGAAGTTCTTATGTTATATCAGATATGTATGCCTTCATGTTTATACATTCTAAATATTATGGTGATACTGAGTTGTACATTCAAAAAATCAATATTCATAAAGGAAAAATCATGATTCTCACTGATATTTGAGGAAGGTTTGAAGATAGTTGATGCTAAATTTTTTGGGATATCTGATAAATTCAAATTCTGATATCTTTATAAAGATATTAAGGGTGGCCAATTTAAGATTTGATTTGGAAAGAAGTTCAAAATAAATCCTATGAATTCCTAACATCTATTAGAGGAATATTTTCTACATAAAGAGGGGAATAATGCTTGATTTTTGTGTGTTGATTAATTGTGAAATATATTATTATTATTAAAAGTTTAGTGTGATCCACCAACCAAGAAGCTACTTGTTTAAAGAAGAAGAAATAGATAGAAGTGTTCCAAATGAAAAAGTTTCGAATAGAGAGGAACTAGATGGATGTGCACTGAACATAGGCATATCAGATAGAAGGATTACTGGACTAAGGTGAAACAAATTGAGGGTGTACCGGTCATAACATACCAGATAGAGAAGTATTAGATGGACCAGTCTAAGAAATTGAGTGATTTGAAAGAATATTATACTAGAACAAGGATAATCCGACATGTATATTGAGTATAATAGAAGATATCAAGGCAATCAAAGTTCCATCCATTAGTGAGTTCATGAAGAACTTGTGAAGGCTGGTGGTTCCAGTATAAATAATTCCAATGTTCCTATTAGAAGATATGGGAGATTTTTGGGTGATATTTGAACTATGGGACACAATATGAAGATCCTTAACTTGCATAATATAGTGAAGTATTTGGGTTAAGGGTGATTCATCCCCACACCACTTGTAATCCATGATTGATATATAATTGGACGAATCCATAACTTGATGGGAGTTTACATGATAAGAAGTAGGTTCTCACATTTAGGTTAAAACTTGTAAAAATCCTTGTGTGTTATTTACTTTATATTATCCATATAGAATATGAGAAAAAGTGATAAGGGAGAGTTTATAAAGACCCACACATCCTAACTGATAACATAGGTTCAATCAACTTACTGATAAGAAGAGTGTAGTTAAACATAATCAGTAAAAGTTGGTCACCCCTGATTCAACCCCTATTAGGGTGAATGTATGATCCAAATGATAATCTCACATTATAAAAAATGATAATACATCATGGGATACCAATAATAAAAAAACAATAAAAGTGATATCTTATCCCATCCTTTCATGGAACTCAAAAAACTTCAAAAGAATGTGACACAAAGCCACAAAAATATATGGTCTCCATGTGACCTAGATGCTCCCAAAACTAATGGGTTTTAGGGGACCATCTAATGATTAATGGATACAAAAAAACCCAATAACAAACTGATATATCTCAAAGGATCAGAGTTCAATGGTTTATGAAGAAACTGTATACAAAAAATATATAAATAGAGGGCTCTATATTCTTTGATGGAGTAGTTTGATGATGATCATGAGTGAAATAAACAACCATATTTCTATTTTTGAGGGTAATATATCAGCCAAAGGATCCTATAACACTTCTTGAGGATTATTATACATTCTTAAGGGGTGTTATAACCTTATTTGGAAGATAAATGGTAGTACAGGTGGGAGATAATACTAGTTAATCTTTGAAGGCAACAAGTAACACCAACACGAGAAGGATCAATTCCTTTTATAAGCATACTAATGCTCTTTATTTAAGGAAGAGTGTGTCATATCAAATTCACTAGGTTCCATATCATGGAACATATGTGTTAAATCTCATTGATTTATCATTTATTAAACTCTTTAATGAAGGTTTGTAAGCCATGTTTAATCCACATCATGGATTGGAAACCAATAAAAACTATGTGTGAGGGATGTGGTAGTATGCATGCATCTCATGCATGAAATCGTATTACATGTTGTATAAGACAACATAGATAGAAAAAATTAATTCATATCATATGCTACAATACCAATCTCATGGAAATCACAATTTATGATCTAGGTGTATCGTAAAATACGATACACCATTTTTAAGAACACATCCAAAAATATCTAACTTACACTTAACTTTTATGGACTTAATGAAAAACTTCACAACTCTTATGAATATATAAAAAACTCTTTTGGATATTATTTTATCAAACTCTATTCATTTTACAATTTTTTTTTTCAATATTTATCTAAAGGTCTAACCATGTGACCTTGTAGGCCTCAGTAGTGTTGAAAAAAATATGAAATATGTAATAACCCCAACTCTAGTATTCCAGAGCTGGTGGATATCTTACTAAATTGACATAATATGTGATGGATTTAATCCAATAGGATTGAATAGTTTAGTAGTCTTATGAGACTAGATTGATAGATGATTCTCATATTACATTTGAAAATAAGAAATAAAATATAAAATTCCTGTGATGACTTTATTGTTTCTTATAGTATATCCATGAAATCATTCATAGTTCACTTCTTGGTACCTTAGTAAAAGGAAAACATAATAAATGGTGATCTTAGATGCTTATTAAGGGAAATGTTACAATGAAATCTGTCATGGAATAAATAAAACATTAATAATATGTTAGAGACAAACAATAATAAAATATGTTATACAACTAATATCATGAAGGGTTAATATATCCATGGATGAAAAAACAACATAAATAACCACATGGATAACAATAACCAATTTCATAATGATAGAATGCATAATATTTAACATTATAATATTTCCATTAAGGATTTTTTCCAAGACATAATATGTAAATAGATATGGCATACACCAAATAATCAAACTAGTTTGTCTCATGAGGCCTATCGATGCATCGAGGGGATATAACAGGACCAACCGGACACTAACTTAGTCCAATGAATTCATCATATAAATAAATAAATAACAATTCAATACATAATCAACACAAACATTCATATTGAAAAAATATAATATGAAATGTTAATATTTTCCTCAATCAATAAATAGAACAACATGATTATAAGCCATTTAGAGAAATAATGTGGATGATATCATTAGATTTTATCCCCAGTAAAGCATAATAATTTTTGGGACCAAGTTTTTTGGGGATATTTTGAAGATGTTGGTTATAATAAATATTTCTTGAGGTGTTGTATTTTGTTGATCAATGATAATTCATTGACTTTGTTAAGTACAGTTTAAAACTCTAATTATTAGTTAACTGATCTTCATGTTAAATACATGTGTCAGTGGTGACACATTGTTTAAAATAATTTAAAATATGATATTAAAGTGGTTTGGATGATAAAGAGTAATTTGGAATGTATATTCCAAATAGATAAGAATAAGGCCATGTAGTACAACCATTATTACATAAGGAATGGTTAAGGAAAATTGATAAGTTAACCTTTATTTTTATATGATGACAATTTTACTTGGATTCATTCTAAGTGTTAATAATTTTTTTGTCCAACCAATACAATCCAAATGGGATAGCCCATCAACCACATATGGGAATCTAGGTCAACCACGTGGGAGGTTCGACCCATACAGGCCTTCATGGCGGTGGAGAAGCATAGGGCTGTGCATAGTGTCCACATGATGTGGGTGGGACCATGTATAAGACCCATAGAGAGAATTCCTGAAGGATCACATAGGTTGATTCAGAAGCCCGAAGGGGTGCCCGTGGACCGCACAATGTCATGTAATAACCCGTGTGGGTATCCAGGTGTCGACCCTAGTGTTAGTGCAAAGGTGTAATGGGAACATGATCATTAATACAGTATGACTAAACCATGGGGAGAATAGATGTGGGATGGAAAATTATGTGGGTTACTATTCATCTCCACTTAAAATGATAGGGATATAACATGGTCCATTCAATATATGTAATCTACACCATCTGATATCCCATTCCCATGAGTTTAAACTAATGGGGTCATCTTCCTCCTCCCAACTCTTGATAGTGCTTCTGTTCACTGAAGAAGATTATCATTCCTTCAATCATTGAACCCAATCCTACCATGATCGATCTAAGGTTGTGATGGATAAACAATGAGTCTAAGAATCACCATGCATGCATGATACACTTTTCATGTATATGATAACTCGAAGAATGTGATATAACCAAATGAAAATGATAATTTCATGATTCCATTTGAATAAGAGGATGAGTTTGAATCTTTTAAAATGAATATACACATGATCCTCATCGCATGAACATAAGGATATTACTGCACGAGATAATGTGAAGGAGCCATGATTTGCAATGCATGTATTTTGAGTAAACCTGAATGAACCAGGTATGCCATGATATGACATATAAATCGGATCTTTAACATGAAATAATTCTTGGATCAAAGGTAGTGATTTTATCCTATAAAAGGAGAAGAAGATCAACTGAGAGCATCATTGCTTGAGTGGAGAGGCTATCATTTCCAAGGAAATAGAGCACCATGAATACTGTTTTGTACTACTTGTATGAAAGTGAAAAAAATCATGGGTGTTTGACTTGTGATAATTATGCTCAAATAGTTTCATGAAGAACTAAGTTTCAAAAATCCATTTGGGGAAGCATGATACTCTCATGCGTTCTTCTCCCTAGTTCGCATAAACTGAGACACCACATGTATAACATATGCGAAGGTGAATACAACTCACACATTGCTTATATTTGTGTGAAGTATGTTTGTGAGAAGTATTTAAATATGATATTGAAGGTGACATGAGTTATCATACTACACTTTCTTGAAGGAAGTTGATAACTCACATGGGTTACACACAAAAAATGTATTGTATGAACACAACATGAGAAGGCTTCACATATACTTGTGAAAATAAGACAACCTAGTTAGTGCATGCATGTTTTCATTCATATGTGGAGATTAAAGAACTTTCATTTGATCATCAATCACATGAACATGTGAAGAATCAATTGAGAAAACCCAAACATTATATTAATATAACATAAAATAATAAAAACATATATATATATATATATATATATATATATTCTAGACAGATTTGTGAAGTTATCAGTGTGAAAGAAGTTCTTAACAACTAAAAGTCAAAAAAGTGATAGAATAAGAGTTACATGTAGGAAGTGTAGGTGTGGAGAAAATATAAGCAACACAGTGGAAACTTACTAAATTCCTTCAGTGAAGATTCTGTAGCAGTTGTAGAAAACATTGTTACATCATTTTCCTATGTGTGGAGCACATGAAATATTAATTGATTAAAGTTCATATAAAGTGAAAGGGTATTTCCTACTTACTATAACCACACTTAAAGGATTATTTTCTAGTGTTATGTGTGGTTCAGATCATTTTCAAACAATTCTTAGGACTAACTACTCTTATTGACTAGTGAACCTTGTAAATACTTATGTTCTTGTGGTTATACATGTGTGATTGTTTTTCAGTGAATTCATATCTACTTAACTGGAGGTTAAAGTTATTTATTAGGAAAGAAATTTAAAAGAGATCACTGATTCACCCCTATCCCTCTCATTGATCACAAAAATCCTATTTGGACCTTTCAAGTGGTATTAAAGTGAGGTTCCCTTCATTAAATATTTTCTAAAGTTTGTTGAAACTGGAGGCTTCTATGGATGTTCAAAACTCTTTGAACCACAAGGGGATTCTTATCTTCAATGAGAAGAACAATCATATATGGAAAGTTAGAATGTTGTCTTACCTTATGTCCATTGGTTATGGATTTATTGAAGTTGTTATATATTTTTTTCCACCTCATACTAAAGACGTTCCATTGACACCTGCTAATAAGAAAAATTTGGAGAATTATGGTTGAGCCAGAAATGATATACTTTCCTCACTCTCTTAAAGTGAGTTTCTTAGAGTTGAATTAATTGCAATGACCAAAAGCATCCATGATAAATTAAATAATTTCTACAAAGGAAATAAAAACAAATCTAAGTTAAAATATGAAGATTGAAGTATGAATATAATAAGATGGGTGATTATGAATCTATGGGTGAATTCTTTACAAGAGTGAATGACATTATGAGCACCATAAGATGTATTGGTGAGAAGTTGGAAGATTTAACTATTTTTGAAAAGATTCTATGAATTATTCTGGATAGATTTATGCCAAAGTTTTATCCCTAGATGATAGAGATATTGAGACTCTATCTATGGATGATCTACTCAACACTCTCACCACATATGAGATGAGAAGAGAAAAAGCAATTAAGAACAAAGAAAAGGTCAATTAAGAAATTTATTTCAAATCTTCCAAGAAAGGAAAGTCTAAGAAAGTTCTTGAGGAGGAATCCAATGACTCTGACAGTAAATATAATGTTTCTAAATATTTTGATGAAATTATGTCTTTGTTTTATAAAAATGTATAAAGAGGTATAAGAAAGTATAAAATAAATTTAGCTATGAAGTGTTTTGTATATGAAGTTATTATAAATTTTAACAAAAATTGAACTTGATGAAAGGAAGATGAAGAAAGTGACAAAGATGATAGAAAATGCAGAGGATCCTTTAATAATAAGGCATAAAAATCCAAATCCTATTCAAAGGGAAAAGATAAGAAGTTCGCTAAATAAAAAAATAGAAACTATCTATATACATGTTATGAAGATGATGAAAATGAAGAATAAGCTGATAATTTTAGAGATAATTTTGCTGTAAAACTTCTAATTGAAAAAGTGAATAATGAACAACTCACTAGTAAAAAAAGTGGTAGCTCAGAAGAATAATAGACTTAGATGGAATTTATATTGAAAATAGAGTTGAAATAATGTCTTACAAAAATCATAATACTTGAAAGGGAGAATAAGAAGTTTAAATGGGTAAATCTTTCAAAAAAAATCAATAATCATTTCTTGAAGATAAATCCATGTTTTTAAGAGAGATTGATTGTTTGAAATATTTTTTTGATAAAAATAAGAACTTAAATATCAATCTTGAAGAAAAGTTGAAAGATAATGGGGAAGAGTTAAAGATTTATCAATGAAAACCTTTTAAAGCTGAGAAAGGGATTACAAAATTCCAAAACTTAGTAATAGAAGTTGGTGAAAGTTTAGAGAAATGTATACCTAATAAATATGCAGATGATTAGAAGAAAATGTAGGCTAAGAAGATCATGTATATACCTAAAACAATTAGATATGAAAAACTAGAAGCTTTTATGGTTTCAAAGTCTAAATCAAAAGTTTCTATAAATTCCATTATATTTGATAAGAAATCTAAATTTAAAAATAAAATTTTAGGTAATGACCAAAACTTTGGCATGCAATAATGTTCCAAATATATAAGTGAGAAAGTTGATGAAAAGCAGGTATACGACTCTAGATAGTATGTAAGATATAGAGAGAAATATAATTTATATGGTTACTATTGGAATTTTGGAGGATTTTGGAATACAACATATATGTATTGGTTTAATCATCAATATAGAAAAGAATCCAGGAGAAGTTAGAGGAAAATTTTGAGGGGGAGTCAAGCCACTCAAAGGAGGCAACCTGGGAAAGTTAGTCTGAAGATTGAAAATAGATTCCAAACCTTGTAAATGATTTATGAAATATGTGATAATCCTGAACATATTTAAAAAGGATGTATTTTCATGATACCATCACAACAAAGGTTATACAACACATCTCAAAAACCACCTGATAAGAAATAAAAAATCAATGAAAAATCCATAGTTGTTAAAACTTCTCTAAAAGCAACAAAAGGAGAACAAAACTGAATTTTGTATAGTGGGTGTTATTCAAACTTGAAAGGATACTTAAAGTTGTTAAAGAATGTAAAATATTATAAATAAGGTACAAAGACTTTTGGAAATTATAAATCACTCAGAATCAAAGGCATTGGATATGCCATCAATAGGGAAGAACAATTAAAATACAAAAGAGCCTTGTTTTTTAATGGGTTAAAACACAATGTTTTGAGTGTTTCACACATTTTTGATGAATCTAACAAAGTTTTTCCCCAAAAAATATGGTTTTATTGTTAAGATAATTGAATATGGGAAAGTTTTAATGAGAGACCAATGAATCAAGGGAAACTTTTTCCTGATTGGTGATGCAAAAAAGTTTATGCTATCCAAGTGCGATGGAAGAAAATCAGCTATGGCATAAAAGGTTGGGGCATATGTGTTAGAGGAAAATGAGAAAGATAACATGGAGATAAAGTTTTCATGATATTCCTAACATGACTATAATAAGATATTGGTGTTTTTCCATATGCCAAAAAGGGAATATTACAAACCCAGTTCATAAGAAAGTTGAGATACATTCAACCCATCCCTTTGAGTTGATTTACTCTTACATTTGTGGGCCCATGAGTAAATAGTCAACAAATATAGGTAAGTAATTTATTTCTTTTATTGATGAATTCACTCACATTACATGTATTATATTTTTAAAACACAAATCATAGGCTCTCAAAATGTTTAAGAGTTTTAGGATAAGTGCATAAAAGGAACGCCAACACTCTGTGAAGAAAATTAAAACTAATAATGGTGGTGAATATACAAGTGGAGAATTAAAATATTATCTTAAAAGGCATGGAGTTCATCATGATTTCAGTGCATCATACACACCATAACAAAACAATTTTATTGAAAGAAGAAATATAAGTTTGGTGGATATGA
The DNA here is from genome assembly GCA_963277665.1 of Viscum album. Classification (NCBI taxonomy): domain Eukaryota; kingdom Viridiplantae; phylum Streptophyta; class Magnoliopsida; order Santalales; family Viscaceae; genus Viscum; species Viscum album. The sequence continues at coordinate 385,367,925 of OY728164.1, forward strand.
CACGAACAATGTTTATTGAAAATGATACTTCATGATATTCTTGGAGGCAAGTTATTAGAGTAGCAATTTATGTTCATAATCAATGTTTTTATAAACTAAGCTCTGATATGACTCCTTACAATATGAATTATAAATAAAACCCAAGTTTGAAACACCTAATAGTATTCAGTAGTCCTTTCATTATAAAAGTTAAAGGTTATAATCTTGGTAAGTTTTATTAGAGTGGTGTTGATGGAATATTTCTTGGCTACCTTCCTAATGGTAGTAAATATAGATGTTATAACAAATAAACATGATAAATTTATAATTATGTGGATGTGAAATGTCTTTAATAGGCTGATATAAAAGTTTCATAGATAGATATAAATGTGGTAGAAAAGGAAGATGTGGTGGTTGTAGTTGAGCAATGTGAAAAAGCTCTTAATGATAGTAATAATGTTCAAGATGCTCAAAATGATGATTTTGAATCGGAATTCTCAAGTGAAGAGAAACAAATTCATTCATCCCATACTAGGATGAGGAAACAAAAAGAAGTTCAAAATATCATTGGTGATCAATTAAAATATGTTCAAACCAAAATAACTTTTAAGGTTAGCTTCACACACTTCATTATATTAAAAAGTTGATCTAAAATATGCTGATGAAGATTTTGAGCATCAAGAATAGGTTAATACTATGAATGAAGAGATCGATCAAATTAAGAGGAATGATACTTGGGAACCTATACAAAAAAAACAATAATAATATTATTGGTACAAAGTAGGTTCCCAAACAAGTTGAATGAGGAAGGTAATGTGATAAGAAAAAAGGCACAACTTGTTTGCAAAGGTTACTCACAAATGGTTGGCATTGACTTTGATGATACATTTTCTCCCATAGAAATATTATAAACTATCAGAATATTTCTTGCTATTTCTACTCAATGAAGCTATAAAATTTTCCAAATGGATATCAAGTCACATTTTCTTAGTGGATATCTTGATAAAGAATTTTATATTGAACAACCATGTGGCTTCATGATTTGAAAATATTAAAGTTATGTGTGAAAGTTGAAGAAGGATTTTTATGATTTGAAGAAGGCTCCATGAGCTTGGTATTCCAAATTGAATACTTTCTTAAGGAATCTAAAATTAAAAAAGTGAAGGTTTGATAGTAATATCTACATAAAATATAATCAAGAGATCTCTCTTATTGTGTCTTTTATGTTGACAACATCATATTTATAAGAAATGATGAAGAAACTTGTGAGAATTTTGCTGAGGAGATGAAGAATATTATTGAGATGTCCATTATAGGAGAAATGAAATATTTTATTATCTTAAAAATCTCATAAAATAAGAAATATATTTTCCCATATCAAGAGAATTATTCTAAGGGGCTTCTAAAGAAGTTTGGAATGGAATAATCAAAGCTAGTTTCCACAACAATTTCCATGGGAACAAAATTGTAAAAATATGGGGAAGGAAAGTAGGTAGATTATAAAGAGTTTATAAAATTGGTTGAGATTCTATTATATCTCATAGATTTTAGGCCAGATATAGTGTATGATGTTACATTCTATTCTAGGTATCAAATTACTCCAAAATAATCTCATATCATGGCTGGAAAAATAATTCTTAGATATATAAAAAAAATGATTTTGGGATGAGATATGATAATATAATAAATATTGATTTATTTTTCTATACAAATGAATATTGGTCAGGAAGTGTAGATAATATAAAATACACATCATGTGGAGTGTTTTTATTGGGATAAATATGTGTTATCTAACATATAAAGAAATAGAATTCAGTGACTCTCAGTACAGAAGAAGATGAGTATGTTTTTGCAACTCAAGCTGCAACACAACTTATGTGGATGAAGATGTAGTTGGAAGATATATTTTTTATGTGAAGTTTCCCCTTCTCTTGGGATGTGATAATCAAAATTCTATAAATATCACTAAAAATCTAGTGCAATATTCTCATTCTAATCATGTTGATATCAAATATCACTTCATCAAAGAGCATGTGTAGAATAATGAACCAAATCTAGAATTTATTCCTACCATGGATAAAGTTGCTAATATTTTCACCAGGACATTATTGAAGGAATAATTTCATAATATGAGTTTGATCATGGGTGTACAACCTCACCCGATTCAAGGATAAGGCATGAATTTTGGTCCCCTCTCCATCTTGTCTTTGGATAGTGTTATCAAGGGATAGAAAAATGTTTGTCCCATAAATCTATCCATTAGTATGTGTTTTACCTATCAAGGGAAAGAATGTATTTAGGGAGATTTCTTGAAATAGGTAATCTATGATTTCAGCATCTTTGAACTATTTTAATAGTTTTTTGAAGTGGATGCAAGAAAAGTTGTTAATGTAGGATGAAGTTGTTTTTGGGAAGTGGAGAAGAATGGTTTTTTAAGAGGTCTATGCAACAAGTTCTTTAAATAACTACATATAGACAACATGGTATTGTTGTTCAATGATTATTGTTTCCTATACTGAGTTTTCTCACATAGGATTAGAATTATTAGATAAATAATATATTGTATGAGTTTTAAAATTTAAATGATTTATGTTCCTTGGTTGACAAAAAAATCCAAAGGGGGGGATTGTTGGGACCAAGTTTTTTGGAGTTTTGTTTGAATATATTGGTTGTAATAAATATTTCTTGAGGTGTTTTATTTATTTTTTTATCAATGATAATTTCTTGAATTTATTAAGTACATAAATCACTTTACAACTCTGATGATTGGTGAATTGATCTTCATGTCAAAAACATGTTTCAATGGTGACACATTATTTACAACAATGTAGAAGATGAGATGAAAGTGGTTTGGATGATGAAGAGTTATTTGGAATGTATATTCAAAAAATAGAAGAAGAGTTCCATGATGTACAACCTTTATTTCATGAGTAATGGTTGAGGAGAATTGATAAGTTGGCCTTTGTTTTTATATGGTGTCAATTTCACTCAGATTCATTCTAAGCATTAATAATTTTTTTCAACCAATTCAATCCAAATGGGCTATCCCATCAACCACATATGGGAATCTAGGTCAACCATGAGGGAGGTTTGTCCCATATAGGCCTGCATGATGGCAAATGAGTATAGGGTTGTGCATAGTGGCCTCATGATGTGGGTGGGACAATGTATAAGTCCCACAGAGCACACGCCCGAAGGTTCACATAGGTTGATCCAAAAGCCCACATGGGTGCCCGTGGAACATACAATGGAATGGAGTGGTCTATGTGGGCATGGGGTATAGTGTATCTGGGTGCTAACCCCAGTTATGGATTGAAGGTGTAGCGGGAACATGATCATTAATATAGTACAACTAAACTGTAGGGAGAATCTATATGGGATGGATGATTATGTAGGTTACTATTAATATCAACTTAAAATGATATAGATATAACATAGTCCATTCAATCCATGTAATCTGCATGGTCTGATCTCCTATGTCAGCGAGTTTAAATAATAGGGGTCTTCTTCCTCCTCCAAACTCTTGATGACAACACTATTCACCAGAGAAGATGGTTTCACCTTCCATCATCAAAATCAAGCATGCCATGATCGATCTAAGTTCAAGATAGAGAAACTATGAGTCTGAGAATTTATATACATGCATTCTATGCTTTTCATGTATGTGATAACTCAAAGAAAATGCTACGATCAAATGAAAATGATAGTTTTGTGAGGTGATTCAGATAAGAGGATGAGTTCAAATCATTGAAAAGTGAAGATACACGCGATCCACATTAAACGAACATGAGGATATCACTACAAGGGATAATGAAAAGGTGACATGATTTTTAGTGTATTATTTTGAGTAAACCATAATGAATCAAGTATATCATGATACAAAATATAAAACAAAGCTTAAACATGACATAATTCTTGAGTCAAAGGTAGTGATGCTCTCTTATAGAAGGAGAGAAAGCTCGATCGAGAGTGTTGTTTCTTGAGTGGGTAGACTCTTATTCCATAGAAGTAGATCACCATGAATACTATTTCATGAGGAGAAGTTTCCACATAACTAATGATTGTGTGAAGTAGAAGAACACCATGGGCATTCGAATTATTCTAAGCACACTCGAGCATCTTTGTGAAGAACTAAGTTCCATGAATCTATGTAGGAAATCACAACACTCTCACACATGATTCTACATGGTTAGTATAAACTGAGACACTGCGTATATAACTTACGCAAAGGTGAAGATAACTCACACATTAATTATATTTGTGTGAAGTCTATAAGCACGAAGTATTTGAAGAGGAAAATGAAGGTGACAAGAGTTATCACACCAAACTTGCATGAAGGAAGTTGATAACTCACATGGGCTACACACAGACAGTGTGTTGCAAGAAGACAACTTAATAAGGCCACACATATACTTTTGTGAATAAGACAACCCAGCTGGTGCATGCATGATTTTATGCATACATGGAGATAAAAGAACTTGCATGTGATCATTAATCACATGCACACGTGAAGAACCAATTGAGAATATTCAAAACATTATATTAATATCACATAAAATAATAAACAAAAATATATATATATGTGCTAGATAGGGTTCGTAAAGTTATCAATGTAAAGGAAGTTCTTAACCGCTGCTAGTCAATAAAGTGATAGAAGAATATTTACTTGAAAGAAGTATAGGTGCAAAGAAAATATAATCAGTATAGTGATAAATTACTAAATTATATTGGTGAATATTCTACAGTTGTTGTGGAAAAATTTATTACATAATTTTCCAGTACAAGGAGCACATTCATTGTTAATTGATTAAATTTCATCACAAGTTCAAGCGTATTTATTACTTTCTATAACCATACTTAAAGGATTATTTTCTAGGGGCTTGTGTAATTTGGATCATTTTCAAACAATTCCAAGGACTAGATACTCTTATTGATTAGTGAACCTTATAAATACTTATGTTCCTATGGTTGTGCATGTGTTCTTGTTTTTCAATGAAGTCATATCTCCCTAACAAGAGGAAAAAGTTGTTTCTTAGGAAATAAATTTAAAAGAGATCACTGATTTACCCCTTCCCCTCTTAGTGATCACACAGATCCTAATTAGGCCTTTCAAGAATCATCAAAGGATATTAACATAGATGAAAATACCTTTAAAAGAGCATTTGAGACTTTATTTGAAAACATGCAAAAAAATACTTTCCTTGTGATAAAATTTTAAATGAAAATTCTAGAATATTAATAAATTGATTTAATTTGAAAATAACTATGAAATCTTGTAAATGAATATCCAAAGTAAAGAATAGTTATGGCAGCAAGAAAAGTCATTAATTTGGTAAATGATAAGAAGATAATTTTTAAAAATTTGAAAAGAACATAAAATATTGTTGAAAATGAATTTAAATAATCATTTTATCATAGAAAATAACATTCATGAAAATATTTTAAGAAACATGGACATGAAAGAAAAAGTTCATTGACCAAAGAGAAAATAAGGCCGACTTTTCTTAAAGAACATTTTCTCGATTGTATTAAGTACCAAATAGAGAAAAATGAATAGAAAACATATAAAATCCATATATAAACATAATATAATAAAATATATATATTTTAAAAGATAAAGAACTTATAATTTCCTTAAATTAAAATTTAAAGATAAACAATTCTGAATAAAAATGATATTATAGAATAAACCCTTACCTTGGATTTCCACTTGGTCAGATGTGTTGCAACCTATTGTATAATAAAATTATCTTAATTATTTACTTACTTAATAATTTTTTTTAGGTTTATTCCCTTATAAAAATCCCATTTATTACCATGCCTTATATAGTTACTAAATCAGTTCAGTTCATGTCAGATGTTTTGAGGACATTCGATTCATAATACCAAAACAAATTTGGTAGGCTGACCATGGTCAAAGTGGTCATTGATACATAATATCTAGAATATTATTCATGAAATATTTATCATTTTTATACATTAAATACAATTTTATAACCAACCATGAAATGAAGTTGAGAAAAATGAAACATGTGTCTTCATGGAGATAATAATTCATGCATATGCATGGATGGAATTTTCATTTTTATGAAGAATGAAAAGGAAATGGAATGGATAAATATTTACTTTTATATAATATTAATAATATTAATAATATCTTATTTATTCAAAAAATACATATTTATTACAATCCATGTAAAGAAAAAATGAAAAACAAATCACATCACTCCGTGGAGGTGGTAGTCCACTCATACGCACGAATGAAGTTATCATTTTCCAGAGGATGGAAGGGGAAGAAGATAATTTATATATTATAATTATAGAAGCATAATTATATCATAAATATAATACATAAATATTATATCCATCATAATAATCAACCATTATTGGTGGTGATGAAAAATGAAATACATTGTTTTGTGGAGGCGGTAGTCCATACGTACACACGAGTAATGATTTCATTTATCATTTGATAGAAAGGAGATGGATGAAGGTTTTACCATGAGCATAATAAAATTTAAATATATGGAAGATAAGTATTTTATTATATAATCATGGTTAGTACATAATTTAAGGAGGTATAAGAATAAATAAAATGAAAGAACTTAGTTAAGAGTTACCTCTTCTTTGGAAATACTCCTTTAGCTTACACATTAATCTTTATTAGGATGGTAATACGAGAATACTAGAAGATATAGGACATGTATAAGGAATCTAGGAAGGTATTTTTATAGGTCTTTTTTTGAGATAAGTGGCTCAATTAGTGCATAGAATATAGGATAGGGGGTGCCATTTTATAAGTGAGGTGGGTGCCAATCTTGTAAATACTTGAAATATTATTATATATTATATGTCTTACTCAAGTAAAGTGGATCCAAATTATAAAAATTTAAAATATTATAGGTTTAAGGTTTAAATATGATAAACCTATAAATTTTATATAATTTTTTAGGTCATTTAACCCTTATCCTTTTATTTTAACCCCTCTTTAACCCATTTCAACCTTTACTGAAGTGATAAATATTTACCATGGTTACTATTAATTATGAAAAAAATTAAGTTGAAGTTGTTAGATTTTATTAATAAAATTTAAAATATTCAATTAATTTTAAAATATTAAATTTCTATAATTTTTAAACATTAGTTTTAATATATGTTCGTAAAATGCAATGAAAACTTTTTTTAGAAAAATGCTTGTTTTAAGAATAAAAATGATTTTATTGAAAAATAAAGTACAATGTTGATTAAAATGGACTTAATTTGATTATTTAAAATAAAATTACACTTATTTTTCTTAAAAAAAATCTAAATTAACTTTGTGAATACTTGATTAATAGAGAAGAATCAAAAATAGTTTTTATTTGAATAAAAAATTTACTTAGATTTCCAAAATGTTAAGAATAGATTTATAAGTCCAAAAAAATATTTTGAAATAAATTATATCACTTATTAAGAATAAATTTGATATAGTAATAATATTACATAATATTTCAAGTTATTATTATATCATGATAAATTCATAAATGTGACACTACTTTCAAAATCAGTATTTTTGGCTATTCATCCAAAAATCAACCTTTTCAAAAAATCAAAAAAATTATCACTAAGATAATTTTGACATACTAATTTAAAAAATTAAATTTATTTTTTCAAATAAAATTTCTAAAAATGTAAGAAATTAATTATAATTATTCACACATAAAACAACTAAAAATTATTTTTACGAAGAATTCATTCTTATGTAATACAATGAATTTATTATTATACTTTTCCTAGTAATAAAAATTAGATGAATGTAATTTTTTAATCTAATCAATTAGTTGTATTATGGAAATAATTTCTATATATATTTCATAATTCAATTATTCTTATTCATACCTTCTAACCCATTGAATTTGTTAGAATAATCACATCTAAATAATATTATTTCACAGCTATTTTAAGCTCTGGGTTGTGTGTGGTGCATGATATTGAACATAGTATTCATTTAAAGGGAACTAATATCTTTGGGTGCAACATTCTCCCCTCCTTACAAAAATTGTGTCCTTTTAATTTTAATTTATTTTAAGTATATCATGATATTCTAATAGATTTTATCATGAATTTCTATTTCTAGGTAAATACTAGGGACCTTATTTTTTCATAAATAAAAAATATGTATACCTTTATAATATTTACACCTGTGAATGTGCTACCAAAAGAGTACCTTAATAATTAATTGATTCTTTACACACTAGTCTGGTCTGAAAGTTATTTTTTATTAATAGTTTAAAAGAAAAACGAGGAAAAGCAAGGAAATCCCTTTAAGGGGGTCGAAAGTGGTGCAGTCCCAGGGCATCCCCTTGAACCACACATAAACACTCTAGGGGAAGGGATTTAAGACTATCATAAACAACAAGAGAGTCCTCCCGTCTGCCCAAACGCGCCAGCGAGTCAGCTGCAAAGTTAGCTTCTCTCCAGCTATGATGAATAAAACTTCCATGACTAGTTTCTGTATTGAACCTTCAAATAATGTAAGTCAGGTCCCAAGGAATCCCATAACTTCCCTGCACCGCCCTAACCAGTACCTCCGAATCAGATTCAATCTCTATCACCTTCAAGCCCCTCTTCTTGCAAATCAAAAGGCCTGAAAGAAGAGCCCGGGCCTCTGCCCTCAGGGAGTTACCAGGACCATAAAAAGCACTAAAGGCAACATACACCGAGCCCCAATAGTCTCAAAGTAAACCTCCACCCCTCATTACTCCCTCTAAGTAAGAACCATCGATATTAAGTTTCAACCCTTAGTTAAGAGGCTGCCACTTTATCCAAATGCCATCCCTTCTTTGAGGCATGCAAGGTCTCCTAAGGAAGTTACACATATCCACCGAATCCCTCCCCCCTTTAACCAATGATGAAAGTTCCACAATGAGAGTTTTGAGCCTGATCAGGAGGAATAAAGGAGACCTTTTAGAGCCTAGTCTCACCTGATTACGTGCCTCCCACAGGACCCAGCAAATAGCAACCAAGATGATGGCCCTAATAGACTTTTCCATGGCCCTGTTATGTGTCCCTGAGAACTAGGCTGCCACAAAGTCTGGACAGGTCCCATACACTCCATCTTTAAGCAGCGAATTGGGGAAGGAGGACCAAAGGAGGGAGACCCATTGTCCTTGGAAGAAGAGGTGCATCGTTGACTCACTACAAGGGAATTCACAACAGTAACACCGAGACGCCAAACAGATCCCTTTCCTCTGGATATTCTCCTCCATCGGTAGTGCTCTGTTAGTGACTCTCCACACCAGGAAGTTCATCCTAGTTGGAATCTCCTTGCACCAAAAAATCTGTCCCCCTTCAACCATGGGCCTCTACCTCTGAAGTAGCCTCCTGAAGTCGTGGGTACTGAACCTACCGGAAGAGGCCTCCGTGAAGCAGCATACATCTGGTTCCTCACTCATTATAATTTCTTCAAACAGTTTCAACTGGGTGGGGTTCAACGCCGCATGAATAACATCATACCTACTGCAAGCTTCCCTAAAAGACACATCAGTAGACATGCAGCCTTCGACGACCAGCTTCCCATCTGCCCAGTTGTCATGCCAGAAACTGATATTCCCATTACCGATAATCCACCTGGAGTATCCATGAAACATCTCCATCTGATCAAACATACATTTGGCCAGTCTTGTCGCACCATGAAATTTGAATTCCTCACCCCAACCGTCTAGACCCCTGAAGAATTTTTCCCAAAGAGTCTCCCCTGTAATGATCTCCCATGCAAGACGCGCCTGTAAACCCAGGATAGAATCTTGGATGTCATGCAGACCGATGCCTCCTTCATCAACTGGACGCGCCATTTTCTTCCACGAGGCCCAATGACACCGCCCTTCCACCTTGGCATCCCAAAGAAATGCTGTAAGTATGTTTTACATTTTCTCTACCGTACCCTTCGGTGGTTTAATGACCGAAAACACATGCATGGGAATAGAAAGAAGAACACTATTAATAAGCATGACCTGACCTCCGAACGAAAGAAGTTTATTCTTCTAGTTAAGAATCCTCCCAAGTATACGATCCATGATTCCATTAAAAAGTTGTTTCTTGACTAGGACAGAAGTCAAAGGAACCCCAAGATACATAATAGGTAGTTGTTTCTGTTTGCACCCAGTAGACCTATGTATATCTCTACATCTCCTCCTCGAACATTTCTCAGAGATAAAGACATTACTCTTCGAGAAGTTGATCGATTTTCCACTAAGCTTGTTGTAACTGGACATAATGACTCTGAAATGGCTTAAGGATCTGCACTAACCATTCATGAAAAATAGGACTTCGTCAGCAAACATCAAGTGGGTGATGTTCCCCGAACTCCTTTTGCCCGTGTACGGTTTCAGCCTGCCCTCTAACAAACCCTTTTTCAGATTCCTAGATAGCGCGTCCTGCGCAATGACAAACAGGGATGGAGATAATGGATCGCCTTGTCTCACGCCGCGAACAGTTTTGAAAAAACCAAAGCTCTTCCCCATCAAGGCCACCGAAATCCACGACGAGGAGTAGCACCTGAAACAAAAATCACAAAACTGCTCCTGGAACCCGAATCCCCTCATTACCTTGATGATGAACCTCCATTCCATTTGGTCATAGGCCTTGTTCATGTCAACTTGGAGAATGACATTTGATCCCACCGTACGCCTGTTGATGTCCTGAACCAGTTCACTCACGATACCAACCGCCCCCTGTATGTTTCTACCCTGTATGAACCCATGATGTTCATCCGAGACCACTTTGGGAAAGAGTTTTGAAAGCCTTCTCCCAATCACCGCGGCTAAGATCTTATAAGAAACGTTACAGAGGCATATGGGGCGAAAATGACTGATGATGATGGGGTCTTTCACTTTTGGAACAAGCACCACCCTTGATGCGGTTACACCCTTGTTGAAGTAAACCCCCCCTGAAGAAGTCTTGGATAGCATGCACAACGACTGCGCCAACAACACTCTAAGAAAAACTGTAGAACGACGCTGGGAATCTGTCTGGACTGGGTGCGCTTCCCTTGGGCATGCTCAACAGGGCCTCCCTGATCTCCTCTTCCTGGGGAAGGGAAGAGAGACATTCATTATCACTGTCATTCACCAGAAGCGGGAGACTACTTAAGAACCCAATTTTATCCATGTCATCTCTCACAAAACCGGACACAGGTTTCCCAGCCAGAAGACTCTCAAAGTGTTTCAACGCCATATTTCCAGCAATATTCACATCCGACGTGAAAGAACCATCATCCATCTTGATATTAATCTTTGTGATTATTTTCTCCTTAATACAAGCTTGGAAGAAGGTAGTGTTACGATCTCCTTCTCTGAGCCATCTAACCCGAGACCGTTCCTTGAAGACTCTTTCCATCTCAAGGAGTTTTTCAGCGAGAGTGACCTTCTTATCACAAAGAACAATAAAGAAATTCTCATCCTAGGCCACTTGTAGAACACCCTCCATCCTCTCAATGTCGGCCTGCATACTGAAAACCCCGTTAGAGTTGTCTTGTTGATTGTTCATCCAATCCCTGATATCCTGTTTAAAATGTTTGAGGCGATTCACCAACCCTACCCAAGAGAACTCTCTCTCTTCCTTAAGCCAAGAAGTTTCCAGCAAGTGAAAGAACCCCGGGTCGCGGTGCCACTCCCCTGAGTAGCAGAAGGATTTTCCCATCACCACTTCACGTCTGATTTCTATCAAAATAGGAGCATGATCTGAAAGAATACGGGATAGATGAGTTACTGAGGATTTTGAAAACAGGTCAAGGACTTGCATGTTGGTGAGGCATCTGTCCAGTCGACTCCATATGCGACCCGAACCTTTACGATTATTACACCAAGTAAATTTTTAACCCACGAAACCTAAGTCCATGAGCCCTGCATGCACCATGAATTCCTGAAACTCCACTAAACTTTCCTGGTTAACCCCTGTTCCGCATTTCTTTTCTGATTAAGCCGCAATCGTGTTAAATTCCCCTCCCACAAACCATGGGATAGAGCTAGTATGCGTTTCCTTTAAATGATACCATAATTCCCTTATTCCACTAGCCGTAATGCTCTCATAAACAAACGAAAATAACAAGTGAACACCACCAATAACAATCTTAGTATCAATACAATGTGGAAAGATACTCACCACCTCTAACGAGATGTTATTCTTCCATTCAATCCAAATATGGGGGTTAACATCACCTCCATGCAAGGAGTTCGGGAACCCCAACCTCCGAGCAACCCTAGAAAACTTGCTTGAAGTGAGTTTCGGTTCCAAAACGGCCACCACAGACACTTTAGCTTTCCTGCCTTTTGAAGCCAAAAATGCGCGCTTGGCTTGATCACCAAAGCCGCGTGCATTCCAAATGATAATAGATAACATTACAGAGTTCCCTTCTGGGCCTTGGAAATAGACGAACGGTTTTCTTGAGATAGAGGTGGGGAAAAGATACCTTTCCCCTTCGTCATGGAGCGAGTAAGAGGTCCCAACATACCCATTACACATGCGATCTTCTTTGGAGACAAGATCACCTTCTTAAAAGAAGCTTCATCATCCTCCAGAATAGACTCCCTTCCAGAAGATTGAAAGCCCATAGTTCCTGACCCAGCGTCCCCTTGAACTAACGACACCAAAAACTTTCGTTTGGGGGAAAGACGGGACCTCACCAGTTCCTCTTCCATTGCTTGAGTTTTAAGAATTATAATAAAATATAATTACTTTATTCCTTTCAAATTTTTAAGTTATTTTTCCCTTGATTGAGTATTTTAATTAGTTTCTACTTATGATTCTAATGATTAATGACTAAGAGGAATTTTCCGTGACCTAAGCATGAAAATAAACCTTAAATGGATCATAAGATATATAAAATAATGATAAGTTATTTCCCCTATCTAAAAAAATTATTAGAATAAGTTAAGATAATATTGAATGTGAATAAACCTTCTTATTAAGAAGTAATACATTAATTCCTAAAACATCAATAATAACACCCATAGAAATGATACAATACTTAAACCTTTAAATTATAATACCACTAGTTCAATATAGATTATTTTATGATTTATATACTAATTCCTAAATCCAAAAAACTAATCAAACCCCAAAAACCAGGATTATGTCAAAGACAAACATAGGTATAACAACCATGTTTGAAACTAGGTAATAACTATTCATATTAATATATATTTCTTGATATATTCTAATTATAACCATATTTACACTAGGTGTCTTGACTAAATATTACTTCCTTAAAGTGTCAAAGGATGATTTGATATCCATGAAAAAAATAACATAGTACATAGACCCAAAATCAAATAAATCATGAGTTTATGATCAAAGTATCTGTTATAAAAACTTAAGGGATTTCATCATTAGTTGTAGTACTTTCATAATCTTGGAGTTTATTCCTTAACCTTTTATGAGTTAAATTCTATTGATGCTTGGGGCATCTATTTTTTTAGTTCTCCATATCCTTATAGCTGAAACATTGGACATTTTCATCTTCTTTATTACCCTTTTATTCACATTCTTGATGAACTTTCTCTCCACACTTGAAGAAAACTCTCATTCCCTTTAGGCAAGCACTGGGGTGTTTCTTTCCATAATTATCACATGTGGGAAGTTTCATCCCTACCTTCTTTTCCTTCATCTAAATTATTTTTTTAGTGCTTAGTCATCCTATTCTTATCTTAATTTACTTTGAAAATATATGTCTTGGATAATTATTTCTCCATCCCAACGACACTTGATACCATATTATCATATAAAGAAAATGTTTTAGAGACTAGTGTCCTTCAAAGGATTAACTTAATTACTTAAAAGAAATGGTCAATATTACTTTTTTAATTATGTATATAGTCCATAGAACACCTTATTAATATTTTAATTTTTTCCTCATAATTAGAAACACTTTCATCTTCCTTATATCTTAGGTTAAGGAATTTCCATTTCATATCATCTTGTTGCTCACAAGGAAAGTGTTTTTAAAGAATATATCCTTAAATATCTTCCATTACATTCTCTATATCTCTTTATTATACTTTGTATTTTGAATAAATAACCAAAATTGACCAACATCTTCCTTTAAATAATACACTACTAGAACAACCTTCTCTCTTTCATTACTTATCAAATCTAGAAATATATTTTAAAGGGACTTGATTCACTATTCAAATAACAATAGATTAGTAGTTACACTAAATGATGGATGTTTCTGTTGTATGAAGTAGTCCAACATCAATTAATCATGATATGAAGAAATAATTTCTTCCATATGGTAAAGGTTATTAGTCACAACTTATGTAAAATTTTCTAATATAGACATAATATTATTATCTCCAACACTAGTCATGTTGATTTTCTCACAAGGGAAATCCTTACATTGATTATGGGTATTGAAATGTTTTCCATTCCATCCATTAGACACCATTTTAACTCATAACCTTATGAATTTTAAATCATAGTGTATAATTATAAATCTTGTGTAACAATTAACATAAATAAAAAATTTATGCATAGCCAATCTCATAATCATAAGCTTAATATCTTTGGGAATATATTCAAATCATAAAAATATTTTCAAATATTTTATAATTGTCTGTAAAGAGAATGTGAATCAACCAAATAATATCTATCGAGAGTTTCTATCTAGGTTTATAGTCTTAGGACCACATATTTTTCACCGAGTGAAGATCAAGTTGATACCCAATAGATATTTTTCAAGGTGTTTACCCCTAAGTGAATCTATGCTATAACTATTGGAGTTGGTGCCCTAGAATTGACTTGTTTAGTACTTGATTATTATTTTTCATTATTAATGAAGTTTTTTATAACATTATTATTGCTCCTCTACATGAAATATATATTTGATAATTTCCTAAGAATATATTTCATGCTAAAAGTTTATAGGAGTTCCCCACTATGATAAGAACCTAGAGGTGCCACGACATTATTCTTAAATTTTGTTCCATGGATGGATGATATTTTATGATAGGATATATATGATATAGTCTATTAGGGGTGGTATCATCATAAGAAATTGAGACACCTTATCATGGTGTTCGACCTTGGTAATCTCTAAGATAGGAGGTTATGAGAACAAACTCGTTAATAGAAAATCCACATTTCCTTATGTTATTGGACATTCTTATATATGAATGTGTGTAATGATCCTTAGAATTTAAGATTATCATTAATGGACATCATGAATCATGTTCTTTGATGCTTCTGGTGAGGTAGGATATGTTGGGTGCATCATGAGTGATATTAAATTAATAGATTATGAAAGAAAGGATTTATCCCTTTTATCCCTTGACAGAAGTTGATATCTCAGGCCCTTTGATGAGAATGAAATTGCCTATAGAAATCCACGGACATAGTGTTTAGTGGGTGAGTTCAATTTTGTAAATTCAAAGAAAGAGACATCGAGCATATAGGTTGATGACACTGACATGTAACCTTCTTTATTTGAGATATCATGATAAATGGATTATATTACATGGTAAGAATTCATAGGAGGTTAGATGTAACTGCAACATTAACTTATTTTTTTATGAGAGACTTGGTGTGTTTCTAGAAACTAAACTTAGAAGTTAAGAAGTTATGCCTAATACCAGTGAGAAATAGGTCTATAGGGTCACCCACTAAGTGTATACACAATCTCAGTTAAATTTAAGTAATGAATCAAAAAAGTTAGAATAAATAATATTTATTCAGTTTGGATGATCGTCATAATTTAATCACAGGTTATTCAAAAGAATAAGTGAGTTAAAAAATAATAATAATAAATATTTATTTTCAAGTTTTATGAACATGATATTTATTATATTTATGACAGAATAATGTAGTGACATTTATCTATTAAATAGTCATTATTCGAGGATTGGTAAATATTGACAAGGGAAAACTGACTGATCTTAATGATCCAATTGGAGATGGTATAAATGATATTTATTTATATACTTAATTTATTTCACATGTTAAGTGATTAATAATAATAATATTATTAGTAATGGACATGGGTTCAAATAAGAATATTAAATTTGGTAAGGGTTTAATGTGCAATTTTCCAACCCTAAACCTACTATAATAGATATCTAATTATATCACTTTTTATAACTCACTTTTGGTGTGAAAAATGGATAGATATATAATTTATAAATACCTAGAGAGAATTATCTCTTCCTCCTCTATCAATATTTTGATATATCATCAATAATTCTTCCTCCTTTGAGAAGAATACTACTGTGATCAACCACGAGAAACACAAGTGATCAAGATCACCCATGCAAGCACCCGGTGATTCTATAGAACCATTCAGAGATTGTGGTACACATTTAGATCATAATTAGAGGGATTATACACTTGGATCCTATAATGAAATGACATTGTGATGAGATCTATTCCACCAGATCATCGACTAAAAATTAATTACAAGTTGAGGTAATTATTTAACTGCTCATAAATTAATTATAAATTAAATGTAAAGATCCTTCACTTTTGGTTATGGAATTTTAATATAGTCTATTAATATACTATTTTAATTTTACATGATGTTTTAATCATGTGAAACAATGATCACACATGATTTAAGACTAAAATCCAATTTGGTCATACCATCTAAGGACACTTCTACTATGCTTGTAATCTATAAGTAGTATCAGAGCAGTCACATGTTTAATTTATAATTATTTTTTTATTAATTTATTGGTTACATGTGTTTGCATTTTATTTTAATTAAAATGATTCATTTTAATATATTAAATCATTATCTCTTCCCTTTATTCATTCTTGATAACATAACCGGTAATCAGTTAATGATTAAAAATGAAAAATCATTTGATTCACACCATCTGGAGGTGCTAAATGTCCTATCTAGACAAAACCAAAGTATACAGTGTCTAATTCCTAAATAAACACCATTTAATATTGTTTTCATGTATGAATTGTGTGATAAAATCAGTTGTATATAACCTAATTGGATCTAAGATCCGATAAAAACAGATCTGTATGTAGATCTATATAGACTAGCACATGGATTGAAGAACTACATGACATGTAACCACTATATATGATGTGTAGTCCCTAGTTTCTCATGACTAAGAACATAGGGTTTACCAAGTGTGTCATGTATCAGATAACTGACACAAGGAATGACAAGCCATAGAAATTTGAGGTTGCACACCATGTATTCCAAGTACACATCATGTACCTCAAACACATCCAGGAAAGGAAACATGTCCAAAACCAAGGCATGTGCTGCAAACACGATTAGAAGACAATACATACCATGTACTATTATAAAATCCATGTAGTCTTATAAAAACAAGGTACCCCATTTTTTATAGAGAAAAATTAAATATATAATCAAACCTATTCACATGTGTTTTGCGTGTCATTTATTTGAAAAAGTACATGCCGTGTTATAGGATTTATAATTATATATCAAATCAATTTTCATGTTAAAATTTTGGATAAGCACATGAAGTTTCCTCCAAGTACACTTATGCAATTCATTGATTTTAAATGAAATTAACTTTGTTTAAACTTATATATGATGGTGAGTTAGGGATTCTTGGACGTAATTATGATAATTTCATTAATTGGGTTAATTTTTGGTACATTGTCTTAATTAAAGAATGAATCAAAGTAATCAATAACAAGATTGAAAAATGTATGCTCATTTCATGTTGGGTGGATGATCATGATATTATACTAGCCCTTTTTATGTGATTGGTTTCTTTTAATTTATTGTTTTAATTTAAAATGATGGCATGTGTGTCATATCCTCCCCCTTATTATGTAAGGGCCTATGAGCCCATATTTTCTTTTATCTAAACCTCCTTTATCTAATCCATTGGATCCCCTCATCTGTTTGTGAGTAAAAGATTATGTAAGGAGGGATCTCCCAGGTGATAGAAGATGGTCCAGGTCAAGGGGATTAGGTGGAACTAATCAAGGTAATTTATATGAGAAAAGGTGTAATGATGCAACACGATCCAAGTTATGGTTCAAGGTGTGTTTTCCCCATGAGTTGAGGGTTAGTTTACCAAATTCCAGATAAACTAACCATTATGTAAATATCACGATCATGCTAATTATATATATTTTTTCTGTTAGTTTTATTGTTAATTATTTCTATTTGTGAATGATGTGTGATCACCTAATAAATGAATTAAAAAGCATAAAATATGGAATAAAATATAACTGGATTATGTGTAAATGTTTTATCAGACATGGTTAACCACTTAAGTAAAATATACTTAATATTAATAAGGTATGTGAAATTTTAAAATGGTATTTTATGCATAAAGAAAAAAATCCCTCAAACTAAAATATTTAGTCGTCATAGCTTTCCACTACTTAATTTAGAAATAACCTCATAGTTAAAAGTGCTTGACCAACCCAAGTTGGGGTGCTTTCAACCATCATGGAACTTTTAGCTTGAAGTTTTGATTTTACTTAAATTAGTTTACATCAAGGGTTGACTACCCAAACAAGAATTGGTGTATCTAATAGTCAAAGGTCTAGGAAATATGAAAAACGGATTTTAGGATTAGGGATTCCACTCAACGAATCAAGGAATTGTGAGTTAATGCAGTTGGAAAGTTATGACTACATAAAACCCTTCAAATAGCTTTTCAAGACCATGTATGAGTTATGAGAAGGGGAATATATATCCTTGCCACTAGAATATATAAGTGATAATATATTCTAAAACTAATGGTGAGGGATATTAGGTTTTTAAAAATAGTGGGAGATTAATGGAATTTAATTAAATTTAATTTTTTAAATCTAATTTTGTAATCAAATAAAGTACTAATTATTTACTCATAATTTTTTGAAATATAAAATCAAAAAACTTCGAAAATATCACTGTGATCTATACTTGATAAGGATAACCTTCCCACTAGTGTGAATTTACAGGAATGGTATAGGTTCTTGTACATTATACTAAACCATGAATAGAAATTGTAGATGCTAGAAACCCCACTTCCTGAGTTCATTACCAAAGAGGCTAATGAGGAATAAGTATATCTCTATTTGAAGCATGTGGATGATGCTATAGATTACCAATTTTTTATTCTATCCTCCATGTCCAATGAGCTTCTAAACAAATATGGGGATATGCATGTGCATGGAATAATTTTTCACCTTAAGGATCTCTATCAAGAGAAGGTGAGATCATAGTGATATGATATATCGAATTATCTATTCACATGCAATATTGGAGAGTCAATTCCAACTGGGAAACATATAGTCAATATGATTGGCTACATTGAATGCCTTAACATCTTGGGTTTTAATATTTCTATTAAGCTTTGCATAGATCTCATTCCTTCTTCACTACCAAAAAACTTATCCAATTTTATTGTGAATTATAATATGATCAATAGTGAGAATACACTTTTAGAGCTTCTTACAATTATTCACTAAGTTAATAATTATATGGAGAATGAAAAATACATTATCCTTATGGTAAATAAATAGAGGAAGAGCAATGGAAAGAAACTTAAGACTCATTCTAATTCAAAGGCTCTGGAGAACCATCCTTCTAATAATAAGAATATCTAGAGGCAAGTAAAAGAACCTGATATAGTATATTTTTCCTATGGAAAGAAGGGTGTAAGATCCTATCTTTTTTCAGGTATGTATCTCTATGAGTTTTTTCATTAAAATTATTTTGGTTGAGTTTTTTCTCATCTTTAAACCTTAGTGGTTGTGTTTTTGTTATGGATGTATGTGTTTTTGAATAAACACGGTTTTGGGTTGTGAGGAAACTTGAGAAAACTAGAGAGGATCCACACAAAGAACCTTTATTGGGGAAAATGACTTAAATTATGGGTATTTATGTTTTTTTAATTAAAGGGAGTCTAGATATAAATGGTTCAAGTGTTACCAAGTGTTCTTGGTAAGTTAATAATCATAAAAGGGGGTTCAAGTCTTTTATAAGGAAAATGGGCTGAAAACCCATCTATAAAACATTTACATGACATGTAAATAGATTATATGTTGTGTAATTTTTGGGAGAATTTAATATTTAGCTGAGGTGATGGGTTTTTCGGTGCATCCCACTAAAAATAATTACAAGATATGTAACTAGATTACACACTATGTAATTCCCCAACCTATAGTTTTAAATTGTGCCATGTGGTTGATTTTATTTCTAACTCACATGAAGCTTCTTCCTCTCAACCATAGAGCTCCTTCTAGGTGATTTTGGAGTGCTTCTCTTGATTCTAGATGTCCTGATCACACATTCAATCCTTAGTAAGTGGTTTTGGTTAGGTTTTACCTCATATCCTTTTGATCTTTGACCGTTGTGGTGTAAACTATTGACTATGTGAATTTTTGGTTTTGATCTTGATCGGTTTTGATCTAGGATCCTTCTTGTGATCATCCACAACTTCTTCCTCATGTGAGTTCACCATTTGAAGAATTTCATTCTTCATCAGTTAAAGGTAGGGGGTATAAACCTTAACCCTATGATTTGAAAATTTTCAAGTATGTGAAATATCAAAATTGCACCAACATATTGTACACTGAATAAATTAATTAATGAATTAGATTATTCCTTTTAGTTCCTTTGGATTCAATTGGTTTTTGAACTAGCTTGTGGATATAGTTTGGGTGAGAAATTTTTTTTATTATAAATGAATTTATTAATGGATTAAATTGTGTTTAGCATGACATATATTTTTTGTGATTTATTGATATAGATTCAACTTGGACTGTCTTGTTTATTGATATAACTGGCATGTTATTGATTATGAACAATTGATAAATGAAATGGGAAATTGAACAATAAATGGTAATTTTCATAATTAACCATTGATCCTTATGATGTGATATTGTGATATCCTTATTTCTATGAAACATGTTTTGATTAATATGGTGTAATTATTATATACTAGTCTTGGCCTTGACATATACTGAAATGATGATATACCAGGATTGGTCCCGATTGTATGCTAAAATATTGATATATTGGGATTGGCCCTGATTGTATGATGAAATGATGATATAACAGGATTGGACTTGATTGATGCTGAAATTATGATATATAGAGCTAACCCTAATTGATTAATGAAATTCTTATATAACACATTTGACCCAAACTTGCTTGTTTTATATACCTTGGTTATAAGGTTATATTTGGCATGGTTACAAGACATGCTCAGAGACATTACGACATGTCGCTGATCTAGGTTATGTTATCCCATGGTTATATGGTAATGATTGTCATGGTTGTGAGATGTGCTTAGAGATATTCCAACATGGATCTGAAGTAGGTTGAAATGGTATTAATTTAATTGTTTAATTAATTAATACACTTGTTTATTGCATTATTAAATAAAATTATTATCATACTGGTTATGTTTAGAGATGGTGGTGTCAAAATACTAAGCTAAACTTACACCCTATTCAAGTCTCTATTTTTTTACCCAAGAAGATTATATGGATGTAGGTTTGGACATGGTCAAAGGACCTTGTTGTTGATTGTTTTCTAGATGAATGGGCTGGAGTTTGGAGATGAGACCAATATGGGGTTTGGGAATAGGGATGTTTTAGTCTTTATTTGAGTCTGATAGTATTTTATTTGTATTACATCTAGCATGACATTTAGTTACATTCGATCACATCATTACATTCTTACTTTATTATTTATTGGATTACTTCAGTTGAATTTATTGTTGTTTTTATGCTATATCATATTGTTTTTATTATTTTTGCACTCTAATATCTATTCATTTATTTATATTTTTTTCTACTGTGTTGTAAACTCTGAATCTAGGGGGTATAGTTTTCCCACTATAATTATTACACCCCCGTTGTTAGTCGTAAGCCTCTGGCGTATGAGGAGTCACACTTGAGGTCTTATAACTAACCCATTTCAACTATGTGAGAGAGTGCTAGATTGGGGGATGTTAAAAAGTGGTATCAAATCACACTTGGTTTATTTTCTGTCTATTTACTATTTAGGAAAGTTAAAAAGGAGACTAGGATGTGTTGGTACTTGGTAATGATCTTGTTCATGGGATTAGGTAACCCATGTATGAGGGAAAATCTGAGTGCCTAGGGATGAGATTACCATTTATGTTGTTCACTTGTTAAAGTTGATATCATTTCACCTTTGGTGATTCACATGTTGTGTGGTGTTATCATATTATAATATTATTGATTCTTGAGATTATAATCATGGTTTGGTATGGCATGATATGTGTATACATGCATCGTACTAGGAACATAGAGATATCTATTTGCATGCATTGTTCATGATAGAGACATATTTATTGCATGTGATATATACTTTATTATTGAACTATGATATGAGATACCTATTATATATGAAATGAAATAAATATAATTTTATGTAATTCTAAAACACTTGTAATCCATGTTAGGAGAGACCATGAGTAGTGGTTCTCTGTTGTGGTCACCTGTTGAGGTTGACCCTGTTGTTTTATCTAGTGTTCTAAAGAGCATGATTTTCTTGTAGAGAAAATGAATCCTAACCATTTTTGAGTTAAGAGTTAGGATAATGGAAATGAGAATTCTCCTAATGAACTTTAAATGAAACTTCCTGTAGTTCCTAATGACCAGTTAGATGTTCATCTTCACAACAACTTCCTAAGGATCCTGAGATCCATGGAAGGAGAGACTGTTTGCACTGTTCCTTTAATGTCTGAGCTGATGAGAGAGTTCTAGATACCTCATCTACCTAAGTTAACTGGGGAGGGAGGCCCCAATGCAGTCAATTTTTGAACTATGTTAGTCTATATGACCTTTAAGCATCTTGAGACACTCACAAATAGGAGGGTAAAACTTGCTGCATATATGCTTCTTGGACCAGCCAAGCGTTGGTGGGACATTCTGGAGAAGGCTCGGTAAGAAGAGGAATTATACTGGAAGGGATTGATTAAACAATATAAGAAGATAATATTAATTTTTTATATTTTAATATTCACATGTTTCAAGTCCATAAACACCAATTTTAGTGCATTTTATAAATTGGACTTCATTTCTCATCACATGTGCAATTCATTTTAAAGTGAAAATTTTGTCCCAATAAATCATATGTTTGTGGAAAAAATTATATTCATTATTTAAAATTTGTATTTTTAGATACAATTAATCAATTTTATTGAAACATTTTGTCTTTTAAGATCAATAGATGAATCACAAGGGAAGATGGTGATTTTTGGAAATGAATACAGAAATTTTTGGATAAAGCATAATGGGCCTTAGGCCCATAAAAAAAGTGGGGCCCATAATCCAAGACCAATGAAGATAAAATTTTAACTTTAGAAAGATAAAATTATGGATATAATTTAATTAAATTGTGGTTGGATCTAATTATGAAGTTTTCAAGGAGACCCAGGGAGTTGAAGTTGACATTTAATTTGTGGGCTAGATTTGAAGGTGCATAAAAACACCTCACCACATTGAGCATAACATCTGAATGGATGAACCAATTGGCATAAAATTTTGAAATATTTTAGAGGAAACTTGGAATAAGATATTTCTCTTCTATTACTATCCCTTATTTGGCCATATTGAGTTTCAAATTCACACGTCAAAAGGGGGATGGTTCTAGCTGAATTTTCTGGTCAACTTAGAAAAGTCCAAATTCCCTTGATTTTCTCACCCTCATTTTTACTCTCCAAATTAATGGGGAGAGAATTTATTATTGGGGGGTATACCTAAGGATCCTAATATTCCTATACAAGGATATGGTGGTGAAGGGAATTATCATCAATGTTTTATTCTTTCAATCGTAATTTCCCTCTTTCATTTTGTAATCGCATTGTCAATTTTTCTCATGTAAGTTTTTCATTCACCTTCATTTATTAATAAAAGTTATTATTATTCTTATTTTTAATTTATTATTTAATTTTACATAACAAGTTTATACCATTTAATAAAGGTGTAAATTTATTCACACCAACAATTTTGAAAATCCTCACACAATGGTGGAGTGTTTATTATTTCATTGTTTTCACTTCTTCAATCCATCTTCTTTAAGTCGACTTCCCATTTTCATTGATAGAATCAGATCAATGGAGGTATAAAATTTTATGGGTTAATACTATAGAGTTTCATGGGGTTGTATTGAATGTTATTTCATGTTATTTAATATCAATTAATTTTTTTAATACTTATATTAAATGAGTTATTTTATTCTTCATCTTTTACAACTTTAATAATGACACATTATGAGTGCTAGTACGATCCAATTCCTTAGAGTGATCATGAAAGTGATCCTCTAAGTGAATTGGTTATTATACTTGGAATTTAATAGGGATTAAATTGGTGAATGAGGTTGTGAAATTATATCATTTTTTGGACATGTATTGAATTAGTTATCTCAAAATTTCTAAGAAAACAAATACATCCAATCCACCCTAAGTGACAACCTAGGACTGAATTATCTTAATTAATTGTTTTAGATAAAATAATTTTGTTTTTTTTGAATTAAATAATTATTTGTTATATTAAAATCAACACCCAATTTTTCCACTTAATTGAAAATCCTCCATCAAATCATAGTGTCTATAGGTTTCTTCTTCGGTCCCAATGTATTCAATAACCCAAATTGTACTACAAGAGACCGCTTAAACCATATAACTTGGGTAAATTTGGGAACAACCAAATTTTGGAGCTGTTTTCAGGGACCCAAGTAAGTCACTTTATAAACTCATCCTATTCTCCCAAATTTCTCTTTTCTTATCCCCTTTCTATTATCTTTTACCCTTTATTTTTTCCCTCTTTTTTGGCACATATCTACTTATAACCATGACCATTCAAATAATCTAGTTAGGGTGGATAATACTAGGGTTGGGGAGTCAAGTGAACCTAGGGGTCTCTTTCCATTAGATCCTAATCTTCCTAATACCCCAGATTAAATCATTGATCCCAATCTAATGGAGGGTATTTAAAGAAACCAACTCATAAATCTGGGTGGGAACCAAAATGGAAATCCAAATGATGCAGCCCCAAACTTGGGGAATGCCATTGATTAAACCATAAATGACTAACTCACACCTTCCTGGACTAATGAAACCTATTTCATTAGGCATGATACCATAAGATATGCCCAATATGTTTTAAACCCCATGTTTTGAACCACCTTCCAACCTTTCATGGGATGAAGTATGAGATGTCTTACCTTTACGTTAAAGAATTCATTGACATTGTAGAAACCATGTTCCATCCAAATCAAATTAAATCATCTAAAATGAGACTCTTTAATTTTTCTATAAAGGATAGATAAAAAAATTGGTTAAATAATTTGATACCAGAATCCATTTACTCTTGGGACCAATTGTAATGATAATTCTACAAAAAATACTTCCCCCATCACAAAAAAATTTCACTTAAAAAGATCATCCAAAATTTTTTAGAAAAAGAGGGAGAAAAATTCTATTAAACATGGGAAAGGTTCAAGGACACTTTAAACATTGTACCACACCATGGTTTCTTAATCCTAAAATAAGTGAGAATTTTCTAATAAGGGTTAGGGTGAGGAAACAAATAGTTTATTGATATGATGTGAAATGGAACATTCAAAAACAAACCCCAAATAATTATTATGAGCATTTGAAAAATCTTGCTGAATAAAACCAAAAATGGGGAACAACACCTTACTATGTGAATCCACCCAAATCTGGTGGAATGCACAATCATGGAGAAGAAGAAAACCTTAGAGAAAAACTTACTACACTCACTAGGATGGTTGATGATATAAATATTATGAAGGTCCATGAAATCTAAATTGTTGATTCTATTTTCACAATTTGTGACAAAAATGACCACAAGACTGATAATTTCCCAACTATTCCTTCTATAAAGGACGTTCTTTTTGGAGGACCACCATAAGATGCCAATGCTTTGAAATTTCAAAATCCACAGTGCCAAAACACTTTCAATTAAAGGTATAATGACCATCCAGGCTTTCATTAGAAGGAAAACCAACAACCAACACAACAACAATGTCTAAATCCCTACCCTCAACAAAATCTTCAAACCTATAATCAGTTCCAACCATGACCAGTCCAATAACAACATCCTCCTATTCATTACCAAAAACCCATTAAAAATCCAATCCAATAACCAAAGTATCCTCCTAGGATAAACCAACCAGTACAGGCCCCTTCCTAATCTTTCCCTCTCCCATTCCTTGAACTGTTGTGTAAAAAAATAGAGAAAATGAACTTATAAGTCTTATCACTCAAACGATAATTACAAACAATAAAAACCAAAAAGGAATCTATGCCTACTCAGGCCATACCATCCCCAACCTTAAGGGGAGAACCCAATTACACACAAATTTCACATGAAAAACTCCAAGATTTGACTATTTAAAAGAGTGGGATAACTAAATAAAAACTTGTAGTAATGATTCCCAAACCATAAAAGGCTTCAAAATTGGAGGAAAACTTTGAAGAATCCACTTTAAAATTAGAGAAATTAGAGTTATATAATGAGGTGAATTGGTTATGGAATGTTAAAAATCAACCCAAGGAACATGAGGGGGATGCTAATTAGTGTTTAAATCAGGTGGAAATTAATTTTTTGGATTCAAAAGAGGATAATTTTATATCATGGGTTAAGTTTATTGAATATACCTCCATTTATGATTTTTTAGAAATATCATAGATCCCTAAACCATTGGGAGATATAAAAAACATCGAGTCCATACCCATTCTTGACATTCAACTTGATAATTTTGGGGATGGATCATATTTTAAAAAGGAACCAATTATTTCTAATTTTTTTGTAGAAGAAACTGATTTTGATTTAAATTACCAATCTTCTTTAGGAAATTTCAATTAAGTCAAATTCAAAATTATTTTCCTTTATTCCCCACTCAAGTATCCCATAATGGTTCACAACCAAGACCTTGGGTTAGTAATTCATTCTTCTCAGGAAACCAATAATGTTGGAATGACCCTTAATGTCTTAGGTAAGAAAAAAAATGCAATTGGATCAACAATTTTTTATATTCCTTTTATTTTTCAGATTCATTGTAGAATAAATGATTTTACATGAAAAAAATTATAAATAAATAATCATTCTCAATCTAGTAGAAGTGGATACAAACTAGGTCCTTAAAATGTTGAAATTTGGAATTGGGTAAGTTGGGGGGGGGGGGGGGGGGTCCAAGTTGAGCTAATGACTTTAAACTAAGTATTTTTCAGGAGGCAACCTAGATTTTTCATTTTTTAATTTTTTTTAATTTTGTGTGTTTTTTTTCAAGGGAACCCCATTGGGGTTTACAATATAATATAATGTATTTTGTGTGTGATATTTAGCAGCCAAAGCATTTTTAGTATTTCCAAATAAAACCCATAATTTCTAAAGTTCAAACTCATCCATCAATCATCCCTAAGGATTCTACGTGTGATGTGAAGCTAAAGTGAACAATTTCATATTAATAGGTCTTAAGATTCAAACTAGGTGGTCTTATTCAATGATTTATTTTCAGATAACATCTCCCCTCCCTATTCCCAATTTTAATCGCTCACTTTTATTCTCTTTCAACACTAAGGGAAGTTTCATTCTAAGTTGGGGGGAGTGAAAATCTGTGGTTTTATAAAAAAATTGGGATTTTATGGAGAATTTCAATTCATTATCATTTTATAAATTAATATACATTGCAAAACATGAAAACTGAATGTCAAATAATTTTGAATTCCTTTATTATGATTTTAATGCATGTTTAAGTTCATGAGTATAGTTTTTGGAAAGTGCGATTGTTCAATGTGATTTTTTAGCATTTAAATTTTCATCATTTCAATCAAAATTCCACAATGAAAATCCATTTGATTTTGGGTGTAAGTTTTAGTTATTTGGTCCCTTTCATTATATCATGGGGTTTGGGGATACTTTTAGTTGAATTTGAGTATCCAACAAAAAAAAATTAAAACAAAAGACTGCATAGAGCAATGTTTTTTCAAAATGTGTGGTGCTCGATACTTGGGGATCATGAATCCATAGTTTTCTTATATATAGTTAGGCTTTAAAACTCTATTTTAGTTCATGTAATTGAAAAAATGATTGGAGTTCGGAACTTGGGGATCATGACTCCATAGTTTTCTTGCCCAAACTTGGTGTTTTGATCTCTATTGTAGTTCAAAAAAAAATTAAAGGGAAAATAAAAAATTTGGATACTCATACTAAGGTTTAATTTGATTCCCACAAAGCTCTTCCATTTGTTTACCCTTGAACAAAAAATGGTCCCCATGCATTTTGAGATACACAACACACCATCATACTTAATTGAAATTATATGAAACGTGTCAATGAATTTGAACCACGAAATAGGATTGGTCTTGGGATATGATTGTGAAACTCACTTGTTTGAAATTATTTTGATTGGTTTCATGATTTTTTGGCCTGATGTCTTTTGGTTAACATTGTTTGTTAAAATGTTTGTGAAAAATGGAATTCAATTTCATATTTTTGAGATACTTTTTTCTTGGGACTAGAAAAACTAAATTTGGGGGTGTTATTATCCACTAGTAGAGGATAATATTCATTATTTATATTTTAATATTCATGTGTTTCAAGTCCATAAACACCAATTTTATTACATTTTATAAATTGAACTTTATTTCTCATCACATGTGAAATTCATGTTTAAAGTGAAAATTTTGGACCAATCAATCATCTATTTGTGAAAAAACTTATATTCATTATTTAAATTTGATATTTTTATATATTATTGATCAATTATATTATATTTTTTTTAGGATCTATAGATGAATCATAAGGTAAGATGTATATTTTTGGCAATGAATGCAGTAATTTTTGGACAAAGCATAATGGGCCTTAGGCCCATCAAAAAAAAGTAAGGACCACAATCCAAGCCCAATGAAGCTAAAATTTTAAATTTAGAAATATAAAATTATAGGGATCATTTAATTAAGATATGGTCAGAGCTAATTATAAAGTTTTCAAGAAGATTCTGGGATCTGAAGTTGATATTTAATTTGCGGGCCAGATTTGAAGGCCCATAAAAACAACCCACCACATTGAGTATAACATCCTAATGGTTGATCAAATTGGCCTTAATTTTTTTAAATATATTATAGGACACATATTAAAAGATATTTATATCCTATGACCTTCCATGATTTGGCCATATTGAGTTTAAAATTCACATTTTAAAAAGGGGGATGATTCTGACTGAATTTTCTGGTCAACTTTGAAAAGTACAAATTCCCTTTATTTTATCACCCTACTTTTGAATATTATGATTAATGGAGAGGTAATTTATTGTTTGGGGGTCTAACTAAGGCTCTTAATATTCTTATATAAGTATATGTTGGTGAAGGTAATTATCATTAATGTTTTATTATTTTAATTACAATTTCCTGCTTTCATTTTGTAATCGCATTGTCAATTTTTCTCATGTAAGTTTTCCATTCACCTTCATTTATTAATAAAATTTATTATTATTATTAATTTTAATTTATTATTTCCTTTTAATTATAAAATTTATACCATTGAATCAAGGTGTGAATTTATTCACACCAACAACTGTGAAATTTCTCACACAATGATGAAGTGTTCATTATTTAATTATTTTCACTTCTTCAATCCCACTTCTTTAAGTCAAATTACCACGTCCATTTATATAATAACATCAATGGAGGGATAAAATTTTATGTTTTAATCTTAGATATTTTAATGAGTTTTTATTTAATGTAATTTCATGTTTTTTAATATCAAATCATTATTTTAAGATTTTCATTTGATGAGTATTTTCTTCTTCATCTTCTCCAAATCTAATAATGACACATTCTGAGTTCTAGTATGATCCAATTCCTTGGAGTGATCATGAAAGTGACCCTATAAATGAATTGGTGATTATCCTTGGAATTTTATAGGGATTAAATTGTTTAATGAGGTTGTGGAATTATCTCATTTTGTGGATACATCTTGAATTAGTGATCTCAAACTTTCTAAGAAAACAATACATCCAATCCACCCCAGGAGACAACCTAGGATCAAATCATATTAATTAATTATTTTAAATCAATTAATTTTGTGTTTTTTTAATTAAATTATTTGTTATTATATTACAATAAACACCCAAGTTGGACACTTCATATCCAATCCTCCATCAAATCATAGTGTCTATAGGTTTCTTCTTTGGACCCTATGGATTCAATAACCCAAGCTGTACTAAAATCAACCACTTACACCATATTACTTGGGTAAAATTGGAAAAAACCATGGATTAAAGAAGAAGTTATAAATCAATTTTCTATCCCAAGACATTGGGGATGATAAGGCTTGCGAGTTCATGCACCTGACATAGGTGGGCATGTCAGTCTTGGATTGCACTGAGCATTTCACCGATCTACAATGATTTACACCATCTTTATAAGAAGATGAGATCTTAAAGGTAAGACATTTTTAGGATGGTATTTTCTATGAGATCAGGTCACTTGTGAACATGTCCTATCTGAGTTGTTTTGCAGATGTGATAAACTAGGAACTCATTATGGAAGGGAATCTGAGAGATTCCTTGATTAGTGGTCAGACTATTTCAGTAGGGAAAACTGTGAAATATTATTCTAGTATGAAGAAGAATCATTATGACAGTTTTCACTAAGGAAACAGTGGGAAAAGTAGTTAGGGAAGTCAGAGGCTATCTCAACATTGTGTTCCGTTGCAATGCTATAAGTGTAGAAAGATGGACCACAAGTGACCTCAATGTCTATACCCCATTTTGGAGTGTTGTTCTTGTAGAGTATTGGGCTATCTAAAGAGGTTTTGTAGGGGGATTAAACAATATAGAAGTGGAAGGAGAATAGGATAGGTACCAGAGTTTGGAAAGGACTCAACTACTCCTTCGAAGACAAGTATATGGAGTTCCACTTGATGTTCCAATTAAGGTAAGGGATGTGGTACCCCCATGCAAGAATGAATATATCAGGTAGAGAGTATAGCTTAGGGGAGTCAAGTAGATCCCAGGGTAGAGGGGCTATTAGCTGCACATTATATAGACTTCTCCAGCTATTGTGGATGAAAGACCATCTACTATTAGAGGTATGATTCTTATATCATCTACCCTTGATTGTGTTTTATTTGATACAAGATCACTGCATTCCTTTTTATCTTCTATTTTTATAAATGATTTGGGATTGGATTTGGAAATCTTGTATGGTGTTTTGATCATCGACATACCATTGGGAGTGTGTTTAGAGAATGTCAAACATTGCAAGACGTGTTCTCTAGAGATTGGAAATTACTGTTTATTTTGGGAACCATTCATACTGGAAATGATAGGATTCAATTTGATTCTTGGTATGGATTGGTTAGTTATATACCAAGCTCATATATACTGTTACCAGAGGATATAAATTTTTATCGCCATAAGGAGGCGACTCTTCTCATCAGGGTGAGTAGGATCTTCAGGATGGTCATGCCAGACCAATTTTGTGTAGATTGGATTGTCTCATAGTTCAGATAGCCAATATTACTCTAGTTGATGGTGGAATATATCAGGATTATTTTCCTCTAGTGGTAAAAATTTTAAATATTTTTTTACTGATGGGTTCTATAGCTTACCTCATGAGTGAGAGATGAAGTTTATGATCAAGTTGGTGCTGGGAGCTGAGCTAGTTTCTATCCCACCTTATAGAATAGAACCAAAAGAGATTCAGGAGTTGAAAGTTCAGTTGGAATACCTAAAAACTAAATATTTCATATTACCTAGTACATCTCATTGGGTTTCTCTAGTTCTCTTCGCTAAGAAGGCTGAAGGGACTTTGAATTTTTATGTAGATTATCGGAGGTTGAACCAGATGACGGTCAAGAACTGGTATCCTCTTCCATGAATCAACGATCTCTTTGAAAAAAATAGAGGTGATAAGATAATCTACAAGATTTATTTGAGATCAAGGTACTATCAATTGAGGGCGAGACCATTAGACATACTTCAGAATGCTTTTCAGAGCAGGTATGGCTTGTATGAGTTCATAGTGATGCTGTTTGGTTTGACTAATGTACCGATGGTATTCATGGACTCAATTAATTGAATATTTCATCCTTTTCTATATCAGTTTTTGGTGTTTTTTGTCGATGAAATATTATTGTACTCCCATTTAGAAGATGATCATTCCAAACATCTTGACATCGTCTTGAGTACATTGAGAGAGAATCATCTTTACACCAATCTAACCAAATGTAGTTTATGGATTGATAAAGTGAACTTCTTAGTCCATGTTGTCTCAGAATAATGAGTATCAGTGGACCAAGACAAAGTCGTATCCATGGTATCTTGGGAGTATCCCAAGAATGTCTTTGAGATTCATATATTTTTGGGTTTAACAGGTTATTATTGGTGCTTTATCCAAGACTTTTCTCATTTGGTAGCATTGATGTCAGGGTTGACCAAGAAGGGAGTGAAGTTTGTTTGGTCAGATGCTTGTGAGAGATATTTTCAGAAGCTAAAAGGTAGGTTGACCTCAAAACTCATCCTCACTTTACCTATACTGGATAAAGAGTATACCGTGTACTATGAAACATCCATATTTGGACTCATAGTAGCTGATGAAGGAGGATCGAGTGGTTTCTTATGGATCTAGATAACTGAGACTGTATGAGAGGAATTACCCTACTCATGATTTGGAGTTAGTAGCTGTGGTACATTCCCTGAGATTCTAGATACATTATCTCATGGGTGAGACGTTTTTGATATACATGGACTAAAAGATCCTCAGGTATATCTTTTCTCAGTGGGACTTGAACCTTCAGTAGAGGAGGTGGTTCAAGTATCTGCAGTCTTTTGACTTTGTGTTGGATTATACAATGGGAAAGGGCAATGTTGTTTCCAATTCATTGTGCCAGAAGATGTAAGTGGAGGAAGTATGAGAATACTGTGATTCATGGTAGATATTTGATATCTTTGAAGACATGCATCTAGATGTATAGGTGTCTCAAGGATGAGTAGCTTGGACTTTGATATATGTTATACCTATACTTTTGGACCGGATGAAAACTAAGTAGTTATCTAATATGGAGGACTTAATTATGAGATAAAACTTATATTGTAGGGAGACACCATCAAGATGGTCTCTTGGCATTAGAAATTCTATTCTTTTATGTGGTTGAGTATGGGTTCCTATGGTCTTACATGAGGAGCTAATGAAATAGTTTCATGCTTTTAGATGGGCGGTACATCCTAGTTTGGAAAAGATGTACTGTGATATCTGTAGATAGTAATAGTGTTAAGGGATGAAGAAGGAGGTAGTAGGCTAAGTGGAAAGGTGTTTCACTTGTCATTAGGTAAAAGTAGAGCATCAGAGGTTAGCTAGATTTTTCATACTTTTCGCATTCCTAAGTAGAAATGGGATGATACTGCAATGGATTTTGGGACAAGATTACCCAGAAAAACTTGTAAGAATGATACTATATGGGTGATTTTTGATTGACTAAAGAAGGTATCCCACTTCTTTAATATTGGAAGACCTTCAAAGTTGATTATCTGGGTGGTCTTTATGTGCGTGAGGTAGTTCATCTACACAATGTTCTATGGATTATCATTTTAGAAAAAGATCATCATTTCACATCATGGTTCTCAAAGGGTCTTCAGAAGGCTCTAGGATCTTAGGTTATTTTGAGTATGGCCTATCATCCTTAGACTGATGGTCAATCTGAGAGGACTATTTAGGTTTTGGTGGATATGTTATGAGCCTGTTTTGGATTTTAGTGGTTCACGGGAGAAGAATATGGTACTTGTGGAGTTCGCATATAATAACAGCTTCCATGTATCCATAGAGATGGCACCTTTCGAGGACTTATATAGAAGACAATTCCATTCACCTCTTTGTTGGATGGAGGTAGATGATTTAGCAATTTTTGGTCATAGTCTCATGCAGGAGATTTTTGAGTAGGTTTAATTGATCAGATATTGGTTGGTGATTGTGAAGAGTGGAAAAAAATTGTATGATAACCATTGGAGATGACCTATGGAGTCTGAGGTTGGGCATCATGTTTTAATTTAGGTGTTTCCTATATTGGGGAAACATCATATCAGAAAACAGGGGAAGCTAGGACCCAAGTTTTTCAGGCCGTTTGAGATAGTGGTAAGGGCCGGTCTAGTGGCATACCATTTAGACATTCCACAACACCATAATTCCATGCATGATGTGTTCCATGTGTCATAGTTTTGAAGATATTATTTATAACCTTCTCACATGATAGACGTAGTAGACATCAAGATTAGTGCTGATGCTTCCTTTGAGGAGCATCTGATATGGATTATAGATCATAGTGAGAAGTATCTATAGGGCAAGGAGTTTCCTTTAGTTTGAGTGCAACGACAACATGGGTGATTTCAGGAGGAGACATTTGATAGGGAGTCTAATATGCGATCATAGTGGTTAGACTTGTTCGCTGAGGCCCTACGATAATGCTTAGAGTAGCTTGAGGATGAGATGTTTTATGGTGGAGAGTTTGTAAGATCCCATTTTTTGGCTATGTCTATCTATTAGTTTTTAATTAAACTTATTTTGGTTGAGTTTTTTGTCATATTTAAACCTTTTTGGTTGTGTTTTCATTATGGATGTCTATGTGTTTGAATAAACACAGTTTTGGGTTGCAAGGAAACTTGATAAAACTAGAGAGGATCTACACGGAGAGCCTTTGTTGGAAAAAATGACTTAAAGTCTAGGGATGTATGTTTGTTTGAATTAAAGGAGTCCATGTATAAATGGGTCAAGTGTTACCAAGGGTTCTTGGTAAGTTGAGAAGCCTAAAAGTAGGTTTGGGTATTTTATAAGGAAAATGGGCTGAAAAACCATCTGCATAACATTTACACACCAGGTAAATGAATTAAATGTCATGTAATGTTAGAGTAAATTTAATATTCAGCTAAGGCGATGAGTTTTTCGTCATATCCCATATGATTCTAGGTTTTTGTATGAGGTAAAAATATTTTTTTGGGTTTTAATGCTTCTTTACGACCTAATGTGAATACCCTTTGATGTCATAAGAGTATGAAGGGTGTTTGGGGCTTGTTCAGAGCCCAGAGCCCATCTTTTTGGAAAAATAGGATAGCCTGCACAGCTAGTAGAAAATGTGTGGGGAATGTATCATGGTTACTACTAACCTTGTGAGGATAGGCAGTGGGGTGTTATAGGCTACACGGTTTGAGGAAACCATGTGGAGGGAGGCACATGTCTTTGTGGGGCACCCACAATTTTTAGTAGAGATGAATTTCATGTTTTGTGCATGGTTAGTCAAAATGTGGGTAGTAACTGTGTGGGTGCCCCCTTATCACACCAGAGGGCGCAAGACTAGTGCACGCTTTGGCCAACCATGCGACTAAACCATGCAGTATAGGAAATTTTTAAGAAATGACAAAATTTTCCTTAAAATATATTATAATATAAATCTAATTCATCATTTCATCCGTTGAAAATCCTTGATCCATTTGAGATCTCTTTGAAGCCAAATTGATAGATTTTGATTCTGATCATCCATCTGAACTTAGAATCGAGTACTGTTAGTATCATTAGATCTGCATTAGTGAGTAATCCATTCTGTGACGCCCCAAGTTTTATGAACTGGTTTATGTAAGAAGTGTTATGCCTTTAATATTGACTCTTGTTTTATTTGTTTTGATAATAAGGAATTAGAGATAAAATAAAACATGGAGAATAAGGTAAACTGAGATATATTAAAACATTACATTACAACGAGACCCAACTAGTTGAAAATTCCATGCACAAGACCTAACACAGCCACAACAAGACTACAAAGAACCACAACTCGAGCAATCGGATAATCCTCATCTTTAGAGTCCATCAGCGTGAAAAGTATAATAGCCAGGGCCACGACACACATGCTCAACGCCAATGGTATGAGGAGAGCCATCCTTCCTGTTCAAGTGTTCTGTTTTAAGAGGTACCCCACACCCCTGTATTTATATTAGTTCTTTGAGTTATGACCGTTATATTTATATAGCCGTTGGGTTTTCAAAACGACCATTGTGTTTCCACTAATAAATATTACGTTAAAAGAGAACTCGATTTTTATTCCCTCATTCTTAAAAAAATTCTTTCATAGAAGATCTTTTGTTTTAAAATAAAGAGTATTCTTAGAAGTAAATCTCCTCGTTTTTTTACAAAATACCGATGAATACCTAGGTAGTTGAAAACTTGGTATTATTTTTATAAAAAATATGTTTAGAGGGAATTAGTAATAATTATATCTTTTGATCTCATAAATTATGAAATTTTTGGGAAATTTTTGGTCTTTAAAAGAATTTTATAAAACAAATAGTAGAGTATTTTAAAAATACCAATGATTATAATAGTATTATACAAATGGTATATATTTTTTTAAAAAATTTATACCAAGAGTGAAAATATTTTATCTAAACTTGAAATTGGTTTTAACATTTTGAATTAAAACTATTTGTTTTTACTCAATTCCTACATTTCACTCTATTTTGAGCTAAGTATATAATAAAACTAATTTTTTATAAAAAAAATTGAGTGGGACCCGGCCAGCCAAGGGCATCCTCAAGGGACAAGCCCTCAGGCCATGGCCGAGACCCCATAGGGACCCGAGGTACCGCCATCGGGCTCCCCAGGTGTGCGTGCGCGTACAGAGAGTCAGCCAGGCTAGAGGCTCGGGGTGGGCCGAGCATAGGTTACCCAGGTCGCGTGCGGGCCCATGTATAAGGCCGCGGCTCGCGCTGCGTGTGGTTGGGCCAAGGCCCGCGGGGGGGGGGGGGACCCGTGTGTAAGGCCCCGAGTGCGTGTGTGTTGGTGTTATTGAACCGAAGGCCGCACACTTTGGTTTCTAAGCCGCGCCTCAAAATCCTTCCGTTTCGATGTGGGACGAGCTCCCTGTGACCGGGACCGTCCGAACAAATTCCGCAACGATCTCAGCCATCCAGCCCGTTTTTAAACGCGAGACCTCCCCCACGTCTCTGTAGCCTCCCAATCTCTCCCGAGATCCGATCTCGACCCTCAGATTCCTTTAAAACGGTCATCACATCTTCGACGCCCCAGCCGTTTGATTGCACCAAGAACTAATCGGCGCCGTCCGTTTCTTTTCGCGCCAAGCAGTCCGCATCGCCCCATCATCTTCTTCCTAGCATCAGGGTCCTGCACTTGTAGGCCTGCGCCAAGGACGCCAGGCCCCTCTCTTCGCACTGCACCGCTGACCCCCGAACACTCCCCCTCCTAGCTCACTGTACCTTCGTCCTTCTCCCACGACGGCCTACCCATGGGCCAAGACACCCTTCTTTCACCGAGGCTGTACTTAAACCCTCACACCTCATGAACTCACGACGGCCCCTCCTCCTCTTTCTCACCCTTGATCTCCCAACAATCCAGCAAGCTCACCACCGTTCTAGGCTCCCTCCTCAAGTAGGTAAGGGTATTTCCACGTTTTTCTTTCGGTGAAACCTATATTACTACATACTGCATATTTATATATGTGTGTATACAACACCAACCCTCAGGTTGTAATGCTGTCAAGGGCGTTGCCACCTCGTTACAGAAGATATATATATTTATATATATAAGATACTTGCAAATGTTTTGATGTTTCCAGTTTCACAAAATTATATATATAAATTTTTATATAAAACCCAGGACCCCTTTCGTTTTCTTTTTCCAAGATTATGTGGAGGATGTACTAGATGATACATGGATGTTGAGGTTGCATATGTGACCGATGCATAAAGTATATCATCTATGTGAACCTTATATATATATATATATAACCACATATTCCTACATGTTTTTAAAAATTTTGGTTGCATATGGAACCAAAGCTTAACATAAATCATCTATGTGAAATTTTATATATCACTACGTATTCCTACATGCTTATATATTTCTCTGGTTGCACATGGAACCCATGCATAACATATATCACCTTTATGAACCTTATTTATATATAACTACATATTTCTGCATATTTATATGTATTTCTCTTCTTTTCAAAACAAGGCAGTTATGATTTTAGGAGATGAATGCCCAATCTTGAATGCTGTTTTTGGATACAATCTAGGCCATTAGCTTAAGTAAAATTGTTTCTCTTTGTTTTTTTGTGACTTTCAGAATTCAAGAAATTTTCCAGGACTTATTTATTTAGTGTAAAACCCTTATGTGTATGTATTGGTGGATGTTACGAATTAACCAAGTTGTGTCTTACTTTTTCGGGGTCTTTACCACCATTGTTGTCTTTAAGCATCCTACCTCCTTGAAGTAATAATTTTAGAGACTCATCATATATTATATCATTTTTTTATGTTTTAATGATTAGCTCATGTAAAGAAAATGTCTTGTGGAACTATGTATGCCTTTGTTTAGTTGTAAACATGTTTTGCAAATGTTAACTGTCACTTCATGTATTGAAAAAAAAATGTGTGATGACTTGTGACTTGATTTAGTCATTATTGTACATAATGTATACTGATCACTAAATAAATTAAGATTATTTTCGATTACCCAAATGTGGTAGAGGACACTTTGGGTAAAGAAAAGAAAAAAAATGAATGAATGAGATATTCAAGATGGTATGGGACATCTTGAATGATTTAAGTAAAGCATGAACTATGTGGCTCACATGATAATAAAGGAAAATTTAAGGGTGCGCCCTGATAGCGCTCCAATGCATTGGGTAAAGGCTTAATCTCTAGAGATGAATTTTTAGACTGATACCTTGGTGAATAACCTTGGTAATTTTTACGACACCTTGGGGATGGACCTTGGTGAAACGAAACGATTGTCAATATTAAATGTTGATGCCACATAATTCAAGTCATATAACAAGTTTTTTTCCAAGATAAAGTTCATTCACAACTGATGCCTTTAAAGTTTTTATAAAGTTCATAATTCCTTAGCTTTAATCTTGAAGCATGCCTAGTGTTATCACTTAATAGAATATTAACCAGCATATGAACATTTAGTTGTTTCCTTATGCGCAACTCTGATTATGCATTACTTTTAACTGTTTAAATTTATGCTCAAGTAAATCACATGTAGTACTTGTTTATAACAACCATTATCACTCCTTCAAGAATTGACGTATTCGTCTCATGTTTTTCTTGAAAAATTTGATTAAAGCATTGTTATGTTTTGTGTGTTAAAATCTTTCTTAGTGGATGTTCAAATTCTTTTAAAAGAATGTTTTCAAATGTTACAGTATTTTAAATTCTTTTTAAAACCCCCTTATTGAGTATTTCAATGCTCACCCTACGTTTTGATTTAAAATTTTCAGGTGTCAGCTTTTGAAAGATGAATTGTTTCAGAAGTTTCTGGTTTCCCAGAACCCGAACCGCACACGATCCTCTGTATGGGACATGATGTGTTGTTAACAAAGTGTATTTTATTTTAAGATAACACATCATGTTCAGAAGGCACCGACTCCTATGGTTTTCTGGGGTCGGGGTCTCTACAGTTGGTATTAGAGGTTCGGTTTGGATAACTCTGGAAAGCCAGAAACTGAAACAAAAATATATATGTATATGTACTTCAATTTTATTAAAAACTTGTTTTCTTAAATTTCATATGGAAAACTAAGGCACAAATCTCTTATCTCTCCCCAAAGAGGCCCTAGAGACCATTGTGTCTTTAGCCAGCCGTGAGGACTTTCTAAAATATGCCCATATCCGCATGACATGCAAACACCTTTTCGATGTATCCAATTCACCACGGGTGTTGCAGCTACACCAAGGGGTAGGAATAGATTACCTCCTTATGATAATAACCCAGTTTCCCTCCTATGTACGTCGAGGAAGGTACTATGAGGGACTTTTCCGGATTTTCACGGCGGGTGAGAGATTTGGCACTATGCTTGATAACCCTTTTCAAGAAGCTGCTGCTGACGGAGACCTCCGAGCGGGCTACCTTTGTCATATTTTAAACTATGGATTCTGGGGTCAGTTGTTGGACTTCGGAAGGTTAGAAGACGAGTCCACCCATTTGACTTATAGACGACAAGTGTATGAATATGTCTCTCAACTTCATGCCCCCCATGCTAGACTCATAAGAAGTCATAGGTGTCCTCATGAGTTTTTCCCTGAATGCTCGGCCTGTGTTTGGTTCGAGGAGTTAGGGAGTTTTGCTTCTCTGTGTGGAGTTTGTTTAGTCAATGAGTAAGGGAAACTCAAGCACTAATAATAATAAACGTATGTTTATTGAAATGTTGTTTTTCCCCTTTCCTTGTCCTTACTTTGTTTTTGTCCTTGTATGATTTTCAAGTAATTGAACTCCTGTCTTAAAACTTTCAGATGGAAGGACAAACCCACCTGTTATCTCTTCCCACCGAGATTTTGGAAATCATTGTGATCAAAACGTGTGAGGACGAGTATGACCCCTTCGCAAATTTGCGAAGAACGTGCAAGCAATGG
The DNA here is from genome assembly GCA_963277665.1 of Viscum album. Taxonomy (NCBI): domain Eukaryota; kingdom Viridiplantae; phylum Streptophyta; class Magnoliopsida; order Santalales; family Viscaceae; genus Viscum; species Viscum album. The sequence goes on from OY728164.1 coordinate 385,408,294, forward strand.
TTTGAGATAACAAACGGTCCGGAGATTCTCCGCACCTGCCAGGGGAATGCCTCCATCTATTACCGCATTGGCTCTGCTCAGCTAGCCGGACGTGAACGACGAGGAAGTTACCACGAAGGGCTCTTTCTTTGTTTCACCCTAGGCCAAAACTTCACGGCCAGAGTGAAATTCCAGGAGGCTGCGTTAGAGGGAAATCTTTATGCAGCTTATATGCTTCAACTTCTCAGCTTTATCCTGTTTGACCATATCTATGGCTTCGATATCCTCGACCGAGACATAATTCGGCAAGTCCTTCGTACATTGGTCTGCAAAGACATTTCAGAACTTTGTACTGTTCGAGCTTCCCTTTGGAGGCCTGAAGGCCCGGAACATAAGTGAAACCCCTCCTGTCTTAGGTGTATGTGGATTAGGGAGCTGGAAGAGGTGAGATTCGCTACAGGGATCCCTCTAAATGCACCTGTTGACCCTATTCATTGGTGGAGGTGGTAGGAACGTTTCTGAACCTTGTAGTGTCGTGAAATAAATTACGAGGACGCAATTTTCTAAAGGGGGGGGGATAATGTGACGCCCCAGGTTTTATGAACTGGTTTATGTAAGAAGTGTTATGCCTTTAATATTGACTCTTGTTTTATTTGTTTTGCTAATAAGGAATTAGAGATAAAATAAAACATGGAGAATAAGGTAAACTGAGATATATTAAAACATTACATTACAACGAGACCCAACTACTTGAAAATACCATGCACAAGACCTAACACAGCCACAACAAGACTACAAAGAACCACAACTCAAGCAATCAGATAACCCTCATCTTCAGAGTCCATCAGCGTGAATAGTATAATAGCCAGGGCCACGACACACATGCTCAACTCCAATGGTATGAGGAGAGCCATCCTTCCTGTTCAAGTGTTCTGTTTTAAGCGGTACCCCACACCCCTATATTTATATTAGTTCTTTGAGTTATGACCGTTATATTTATATATCCGTTGGGTTTTCAAAACGACCGTTGTGTTTCCACTAATAAAGATTGCATTAAAAGAGAACTTGATTTTTATTCCCTCATTCTTAAAAACATTCTGTCATAGAAGATCTTTCGTTTTAAAATAAAGAGTATTCTTAGAAGTAAATCTCCTCGTTTTTTTACAAAATCCCGATGAATACCTAGGTAGTTGAAAACTTGGTATTATTTTTATAAAAAATATGTTTAGAGGGAATTTGTAATAATTATATCTTTTGATCTCATAAATTATGAAATTTTTGGGAAATTTTTGGTCTTTAAAAGAATTTTATAAAACAAATAGTAGAGTATTTTAAAAATACTAATGATTATAATAGTATTATACAAAAGTTATATGTATATTTTTTTTAAAAATTTATACCAAGAGTTAAAATATTTTATCTAAACTTGAAATTGGTTTTAACATTTTGAGTTAAAACTGTTTGTTTTTACTCAATTCCTACATTTCACTCTATTTTGAGCTAAGTATATAATAAAACTAATTTTTTATAAAAAAAAATTGAGTGGGACCCGACCAGCCAAGGGGATCCTCAAGGGACAAGCCCTCAGGCCACGACCGAGACCCCATAGGGACCTGAGGTACCGCCATCGGGCTCCCCAGGTGTGCGTGCGCGTACAGAGAGTCAGCCAGGCTAGAGGCTCGGGGTGGGCTGAGCATAGGTTACCCAGGTCGCGTGCGGGCCCGTGTATAAGGCCGCGGCTCGCGCTGCGTGTGGTTGGGCCAAGGCCCGTGGGGGGGGGGGACCCGTGTGTAAGGCCCCGGGTGCGTGTGTGTTGGTGTTATTGAACCGAAGGCCGCACACTTTGGTTTATAAGCCGCACCTCAAAATCCTTCCGTTTCGATGTGGGACGAGCTCCCTGCGACCGGGATCGTCCGATCAAATTCCGCGACGATCTCAGCCGTCCAGCCCATTTTTAAACGCGAGACCTCCCCCACATCTCCGTAGCCGCCCGATCTCTCCCGAGATCCGATCTCGACCCTCAGATTCCTTTAAAACGATCATCACATCTTCCACGCCCCAGCCTTTTAGATTGCACCAAGAACTAATCGGCGCCGTCCGTTTCTTTTCGCGCCAAGCAGTCCGCGTCGCCCCATCGTCTTCTTCCTAGCATTGGGGTCCTGCACCTGTAGGCCTGTGCCAAGGACGCCAGACCCCTCTCTTCGCACTGCACCGCTGACCCCCGAACACTCCCCCTCCTAGCTCACTGTACCTTCACCCTTCTCCCATGACGCCTACGCATGGGCCGAGACACCCTTCTTGCACCGAGGCTGTACTTAAACCCTCACACCTCATGAACTCACGACGAACCCTCCTCCTATTTCTCACCCTTGATCTCCCAGCAATCCAGCAAGCTCACCACCGTTCCAGGCTCCCTCCTCAAGCAGGTAAGGGTATTTCCACGTTTTTCTTTCGGTGAAACCTATATTACTACATACTACATATTTATATATGTGTGTATACGACACCAACCCTCAGGTTGTAATGCTGTCAAGGGCGTTGCCACCTCGTTATAGAAGATATATATATATTTATATATATAAGATACTTGCAAATGTTTTGATGTTTCCAGTTTCACAAAATTATATATATAAATTTTTATATAAAACCCAGGACCCCTTTCGTTTTCTTTTTCCAAGATTATGTGGTGGATGTACTAGATGATACATGGATGTTGAGGTTGCATATTTGACCAATGCATAAAGTATATCATCTATGTAAACCTTATATATATATATATATTTATATATATAACCACATATTCCTACATGTTTTTAAAAATTTTGGTTGCATATTGAACCAAAGCTTAACATAAATCATCTATGTGAACTTTTATATATCACTACGTATTCCTACATGCTTATATATTTCTCTAGTTGCACATGGAACCCATGCATAACATATATCGCCTTTATGAACCTTATTTATATATAACTACATATTTCTGCATATTTATATGTATTTATCTTCTTTTCAAAACAAGGCAGTTATGCTTTTAGGAGATGAATGCCCAATCTTGAATGCTGTTTTTGGATGCAATCTAGGCCATTAGCTTAAGTAAAATTGTTTCTCTTTGTTTTTTTGTGACTTTCAGAATTCAAGAAATTTTCCAGGCCTTATTTATTTAGTGTAAAACCCTTATGTGTATGTATTGGTGGATGTTACGAATTAACCAAGTTGTGGCTTACTTTTTCGGGGTCTTTACCACCATTGTTGTCTTTAAGCATCCTACCTCCTTGAAGTAATAATTTTAGAGACTCATCATTTATTATGTCATTTTTTTATGTTTTAATGATTAGCTCATGTAAAGAAAATGTCTTGTGGAACTATGTATGACTTTGTTTAGTTGTCAACATGTTTTGCAAATGTTAACTGTCACTTCATGTATTGAAAAAAAAATGTGTGATGACTTGTGACTTGATTTAGTCATTATTGTACATAATGTATACTGATCACTAAATAAATTAAGATTATTTTCGATTACCCAAATGTGGTAGATGACACTTTGGGTAAAGAAAAGAAAAAAAATGAATGAATGAGATATTCAAGATGGTATGGGACATCTTGAATGGTTTAAGTAAAGCATGAACTGTGTGGCTCACATGATAATAAAGGCAAATTTAAGGGTGCGCCCTGATAGCGCTCCAATGCATTGGGTAAAGGCTTAATCTCTAGAGATGACTTTTTAGACTGATACCTTGGTGAATAACCTTGGTAATTTTTACGAAACCTTGGGGATGGACCTTGGTGAAACTAAACGATTGTCAATATTAAATGTTGATGACACATAATTCAAGTCATATAACAAGTTTTTTTTCCAAGATAAAGTTCATTCATGACTGATGCCTTTAAAGTTTTTATAAAGTTCATAATTCCCTAGCTTTAAGCTTGAAGCATGCCTAGTGTTATCACTTAATAGAATATTAACCAGCATATGAACATTTAGTTGTTTCCTTGTGCGCAACTCTGATTATGCATTACTTTTAACTGTTTAAATTTATGCTCAAGTAAATCACATGTAGTACTTGTTTATAACAACCATTATCACTCCTTCAAGAATTGACGTATTCGTCTCATGTTTTTCTTGAAAAATTTGATTAAAGAATTGTTATGTTTTGTGTGTTAAAATCTTTCTTAGTGGATGTTAAAATTCTTTTAAAAGAATGTTTTCAAATGTTACAGTATTTTAAATTCCTTTTAAAACCCCCTTACTGAGTATTTCAATGCTCACCCTACGTTTTGATTTAAAATTTTCAGGTGTCAGCTTTTGAAAGATGAATTGTTTCAAAAGTTGCCGGTTTCCCAGAACCCGAACCGCACACGATCCTCTGTATGGGACATGATGTGTTTTTAACAAAGTGTATTTTATTTTAAGATAACACATCATGTTCAGAAGGCACCGACTCCTATGGTTTTCTGGGGTCGGGGTCTCTACACATTCCTTTTGAGCTGTTATTTGTTTGACTTGGTATCAGCTGTGTCATTTAGGTGAAAGATAATATTCCTTATTTTTAGTATTTTTATCTGTTCTTTATTTTTATTCTGATCTGAGTCAAATCAGAAGCCGATACTGGATGATCACTCCATTACAGACCAAAGGTAGGCAGTATATACTTTTCCTGATTGGTTTGATGCTTTATAGAGATAGTTTCCACTATGTTTCCCATTAGAATTTCTATCATGTACCTAAAAATAAATTGAACACTTGAACTAAATGAAAAAAAACATGTTAGATATTCCATTTAGTTCCATTGAGATTAGTTGGAGGTTATTTCCCCAACCCAGGCCACCCATGGGGTGTTCCATTTCCTTTTCCCTATATTAAACCACCCAACAGGTGTGTGTTTTTTCTTTCCTAGTTAGAGTAAGCCTTTTTATAAATGAATTGAATTAATTTGATTAATTAGAAGATGGTGATGCCTCTTTTCCCATGTGTTGACATGATATGCCTTGCTTGAATTGATTAAATGCTTTATATGGATTTTTATATGATTTGATATAATCACGGAACTTGAATGATTATGAATTTATGTATGAAATGAGATGTGAATTGAAGTAGTAGTGGATTTTTTGGTTGGTATACCATGGAACTCGATTCCATTTAGATTCCATGGACATTTCACCCATGGGTCTTGATTTACAGTAAAAGATACCTTGGACCTGTATTCTCCTTAGATCTTGATTCCATAGGATGCCTTAGGCCTTAATACCCCATGGATATAGATTGCTGGACTTGCATTGGACATGCACTATTGACATGATCCTTGGAATCCAACAGTGCCATTGCTGAGTTTCCATTGAGATGCTCTTGGGACTCGATGAGGATTTCTTGGTCTTCTATACCTTGGATTCGGCCTTGTGGGGTCTGATACTTCTGATTATATGGTAAAACATGGTAAATATGATATGCTTGATTATATTTATTGGTCATGGTAACTGTGACATTATGATTATATGTCTTGACCGTGGTTAATATGAGATATATGTTATATGGTAAGGCCATGGGTGATATGATATATCATGTATACGGAATGGTCATGGTGTTTACTTAATATTTCTTATTAGGTGCCATTTTATAGGAGTCTGACACATGTTTTTCTAGGATCCTTGTATGGATATATAGGATCATGTGTTTGTTTACTTTTTACATGGGCACTTTACTTTCATTATTTTCATACCTGTTATATTACACACTCTGCTTTAGTTTTTATTGCATAACTAGGATTTGTTATAGAAAATTTGGGTGGTGAAATACTAGGATTATATCTCACACCTTGTTCAGGCTACCATTGGGTACCTGGATAGATTATATAGATGTAGGTAGGTATTGGGGAAAGCATCCACAGTTCAATTCTTGACTTTGTGCCATGCTTAGGAGTAGGGAAGCATGGGACTGAGCTGAGGCTTGTGATGATATTTTGAGATAACGATTTTGGTATTTTTGGTATTTTGATACATTTATTGTATTTTTTCTTGAATACCTATTTTTACTACTTTTTTATACACAACATGATCATAATTTTATATGACATTACTTCTGGCATTGTTATATATACCCATGTTTTGGATGTTTATCTATTTACTAATTGATTTACTGCTTCCGCTATTGATTTGTATGATTAATAATGCTATTTTATACTTTGATAAGAGGGAATAATCTCCTTATAGACACACTCTAGGACCTCTTTTCTAGTCTATATCCTCTAGTGTTTGGTTATATGCACTTGAGGATGTGTGGCTAACTAGGACCGAGGCACCATTTAGGGGCATCCGGGTCTGAGATGATACAAATTGGTATCATAGGGGTTCTTTTATAGTTTTATTTACTATTTAGAGATAATAAAAAAGGGATTAGGAATAATTATAATTTTTTAATGATATGTGCCTGGGTGTAGATAACCTACATATAGGAGAAATCCAAATTTCCTAGAATGGAAATTACCGTTTTCTGGATTTTGCCTATTACAGTTGATTTTATTCCACCATTGGGCGATGCACTTTAATTATGATGTTATCTTTGATATTATTAAGGGTCCTATTTTTTTAAACCTAATTAGATGAGGTTATTCCATCCCATTCATCATTGTAGTCACCTGTTATAAATTCACATGCCATGCCATATAGGATGCATTGATTGTTTACATGATGTTGTGATAGGTGTTGTGATAGATATTCCTACTAATTTGATAGATATTTTGTGTAGGGAATTGAGAAAATTGGTTGGTACTTAGAGTTCTTGCTATAACCTAAGAAGTGTTTTCCTTATTGGTCTACAACAGATACCCTAAGCAGCCAATTGTATAACGTTGAGTCATGGACCATGAGTCACATGGAATAGAACGTATTTTGGTGTGGATTAGGTGGAATCCATATTTCAGTTCATGAGGAGTGTGGGACCTTATTTATTAGAGGTGGAGAATAATTTGGTTAAACCCTTAAAAGAGGATTATGAAATGAATATAAAAATAGAATGGAAATTGAACTGTAATATAGAGACTTAACCATGACCTGAATTTTGAGTGGGATTAGGGAAATGTATCTAGTGATGTTTTTTACCATTCTTTTTATATATTGTTATATTTAGGATAAGGTTATGTGGTATTATTTGATATAGGAATGTTTTGATCTATCCTACACTTTTATCTATGAACTTTGATATCGAATCTTTATGAGGTGTGTGTTTGGCATTGTAGAGACATTCCACCACGATAAACTCCAGTCATACGCCTAAAGGGTGGTGACGACCATGATATGGAGGAGGTGAGACATGGGATACTGGTGGATCCTTTTATATTTCCATTTTAGGAACCATCAATTTTAACTGATATAGGGGTTGAGGCATAGTTTTGCAAGAGTTTTACGTGCTTTATACAAACTTTTCAGGGAGCACCGCAGCCTACCTCATCTATGGAAGAGCTAATGTGGGTGTTATAGAAGAAAAATCCTCCCATGTTTTTGGGGGATGGAGGTATATAGGCTAATGATATGTGTCTTGATACTACTCAATAGATATTTGAGAATCTGGAGACACCTCTTGAGATGAGAGTGAAGCTCATGACTTACATGCTTCGGGGATTAGCAAAGTGCTGGTGGGATGTTATGAACCAGGTCAAAAAGCTATGAGACATGGGTTAGAGGGATTTACAAGCCCAATTATATGATTAATTTTTCCTCGAGACTCTAAGAGAAGATTGGGCTAGTGAGTTCCTGTATTTGGAGAAGGCCTCTATGACATTTATGGAGTATTCAATATAATTTACATAGATTCAGTGTTTTGTGATGATATATCTTGCTGATGAGGCATCAAGAGCACGAAACTTCGAGGAAGGTCTCAAACATTCTATTCGATCTTAGGTAAACATGTTTATATTGACCTCTATTACTGAGATTGTAAATTGGGTGATAATTATAGATAAAAACCTAAGGAAATCTGGGGATGAAGATTATAGAAGTATAGTCTCTCGACCTAGTGGTTCAACATCTTCAAGCAAGATATTCCATTTTGAGGCTTCCCATGAGATGAGTACCATCTAGGCCGCTAGTGCTAGTAGTTTAGTTTTCTGTCATTAGTGTGGAAGATGAGGACATGTGAGAAATTAGTGTGATCACGACTTAGTTGAGTTCCAAGATTACGGTAGGATAGGCCATGTACAATATTTCTATAGGACCTTCCCTCCAATAGTGAGTGGTAGGGGTTAGCTCAAACACTAGGTTCGAGAGAGGGTTTTACAACTCCATGTTAGGCTGGGAGATAAAGCAGTATCAGTCAATCAGGATGAGGTGGTGGTGGTCGTGATCAAGGTATACAGGCACCAGTTACACCAGGATAATAGAGTGGGATTGCTCCAGGTTGTGAGGTTGTGTCACAGGGCTTTGGTTTAGGCCAAATTTATTTTGTACAACCTACACATGAGGAGTAGAGTGTTGGACTGTCTATTATGAGAGTCATGATATTAGTAGCCTCTACCCTTTTATCTTCTCTTATTGACACAATTGAATTGCATAGTTTCATATATTTACCTTTTTTAGAGATCCTTAGGATCGTGATTCAGTTTTTTGATGGAGTTATGATGCTAGAAACTCCATTGGGGATCATGATGAAGGATTTACATCAGTGCAGGGAGTACCCCCTTGAGGTTGATGGGTGTAACTTCATAAGGGATCTTTTTGAACTCAAGATGATTCAGGATGGAATGGCTGGTGGATTATCGAGCCTATGTTGATTTCTATCACTGAAGGATGACTCTCACATCACTATAGGGTGAATTTTATACTCACAAGGGTGAATGGGACATCCAGGTAATCTGAAATGAACCTGATCATCATGGTTTGGGTGGTATGGTAACCCAAATTGCCAGTTTGTATCTGGATGATTAGGAATCACGTTAATAAGACTTTCCTCTAGTGGTTTATCATTTTAGATATTTTTTCTCAGATTAATTTTTTGGTTTATCTCATGAGATATAGGTTGAGTTCTCCATCGATCTAGTTCCAGGAGATTCACTGGTATCAATTAATCCTTACAAGATGACTACTACAAAGTTATAGGAGCTCAAGAGGCATTTAGAGGACTTGGATGCAAAGGGGTTTATACAAAAAAATACTTCTTTGTGGGTTTTGTTGGTTCTTTTTATGAAAAAGGTGTATGATACCCTTAGGCTATGTGTGGATTATCAGAAATTGAACCAACTGATGATTAAGAATCATTATCCCTTTCCAAAAATAGATGTTATGTTTGATCAACTTCGAGGAGCTCAGGTGTTCTCAAAAATTGATTTGAGATATGGATACCATCGAGTGCATGTTTTACTTATAGATATACCAAGTACAACCTCTCATAGAAGGTATGGTTTATATAAGTATTTGGTTATGCCGTTTGGTCTCATGAATGCACTAGCGATTTTCATGGATATGATGAACCAAGTTTTCCATCCTTATCTAGATTTTTTTTGTGGTGGTTTTCATGGATGATATCTTGGTGTATTCTCAAAATTTACATAACCATGCCAAACATCTTGAGATCATTTTTGATAGAATGAGAGGAAATAATTTATATGATAATCTCACAAAGTTCCACTTTTGGATAGATAAAATTAAATTCTCAAGTCATATTATCTCAGAGACAGGAATATCAGTTAACCCAAAGAAGGTGAGAGCTGTAGTTTCCTAAGAGAAACCCAAGAATGTATTTGACATACAAAGTTTATTGGGGATATCTGGATAATATAGAAATTTCATATAGGAATTATCATGCTTATAAGTACCAATTATGAGATTTATTAAGAAGGGTGTGCAGTTTTTTTGGTCATATACCTTTGAGATATCATTTTAGGAGTTGAAAGGAAGATTGAATTTAGCATCGGTCTTGATTATTCTAGAGTAGGGAAAGAGTTACACTGTGTATTGTGGTACATCAGGAATTAGTCTTGGAGTAGTGTTTATGTGTGGGGATAGAGTCATGGAATATGGTTCTCAAAAAATGAGGCCAAATGAGAGGAATTACCGAACTCATGATCTTGATTTAGCTGCATTTGTTCATTTTTTTCACTATTGGAGACACTATTTACTGGGAAAGCGTTTTGTGGTGTACACAGATCAAAAAATCCTCAAGTATATTTTTTACACAACATGATATAAATCTAAGGTAGTGAAGGTGGGTTGAGTACCTACATTACTTTAACTTTTAGCTTGCCTATATTCTTGGAAAAGGAAATGTAGTGGCCGATGCATTGAGAAGGAGGACTTAGATACAGGCAGTTCAGGAGGACACTAGTGAGTAGAAACTTATGGCTTTGTTCTCTGAGATGCACTTGGAGGTGCAGGATAGTAAGGGAAAAAATTCTATTTCATCCTCAGCTATGACTCATACCCTACTAGATAGAGTAAGGATAAGACAACTATCAGAGTTTGAGGGCCTAGATATATGAAAGAGTGTGGAAGGAGAGGACCCGCCTCCTAGTTGTACATTAGGTGAGAATGAGATATTGTGTATACATGCTCATGTTTGGGTTTCAAGGGATATATGTAAGGAGATGATATGATATTTTCATGCCTTAGTTTGGGAAGTGTAACCTGGCATAACCAAGATGTATTGTGATTTATGTTGCCAGTATTGGTGGCCAGGTATGAAATGTGATGTATCTAGTTTTGTTACGAGGTGTTACACCTATTATAAGGTGAAGGAGGAAAATCAACTTCCATATGAACTTTTATAGAAGTTATGTATTCCTGATTGGAAATGGGATGATTTCATGATGGATTTCATGACCGGTTTTCCAAGGTTACCTCGAGGTAGTGATGGTGTGTGGGTTGTTTTTGTCAAGCTCATGAAGTTTTCTCATTTCCTACTGATCAAGGAGACCTTTAGTGTGGATAATATTGGGAGTCTATATATCCATGAGATAGTATGAATTCATGGGTTCCTACGCACTATTATTTTAGATAGGGATTCTTGGTTTACATCTCATTTATAATAGAGTTTGCAGAGAGTTTTGGGTATACAGGTGCTTCTGAGAACATCATACCACCTTCATACTAATTTCCAGCCAGAACGTATGATATAGGTGCTTGAGGACATGTTGTGAGCATGCATCCTTGATTTTTCGGGATCTTAGGAGATCCATATACCCCTGGTTGAGTTCTCCTACAACAATATTTATTAGGAAATGATACAGATGGCACCATATGAGGATTTATACGGTAGGCCATTCTGATCACACCTATGCTGGTTAGAGGATGGTGATGCAGCTTTACTAGGACCACATATTATGTATGAGGCTTCTAAGTAGGTCCAGTTGATCAGGAAGTTGATGGATACTACATAGTCTTGACAGAAATATTATACCGATCGCTGCAAATGACCTCTAAAATTTGAGGTCAGGGATCGGGTTTTTTGTGTATCTCACTGAGATTGGGACATAGATGGTTCATGAGACAGGGTAATATTTCATCATGATATGTCAGGTCATTTGAGATTCTGGAGAGATTCATGTTGGTAACCTATTGGTTGCAATTACCTCAGAGGTACCAGGCCATGCACAACACATTCCATGTATCTCAACTGCGCCATTATCATTCAAACTCATCTCACATTATATATCCCAAGGAGGTGGAGTTATAGATATATTATTCCTTTCAGGATCATCCTATTTCAATTTTTGATAGGATCATGGAGTTTCTTTGAGGTTGGTCAGTTCCTATAGTATGGGTGCTATGGAAGTATGACCATTTAAAAGAAGGGACTTGGGAGTGGGAGACTGACGTACGTTCTCACTGGACAGAGTTATTCTTAGATGAATCTTGAACAACCTTTAGCGATAAATTCAAGGAAAAATTGATATAAGGGGATAATATTGTAAGATATTGGGTTTTTTGTATGAGGTAAAAATATTTTTCTTTCCTGTTTAAATTCTTGTTTATAGCCTAACGTAAATACCCTATGAGGTCATGGTGGTATCGGGGGGTGTACAAGGCTTGTTTAGAGTCTAGAGCCTATCATTTTGAAAAAATATGCCATGTATCCAAGTTTGTAGAAACCATACTCGAAAAGTCATATTGTTATTACTAACCATGTGAGGGTGGACAATGGGGTGCTATAAACCACACAATTTGAGGAAACTGTGTGGATGGAGGTGCATGCTTGAGTAGGGTACCTGTAATTTTTAGCAGAGATGAATTTCATGGTTTTTGAACAGTTAGTCAAATCATGCACATTGACTATGTGAGTGCCCCCTTAGCACAACAGAGGGCTCATGGTTGGCACATGGTTTTGCCAACTGTGTGACCAAACTGTACAACCCTAGAAATTTTGTGGAAATGAAAAAAATTACCTTAAAATATCTTATAACCTAAATATAATTTCTCATTTTATCTATTGGATAGAATTATCCACTTGAGAAATATTTGAAGTCAAATTGATATCTTTTGATCCTGATTGTCTGTACAAACTCAGAATCAAGCACTGTTGATCTCATTGGATCCATGTCGATGAGTACTCTATTCATTTTGAGTCGTTCTTTGTTTGACTTGGTATCAGTTGCATTATTTAGGTGCAAGATAATATGTCCTATTTTTAGTATTTTCATATATTATTCATTTTTCTTATGATATGAGTTGAATCAGAAACTGATACTAGATGAGTAATTCACTACAGACCTATGATAGGTGGTTTATACTTTTTCTGAGTGGTCTGATTCTTTATAAAGCTAGTTTCCATTGTGCCGCCCATCGAACTTTCTAGTGTGGCACCAAAAATAAATTGAATGCTTGAATTAAATGAAATAGAATATGTTAGGGATTCCCTTTGGTTCCTTTGATATTAGTTGGAGGTTTTTCCCCAACCTAAGACACCCATTGTAACACCCCAAGATTTCATAGTGTGTTATTTCTTCAAAATAATTCAATAACTTTCACTACACGCAACACCGAGTTCAATTGCACCATGACTTACCAAAAAAAAATCCATTAAAAGAGGTCATGAATAGTATTAACTAAATTTTAAACTTTATAATTTTAGAATCCATATTATGAGTTTCTTAGTCATAATGCAAGAATAGATTCATTTTCAGTATTGCACTTTTATCAACTTTTGATAGTGAAACCTTTTTAAATACAATATTTTAAACTTTTTGACTAAATGGAGACATCAAAAAATTTAAAATGAAACTTCCCAAGCTTCCACGGTACGCTTTCCTTTGAATAAAATAGTAGCGTGTGTTGTACGCAACTTCGAGTTTTAACACACACCACAACCAATCAAACTGGCCGTTATGAATAGTAATACCTAAATTTTGAAATAATATATATTTTATATTTTGAAATGGACTTCATTTTTGGATTCGTAATATCGAATTTATCCTAAGGTGAAATTTTGGTACTTTTCGGATAACTTTCATATTTTGATGAATAGTGAAAATTACTAAATTTTAATTAAAAACAACTTTTTTAATCAAAATAATTAATAGTGATAAATTATGAATTTGAGAGGTTTTAAAGTATATTTAGAATATATTTTTACCATTTAATATAATGTTGGTCATTGGACATAATTTTACAATTAAACCGAACATAAACAAGTGTCAATCTTTTGATAGTTATTATCTCTTAAAAACACGCTTTTTGTTTTGACAGCGGGAATTAATTTTAAATTAATTTCTTCCACTTCTGTGTTTTAAATTTAGGAAAATGGATTCCATATTTGGAATCAGGATGTTCAAATTGTGTAAATAGGTAACTTTTATTTTTAGACATTTTGAATAATTACTGCGGTAAATATTTTATTTACCATGGTTAAGGGTAAATCCGGTAAATAAGGGTTAAAAAAATAATATTATAATAATACTAAATTACCCTAAAACGTGTCTTAACCCTATTGGTTGATACATAGTCGACCATGGGAATCTTTGGGTCAATTTGGGGACCCCTTGGAGCCACTTGTATGTGGTAGGGACACTTTATATTAATAATGTTAAAATAAAAATAAAAATGGCATAAGCTTACATCTTTTAGAAGAACAATTTTTTACATAGGGTTATACATGTTGGATTTTAGATTATAAATATTCATTAGAAAGCTAAAAAGATTTCCTACATAATTATATTTTATTTATAATTTTTAGACATCAAATAAGTTAAATTATTAATGACACAATAATGATGCAATGTTTACCTCATTAATAAATCATTTAAATAAATAAGATTATAATGATTAAAATATTATCTAAAACCTGTCCAATTCTTATTGGTTGATGTTATTTAGAATATGAGTCATCTTATCTTAGACCTCAATGATTTTTAGACCATTATAAACCGAATATAATTATATTATAAAGTAATACTTTCACTCTTTCCTAAAGAGCCCCTCCTCTCCCTTATAAAAGGAGACCACTTCTACTCATTCCTCACACCTCTCAAGCCACTTGGCTCGTCCAAACTCTGCCCAACTAAGCTCCCCACATCCCTCTCCTCCTCCTTGAAGCTTCCCCTTAGACAGAAATCATTTCAAGAAGTCCTTTGGTTCCAACCAAAGTGAGTTACCTAAATTAAAGGTAACGATTTCTCTTAAATTATTTTCATTTATTTTGCTTCTCCAACCCCCAAACTATTTTTATTTCCTTTCTTTTGTAACAAAACCAGTATCCTCAATATACTAGGATGTTGTTATAAGAAGGATTAAAACTACACATACACACAACTCCATCTAATGGATGATGAACATAATGTTTCTGTGGATGGCAAACTAACGCCTCACGAAACGATGATTGTTCAAATACATCTTACCGCCTCTCATGGTGGCCATTATGATGGCACTGTAATTAAATATGATATTAATGATATATATTTTATATATAAGCTTCTGTAATTCCATTTTATTTCATACCATTATTCGTTTCATGTTGTATATACATACGATAATTTCATTTGAGGAAGTGCGGACTACCACCCCCTTAAAATGATATGACTCGTTCATACCACACATGGAACGTATAAAGGATGGTGTTAATGAACTTAAGTAACATATATAAAATATTATATTATACTGGAATAGTAATATACCTATGTATCATTTGGATTCGATTCTTTTAAAATAAAAATTAAATGGAAATAGCGTTCATGCGTACGTACGGACTACCGTCTCCACGAACGCGATGAGATTCATCCTCCATCGTATCCATTCAAGTATAATTATCATTTTATGATTTAAAAATGATGTTTAAGGACTTGATACCATTCTGGATTTGAATAATATACAACCTATCCTTTACAAACATGTCTTACGTAACAAAACATACAAAAGAAAACAAGTAAGTTAACACCCGAAACAACGATAATACTAAGGTATTATTATCAAATCAATATTAAAAGATCATATATGATATCATATTAATATATATGATTCTTGTATAATTTAATAACAATTATTTCACCATTATACAGGAGGTTAACCTACCCCAACTAAGGAAAAGTACAAGGTAAGGGGTTTTCATCTCACTCCTTATTCCTGTGAGATTCATGCCATATTGCCACCATTACCTTTTGTGTGGTGTATGTACTGCCCATAATTATATTCTTTGTGTAATACACTTTAATTTATGTGTATTTACATATTCATTGTATGATACCTCTTTCATGGGTTGTATGTTTCATAAGTTACCAAATTGGTAAGGGTTATTTCACAATCTCTTCATTATCCGAGGTTGTTTATATGTAATAATCTACTGGGATCTCTTTACCATCCACATCCATGTTTCTTAAAAATGTATTTAAAAACATTTTTACTATTTACTAGAATATGAGTTAAATTCATTTATACCCTTTTTGACTTTTATAAGTGGTTTATAAAGGAATCTTTCGGTCGTTTTCAAAACAAGGTCCTTTTTAACTTTTTCGACAGAATTAAGATAAGAATGTTTTTTTTAACTTATACGGCGGGTGCGGCTAATTTCCGCCGTTATAAAATCTTCAAAACTTCCCTTACAAGATTATAAGAATATTTTCAAAGAAAATGTTTTATTTTATATGGATCTTAAATGATTTCAAAATAAAAAGAGATATTTCTTTAAAAAGAATTTTGATTTCATCTATGTCAACATCCTTTGATGGATTTTACGCTTATTTGAAGTTGATTTATTGTAATACAAAACTTCTATATTGTATTGAAGGTTTTGTGATATGTTTGACTGTGGATGTGCTATTTTTATACCATTCATAGTTTATGGTGAAATTATTGACATTTCGTATGCTAGTTTTAATACGAATGTTTATGTTATGTTTAAACCTTTTCATATGGGAATGCATTGGACTTAGTAAGTGACGGGTGGAGCCCGCTATAGCTCCTCGATGCATCGGTAGGTCTCATGAGACAAACTAGTGTCTTGGAACAAGGCCTTGACAAATCTTATTTGTAGTCTTGGCACGAGGCCTTGACTATGTGGTTATGATAGTCTGGCATTATGCATTCCAACATTATGAAAGTGGTTATTGATTTTTGCATGTGATTATTCGATTAGTAGAATATCCATGTGAATAAGTAAATGGAATTATTTCATTTTATTTATGCCATACCATGTTTAAAGTTCATGTTTGAAAGGCTTTTGTTTTAGTTATACATTGCCTTAAAAGTTTATTCTTATTTATGAAAGTTTCCGCTATATTGTTATCCTTACTGGGCATTTGAGCTCACCCCTTTTCTATGTTTTATTTTTCCCAGGATGTGAAGATGTAAGTTATGAATGACCTGCAGGGATATTATGAGGGGATTATAGTGTGGACTGTGGAAAAATTATGTTGTTGTAGTAGTTTTTCATTTTATGATGTAATGTAAAACTTATGAATATATCTAGTGTTTCCAAGGCTACTAAACCAATCGATATTTCGAGATTTGATCTTTCTTGTGATCATGCCAATGTTATGTAATAATGCACCGACTCTGGGTAACTAGGGTCGGGGTGTTACAATTGGTATCAGAGGAAGTTTAGTACAAACCTTGGAAACTAGATTTAGATAAACTCTGATTAGAGCACGTAGACCTAAGATGAACTTTCAGGATTAGTATAGAAGAACTTCCTAGAATTTTGGTATCGTAGAGATTTTGTGAGTTTTCCGAGCAATACATCCCTGTCTGGATACGAGCAGGTAGAGGCGGCTCTGGCACAGATGTACCTAGGGGTAAAACCCGAAAACACCGCTTTGAGCTAGACTCGAACGGGAACTGGTGCACGACAACGGGCCTTGCTGCATTCTTGGTTACGACACTCCCGGGGGATATGCTTAGGATAACTCTCATTTTCTTACAAATCATTATGAAGGGTTTATGAGTATATACTTCTTCAAAGAAAACATTTTTATGATTATGGATTATATCCATAAATAGTTCAATTTATGTTAAGTGTTTTATAAGTATGGGATTATGTATTTTGATTCATAAACTGATCTAGTTTATGCCATTGTTTAGAAATGGCGCCCAGTAGAAGGAATGAGAACTCCAGAAATGCACATGATCCAAAGAGAAGGAAGGATCATATCTTTCATGGTCTTAAGCTAGAATTGATAAGAGAAATAGTCTCCCATGTATTATCATCATATGAAGAAATAATATCATGTGTTGATAAGATAAGTAAAGAGTTTACTGAGTCCTATGGATTTGAAGGGAAGCAAGAAAAGAAAAGGATGGAAGAGAGAAAAATGGATAAAGGGAAGAGGGAAAAGATGAATTTTCCCATATGTGGTAACTGTGGGAAGAAACACCCTGGAACTTGCCTGAAAGGAATGTGAGTTTGTTATAAGTGTGGAGGAAAAGGGCACAAAGTACGTGACTGCAAGGGTGAGAAAATGGTTTCAAATGT
This sequence comes from Viscum album, assembly GCA_963277665.1. Lineage (NCBI taxonomy): Eukaryota > Viridiplantae > Streptophyta > Magnoliopsida > Santalales > Viscaceae > Viscum > Viscum album. Next base: position 385,426,154 of record OY728164.1, read on the forward strand.
ACAATGCTTCATTTGCAAGGAGTTTGGACACTACGCGAACCTATGCCCCAGTCATCAGACTATGCCGCAAATGATGCTATTGGATAATAATCAAGTTATGATACTACCATAGATGAAGAGGAATGATTAGAGTTCTTATGTTGATTATGTCAATTGAGTGTTGTATCAACAATGTACTTGTTATAATAATTATGGAGTATATAAGGATTGTACTGCAGTACTATTTCATTAAGGACTTGAGATTGTGTGGAACAAAGAAAAGTGACTCAATAGCAGGATAAATTTTTGGAAAATATATGGTTGAGAGAAAGATAAACCATAATATGGTTCTGATACCGAGTTAGTGATTTTAGAATAATACATGATTGATTTGGATAAATTATGTTGGATATTCTTGACTACCTTGAAACTGATTAATGATTTGTATATTCCATCATTTTTTTGGGGTTTAAAACATTTTTGGATTGATGAAGTATATCCAGCATTCTATATGGAATAGGGGAGCATGAATGTAATCAATAAGGAATATGGTAATTCAAGATGTTTCAGTTTATTAAAAGAATACAAGATGAAGGTATTCATATGCTATTACGGGGTAAAAAGGATCTATATTATGTTTACCTTCCTTATAAATTTTGGACTGTGAGTTTGGACAGAAGTATTTTGGATAGTTCTAGTTTGGATTATTTTGGATTACCATAAAAGGACAACCCAGAGGTCGGGCGACAACCCGTCGCGTCCGGCAAGGCTGCGAGACTTGAACCCGCAACCGAAGGGCGACAAGGGTGTATCACCTACCACTGGCCCACGACATGTCCTGGATTAAATAATGTTGTTTTTTTTAAAGATCTGGTAGATGAATTATAAATTCATTTATTTTGGAACCCTGTACGAATAGTATAAATAAATAAAAAATTACATTCTATTATCTTTTAGAGTGAAAGATGAGTTTGTGGTAGAAATTTATTAATGGATAAAACTCTAATTATAAAGTAAGTATAACTCCTTATGATCTTAGCCAATCTCATAAATAAATTCCCCAACATTAATAAAAGAAACATAGAACAAAAATGTTGTCCTAGATGGTACCTTAAATCATCACAAATTTATGGCTTTGGGATTTTTGGCCTTTTCATAGCCATGTTCTCTACCACTCTCCATCAGATAATTGATGGTTAGATTTTTCTTCCATATCCATATTTTACTACATGGAACCCTAGTATGTTTTATTTTCGGTAATCTTCATACTTTCGACTCTTTATTTTAAATAGAGGCCTCATTAATTCATTTTTCGATGTGGGATTTCAACTAGGATATTTTGAAACGTCAAAAATGTGTTATCCTAATACCCTATGTTTTGTTGAACCGATGGTATTTCAATTCATCATAGATTGATGAATTTAAGGACCTCAATTTTATACTTGTTTGTGATTGATGACCTCAATCACTACCTATAAATATTTACGTTTTTCCTCCGATTATATGTCTCCAATTTCCACCAATGTTCTCCTAATCGAGATCATAATTTGGTGGTGACCTTTTGATTTCTCTTTTCCTCATATTAAGACTAAATTTTAGTAACCCAATTTCCGATGTGGGTTTTCCCACAAATATATTTTCTACTTTCAACCTTTTATTTTCGAAGAACAATTTCAAATTGCGAGGACGCAATTTATTGAAGGAGGGGAGAATGTAACACCCCAAGATTTCATAGTGTGTTATTTCTTCAAAATAATTCAATAACTTTCACTACACGCAACACCGAGTTCAATTGCACCATGACTTACCAAAAAAAATCCACTAAAAGAGGTCATGAATAGTATTAACTAAATTTTAAACTTTATAATTTTAGAATCCATATTATGAGTTTCTTAGTCATAATGCAAGAACAGATTCATTTTCAGTATTGCACTTTTATCAAATTTTGATAGTGAAACCTTTTTAAATACAATATTTTAAACTTTTTGACTAAATGGAGACATCAAAAAATTTAAAATGAAACTTCCCAAGCTTCCACGGTACGCTTTCCTTTGAATAAAACAGTAGCGTGTGTTGTACGCAACTTCGAGTTTTAACACACACCACAACCAATCAAACTGGCCGTTATGAATAGTAATACCTAAATTTTGAAATAATATATATTTTATATTTTGAAATGGACTTCATTTTTGGATTCGGAATATCGAATTTAGCCTAAGGTGAAATTTTGGTACTTTTCGGATAACTTTCATATTTTGATGAATAGTGAAAATTACTAAATTTTAATTAAAACCAACTTTTTTAATCAAAATAATTAATAGTGATAAATTATGAATTTGAGAGGTTTTAAAGTATATTTAGAATATATTTTTACCATTTAATATAATTTTGGTCATTGGACATAATTTTACAATTAAACCGAACATAAACAAGTGTCAATCTTTTGATAGTTATTATCTCTTAAAAACACGCTTTTTGTTTTGACAGCGGGAATTAATTTTAAATTAATTTCTGCCACTTCTGTGTTTTGAATTTAAGAAAATGGATTCCATATTTGGAATCAGTATGTTCAAATTGTGTAAATAGGTAACTTTTATTTTTAGACATTTTGAATAATTACTGCGGTAAATATTTTATTTACCATGGTTAAGGGTAAATCCGGTAAATAAGGGTTAAAAAAATAATATTATAATAATACTAAATTATCCTAAAACGTGTCTTAACCCTATTGGTTGATACATGGTCGACCATGGGAATCTTTGGGTCAATTTGGGGACCCCTTGGAGCCACTTGTATGTGGTAGGGACACTTTATATTAATAATGTTAAAATAAAAATAAAAATGGCATAAGCTTACATCTTTTAGAAGAACAATTTTTTACATAGGGTTATACATGTTGGATTTTAGATTATAAATATTCATTAGAAAGCTAAAAATATTTCCTACATAATGATATTTTATTTATAATTTTTAGACATCAAATAAGTTAAATTATTAATGGCACAATAATGATGCAATGTTTACCTCATTAATAAATCATTTAAATAAATAAGATTATAATGATTAAAATATTATCTAAAACCTGTCCAATTCTTATTGGTTGATGTTATTTAGAATATGAGTCATCTTATCTTCGACCTCAATGATTTTTGGACCATTATAAACCGAATATAATTATATTATAAAGTAATACTTTCACTCTTTCCTAAAGAGCCCCTCCTCTCCCTTATAAAAGGAGACCACTTCTACTCATTCCTCACACCTCTAAAGCCACTTGGCTCGTCCAAACTCTGCCCAACTAAGCTCCCCACATACCTCTCCTCCTCCTTGAAGATTCCCCTTAGGCAGAAAGCATTTCAAGAAGTCCTTTGGTTCCAACCAAAGTGAGTTACCTAAATTAAAGGTAACGATTTCTCTTAAATTATTTTCATTTATTTTGCTTCTCCAACCCCCAAAATATTTTTATTTCCTTTATTTTGTAACAACACCAGTATACTCAATATACTAGGATGTTGTTATAAGAATTATTAAAACTACACATACACACAACTCCATCTAATGGATGATGAACATAATGTTTCTGTGGATGGCAAACTAACGCCTCACGAAACGATGATTGTTCAAATACATCTTACCGCCTCTCATGGTGGCCATTATGATGGCACTGTAATTAAATATGATATTAATGATATATATTTTATATATAAGCTTCTGTAATTCCATTTTATTTCATACCATTATTCGTTTCATGTTGTATATACATACGATAATTTCATTTGAGGAAGTGCGGACTACCGCCCCCTTAAAATGATATGACTCATTCATACCACACATGGAACGTATAAAGGATGGTGTTAATGAACTTAAGTAACATATATAAAATATTATATTATACTGGAATAGTAATATACCTATGTATCATTTGGATTCGATTCTTTTAAAATAAAAATTAAATGGAAATAGCGTTCGTGCGTACGTACGGACTACCGTCTCCACGAACGCGATGAGATTCATCCTCCATCGTATCCATTCAAGTATAATTATCATTTTATGATTTAAAAATGATGTTTAAGGACTTGATACCATTCTGGATTTGAATAATATACAACCTATCCTTTACAAACATGTCTTACGTAACAAAACATACAAAAGAAAACAAGTAAGTTAACACCCGAAACAACGATAATACTAAGGTATTATTATCAAATCAATATTAAAAGATCATATATGATATCATATTAATATATATGATTCTTGTATAATTTAATAACAATTATTTCACCATTATACAGGAGGTTAACCTACCCCAACTAAGGAAAAGTACAAGGTAAGGGGTTTTCATCTCACTCCTTATTCCTGTGAGATTCATGCCATATTGCCACCATTACCTTTTGTGTGGTGTATGTACTACCCATAATTATATTCTTTGTGTAATACACTTTAATTTATGTGTATTTACATATTCATTGTATGATACCTCTTTCATGGGTTGTATGTTTCATAAGTTACCAAATTGGTAAGGGTTATTTCACAATCTCTTCATTATCCGAGGTTGTTTATATGTAATAATCTACTGGGATCTCTTTACCATCCACATCCATGTTTCTTAAAAATGTATTTAAAAACATTTTTACTATTTACTAGAATATGAGTTAAAGTCATTTATACCCTTTTTGACTTTTATAAGTGGTTTATAAAGGAATCTTTCGATCGTTTTCAAAACAAGGTCCTTTTTAACCTTTTCGACAGAATTAAGATAAGAATGTTTTTTTTAACTTATACGGTGGGTGCGGCTAATTTCCGCCGTTATAAAATCTTCAAAACTTCCCTTACAAGCTTATAAGAATATTTTCAAAGAAAATGTTTTATTTTATATGGATCTTAAATGATTTCAAAATAAAAAGAGATATTTCTTTAAAAAGAATTTTGATTTCATCTATGTCAACATCCTTTGATGGATTTTACGCTTATTTGAAGTTGATTTATTGTAATACAAAACTTCTATATTGTATTGAAGGTTTTGTGATATGTTTGACTGTGGATGTGCTATTTTTATACCATTCATAGTTTATGGTGAAATTATTGACATTTCGTATGCTAGTTTTAATACGAATGTTTATGTTATGTTTAAACCTTTTCATATGGGAATGCATTGGACTTAGTAAGTGACGGGTGGAGCCCGCTATAGCTCCTCGATGCATCGGTAGGTCTCATGAGACAAAATAGTGTCTTGGCACAAGGCCTTGACAAATCTTATTTGTAGTCTTGGCACGAGGCCTTGACTATGTGGTTATGATAGTCTGGCATTATGCATTCCAACATTATGAAAGTGGTTATTGATTTTTGCATGTGATTATTCGATTAGTAGAATATCCATGTGAATAAGTAAATGGCATTATTTAATTTTATTTATGCCATACCATGTTTAAAGTTCATGTTTGAAAGGCTTTGGTTTTAGTTATACATTGCCTTAAAAGTTTATTCTTATTTATGAAAGTTTCCGCTATATTGTTATCCTTACTGGGCATTTGAGCTCACCCCTTTTCTATGTTTTATTTTTCCCAGGATGTGAAGATGTAAGTTATGAATGACCTGCAGGGATATTATGAGGGGATTATAGTGTGGACTGTGGAAACATTATGTTGTTGTAGTAGTTTTTCATTTTATGATGTAATGTAAAACTTATGAATATATCTAGTGTTTCCAAGGCTACTAAACCAATCGGTCTTTCGAGATTTGATCTTTCTTGTGATCATGCCAATGTTATGTAATAATGCACCGACTCTGGGTAACTAGGGTCGGGGCGTTACACCCATGGGGTATAACCTTGCCTTTTACCAATGTTGAACCACCCAAGGGGTGTGTGTTTTTTCTTTCCTAGTTAGAGAAATCCCTATTATAAATGAATTGAATTGAATTGATTAATTATGAGATGATGATGCCTCCTTTTCCATGTGTTGACATTCTATTCCTTGCTTGAATTGATTCAATGGATTATATGGATTTGTATATGAGTTGGTATACTCACAAAACTTGAATTCTTGTGAATTAATGTATTGAATGGGATGTGAATTGAAATGGTAGTGGATGAATTGGTTGGTATACCATGGATATTAATTCCATTTAAATTCCATGTATGTTTTAACCATGAGTCTTGATTTATGATAGAAGATACCTTGGACCTGTATGTTTCTTGGATCTTGATTCCATAGGATGCATCGGGCATTGCTACCCCATGGATCTAGATTGCCCTACTCACATTGGACATGCTTTGTTGACATGATCCTTGGAATCCACCAGTTACGTTATCGAGTTTCCATCGATATTCTCTTGGGACTCAATAAGGATGCCCTAATCTTCTATACCTTGAATCTAGCCTTTCGGGGTCTGACACTTTTGATTATATGGAACAACAATCATAAATGTGATATGGCTGATTATACATCTTGTCCATGGTAACTGTGAAATTATGATTATATGGACTTAACGTGGTTGATATGAGATATATGTTATATGGAAAGGCCATGGGTGATATGATATACCATGTATATTGTTTGGATGTGGTGTTTACTCCCTTTTTCTTATTAGATACCTTGTTATAGGAGACTAACACTTGTTTTGTAGGGAGCCTCGTATGGTTGTACAGGATCATGTGTTTTTTTAATTTTTTCCATGGGCACTCTACTTTTAGTACTATCATACCTATTATATTGTTCATGATAATTTAGCTTGTATTGAACAACTCGAATTTTTTATAGACAATTTGTGTGGTGGCCTACTAGGATTGTATCTCCCACCATATTTGGGCCACCGTTGGGTACCCGGGCAGATTATATGGATGTAGGTAGGGACTGAGGCAAGTTACCATGGTTTGATGCTTGAAATTGTTCCATGATTAGGAGAAGGGGAGCATGGGACTAATATGATGATCAAGATTCTATTAATATATAGAACTTTTAGTCTTTTTGGTATTTTGATACTTGTATTGTACTGTTGCCTATATACCTATTTTGGGTGATTTTTAGATACACAAAATTATCATCATTTTATATGAGATTACTTCTAGCATTGTTATATATATCTTTTGGATGTTTATCTATTGTCTGATTGATTTATTGATTCTGTTATTGATTTTTATGCTTATTACCACTGTGTTACACTATAATAAAAGGGAATAATCTCTCCACAGACACAACCTATGACCTCATTGCTAGTCGGTAGCCTCTGGAATTTGGGGAGATACACTTGAGGCTATGTGTCCAACCAGGCTCGAGGAACTATTTAAGGGAATTAGATTCCAAGACTTCACATATCCCACTAAAAATAATTACACAATGTGTAACTAGATTAAAAACCATGTAATTACCTAACCCATAGTTTTAAATTGAGAGATATGGTTGATTTTATTTTGAACTCATGTGCATCTTCTTCCTCTCAACCCTAAGTCTCCTTCCAAGTGATTTTAGAGTGCCTCTCTCAATTCTGGATATCCTTATCACACATTTGATCCATGGTAAGTGGTTTTGGTTAGGTTTTCCATTTTCTCCCTTTGATCTCCAACCATTATGGTGTAATATATTGACTACGGATATTCTTGGTTTTGATCTAGGATCCTTCTTGCGATCATCCACACCCTCTTACTCATGGGTGTTCGCCATTGGAAGCATTACGTTCTTCATTAGTTAAAGGCAGTGGGTCTAAAACTTAACCCTATGGTTTGTTAATTTTCAAGTATGTGAAATATTGTAATTGTTCCAACATATCATGCACTGAATAAATTAATTTATTAATTGGATTATTACTTGGAATTTTTTTGGATCAAATTGGATTTTAAACTAGCTTGTGGCTACCATTCAGGTGAGCAAGCTCTTGATTATAAATGAATTGATTAATGGATTAAAGTGTGTTTAGCATGGCATGGTTTTTATGAGATTTTTTTATATAGATTCTCCTTGGATTGGTTTTTTTATTGAGATAACTGGCATGTTATTGGTTATGACCAATTTATAAATGAAATTTTAAATTGAAAGATAAATAGTAATTTTCATAATTAACAATTGATCCTTATGATGTGATATTGTAATATCCTTGTTTCTATGACATGTGTTATGATTTATATGTTGTAGTGCTTATATACCAGGCTTGGCCCTAACATATACTGAAATTATGATATACTGAGCTTAGCCCTGATTGTATATTAAAATGATAATATACCAGGCTTGGCACTGATTGTATGCTGAAATGTTGATATACTAGTCTTGGACCTAATTGATGCTGAAATAACGATATATTAGGATCATCCATGATTGATTGCTAAAATGCTTAAACAGTGGGTTTGACCCAGATTTTCATGTTTTATATACCTTAGTTATAAGGTTATGGTTGGCATGGTCATAATAAATGATCATAAACATTACGACATGGAACCGAGGTAGGTTATGTTTTCCCATGGTCATATGGTTCTGATTAGCATGGTTGTGAGATGTGATCAGAGATATTCTGGCATGGAGTTGAAACAAGTTGAAGTGGTATTAATTTAATTATTTAATTAATTAATACACTTATTTATTGCATTATTGCATACACTTATTATTAGACTGGTTATTTTTAGACATAGTGGTGTTGACCTACTAAGTTATACTCACACCCTAGTCAGGCCGACATTTGGTATCCAATTATATTATATGGATGCAAGTTTGTAAAATGGAAAAAGACCTTTTTGTTGATTGTTTTCTTACTAGATAGGTTGGAGTTTGGAGATGGGACCGACATGGGGTTTGGTACCAGGGAATTTTGAGTCTTTATTTGAGTATGCTAGTCTTTTATTTTTATTACATCTAGTATAAAATTTAGTTACATTCTATCACATCATTACACTATTCCTTTATTATTTATTAGATTATTTTAGTTGTGTTTATTGTTAGTTTTCTTCTATATTGTATTGTTTCAATTATTTCTGCACCCTGATATTTATTCATTTATTTATATTTTTTTATGCTGTGTTTTAAACTCTGAATCTAGGGAGTAAAATCTCCCCATTATACTTATCACACATCCACTACTAGTTGACAACCAATGGTGTACAAGGAGGTATGCTTGAGGTCTCATAAGTAACCCGTTTCAGCCACGTGAGAGAGAGTCGGATTGGGGGACGTTATATAGGTCCATTGGAAGAGGAATTGCACCAAGAAAAATAATCAAGGGGAAGTTTTAGGCACATTTTCAATTGAGTGTAATAATTCCATATCTATAAGTTTGGTATTAGATACTGCCTGTGGTGCTCAAATTTATATCCAAATATAAGAACAAAGTATATTTTAGAAGATTACTAGAGATGAGGTGAATCTATGAACTACCAATGGAGTGAGGCCAGATACTCTAGCCGTTAGAGACTACCATATCACTTTGCTAATATGATTGATTTTAGTTTTAAAGAATTGTTATTATGTGTCTAGTGTTACCAAGTTTATTATTTTTTTTCTTTATTTAGATATGGATGGATTTATTTTCAAATTTGAAAATAAGGGTTACTACTTTTATAAAGATAACATATGTTATGGAATTACATATTTAAGTAATAGTCTTTATGTATTAAGATATGAAAACCAAATATTGGAAATTGATAATGAAACAAATATGTGAGAATCATATAACACCCAGTTACGACATCACCATCTTAGTAATTTAAATGATAAGTGTTTGACAAAGCTCTATCAAGATGGTTAGTTAGACTCTTTTAATATTAAGAAACTTATAATATTTTATGATTTTTTACAAGGTAATATGACCAAACTAACATTTAATGGTCAAGGTGAAAGGGAAATAGAGCTTTTATAATTGTTACACAATACTATGTTCATGCCTTTTTTAAGCAGAGTCTAGAAGTGTATTTTCATACTTTATTACTTTTACCAATGAATTGAAAAGGTATGGTTATATCTATTTAATGAGGTATAAGTCTAAATCCTTTGAGAAGTTCAAAGAGTTCAAAAATTAGGTTGAGAATCAACTTGGTAAGAAGATAAATAAACTTCAATCAGATCAAGATGGTGAATATATTAACTAAGACTTTAGTAACTTTTTACGGGAGTATGAGAATTTATATCAACTCACTCCACCTTGTAAACTATAGAGGAATGGTTTTAGTGAAAGTATGGACCATACCTAGTTGGATACGGTAAGGATGATGACAAGTCACTCAATTATTACATTATCCTTTTGGGGATATGAATTATAGAAGACATTATGCTTACTAAACCAAGTACCAACTAAAGTGGAAAATATTATTTCATTAGAGTTATAAAGTAGAAAGAAACCTATTTTGTCACATGTTTGTACATGGGGTTAAATGGTGTTTGTTAAGGACAGATTAAGAAAAAAACTAGCACCCCGAGGCCTGAAGTGTATCTTTATATGGAATCCTAAGGAAAAAATTATATACCATCTATATGACCCTTCAGACAAGAAAGTTACTATTGCAAGACATGCCATTTTTATTGAGAGAGAGAACATCCTCAAGGAGGATAGTTGTAGTAAAATTAAATTCGATGAATATTATGATCAAGATATACAATATTTGGTATAAGAATATATTCTATAGGTCCTCATGGAAGAAGTTTCTCTTAAAACACAAGTTCTATGTAAGAGTGATAGAGAGGTGAGAGAACCAAAGAGATATAGTTTTCTATTCACTGATGATGGTGACTCATTATTGGTTTACAATGATGATACTATCCCCAATAAAGAAGTAGTAGTGTGATTAGATGCTATGATATGGTAAGAAGATATGAATTATAAGATGGATTCCCTATATCAAAACCAAGTTTGGGTTCTGATTGATATGCCAGTTGGTGTAAATCCTATTGAGTGTAAATGGAATTTTAAGAGAAAGTTGTACATGGAAGGTAAAGTAAATACCTATAAATAATGAATAGTGGATAAATAGTTAATAGAATTTCAAGGCATTGAATATAATAAAACATTGAATCTATTTTTCATGTTTAAATTAATTATAATTTTGTTTTTCATAACAATATATCATGACTATGATATTTGAAAAATAGATGTCAAAATTGTTTTTCTTAATGGTAACCTTTAATAAGATGTGTACATGACACAACCATAAGGGTCTTTTGACTCTAGGAAATGAAAAAGGTATACAAGTTTTAGAGATAAATATATAGATTAAAGAAAGCATACAGGTCATGAAAAATTTGATTCAATGAATCCATAAAATAACTTAGTTTCATTAAGAATGAATGTGAGTCATGTGTTTACAAGTGGTTTAGTGAGAGTAAGATTGTTTTCATAATAGTATATGTTGATGACATATTAATAATTGGAAATGATATACCATCCTTACAAGAGGTTAAGGCATGGTTGAGAAAGTACTTCTCCATGAATGACTTGGGCGAAGTAGCCTACATTCTAGGGATCAAGATCATGCGTGATAGATTCAAGAGGCTTCCCGAACTATGTTAAGGTACATACATTATCCATAAACTAAATAGGCTTAGTATAGTACAATACAAGATAGGATTGGTTTCAATGTCACATGGTATACATATTTCCAAAAAATGTTTCCGCGAATATAATAGGAAATAGAGACAATGAGAAAGATCCTATATGATTTTATGATAGGATACATCATTTATGCCATGTTATGTATGAGGCTTGATGCTGCCTATAATTTGAGCATGGTAGGAAGATATCAAGTAGATCTAGGTGAACAAAATTGGATTTATATTAAGACTATCCTTAAGTACTTAAGGTGAACTAAGGATATGTTCCTAGTGTATGGTGGAGATGAAGAGATAGTCATCAGTGGTTATATAAATGAAAGTTTTTAGATAGATCCGAATGATATGAAGTCATAGTTTGGATATATATTTTTTCTCAACAAAGGATTTGTGAGATGAAAGAGTCCAAATAACCATTTGTTGCTGATTCTATAGTGAAGTCTGAGTATATTGTGGAATTTGATGAAACTAAGGAGGTAGTATGGAATCATAACTTTTTCCAAGAGTTTGATGTTGTGCCTATTGGTAAAGACCATATCATAGTTTACTATGATAACACTATAATTGTAACACCCCAAGCTTCTACGGTACACTTTTCTTTGAATAATACAATAACGTGTGTTGTACGCAACATCGAGTTCTAACACACCACAACCAATCAAAATAGCAGTTATGAATAGTAATACCCACTTTTTGAAATTTATAAATTTTATTTTGGACTTCATTTTTGGATTCAGAATATCGAAATTAGCCTAGGGTGAATTTTTGGTGTTTTTCTGAAAAACTTCATTTTTTGATGAATAGTGAAACCACTAAGTGGTAGTTAAAAAAAACTGAATTTTTCATAAAACTTAATTTTACCGCTTTTGTGAGTGGAATTTCAAACATTCGAGAGACACGGTTAATATCAAGGAGTAAAATGTGGTTCAATGAGATGAAAATAATTTTTGGTGATTAGTAACTTTTTACTTTTATTTACCACAGTTAAAAGTTTATAGGGTAATTAAGGGTAAAAGTGATATTAATATTACCCTAAAACATGTCCTAATTCTATTTTACAAGTGTATATCGAACAAAAAAAACCTTAGGGATAAAATATTTAGGTCCACTTGGATTAGATTAGGACACTTATTATTATTTAATTCAAAGAAGAGTTAAAAGAGTTAAAATCAAAGTTTATTTAATAAAACATTTTTAATATAGGGTTATACATACGATAAATTATACTGTAAATATTAATTAGAAATATAAAAAAATTTCCTACATAATGGTATTTTATTTATAATTTTTAGACATTAAATAATTTAATTTATTTATGACACAATGATGATGCAGTAATTACCATAATAGTGAAAAATTAAAATAATTGATATTATAAATACCCAAATAAATATAATTTTAGACTTTTTATAAATTAAACTAATTTTATAGGTTAATATGACATGTTATTAATGATTTAATTAACTTTTTTCGAAGTAATAATTCTGTTATGATTTTCAAAAAAATCAATTTTCCAAATAGTGTCAAAATTGACATAAAAGAGTTTTTAAAACAAATATTATATTATTAATTGATATTCAATTCTTAAAAATCTAAGGTTCGGCCAATAGACTTATATCATGGTAGGTGTATCATTAATGGACCACTTGGGGGTATCTTATAGGTATATAGTAAGTTTATTAACTATATAATATAAAAATACAAAGTGACATGGTAAGTGTCAAACTAATTAACTAAGAGTTAAAACTAAAAGATAAGGTTAATATAATGACCCAAACCTATCTAAATTCTATTTGTTGAGTGGTTTTTGACCCATACCCACCTTAACCTCTAAATAATCTACTTTGGAGCCATTATAAACCTAATATGAATTTATTATAAAATAATATTTCTAGCTTTTTCAAAGGTGCCCCTCACCCCTCTTATAAAAGGGCACTCCCCCTTCTCATTAATTCACACCTTCAAAGCCATTCGGATCGGCTAAAATCTGCCCAAATACTCTCTAAACTTCCCTCACTTAATACTAGAGGCATTCCTTTAGTCAGAAAGACAACCTAAGGATCCCTTTTGATCAAATCAAAAGGAAGAACCCGAAGAAGAGGTAATGATTTCACCACCCCTTTTCAAGTTCCTTTCTTCTTCCACTTGTTCTTTATTTGTTATTCCCATTATAAAATAATGAATCCAGTATCTACTATATACTTTAATATTATTATAAATATGGTACAACCATATTTATTATTCTATCTATCCTTTTAATGACATGTCACCATACGTGCGTATATATGACTTACCATCTCCACGTCGTGGTGTAATTGTTATTCAATATATTATTATTTGGATGGGTATAATAGTGATTTTTAATTCATGTAAATAATAAATATAACATGATAATGATTCTGTATATATGATATACCATCCAATTATATATTATTTTAATATCAAAAGAATGATATTGTCGCTCGTGCGTACGTACGGACTACCGTCTCCACGAACGCGATGAGAATCATTCTCCATCGTATCCATTCAAGTATAATTATCATTTTATGATTTCAAAATAATGTTTAAGGACTTGATATAATTATGTATATGAATAAGATACAACCTATCCATTACAAACACGTCTTATGTAACAAAACATATAAAAGAAAACGAGTAAGTTAACACCTGAAACAACGATAATTCAAAAATATTATTAACAAAGCAATGTTAAAAGATCATATATGATATCATATTAATATATATGATTCTTGTATAATTTAATAACAATTATTGCACTATTATATAGGAGGTTAACCTACCCCAACCAAGGAAAAGTACAAGGTAAGGGTTTATTTCGCAATCTCTTCATTATCCGAGGTTGTTTATACGTAATAATCTACTGGGATCTCTTTATCATCCACATCCATATTTCTTAAAAATGTATTTCAAAACATTTTTACTATTTACTAGAATACGGGTTAAAGTCATTTATACCCTTGTTGACTTTTATAAGTGGTTTATAAAGGAATATTTTCGTCATTTTCCAAACAAGGCCCTTTTTAACCTTTTCGATAGAATTAAGGTAAGAATGTTTTTTTAACTTATACGGTGGGTGCGGCTATTTTCCGCCGTTATAAAATCGTCGAAGCTTCCCTTACAAGATTATAAGAATATTTTCAAAGAAAATGTTTTATTTTATAAATACCTGAATCTTAAATTATTTCAAAATAAAAAGAGATATTTCTCTAAAAAGAGTTTTGATTTCATCTATGTCAACATCCTTTGATGAATTTTACGCTTATTTGAAGTTGATTTATTATGATACAAAACTTATATATTGTATTGAAGGTTTTGTGATATGTTTGAATGTGGATGTGTTATTTTTATACCATTCATGGTTTATGGATGAAGTATTTACATATCATATGCTAGTTTTAATACGAATGTTTATGTTATGTTTAAACCTTTTCATATGGGAATGCATTGGACTTAATATGTGATGGGTGGAGCCCGATATAGCTCCTCGATGCATCAGTAGGTCTCATGAGACAAACTAGTGTCTTGACACAAGGCCTTGAAAAAATCTTATTTGTAGTCTTGGCATGAGGCCTTTTCTATGTGGTTATGATAGTCTGGAATTATGCATTCCATCATTATGAAAGTGGTTATTGATATTGCATGTGATTATTCGATTAGTAGAATATCCATGTGAATAAGTAAATGGAATTACTTCATTTTATTTTTGCCATACTATGTTGAATTTCAAGTTTAAAAGGATTTTGTTTTATTTATACATTGCCTTGAATGTTTATTCTTATTTATGAAAGTTTTTTCTATATTGTTATCCTTACTGGGCATTTGAGCTCACCCCTTTTCTATGTTTTATTTTTCCCAGGATGTGAAGAAGTAAATTATGAATGACCTGTAGGGATAGTATGAGGGGATAAGAGTGTAGACTATGGAGACTATGTTGTTGTAGTTTTCATTTTTATGATGTAATGTAAAACTTTATGAATATATCTAGTGTTTCCAAGGATACTAAACTAATCGGTCTTTCGAGATTTGATCTTTCTTGTGATCATGACAATGTTATGTAATAATGCACCGACTCTGGGTAACTGGGGTCGGGGTGTTACAGTTGGTATCAGAGGAAGTTTAGTACAAACCTTGGAAGCTAGATTTAGATAAACTCTGATTATAGCACATAGATTTAAGATGGAATTTGAGGATTAGTACAGAAGAACTTCCTATAATTTTGGTATTGTAGAGATTTTGTGAGTTTTCCAAGCAATACATCCCTATATGGATATGATCAGGTAGAGGCGGCTCTGGCATAGATGTACCTAGGGGTAAAACCCAAAAACACTACTTTGAGCTAGACTCGAACGGGAACTGGTGCACGACAACGGGCCTTACTGCACTCTTGGTTATGAAACTCCTGGGGGATATGCTTAGGATAACTCTCATTTTCTTTAAAAATCATTATGAAGGGTTTATGAGTATATTATTCCTCAAAGAAAACATTTTTATGATTATGGATTATATCCATAAATAGTTCAATTTATGTTAAGTGTTTTATAAGTATGGAATTATGTATTTTGATTCATAAACTGATCTAGTTTATGCCATTGTTTAGAAATGGCGCCTAGTGGAAGAAATGGAAACCGTATCAATGCACACACTCTATGTAGGGATTTCCCTCCTGATCAAGATAATTATAGTGGAGCTGGTGATGAAACTGATGCTGATCAACTAATCACTATACTGGGACAACTCACTCAGGTTATGAATAATAACCTTACCCGTATGGAGCACCCTGATCCACAACATGGAGGATCAATGTTATATCGCTTCATGAGGCATAAACCAACAACGTTCAATGGGATTACAAATACCTTAGTAGCTGAGCAATGGATAAATTCCCTAGAGAAAATATTTCAGGCTTTGGGAAGTAGTGAAAGGGAAAAAGTTATCATGGCAGTTTACCGCCTCACTGGAGATGCTGATTAATGGTGGTCATTGATTCAAAACATGAAGGAAGATGATGAAGTATCAAATATAGAATAGAGGGAGTTCAAATATATTTTTTTAGAAAAATACTTTCCTCATGACCATCAAGCAGATATGGAAAGGAAATTTCTGAGTCTGAGACAAAAGGAGGATGAGAATGTCGCAAAGTATGAGCCTAACTTTACAAGGTTATAAAGGTATGCTGTAGATTATATACGTAACCCAAGAAGTAAGATTGATCGTTTCTTTGATGGGTTAAAACCATTTCTCCATCGAGCATTAGTCTCACAATCCTTCTCATCGTACGAAGACATTGTCTCATGTGCTATCAAGATAGAAAAGGAATTCTCTAAGTCTTATGACTTTAAAGAAAAGAAAGATAAGAAGAGATCCGCTGATCAATCTGGGAATGGAAATAAAGGGAAGAAGGTAAAAGTTGAATATCCATCCTGTAGTAAATGTGGGAAGAAACACCCCGGTACTTGCTTAAAAGGAATGAGAGTCTGTTACAAGTGTGGTGAAAAAGGCTACGAAGCTCGTGATTGTAAGGGGAAGAAGGAAGTTACCGATGTCCAATGCTACAATTGCAGGGAGATGAAACATTATGAAAATGAATGTCCTAAGCTTCAGGGGAACTTACCTCAGAAAAGGCCAAGGGATCAAGGCCAAGATTATGCTATCACTATTACTGAGGTAGAAGCTCCGAAAGACGTGGTGGAAAGTAATTTAATGGTTTCCTCAAGTTTAGAAAATGCATTATTTGATTCTGGATCATCGAATTGTTTCATATCTTCCTAGTTTGCTAAAAAAATTAGATATTTCCAATTTGATTTAACAAGGGAGTTGTCAGTTAAAACTACTAAGGGAAGTATCATTGCAACAAAGTTTTGTGAATCAGTCCCCATTAGAGAACATAAATGTTCTTTATCCGCTGATCTCATCATCATACCTATGATTGAGTTTGATATAATCCTCGATATGGATTGGATTTTGGACCATGATGTGAAGATTTATTGTAAGAAGAAGGAGGTTACAATTTTTGATGATGATGATAAGGAACACCTTATCTTTAGAGCAGAATCGTCACCACCTAATTCTTATCTAGATCCACCCCCAATAGCTTAACTAAATTCAATTATTGGGGAGGAAGAGGATGAAATTACAGTGGGTGAGGAAAGTAATGTTCAAATAGAGGATGTACCTATTGGGAAAGAATATGTAGATGTGTTTCCGGAAGATTTACCTGGACATCCTCCAGAACAAGAAGTTGAGTTTTCCATTGATTTAATTCCTAGATCAAGGCCTATATCGAAGACCCCTTATAGAATGGCCACTGTAGAATTAGTTGAACTAAAGAAACAACTAGAGTAATTGAGTAATAAGGGATTTATTCACCCTAGTGTTTCTCTATGGGGAGCCCCTGTTCTTTTTGTTAAAAAGAAATATGGATCTATGAGGTTATGTATCGACTACAGGGAGATCAATGCTATAACAATAAAGAACAAGTATCCCCTTCCTCGGATTGATGATTTATTTGACCAACTTCATGGAGATCAATACTTTTCAAAGATTGACCTTTGATCTGGTTACCATCAGTTGTGTGTGAAGAAGGAAGACATTCCGAAGACAGCATTTTGAACCAGGTACGGGCATTACGAGTTTACAGTAATGCCTTTTGGATTGACTAATGCACCCTCTGTATTCATGGATTTGATTAATAGAGTTTTCAAGGAATATCTCGATGAATTTGTGGTGGTATTTATTGATGATATCTTGGTATACTCCAAAAGCTACGAAGATCATGAAAATCACTTGCGCATTATCCTGAAGACTCTGAGAAGACATGAATTATATGGGAAGTTTAGTAAGTGTGAATTCTGGCTTCAGGAGATTTCTTTTCTTGGCCATATTGTCTCTAAAGATAGAATCTCTGTTGATCCTTCTAAGACCAAGGCAATACAAGAATGGCCAGCACCTACGAGTATAACTGAGGTACGCAGTTTTATTGGTTTGGCAGGTTATTATTGACGTTTCGTCCAAAATTTTGCCCGATTGGATAACCCATTAACAAAGCTCACACGTAAAGGGGTTAAATTTGTCTGGACAAAAGAGTGTGAAGAATGTTTCGAAGAACTGAAGAGAAGATTAGTCAATGCTCCTATATTTAATCTACCATCAGGGAATGATGGGTTCGTTATTTGTAGTGATGCATCGAATAAAGGACTTGGTTGTGTCCTTATGTAGAATGATAGGGTTATTGCCTATGCATCACAATAGTTGAAAATTCATGAAAAAAACTATCCTATTCATGATCTAGAGTTATAATCTGTGATCTTTACTTTGAATATATGGAGGCACTACCTCTATGGTGAAAAATGTGAGATTTATACTGATCAAAAGAGTTTGAAGTATATTTTCTCACAAAAAGAACTCAACATGAGGCAAAGGAGATGGCTTGAATTACTCAAGGATTATGATTGTACGATACACTACCACCCGTGGAAAGCAAACAAGGTAACAAATGCTTTGAGCAGAAAAGACCATGGAGTTTTGAACAATATGAGAATTGAAAGGGATCCAATTTTCATGGATCTAGTGAAGATGTACATAGGAATAACCAGGGAAGGTGAAACATCAATGTGTTTTCAAATGGTTGCCAAACCATCTTTACTAGAAAGGATTAAGAGTTCTCAGACCGATGATGAAGAATTTCAAAAGAAGATTAAAGCTGTGAATGATGGGAGATTGAGAGAATTTGTGTATGAAGAAGGAATTTTGAAATTCGGGAAGAGGATTTGTGTTCCCGATATACCTGATCTAAAAAGGGAACTGCTGGATAATGCTCATAGTTCCAATTTCTCTATACACCCTGGGAGCACCAAAATGTATAGAGATTTGAAGGAACCTTTTTGGTGGGATAACATGAAGAGGGAGATTGCGGATTTTGTGTCAAGATATATGGTTTTTCAACAAGTGAAAGTTGGAAGGCAACAGCCTGGTGGAGTATTCCAACCTCTTCCCATACCTGAGTGGAAATGGGATAATATTACGATGGAATTTTTCATGGGGCTACCAAAGACACCTAGAAGGAACGATGCAATATGGGTTATTGTTGATTGTCTTACCAAGTCAGTACATTTTCATGCTATAAGGGAAGATTTACCACTGGAACGTCTAGCAAGACTATATATTAATGAAGTTGTGAGACTTAATGGAGTACCCCTATCGATTGTTTCTGATCGTGATCCCCATTTTACTTCAAGATTCTGGAAAATTCTTTAGAAATCCTTGGATACTGAACTTCATTTGAGCACTGCCTACCACCCTCAAATAGATGGACAATCAGAACGAACTATTCAAACCTTAGAAGACATGTTGAGATCCTGATCACTTGACTTTCAGGGTATGTGGGATCAATATTTACCTCTGGTAGAATTTTCCTATAACAATAGATTCCATTCGAGTATTCAGATGGCACCATATGAAGCGTTATACGGAAAGAGATGTCGCACACCAACCTGTTGGGATGACGTTGGTGAAAGAAAACTTGTAGGCCCAGAACTGGTGGAGGAAATGATGGAAAAGGTGAAGGTAATCCAAAACCATATCAAAGCAGCTCAAAGTAGGCAGAAGAGCTATGCCGATAATTGAAGGAAGGATTTGGAATTTCAAGTCGGTGATCATGTTTTCCTAAAGGTATCTCCATGGAAGGGAGTCATACGTTTTGGTAAGAAAGGTAAATTGAGTCCCAGGTACATCTAACCTTTCAAAATTCTAGAACGAATTGGGGCTGTCGCTTACCGATTGGCAATGCCGCCAAGTCTCTCCAAAGTTCACGATGTGTTCCACGTATCGCTGTTGAGGAAATACATGCCTGACCCAACGCATGTACTCACCTATGAGGAATTAGAACTGGAACCCGATCTGTCTTATTGCGAAGAGCCCGTCAGGATTCTTGATACGAGAGAACAAGTACTAAGAAACTGGACGACTCATCTGGTAAAAGTCTTGTGGAGAAACCATAAGATGGAAGAGGCAACGTGGGAACCCGAGGAACTTATGATGAAGAACCACCTGAGTATTTTCATGCGGTAGTATTCTAGAAATTTTTAGGATGAAATTATTTGAAGGAGGGGAGAATGTAACACCCCAAGCTTCTACGGTACACTTCTCTTTGAATAATGCAATAGCGTGTGTTGTACGCAACATCGAGTTCTAACACACCACAACTAATCAAACTAGCCATTATGAATAGTAATACCCAATTTTTGAAATTTATAAATTTTATTTTGGAATTCATTTTTGGATTCGGAATATCGAAATTAGCCTAGGGTTAATTTTTGGTGTTTTTCTGAAAAACTTCATTTTTTGATGAATAGTGAAACCACTAAGTGGTAGTTAAAAAAAACTGAAATTTTCATAAAACTTAATTTTACCGCTTTTGTGAGTGGAATTTCGAAAATTAGAGAGACACGGTTAATATCAAGGAGTAAAATGTGGTTCAATGAGATGAAAATAATTTTTGGTGAATAGTAACTTTTTACTTTTATTTACAACGGTTAAAAGTTAATAGGGTAATTAAGGGTAAAAGTGATATTAATATTACCCTAACACATGTACTAATTCTATTGGATAAGTGTATCTCGACCAAAAACAACCTTAGGGATGAAATATTATCATTTAGGTCCACTTGGATTAGATTAGGACATTTATTATTATTTAATTCAAAGAAGAGTTAAAAGAGTTAAAATCAAAGTTTATTTACTAAAACATTTTTAATATAGAGTTATAAATAATATAAATTCGATTGTAAATATTAATTATAAATCTAAAACTATTTCCTACATAATGGTATTTTATTTATAATTTTTAGACATTAAATAATTTAATTTATTTATGACACAATGATGATGTAATAATTACCATAATAGTGAAAAATTAAAACAATTGATATTATAAATACCCAAATAAATATAATTTGAGACTTTTTATGAATTAAACTAATTTTATAGGTTAATATGACATGTTAGGAATGATTTAATTAACTTTTTTCGAAGTAATCATTCTGTTGTTATTTTCAAAAAAATAAATTTTCCAAATAGTGTCAAAATTGACATAAAAGAGTTTTTAAAAGAAATATTATATTATTAATTGATATTCAATTCCTAAAAATATAAGGTTCGTCCAAGAGACTTATATCATGATAGTTGTATCATTAATGGACCACTTGGGGGTTTCTTGGAGGTATATTGTAAGTTTATTAACTATATAATATAAAAATACAAAGTGACATGGTAAGTGTCAAACTAATTAACTAAGAGTTAAAACTAAAAGATAAGGTTAATATAATGACCCAAACCTGTCTAAATTCTATTGGTTGAGTGTTTTTCAACCCATACCCACCTTAAAATTTAAATAATACACTTTGGAGCCATTATAAACTGAATATTAATTTATTATAAAATAATATTTCTAGCTTTTCCAAAGGTGCCCCTCACCCCTCTTATAAAAGGGCACTCCCCCTTCTCATTAATTCACACCTTCAAAGCCATTTGGCTCGGCCAAACTCTTCCCAAATACTCTCTCAACTTCCCTCACTTCATTATAGAGGCATTACTTTAGTTATAAATCCAACCTAAGGAGCCCTTTTGATCAAATCAAAAGGAAGAACCCGAAGAAGAGGTAATGATTTCACCACCCCTTTTCAAGTTCCTTTCTTCTTCCACTTCTTATTTCTTTGTTATTACCATTCTAAAATAATGAATCCAGTATCTCCTATATAATGTAATATTATTATAAATATGGTACAACCATATTCAGTATTCTATCTATCCTTTTAATGACATGTCACCATACGTGCGTACGTACGGCTTACCATCTCCACGTCGTGGTGTAATTGTTATTCAATATATTATTATTTGGATGGGTATAATAATGATTTTTAATTCATGTAAATAATAAATATATCATGATAATGATTCTTTATATATGATATAACATCCAATTATATATTATTTTAATATCAAAATAATGATATTGTCGCTCGTGCGTACGTACGTACTACCGTCTCCACGAACGCGATGAGAATCATTCTCCATCGTATCCATTCAATTATAATTACCATTTGATGATTTCAAAATAATGTTTAAGGACTTGATATCATTCTGGATATGAATAATATACAACCTATCCATGAAAAACACGGCTTATGTAACAAAACATATAAAAGAAAATGAGTAAGTTAACACCCGAAACAACGATAATTCTAAAATATTATTAACAAAGAAATGTTAAAAGATCATATATGATATCATATTAATATATATGATTCTTTTATAATTTAATAACAATTATTTCACCATTATACAGGAGGTTAACCTACCCCAACCAAGGAAAAGTACAAGGTAAGGGTTTATTTCGCAATCTCTTCATTATCCGAGGTTGTTTATACGTAATAATCTACTGAGATATATTTATCATCCACATCCATGTTTCTTAAAAATGTATTTCAAAACATTTTTACTATTTAATAGAATACGGGTTAAATTCATTTATACCCTTGTTGAATTTTATAAGTGTTTTATAAAGTAATCTTTCCGTCGTTTTCCAAACAAGGTTCTTTTTAACCTTTTTGACAGAATTAAGGTAAGAATGTTTTTTTAAATTATACGGTGGGTGCGACTATTTTCCACCGTTATAAAATCGTCGAAGATTCCATTACAATCTTATAAGAATATTTTCAAAGAAAATGTTTTATTTTATAAATATATGACTCTTAAATGATTTCAAAATAAAAAGAGATATTTCTCTAAAAAGAGTTTTGATTTCATCTATGTCAACATTCTTTGATGGATTTTACGCTTATTTGAAGTTGATTTATTATGATACAAAACTTCTATATTGTATTGAAGGTTTTGTGATATGTTTGACTGTGGATGTGTTATTTTTATACCATTCATGGTTTATGGATGAAGTATTTACATATCGTATGCTAGTTTTAATATGAATGTTTATGTTATGTTTAAACCTTTTCATATGGGAATACATTCGACTTAATATGTGATGGGTGGAGCCCGCTATAGCTCCTCGATGCATCGGTAGGTCTCATGAGACAAACTAGTGTCTTGGCACAAGGCCTTGACAAAATCTTATTTTTAGTATTGGAATGAGGCCTTGGCTATGTGGTTATGATAGTCTGGAATTATGCATTCCATCATTATGAAAGTGGTTATTGATATTACATGTGATTATTCTATTATTAGAATATCGATGTGAATAAGTAAATGGAATTATTTCATTTTATTTTTTCCATACTATGTTGAAGTTCAAGTTTAAAAGGCTTTTGTTTTATTTATACATTTCCTTGAATGTTTATTCTTATTTATGAAAGTTTCCGCTATATTGTTATCCTTACTGGGCATTTGAGCTCACCCCTTTTCTATGTTTTATTTTTCCCAGGATGTGAAGAAGTAAATTATGAATGACCTGCAGGGATTGTATGAGGGGATAAGAGTGTAGACTATGGAGACTATGTTGTTGTAGTTTTCATTTTTATGAGGTAATGTAAAACTTTATGAATTTATCCAGTGTTTCCAAGGCTACTAAACTAATCGGTATTTAGAGATTTGATCTTTATTGTGATCATGCCAATGTTATGTAATAATGCACCGACTCTGGGTAACTGGGGTCGGGGCGTTACAATAATGGTGGATCTCTATAATGATCCAAGGTGTAACATCCCATTACCTTATTTATAGTATTTATTAACTATTATTTTGATCATTCTTGGATATGGTCTTACTTTGGGTTCATTTCAGGAGTTTTTGGTTGCCTATAGGGCTATGCACGATTGATGCATGGTTAGGAAAAACCATGTGATTTAGCCCAACAAATCGTGTGGCCATGTTGGAGCCACTAGAAGGGGGTGCATTGTTTTTCTAAACCACGTAACCTATCCCTAAAACCATGAAACTTAAAATAACAGGGTTTAAAATGGTTGGATCATATTTAAAGTAACCATGTGTCCAAACTGTGTGACCCAAACAGAAACCCATTGAGGGTGAACAATTAGGGCGCACAGTTACCACTAACCAAACTGATCATGTAGAAAACTATGAGAATAGTTTTTAATCCCCCCTAAAATTTAATTAAAAATTCCTAGACCCTTGGTTTAAACCCTAATTGACCCTATTCTACCCTAACATAAATCACTGGTCTTTAGAGGATCTCAAGAAGTTTTTTTTGGCTCGTCTAAAACCTTATATTTCAAAGTTTTAGTGATCTTGTTAGATCTCCTTCTGGTAAGTTAATCTCCTCTCATGTGGTTTGTACCAATATCTTCTTCTATCCTCCTTATATATTTATGTATCATCATGTTGTTGATGGATATAATCTATGTTTTGATGGATCTTGATTTTAGGATGGATTATTTGATCTCCTTTGTCTTTATTATTTGTTGGCATTCCTATTGTAGGTGTCATATTTGACCATGTGATTAAAGGTAGGTGGTTCTATAAATATTTTCCCATAAATTTAAATCTTTAATTTATTGATTAAATTAAAATGATTTTTTAAATGATTTAAAAATCCAGATTTGAGATGATGGATGTTTGATTTTGAGATTAGAATGGAATTTGTGAAAAATCCCCAATTTTATTGGAATTGAAATTATAAGGTGGATTTGAGAAAAATTATGGATTGATTTGGAAATTGATTTGATGTTGATCCTTGAGAAAATGTATTAAATTTAATTATGATTTGAAAGGACATGAATTTGATGAAAACCATGATTTGGTTTTGAAATAGAAAAGGCATGTTGAAAACTGAAATTGGGAAGTTGTATTTTGAACTGATTTGAAATTAATGATTTTACCAAGATATAATGAATGCATTATTGATTGATTAATGAACATGGGAGCTTGGGTAGTTAGTATGTGTTTGGGATGAGCACACTAGGATTGACCCCCTAGAAATGGATTTATGATGATAGTGATAAATAAACCAAGCTCAATACGATTACCCATAATGGGATCCCCTAATAGGATGTAGGTTGATTTCCAATAATGGGCTACCCTAATGGGGTGTTGATATGAGTTTTCACACATATACTATGAGTTGCGATCATTTATGGGTAGTGTGAAGATCCTATATCCAGAGACTAATGTACTAAAATTTGTTTAACCGTGGTTCTTTCTTTACTTGATTTGATTATACAAACCATTGATCATAAAATTATTTTCTTAATGCTATCTAATTTATATTAATGATATATATAAAATTTTCATTTAATACTATTTTAAGATATATTTCATTATTTTTTTGAATCATGTTTTTAAATTATTTTCTATGCCTTGTTTTATTTAAATTAATAACATAATGGGTTTATTGTTATAGTATTGTTTATGGAACACTTAGTGAGACCCTACTAGGCTATTTAGCTCACACCCTACCTTTTTTCCTTTGGGAATTTTTAGATCATATTATGCCAGGTTCAAGTAAAGGGAAAGTTCCTCTTATAGGAGGTATATGTTTTTGAAATATTAGAACATGGAGTGATTATGGTGATCGATGGAGATGTGATCCACTTGTTGCATAGAACATTTGAGACGATTTTCTAGTTTTTGATGTTATATTTGGATGATGTTTCCTCTGGTATGTTTATCTTTATGTTGGATACTATTTTACCTATTTGATTTTGGTACTTTCTTCTTATAGAGTTTTGAGAATATTAACTTGTATCTTTATCTTCTACAGTTTTTTTGTGGTAGAAATCATTCCCTCCATTTTCATGTATGATTCTAGGTGATAGTCGCCAACATGTGGGATCAGGAACACCCTTTGGACCATGTCAGAGACAACTTAGGTATCAAGGTACTAGGGTATCTAGGATGGTTCATAATAGTATCTTGGACCAAAATCAGTCCAAC
This sequence comes from Viscum album, assembly GCA_963277665.1. Taxonomy (NCBI): domain Eukaryota; kingdom Viridiplantae; phylum Streptophyta; class Magnoliopsida; order Santalales; family Viscaceae; genus Viscum; species Viscum album. The sequence continues at coordinate 385,452,570 of OY728164.1, forward strand.
TAAAGAAGATTCACCAATCTTCAACCAACAAAAATAATATTTACATGGTTGGACATACACTACTTGAAAATTACCCTATACCCACAGTTTCGAACCATGGGAGATTAAGACATCAGTATAGCTCTGAAATATAGACAAGGTTTGAAAATTCTATACCCACAGTTATGAACTATGGGAATAGGTGTATGGGAAATTTTCCACCATGTCAATAACCCTATACCCATAGTTCTGAAACTATGGCTATAGGATTGAAAAAATTCTTGCCATCAGATTTGAACCCTAGAACACCTCTATTCCATCCACACACCTAACCACTACACCACATATTATCTTTGATATATAAATATAAATTTACTTATATATATATTTTTCTAAACTATGGATATAGGTGGAAAACCATGAAAATAGGTTTTCCAGCATAATTTTTTTCCCACAGATTTTTTTCTCATGCTTACACAAGAAAGATATACCCACTATTTACCAAAATTGTGGCTATAAGGATGACCTATAACCACAATTTTTTGAGAAATGTGGGTATAGGTTTTCAACCAAACTCTATACCCACATTTTTTTAGAACCGTGGGTATAAGTTGGAAATTCTCACCTATATCCACGGTTTACCAAAACCATGGAAATATTTTCTAAACCAATCCCTATACCCACGGTTTTTGGAAAATTGTGGGTATAGCCTTATTTTTCTATAGTGATATAAAGCCTCAAATAGATCCATTATGATAGAAAATTGGTAACTATTGTTGTAGGCAAACTCAACCAGTCCCAAATGGTTATCATAATCTCCACCAAAGCCAAGAACATAAGCCCATAGAATATCCTTAATAATTTGTATAGTTTTTTTGTCTTTCCATACATCTAAAAATGATATGTTGTCCTAAAACATACTTGAGATCCCAATTCCTCCTATAGGACTTTCCAAAAGTTATAAGTAAAGAGAAGATCACTATCATAGACTATAATAAAATGAACTTCATAAAAATGGATAATATATTTCACATAGAGATTTACAAAATCCTAAAATTTCATTGTATATTAAATGGGTAAAAAGTGAATCGATTTTTCCAGCCTATCAATCAAAAACCATATCGCATTCTTTACCAGAGATTTATGAGGAAAACCAACCACAAATTCCATGGATATCTCATCCCACTTTCAAGTCAGCACTAAAAGTGGTTAAAGTAAATCTAAAAGTATTTGGTGCTCAGATTTGACCAGTTGACAAGTATAATAATGAGAAACAAATTCAACGATGTCTCATCTCATATATAGACACCAAAATCACTGATTCATGTTATAAAAAATATTTTTGGTACCCGAGTGCACCACCCACTGGGAGTTATGGAAATCCCCCATCACAGACTTTCTTATAGGAAAAGGCACAATGAACCAGTCCTAGAAACATAGGATACCCTCTGAATAGAACTTCCATTCACCGACAATATCCCCACTATAAAGAGAGTCCCTTATGCCACAAAATTCATCATTAAGTAGCTGCTCTTGAAGAATCATCTCAAGAAGAGAAGAGGTCAATTGAACACTATCCAAGACAACCTAGGTATCTTCCTTCTAAACTCCTAGATGAAACTAAGAAAAAAATATCCATTAAGTTCCACTCTTTCGATGATTATATCACGGTATAGGTCGGAAGCTTCCTTCTCAAAGTGTTAGCAATGACATTCCCCTTTCTTGGGGTATAGGTAATGATGAAACCAATATTCTTTAGGTACTCCACCCAATGCCTCTTTTTGTGATTAAAATATTTTTTAGAGAATATATAACTCATGATTTTGTGTTTGGAATACACCATAAACCTTTCTATGAAAAGGTAATGCTGCAAAATCTTAATAGAATTCATCATAGCTATGAGTTTGAGATCATGGGTTATATAATTCTTCTCATGTGGCATAATATATCTAGATACATCGTCTACCATGTGATCACCCTACATAAATACATAACTTAAAACTCAACCTAATGCATCACAAAAGACCACATAGCCCTACCTGAACATTGGAAGAGTCAAAACTGGCATAAAAATCAAAAGAAATTTCAAATCATCAAAATAATCCTTTTTTTATTCTATAAGAACTTCACTCCCTTATGAGTGAGAATGGTCATTGGAGAAGCCATATTCGAGAAATATTTAACAAACTTTTGTTAATACCCCACCAATCCTAAGATTATTTGTATCTTAGAAACATTATGTGGTTTCTCCCATGTCACAAAAATCTTCAAATTCTCAGGATTTACTGAAATACCATGTTATGATACCACATGTACCAAGAACTTCACTTATTGAATCCAAAAACTACACTTTTAAAGATTAATGTAAAGTCTATGATTTCTCAAGATTCTAAAAACTGCTCTCAGATGATGCATATGATTTGCCTCAGTTTTAGATTAAACCAAAATATATTCCATAAAAACCACCATGAATGAATCGAGGTACTCATGGAATATTTTGTTTATAAAATCCATAAATACTACAGGAACATTGGTTAGTCCAAATGTAATAAAAAGATACCCAAAATGGACATACTTTCTATGAAAAACAGTCTTCAGAATGTCAAATTCTTTAATTATTAACCGGTGATAACCAAATTGGAGATCAATATTCAAGAACCACTTCACCCATTTAAACTAATCAAACAAATAATTAATCCATGGAAAAAGATACTTGTACTTCACTGTAACTCGATTGAGTTTTTGGTAATCAATATATAGGTGAAGTGTCCCATCAGATTTATTCGCAAAGCGAATAGGTTCCACCCAAGGTGACACACTCAAGCATATGAAAAATTTCTCTAAAATATCATACAACTAAGATTTTAACTTTTTCAACTCTATTGGTTCCATAAAATAAGAAGTAATAAACACTGGCTAAGTTCTTGATACTAAATCAATAGAAAAATCCACCTCTCTTACTAGTAGAAAGACAAATAAATTATAAGGAAAAACATTGGGAAACACAATGAAAACTGGAGAGAGATCATCACTCAAATATTCTCACTCTAAGTTGAAAAAAAAACTAACATTACTCTACCCATCTCAGTAAAATAAGGTTCAGATCTTCTTGACCCCAGGTCCCATTCTATCTAAAAGACACAGAACTCCCCATCAGGCGCAGTGAATGAGACCTACTAAAAGAAATAGTCAATTCATTCCTTATGAAAAAATACATCTTAAAAATGATATCAAGAGGTTTTATGTTGAGAACCAAATTTTTTTAGGTAATCTCAATATTTTATAAAGAGAATACATAAGTAGGAAACTAATGTCCTTGCTTTATCTTCATTCTTAGGGGCGTAGTAATATCCATTACATAAGATAAAATCTTTGTAGTAAGATTTATAAGGTTCAAAATATAAGTCAATATAAACAAGTGAGATGCACTAGTATCAAATTAAGTAGTCATTAAAGATTAATCTATAGTGATGGTACACCTCACAGTCACTGGACATACATTAGATTCCTTTGGAGACTCATCCACGATGTAAAGAATCTTTGTTTTAGATACCTATGGATGGACCACTCAGTTCTTGAAGAATCTTATTTCACCACATTACTTTGTGGTGTTTATGAGCCTATGACACTATGTGGAGTAAAACAAATATGGTATAACTTTTGTAGGTAGCTTGAATGAACACACAAACTATAGATTTTGGGTGCCTAAGTGAAAACCCGTTTCGAATGCCTGATCTTACCACACTAGAAGCAAGCCATAGGACCTCTATCAGGAAATACAGGAGGTATAGATGACACCTTCTATCTAGATACACTACATGTATCATCATGATTTTTATTTTCCTTAAGGGGACTCACTGAACTACCATTGGGAGAAAAGAGAACTCCCATTAACCCTGACTTACTAACTATGTCTAGATCTTCCATCAATGCTTTATCCGGTATGTCAACATAAGATGTGTGATTCATCATGATGACTTGATATTGGATGTAATCATGAAGACCAATATAAAATATACGAGGCTTAGGTTTTTCATTTGTCACAACTTCAGGAATAAACTGAACAATATTAGCAAAACAGTTCACTTATTGTGTCACAGTCTTATCATCCTGCAGGAGTTTAATAAAATATATGGATTTCTCCAAGACCATCGACTCTGGATAGAAATGACTAGTTATAATAACTCTAAATTACTTATACTCTAAAACCACATGATTCTTCACCATTACCATCAAATACCACCATATATTTCAAGGTACCTCAAGCTTAAAGGTAACACATTTCACTTTAATTGAATCATGCATTTCCAAGAACTCAAAAATAAGCTCTATATTTTTCAACCAATGATCATCTTCTTGAAGATGATTAGAGCCTTGGAAATATGGTGGTTTATTAAGAACAAAATCTTGAGAATGATCTCTCTATTCACCCCTTCAAGGTTCCACAATTGAATCCTAAATAAAAATGAGTGCTGGTACCTATCCCAATGTTCAGACAACAAGAACCACTATCTTAACAAGATTATGGTCTACTAAAGGATTCTCTTACCATGGTTCACCAATATATTCTTCCTATAGCCTATTCAAATGTCCTCTTGGAGGAGTTATGCTACAAAATATCAATAGACAATAATGAAATATCAATAAGGATACCCAAATCAAAAACTCAAACAAGAGATATAGGAAAATCAATTCCTTCAATAGAAATAAACATTGGAATTTTTCAAGATACTCAGATTAAAATCATAGAAAAGACTAGAATCATATCAAAAAATTACTTAAAGATACTTTTACCAACTACCCATGGTGACTTAAGGCTCGTTACGATGAGAGATGGCTAGACACTCACTCACAACTACCTCCAAAGTCCCGATAATCCTACCTCTTGTCTACCAAGACAATCCAAACCGTATACTGACATCAATGAAAGATAAAAAACCTAAACCTTTGATACCAATTTATCAAAAACTATCCTGGATACCCTAGTACCCTAATACATTATCCAACTATGACATGGACTGAAGGTAATTCTCGATCCCCACGAGTTGGAAACTAACACCTAACATCATATATGAAAACAAAGGGAATGATTTCTACCACATAGTCATGGAAGAAAAAGATACAAGTTAGTATTCTCAATAATCCATAAGGTTAAAGTACTAGAATCAAATAGATAAAAAAATACCCAATAGACAGATAATCTTCCTAAAGAAAACATCATCCAAAGATGACATCAACAAACTAGAAAATAATCTCAAATCTCCTGTGCAACAAGTGGATCATATCTCCACCAGTTACCATCATCACTCCATGGTCTAAAGGTTTAACAAAACCCACATCCTCCAAGATGCACTTTACCTTTAATCGAACCTGGTATAATATAATCTAAAAATCCTAAAGGAAAAGGTAGGGTGAGAGCTAAACATACCAGTAGGGTCTCACCAAGTGTTCCATAAACAATAACATAACAATAAACCAATTATTATATCAATTTAAATAAAACAATGCATGGTAAATCATTTACATATTTTAAAAAAAACATGATTAAAAAAATGATGAAAATTATCTCAAAATAGGATTAAATGAACATTTTATATAGAGAATTTATATAAATAAGCTAGTATGAATAATATAGTTCTATAATAAATGGAATGTATAATCAAATGAATTAAATCAAGCACCATGGTCAAAAAAATTATGGTACATTAGTTTCTAGCTATAGGATCATAAAACTACACATCAATGATCATAGATCAAAGTATATGTTTACACACTCATGTAAACACCCAATTATGGGAGCCCATTGTGGGTAATCAATCAACACCCCATTAGGGGATCCCATTATGGGAAATCATTTTGATCTTGGTTTATTTAGTGTTGTCACCATCAATACATTACTAGGGGGTTATATCCTAGATTTTTTATCCTAACCACCCACTAACTAACCAGGATCCCATGTACTTTAATCAATCAATCATTCATTCATTAAATCATGGGTAAATCATTCATTTAAAATTATTTCAAAATACAGTTGCCCAATTTTAGTTTTCAACATTCTTTTTTTCTATTTTAAAACCAAATCATGGTTTTCATAAAATTCATTTACTTTCAAATAATATTTAAATTTAATCAATTTTCCCAAGGATCAAAATTAAATCAATTTCCAAATCAAGCCATAATTTTTCTCAAATCCTCCTAAAAATTTCAATTCCATTGAAATTGGTTTTTTAGAACATTCTATACCAATCTCAAAATAAAACATCCATCATCTCAAATTAGTGTTTTTAAATAATTTAAAAACACATTTCAATTTAATCAATAAATTCAAGGTTTTAATTTAAGGGTAAAGCTTTATGTAACCACCTACCTTTAATCACATAGTTAAATAAAACACTAATAATGAGAAAACCAAAAAATAAAGAAGGCGAATGAGATAAAATAATCAATCATAGAATCAAGATCTATAAAAATAAATATTAGATCCATCAAAAACATGTTGATATATCAATATCTAAGGAGGATAAAATTGGAGATCAAGAGAACCCTCATGAGAGGAGATTCACTTATAGGAAGGAGATCTAATGAGATCACTAGCACTTTCATTTGAAAAGAGAAGGGTATAGAGGAGCAAAAAATTATTATTGAGATCATATAAATATCAAGGATCCATTTTAGGGTTGAATGGGGGTGTTTAGGGGTTAAATTGAGGGTCTTTAGTTTTTCATTAAAATTTTCAAGGAATTAAAAACTATGCACACAGTTTGTGTCATGGTCTGCATGATTAGTAGTAACCGTGTGCCCTAACCATACGCCCTCCCTAGGATTCTGTTTGAGGTGCATGGTTTGAATTCATGGTTACTATAAATATGAAGCAATGATTTTATACCCCACTATTTTAAGTCTCATTATTTTAGGGAGATATCACATGGTTTGGAAAAACCATGTGCCCCCTTCCAGTGGCTTCAACATGGACATATAATTTACTGGTCCAAACATCATGGTTTTACCTAACAATGCGCCGACCACAAAAACCCCCAAAGGCTTCTATTTTTTTTAAAAAACTCACTAAATTAACCCAAATAAAGACCCTAACAAAGAATGATCAAAATAAGGGTCAATAAATACCTAAAATAAGGTAACGATATGTTACAAATATGACAGTGAAGATTCAGTTAATTTGTTAGATAATGGTCATGACACAAAGCTGGTATAAATCCTATATTGATAATCATTGTCAACCATTTGATTTTTAAGTCGATGACCATATTTTATTGAGAGTATCACCTTAGTTATGTCACTAAATATTTGTAAAACAAGTAAATCTTGCACCAAGGTTTGTGGGCCCTTTCAAATTTGTTGAGAATGTAGGGAATATGGATCACTATTTAGAACTTATACTACATTTAACCACAATAAAAATGTGTTTCATGTATAATATCTTAGGAATAATCTTTCTAAACCTTCTAATTCCATGATTTGGGAATATCTTGATGTTGAACATGATTTATCCATGAATGATCATCCAGTCAAGATTTTTGATTCTGAGATAAGGGTTCTTCATGGGAGGAAAATACCTTTGGTCTATGTGATATGGAAACATGGTTATAATTCACATGATATGTGGGAGATTGAGGAATTGATGATAAATTAGTGTCCTAATCTCTTTTACATGGATTTTTCTTGATAATCCTTTTGAGGACATAAAATTTGTATGATGGGGAGGTTGTAACATCCCATTACCTTCTTTAAGATATTTACTGACCTTTTTTATCTTGATTTTATAGGGTCTTAATTTGGGGTTATTTAAAGGTTTTTTTTGGAATCCCATAAGTTTTTTCACGTTTAGATCATTGTTATGGAAAGCCATTCAATTTGGCGTAGAAAACCGTGTGGTTTGGTCCAGAAAACAGTGCGACCACGTTGGAGACACTGAAATGAGGCGCATAGTTTTTACAAACCATGAGATGTCTCCCTCAAGAAATGAGACTTAAAATATTTGGGTTTATCATGGTTGTAACATTATTAAATTAATAATGTGTACAAACCATGCACCCTAAATAGAAGCTGAGGGAGGGTGCATGGTTAGGGCGCACAGTTACTACTAACTGTGCGACCCGTGCAGCAAACCGTGCGTGTGGTTTTTAATTCCCTTGAAAATTTAATTAAAAATTATGAGATAATAAATTTAACCCATAATAACCCCATTTAACCCTAAAATTAATCCTAGGTCTTTTTAGTATCTCAAAAAACATTTTTTGCCTCCTCTAAACCCTTCTCTTTACAAATTATAGTACAAATGATCTCATTAGATCTTCTTATCATAAGTGAATCTCCTCTCATGTTTTTTCTCAAAATATACTCTCATATAATAATTAGATATTGATATATCACCATGTTTTTATGGATATAATATTTTTTTTATGGATATTTATTTCTAGCTTAATTCTTTGATCTCCTTTTCCTTCGTTCTTTGTTGGCATTTTCGTGGAAGGTATTGTGACATATTGGGTAATGATAGATTAAGTATTTTTAATATTTATTAATATTTATTAATTAAATAATAATTTTACCTTAAAAGGAATCTATTTATGATAGTGTACCTGACAAACAATAATGAGTTTCTCTGAAATCTTGCGTTGCATGCAAGACCGAGTTATACCGAAAAATAATATATTATTAATATTATTATTTTAAGTGGTAGTTATCACCTATATGTTGTATTAGAGGGAATTAATAGGATAAATATATTATGTTTAAAAATTTTTAATAAGTTTTTTTACATTCATACAATAAATTTTATATGCTTAAAATAAGAATAAATCCAAATTTAAGCATAAAAGCTCTATATTTTTAAATGGTAGTTTTACCACCTTTTAATAGATAACCCATTTTAAATCTAATAGTTAAAAATTTTATAATTTTTATATGAAAAAATAAACTTCATTTTTGAAATAAAAATATAAAAATTTACTTGGGTGATTTTTTGGCATTTTTCTGATAACTTTTATATTTTGATGAATAGTGAATAATACTAAATTTTAGTTCAAAACTGATTTTTTTGTCTAATTTATTTATATAGTTAAATTATGTTTTTATTTGGTTTTAAAGTATAATTAGATAAATTTTTTATCATTTAAACCAATTTTGGTCATTGGAAACAATTTCACATTGAATTTAGATATAAAAACTTAACAAACTTTTGAACTTTTTTACTTTAAAAACCCGCTTCATAGTCCCATCTACGAGATTATATTTAAATTAATTTCTACAAATTATGTGATTGTAATTTGAAAAAATGGATTATATATTTTTAATCATAATAATTTATAATTTATATTAATTTAAACTTATTATTTGACAAAAAAATATTAGTGAAATTAATTAAAATTAATTACAATGATTAAGAGGAAAATTAGCTTAACAAGGGACCAAACCTTAAACTTAAGAGCCAAAATGACCAATAAACTTTTACAAAACCGTTGTATGTTAATATTTAGAACCTATCCTATATTTTATATAATTTTAACCATTATTGGATTCACTTGACATAGAAAAAACGTGGGTGAAATTCCCTTTTAAAAATTTACAAGAATGCCACTCCCCCTCCACTATAAAAAGGCACTCACCCTTCCCATTTATTAACACCTATAAAGACCTTTGTCTCATACAAACCATGAAAAAATAATCTCCCAACATAACTAACCTAACCCTATAGGCCTCACCTTGGGAATAAATCCAACCAAGAAGTACTTTGGTTCAAACCAAAAGGAGTTACCCGAAGAAGAGGTAACTTTCTTTAACGTGCATTTTTTACTTTGTTTCCTTACCCCATCACTTAATTTATTATTATTATATTATTATATAATAAAATAAGTATCCTAAATATACTAATATTTTTATGTTAATATTTCTACATACATCTACACACATTTCCATCAAATGGGTAATTAAATTACCGTTCGTGTACGGTGAACTACCACCTCACGTAACGATGTCGTTCATTTTTCCTTCACCACATCTCATGGTTGAGAATTATGATGGAAAAAATACTTTTATATGATATATATATGATATTTATGATTTATTAATACTTATTCAATTGTTATATACACATATCTTCATGCTCTCAATTTTGTGTAAATACGATAACATCGTTTGTGGACGTGTGGACTACCACCTCCTCAAAGTGACGTGATATGTTCACACATTACATGGAATGTATTAAGGATAATTTTAATTAAAAATATGTTACATACATAAAATATATATGGTATTCATGAAATAATTACCTTTCTTTAAATATAATATATCATTTTCTTTATTACCCTTTCACATACTGAAAAAGTGATAACGTCATTTGTGGACGTGTGGACTACCACCTCCTCGACACAATGCAATTCACTTTACATCAGAATAATTATATATATAAATATATGTAACTAAATAATATGGTATATATGATATAATGATAATTATATAAATATAAATGTTACCTATCTTCTTTCCATAATGATCATTAAGAAATGGGAACGTTACTCATGCGTACGTACGACCTACCGTCTCTATGATTGCAACGTTGGTTCATTTTTCATAACCATATTTAATGATTTGTTATAAAAGTAAAATTTATGTATAAATATGATAATTATTTTATGATTATTATTCTGGATATGTTTATATAATGACACATTTGACTATAGTTGACCAACCAAAGTCATTTTTGACACATAAACCAAACATGGTTAAAACACCCGATGTAAACTTAGTTGTTTAACAATTTGTTTACAACATTATAATAAGTGAAATAAAATTAATGATAAAATTTAAAAAGGTTCATAATAAAGTAAATAATTAACAAAATTTTATTATTCAGGAAGACAAAAACACACGTGACAAGTCATACTCAAGGTAAGGGATTTCATCCCAATCTCCATTCATTGAGGCATTTCTTGATGATATACACCTTTATTATTTTAGAAGGTATATATACATCCCATTTTACATTAAATATCCATATTATATCTATTATCATATTATTTTATGTTTTGTTAATTTTTTTATTTTATGTGGATTATTATTTAAATTTTCAAAGTGGAATGAGACTCTTTGAATGTTTAAAGATTTAATTTTCAAAACTTTTTATCCATGTAAATATTATTGATATTACTTTACATATTTATTTATATTGATATAAAAGGATTATAAATGAAATTTTATGTCTGTTTTTTTATTTTTCTTCCTCTATAAGCCTTCATGTTTTTTAAAAGAAAAATAAACCCCTCTTTTCTTTTTTTGGGTATTTTGGTATTGAAAATGGTTTTTTCAAAAGAAAGGTTTATTTTGTATTGAAAATAGTATTTTTGAAAGAAAATGGTAATTTAATATCTGAAAGTGATTTTAATAAGAGTTTACCGTATTTTTTCAAATGTTGAAATGTTTTATTTCATTCTGTGGTTCATGGACATTATAAATTATGAGTGTTCCCAAATAGGACTAGTTGAGCCCATTATAGCTTAAATGATGGGTGTGCCCAAATATCACTCCAATGCATTGGGTAATGATTATATTATATAGATAATTATATTGCAAGTTTTAAATATGGTTATTCCAATATATAAGGGTTCTATAAGGGTTCAATGTGATGATGTTCTAAGGTATCTACATGAATTTTCTATGTTTTCTAATGGTTTTCATGGAAATAATTTATTTTAAAAAGGTAAAATAAATTATATTTATTAAAGAATGTTATTTATCTTTTTGGGTAAAATGTTATGTTTTAAATAAATGTTTTTTATGAGTTTTAATGTTTATCAATGGACTAAAGGTTTCCTTCTTTTTTATATCCCTTAATGAGATTTTTATGCTCATCCAGTGTTTTAAATATTTTCATAGTATTTAATGATGAGTAAGGTATTGGAAGTGGTCAAGTTGAATTTTGTGAATATTTTACATAAAAGATATCATGATTTATTTTTAAAATTTTTATATAGTGGAAAATATGGATACTAATTGGAAGTGTTCACTTTGTATTTTATGGTTTTGTTATGTATGATTTATGGCGTAATTATCTAAAAGTATAAACCTAAAAAGATCCTCAATGTAAAAAAAATTAAAATTAATGACTTATCTCAATATTATATAATGTTTTAAGGCTGGGTCCTTATAGTTGGTATCAGAGGTTGATTTAGATAACATTTGAGTCTGGGGTAATGTTAATAACTTTCCCTTGAAATATTTTATCTTATGGTCAAGTTAAATTTTTATAGAATATTAAGACTACCATGTTGCTTTGACTAAAATAAGTCTATTTAGAATGGGTTTCCATAGAGTTAACAAGGAAGATTTAGTGGTGAGACACTAAGAGGAAAGTATCCTTCTGAATCAATACCCTGATATGGTTGGAATTAAAATAGAACAGTTTGCTACAGTAATTACTTAGTTGACATAGGATATAATAGTAGTGGTGTCAATTATAGAGATAAATCCTATCTACCACATAGGAACATGTCTATATTGGATAATTTTATGATACAACATCCCCCATTATTTTGAGGATCATCTGACCCTATACTAGTAAAAGTATGGATTAAATCCCTAGAAAATATATTCGATGTCATGAGTTGTTTGGATCACCAAAAGGTAACTATTGTTATTTATCATTTTGTAGGTGAATCCAGTTAGTGGTGGTCAATGGTTAAGAATATTAGAGAATTAAAATTTTTTATTCCATGTAATGGGATGAATTTATGAATATTTTTCTAAGTCTTTTTGACATAGGATAGAAAAAATAATTCTTGGATAAGTTTGTGGTTGAGTTTAAAGATGATATTTTGGTATATTCTAAAATCCGTGAGTAACATGAAAGGAAATTATGTATTGTTTTAAAACCCTTAAAATAAAATAAACTATATGGAAAGTTTAGTAAGAGTGAATTTTGGTTGCAATGAATTTCTTTCCTTGGACATATTATTTCTAAAGATGGTATAACTGTTGACTCTGTTAAAACAAAAGTTGTTAAAGAGAGTCTAAGACCTACTAATGTCATATATATTATTGGTTTTCTTGTATTAGAGGGTTATTACCAATTATTTGTTGAAATTTTTTCTTGTTTATCTATCCCACTACCTAAGTTAACATGAATGGGATTTAGGTTTATCTATGCATGAGAATGTGATGTTTGTCTTCAAGAACTGAAAAGAAGATTGGTAAATGCCACAGTTTTGGCCCTTACTTCTAGAAATTGTGATTTTTTCATCTACACTAATGATTCATTAAAAGGAATTGGTTGTGTATTAATGTAGAATGATCATGTAATTTATTATGCTTCATTTCAGTTGAAACCTTATGATTTGAATTACCCTACACATGATTTGGAATTAGTTGATGTTGTTTTTACTTTAAAATTTTGGTGGCATAATTTCTATGGAGTAAACTGTGAAATATATAATGATCACAAAAGTTTTAAGTATATATTCAATTATAATGAATTTAACATGAGATATAGAAGATGACTAAAAATAATCAAGGAATATGATTTCACAATTCATTGTCATTCTAGAAAAGAAAACAAGGTGGATGATGATTTGAGTAGAAAAAGTAATGCAACATTAGTTGTGTTATGTTTGGTACATGAAACTTTGGTTAATGGTTTGATGAATTTTGTAATAGAATTTGTGGATGTAGAGACATCCTCTATTTTTTTTAGGTTTCTGTGTAGTTAAATTTATAAAAAAGAATTAATAGAGCTCAGAAGGTGGATCAATATTTGAAAGAAGAGGTAAAATCCATTAATAATGGTAAGTTTCCTAATTTTAATATTGATGAATAATGTGTTTTATTATTTGGAAAAAGATTATATGTACCTTGAGATTCATAGTTGAGGAAAGAATTTTTGACTAAAGCTTATAGTTTTCTCTTTTTGATTCATCTAGGAAGCACTAAGATGTATAGAGACCTTCGAGAGTATTACTGGTGGGATGAAATGAAAAGAGTCATTGTTGAATTTATTGTGAAGTGTTTTACTTTTCAACAGGTTAAAGTAGAACGACACTTACCAAAGGGTATGATTCAACCATTTATAGTACTAGAGTGGAAATGTGAAAATATATCAATATAATTTATGGTAGGATTTCCAAAGACTTATCAAGGTAATAATGCAATTTGGGTTATTATTGATCAATTAACCAAATATTCACATTTCCTTCCTATTCGAGATACAATGTATTTAGGGAATATTTCAAGACTGCATCTAAAAGATATTATCAAGTTACATGGAGTGCCTCTCTCTATTATATCAGACTGTGATCTCAGTTTGACATCAAATTTTTGTAAAGGACTTTATAATTCATTGGGTACTGAATTAAATTTTATTATAACTTTTCATCCTCAATCTGATGGATTATTTTATTAGATGATTCAAACCTTGGGGGATATGCTTAATTCTTACTCAATGGATTACCAAGGAATTTGGGATCAATATATTTATTTGGTTGAGTTTTCTTATAATAATAATTTTCATTTTAGTATACGAATGACAGCCTTTGAGGCATTATATGGAAAGCAGTGTCAGACACCGAATTTTTGGGATGATGTAGGAGAAAGGAATTTTATGGGACTAGAGTTGGTAGAGAAAATGGTAAAGAAATTTTAGTTTATTTAGTGACACATGAGGGTAGCTCAAAGTAGGCATAAGATTTATGTGGATAACTGGAGGATAGATATTTATATTTAGGTAGGCGATCATGTCTTTTTAAAATTTTCTCCATGGAAAAGTGTGATGTGTTTTGGTAAGAAGGGGAACCTGAATCCACTGTTCATTGGACCACATAAAATCCTAGAGAAAGTAGTATCTATTTACTACTAAGTGGATTTACCTCTATTTTATCCCAGGTACACAATGTATTTCATGTTTCAATATTAAGTAAGTATGTACCATATTCATCTCATGTTTTGAGTATTGAAGTAGTTTAGCTAGAAGAGAATCTTTCATATAAGGAACAAACAATTTAGGTTCTTGATCACATAAAGAAAGTGTTACAAAATAAGGTGATTCATTAGGTTCAATTTTTATGGAAAAACCATATGGTTGAAGAGTCAACATGGGAATATAAAAATTCTATGAGGAAAAAATATCCCCACTTATTTGATAAGTGAATGAAATTGCGAGGACATAATTTCCAAAAGGGGGGAAGGATGTAACATCCGAGGTAATGATAGAATATGTATTTTTCATATTTATTAATAATTATAAATTAGATAGTAATTTTACCTTAAAATGGATTCTATGTCTAATAGTGTACCCAACACGCAACAATTATTTTCTCCAAAATCTTATGCTGCACACAAGACTAAGTTTTACTGGAAAATAATATATTGTTAATATTATTATTTTAAGTTGTAGTTATCACCTATCTGTTTTATTGAAGAGAATTTATATTACTAACTATATTATTTTTACACATGTTTATTAAATGTTTTTATATTCATCCAATAAATTTAATAGGCTTAAAATAAGAATAAATCCAATTTTAAGCATAAAAAACTCTATATTTTTAAATAGTAGTTTTACCACCTTTTAATAGAGAGACCATTTTAAATATAATAGTTAAAAATTTTATAAATTTTATATGAAAAAGTAAACTTCATATTTGAAAGAAAAATATCAAAATTTACTTGGGTGAATTTTTGGTATTTTTCTGATAACTTTTATATTTTGATGAATAGTGAATATTATTGAATTTTATTTCAAAACTCATTTTTTGTCTAATTTATTTATGTAGTTAAATTATTTTTTATTTGGTTTTAAATTATAATTAGATAAATTTCATATCATTTAAACCAATTTAGGTCATTGTAAACAACTTCACATCGAATTTAGGTATTAAAAATCAACAAACTTTTGAACATTTTTACTTTAAAAACCCGTTTTGTCATCCCGTAAGTGGGATTATATTTAAATTAATTTATAAAAATTATATGGTTGGAATTTGGAAAAATGGATTAAATATTTGGAATAATAATATTATATAATATCTATTAATTTAAACTTAGTCTTTGACTAAAAATATTAGTGAAATTAATTAAAATTAATTACAATGATTAAGAGAAAAATTATCTTAACAAGGGACTAAACCTTAAACTTAAGATTCAAAATTATATAGAAACTTTTCAAAAATATATTTTATATTAATATTTTTATTCTATAATACCTTTTATATAATTTGGATTATTATTTGAGCCACTTTATATGGGAAAATTGTGGGTGAAATTCCCTTTTAAAAAATTTACAAGAATGTGACTCCCCCTCCACTATAAAAGGGAACACAACCTTCCTATTTATTTACACCTATAAAGAAATTTTTCTCATAAAAAACCTACCCAAATAATCTAAAAACATACCTGAATTTACCCTATAGGTCTCTAATTTATAAAAAATCCAACCAAGAAGTCCTTTGGGGAAAACCAAAAGGAGTTACCTGAAGACGAGGTAACTTTCATCAACATGCATTTTTTACTTTGTTTCTTGCTCCACTAAATTAATTTATTATTATTACATGATTGTATAATAATTTAAGTATCATAAATATACTGTGATTTTTTATGTTAATATTTCTACCTACACCTACACACACTTTCATCAAATGGGTAACAAAATTATAGTTTGTGTATGACGAACTACCACCTCACATAACGACGTCATTCGTTTTTCCTTTAACACCTATCATGGTTGGAAATTATGATGAAAAAAATATTTTTATATGATATATATATATATTATATTTATTATGTATTCATACTTATTTAATGGTTATATACACATACCTTCATTCTCTCTATTTTTTGTAAATACAATAACATCATTTGTGGACATGTGGACTACCGCCTCCTCAAAATGACGTGATACGTTCACACATTACATGGAATGTATTAAGGATGGTTTTAATTAAAAATATGTGAAATAAATGAAATATATATTATATTAATGACATGATTAACTTTCTATAAATATAATATATCATTTTATTTATTACCCTTTCACAAACAAAAAAAGTGATAACGTCATTTGTGGACGTATGGACTACCGCCTCCTAGACGTGATGTGATTCATTCTACATAAAAAGAATTATATATATAAATATATATGACTAAATAATATGGTATATATTATATAATTAAAATTCTAGAAATATTAATGTTACTTACCTTCTTTCCATAATGACCATTGAAAATGGGAACACTGCTCATGCGTACGTACAACCTACCGTCTCCATGATTGTAACATTGGTTCATTTTTCATAAAAATAATTAATGATTGTTTTTAAAAGTGGAATTTATATATAAATATTATAATTATTTCCTAATTATTATTCTTGATATTTTTTTATAATGACCCCTTTGACCATAGTTGACCAACCAAAGTTATTTTTGACACATAAACCTAATATGATCAAAACACCTCATGTAAACTTTGTTGTTTAAGTAATTATTTACAAAATTGTAATAAGTGAAATAAAAGAAATTATAAAATTTAAAAAGTTTATGAATAAAGTAAATAATTAATATAAGTTTATTATTTAGGAAGATAAAGACACACACAACAAGTCAGACTCAAGGTAAGGGATTTCGTCTCAATCTCCTTTCATTGAGGCATTTATTGATAATATGCACCTTTATTATTTTATAAGGTATATATACAAAACATTTTACATTACGTATCCATATTATATTTATCATCATGTTATTTAATGTTTTGTAAAATTTTATTCTTTCATGTGGCTTAAGATTTAAATGTTCAGAATGGTATGAGATGGTTTGAATGTTTAAAGATTTAATTTTCAAAACTTATTATCCATGTCAATATTCTTGATATTATTTTACACATTTATTTATATTGATATAAAATGATTATAAAAGACATTTTATTTCTATTTTGGTATTTTTATTCCTCTATAATACTTCATGTTTTTTTAAAATAAAAAACACACCTTTCCCCTTTCTGGGTGTTTTGGTATTGAAAATGGAATTTTCAAAAGAAAGGTGTATTTTGTATTGAAAATGTGATTTTTGAAAGAAAATGATATTTTAATATATACAAGTAATTTTAATATTATTTTAAAATATTTTTTCAAATAATTAAATATTTTATTTCATGTTATTGTTCTTAGACATTATAAATTATGAGTGTGCCCAGATAGAATCGGGTGGGCCCGTTATAGCTTAAATTATGGGTGAAACCAGATAACACTATAATACATTAGGTAATGATTATATTCTCTAGATAATTATATTGGAATTTGGATATATGGTTATTCCAATCTATAAGGGTTCCTTAAGGGTTCAACGTGTTGATGTTCCAAGGTATATATATGAATTTTCTATGTTTACTAATGAGTTTTCATGGAAATAATTTGTTTTCAAAAGGTAAAATAAATAATATTTATTAAATAATTATATTTCCATTTTTGGGTAAAATGTTATGTTTTCAAGAAAGGGTTTTTTCATGAGTTTTAATGTTTATCAATGAACTAATGTTTTCCTTCTTTTTATATCCATTATTGATCTTTTTATACTCATCCCAAATTTTTAAATGTTTTTCATAGGATTTAATGATGAGTAAGGGATTCAAAGAATTCAAGTTTAATTTCATAAATATTTTACATAAAATAGATCATGATTTATTTTCAAAAGTTTTATATGGTGAAATTTTTTTTACTGATCAGAAGTGTTTACTTTGTATTTTATGGTTTTGTTATACATGTTTTATGGCCTAATTCTGAAAAACTATAAACATGAAAATATACTAAATGTGAAAGAAAGTAAAATTCTTGACTTAACTCCAGATTATGTAATGTTTTAAGGTTGGGTACTTATAAGTTTTATATTTTACCATGTGATTAAAGTTAGGTGGTTCCATAAATCCTTAACCTTCAATTAAAACTTTGAATTGCATGATTAAATTGAAACAATTTTTTAAATGATTTAAAAATAAGAATTTGAGATAATTAATGCTTTATTTTGATATTGGTATGGAATTTTAAAAAACCCCCAATTTCAATAGAATTTAAATTTTTGGGAGGATTTGAGAAAAATGAAGGATTAATTTGGGAATTTTTTTAATGAAACTTATTTGATGTTGGTATTTAAGAAAATGGCTTATGATTTGAAAGGACATGAGTTTGATGAAAACCATGATTTGGTTTTGAAATGGAAAAGGCATGTTAAAAACTAAAATATGAAAGTTGTATTTTAAACTGATTTAAAGTGAATTATTTCCCCAAGATCTATTGATTGATTGAATGATTTATTAAAGCACATGGGAGCCTTGGTAGTTAGTAGGTGGTTAAGACAATCATGCTAGGATTTGACCACCAACAATGGATTGATGATGAAAATACTAAATAAACCAAGATCAACATGATAAATCATAATGGGATCCCCTAATGAGGTGTAGATTTATTTACCATAATGGGATCCTCTAATGGGGTGTTGATATGAGTGTTCACACATATACTTTGATTCATGATCATTGATGAGTAGAGTGAGTGTCCTATAGCCAGAAAATAATGTACCATAGGGTGTTTGACTATGGCTCTTGCTTTACTTGATTTTGATTATACATTCCATTGATCATAGAACTATTTTATTCATTTCATATTATTTATATAAATCCTATATATAAAATTTTCATTTAATGCTATTTTGAGATATCAATCATCATTTGTTTTGAAGCATGTTTTGTTCGAAAATATTTAAATAGTTTTCCATGCATTGTTTTATTTAAATTGATGGAATAATTAGTTTATTGTTATGGTATTGTTTATAGAACACTTATAGAGACCCTAATCGGATATCTATATCATTCCCTACCCTTTTTAGAGCATTTATAGATTATATTATGCTAGGTTTGAGTTAAGGGAAAGTGACTCTTGGAGGAGGCGAATGTTCTTAACACTTTGAACCATGGAGTAATGATGGTGACCAGTGGATATGTGATATACTTGTTGCATTAGTTATTTGTGACTATTTTATAGTTTTTTGATGTCTTATTTTTATGATGTTTACTTTGGGATGTTTATATTTTTTTGGGGTACTATTTTACCTATTTGATTCTGGTACTTTCTCCTTATGTAGTGTTGAACATATCAACTTGTATCTTTTTCTTCCATAGTTTTATGTAGAAACAATTCCCTCTATTTTCATGTATGATTCCAGGTGCTTGTCACCAAACCATGGGTATTGGTAATTCCCTTATGTATATGTCAGATCTATAATGGGTATCAGGGTATCTAGGTCG
This sequence comes from Viscum album, assembly GCA_963277665.1. Classification (NCBI taxonomy): domain Eukaryota; kingdom Viridiplantae; phylum Streptophyta; class Magnoliopsida; order Santalales; family Viscaceae; genus Viscum; species Viscum album. The sequence continues at coordinate 385,472,842 of OY728164.1, forward strand.
GTTCATGATGCAAGGTCACACAATAAGACAAAGAACACACTTCAAAAGTTCCATATCTTGAGATATTTTTATCAAATAGGTAAAGTTGTGGCGAGAATAGTATCTATGGAGGAGAACATGGTATACACCTTTACCAAGGATTTATCTTAGCTGAGGAATAAGTATCATGTGAGTGCTAGTGGACTAAAAGTTGTTGTCAGTTGACTCTAGTGCAAATGGGAGTCTATTGGAGTTGGTTCCCTAGAACTGATTTGTTTAGTAATTCGTTTATTGTTTTCATTATTAATGAAGTTTTATTATGAAAATATTATTATTCTTCTACATGAAATTTTTATATGATAATGTCTTAAGAATATGTGTCGTGCTGAAAGGTCATAGTAGTTCCCTACTATGATGAGAATGTAGAGGTGTCACAACATTATTCTTGAATCTTGTTATATTTCTGGATGATATTGTCTGATGGAAAACAAAACATACATGATATTAGGGTTATGAGGCTCATAATACATTGATACACCTTCTCATGGAGTTCTCCCTTGGTGATCTCCAAGATAGGATGTTATGAGAACATACCCATTAATAAGAAATCCATATTTTGATGTGTCATTAGATGTTCCTATATACATATGTGTGCATTGATCCTTAGAATTTAATATTATCATTAATGGTTTATCATGAATTTCATTATTTGATGTATTGAAAAAAACTGTGACGAAATATAATCATGGTGAGTTATGATACATTGGGTGAATCACGAGTGATATTGCATTAATGGATAATGTGAGAAAGGATTTATCAATTCTATCCCTTAATGAAAGTTGATATCTCAGTCCCTTTAAAGGGAATGGAACTTACATAATAAATCCATGACCATGGTTTTAAATGGGTGAGTTTAATTTTGTAAAGTAAAATAAAGAGTCATTGAGCGTATAGGTTGATGGCACTAACATGCAACCTGCTTGATTCAAGATGTCACGATAAAAGGATTATATTACATAGTAAGAATTCATAGGAGGTTAGATGTTTCTATAACATTAAATTCTTTCTCTATGGGAGTATTGGTATGTTTCTATATGATAACCTTAGACTTTAGATAATTATACCTAATTCCACTAATAATGAGTCCAAGAGGATCACACACTAAGTGTATCCGAAATCTCCGTTAAATTAAAGTAATGAATTTAATAAGTTACAATAAATAATATTTATTCAATTTGGTTGATCAAAATAATTTAATAATAGGTTATTCAAAATAAAAATTGAGTTAAATAATAATAATAAATATTTATTTTATTTTTTTAAAATATGATATTTATTAAATTTATCATAGAATAATGCAGTGACATTTGTTTATTATATAGTCATTATTCATGGATCAGTAAATATCGATGATGGAAAGAGGACTAAGCTTAATGGTCTGATTGGAGATGGTATAAATGATATTTATTTATATTATTAATGATCTACACATGTCAAGTGATTAATAATAATAATAATATTATTAATAGACTTAAGGTCAAATAAGAATATTAAATTTGGTAAGGGTTTAGTGCGTAATTGGCCAACCCTAAACCCGCCATAATAAATATCTAATTATATCATTTTCCATAACTCACTTTTAGTGTAAAAAATGGATAGATAGATACTTGATTAAGACCTAGAGTGAATTATCTCTCTCTCCCCTCTCAAGATTTCAAGAGAACGTAAATAGTTCTTCCTCCTTTGAGAAGAATATTGTCGAGATCAACCACGAGCAACGTAAGTGACCAGGATCATCCATGCTAGCACCTAGTGATTCTGCGACATCATTCAAATATTACGGGGAATGTGAAGATCACCGCTAGATGAATTATACACCTAGATCCTGTATCACAATGGTGATGTATCGATATATATTCCACCAGATCATCAATGAAAGCTGAATTACATGTTAAGGTAATTCTATATCCACTCATAAATTAATTATAAATTAATTGTTAATATCCTTTGATTCTGGTTCTAGTGTTTTAATATAATCAATTAATCTATTATTTTCATTGGATATGATGTTTTGATCATGTGAAGTAATGATAAAATGTGATTTAAGATCAAAATCTGAGTTTGTTATACCATTCAAGGATGCTTTCATTGTACTTGAAACCTATAATAGCTACATCCACTTACCAGTATCCAGATGGGGATGTAATTTATTGGAAACCATACCTTCTATAACTTATCAAAATTTCATGACATTATCATATACTTGGACTTATCTCAAGAATTTTTCATACGGTTATGTTCTATAATCCATGTTTTCCTAAATGTAGTTCTCAATGTTTATACTAAACTTCCTCTAATACCAAGTGTAATAATCCCAACTATAGTAACCTAGAGTTGGTATTTATCTTGCTACATAGGAAAAAGATACAAGTGATTACATCCAACATGATAAAATAGTTTAGTAGTCTTGAGAGATTAGATACATACATTATTATCACATTACATTCTAAAACACAAAATAAAACATAAAATTCCTATGATAACTTTATTATTTCTTCTAGTATATCCCTAAAATAATTCATAGTTTACTTATTGGTACCCTAAGGAAAGGAAAACATAATAAAGGGTGAGCTCATTTGAAAAGTAAGATAAAACATACAATGTAAGATATCATAAAATAAATAAAACATAAATAATTTGAAAAAGATAAAAAATAATAAAATATGACATATCAATAATATTATAAAAGAATAATATATCCATGAATGACATAACAATATAAATAATTACATGGATAATGATAACTAATTTCATAATGATATAATTCATAATTTCTGACATTATAATCTTTCCATTAAGACCCTATTCTAATACATAATATGCAAATGGGTAAGGCATATACCAAATACCCAAAAAAATTTGTCTCATAAGACCTTCTGATGCATCAAGGGGCTATAATGAGCCCCACTCATCACTTAATAATTCCAATGCATTCATCATATGAAATAAATCAATAAAAATTCAATACATAATAAAAATAAACATTCATATTAAAAAAATGGCATACAAAATGTTAATAATTTTCCCAGTCAATAAATAGAACAAAATGATCATAATCCATCTAGATAAATAAGGTGTATGGTATCATTAAAGTATATCCTGATTGAAACATAAGAATCATCAAAGGATGTTGACATGGTTAAAAATAAATTTAAAAGAACATTTGAGCCTATCTTTGAAAACATGATAAAATATCCATTTCTTTTGATAAAATTTTGAACAAAAATTTTTATAATATTTATAAAATTAATATCTTTGAAAATAACTATAAAAACTTATAAAGGAAGATTCAAATAAAAGAATAGTTATTACATTGATAAAAGCCGTTCATTTGGTAAATAATAAGAAGATTAATTTTAAAACTTTGAAAAAAATTAAAATATAGTATAAAATGACTTTTAATGATAATTTGATCATAAAAAAGATCATTTTTTAAAACATTTTAAGAAAATTGGACATGAAATAAAACATTCATCAACCAAAGAGAAAATAAGATTGATTTTTCTTAATAAAATTTTCCTGATTGTATTAAGTGTCAAAGTGAGGGAAATGAAATGAAAACATGTAAGATTCATTGATAAATATACAAGAATAAAGTATATGGAGTTTAAAATATAAATATATTATAATTTCCTTTTATGTAAATCTAAACATAAACAATCCCGAATAAAGATGAGAATATAGAATAAACCCTTACCTTGGATTTACACTTGGTCAGACATGTTCAATCATCCCGTATAATAAACTTATATTAACTAATTACATGATTAAAATAATTTCCTAGGTCTATTCCCTCATCAAAATCCCTTTTAATCCATTTATTACCATGACTTATATAGTAATTAAATCAGTTAAGTTCATGTCATATGTTTTGAGAATGTTCAGTTTATAATATCAAATAAACTTCAGTAGGATGAACATGGTCAAAGTGGTCATTTAACCATAATCTCCAAAATACTATTTATGAAATATTTATCATTTGTATACATTAAATTCAATTTTATAATGAACCATGAAAGAATATCTTGAAAAATGAAACATGTCGCTTTATGCAGATGGTAGTCCATAAGTATGCATGAATGGAATTTTATTTTTTCTAATGAATAGAATTGAAATTAAACAATAAAGGTTTAATTTTAAATTATAGTAATAATATTATAAATATCATATTTATTCATTAAATACATCCTTATTACCATTAACGTAAAGAAAAAAAATGAAAAACGAATCACATTACTTCGTGAAGGTGGTAGTCCACATGTATGCATGAGTGACATTATCATTTTATAATGTATGGAAGGGTAAGAAAGTATATTATATATTAAAATTAAATAATAGTAATAATATCATAAATATCATACATAAAAATTATATCCATCATAATAACTAACAATTAAGTGTGGCGATGAAAAACAAAACACATCGCTTTGTGGGGGCGGTAATCTACATGCATGAATGAGCAATGATTTCATTTCCCATTTGATTTAAAGGAGGTGGATAAAGGTTGTACCAACAACATAATAATATTTTATTATATATAAGATACTTATGTTATTATATAATCATGGTTATGATATAATTTAAAGAGGTAGAAGGAGAAATAAAATGAAATAACTCAATTAAGAGTTATACCTATTCTTTATAAATACCCCTTCGTCTTACACCTTAAGCCTTATTAGGATTATCTTATGGAAATAATATAAGATTTAGAACATGGATAAGTAATCTAAGAAGGTATTTTTTTCAGGTATTTTCCAAGATAAGTGGCTCAAGTAGTGTAGAAAAGAGAGGACAAGGGAACCTTTTATAAGTGAAGTGAGGGGAAATATTGTAAATACTTGAAATATTATAAAATATTATATGCCTTAATCAGGTAAAGTGGCTCCAAATTATCAAAATTTTTAATATTAGGTGTATATGGTCCAAATATGTTCAACCAATAAAATTTAAACAAGTTTTAGGTCATTTAAACCATTATCTTTTTAGTTTAACCCCCTTTTAACCCATTTTAACATTTACCAAAATGATAAATATTTTCCATGGTTACAACTAATTATAAAAATAATTAAGTTGAAATCATTAAATAATATTAATTATTTTATTCCAAATATTGAATCCATTTTACAATATTTAATTTCTAGATTTGGTAAAAATTAATTTTAATATTTTTTTATAAAATGTAATGAAAAATATTTTAGAAAAATTATTATTTCAAGCATAAAAATAATTTATAATAAAATAAATTATAATATTGATTAAAATTGAATTAATTATATTATTTTAAATAAAATGAGTCTTATCTTTCATTTAAGAAAAACCAAAACTTAAAGGAACCTTGTGAATAATTGATTAAGAGAGAAGAACCAAAAAATGTTTTTATTTGAATAAAAACATTACTTAAATTTCCAAAATGTCAAGCATAGATTTATAAGTTCAAAATAATAATTTAAACACATTATATTACTTATTAAAAATAAATTTTATACAGTAATAATATTTCATAAGATTTAAGTAAATAGTGACTTCTAGCAAAGCATCAGAGCTACTCAAGCTACCAAGGGGTCTGATGTGATCCCCAACAAAAAAACTCATATCTCATAAGAACGTATCCTTCACAAGATATATTGTATAAATCATATATATACCTATATAATCCATTTTTATAGAACACTAAGTGAAAAATATACATGGAACAATTCCAATATAGTATAGGCTATCTTATCTTCTCTTGATTCTCCAAAAAATACCGACATGGTCTATTAATATATCACATGTTATTCATACAATGAAATAAAATGTCACATTCCCCTCATCCAAGTAACCAAACAAATCCCATGTGATTCAAATAAGCATGGTAATGTATTTCCCTAGTCTAATTCAATTAAGTTCCAAATGTCTTTTCTCATCATATGAGTAGAAAAATCTTATATTAGTTATGCTATAACTAAAAACATGATCAAAAAAATACTTAACCACCCCCCGATTAGTTAATTCGCACTAAATAACATAAGAAAGGTATCAAAGTATAAATGTTCTCATTTTGGATATCTTTACAACCTTAGGTAATAATGATTTATTATAAGAACACACCCCTATATCAATGTCTATATGACATTCCATGGGATATATTTGGTGGGCCAATGTAAATAATAAGTATTCACTTATTATCTCATGAGTCCACTACTTTCGCTAATCTTTACATATCATAATAAACCATAATAATCCATGATGATCATATAATATAGAAAACTCAAACTCATACTTTGGGGGGATATTATCATTACACCATTCATTTATAGTAAATCACATGACACATGAATTAATGATAAATAAATATTGCTTTTATCATAATAACATGATACATTATGAAACCATTAAATTAATATCTTAAGTATCATATAGCAAGAGACTCTACATGACCCCCATGTTTCTGCTTCTCCAATGGTTTTGTTAAAGGATACATTTCATTTATCTCTATAACTAACCAACAAATCCTAACATTTCCCCTATCAATGATCTCTTATATAAGTTGGTATTTGTGAAGGATGTGTTTGTTCCTTTGGTAAGATTAGGCTTCATTTTCCTGATTGATAGAACTATTGTTTTCATATTAAATATTTATTTCTCCCTCAATTATAGGATCCAACTATAATTCATATATGAAATTCTTGATCCAATCATCTTCGTTCGCAGAATCTGATATAATGATGTGCTCCACCTCTGTTGTTGAGTTTAATATGGTAGATTATTTGAAACTCCTCAAACTGATAGCTCCACTATTCATGAAAAACATGAAACTGGATTTAGAGTTCCTATCATCTATATCATGTTGTAAAATTTTATCTATGTATCCCTTTACATAAATCTTATCTTCTCCTCTAAATATTAAGAACATATCCTTAATCTTTCTCAAGTACATATGAATGTTCTTCACAATAATCCAGTGACTCTCACTAGGATTGGATTAATACATACTTGTAATTATAATAGAATAGGAAATATTTGGTTGAGTAAAAAACATGGAATACATGATAGAACCTATGTAATACTCAGATAATTTTATCCATACTTACTAACTCCTTATAAGGATCCAAAATCTTCCTAAAATCTAGGCTATGCAATATAAATAAAGACCCCTTCTTAGAGTTCTCTATGCTAAAACTCTTTATAAATTTACCAATGTATGTTTCTTAAATTATTCCATGAATTATTGTATATCTATCTCTATATACCATCTTACCTAGTATACAAGAAACTCCACCCATGTTTTTCATCTAGAAGAACGTACCCAACCACATCTTATCAAAGTGAAGTGTTAGGATTTAATTTTCAATAAATAGTATGTCATACACATAAAATATCAAAAACACTACTACACTAACAATAATATACTTATATACACAATAATAATAAATTTTTTATGAAACCAAACTCATTGATTGCATCATCAAACTGTGTATTCCAACCACAAGAAGATTGCTTCAATCCATAAATGAACCATTGAAACTTACATACCTTATCAGTCTAATTTGGAACTTTAAAACCTTTAGGATATATCATATACATGTACTCAACTATATTATCATTAAGTAAAAAATATTTAACATCCATTTGATATATATCATAATCAATGTAAGCTTCTATAACAAGAAATATCCAAATGGTCTTTATCATCACTACATATGAAAAGGTTTCTTCATATTTAATATCATCAATTTTCTTATAAATTTTTTATAATAGGAATAATTTATAGGTTTAAACTATACCATCCATATTAGTTTTATTATAGAAAAACCACTTGTACCCTATGGGTCTTATCCCTATAGATACTTTCACCAAGTTCCAAACTTGGTTAGTGTACTTGGAGTCCAATTCGGATTCCATGGATTTCATCCATTTCTTAGAATCAAAACTCTTGGTGACCACTCTACAGGTGGTAGGTTCACCATATATAAAAGTTACATTATCACCATTGTCTATGATAAATCCATATCTAATGATATCTCTATTAATCTTACTAGACCTTCAAGGTTATTGTGTATCTTGAGTCAGTTCTTCTTCCAAAACTCTTTGTGGGACCAACAAAACCTCCATACCAGGAACACTTCCTATTTTTTGGTATTTAACATCCTCAAGTTAAAATTTCCTCCCACTAACTACATTATCCATGTGTTTTATCTCAAGGAAAACACCATCTTGAGCTATAAACACTTTTTGATTAGTGTAACTATGGAAATAATTCTTTCTATTGCTTTAGGATAACCAATAAATAAGTATTTTTCAAAATTGGGGCCCAACTTGTTAGAATACAAACATCATATGGGTGATTAACAACCCCAAATACATATAAAATACATAATGGGATGTTTCATAGTCCATATATCACATGGTGTTTTTATGAATACTTTAGATACATGCTTTTATAAGAATATAGAAACCTCTAGATCATAACCCCAAAATGAAATAGGAAGGTCACACTAACTCATCATCAATCAAACCATGTATAACAAGGTACAATTCATCCACTTAGATACACAATTCCCTTATAGTGTTACAATAGGTGTTATTTATAGCAATATTCCACAATTTATTTGATGATAATTGAATTCTTGACATAACTATTCACCACCTTGATTGGATTATAGGTTCTTAATACTATTTCCCAGTTGATTTTTCTCTTCATTATAAATCTATTTAAACTTTTCAGAAGTTTCATACTTGTGTTTCATCTAAATCACATATCCAAACTTACTAAAGTCATTAGTAAGGGTAAAAAAGTACCTAAAAACATCATTTTCTTGAGTACTTATTGGTCCACATACATCATTATGTATGAGATCTAACAATCCACTATCTCTTTCATATTTTCTACTAAAAGGTGCTCTATCCACTTAATAATCAAGATTCACAATTCTAAAAAGATTTATAATTGAATATTTCCGAGAGTCCATCTCTATAAAGTATTTGGATGTATTTCTCATTTATATTCCCAAGGAAAAAATTCTAGAGATAGGTGGGATTAGAATCAACCCATACCTTCTTATTTTGAATTTTATAAATATGATTATCCATTTCTATATTATAAAAATCATTTATCATATTCCTCATGCCTTAAAATATCTCATTCATATATATATATATATAGAATAAATCATGTTATTAATTGTGAATTAGGATCCCTTAATGTAAAAACAAGATATAAAAATAATTTTTTTTCTATGATAGGAACATAATATCAGTTCTCTAATTTTAGTATCAATACACTTGGTAAAATAATATTATAAATTCCAACTTATAATGCATAAAATATTTCTCCATTACTAACATGATGATATACTTCACCCTTTGTTAATTCTCTCATATCTGTTAGTTTATGTTTATCATCACCAATGTGTGATGAAAACCTGATATCAAATGACTATGATTTAGAGTTAGTGAAATTGAACTCTATAACATTGAGATTTAGATGCTCTAAATACTTTACTTTGAGAACACTTATCAACCTTATATACCAATCTCTAACTATTATATATGTTATATATATGAGCTATATCAACATGATCACTATGAAGAAATCCTTAACCTATAACATAGACATATATATGGGTGAATATCATGTATTACATATTTTCATTAAGGACTTTTAATGAAATTACTCCCACTAAAAATGATAAAATAATACATCATATCTATTTAGTGATCCAAGATCCATATTTCACAAAAAATGACCCCTCTTTAGCATAAAAATTATCACATTAGTTATTTAGGTAATAAATCATGATAATCACAACACCTGTGATTATTGGATAGTTGCATAAGAAACTCATTATCCATATCCATAATATGGATAATAAACTCAACTATATTCCTCTAGTATCCTAACCCTTAGGGTTTATTATCTAAGTGACATCCAAAGCTCACAACATGATGTGGTTACCTAACCCATAGGATTAACCATACCCACCATGCCATGCACAATATAATCAATGAGCACCCCTCATTGTCCTGAAACTACCCAGTTGGATGATCTAGGTCTTACCTAGTATTGTTTTACAAGGAATCTAACACATAGTATTTCAAGGGTTTTATTTTAATAGTATCACTAGTTTTAATATACATCTCATGCATATTAAACCCATCACAACTCATGTAATATTTATTATCTTATGTCTTTATTCCTTTTTGTATGTGTTCTTCAAAGGATTTAGTTTTGGAATCCTATTTTATCCACTAAATTAATGTGTTCACACTATATTAATGTGTAACTATTTACAAAACCTATAAGTTTGTGTTACTCACCCAAAAATATAATACAAATATATTCATACATATCTAAATTCATATCATACATAAGGTACATGAACTTTTCATGTAAAGGAATAACATTATATTAGATTGGAAACCTCCATATTAGTAATCCTAGAGAAACAAATAGACTACCCCACACCTTTATAGAACAAGGAATAAGACTTTAGGTTGATGGTAAGTCTGAATTTAAGTCCCTTTCCTCGAGGAGACTTTAATCAAGAGGGAATTAAATTCATGATATCTCTATAAATTAATATTCACAAAATATATTCAAACACTATCCTTAAGCATATAAATCTAAAAAAACCAAGGTTAAGGTAGATGAAAAACTAAATCTTATGGAGTCATACCAAGAATGTAATGCAAGAATCTATCACCTAGAATCAATTTTCACATAAATAAAGCATACATATTATTCATGTTCTATAAATAATTTATAAATATAAATAATGTAAAGGAATAAATAAATAAACATTTTATTTATTTTCTATACATGAGAAATAAATACGAAATTTTTATATTTTATTTAAGCCTGGAAAATACCCTTTTATAATGCCCAAAAATAATAATTTATAAACAATTTACAAATCATAACTAAAAATATAAAAAAAATTAATTTTTAAACATTTCATATTTTATGACTAACTATCAGTTGTAAAATAAAACTAATATAAGGGAGAGGCAAACCTGATACTCAATCGTATTCTACGATTTGAAATTATATCATATACTATGAATCATATCATAGTTTATGATTGGAGATATCATATAACACTAATCATATTTTATGATATAAGGGATATTATAAATACATCACAACATTATGTTTTTGAAAAACCCTAGGTTTTATCATGTGTTATGATACTGCATATAATAAACTATGATGCAAAACAAAACCATGGGATCTAGTCATATCTTACATTATTATATGGATCTATTATACACTACGATAGAGAAAAAAAGAATCATTCAACGTACTATATTTTATGATAAAACCGAAAATGCTATATGATATATATTTATTAAAAAAATAGTAGTTTAAACATGATTAATAACTTAATAAACATGATATGACAACAATGATTGGTTTTATGGGATCATTTAATGATCAATCACAAAGGAAACAAACCCAAAAAAATTGATTTATCTTTAAAGATCAAAGTGAAAGGATTTATAAAGAAACTGAATAATTGAAATGCAATGATAATTGAATCTATTTTATTCTTCAATGGAGTAGTTTGGTTATGATCACAAGAATGAAAAACAATTGGGTTCCTACCTCTGAGGGGAATACACTGTCCAAAGGATCCCAAAACAGTTCTTGTGGATTCCCGTATGTACCAAAGGGGTACTAACACCTTATTTGAAAGATAAATAGAGTATATGTAAAATATAATATCTTCTAAGCTTCATAGGAAATTTTTAATACCAATAGGATAAGGATCAAGTCTTATTATAGGTATACCAACACTCTTCATTCAATGAAGAGCATCTTCCATCTCGAATGCATCAAGTGCCATCTCATGGAACCCATGCATTATATCTTGTTGGGTTACCATTCATTAAACTATTTAATTATAGTATTAAACTCATGATTATACACATAATGGATTAGAAATCGATGAAAACCACATGGTAGGGATGTGGTAGTATTCATGTATCTCATGCATGAAATCATAATGCATGCCGTATGAAATGACATAAAAAACAAATGATTCATTCATATAATATTCCATGATATCCATTTGATGGATATCATAGTTTATAATCTAGGTGTATGATAAATATGATACACTATATAAAGTGAACATACAATAATGACATCCATAAACATCCAATAAAAATGTCTCTTCTTTATTTTTATCATGTTGAATAACATATGCACATACAAGTGAGATGTACATGCAGGGGGGATGAGTACAAGACTCAATGTGATTTACTCAAAAAAACTAATAACTTGTCACATGAATTTAAATAGTATGCATGTGTTAATGTCCATGATGCATACCATAGATAACATATTATTGACAAGATAATAAATTTCACACTAATGTATACTAAAGGTAATAAAAAACCTAAAGTAGCTTACATATAAGAAGGAATATAATGAGTTTTACCATATTGTTTTAGTAGGAATAAAGGATGAATCCACTAAGGTTTCACTTTCCTTAAAAGTGTATAAAAGTGGATATTTTTGTGATGACCCATACATACATGACCATGTTTCCTATGTTGGATCATCATAATGACTCAAGAACATCCTTCAATCACTAGAGGTTGACAACTATCATTGAGCACATACAATAATTATGGGAAACTTTACTCTTTAATAAATAAACCATGAATAAAAAATAAACAAAATAAATAAAAGACTCTCCATAAGAACCCCCTTTGTAAACTCAATGCATCATCGTTATCATGAAAACCATTACAAAATAACTAAAATAATAAAAAATAAATAAATAACTAGAAATATTAATATAATTATAACTTAGTAAAAAGTAAATGTGTTAAGTATTTGTAACTTACATTATAGTGATCACCCCCAGGTTAATAAAAGTAATGTATAAATAAATAAAATAATACATACTATGATCCTCCAAACATTACTAGCCATATAAAACCTATTGCTACCTCAAACTTTGGTCTCCCAGACCAATCAACTATCCAAAAACCTATCCTCGAGACCTTAACCAATACATTCAATATCATGATACGAAATGCATGTATGATAATATGAAAATATATGGTGTAAGTATGAACAACTTATAAATAATCACCATACATACCTAATTACCTATCATGATGAAAATATGTATTAATGTGCTTGTGCCACAAGAATATGTGTAATATCAACCCCAATGAACCCCAACACAATGCACATTAATAAAAATCATATTTTGTTAATGGTAAAATTAAATGAATATATCTCATAAAATGTTAAGTTTTCATGTGATTACCAGACCACCACAGTCCCAAAATATAACCTCTTTAAGCTATAACCATATTAAACTAAGGAAATGAATCACATACACAACTTCTTTCTTCACAACATAATAACATAAGTGCACATCACATTGGATATGATACTCCTAACCAAACAAATAATTCTCACATGTTTCTCCATATAGGGAGGTAAATCACATATCTTGAAATTACCTAATAATGTTAGTGGAAAGGGAAAAATACACAGTAGTACTAAATCCAATACCTCCTCACATGGAGAGACAATTTTCCCAATATCAATTCTCTATGTAACTACTTCAAGTTGTACTTAGATCAAACCAAGGAATCACATTGCATACATGTTACTTTCTTTGTAGGATAATAACATAAGTGCATAATGAATTATCTCTAATAACCTTGGATAAAAAAATATCTCATGTGTTGATTTATATAGGGGCATACCTCCTATATATTGACATCACCTAACAATATTTGCAGTATAGGAACAATACCTAGTGAAATTGACTCCAATGCCTACTCATATAGAGATAAAAATTTCCCAATATAAAGTCACAACATCGCTTGACTAAGTTAGTAGTGAAGGGGAAAATATTGGGAAGTAATTTAATCTAATATCTCCTTATATAGAGGGAAAATTATATAGGATTATATATCATTATTACTCAATTAAGTTGAAGAAAAATGGAACAAATCCTTAGGGAACTGATTCTAACATGACCTCACATAGAGGGGAAGGGGTAATTATCCACACATAGTTCATTACATTATACTCTATGGTATATAAGATATAAATAAAATCACCATACCACACTAACTCATTAATCGATCCCAGAATACCCCCTCTGTTCAAAGGTTCCATATTTATAGAGTTTCACTACATCATGCACCCACTCCTCTAATAGAAACCTCATTACAAAATGAAAATGGAAACCTATAAAAATAAATAATTAAAAAGGGGGAATCAAAGTGAAAAAAAAAACATCAATCAACTTAATAATCAAAACAACAAGTAGACAACCAAAGATGGCCTAACTATAAATTCTCAATTAAAGAGGGCCTAATATTAAAATATGAAATGAATCAAAATCTACCGATTCATAATCCCAATGTAACCCACCCATACCATTTAAATATTCAAACCCCTATCCAAGATTAAATTATCTCTTATAGGATCCAAGACCATCTCAGTTCCACTTATTATGTTATCGTTTCAACTGATTCCCCTAAGGGCTTGTAGCCCATCCATATCTATGGTTTTTTATTTTATTTTTACCAGTCATAACACATATGCAAGATACTCATAATATTTAATTCATAGGATGATAAGCATAAATAATCATGATAATAAATAAAAAATATATCATAAAATACCCATGCATCATATTATCAAAGATGTAGTAAATTTTTAGTAACATAGTCCATACACATGCGTTTTCTACTTGATTTTTGGTCTATAACCACAAATATATTATCATAATTTTTGTAACCATGAAAATGGGTATATATTTTTCATGGTTCATAGAAATAATAATAATATGTATTATTTTTTTAGTTTTGTAAAACCATATTAGTAGACCATACACTATTATAGTTTTATTTTACCCATAACAATATAAGGCTTATTGTCATGGTTTTTCAAACCATAATAATAGAGTTTAAAAAAAGTATCCAGTTGAACCCCCCTTTGTATCATTCTTCCTCCCTCTCCCCATTCTACTACCATGCCCCTTAATGCTATAATTACCTCTAACATAATATCCCCTCTAATACCCTACCACATCATTGACTTATTGTTTCCACACTGTCAATTATCATTATGGTTGTCATTTTATAGTCTAATCATCAACTCTTCCTTTGGAAATACACATTTCAGGCCTAGATCCCCCCTTTTCCATTCAATTTTAGATCAAAGGTATATGAATATTGATACATTTAATTTTTTGAAATTTTTTGTCTAGTATCTATAGTGTTAATTAGGGTTTTGTAGCTTGTTTATGATTTTCTGTTATTATTCATATTTTACCCTTTTTTTCTAAATATAGGTGGTATTTGAGGATGTTAATTATGGATTGAATTTGGTTTTATTGAAATTATTATTAATTTTATAAACTTATAAATATAAATCAATATAAATTTATAATTTTTATATATATAATTTCTATGTTTATACTTTTATATATAATTTTTATAATTTTATGAACCTTTATAAACTATAAGGTATTTTGTATTATACTTATATAATTTATATATAAAATTTTATCAATTATTTATAATTTTATAGTTTTATATGTTTATAAATTTATATAATTTTATAAATTTATAAACATTAATAAATTATGTATAATTTTATAAAAATATTTATGATTTTATAAATGATATATACCTTTATATTTTCATATAAGTTTATAATTTTATATACTTTTATAAATTTATACACATTTATAATTTATAATTTTATACCTGTGTAATTTTATAAATCTATCAATACTTTTATGCTTTTATAATTTCATAAATTTTACTTTTATAAATTATACTTTCATACTTTTATAATTTTATAAAACTATATACTTTTATAAATTATGAATAATTTTATAAAATATATATTCTTGTATACTTTTTATATAATTTTATAAACTTATATACACTTACAAATTATGTTACTTTTATAATATATATATATTTTCTTAAAAAATATATATATACTTTTATACTTTTATATACATTTATAATTTTATATACTAATATTAATTTATACACATTTATAATGTATACTTTTATATATACTTTTATACTTTTAAATACTACTTTTTATACTTTTATAAATTATATAATATATACCTTTAAAAATTTATAAATTATATATACTAATAATTATTTATAAATTTATATACTTTTATAAATTATATACTATATAATTTTACAAATTTATTAATTTAAATATTTTTGTAATACGATTATTATCTTTTCAATAAATTCAGTTGACTAATTAGGATTTATTTTACATTCCACAAGATTATATTTTAGAAATCAAAATGAATAGAATTTGGATGTATGCTCTTAATTGAGTGAAGAATGAGTTTGAAAATATGTTCATTCTGAGGCACAATAGAAGCAGTTGGACCTATGACCAATAATGGTTTTTTGTTTGTTTCTTTGAATTTATCCTAAGAACTAGGCAAATAGTAACCCCAAAATTCTCGAGATAAGATCCTTCACATATAATTTATAAATAAGAATTACCTCGTATCATGGAATTTTTTATTTGTTGTCAAATCGATTGACCAATCTTATTATATCGTCATTGTGATGAAGGATTAAAGTATAGAATCTCTCTAGCGATATACACATGTATTCCACAAACCTCAAAACATCATAGATGAATCTTTGCATGCTATAATCAAAGACTGATCACCTTTCATTTTTCTTATTAATCGTAACTAGAATCCCTTATAGACAAGAAGTAATCAGTCTAATTTTCTCAGGGACTTAAGAGGGAGGAGGAGGATCAATGATCTCTATTCTTGAGAGATTTATAGATAAAGTTCTCTCTAGTATTGAGAGAATTATCTAAAGTGAAATATTGTTCACAACCAATTCAATTACCTAATATCTTAATTCTAAGTAAAACCCCACATCAAATAATAGTATTAATAATAATATTATTTCCTTGATGTACGCAACACTCATGGATATTTAAATATTATTTACTTATTTAAATGATATTAAATATATCATTTCTACCAAACTCTTTAACTTGGTCCATCAATCATCCTTAGGATTTATCAAACCTTGAATAATAACGATTTATTTAAATAAATAAATATCATTATATTATTCATTCAATAATTATTTATGTGATTAAAATAACCTGAATAAATATTATTCTCCAAATCTAAATAATAATATTTATTCTAATATTAAATTCAAATATAATTTAAATAAAGTTCTGGATACACTTAGTGTGTGATCCTCTAGGCTTCTTACTATGTGGTATTATGATAACTAGCCTAAAGTGAAATATCATTATCTAGAAACATGTCAATGAAACCATGGAGAAAGATTCTAATGTCTCAAAAACAAAAATCTCCTACAGATGGTCACAATGTAATATAATCCCTTTGTCTCGATATCTCATAAAGCAAGTTTCATATTTGTGTTATCAACCTGTATATTTTAATATCTTTCTTTGTCTTTCCTAAAATGAACTCATCGATAAAACCATAATGGCCATGGACTTAATCTAATAGTTCCATTATAATCAAAGTTCATGAGATATCTACTTACATTAACTTAAAATTGATAAACCGTTTCTTGACTTATTCATTAATGTCATATCATTCATGATGCACCTAACATATCTTACCTCACTATGAGAATATGTCATCATGATTTTCATAAATACATAAAAGTACATGACTCATGATATAAATTAAAGACAATATTAAGTTTAAGGACCAATAAACACATCTGTATATAGTAATATCCCAATTAAACATATAACATTTGGAATTCATATGGATGGATTTGTTCTGATAAACTCCTTTCTCAGATATTACCAAGTGCTTACTTCATGAGAAGAAGTATCAATATCTTATGAGATGCCTACACCTGATAGCCTACATCATATATATCCCAATAGATAGATATATCCTAGCCATATAACATTTATTTAAGAATAGTGTCATAATAATTCAAGGTTCTCATCATAGTGGGGAACTGTAATGACATTTCAATGTGATAAATACTTCAATGACATTATCACATTAATGTTATGTATAAGAACACTCATTATGTGATAAGATATTTATTTATATTCAATATTTTGAATATATATTTAATTAAAAGTAAAAAGTATTTGGTTTTAGAGCATGAACACCAACAAACTCCCACTTAGACTGGAGTCAACTACAAATGTCTTTCAGTCCTCCAACATTCACATTATGTTCATGCTTTTTCTAAGGTAAATTTTTAGTCAATGGGTTTCCACATTCTATTATATGGAAACTATATTTACTACAACTTAAACTATTTGAGAAAAATGCCTCAAAAGATGTTACTTCTGAAGTATATGATTCATCCATTGATATAACCTTGGCTTCTTGCAGAGGGTTTTGTATGGTTGGTGAATGTTTAGAAAATCTATGTGACCCAAATGTTCAAAAGTGGTGTCTTTGGATAGTGGAGACCACATAGTTGGCACATGGTTTAGAGAACTATGTGGCTAAACCATGGAGCTCATTAAAAGTGGGGAAACACTACTTTTACCTTATAGGATCTAATACCCAGATCCATCTTCCTTCCTACCTATCTCATGTAAATCCAAGGGGCTTCTCTACCTCTTCCTGCTTCACCCCCTTTTATTTGGGGTGTTTATAGTGAATTTTTCTAGTAATTATTAGTAATTGTTTTCCTTCTATCACACTATATTCTCGATTTCTCTTGTTTTATCTTAAATTTTGAGTTTCTAGTTTAGGGTTTTGGTTCATATTCTACTGAATCTTGGTAAAATAGGCCAATTTTTAATGGTATTTAATGAAACCTAGTAAGAGGATGTCTCAAGATAATATCAACATGCCATTGCTCGACATTTTGATTGAGGTACATCATTGTTTGTATTTTTCTATGGTTTCTAATTAAAATTAATTTAATTTGGTTATAGGTTTGGTTTTTTATAGTTAGTAATTTCATTAGTATGGTGTTAAGAGTATGTTGTGGACCTCTCACATGATTTTTGTTATGGTTCTGGTGCAACATGGTTTCCCAATGAGCTTTTAAAAATTTATTACTTTTCAAATTAAATTTTATAATTAATTATAATTACATAAAATCAATTGTAATTGATTAATTAATTATAATTTATTAAAATAGATGTTTTAGAATGAGTTAGGGCTTTGGGTGATTGGATGATGGCCAATTAATCTTATACAGTCTTGGTCAAGGGTTGTTGGGTAGTGAACAAAGGGAATAACTCCAAATTAAGGTAGGTGGTCCCTTGTACATACCCCTACATTATTGTAAATTATATTTATGTAATGTGATGTGTGGAATCACCACTGAGGGTGCTGAACCCTTTTTAAATAAAATTAACTATTTTATTTAAATGAATTTTCTAGACTGAACATAATTATAAGGGCCAAGACATATCCTTGGGAGTTAGCTTTATTACCTCGATTGCTGATGGCTGAGGCCTTGATGATACATGTATTCCATAAGATGTATGAAACCAAATGGATTCTAATTAAATTAAATGAATGTAATGTAGTGGCCCTAGAGTAGGATCCCTGAGAGACCTCTAGGTATAGGTGAGTGATACATTGAGATGGATAACCTAGAGATTGTCCATGTGAGAAACTTGAAGTAATTTAGAGACTTTGGGATAATTGATATGGGTATAGGGTTATTAAATTTTCCCCACATAGATTTTATTTGGATGAGTTGGGTGTGTGAGACCCAACCTATTGTTTCTTTAGTATGTGAGGTGGGATTTAATAAATTTCTGTAACTATGTCTAGTGAGACCTTCCTTTTGAGGAAAGTGAGGCTATAATTCGATCATGCAAATATCGAGGGGAACTATACCCTATGAGTGACATGTGTATACCCTTGTGATGAGGTTGAGATAAAGAGACCCTTGTGAGGATTCCTTGTATGATGTGACCTAGGAGACCCTGGTGGGTGCCCCAATGATATTTTGACCCCAGAGAGGGTGTGAATGAGAAACTGGGTAGCGATGACTATAAGTATCACCTAGAACTAGAATCAAAAGTTTGATTATTTATGGAGGTAATGAGGATAGGCCATGAAATAGTGTGTTTGACCTTAGGTTTTTGGGATGGGTTCAGGTAGGAAGCCGACCCCATAGATACATGTTTCATGAGATGTTGCGAGTGGGTCATACTTCCCACCAATATGTATTGAGAGACATGGAATTCCTAGGATATGCTCACATGATCAATATTTTGATCCTAATACTGAAACATGGATTGGGATTCCTTGTATGCAATCCTTTGATCTGTATGGTGGGATGAAAAATCCACTAAGATACAAGTTTTCTATGTTAGAATTACTTGGAAAAAATTATTGGATTAATGTAATAGGTTATCTAGGTTATAATTCCTTGTCTACACTCCTTGGATTTGTATTATAGGGTATTTGAGTTGGAATATCGTGTACATATTCCATGGATTTGAATCACAATTAATTTGGATTTCCTAGGACTTTATCTTATGAATCAGCCATGTGTCTGATATTAGTTGACCTGATTTTTCAATGTTATTAGAGATATCCAACACCATCTGAAGTAGGTTTGGATCAATCCCTAGTTAAATGGTAGAACCAGAGGAATGAAGATAGTTATTTATTTATGATTTTACATTCTATAATTTATTTATTATTTAACCGACCATATTAAATATGTACACCCTAATTTTACTGGCATGTAATATCATTTTCATGGCCCATGAATATTATCTGCATGTTCCTTTTCATATACCATATACTTACATGACATGAAGAGTGAATGATGCATCGTGATATTACATGGTGTGTAGTACTGTGAGTCAAGTCAAATATTTTGTGTAGGATTTATTAATACATGAAACACCTTGAATATATGAAACAAGTATCACTGATAATGTGCATGAAGTACACGACATGTATGATGACCATAAATGCTGTGTAGTTTTAAAATCATATAGAGATTAATTAATTTAAGAATTTAATGTTATAATTAATTTCCATTCCATGTAATTAATTCACATAGTTTACAACCTATCTCAATGTGTACATCTCATGAAAAGGTATGGTTTACTCAGTGTTTATAGCCTGCTATACACTGTGTACTTCTTTATTTGTCTTCCCATAAAACACACCTAGGAAATAGATGTGTAATCTATATGAGAATTAATGTGTTACACCACAAGTATACAATCTACATGCAGTATAGTCATAAATGGCCAGTATTTCTTGACTTATAGTCAAAAAGTAGCTTGAAATTAATACCTATCACATAATTTGACCATATAGTTTCTGTGATTCTCGTAGGAAAAAACCATGTGGTGTTACAAGGCATGTAGGCCAACTACACACCCCTGTAACTTGTTAAGTTTCATTCCATATGACACATGCATCGTTTTAGATGTGAAAATTTAATATTTATAAGATTAATTACTACCTATACCTAGTACCATGGTAATAGGGTCAAACCACATGCATGGACTAATTTTTTCTAGAGAACAAATACAAGGAAAAAAAAATTAAAACAAAAAACTAAATCAATAGTGATGGATGATGATGAAACAGTGAATATAATGAATATTTGTGTCTGATCATGAGAGTGAGTGTGAGTGAAATAAGAAGGAAAGATAAAAGAACAAAAAAAAACAGTAAGAACAACCAATTGATGAATATATAGAAATCAGATGGCCTATTTTTATAATAATTTTCCCTTATTCATGCATTTGAATTTAAACATCTGAATTTTATTGAAAGTGGATAACTAGATTTTTTGTTTGGTCAACCTATATTTGAATGACCTATATAGTTTATCAACTCTAGAGAAATTTCAATCACCAAGTGAGAACAAATAAGGAATCATTGATTTCAAATTTTCAGTTGAACTCATTGTGCTTATCACTATTGAGATTGATTCATTTTTCAATAAAATCCTAAAATTGAAAATATTTTAAATTAAATCCCAATAAATATCATTTTTCTCTGATTCTTGATGTTTTTCCAAAAATAATTGTCTGAATAAAGAGAGAGAAGAATCAAGTTGAAGAAAAATTCATGAACATAGTAAAATGGATTAACCAACTAAGCCTATTCCACCAAAGACGATAATCCAAAAATCATGGATGAATCCAAAATATTAAAATATTTAAAAATATATAAGTTCATGATGGTAGAAAATTAATAAAATAGAAGGAAAGATAGAAGATTCTTCCCTCTCATGAAACTCAATATCAAGAATCTCCCAATGTTTGATTTGTGTCTTCTACTCTTTCCTGCTATGAGTTGTGTCTGGTGTGATGTTCTTAGATGTCCCACTTCTATATATCATGTTGAATGGAATGGTAAAGTGATCTACTCTTGAATATTGGTCTGGAATGGAATTCATGGTGTTAATGGTCAATACTAGTCTCTTGAGAGTCATGTGGTAAGTTCCCACTGCCTGAATGATTTTGGAATGTATAATGTTTGTCTCCAATACCTTATGGAGTCTTTTTACTCTCATTGCCAAATCCTATCACCGCTCCACTCCAGGATGAATTATCTTGTCTCCATGTGGCACATTCACCATGACTCTTCCTCCTCATTGGTGACCATAGAAAAAACTACCTCAAATAGAATGATCAACCCCTTGAGGATCCAAGCCATGCAACAATCCACGATCATGCTCCTCGATCCTTTCCTTGTGTGATGCTTAAGGTCCAAGATCACCTAGTGAGTGCACTCAAGCTCCCATGGTCTCCTTAACCATATTTAATCAAAAAATAAAATTAGAAACAATTAGTTCCAATAAATATATATTACTTAATTATATTATATAAATATATATTATTTAATTATATTTTCTAGTATTAAATTAATACACACACACAAATGTATTTTTATATTTATGTACCTATTAATATATATATATATATATATTACTATTACTATTAAATAATACTTATTAATTTATATAAACTTATTATTATTATTAAAATTATTATATATATATAATATTTATTTATTTATATTTACTATTATATAATTTAATTATATTATTATATACCAAAATATATGTATTTACAAATAAATATAATTATTATTATTAATCTACGTAAATTATTATTATATTATTATTATGATGTTAATTATATATATTATTTATTTATTTTTTGTTTTTATAATATTTTTTATTTTTTAATTTTTATATTTTATTTTCTTCTTATTATTCTTCGGGTCTTCATTCTTCACGGGGGAAGGATGTTGGCTCGAGATCTCCAAAACTAGGCGCAGTGGATTCTAGGTTCATCATACAAGGGGAATACAATAGACATCAACTCATCTTCTACCTTATGGGAGACTAATTATTATGATCTGATGAGATCAGTCCCTCCAACAGTGTATAGTGGTCATGACCGATGACCATGGTGGTACTTGACTTGAGGTGAAAATAGTTTTAGATTTGTTACTCTTACTTAGTAAGCTCAATGACTTCTTATTCAATAGCGGGGGATGACTGCAATGGTAGATATATATTTCTAGTTCAATTTGTGTATATGTTGAGAAAAATATAATTTTGCAATTCTTATTATTGTCATGGTGGCTGGTTGTTGTGGGGTACCGAAGGATCAATGTTTAGGATACACCAGTAGACCTGGATTGAGGGTCTGACTTTAGGTTATTGTAGGTGCATATCGGTGATGCTATGCTTCTTTTTTGGAAGAGATTTATTTACAGATCTATGATGCTGGTGGCTGTCACATGGTGGATTTGGGTGAGGTAGCAGTCGATGGAGGCGACGATGGATGATATTATACCATTGATAAGGTAAAATGTTGGATCTTTGGATGAAGGAGGATATCGGTGGAGGCTGTGTGGAGGTGCTTTCGTTGGGATAGAAAGCTTTCTAGTGGTGGATGGGTGGTAGACTGTGGTGGAATCATTATTGGAGGAGGTTAATAGTAGAAACTCTTCTACCATTGGGGAAGGTGTGGTGGTGGCATGGAATGGAAATGGAAGTAGGGTGCTACCATTGGGAAGTATCTGGAAGTGGAATGGGCAGCGGGCTGGCAGTGGAAGATTAGAAGTAGCAGGGTGCTAACACTAGAACAAAGCCTGGCTGTAGATTATTCATATGAAAAATCAATAAAAAATTACAAATTAAAATGTAAAAAAGGAAAATTATTTATTTTTGAATTAAAATAATGAATGAATGAAACTAATTAATTAAGAAAAAATAATAAAAATAAAAGAAAATAAATTAATTATTGAAAATAAATGAATAAGTTAATTAAAAAGCTTGATTAAACAAATAAAAAATTATAAATTTTAAAAAAATAATTAAATAAATAAAATAATGGATGAAATAATGAATGAAATAATTATTTTGAAAAGAAATATGAAATAATAAAAAATTAAAACAATGAAAATGAAAAATAATTAAAATTAAAACAAAAACACAAGAATCCAAAAAATGAAAGTTAAACAATAAAATTAATTATTTAATTTTAAATTAAATAAAAAAACTAAAATAAAAAAAAATACATACTTTACCAAAAAATTAAAGTTTTAATGATTTAATAAAAAATTAATATTAAATTGAAAATTATTAAACAAAAAAATTATTTTGATCTTAAAAATATAATAAAATAAAAAAAGGATGTGGAAAAGTGTGTTAAAAAATAGCTACATCAAGCTCCCTCACACTTAAATATTTGGTTTTTCATCAAAAAATTCTATGCATTTTGTATTTTTAAAACACAAGACATGATTTTTCATAGTCATTTCAAAATAAAGCATGTTAAGAAATTTAATTATAGAGGAACAAATTTTGAGGGGGGTTAGGTTTTTTTTTTCAAAAAAAAATTCTTATCCAGTCCTACCTAAATTCAAATACACACTTGAAATCAAGGAAACACAGACACATTGATCATTGAAAATGTTATTCCTCTTATATGAAGTTACCTACTACCCTAATTCAATTCCAATTTAAGTTCCAATTATAAGATTGACGACATGTTAGATATAAGTGGAAATAAAATCTTAACAAAATGTACCTTCAATTTTCACTTTCTCCTAGGTTCCAAAAATCCATTTTTTATACCACTATATTAATTCAACTAAAATGATCTTCATACAAGTCAATTATCCCTTTCTCTATCTGGGTTCAAAATTACCCTCACCTAAATGAACTCATTTTTGACTACTAGGCACTTTATTGTTTTTCTTTTTTTTTTGAATTTTACACAACCATGTATCTTTTGAAAGACACTATGAATATGAACTTATTTGATATGTATAGAGGTATCACACACACACACACACAATCCCTAATTTTAGGAACATAATTCCACAAATATTTATCCTATATCACTCCCTTTCTCAGTTCCTAAATAGAATATCCATAAAATAGTGTGCAACTCTACTCAACAACTATACATCCCCAAAAATTTTAGAATTAGTGAAAACCTCAACAACCAACATGTTGTTATCCTCTTGGAAGGACTAGATTTAGGTGAATGTTGAAGCCTAAATAACCTCATATTGTGAAAGAATTTATTTTTTTTTTTGAAAAATTTGGACAATTTTTTTGATTTTTTTTTGAAAAAGTTGGACTATTTTTTGATAAAAAATAAAGGGAAATTTGATGTCTCTATAATTCAAGAACTTATCATAGACTAAAGTACCCTATTCCTCACACTTAAAACTCAATAATATACCCATTATTGATTCCTAAGGTGGGATACAATTAAAAATAGCTTGATTCAAACATATGTGAAAATTCAACCCAATGAAATGTAATTAAGAGGGGTAACATGGAAGCTTAAAATTTTGTTTTACACACAAAAACTAGTAAAACAAAAAACATATACAAAAAATCCTACTCACCACCACCATAATTTCAAGCATAAAAAGTATTTTTTTATGAAAAGTTCATAATTTAATTTTTTATAAATAGAAAAAATATTTTTTAATGTATTTAAAATATTATCATGATAACCAATGTTGTACAGTAGTGGTTTAATGAAAGTGACAACAATGGGTGCAGGAAGGTTTCACAATATAACTCAAAAAAAATTCCAACTCTCTAGATTCTAGCAGGCTAGTACGCAACAAGAAACATATTCAAAATTTTTACAAGATTATGGGGTATTCTACCACATTTAATTCACAATAGTAGGCAATAAAATATTAAAAAAGAATAAAAAATGGGAAAAAATAACACCACTTCCCTAAATGTGGGATCTTTGACCATTAATACTTATTCAAAAGTTATTCCCATATATAACTAAGTTAAGTTCACTGGTTGGTCCTCTTAATTTCCTAAAAATAAAGAAAAATATTAATAAGATTTTAGAATTTGAATTTCAAGAAAAATAATTCAACCAAAAATTGAGTTAAGGTGGTTTTATCCATACGATAAAATGTGTTTCTCCCTTGGTTTTCCCTAGACGAGTTTTTGGCAGTAGTACACTATAACAGTAAAAAATCTTGAAACACGACCATACATGAATGATAGTAGACTGGATAATCAGGTAAAAGGAGTTATCTTTATTAAAAAATATAAATAAAAATAAAACAAAATAGAAACCATGGGTTAGTTCCCATGAAAAACTGATTTTATAGTTCTCAGTTAGACTTGAGACAAATTAAACCTTCAATAAAAGAAATAGAAACCAAGCCCTTTGATTTCCCTTCAAAGAAGTGTTTTATCCTCTAACCATTGACCAAGAATGGTTTGTTTTCCTCTCTAACTATCTCCACAACTGCATTAACAATAAATCTCAGAATGGTGAAGGGTCCTGACCACTTGATTTTTAATTTTCTTGGGAAAAGATTCAACCAATAATTGAATAGTAGGACTCTTTGACCAACCTTGAAATCCCTATTTTGAATTATTTAGTCATGAAAATCCTTTTTTCCTTTCTAAATTTCAGAATTTTCATATTATTCCCTCTTAATTTCCTCCAGTTCACTCAACTCCAACAACCTCCTCTCACCAGCAGATTTAAAATCAAAGTTCTAGGCCTTCATTACCCAAAAATACTTTTGATGAAATTCCAAATGCATATGGAAATCCTTTTCAAAGAGTAGCCTATATGGGGAAATCCCTATTAGAGACTTGTAATTAGTTCTATAGGAACACAGATCCTCATCCAACTTTACTAACCAATCCTTTCTTGAGATGGAAGTTGGCTTCTATAAAATTTGTTTGAGCACCCTGTTAGACACTTCATCTTTCCCACTAGGCTGTGGGTGGTAGTTGGTACTGGTTCTATGATAATATCCATACTTCTCCATCAAATTCTTGAACTTTTAGTTTTTGAAATGGGTTCCATTGTTTGCAATGAATTCTCTAGGCATTCCAAACCTTGAAAAAATGTTTTTCTTGATGAATTCAACTACACTAGTAGCATAATTATTGGGCATAGCCACTACCTCAACCCACTTGGACCTATAGTCCACAAAAACAAGAATAAATTCATTCCCATATAAGGATTTAAAGAGTTTAATGAAATCCAATCCCCAAACATAGAAAACTCCAACCTATAGTATTACATTTTTTGGAAGCTCCTACCTTATACCTACATTTTCAAGCATTTGATGCTTGTCACAACCCAAAAAAAAACTCTTATAATCTTTCAATAGAGTTGGATAGTAGAACCTATCCTATAAAACCTTATGAGTAGTCTTTTCTCCTCCATGATGTCCACCCCAAGACAATGAATGGAAAGTATCATGTATGAGTAACATTTCTTACTCATCCATACACCTTCTCAAAATATCATCAGAAAATCTCCTAAAAAGAATAGTATCAACATCTATAAAATTAGAAAAATCTTTAAACCAAGAAGATTGCTACACATAAGCAAAAAATAATTGTTCATATAAAAATGGGGTATTTATATCCCTAGGTTCTTCAATTTGGGTGTTGGTAAGCCTAGAAAAATGGTCTATAATCACATTTTCATCCCCCTTTTTATTTTTAATAATCAGATCAAACTCCTAGAACTGAAGGTTCCACCACATGAGCCTTGTCATTGAGTCCTTCTTAGCAATAAAGTACTTGAGGGATGAATGATTAGTGAAAATAATAACCATGGACCCTATTAAGTACTGTCTAAATTTTTCAAGGGAAAAAATAATAGAAAAAAATTCATTTATGTGGTGGAATAGTTATTTTGAGAATTATCCAGTAGCTTTACAACATAGTAAATGGCATGGAACCTACTATCATTCCCCTTCCCCAAAAAAAACCTACAGCTAAATTACTCACATCACACATTTATTAAAGTGGGAATTTCCAGTTAGGGGAAGTGATAATTGGTAAATTAGCTAGTTTCTCCTTAAGAAATTTAAAGGACTATAGGAATTTCTCATAAAAAACAAAGGGTGTGTCTTTAAAAAGTAGTGAGTAGAGTGGCCTGGTAATATTTGAATAATCGTTAATGAAACTCCTATAAAATCTAGCATGGACCAAGAAAATTATAATCCCCTTGACATTCTCTAGTGGGGTTAGATTTTTTATAACCTCAATTTTGGTATTATCAACCTCCAACCCCTTCTTGGAAAATTTGTAACCCAACATAATTCCTTTAATAACCATAAAATATAGCTTTTCCCAATTGAAAAAAAGATTTATCTCTTGTAATATTTCCAAGAAAACATCCATATTTTCAAGATAGTTTTCAAAATTACTTCCCAAAACCAAAAAATCATCCATGAATACTTCAATAATCATTTTAATCACGTCTGAGAAGATTTCCATCATGCTTATCTGAAAAGTTTTTGGAGCACCACACAAGACAAAGAGAATCTACTAGTAGGAAAATGTCCCAAATAGATAGGTTAATGTGGCCATCTCCTGATCCTCAGGAGAAATGGAAATCTGTTTGTTTATAGAGTATCCATCATGAAAATAGAAATACTCATTTCCTTAAAGCCTCTATAACATTTGGTCTAAAAATGGAATGAGAAAATGGCCCTTCCTTATGGTAGCATTGAGTTTTACATAATCAATACAAACCCTTCATTTATTAACAACCCTTGTTTTAATTTTCTCATTCTTTTAAATTTTTTACCACAATAACACCACTCTTTTTTGGGGACTACCTAGACAAGACTTACCCAAGGACTATTAGAAATTGGAAAGATAATCCCAGTATTAAGTAATCTGATAAATTCCTCTCAGACCACTTATTTCATGTTTGGGTTAAGTATTATCTAGGATTCTAATCTTAGTTTACACTTAGGTTCCATGATGATTTTATGCATCTAAAATGATGGAATTATACCCTTTATTTTAGAAATTAACCAGGCAATAATAGACTGATACTTCCTTGAAACACACAATAGGTTGTCCTTTTGATTTCTCTCTAGTTTGGATGAGATAATCACATTAAGTGTAGAGAACTCTCCTAAAAAAGAATATTTCAAATGGGTAGGTAGGGGTTTGAGATCTAGATGGGGTGGTGTTTTGCATGAAGGGATACACTTGGTCCTAGGTGGATCAAGGTATTCATGCTACCTCCTGAAGAATTCAATGTAAAAGGCTTCCTCTTTATCATTATTATTTCTAGAAAAATGTTCCTCACATTTAGATTCTTCTTTTGGGGATAGGATGTGTGGAATGACCTAAAAATTTTATGAATGAAATCCCATTCTTATAATTATTTAATATAATATACTAACATTAATAACACATTGAAAACTTTATAAGTAAATAGTTAATGAAATAAAAGGCATTTCTAGAAGTTAAGAAACCTACACTGATGAAATAGTAACTTGGCCTTTGGAATAGTAATGTGAACCTTATGAATAGTAAACCAACCAATTGAATAGTAACCTCACCAATCGAAGTATAAATTCAATTTATCTATATTATAAGTGAAAATATGATATAATTATACCATAGTATAAGTAAATAAATATTTTAAAAATTATTAATTAAGTGTTGGTATTTTTATAAGTCATAAATATTTAATTACAATTTTATGACTATTTTAATAATTTAAAATAAAATTTATTTTCATAACATTTATTAATAAATTATTATTTTGATGTATTATTATTATAATATAATTTTATGAGACCTTAATAAATATTTCAAAGTGTTAAAAAGGTAGTTTTAATTATAAAATTTGTATTTTCCAAGTAAATAATGATTTTAATTAAAAATTAAATTTATCATATTTAGAAAATTATTTTCATAAAATAGAGTTAATTTTTGAGTTATACATGTTGAAAAAATGGTTAGAGTGAATTTTTGGGATTTTTCTAAAATATTTGAATTTATGGTGAACAGTGAAATACAATAATTTATAGTATATGTAAATAAATGAATTTTTGAGTCATGCTTGAGTCATGGATGATGTAAGTGACTATTTTTTAGAATTAACATGCACAAATTACTTTATTTAGTCTCAATAATCATTAATATTCCTTGTCTTGAACAAAATAATAAAATATTGAATAAAATAATGAGAAAACACCCCCTCCTCCACTATAAATACCACCCCAAACCACCTCTTCTACTCACACCTCTCAAGACTTGATACTTGTCTATATTATGCCCAATAATCTTACCAAACCTCTCCCCCATATCCATGATATTTTTTTCTTAACTAAAGACCAAAACCAATCCCCTAAGGAGGTTCTCAAGAAAAAGGAATCAAGAGGTAAAACTGTTGGGACCACTTTGTGTATAAGGTTGTATTTGTTGTCAATAGTTGTCAATGAAGATCAAAATGAATGAGATGAAGAAGTACTCCAATGAAATGGAGGAATGTAAATTCAGATGATTGTTGTACTGATCATAAATTCAAAGAACTTGTGTCAATAAAAGGTGACACATTGTTTACAACAGTGAAGAATTGTGAGGTATAATCCACCTGAGGATGATTGAAGAAGAATGGGGATTTGATGAATACCATGAAATTCTTCATGATTGAATGAGAACCATGCAAGAGCCTACTTAAATAATTGAATCATATTATTTTCATGAAGTAGAGAATGAAGGTTGAAGAAGAAGGGGTTTTGAAGAAGGAAAATCATAGAAAATAATTGAATCATATGATTTTCTTGAAGAATTGAATCATATGAGTTGCATGAAGTAGAGAATGACGGTTGAAGAAGAAGATTTGTTAAAGAAGGAAAATCATATAAAAGAATCATTAAGGTTATGACCAAATCATATATTGACAATGGTTCTATTTCCCAGTGTTTTCCAAATTTTTGGGCTTGAAAATCAGAAAATGAATACATGGATTGTTGGTAAAAGGAGGTGCGCGCAAAGAGGAAGTGGTGCGCGAAAAATGTGGGTTGTGCGCGAAATATTTGAGTTGTGCACGAAAAACAGCGTGGTGTGCGAAATAGCAGAGCGAGGTTTTTCGCGCAAGCAGTGTCTGAGATCAGAAATACTTAAAATCGGAAAAGGCAAGAGGTGAGTGAAAAATCAGATCTGTTCGCGCCATGTGTGCGGAAAATCAAACTTGTGCGTGAAAATTTGGTTGTGCGCAAAATGTGGGTTTGATGTTTTGCGCGCAAAGGAGGATTTAAGTTCAGAATGATGAAAAATAGAAAATTCATAAGGTGTGCAAAAAACCTAGGTGGTGCACGAGAATAAAAGGAAGGTGCATGTAATATAAATAACTGAGACACAGTTTTATGCACAAAAAGGGGTTTTTACGTGCAGGAATGGGTTTTACGCATAGGGTCAAAAACACCTATAAATATGAGGTAAACCCCTCTTATTAGAGTATCTTAAATCTTAGACAAATCCCGAGCTCTATCGCATGGAAAAATTGTAGTATAGAGTGGTGCACAAAAAGAAGAAGTGTTGTGCGAAAAAGAAAGTGTTGCGCAAAAAAGAGAAGTTCTGCGCGGAACATAAAGGTTGCGTGAAAAGGCCTTTTCACACCAAAAGGTGTTTTTATGCGCAAAGCTTAAATTTTATGCACAAGACACCTAGAAGGGTGCGCGAAAAATTTGGGTGTCCCACAAGCCTTTGACAGGTGCCTAGAACCCTCAAATCGGCTTCACGAAGAAGGAAGTACAGTGAACCATTCAGTTTTATGAAGAGAAGTAGTACCGCACACACACGGATAGTGTTTAACACCCTCATTGTGCTTTGTGAATAGAATAAAAATAACACGTGCAACTAAAATCATATCTGCACAGAATGAAGAAAGTATACTGATACACACAGGTGTTGGTATCAGGAATTAAAGGAAGATAAGAAGAAGATTTAGTGCATTCAGTTATTGCACTAAAGTGGAAGAGTGTGAAAAAGAGAGAGCATGAATTCAAGACTCTGATGCAAGAAAATTCTTATGATGAACAAGAGACAAATACTTCAATGAAAATCTATTAAAGAGACCTTCACGTCTATAAATTGAGTGAGACTTCACCAAAGACAGTGAGCCAAGGGGAGTCAACGGGAGTGACCTCAGGGACATAATGAGCCATCCCTGAACATTTGTAAAGGAAGTGAGCCTGGGAAAGAGTGAATATTCCCAAAGCATTATATCCACAATTAGTGAATAATAGTGGAATTAGGTACGACCGAAAACCTTTCGGCGTATGCTCCTTGGACGTAGCCCTTAGTGGTGAACCGTTTAAAAAGTGCTGTGTCATATCTTTGCATGTGAATGTTTGATCACTGATCATATCCATCATACAGGTTTAACTAGTTCCTACCAACATGGGAACAAGATCCATCAGTTTGAAAGAAAAATATGACACCCTGATTCACCCCTCCCCTCTCAGGGTGTCTCGGGGTCCTACAAAAACCCTCTTCTATTTTCTTTCAATTTCTTTTCAAGTTCCTTTCTTTTCTTTTTATCCCCTCACCTCACCTAATAAAAAGGGAATGAAAACTTTAGTATCTTACATATACTGTAATTTTATCTTGTTTATGGAATAATTCTTCATTAAATATCCTCTCCTCTCTCTTTTACTTTAAGAATGAAAACATCATCCGTGAGGTGTCGATTTACAACTTTTGTGGATGATGTGATTTTATATTTCAATTTAGTCTTCAAGGATGGTCATGAAACAATTTTTATGGTTGGATTAGATTATAATATATTTATTATATCTTATTTAATATTCTATAATCATTTTTTACACATGATAATAACTTATAAAACAAGATGATTTTGTTGTGATAAAAAAATGCTAAATTAATCTAAACAATTATCATTAATGATTTATATAATGAATAATCCTATCTTCTAGAAATAAATTCTATTTTATTATTATATAAGTTCATTAATAAGATATAACTTTTTTTCAGACAACTATCCTCATTCTACATAATTTTCCATACTCATATACAAGTAAACCGATTATAAAAACCAAGGAAATCAACGCTCCCAAATGATGAAATTGAATTTCATAACCCACCAAAAGGGAGAGAAATGAACTTAATAAATTTATAACAAATAAAATAAATGTATAAATGGTTCTCAAATTATTAATTAATTAATCTAATTTTATTATTTAGGACATTAAGACCAAGTGTATAATCATTTCATACATAAGGTAAGGAATCCTACCCGAACCTCCATTATTCTTTCGGGTTAATATTCCTCTATTTTCACCCAAATGAAATTATATTTTTTATTTAAATATTCTAAATGATTTATATATGTTAAAAACTGATGTATCAAGATCCATTCATCCTTCTTTTTATGGATATACATGTTTTGAAAAGGTTCCCTACTCAATTCTTCTGGATAAGCAAACCCGATTTAAGGGAACTTCCTGAATTCTTACCCGTCCTCAAGTGTGATCCATAATATATTTTAAGACAAAATTATTTCTATAAAATCACTATTTTATCGTGAAAAACTATCTTGGTTCAATTCTGGTTTTACACAAACAATTATGCCTTTTCCATTTTAAATAATATTGAAATTTTTTCCTCAAACCATACTAAAATGTTTTATTTATAAATTTTACTAAACACTATTTTCACTTTAGTTTGACATCAATTATCATGATATATGACTATATTTATGAATTTAAATGTATAATTTAATTCCTTTCTTTCATTGAAACATTTACGATACGCTCATTTATTATGCTTTTGACATGATTATAATACACAATTATTTCCATGGGTAAATCTTATGTTTATATTTGATTACTTATGTATGGTTATTTATGTGGAAATCATATTCATGAACATATTATGATGGGTGCACCTAGATAGAGCTAAAATGCATTAGGTAAAGTTTATTCTCATGGGACTTTATGTGCAACGGTCTTGGTGGTAGCTTTAACTCGTGCTCCTCTATGTACAACAAGCCTCGACTTGTGCTAAATTCATGTTTTATGTTGATACCACATTACTATGAATCTATGATTATATGATCCAATGTTATGATTCCTTATGTTTAATCATGCCTTTTTATATCATTATGCTATGCCTTCTAACCCATGCGCTAAGCTTTATTTTAATATTTATTCCCTTACTGGGATTTTTAGTTCATCCCTTTGTTCATGTTGTCCCCAGGTTATCCAATTTAGATATAAGTAATCAAAGGATATTAGGATATCATAACGAATGATAAATAAATAAATGTTTTATTTAGTCCCATTTTTTCAGTTTTATGTACCTAGTATTCCAAGACACTAGACTTTATGATCGTTGGCTTGTAAATTTATGTTTAATTATTCTTAAAATCATGTAATGATATGTGTAAAAGGACAATGTCACTATAGTTTGTATCATAAGAAAATCTTAGTTATTTTTGGAGACTAGAAATAGAGAAATTTTGTAACAACCCTATAGATAAGACTAATTATGAGAAAATGTCCCTAAATTTTGGTTATTATAGAGTAAGTGGTCTATCAAGAAAATACATCCCTGTTTGGATACTACAAGTGGATGTGGTTTTGGAACAGATGTACCTAAGAGTAAAAACTCTGACAAGGTGTTCTGAAAACGTCTCTGGGGAACTTGGTACATGAAAACTGGCCTCAATACGCATCTGGTTTGACACTCTTGGGGGATATGATTTGGTAAATTTATAAACTCATTAAAAACCATTATTAAGGGAGAAAATAAAATTCCTATAAGAATATATTTTAGAAAAGAAAATCATGGATAACCTAGATTGAAACCTAGGGAATCATAAGTTAGGATATACTTTTCATTTAAGAGTTTATCCTTTTATGTTTAAAGTTTCATTTTTATTCTTATTAGCTAAGTATTCAAAAACCCCCAATTACACTTTCTTTTTCTTAGTTAATGGTGAGAAATATAAGAACATGTGACAAAAATCAATGTGATAAGGAATGTGATTAATTCCCTAATGAAATTCCAAATACGATGGGAATAGGTGCTCAAAAATTTATGAAAGTACTTGCTCAGCTGGATCAAGTTATAAATAATAACTTGAATTGTGCGAAACTCCCTCATTATCCATGGAAAAAGAAAGTTTCCATCGAATCCTTCATGTAGAAAAGGCCTCCCATGTTTAGTGGATATTCCAATCCCCTCCTTGTGGAACAATGAATTAACTCCATTGAAAAGATATTCCCTATCCTCTAGTTCTCAGAAGAATTAAAAAGTTGTGCTGACAGTCTATCATTTTGATGGGGAAGCTGATCAGTGGTGTAAACTAATCAAGAATATGAATTCCAAGGAGGAAATTTATTCCATGTATTGGGAGGAATTAAAGAAAATGTTTTTCAATAAATATTTTCCCTAAACCCTCTGTCTTAAGATAGAAAGAGAGTTCCTTCAACTTAAGTAGAAGGAAGATGAGTCTATCAAGGCATATGAAGAAAACTTTATAAGGCTTGAAAAATATGCCTCCAGCTTTATCATGAACACTGAAATCAAGGTGGATCAGTTCTTTAGTGGACTAAAAACAATTCTACAAAAATCATTGACGATTCGAGACTTCAAAAGTTATGAGAAGATTATCTATTTTACCCTCAATATTGAAGTGGAGATCGAATACTCTCAATGGTTTTGTGGGCCTAGTAAAAAAATTGAAAACTGGAGTCTAATATGGGTGGATCAGCAAATAAATCTCATGATGGAAAAAAGACCGAATATCCCACATTTCAAAATTATGGGAAGAAGCATCCCGAGAATTGTCTAAAGGGAATCAAGAAATGATTCAAATTTGGAATAATGTAGCATCTGGATAAGAACTATCTAAGGGATATGAATAATCCCACTAACGTGGAAGAAGAAAGGAAGTTTCATATCAAGATTCACCCCATAGTGCAATGTTTCAACTTTAAGGAACATGGTAAATTTTAAAACCAATTCCATAAGCCTAGGGTTTTCAGAGGCAATAAAAAAAAACCTCCAAGGCAACAAGGAAGAGCTTATTCTAGCACTACTACTAATATTGATCCGGAAAATGATGTGGTGATAGGTACACTGGTTATTCATTCAAGAATAGAGAACTTACTATTTGATTTTGGTTCTACACATTCTTTCATATCTTACAAGTTTAGTAGAATTATTCAAACACCACCTCAAAATTTAGAGATTGAGTTATCTGCGAGAAAAACTAATGGGGAAATTACTACATCCAAAGTACATAAATCCTCCCCAATTAATGTTTTTGGATTGAACCTCCTAGAAAATCTTGTCTTACTTCCTTTGGTAAAGTTTGATGCTATTTTGGGCATGGATTGGATATATTTATACAAATCCAACATCAATTGTTGGGAAAGGGAGATCACTCTTCACATCCCAAAGCACCCTCTAATTCTTTACAAGTGTAAGGAGGAAGATAAATATTCTTCAGAATCATCATCTCAAGTGTAGATATTACTTACTTATGAGCAATCATATCTCACTCAAATAATTGATACAAAGTAGATGATCATGCTCAAAGTTATTCCCATCATGAGGGATTACACTGATGTATTCCCTGAATAATTTCATGGTCATATGATTGATTTAGAGGTTGAGTTATCAATTGAAATGATTTCTAGATCTCTAATTATAGAAAAGACACCTTGTAGAATAGCCACCATTGAGCTGGAATAACTAAAGAAGCAGTTACAAGAGAATCTGGACAAGGGTTTTATATTCCTGAGTGCTTTACCATGGGGTGAACCAATCCTCTTAGTTAAGAAGAAAGATGTATCAATTATCCTTTTAATTGATTATAGTGATCTCAATAAAATCATGATAAAGAACAAGTATCCCCTACCATGGATAAATGACTTGTTCGATCAGCTATGTGGGGCTATTTATTTCTTTAAGGTGGACCTTCAGTCAGGATATAACCAATTAAAGGTGAGGAAATAAGATATTCCCAAGAATGCCTTTCGAATGAGGTATGGACACTATGAGTTCATAGTGATGCCATTTAGACTCACTATTTCTCCATAAATTTTTATGTATTTAATTAATAGAGTCTTTAGAGATTACCTCAAAAATTTTTGGTAGTATTTATATATGATATTCTGATATACTCCAAGAGAAAGGAGGAACATGAGGATCATTTGAATACTGTATTGAATACTTTTAAAAGGGATAAAATTTATGAAAAGTATAGTAAATGTGAGTTCTGGATGGAGGAAGTATCATTATTGCAGCATGAAATAACCAACAAAGGAATATTTTTGAACCCTTTCAAGACAAATGAAATCAAAGAGTGGCCCAGGCCAACAACTGTAATAGAGATCCATAGATTTCTTGGTCTAGATGGGTATTATAAAAAATTTGTGAATAAATTCTCATGATTTTCAAACCTAATAAACAAGATGAAACAGAAGGGAGTGAAGTTTTTCTGGACTCAAGAATGTGAGGAAAGATTTAAGGAGCTCAAAAAGAGACTTATCACTGCACCAATACTCACACTCCTAAAAAGTAGAGAACTCTTTTTGGTATAAAATAATGATTAAAATAAAGGATTAGGTTTCATAATAATGTAAAATGATAAAGTTATAACCTATTACTCAAGGAATTTAAAAATTCACGAGAAAAACTATCCTACACATGATTTAGAGTTGACAGCTGTGATCTTTGTGTTGAAAATCTGGCAGCATTATCTCTATGGGGGGGGGGGAGTGTGAGATATAGACTGATCAGAAGAGTCTCAAATATATATTCACATATAAGGATCTTAATATATTCTAGTGAAGATGGTTAGATCTCATCAAGGATTATGAATTCTCAATCCACTACCATCATGGTAAGGCAAATAAGGTGGCAGATGATCTTCATAGAAAGGATCCTGCATCTTTATCAATGATGAGAATTAAGGAGGATCTAATATTCTTAGACTTATAAAGGATGGACATGGGAATAATTATGGGAGTAATATCATCAGTCCCTTCTCAAATGATTTCTCAACCGCGACTTGTGGAGAAAATAAAGGATTCTCAAAGAAATGATGTGGAAATTCAGTAAAAGGTGAAAGCTATCAAGAATGGTAAATCCTCCAAGTTCAAGATCAATGAGGTTAGAGTCATAAGATTTGGGTCATGAATATGTGTACCATAAAATCCAGAGATAAAGAAAGAGATTTTGAATGACACACATAACTCAACTTTCTTTATTCATCCATGGAGCATAAAGATATATTGAGATCTCTAGGAGAACTTTTTGTGAGACCATATGAAAAAGGATATCGATAAATATACATTAAAGTTCCTGGTATATTAAAAAGTGAAGGATGAAAGGAAAAAGTCTAAAGGGATAATGAAACCATTACCCATACCAACATGGAAATGAGAAAACATCACCATGGAATTTATCACTAGACTTCCAAAGACATCTCACTTTATTTCAATTTGATAAGACTTCTCACTAGATTAACTTTCATGGATATGAATCAAATAATTAGTAAGGTTACATAGAGTACCACTATCTATTGTATTCAACTGAGATCCGAGATTCACCTCCAAGTTCTGGAAAACTCTCCAACATTTTCTAAGCATTGAGATGAACTTCAGTATGGCCTATCATTCTCAAACTGATGGCCAATCCGAGTGGACTATTCAAACACTATAAGACATGTTGAGAGTGTTTTCTATGGAATTCAAAGGAGTATGGGACCAACATTTTCTGCTGGTCAAATTCTCCTACAATAATAGTTTCTAATTAAGCATCCAAATGGATGCATATGAAGCCCTTTATGGGAAAAAGGTGAAGAACACTAGCATGCTAGGATGAGGTCGGTGAATGTAAGCTGTTAGGACCTGAAATGGTTGAATACATGGTGGAGAAGGTGAAAACCATTTAGTAGCACATCAAGGTAACCTAAAGTTGATATAAGAGTTATGCAGACAATAATTGGAAAGACCTTAAGTTTAAGGTCAAAGACATGGTATTCCTCTGCATATCTATGTGGAAGAGGATCATGAGATTCAAGAAGAAAGGGGAGCTATGTCCTAGGTACACTGACCACTTCAAGATCCTTGATCATGTTAGAGCTATTCCATATCAACTAGAACTTCCACCAACTATGTATCAAGTACATTATGTATTCCAAATATCCCTCTCGAGAAAGTATATACTAGATCCTTTACATGTACTGACTTCAGAGGTGGTACAATTGGAGAATGATATTTATACGAGGAGTATCCAGTGAAGATATTGGATCATAGAGATAAAGTTCTATGCAACAAGACTACTCACCTAGTCAAAGTACTTTTTTATAACCATACGTACTAAGAGGAAACATGGGAACCAAATCAAGTGATTAAAGAGAAGTACCCACACCTGTTTTCAACTTAGAATGTAAAATAAAATTTCAAAGGTGAAATTTCATAAGGGGGGAAGAATGTAACAAACCAAAACTTTTACGAATGAAATACCCTTCTTATAATTCTGTTATAAAATAGAATCACATAAAATCATATTAATAACACAATACAAAATTTATAAGTGAATAATTAATGAAATAAAAGGAATTTCTAGAAGTTAAGGAACTTACACTAATGAAATAGTAACTTGGCCTTTGGAATAGTAATGCGACCCTTATGAATAGTAAACCAGCCAATTGAATAGTAACCTCACAAATGGAAGTATAAATAAAATTTATCTATCTTATAAGTGACAATATGATATAATTATATCATAGTATAAGTAAATAAATATTTTGAAAAATTATTAATTAAGTGTCGGTATTTTTATAAGTTACAATTTTATGACTAATTTAATAATTTAAAAGAAAATTTGTTTTCGTGAAATTTATTCACAAATTGTTGTTTTGATATCTTATTATTATAAGATAATTTTATGAGACCTTAATAAAAATTTCAAAGTGTTAGAAAAATAGTTTTACTTTTAAAATTTATATTTTACAAGTAAATAATGATTTTAATTAAAAATTAAAATTTTCATATTTATAAAATTATTTTCATAAAATATTATTCAGTTTTGAATTCTACACATGAAAAAATGGTTAGTGTGAATTTTTGGGATTTTTTTAAAATACTTAAATTTTTGGTGAATAGTGAAATATGGTAATTATAATATATGTAAATAAATGAAATTTTGATTCATGCTTGAGTCATGGATGATGTAAGTGAACATTTTTTTGAATTAACATGCACAAATTAATATATTTAGTCTCAATAATCAGTACTATTTATTTTCTTGAACAAAATAATAAAATATTGAATAAAATAATGAGAAAACACCCCCTCCTCCACTATAAATACCACCCTCACCACCTATTCTCCTAACACCTCTCAAGCCTTTATACTTGTCTATGTTCTACCCAATAATATCACCAAACCTCTCCCCCATTTCCAGGATATTTTTTTCTTAACAAAAGACCAAAACCAATCCCCTAAGGAGGTTCTCGAGAAGAAATAATCAAGAGGTAAAACCCTCTTTTATTTTCTTTCAATTTATTTTCAAATTCCTTTATTTTCTTCTTTTCTCCTCACCTACCCTCATTCAGAGGGAATGAAAACTCCAGTATCTTACATATAATATAATTTTATCATTTTTATGGAATAATACTTCATCAAATCTTCTCTCTTATCTATTTTACTTTAAGAATGAAAACATTGTCCGTGAGGTGTTGATTTACCACTTTCGTGGACAACGTAATTTCATCTTTCAATTCCATATTCAAGGATGGTCATGAAAAAAATTTTATGTCCAAAAAAATTATAATATATATATATATATATAATATCTTATTTAAGGTTCTATAATCATTTTTTACACATGATAATAATTTATAAAACAAGATGAGTTCATTGTGGTAAAAAAACACTAAATTAATCTAAATGATTATCATTAATTATTTATCTAATGAATAATCCTAAATTATAGAAACAAAATGGTATTTTAATATTATATAATTTCATTACTAATAAATAAGTTTGGTTCCAGACAACTATCCTTATTCTATATAATTTTCCATACTCATATACAAGTAAATCGATAATGAAACCAAGGAAATAAACACTCCCAAACGATGAAATTGAATTTCATAACCCACCAAAAGAGAAATAAATTAAATTAATAAAATTATAAAAAATAAAATACATGTATAAATAGTTCTAGAATTATGAATTAATGAATCTAATTCTATTAATCAGGACATTAAGATCAAGTGTAGAATCGTTTCAGACACAAGGTAAGGGATTCTACCAGAAACTCCATTATTCTTTTGGGTTACTCTTCCAACCTTTAAAAAATTAAATTATATTTTATTTTTATTTACATATTCTAAATTCTATGTATATGTTCCAAAATCATGTATCAAGATCCATTCATCCATCTTTTCGGGGATATATGTGTTTTTAAAAGGTTGCCTACTCAATTCTTCTCGATAAGCAAGCCCGATTTATAGGGAATTTACCAAATTATTACCCATATTCAAATTTTCTTCATAATATGTTTTAATACACCATTATTTTTATAAAATCATTCATTTTTTATGAAAAAATACCTGAGTTCAATTATGGTTCTATAAAAAAAATTACACCCTTTCTATTTTAAAGTATCGTGAAAGTATTCCCTTTAACCGTACTAAAATGTTTTATTTATAAAGTTTATTAAACACTCTTTTCACATTAGTTTAACATCACTTATCATGATATATTCCTATTTTTATTAATTTACATGTTTTATTTAATTACTTTATTTCATGTACACATTTACGATACACTCATTTATTATTCTTTTGACATGATTATGATACCAAATTCTTTCCATGGGTAACCCTTATGTTTTTGTTTCATTACTTATTTATAGTTATTTATGTGGAAATAATATTCATGAACATTTTATTATGGGTGCACCAAGATATCTATCCAATACATTGGGTAAAGTTTAGTATCATGAGACGTAATGTGCAACGGTCTTGGTGGTCGCTTTGACTCGTGCTCCTATATGTTCAATGAGCCTCGACTCGTGATCCTCTATGTGAAATGAGCCTTGAATAATTCTAAATTCATGTTTTATGTTTCTCATAAATTACTATGAATCCATGATTATATG
Source organism: Viscum album (assembly GCA_963277665.1). Lineage (NCBI taxonomy): Eukaryota > Viridiplantae > Streptophyta > Magnoliopsida > Santalales > Viscaceae > Viscum > Viscum album. The sequence goes on from OY728164.1 coordinate 385,515,319, forward strand.
ATCCCATGTTACAATTCCTTATGTTTAATCATGCCTTTTTATATCATTATGTTATGCCTTCTAACCCATGTGCTAGGCTTTATTTTAATGTTTATTCCGTTACTAAGATTTTTAGATCATCCCTTTGTTCATGTTATCCCTAGGTTATCCTATATAGATATAAGGGCTCAACGGATGTTAAGATCTCATAATAGATGTTAAATAAAGAAATGTTTCATTTAGTCCCATGTTTTCAGTTTTAGGTACCTAGTCTTCCAAGACACTAGACTTTACAATCCTTATCTTGTAATTTTATATTTAATTATCCTTAAAATCATATAATGATATGTTTAAAAGACACATGTGGGTGTAACCTAGTGATAATACCCCCTTGATGGAATCTAGACAATGGGGGTTCTAACTCTGAACATGTCAGATTATGGATCCCTAATTTAATTGGGGGTGCTTGAGTGTTGGCCTTGCCTTTGGTGGGGTGTTATTCGATTGGTTATTTTGGTGGAGGACTGTGTGGCGTATGGGATGATTGATTGGTGATAGTGGAGGGCGTGCGAGGTAGAGATGAGGTGGATCAAAGGTGGGGCTCATCTATCGCAGTAGGCGATGAAACTTCATGGTGGGTCGGCGGTGAGGCACACAGGAGGTGGGGGATCGTCAGGCTTCAGGTGAGGTAGTGCGATCCTATGTAGGGAGATTCTAAGAAAAGGTGGGCGGTACAGTTTGTGGGTAGAAATTTTGGATAGGTTTGGCTAGGCAGGAAAATAATCAAGTAGGAAAAAAATAATAAAAAAATAAATTCAACTCTAGATGTGGTTCATAGCTTCTACTCCCCGCTTTGAATTGGCTATCTGATTGGATGATCGGGAGGGTATGACATTCTCCATCAGGACCACGCACTTTACATCTCTGAATGGGGCAATGTTTATTATGATGCCTTGTTGAGTTTGAGAGTTTGTTTCATTTTAATATATGCTAGGTAGGGTATACTCCTGCTATGTATTTCCTGTGCCTTTATTGGTCATGTATCAGGCCTAAGTGCCTCATGGGATTTCAATCCATGTAAGGGTTACCCCTCAACCAAATTAAAAAGGGAATATTATTAAACAAAAATTAAGATCCTTTGAGATTGGTGGAATATGTTTAAAATGATCGGGTATCTATAATGTGTTCTAAAGAAAACTGATCCAGGTGTTCCAGGAAGTCTCCCTCAAACTTATCGAAAAAACGTTCTCCTTACTAGATTTGATCCCCATACAGGTTGTAGAATGGATCTTAGGTGCACCATTTATTTCTTCCAGCATCCTAAAAAACTCCTCTTCCTCCTCATAAATATATTATTTAGATCCTAACATATCATATTTAGGACAAATTTGTTATTGGGTGGGTTCTTTATTTTTTTTGAAATCATTGAATTCTTTGTTTTGTTCACCCAAATTGAAAATTAATTTCCCCTTTGAAACATATATGAAAACTCCTCCTTGGCTAGAAAGAACCTACCAAGGATGATAGGAACCTCCTGGGCATACTCCATATCCATTGTGATAAGATAATCAAGAAAAAAGAGTCTTCCTACTCCCACTAGAAAATCATATACCCTACCAACCAAGTGAGTGATTGATCGATCAACAAGTTGTAATACAACAATTGTGGGTTGGGGAATTCCAAATATCAAGTGCTAAAATAGAGATAGTAGAATAAAATTAATGAAATATATAAGATCACACAAATATTTAAAATTTCTACCTCTACCCTCAAGGGTGAAAGGGATGAAAAATCTCCCTGGGCCTTAAATTTGTGGAGGTATCCTATTCAGCAACACAACACTACACTCCTCTATCCGACTGCAAGTGCCAAACTCTTCTAGGGGTTTTTTGTTAGAGTAGATTTTATTTTGGGATTTTAGATAAGATGGGTTTTGAATCAAGTATTCTAAGAAGGTAATATAAATGTTCAATTTTTTAATAACATTGAGAAATTTAAGTAGTTAAAAATCATGATTTTCCTTTTTTATTCTTTATAGAAAAGGGATTGTAAGAGAAAAGTTCCTCACAATTTTTGAAATCCCTTAAAATTAATCTTCAAGATTCGTATTCCCTTTATTTTCTTTTGTTTTCAAATATTTCTTTTGTTTTTAAGTTGGAATAGTAGGGTTTAGTGTGTTTCCAGTACTACTGTCTAATTTTCCAGTTTCAACATTTTCCAGATTTGAATTTCTAGATTCAACAAATTTTTCTTTTTTAGCAGTTTGTGTCACTTTATTAGATTCTTGGTGGGTTTAGAGAAAACTTATGGTGGTCACAATCATTGAATTATCTCCAAGGTTGGCTTCAGTGGTACTTGTAATCTTACCCTTGTCTCTATTGCCAACCTTCCTAGCCAATTACCCCATTTGAATTTTCATATTTTTCATTCTTAAATCCATTTGAAATTTATGAAAATAACTTTTAGTGTTTTTTCATCAAACCTACCTATCATCTGTTGGAACATACTAATTAATTCATCTTTTTTATTTGGATGATTTAGTTTTGGGTTAGGGTTGGAACTATTTCTTAGGTGGTTATTAGAAACCATGAGAAATAGAAAGTTGAAGAACTCCTTACTCCCTCTAAGAAATATTCGTGTGGTCCCTATACCCCTGTATGAAGTTATTTGAAAATAGGTTATCCCTAGTTTTCATCCTAGGACCATATACAACAAAATTAGTATCTCAGGATCTTGGTCAGGAATGTCAAAATTGGGACAATAAGAGTGTAATTGCACAAACATGCCACGATGGTGGCATTTCTCCCTGAGATTATTTTGAGTGTTTTTATTGAAAAATATAGCAGCTTGGGATTTTTCCTATGGAACTGGGTTGGGTTCTTTTCTCACAATAGTTATTCTCCTAGAAAATTTATGTTGTGAGTTTTGTGCTAGTGTCTTAAATATTTGTTTCAACACCTCAATATTCCTATCACTAAAATTCCCTCCAACATATGGGTCCACCAAGGTTTTGTGGTAAGGGGTGAGACTATTGTAAAAAGTTTCCATGAGGAATTTGGGAGTAGACTGGTGGTTTGAACATTTTTTAAGTAATACCCTAAATTTATCTCAAGATTTATTCAATAGTTCTCCCTCATTTGTAAGAAACTGGTGATCTTGTGTCTGATCTCAAATATCATTCTCCAAGGATGTAATTTCATGGTAAATGAATTATAGACTTGATCCCAAGTGAAAAATATATCCTCCTATAACTATTGAAACAAAGTACCGACATTTCCCTTAAGAAAAAAAGGGAACACCCTTATCTTAAGCTCTTACTCACTCAGGTCTCTCAGTGGTAGATGCTGTACATTACAGTAGAAGTCCCTAATGAAGTTAAGGGAGACTTCACTAGGAATTCTATTGAAGGTAAAATGCTGGGACAACATGAAATATTTAATTTCATAATTTCAGGATCTAGGTGAGAGCTTGATGCATGAATGGTTACTATAAATTACACGAAACAATAAATCTCTGAAACTATTCCACTCAATCATCTCATTTCTAGGAGAGTTTTCATTTCCAGTTAGTGGATTATCAATGTTTTTATTCTTATCCTCTCTATTAACTTCCATTTTGATTTCATTTTTTTCTTCTTAAATTCTCTAAGGTTTTTCTAAATTTAATGAATGAAAGGATCCATGGTCTTAGGTTTAGACCTATTTTGCATACAAAAACTTCAACATTTTTTTTGGATTTTCTTTCATAATTTTTTTGATAGTTTTTGTATTTCTTATTTTTATTGTATTTTATGTTTTTATGTTTTTTTATGTTTTTTTTTAATTTTATATATGTGATTTTGGTTTTATTTTGATACTTATTTGTGCATTACTTCTCTATAAAACGTGCCAAAATTTGACATGTCTGTCATTTTGCACATAAAAATTTAATATTTATAAGCATACTTACTACCTATAGTTAGTACTATGGTAAGAGGGTCGAACCACAGGGAAGGACTGATTTATTCTAGAGACCAAAAACAAGGAGAAACAAAAATTAAAACAAACTAAATAAATAATTATGTATTATGATGAAATATTTAAGAGAATGAATATTTGTGTGTGAGTGTGAGAGTGAGTTTGAGTGAGAAATATATAGGAAATACAGAATAAAAAAAAATATAGTGAGAACAACCAATTGATGAATAGGGGGAAATCAGCTAGCCATTTTTATAATAATTTTTCCTTATTCATGAATTTGAATTTAAACATATGGATCTGATTGAAAGATACTGACAAAATTTTTCATCAGGTCAACCTATGATTGAATGAACTCTATAATTTATCAACTGTAGATAACTTTGAATCATTGAGTGAGAAAAAATAAAGAATAACTGGTTTCAAATTGTTAGCTAAACTCAGTGTAATTATCTCTCTTAAGCTCAATTAATTTTTCAATGAATTCATTAGATTGATTTTTTTATTTAAATGCCAATAAATATCATTTTCACTGATTCTTTATGTTTTCCAAAAAATGATTATTCAAAGAGAGTGAGAGATAGAAGTATCCGGTAGAATAAAAATGCATGAACACAGTAAAATGGATTAATCGGCTAAGCCTATTCCCCCAAAAGAGATTATATAAAAATCATGGTTGAATTAAAAATATTAAAATATTTAAAAACAAAGAATTTTATATTGATAGAAAATGAATAAAATAGAAGGAAAGAGAGAAGAGTTTTCTCTCTTCCAATGATCGATCTCCAGAAACTCATAATATATAATATGTATCCTCTTCTCCTACCTACCATGGGTGGTGTCTGGTGTGATTATCTAGGATGTCCCTCTTTTGGATGTCATGTGGAATGGAATGTTTAAGTGATCTACTCCTAGATGGTGGTTTGGAATGGATGTCATATGGAATGGAATGTTTAAGTTATCTACTCCTAGATGGTGGTTTGGAATGGATGTCCTGATGTGAATGGTTGATCATAGTCTCTTGAGAGTTGTGTGATATGTCTCCACTACTTAGATGATTCTGGAATGTATAATGTGTGTCTCCACCACCTTCTAGAGTCTTTTTGCTCTCATCGCCATCTCCTATCACTAATCCACTCCAGGATTAATTCTCTTACATCCATGTGGCACATTCAACACACCTCTTCCTCCACATTGATGACCATAGAAACCCCCCTCGAACAGAATGATCAACCCCTTGAGGCTCTAAGCCATGCAACAATCCATGATCCTGCTCCTAGATCCTTTCTATACGGGATTCTTAAGAGCCAAGATTGCCCAGTGAGTATGCCAGAGCTCCCACAATATTCTTTACTATATTCAATAAAAAAAGAAAATTAGAAACAAGCAGTTACAATATATATATATATATATTACTTAATTATATTATATAAATATATATTACTTAATTATATTTACAATTATTAAATATATATATACAAATTTATTTATATATTTATGTACGTATTAATATCTATATATATATTACTATTAAATAATACTTATTAATTTACATAAACCAATTATTATTATTAAAATTATTAGATATATATATATATATATAATATATTTTTATATTTACTATTATATAATTTAAATATATTATTATATAAAAAATATTTTTATTTACAAATAAATATACTTATTATTATTACTCTACTTATATTTATTGTATTATTATTATTATTATGTTAATTATATATATTATTTTTTTATATATATTTTTAAATTTTTAAATTTTCTTTTATTCTTCTTATCTATTGGGTATTCATTCTTCATGGGGGAAGGAAGATGCCTCGAGTTCTCCCAAAACAGGCATGACAGCTTCTAGGTTCTTGGCACAGGGGGTGGAAGGCAGATAACACCCTGTATTTTTCCTCATGGTGGCCAAATTCTTCAGATCTGGTGAGATCGAGTCCTCCAACGACATGCAGTAGTCATGAGCGATGATCGAAGAGGTGATTGTTTTGAGAAGACAATGATTACAACTTCAAAACTCTTCCTTGGTAAGATCAGTGACTTCTAATTCAATGATGGAGGATGATTATAGTAGTGAATCTGGATTTTAGGTTTGATTTGTACAGATCTTGAGAAATCTATAATTTTGCAGTTCTTCTTATTGATGTGGTGGCTGATTTTTATGGGTTAGCGAATGCTTGGTGTTTAGGATACACTAATAGATCTAGATTGAGGGTGAAGCTTTGGGTTTTTGTGGGTACAGATCATTGAGGCTATGTTTCTTTGTTTAAATAATATTTCTTTGCAGATTAGTGATGTTCACAACTATCTCATGGTCGATTTGGGTACGGAAAAAATTGATGAAGGAGATGGTGGATTATCTACTACTATTGACAAGTAAAAACGATGGATCTTAGGATTAAGGAGGTAGCCAGTGGACGATGTGTGGATGTGGTCGTTGGGATGAAAGATGGATCAGCGGTGGATGGGTGGTAGACTGTGGAAAAAGTACCGTTGGAGGAGGCTGATGGTAGAAGCTCTGCTACCATTGGGGAATATGTGGTGGTGGCATGGAATGGCAACAGTAGCAGGGTGTTACTGTTGGAAAGTTCTTGGTGGTGGCATGGGTAGCGGGCTGGCGATGGATGTTCTGGCAATGGCAGACTGGTGGTAGCAGGGTGTTACCGCCAGGATAAAGCATAACAGTGGATTGTTTATATGAAAAAACAATAAAAAATTACAAATTAAAATTAAAATGTAACAAATAAAAATTATTTATTATCTAATTAAAATAATGAATTAATTAAACTAATGAATTAAACCAAAACAATAAAAAATAAAATAAATTAATTATTAAAACTAAATGAATAAGTTAACTAGAAATATTGATTAAAAAATAATGAATTATAAATTTGAAAAAAAATTAAATAAATACTTAAAAAAATAAAATAATAAATGAAATAATTATTTAAAAAAAAACAAAAAATCATATAATGAAAGAATTAAAATAATTAAAATGAAAAATTATTAAAATTCAAACAAAAACACAGGAATAAAAAAATAAAAGTTAAAAAAATAATTATTTAATTTTATGTTATCAAAAGAAACTAAAATAAACAAAAAAATACATACTTTACCAAAAAATTAATGTTTTAATGATTTAATAAAAAATTAAAAGAAATTGAAAATTATTAAACAAAAAACATTATTTTGATCTTAAAAATAAAATAAAATACAAAAAAGGATGTGGAAAATTTTGTTAAAAAATAGCCACATCATCATGTGAAAATCCATACATGATGTGTAATAATACACACCATGAAATGGAACCCACACCACATAAAACAATTAAGATGAACACATTATGGCATGGTTGATTAGATTACATGACATATAATTTTTCAATTACACACTGTGTAACAGTGTCATCTTGCTAGAATCTTTGACACCTCTTAATGGTATCTCTGACTATTATTCATCAGTTCATGGTTATTCTTAGTCATATTAAGTGAATAAAAAAATTGTATAGATTTTTGTATTTAAAAACAAATTAACTAGTAATGAAAAACTAACATCAAACATGTAAATTATCAATGAAAGATAAAATAATTATAAATTGGTATGTGACCACTCTGATACCACTTATAGGTTTTGGTGTGTAACAGAAGTGATTGATCCCATTCCCAATAATGATTTATCATCAATTTCCTTGAATTTATCCTTATAACTAGTTGAATAGAAACCCCATAATCCGTGAGATAAGATCTTTTAGATACAATTTATAATTAATTTATAAATAATAATTACCTCTTGTCTTGGAGTTCATTCTTCGTTATTGATTTTTTTGACCACTCTCATTATACCATCATTACAATGAAGGATTCAAGTGTAAAATTTGAGGCACCCCAAACCCATACTTCATGGTACTGAAAATACATACTTTACACATAGGAATTAATATCAATAGAGACAACCTGAACTAAAAATATCTTTATTTTATATTATTTTTATAAGTTAAACATTACACCTCACAAATAAACACACAATTACAAATATCGAAGGTATAGTTTCTTTAATAAATAGCTATATAAGAAACTTATTTTAAAATAATTGTGAAAATTTATCTATAATTAATCCACAGTAGACTCTCTTATAGACTTATCATAAGTTAAAATCATCTTGATAACCTAGGGAATGGAAACCTAATAAAGGGGTGAGATCAAACACTCAATAAAGGAAAACTTATCAACATTTCTTCAAGGGTTATATCATAATAATATGAGAAAACATGATCGTGTAAGAAATATCCTATTAAAAGAAAATGAAATTATAAGGTAAGTCCATAAGTTATGATATAAGGTCATGTAATCTAAATTTAAAAAACATATACCATAGAAATAGAGTGAATAATCATGAGATAATAAACATTTTCCACGGATCATAATCAGAGTTATATGGAATGTAGATGTAACATTCCCTTAAAAATAGATTAACTAAGAACTTTGAAATAAACATAAGAATTTGAAATCATTACCTTCATGAGTCACTTACTCACAACCACACTTGGAAGAAAAAATTAATTGAACCCACATATACATATCACTTGAGATATAAAATTATAACTAATGAATTTGAGGGAGATATAAGACCCCACCCATTAATCATCCATACATACGTGTGCACTTGAAATCAATCAATTATTATATCATAAAGAACCCATGGAAAGAAAATTATTTCATATAATTTCAAAATAGTATCACATAAACCAACTTTAGGGATTAAATTGATTGATACCAACATTTAATCACCCAAAAGAAGTATTTTATAGAGGCATTTATTAGGTGATTCATAAATCATAACTTCATAGGTTTTTAATTTTTTAAAGTGTAAAATGTATGTGAAATCATGAAAAAGAGAATTTAGAAAACATTATTTAAAATTGTTGTAAAGAAAAAAAATTACACATCACTTTAAAAAATCATATTCAAGAATATAACATTAATTTTTTTAAATAAAACTTTAAAATAAATCCAAATAATGGAGCCTTGAAAAAAAACATATAGGTGTTCAATAAGAAATGTGGAGTGAAGATAAAAATATGAAACTCAAAAAGGAAATATTTTTTGATATTTTGAAAATAACTTTATTAAAAACCACATCATAAATAGAGTGGTGAAAATTTCATTTGAAAATAATTAAATATAATTTTTAATATTATGAAAATTTAAAACATATTTTTATTTCAAAATAAGAAATGATAACATTAGTGGGAAGAGTGAATATAGATATAGAAGAAAAAGAGACCATTTAGAGAGAATGATAATTGTTATTAACATTATAAAGTTTTATAAATAAATAAATCCATCACTGAAATTTCATATAAAATAATGAGTAAATACATTATAATATCATCATATAATAGAATAAAACCATCTTGAAAATCTATACTAAAAAAGGAATCATTTTGACTCAAAAAAATAAGTTGAGTTAAGAAAAACCCCTTACAACTTATATAACGTTTTAATAAAGATTCCTTGAAAGAGGGAGATTTAAATTGAAATTAAATTACCATCAATAAAATATAATTCATGATATTACATATACAATAGACATTATACACACCATTTAAATTAAATTAGGTTCATAAAACAAAACACATCACAAAGAAAGAAAATTGGGATGAAACACCCTTAAAGATTTCAAAAAGATTTATTCAAAATCTATTTGAAAGAGAAAACTATTAATGAAACTATAAATAACATGAATAAAGATATACTCATGATATATTATTTTAAATAGACATCATATACACCATATAAAAAAATAGGTGTATACTACAAAATATGTCTCAAAGAAGGAAACTGAGATGAAACCCTTACCTTAACTCTCGAACTCCAAGAAAGTGATTTAATATCCTCTATTATAAAAATAAACTATTTAATAACCTTATTAATATATATTAACATTTATACTATTTAATTATAACCATTTTTTAAACATTTATTAGTTAGTTATAATATTATCAGATGTTAGCGATTTTGATTGTTTCGTGCATGCTTTGAAGTGTTAATGTTTTTTCTTATTAATTGATACAAATTTTCCATTAATAGATTATATAAGGTAATTAAATATACTATTTATAAGTATTTATAAATCTATAATTTTATTCCATGATAATTTTTGCACGATTCGTGAAGATGGAATCAATGATGAGGTCATTTTGGTAATTTTTGAAGAACAAAAGTCAGTATGTTAATAACGAGTTAAATATTAGTATAAAATTTTTATAACTTTAAACCAAATATTATTTTATCATTTATATCTAATATTACCCATATTTGAGTTTCCATAGTTATATATGACAAAAAAGTATATCATTGTTCACGTAGGTGGTTAAACCGACTCAAACAAGAACATACTACAATTGATGTGTGAGTATGGTTAAAAAAGTGATTACTTTGGAATACAATCATTATTTTAGAACTACAATTATATTAGTAATATGTTTTTAATCATATTTTAAGATATTTGTATAAGTAAGAAATGTATAGATGAAAAATGAAATGCATTACTTCATGGAGGCGGTAGTCCACACGTACACACAGACGACGTTCACATTTAACATAGAACAAAAAAGAAGGTATTAATTGGTTTATATTTTAAATATTTATTCATTAAACATATCCTTTAAACAAACCATGTAATTCAATTATGAAAAATGGATCATGTTTCTTATAGAGGCAATATTCCATATATAACCCAGTGACATTTTCATTTTTCAAAATGGTTGGGAGGAAGGTAGAATATAGTTATCCCATAAGCATAATAATATTAAAGTATACTTATGATAATGATGAAATTATGTAAACATGGGAATATTATATTTGTATGAGGTATAATAATAAATAAAGGTAAATAAATGAAAAAAGTGTAATTGTGAATTTTACCTTACTCCTTGGAAGATCTCCTTTGAAAATTGGATTAAGGATTTGAGAGGTGGCATTTTGAGAAGGAAAAAACCTATAGGAAGATTATAGGAGTTTTGGGGAGTTTTTTTGGTATATTTTTATCACATATAGGAGGCTTGGGGTGTTATGAGAAGTGGGGTGGTTATTGTTCCTCTTATAAGGGAGATGAGTGACATTTTTTGTAATAATATAAGAGGTAAAGTCAGTATTCAAAGATCAAGTGGATCCAATAATAGAAAATAATGGGGTGGGTGAAGGTTTAATGTTGATAAAGTAACAACCACATATTTGAAATATGATTTAATATGATTTTAAGTTTTTTAATCTTATATTTTTTTTTACTTTTACCATTTTTTGTGTTTACGGTGGTAACTAATTTTTACCTAAAAAATTTACTTTTAATGACTAAAAATAAAATGGCCCTTATTAAATAATTTGGAACTAATTATTCCAAATAATAAATCCATTTTTTCAAAAAAAAAAAATTCTAAGGGAGATAAAACTAATTTTAATACTAGTACACATAACGCGTAAAAACCATTTTTAAAAAAAGTGTGTTTTTATGCTTAAAAATTATGATTAAGAAAAAATCATCAATGTTATTAATTTCTATGAAATTAATTGGTTTATTATGAAAACATTAAGTGTTATTTTTATTTAAAAACAATAAAAAACCTAATTAAACTTTTTGGATACTAAGATAAAATAAACAGACCAAAAAAAGTTTTTATTAGAGTAAACTATTACTTAAGTTACCAAAATGGTAAACATGAATTTTATAAATTAATAATTATATTGTTTAAATGATTTATTTTTATTTATAAATATATATATTTTATATAAAAAGTGTTTCATGAACTTTAAAATCATTCTTGTATTCTGAGAATGTTGTAAAAGTGATAGTGTTTGCAAAATAAGTATTTTTTCACTATTCACCCCAAAATTCAACCTTTTAGAAAAATACAAAAAATTAATAATAAGATAATACTGTTATGATTAATCCAAAAATAGAGTTAATTTTTTCAAATTCAAATAATAAAATTTAGTAATTTAAATTTTAAATGGAAATATAAAATATAATGAAAAGGTGTTTTTAATAGGAAAATGAATTTTTAGATATTAACTATTCTTAATCTTATTTCTTATCAATTGATAATTATATTAGAGTTAATATATTATTCATATAAATAGTATATTTTATCACTATTAAACCATAATATATTTATTTTCTTAAATTAAAAATATGTAGCGCCTAAAAATGTATTTTTTTGGGAAATAAGTTTTAATCATAAAATGGTCTTATTAGTTATTTAGATATACTAATTGAATTTTATCAGTGTAATGGTTTTAAAAATAGACCCTTTATTTTACCTTCAACATACATTTTCAAAATGTGCTCACTTTTATTTATACCTTTCAATTACATTATAATGGTTATATTTCCTAATTATAATTCTATTTTAATAAAATATATCACAATTCATTTTGGTTTAGTGTTGTATATGAATGAATCTAATCAACATAATCTTTAATTAAATAAAAATATATACTAAAATATTGGGCTATCACATTATCCCTCCTTAAATAAATTTTAACCTCATAATTTTAGTTATCGTTCACAAATGAAATAATCTAAGAGATCCATAAGAAACTCAAGATATATTTTCTAATGAGATATCAAACTCAAATCATAGATACTAAGAGACTAATAATTTCTTACATAATAGTCATGTATTAATATTTTCTTTTATCTTAAAATTTTGTTCCAAATATGATTCCTTAGTTGGTTATAGGAGTTTCTGGGGACATACCTTTCATTGCTTCATTTTCCTGGTCCTATTTCCAACTAAATACTAAAACCAAATTGGTTATGTTAATATCCAATAAAATTAAATGATCATATGAATATGAAAACTCAATCCTAGGATGTCTTCTTCAATGACACCATTATTTCAAACTATGATACTTTTGGTTCAAGTATGACATAATTGGATCAAACTATCACTCCTTTAGTTTAACCCAGGTTTTACATGGTTATTTTCCTATTAGGTTTTCTAATATAAATATATTCAAATCCATAATAATGTTTCATAAAGAGAATATAAATTAACTAAAGAATATCCCCTGAGAGTGTCAAACCAAGTGTACGATTAGACCTCTTTTTCGTGCACCAGGTGAAGACCGAGTTAATACCCAATTAGCATTTTTAGGGTAATTACCCCTAGGTGAATCTGTACGAAATCCTATATCCACTTTTTTGTATCTAGAGAGGTATTACATTGTCAAGAAACCATGAAATCTATACATTACTAAAAATTCAGGATATTATCTTATACTGAGGTGATTAAACCCAAAATCCCCAGTCTAGTGCTAAAAACACATACTTTACACATATGCTTTAATACCAAGTGATATGATTCAAATTAAACATATCTTTATTTTACATCATTTCTATAAGTTAAACATTATATCTAACAAATAAACAGACATTTGCAAGGACTAAAGGTTTAATGTCTTTAATAACTAGGTACATAAGCAACTTATTTTATAATACAAAAAATTTCTCCACAATTTATGAACACTAGACTCCCTTCCAAACTTATTATAAGTTATACTAATCTTCATAACATGGGGAATAGAAACATAAGAAAGGGGTGAAATCAAATGCTCAGTAAGAGAAAACTGATCAACATGTCATCAAGGGTTAGATTATAATAATATGAGAAAACATGACCATGAGAGAAATATCAAATTAAAAATAATATGTAACAATAAGGGATGTCCATAAGTCACAATACAAGGACATGTAACCTTAAATGAACAAACATATGCCATGGAAAGATAGCGTGGAATCAAGAGATAATAAACATGATCCATGGATAATAATCATAGGCACATGACATGGAAATGCAACATGCTATTGAAACATAACATACCAGAGAACTTGAACACAAAAATAAGCCCACAAAATCATCACCTTCATGAGTCAATCACACCCACTCTTGGATGTAAAACTTAATTAAACCTATGTATACATATCTTATGAGATATAAAATTATAACCAATGCATTATAGGGAGATATAAGAACCCTCCCATTAATCATACATACATATGTGTGCAACTTGAAATCAATCATTAATCTTATCATAAAGAACCTATGGAAAGAAAATGGGTTTTATATCATTTTCTAATGGCATCACATAAACTGACTTTAGGGATTAAATCAATTGATACCAACATTCAGTCACCCAAAAGGACTATTTCATAGAGGAATTTATAGGGTGATTCATAAAAATAATTCTATAAGAGTTGGATATTTTAAAGGGTAAAATTGAAGAGAAACCATGAAAAAGAGATTTTAGAAAACATTCTTTAACATTTTCATAAAGAGAGACAATTACGAATAAATTTCAAAAATAATTTTCAATAAGGTAACATGAAAACATAAAAAACAAATTTAAAATAAATCCAAATAATTAATACTTTAAAAAAAATTAAGTTTTTCCATAGGAAATGTAGAGTGGAAGATAAAAATATAAGATTGAAAGGGAAATCATTTTTAATATTTTGAAAATACATTTATTAAAACCCACATCGTAAATAGAGTGATAAATTTTTAATTTGAAAAGAGGTAATTTTTTTAATATTACTATAAATAAAAAGTATTTGGATTTCAAAATAATAAATGGGAGCATTAATATAAATAGTGAATATGGATATAGAATAAAAATATCTTATTTAGATAGAATGACAATTATTCTTAACATCATCATGTTTTATAAATAAAGAGATCCATCACTATAATTCCATAAAAAATATGGAGGGAAGTCATTATAATATCATCTTAGAATATATTAAAACCATATTCTAAAACCATAGTAAAAAATGAATCATTATGACTTATGAAAAGAATTCGAGCCAAGAAAAAACACTTATAGATTAAGAAACATTTTAATAGAAACACATTGAAAGAGTGTTTCTAATAGATCTCATCACAAGACCTGTCACATGATTGTGGGGGTTGAGTATGGTTGTGCAATATTTTCCATCTAATCACCACTTTTATTTTGTGTTCTCTTTTGGGGATTTTACAATGGTATTTTATTCATGGAATCAAAACACCCAAAAATTATAGTATCTATGATATGGACCTTCTTTCCAAAGGCAGGTGATCACCAGATATTTTTCTAATGATTCTTGGAGAATCATATTGTTTGAGAGGTAAAACTCATCACACCATTTTGTGGGGAATATTTCCTAATCTAGAACTCACTTATAAGTTTAAGTTATATTCGTTAATCCTTCATAAATCTAAATAAAACTATCCACCCTTTTTATTTTTAATAAATCATGTATATATGTAGGATTAACCATTTGTATGTATCAAGGGTTATCCATCAATAGAATCATCTTTATGTATATGAGGCTATGCATTGAGATATCTATACATATATATCAAAAGTTTTACATCTAGTTTTTTGTTTTATTGGTAGTACTTAATTTAAAGGATCATGGTTTAAAGCCTCATTATGGATCACTTTGTATTTTATTTTTATCTAGGGAGGTAGTTAGAGTTTTGATATCAAGATTGGGACCATGATAGGGGTCTCCAACATATCCTTGTGAATGAAATCAGAACCCCCTTAGTTTGGTGTCAATTAATAGAACACTTTATATCTTTTAAGGTCATGTGTTGAGGAACAGACCATGAAATTTAATTTCATGTAGAAAGTATTTCTAAGTGTAAGGTTCCTAGTAAAATATGGCATGTGACTTATGAATGAGTGGCCCTTTATGGTTGATTTGATAGGGGATATAGCCCTATAATGAAATGTCATTCACTAAGAATTTGTCCAGATGAGGATGAGGTGAAAAGGACTTGGGAGGAATATAGACTCCCAAGTGGAGGTATGATATTACTAGGAATATGACTCAATATAAAATATGATGGATTAAATGTGTTATGTTTGAGCCTATAAGAGGCTTCTTAAATATCTTGTGAGTATAGAAATCAAATCCCACACAGTTAGGAAATGTAGGGGATTACACCTATGAGGGATACCCAACTTGATATGATATATTATTATTCTAGTGATATGATTAACACTAAACTCTAATTCAATGTGAGTCATGATCTGTGTGAGAAACAAGAAGAGTAAAAGATCTGTCACTTTACATAATCTCCTTCAGCCATTGGTAGATGAGTTCATGGACATCGAGGGCAGGAGATGTCCTAAAAGAAAGTTTAGGGGATTACTCCAAGAGGGATTTCCAATTCCCAGTTTCAGAAAGGAGGAGAGTAGGATACCATAATATCCATTATCAAAGGGAAAGGAAAGTAGTTCACACCATTATCTGAAATGGGAAAGTCCTTGAAACTATCTCCAAGGATGGAGTAATCATTACAGAGGGGATTGAAAATCATAAACATCCCAATTAACCTACCTATTATATAGGTTAAGTATGATAAATCATTTATTGAGGGAATACAAAATTTAATGGGAGACATTCTAGTATTTTATCGTGAAAATATGGTGGCCTCAATGGAGGTTCTTACTTGGTCTTTTTTAGATAGGAGACCCAAGGGGAGGTCCATATCATTAGTGATATAAGAGTGGGACGAAAGGGTGCTTCGCCTAAGTGATACCTGAGTAAGATTATTTGGACCTCACCTAGGTGATTACTTTGTGATATGGATGGTACTTCACCTAGGTAACACCTAGGAAATCTTGGAAGTACCATACCCAAGTGATACTTGGGAGAATTGGGAGGTACCTCTCCAAGGTGATACCTAGTCAAACTAGGACTAATTTTTTTTAGAGAATATCAAACTAGGTAACCACACTTTGTTGATAACTTACATTGATCTTAAAGGGTATATTTAGGTGCTCTTGGAGGGTTGGTGCTCAAGTTTTGATCCAAGAAAGGGCTATTCTACCTTGCATGTTTGTACCAGGGAGGGGTGGTTCCTCATGTAAGGTAGTTGGGGTTTTAGAAAATTGAGGAACTTTAATACCTTCATTATTTATAATTATCTCTTATTTTGTAATCTTGGAAAGATTCTTGAGAGTTTAGAGAACTTGGGTGAGATAATTTGGCGAGCGGAGATTCAGGATAACTCTTCATCCTCTAGTTATTCTAAATGAGGAGCCTAAGGGTCTTATTTATAGGAAAAACTTGGATCCTAGGTGAAGGAGGTTATCCACACAAGTCCCTTTCATAGGTGGACCATATAGGTAGTTTTTCTAGGTGGTTCGCATAGGTGGTTCACACATGTTGGTCCCAGGAAATATAAACTTACATGAGATAGATGTCTACATAAGTGGCCTAAAATTCCTAGACTTGTGTGGGATTCTTGAGCATACAGGTGATTTTAGGCATGTGTTGGTTGGGTGAACTTAAAAGAGGATAAGTGTATTTCATTTTTCCTTTCAAATCATTTGAAGGCAATTTCATGCTTAAATAAAAAATGAGTGCCAATAAATTCCCCCCTCAGGATTGGATTCGATTAGAATAATGAGTATTTAATCTTGAGGAAGAAGGAAACACTAGAGTTGATTGAAATCACATTCATTGAGTACCACATGTTGGTGCATCATTCATGTTCAAAAAATATTATGTCTTTTGTTTCATTCAAAGGAGAAGTGAAAATATAAGACACACATGATGACTGTGTAGATAGGTCATGTAGGTCATGCCAGTTAGGTTGGTTGGACAAGTTGATCATGTAGGTCAACCAAATAGGTGACTGCATGTTTATAAATAGCATCACCTACCCATTGGTTTCCCTTTGTATTCACACTATTATTCATCCTGAGTTTAATCATCATTCTAGTCATTTGTTCTAGTCTTATATTATCATTTTCATCTCTTATATATGCTATGCATTCACTTGCATGAGTATTTTATGTAAAGTGACTTCAATGATGAACTTCCACCCAATCATTTGGGAGAGTTACCCACATGAGGTCACTTGGGTAAGTGACCTTCATGAGGTATTCCCTTTTCTAAATTTCCCTATAGAGTATTCCAAATTAAAAACTTGGTGCTAATAAAAATCTGTGTTTTTATTTGTAGATTTTCAATGGTTGAGAAATTGGATTCCATTTCTGATGTAACAATTGTTGTTCATATTAAAGAGATGTTAAATATTGGTGGGATATGGTACCAAAGATCATATTAACCCACCCTTAAGAATCTTTCAAACCATTTAAAGAATCATTATCTTGAATATTTTGAGATATAATGACTTCACTTTTATGGTTGCAGGATTTTGGGTGACATGCTTATCCCAAGACTGAAATATTACATGCCACATTCTTCGTTTAAGGAGTACACAAATATTAAGAGTAGCAAAATTTCCTCCAAGGGATTGTACATAAATAATAGAACGATGAACTTACTGTGTTTGATGTTCTATAATGTTAACACTCCAGATTTGAAACCTCATATCCTTGAGTAAAAAAAACATTGCTACTCATCCATTTTTTCATGAATTGATGACCAGATAATTGAAGGGTTGGAAGGAATACTAGTAATTCTACATTAGAGGAGGGTTTAAGCCTAAATGGATGTGGGATTATTGGGTGTGCAAGACTTGTGTTGATTTTAGATTTGTTTTTAAAGAATTTAGAATTTATGAATCTATGTGTGTTTCTCAGACATACATGTATAAGTATCATGATATATCCCTAGAGCTACTTATCCATTGGCGGCCGCAGAATAATACATTCCATTTGACACATAGAGAGGTTGACATAATTTTTTGGTATGTATAAAAGATTTCGGGAGTGCATATCCTTAGATCTATATATGATGACTTCATCCCACCAAAGGCAATGTGGGATGACCTTAAACAGACACCCACACTGTCCCATGAATTATTAAAAATAACCCAAAAGGTTAGAGAGTAAGACCCTCACCCAATGGGGGAATTTCATCCTAAATCATGGATGAATATTTACTTAGAGACCAAAGGGTAGGGAGAATAATGCAAATTCTTGAAAAGATGTCCAACAATTGATAATTGAGGAATCTATAGAAAGTATTGGCCCATCTTGGAGTAAGGCTAGTACAATAAATGGAGGCATTCCATAAAGTATGAAGTTTCTAAAAATTCACACTTCTTTGGATTTATAGTTATGTTGATAATTATTTATATGTTGTCAGTTCATGAATCTAATAGTGGAGTGAGGATGGGAACATTTATTATGGAAACCAAGCTAGTGTAAGGATAGCCCATAGGGTTGGAAACCCCTACTTTAGTGAATATCCATCGGTTCTTGATGCTTGTTTATACATGAAAGTACATTTATGAATTTTAGGTCCATTACAAGTTCTATGAGGATGGATAATAGTGTATTTTATCTCCTATGATGTATTAAGTGGGTTTAGTATTAAAGGTTTCAATTCTGGCCCTTCGTTCAGGTTGTATCTAGAATCAAGACTTTGACTTTGAAGTACAGTACAACTACAAAGAACTTAATCTTGTCTAAAGAATTTAATTTATTCTTTTATAGGGATCAAACCATCAAAAAAATCACTGAAAACAACCTTGGGGAATATGAACTAAGGTTATACATGATGTGATTCTGGGATTGTTTGTTGGAAATATGAATATATGGTGAAGTCATTTGTGAATACTACACTCCATATAGATTTTCATACCAGTTAAAGTGTCTAAAACAACCAAATATCTCCCCCATAGATGTTCAATCAAAGAAGCATTTGATAGTGGCTAGGAAACTATGGGTGATCATGGTTCATGGATAATCTTAAGAAGTAATCAATTTTCCATCATTGGATAAACCCATTGGGTTTATTTCCAAGTATTATAATACTTAAATCTCCTCATATCCTAAAGGGGTGTTGGAAAAGAGAACCCCCTGAGTCGAGTTCGCTACAACTATTTCCAAATAAGGCCAATGGGGAAATAAGAATCACCCTAGGAGTGATAGTGACAAATCTACACAATATCTCCCATGACCACAATCATGGGATACTAAGTGATCCAAGGTGGAAAAGGTTATACTGGATGAGGTAGAGCTAAGGTGTTCTAGTCCCCATCATCGGGAGGAAACTCTGGTTCTAGTTTTCCAACCTACTATTAGGGTAGAGAAACCAAGAAAGTATGAAAATTCAAGATATGTCGAGTCTTTTTCATAGCCGACTCTGGCAACATCAAATTATGTGTGGCCTTAAGCAGTTTAGTTTTGGGAAGACAATACCTATGAAATTCAGGACTTGTAATTTTTTATTTAAGTTGGTATACATATCTCATAGATTTGAAATATTCGATCACCCACAATCTTCATTGTGATACCTAACCCGGATAGGTGGTAAAGTATCTCTAGGAACTAGAGATAATCATATATTCCACCAATGAATAGATTATTTCTATGAATAGGGAGACTAATATGATGGATTAGGGAACTGTTGAAGGGGTGGGTGATTAAGCCTCTGATGAATGGGATGAGTTCATCAAAGCTAATGATGCAAGCCTCCTCTCTTTCCCTATTTTTGTTTCAAGTAACTATTATTGAGAAAACTCATGAATTTAAATTATAATGAGGAGAGGGAAAGTATAAAAAATTGGAAAGAAAAAAATCACCAAGGTATACTTCAATTTGCACCCTCAACAAGGCTTAGGGTTCTACTCCTGAGTCATGGGATGTATCCCTAGGCCAAAGGTTTATGGATGAGGATATGGTAGTAGAGAATTCTCTATTTCCTCCTCCAGTATCGGTATTTGGGGAAGCAAGTGACAATAGTCCCTGGTATGAGGTGAATAACTGATGAAGAAAAAATACATTAGACAAGCGCATCATCATCCATGATGAGTTTTATCAACAACTTTTGTATTTGACCTTACCTATATGTATATTAATTTAAACACTCTGGTAGATTATAACATCTACTTCAATTTCCTCCCTTAAAATATCCAACACTGATCCTTCAATAATTTAGGAGGATACTCTAGATGATGCATGAGATCTCATTGGTGAGTCCATCCCTTTTATGGGAGAAGTGTTAAGGGACAAGTATGAACTCACTATTGTTTCTGAGGAGGGATAAGAGAATCCTAGTAATGACAATTGTGCATAATAGGAAATCATATAGAAATATCCAACTCTCTATCTTCATGACATTATAGATCTACTATGTACACTAGAGGACCCCTTGATAATCACTGTTGGACCTATCATTATCCCAAAAGGGGCTGACAGGGATCTTGGACTGTCCAATAAAGGTATCAATGCTGATACTGATTCGATGGGGCCTAAAAAAGATGTTCCTAATGAAAATATGGTAGATGGAGTTGATGGAAGAGCCAATTTGGGTCTTGAGATAAGTGTCTCGGATACCCCTATCAGTGCAGATGCTACAAGACTTGAAGTATAATATAATGAAATAATGGAAATGGAGGATGTTTTTCAACATATTTATATTACCAACTTCTTATAGGAGTTTAGGGAATTTAATAGGGAGTTGGATGGACATGAGTTTCTTCTTTCTTCACACACGACCAACATTATTATGCTTGATATATTAATCAATAATCTTAACTTTCATAGCTTTATTTATAGAAAATATTTCTAAGGTGATCAATGATTAAGACAACAAGGACTATCATGCTCCTATAGTAAAGGGAATGTTAGCTCAAGATCCTAGAGTTGGGGATTCCTCTGATCCTAGAGTGGGGGATTCCTCTGATCCTAGAGTGGGGGATTCCATGAAAAATCAAGAAAGTAATCCTTCTTAGGAGATCTCCATTCAAACTGATGAGACTAGAAATGATAGGGAAGTCCCAAAATGATTGTCTAATCCCTCAATGAGTGATAATAATCATCTGTTTCAATTTAATTTTTTCTTACCATATTTCAAATACTAATGAAAAACTCCATTTGTCTTTAAGATCCATCAACTTCAATAGCAGAAACTGAAGGGGAAGCCTATGCCAAAACTCAACCAATGGTGTAAGGAGAGGGTTATGTCACTCTATAATGGATAAAACAAGATTATTATATATGTGAATTAGTTTTGGAGTATGAACCTCATCATAAGACTAGCTTTGTGGAAAACTAGTCGGCTCATGATGATTTTTGGGTATGTTTCTGGTTTATTTGGAAAGACATCAGGGAGCTAGTCTCAAATAAACCCATGATAGATCTACCTTCACAACTTCATTGGATCTAGATAATTTTCATCATTCTGGGGTATAATGGGTTAGATTATTGCATGATACACTTTATTGTGAAGGATATCATTCACTGGTAGAAGAAAGAGCATAAGTCACAACAAATCCTTATTAAAGTAAAAAAAATTCTTATAAAAACTAATGAACTCTGAGGTTCACTATCATAGGTAGAAATAAATCATTAAAAGCAGATAGAGGGGATCTTTAATAGAGTTGATAAGAAACCCCTTCAAATAAAACATCTCCAACAAGATCTGGATACTTCCACATGGGGCTCGTACAACCTCACCAATCATTAGAAGAGGTCCAGGCTTGGGGAAATACTACCATTACTACCATGATAAAAGAGCTCTGCCTTGATATAGATGCTAAGGATACTAAGATATCTGGGTATTGAAAAACTATTGATGATTCTCGAGTGGGCCTCAAACAGTTCCAAAGTTATGTTGATAGAATATTTTATTCCTTGACTATAATGAAGCGAGAATTTGGTTTGTGGATGCTCCTAAATTTTTTGATCCATAAATGAAAGGAACTTTATTCAAAAAAACATTTGTTTCATTGTTCTTAAACTTCTCAAAATTACAACATAACACTGAAATTGGATCATTTGAGTGAATTATCTTATGTCAGTGTGTTCAAATTGCAATGAAAGCAACAAGAGAATGATTTATTTTTTTCCTAGTCCATAGGGCATAGTGAGCCTAATTAGACTATTTCTAGAGTCACATAATGGACCCAAAAAATTTTATGCCTTATGCGTCACTACCCTAAATTTTTCTTAAGTCTAACAAAAATAAGACTTAGTGGTAAAGACTTGGATTTTTCTTAGGATTCATTTTGTGGGTTTTTGACCTAATGAGTTTTGTGCCTTTTCCATTTCAATTACTTTATTTTTCTTAGATCATATGTGAATCACATCTAGCGAACTAAGACTCAACTTTTTCACAGGGTTCCCTTTTATAGGTTTTCAACCTGGTTAGTACCACATCTCTTTCCATTGGTAGTTTAGATTATTAAAGGCTAGACTAATTCAACTAGTTTTAAGGATGAAAAACCTTAACCATGAGTTGTGGGAATTAGAACCAAAGAATAGATTGAAAGAAAATAATTATACAAAACCTTATGGATATGAGGAGAAAGTTTTAAGTCATGATATTGGGGTTTTTGGATTTGAAGAAATGGTATGGGAAAAGTAAGAAATTAAAGTAGACCATGCTTGAAAATTGGTTTCGACTATGATTTTTTCAGGGTGTATGAAGATAAAAGGATCTTATCATAAGGATGAAGGTTCATCTAGTTTAAATTCCACATTAGGGTGCCTTATGAAGAGACACATTTAGACATATTATGCATAGTCAAAACAAAGTAATCCTTGGAGTTGGATTCTCTTATCACTGATAGCTAAGGGAGGTTTATGAGGATCTGGATTTCTCCTGACCACGAAGTGTGGTTTGTGAAAAGAATGTGTATGAGAATTAAGGAATCATTTAGATCGACATTGGTGATGGATGGGAAAATCCTTAAATAAATTTTATTTTTATGCAAGGAAGGGAGTATTTTGTTTCAATCATAATCTTTCCAGTGAGGGAACCCATAAAAAATCATAACCTCCTATACATATTAGGCTTGTATTATAGAATAAAGGAACACACATTTTTTTATGAATGGGCCTAGAACGGAGGATACATGCATCAATACGTATCCAATTGAAATTATAATTAAGCCACACTTAGTTCTGAAAAAGGTTTGGGAGTGTAGTAGGAGACCATCGCCAAGAATAGGGGTACTCTTAAGCGAGGGAAAATTATCATGTAGTTTTATGACAAGTTATTGGGATGTGGACCATGTAGTTTAATAACTTATGGTGAGGTTTTTCCCTATAGTTTAACATCTTGAAACTAGGTTGTAATATTTTAACAATTTAGGGTCATATAGCTTTGAAAAAACTGGTTGGTGAGGACATCTACACAACAAGTTAAAGGGAAAGACTCAATGTGAATAAAGATCCCAAATTCTAGTATATAATATCCCACAGATATATACACTTAGTTTAAAGTTGTAGTTATTCGACAAATGGGTGTCTAGAGTTTAAGGTTTCATAATTCTGACCCATGTTGTGCCTTTTAAGGTCTTGGATCTGGGACCATCCATGCCCTTTAAATCCATGCGACAAGAACTGGTAGTTGATTATAGTTATGACATGACTTAGCCATGTAATATGGAATAATCACCCAAAATATCTAATCCCACATGAGTCATGATCGATATGAGAAATAAGAGAATTCATTAAGTTACCCAAATTACACCAAAATGTTAATAAAGGGTTTCTTCTAGTGGGAACAACTTGATTTTTTATTTCATGGTAATTTTTCCAAGAATTGTTTGAAATTATTTGGGCATATTATGGATAGTAAAAAAGGTTCCTTTTATAATTGAATACCTTTTTCATCGATAGCCAGAGAAATATTATGAGGATATATGTTTCCTAATATATGGAGTTTGACTTGTGAAAGGAAGGTTCTTGAGTATAAAAAGATAATTTAGATCAATATTGACCAAGAATGGGTGGAATTTTCCTTGCATAGATCCATATTGTGTGTAAGGAAAGGATAATTTGTCTTCATAACGAGCTTGCAAATGAGGGAACCCATGTTGAAATATCTTGTATAGATCAAGGTCATATATAGGATAAGGGAGAAATTTTTTATTTCATGTCTAGGCCCAATATTTGAGATGTGGGCATTGATTTATATCCCATAGTAACAGGAATAAAGCCACAAGTAATTCTAGAAAAAGTTCCCCACATAGTTCTGGCCCATAGGGAGGGATATTTTTTTTGAATACAAGTTTATGAGTGAAAAGAAAACCCATGATGGAATCTCCTATGAACATATGGATCATACATAGTAGAGTGGAGTATTTTTTTTGTTTTATGGACGGGACTAGGATGAGGGATCCAACCGTCACTATGTATCAGTTAAAGAGGGAATCAAGCCACACATAGTTCTAAAGTGATAGTGTAATAGAAGATTGACATCAGGAATGGTGGCTCTCTCAGGTGAGGACCACAATAATGCATAGTCTAAATTTGTATGGAATGGATATCAACCATGAAGTTTAACATTATGTGGCAAGGATGTTCGATGCTCCTTTTAAGGTCTTGTATCTAAGACCATAACCCTATACAATTTAAAGTCATGAAACCAGGGATATTATATATAGTTTAACATCATGAAATTAGGATTCTTGTGTCATGGAAGAAACAACAACATGATACGGTGTAGGGATTATGCATGGAAGTTATCCAGATGTTTAGAGAATCGTCTCATAAGAGGAATCCCATGATCATTGCACGAGGCATCCTAGGATTTTCACCCAAGGAATCCTATACTTAGTACGCATGGTAAGACTACATATTAACATCATGTGCTAAATATTTTTTCATATATTTTAACATCTTGTGACTAGGATAGTGTGGGTAGTGCCTTTTAAGTCCATGAGATGAGGACCACTAGTCATTCCTTTTAAAGACTTGTGATAAGGACCACTCCATGCAGTTTAACAATGTGCGGTAAGGATGATTGATTTTTCATTGATCACATGAAGTATTTATTGAAAAAAAAAATCATTGATGTAGGGAATATTACACTCAATTTCTATAGTAATCAATGAATATATACCATTGGAATAGATGTTATGGATGAAAAAAATGCCCCTCCTATTTTGGTTCATGATTCAGTGGATTCTTTCTAGGTACCATCAGAGTTCTAAGGACTAGTAGCAATTCCCCTTAGAGGAATGAGAAGAGGATAACTTTCATATTAAAATATTTTTCTATATGATTTTGATGGAATTATAAATTATGCAAGGTATGCTGTCTTTTCTCATCCATCCATTATAATTTTTTAAATATCTTTTGAGATTGATGGTTTGTGGATAGTTGATCACAAATTAAAATGAAAAGTAAATTCAATTGTAACTTAATGGTCATGACTTCTTCCATCCTATATACAAATGAATATGAGGTTTATTGTGTAGTGGTATGAGTTGTAGTACGGTAATCCTACAAGGCATAGAGAAGTTTATCAGTCCATGAATTCTTATATTTATCTACTATTTTATATAGAATGGTTAATATAATTTTATTAAAAGCCTCTATTTGTCTATTTTACACTTCATGATAGTGGGGTGAATGGTTAGATTCAATGTTGTACTCCTGATACAAACCTTTCAATTAATAAGAATAGAAATTGGTTCCATTTTCCATCAATATTTTTTGAGGGACACCAAATTTGGTAATGATGTTAGACTTCATGAATTTGATAATGTTCTTAATACTGACTTGTTTTAGAGGTATCACCTTGAACCATTTGTAAAATAATTCAATAAAAGTGAGGATATATTTAAACTACTTTGATGTAGTGGGAGGTTATAGCCCCATGATTTTTATTCCCATATAAAAAACGGATAGGAGTATTTGGTAGCATGCAAAAACTTCAGGGGTTGATGAATGAAGTCGACATGTACTTGAAAAGTCTACAACTTTTTTGGTTAATTTTACACAATCCTGTGTCATTGAAGGCTATAAATACCCAAGAATCCTAATTTAGTGAGAAATATTGGTTTCAAACTAATGGTCACCTCAAGTACCAACATGGATTTATTTCATGAAAACAACACTTTCCTATCCACCAATACATTTGAGGAGGATTCCATCAAATCCATAATTATAAAGGACCTTCTGATGACCCTATATTCCATAGATGATGAAGTTGATAACCCACCATCAGATTTTATCTTTACTAGCTTGATTCAATGGAAGAGTCCCAATTGGGAGATATTACAGTATGTGTTTCATCCAACCATTCATGGGATTATCTAGTTCAGTAATGGAATTAACTTCATTGATCTACTCCATGCTACTACAAACAAATGGTGAAACCATTCTATGACATACAATGCTTATGGCCATTTCATCCCTATCTTGATCTGTCAAAACTATAGCCTCATTTTCTAAGTAATCGGCCTAAGCATTCTATGAATATGAGATATGTGTCAACTTTGGATTTGAGTGGAATTCTTCCATCGATACTTATCCATAGAAAAATAGGGGGATAAAATATTCTTTTATGATAACATAATCACTATTCACTTTCTTAATTAACAACTCTGAATCAATTTTAACCTTTAAGTGATCCATCAATATTTTTCATTCCAAAACTATGACTGTAATGAGGACTTGGTATTCTACCTCATTATTAGTGTAGAATTTTTACAATAAGAGGGAATAAGGTAGGTCTTACTTTGTGGGATATATAAGAATGACTCCCAAGATGAATTTGTTGAGACTAAGGTATTCCATCCTATTTTCTATCGGGATCCTGGATGCAACATTAAAATAAATCTCCCATGTATAGGGAGGGTCTTGGACATAGAAAATTTCTTTATCCACCAGTTCAGTATTCAATGGTGTTTCTTCTAAAGAGGGATTATCTATGAGAAAATTTGCTAAAGGCATCTCTTTTATCACCTTTATAGGTAAATAATGAATGTCAAATTGCTATCACATGACCTCGCAATGTGCCAAATATATAGTCAAAATGGTACAGTTGATCATATGTTCGAGTGGGTTATTATGAAAAATTAAATGGACCTTGTGGTGCTATAGGTAGTGCCTTAGTTTCTGAACTACAATGATTAATTCTAGACATTTCTTCTTAATATATATATAATGATTCTCATTATTGATCATGGTTTGACTGAGGTAATAGAGGTTGTTTTCATTCTCAACATTATACTTTTGTGTTAGAAAATCACCTAATGATCTCTCTAAAATCATTACATACAACATGACCGGTCTTCCTTTAATATGAAGAATTAGCATAGGTTTAATCAAGAGATATTTCTTCAGGCTATCAAAAAATTCTGGGAAGTGATCAGTCCACTGACAAGTGACTCCCTTTTTCATTAACTTGGTGAAGGGTTGACACTTACCCAAAATATTTTCTATAAATAATCGAATATAGGAAAGGCATCCTTTTATTCCTCTCAACTCTTTGAGGTTTTTAGATAGTTCATGTTAAGGATATGCTTACTCTTCTTAGGATCAACTTCATTAATACAATGAAATACCACAAAGCTGAGAAACTTTCCCAAGGTAATACTGAAAGCACACATCAAGGGGTTCATTTTCAATCTATGCTAACACATCTTATTGAAAAAGATTTCTTGGTTAGAAAGATGATTAGAACATTGCCAAGATTTCACAACCAGATCATCACTATAGCACTCAATGTAATTTATGAAGAAATTTTTAAAGATGAAATGCATGAAATGCTTGTACATAGCATCAACATTCCTTAGAGCAAAGGGCATCAATCGATATTAGTACACTCCTTGAGGTCCTCTTAAGGTAGAGTATTCTTAATTTTTAAGGGAAATTCATATTTGGTTGTATCCTGAATAGTCATCCATGAATTATAGGTCTTGGTAACTGGTTGTTGCATTGATCATAATACTTGTAATAAGAATTGGGAAATCATCCTTTGGATAGTGTCTATTGAGACCCCTAAGATCGATTAGAACTCTGATATTACTATTCTTCTTGTTCACTATAACAATATTGGTGAGTCACATTAGGTACTAGACTTCCCAAATTAAGTTTTCCTTGATTAATTTATCAAAATTTTCTTTGATATTGATAGTGCGAGTTGGATGTGTCATTCTTCCTGCATGTTTTTAACCACATTGATCCTCTGGAAGACCTAGGTGGTGGGAGTCCACATTAATATTATGGCTTGGAATTTCTATGTAATTTGAGGTGAACACATATTGTTGATGGTTCAATAAGGAGGTATATACCTCTTGTTCATCAAGGGATATGGTCGCACTGATTATCATCAACCACAAATCCTCTTCTATACTTAGATTTATCTGTTAAGGTTTGTAAATGGTGGTAGAGACAACCTCCTAAAATAATGGATGATCATCTTTGAGGTCATATTCCTCTTAAAATTCATATTAATTTTCATCTTCGTACATTACCATGTCATGATAGATGGGTTACGAAGGGGATATTTAGAGTTAGATGAAAGATCACAATTCTGAGATCCTAAGGCATTTACATTTCTATTTTTCAGTGGTGGAACAAAAATTCCCTCATGTTTAGCTAAAAAAACTATGGTTTTCCAAAGTTCTTGGGATAGATCAAGGGAATTTTTACTTGAAGCATCACCAATTTTGAGAGGATCAAATATGTTTTCAATGATGGAGGGTTCAACTGACATGACTAATACCATGAGGGTTAATGAGTGCATGCCCAATTCCAAACTCACATTTTCAATCTGGTTGATGGGAATCACATATCCATACCTTATTTGTTTAAATGGATTATATAGGGTAATTTCTAGACCATTTTGGGTATTAAACTTAGAAATATCATCATTTATAGGTTTTACCTCCACTTTGGTAAAATCGTTCATCAATTTATTGATATTCATAAGATTCAAATGGAGATTTATCACCATGTACTATCCATATTATCCCATTGATACATTATTTGATACATTGGTGATTTGATGATGGGATTACCATATGTTGGTGCAACCAAGGTCTTTCTTGTAGGATGTTGAAGGCTGTGTATCCTTCCATATGACCAAGAATTCAGAATCACACACTAGCTCCCCAAATTATGTCCTAAAAATGACTCAGCCAAGGGGATTTTGTTTGATCTTTTCATACCCATGAAGTGTCAAAGGAGATGGGTAAAATTTAGATTCATTGTATCCTAATTAATAAGAGTTTGGATTTTAATGATATTGACTCCTAATCCATTATTAACAAAAGATCATCAGATGTTAATGTCATCCAATTTTCTAGATATATACAAGGGAAGAATGTGTCCCTATATAAAAACATCTATATCCTACTCAATAAAATAGATAACCACATGGAAATCCATGGGGTCAATCTCAGCATGATATAACTCATAAGAGGTGAATTCATCTTCAAAATCTTGATGGATCATCAGGGATTCTACAAGCACATCTCATGGATACTTTGATAAATTAAAAGCATACAAAATTGAGTGTTTGGAAGGAACTACGACCAAATGTTTTAGGATGTCATTTTTTAAATAAAAAATTTATACTTACCCATAGGGGCGTTCTCCCTAGTTGTAAATTTTTGGGATAAAGTGATTAGAGTAGACAAGTTAGGTGTTTGAACAGATATTGAGTCAATTTCTCCTATTTTTGGATTAGTCTAGCTTGTCCTGCCCAACCGTCTCGACTGACGATACCATTGCACCCCTTCCAGACAATCTTCCAAAATAATTAGGAATAGAATAATTTTATTGAATGTGGGTGAATTTTATATCTTTTTTTCACTCATTGAATGGATTTAATATGAGTTTCAGAAACATAAATAGCTCTGGTGGGGATGTGGTTTAAATATTGGGTCCAACCATGACTATGTATTCCCCTTCCTCCATGGATCATATGGCCTCTACTCCTAATTCCCATATCATTATTAGGTAACTCAGGTTCATAAATATACTCATCATCATAAAAGGTTTCAATTAAATTTATTACATTAATTGAACTGAAGATTAATTATTCCTCTGATG
Source organism: Viscum album (assembly GCA_963277665.1). Taxonomy (NCBI): domain Eukaryota; kingdom Viridiplantae; phylum Streptophyta; class Magnoliopsida; order Santalales; family Viscaceae; genus Viscum; species Viscum album. Next base: position 385,546,046 of record OY728164.1, read on the forward strand.
AGTATTTTGTTTAGCAGGGAAATTCCGATAGTACTATTTGGGGGGATAATGCCCATACTCTCAGGACTAATGGAATGAAATCCAAGAGATTAAATACTATATTCGAAATATTTATAGGCTCATCCTCCTATACATGATTTTTTTATTCTTTGGTTATGTTGTTTTTTGGAATATCAAATATTGGAAGACTATAGTACCGAGAAAGTTAGTTGTACTGTGGGGGAACAATTGGTTGATTTAACTCTACCCTGATGATGTCATGATTTTGATTGATTGTATTTCTGGTTATCCAATAATTGAAATTATATTCACTCTTACTAGTAACTTCTTTTTATTTCCCTTATTCGTCTGGAGTGGCATAAAAAATATATGCCACTTTTGCCGATGGTTTTCCCATATTTACTTTCTTATAATAAACAATATTTTGCATGTAATATTTAAAGAAAAAAGAGTCCTAGATGGTGTGACCCAATGTTTGAGGAAAATGGTAATAATTTGAGTAGTCATCAAGACTGAATTTATCAGGGCTCTTAGGTTTATGTAACTTTGACAAGTTATTTTCCATAACTGTGAAGGAAAAACCCGAAACCTTCTCATCTAAAAAAGATTAAATTTTATTCTTCCTATCTTCAAATTGTGAATATGTCTGCTACTTTCTCGCATCCCAAAAGGGATTTTTTATAATATTTCTATTCAAGAGGAGAACTTCATGATAATGTTATGGAATTGGAGATGGGGTTGGTGTATGAGTGGGATTTAAGGTTATAGATGCAACTTCCACTCTTCCCATCCTCTTTCCTAAAGTTGTTGGTTATAGCCAAGACTTGTATCCAGTTTGAAAAATAGAATCTTCCAAATTTTTTCAACTATAGTAAGATACTAAAATCTATACATATATATTATCAAGATAAGTGGTGTTCATAACTAATCATAAAGGTCCTCAATGAAAATACCTAAAAAGTCCTACAGAAGAAGATTCAATTTTAGGGAGTTAGTCAAACCCTTCCACCCAGTGTAAAAATATGAGACCCTCTCAATTTATCTCTATTTAAAATTTTATAGATTGAGGATTTTTTTCTTCTTTATCATAGAGATAAAATGATAGAGAAACTATCAAAAAATATCTCCTCACACTTTGATTGATTTGGTTGGTCAACTGGTATACCAAGTAAAGTTTGTTCCCTCTAAGGTATATATAAAACACATGAGTTTGGATATCTCTTACTTCTCAAGAGTTCCCATTATGGGACCACATCGAGACATAAAGTGAATCATATATTGTTCCATATCCCTGAGATATTTAATATAAAAAATATAGGATTAATAAAATTTTCCATTGGAAGAGTTGAATCCACCCATTAAGGGAAATAATTGTTCTCTAGTTATACTAGTGCACACTTAACTTATATAGATTCCAATCAAGCTAGAAATGATTCAATGGCATCGAAAAGTTTTTGGGGGATGACCAATTGATCAGGAGATTGAACAGGGAAAAATTTGGTTTGGACAACTATGGTGGCTCTGCCTATACTTATGATTGGTAACTTTTATGTACTAGGCTATAAGGATTAATTTTACATAGTTCTTATTGAGTTTCTAATGGATGGAACTCTTATATATCACTAGTGTGGGGTCCAAATACATTGGTTTTATAGATCCCACATCGAGCGGATGTTCCAACTATATTCTCACTAGTATGATAAGACCTTCTTGTTGAGGGGTTCTATCTATGAGGGTGAGATGAGGTTTTACTTGATGAATACATCCAACAGGGATATTAAATCTGAGTAGTTATATTTTTTATTTCTTAAACTCCTACATTTCTATATCATATTAAGATAATATCTCCTCTAATGTAAGAAATTCAATTATTTTGGGTAAAGGATGGGATGTGTCTATTCCTTTACCATTTTCCTTGATTTAATCTCATTGAGGGAGTGGTAGTTGAGAATTTATTGGAATCCATTAATTCTTGGAGAGCTTCTGATTTATGGTTCTTACACCTTGTTCAATTACTTCAGTGTGAACCGTGATTCAAACAAAAGTATCCTCCTTCGGTTCCTCTACATCAAATTTGTGTTCTGTAGAATTTTTAGGGGTGGTGATAATGATGTTCATGATTCATAATGCCTTATAGGTGTCTAAATAGTATCAAAATGATAGGAGAGTCAATTTCCTTAGGAATATCTGCTAAAAGAGTAGTGATCTTCAGGAGTGATTTCACCCTTGATATATTACTTTTTTCTTGAAGACACCATTGGGAATAATAATTCCCTTCAAGGATTCTCTTGAATCTTTTTAGTAAAGGGTGATATAAAGGGAATATCTTAATAGTGTCTTCATATGCATCCCAATGAGGAAGTTAGGTCCTGAGATGAGATAAACTGGGAGGGTCCACCTTGTGGTGTTCCTCCTAAATGTGAAAAAATTATTTTCATTAGGGAGGAGGTTGAGGTTAAAATCCCCCCCCAGACCTGCAGGCTGGGGATCCCTTTGATCCACTTCTAGATCATTTCAAACTGGATTTAGAAATCTTGAAGGGGGATATTGTAGTAAAAATTTTCCCAGACCTATGGGTTTGGGTTGCCCCTATATCACCATGGATTCCACTGCTATGGATTCTCTATTGATATTATACATCTTTGTGTGATCATAAGTTGGGTTCACTATATGGTCTTCACATGATAAATTTTATTCTAAAGACATCAGTGGTACCTAATGATTAGATTACCTTGAGAGAGATTCTTGCTTAATGTTTTCATAGTATTGATACAAGAGTTTTTCAATGGATCACTTTCATCGATCCTACACTTATTATATTTCACCATGGATAATTATTTCTGAGTATATAGTCTTTACAGAGTAGATATCACTTTTGAGATTCATCTCGAAGTAATGACATTACATGGTGTCACTTTTTCTGGGATTTTCTAATTAGGGATTGAGGTGAAATGTAATTCCCTGTGTTCACCCCATCCCCTAACAATAATTCCAAATGAGGCATCAATAATCAATTAATTTATCTTACATAAATAATTAAGGAATGTTCATTGAATACCCTCCCAATATTTTCACAATTTTGGGCTTCATGTTGATAGAAGGAAGGAAAAATCAATTTGATGATGAATTTATTCTATTACCTTGACATGATTTACATATCCATTATAAGGAAATATTTTAACTTTTATCTAATGAAGAGTTTTCTTGAGATTTAGGTGAATTTCATGCACACATTTTTCTAAGAATGTCTCTAGAATGCTATATTGAGTGGTGGATAATGACGAAAACAAGATTGATATGTTATCAATAAAAACTTATCTCCTCATCAACAATGTATTCTCTTTATCTTTTGTGAGATATTCCTCTACTTGATTCGACCAAAGTAGAAGTTTCCCGGTTTCATTATTATAGATAGTGAGATTGGGGGGATCTCCTCTATCATGATGGAAGGATCATGACCCAATGGTGGTTCGAAAGATAACCGTTGATTTGTGTCTTCTTCTAGTTGAGAATGAATATTTCTTTTTAATGATAAGATATCATTCCCAAATAACCTTGTCTTACCAAAAACCTCACGATATGATGGATTTCTCACAACTGATTTGACAAGGGTAGGAATTTCTTATCGAAATGAAATATCACTATAGGGAGGAACTTCAAAGTAAATTCCACCATGGGGAGGAATACTATCATGGCTTAATGTATGAATATAGGGAGGATTCCTGTGGTGTATACCCTGAGGAGGGCCTTCATGGCAGACAATAACAAGTGGAGGACTTTATTTTTGTTTTATATTTTGACCATGAGGAGGGTTTACATGGTAATTATCAATATATGGGTTCTCATGATCAATAACTTCAAGATCATTAAGTAGGAATTCATGGTTAATTTTCTAGGGAGGACCTCCAGAGTTTCCAGTAGCAATGTTACAAGGAGGACCTTTATAACTGGGACTTCTCCTTTTGTAAATTGATAACGAATCAATGGTATTTTAGGCAACCACAAATAAATTTTCAATGGATTCATGAAAACCATAATTGATTATAGTAAGGTCATGGGAATATTCTCAAATTTTTTTTCCTTTGGGGAGAATTATTTCTAGATTCCATCCTCTAGGAGACTAGAGTAGCATACTATGGAAAACAACCTTCATAAATGAGAGCCCATTTGAGCAACTCTTATTTTATTTACAGGATTTGTTAACAAGTTTTTGGGGTTTCTATTGGGACATATTTTTACCCTATAGTGGTCACCATAAAAGGTTTATTATCACTAGTTGGAACATAGGTATATGCCCAATATTTTTTTCCATTTATCATAATATTTTTCTGACAACCCTCCTAGATGGGATTAGGAATATACATATGATCCTGAATGACCTTCATATAATTTTTATGGTCCACTCCAATTGTAGAGGTAGGGTTTTATTCCCGACTCCTAAAAACTACTATCATAATAATTATATCCTAACATGTTTGTATAAGGTGGGTAGAGATAGATACCTATCCTTCCATCATTTCTAGGATATGCCGGGTGGATTCTGTGGTTGGAATGAGGATATATCCCAATTCTATGGTTAGATAATGGATGAATCCCTAATAATTTCATCTATTTATTATTGGGATATATCAACATTCATCATGATCAGGGGTATAGATATGAGTTCCCCCCATTTTATACTGAGGTTTTTTGAAAAGTTTCTCTAGATGCTACCAGAATGTGATAGAAGTCTTGTCGGATATGGGCAGGTGTATGTGCTTTATCACAAGTTTTCTCCATAGAATATTGGTGGGATTATTCTCTAGAGGTATTGGGAATATGGTCCCACTCCCTATTTTTTATTTATATACCATGTTTGGAGGGATGTCCTAGGCACTGGAGTTTGTGGGACCAAAGCTAGGGCTCATGGGTTGGAACCCTTAGAAAACTAAGGTTTTTAATCCATGTGGCATTGGAATAAAAGGATACTAGAAGGATCCCTTTGATTCTAATCCTATTATTCTGAAATGAGTCCCATGGAAACATCTTTATCCTACTCCCTCAAGTAAGGGAAGGAATTTTTGTTGTGTTTCAAGGAAAGGATCCAAAAATGGTTTGTGATGGTGAGGTGTTTTATATTATTCTTTTCCACCATCTATAATTGGGTATATGGTTAGAAGATATTCACATCTTAGAGGGATTCTCATGTGGCCTCCAAGTCCTGGATAATACCATTAAGGTGGTACTCCCAAACCAATGCGTTTGATACCCGATGTTAGAGATGATAGGTCAACGACGATATCCTCTAGCTAGAAGAGGACCTAAATTATGAAACAACCAATACATAAATTTTTTAAAATTGGTAGGATTCTATTTAGATTGAAGAGAGTTTTTTCAAAAATTCCTGAGAGTTTCATAACATACATGACTAGGAAAACTCATTAGTGTATCATCAAAAATAAACAAACACACATGCGATTGATTACTGAGAAATATCCATGTTTGAACCACTTTAATTTTATGAGAGTAATAAAGGGTCTAAAATTTAGGAAACACATTTATTTTGGTTAATGAAAGAATTTACATTGGGTTCACCATTTTTTTCTGATGGATCTCATCACAGGATCCAACATCTAATTGTATATGTGTGTGTGTGTGGGGGGGGGGTGAGTATGGTTGCACAATCTTTACATTAGATAACCAATTTTGTTTAATTCCCCCTTTTAGGGGTTTATAATGGGATTTTATTCATGGAACTAAAAAAACCTAACAGTTTCTATATCCATGATATAGAAATTCTTTCCAAAGGTATGTGATCACTAAATATTTATCCAATAATTCTTAGGGACTCAAATTGGTCAAGAGGATGGGAGGTCAGGATTATCAAACCCTTTTGGGGGGATTTTTTTCCTAATCTGAGAATATATTATATAATTATGTTATATTGATGAATCCTATATAAACTTAAATAAAACTATCCACACTTCATGTTTTCAATCAATCATGTATATATACAGGAGTAACTATTTGTATGTATCAATGATTATCCATAAATGGAACCATCTATATATATCCTAGTTTCTCTATTGAGTGAGACACACAAAAACACAAACACCCACCCATCCACACACACACATATCAAAGGGAATCCATCTCATTTTATTTTTTTCTCAATAATACATTATTTAAAGGATCATGGTTTAAAGTCTCATGACTGAGTGCTACGAAGTTTATTGATGTCTAGGGAGTCAGTTAGAGTTTTGATATCATGATTGGGCCTATGATAGGGGATTAATACATATCCTTGTGAAAGGAATTAGAACCCACATAGTTCAGTGCCACTTAACGTGGCACTTTTTACCTTTTAAATTCATGTATTGAGGACCAAACCATATAATTTAGTGTCATGTAGCAAGGATGTCTAGGCAGAAGGTTCCTATAAAAATATGGTCTGGGACTTATGCATGAGTATTTCTTATTGGTCGATCTAGAAGGGGATATAACCCTATTATGAGATGACCTTTATCAGGAATTTGGGCTGATTATGATGTGGTGAAAAGGACCTGAAAGGAATATAGTCTCATAGGTGGAACCATAATCTTACTGGAAATATAGACCAATAAGGAAGATGATGGATTAAAGGTCTAGGGTTCGATCCTTGGGGAGGATTATTACATATCCCATGAGTATAGGAATAAAATCCCATGTAGTTTGTAAATTTTGGGGATTAAACCTATGAGGTATTCAAAAATTGAGATGATATTTGATTATTCCAGTGATATGATCACCACTGACCTCTAAGCCAACATGATTCATGATCAGTGTGAGAAACAATAGGAATCAGAAGGTTTGGTACTTTTCCTAATCTTCTTCATCTTCTAGTGGATGAGACTGAGGATATGAAGGGAAGGAGATGTCCTGTATGAAAGGTTAGGGGCTTACTCTAGGTGGGATTCCTATTTTCCAGTTTTAGAGAGGAGGATTGAATGATACAATACTAACCCTTATAAAAGGGAAAGGAAATTGGTTCTCCCCATTATCTGACATAGGAAAGTCGCTGAAACTACCTCCAAGTATGGGGTCCTCATTAATGAGGGAATGCAAAATCATAAACATCCCAAGGAACCTCCCTATCAGACATGTTAAGTGTAGAACATAATTTCCTGAGGGAATATACAATCGAATGGGAGACATGATGGTGTGTCCTTTAATTTGATCATGAAAATCTAGAGGCCTTAGTGGGGGGTTTTACTTGTTCTCCTTTATATTTAAGTACCAAGGAGAGTCCCTTATCATTTGTGGTATGAGTGGGGTCCCATAGGGTGTTTTTCCCAGGTGATACCTGGGCGAGCTGAGTTTGACCTTGGCCAAGTGATACCTGGGTGATATAGATGATGCTTTTCCCAGATAACACATGGGAAATCTAGGAAGTACCATTCCTAGGTGATGACTAGGATAATTAGGAGGTACTTCACCTAAGTGATACCTAGGAAAACTTATAATGAATTTTTAAGATAAGAACAACCTGGGTAACCACACTTGGGTGATAACTTGCTCTAATCTCTAAGGGTATCCTCTAGTGATCTTGGAAGGTTAGAGCTCGAGTTTTGATATAAGGAATGGACCTTTTTCCTAGTGTGTTTGGAATAGGTATGTATGGTTACTCATGTAAGGTATTTGGTGATTTAGACCTCTGAGGGACTTTTATCCTTTCACTCTTTCTAATTCCCTATTATTTTGTAAGCTTAGAAAGCTACTTCAAGATTTAGAGGACTTTGGTCAGAGACATGGGAGAGAAGATCTTCAAGCCGTCTCTTTTTCTATTATTCATGTCAAATGAGAAGCCCATGTTTCCTATTTATAGGAAGACCTAGGACCCTGGGTGAATTATTTTTTCTACCCAAGTCCCTCATGTTGGTGGATCACATAGGTGGTTCGCGCATGTCGGTCTTACACATCATAAACCTACACATGATGGATGACTGTACAAGTGGATAACACTTCCTAAACTTGCAAGGTATTTTTGGATGTGTACGTGATTCACACAGGTTTTTCCTAGGTTCACTTCAAGGATGATAAGTGATTTTTTTGTCTTTCACCTCTTTTGAAGTCAATGTCATGCTTCAATAAATAAAAAGTGAAATAAAGAGAAAGATAGAAATTGAAATTTAATTACCATAAATAAAAGATAATTCATAATATTATATATCAAATAGGTAGTATACACACCATTTAAATGAAAATTATGTGCATAAAACAAAACATGTTTCAAATAAAGGAAATTGAGATGAAACACCCATACAAATTTTATAAAATCATCACTATCATTTTCCAAAGGATGGAAAGGTATAAATGTATGTTTTTTATCATCTTTCCAAAATAACTATAATCTAATAACTATCATATATATTCATTTTTTCCATAATTACATAACTATAAGAGAGTCAGTGATTGAAAATAAAACACATAACTATGTGGAGACGGTAGCTTGTACATATGCACAAGTGACACATTCATTTACCATTAGATAGAAAAGGAGATGAATAAGGGTTTCTATATCAACATAATAACATTTTCGTATATGGAATTTAATGATGTTATCATATAAACATGATTAGGATATTATTGATGAAGTATAAGAATAGATAAAATTATTTAACATATTTAAGAGTTACTCATCTTCTTTAGAATCCTCATTTACCTTACACCTTATACATTTATAGGATGGTCTTAGGGAAAGAAAAAAATCTATAGGATGTAGGAAATGAAGCTATGAAGGAATTGTTTTAGGTATTGGTTGATCTAAGTGGTTCACAATTTTTGAATAAGAGCGGATAAGAGTTTCACTTTTATATGCGAGGTGGGAGGAAGACTTGTAAATACTTGTAATATAAATATATAATTTGTTTCTAACTCATATAAAATGTAACCAAACTGACTTATAATTGATTATAAAGAGGGTAAAGTATAAATATAATTAAAAAAATTAATTTTATATAATTTTATGTGTCATTTTAAAGCTTATCTTTTTGTTTAACCCCTTCATTAATATTGTTTATCCTTTACCATTATAACAAATTTTTCACTCTTTAAGAGCCATGAATGTAATTTTAAAAATGAAAAGTTGAACATACATGAACCATTAATTATATTATCATAAACTTATCATCCAATTTATTCAATATATTATTTTTATATTTTTATAATTATTTATAAAAATTAAACATTAAATATCCTTTAACATCATTTTCAGTATTATTCATATAGATTGATTTCAAATGCAATAAGATAATAATGAAATTAAAATATAAACTCCATTACCGTAATGAGAACATCATAATTATCAATTAAATCCATGGGTAACCATATTTCATTTATAATATAATATTTATAATATTATTAAATTTATTTATTTTATTTTTTTACTTCCCACACAAGTGATTTTATGGATCAAGAATAAGTTAATTTTTTAGAACTTATGTTTTATTAAATAGATAGCCTTAGTATAGAAAAAATGATTTGGTGATTAAGTTATAAATATTATTTTGGAAGACGTTCTCTCTTTTGGGAACCCTATATGCTTAATGAAAATAGAATACCATGGGATTTTATTTGAGGAGTAATGGTAGAATTTAATTTTGGAAGAATCTATGTTTTTATTGTGGACATATGGGGATTTGGGATATTTATGGAAATGATTAACCTATCATAGAGAATATATGATTAGGTTTATTACCTTTATGTATGAGACTTTAAGAGTAGTCAATGTTATTTGAGATAAATGTTAAGATTTATCATTGAATACTATGTGATCAAATCCTTCTGAATTTTGGGTTTCAATATTAGTTTGGATTATTCTTTTTGAGGAATTATATGGAAAATTATTTATTGAATAGTATTTTTTGAACTTTGGGGTATTTGTTTTTAATTTTAGAGATTAAGAGTTGTATTTCTTTTTATAAAGAATTAGTCTTTTCAAGGGATTATATGATCTTATACCAATAATTTTGGTTTTGGTTAATGTATAAAGATAAGGGAAATATATGCTTCATCTTTTGTGGATTATTTGATTATCTAGAAGTTTATTATAGTGCTTCAGGTGTGACCAAGTCATCTTGAATACCCATTTTTTAGAGAAAAATATGAGTTTGTGGTAGAAATTTATTAAAGGATGAAACCCTACTTGACAAGTAAGTCTATTTCCTTATGTTCTTAGTCATGCCCTTAAATAAATTCCTCAACCTTATGAAAATGACATTAAAACAAAAAAAAATTTCATTTAATTTTCCAATTGGGGAATCAAATACTATTTAACCCATCATAAGTTTGTGGTTTTCATATTGTTAACTTTCTCCTGATCATGTTTTGTATCACTCTCCATCAAAACAAGATGGTTAGTTTTCTTCCATATCCATGTTTTCATACATGGAATCCTAGTTTGTGTTATCTTGGGTGTCCTTTTTACTTATATTTATTTCTATAAAGTGATAGTTTTATTGTATCTTTTTATGATGTAGGATTTTCAATGAAGTTTCCAAGCCTAATTTTAAAATTGCGAGGACACAATTTCCAAATGGGGTGAATGATGTAATGACCCAGATATTTATAGAATAATACATTTTTATATCTATTAATATTTATGAATAAGATATTTATTTTAAATTAAAGTGGAAGCTTTTTCTGATAGTGTACTCGACACGCAAAAATGGGTTTCTCCAAAATCTTATGTTGCACTCAACTTTGAGTTATACTAAAACAATAATAAGAATAATATTATTATTATTTTAAATAGTAGTTGAAACCTAGCCTTTGTATTGAAAGGAATGAATAGAACTAACTATAATATGATTATACATATTTGTTAAATGTTTTTACATTTATCCAATAAATTTTAGAGGCTTAAAATGAGAATGAATCCAATTTTAAGCATAAAATACTCTAATATTTTTTAAAAGGCCGTTTTACTTTTGAAGGTGAACCCTTTTTAAATCTAGTTTTTGTAAATTTTATATATATATTTGACAAAATAAACTTATTTTATAGAAGTGGGACATAAAAATTTTCTTTGGTTAATGTTTTGGTAAATTTCTGATAAAGTTCATTTTTTAATGAATAGTGAAAATACTGTATTTTAATTCAAAACTGCCTTTTCATCTAATTTATTTATATAGTTATATTATACTTTTAATTGGTTTTAAAGTGTAATTGGGTTAATTGTTTATAATTTAATCCAATTATGGTCATTTTACATAATTTCATATTTAAATTGGACATAAACACATGTCAATCTTTTGATAGATTTTACTTTTTTAAAAAACATACTTTCTGGTTTTGACAATGAGAATTAATTTTAAATTAATTTATGCCAATTATATGTTTTTAATTTAAAAAAATGGATTCCATATTTCTAATCATAAGGTCAAATTGTGTAAATAGGTACCTTTTATTTTTGAATATTATGAATAGTAACTTCAGTGATTAATTTTATTTACCATGGTTAAAAGGTAAATCTGGTAAATAAGGGTAAAAAGGAATATTAAAATATTGTTAAACTACCCTAAAAAATGTACTAATCCTATTGGATGAGATATTTCTGACCATGGTAATCCTTGGGTCTATTTTGAGACCCCATGGAGCCACTTAGGTGTGATAATGACATGTTATAAGAATTAATTTAAAGTAAAGAGAAATATAACGTAAACATATATCTTTTACTAAAACAATTTTAATATAGGGTTATATAACTAATCGCTTTGACTATAAATATTAATTATAAATATAAAAATATTTCCTATATCATAATATTTTATTTATAATTTTTAGACATTAAATAAATAAATTTATTTATGACATAATGATGATGCAGTGATTACCTTATCAATGAAAGATTCAAATAAATGATATTATAAATTTTAAAATAAATGTAATTTGAACATTTTTATTCCATACAAAATTTTATGGATGATATTGACATATTATATTTGAGATAATGCCTTTGTTTATAAGGAATCAAGTTTTTATGACTTTAATAAAAATCAATTACAAAATAGTGTCAAAATTGACATAAATGAGTTAAAAAAATACTATTTATTAAATGATATAATAGTCCAAAAAATATAATATTTGGCCAAATAACTTATATAATGTTACAAATGTCATTAATTATCCACTTTGGGTTCTCTCGGAATTTTATAGTAACTATAGTAACCATATATTATGAAAATAAAGGAAGACATGGTAAGAGTTAATGTTTTTAACTAAGGGTTAAAGATAAAAGATAAAGTTAATTTTGTGACCTAAAATTGTCTAAAACATATTTTTTGATATTATTTAGATCCATTATCATCTTATACTCAAAATATATCACTTTGGAACTATTATAATTTTAATATCATTTTATAATAAAATAATATTTCACAACATTCCTAAAGTGCCCCTCCTCCGTCTTATAAAAGGCCATAAGCTCTACCCACTTAATCACACCTCTCAATCCACTTGTATCATTAAAATTATACTAAAATAATCTCCAGAAATACCTTATTTACTCATATATTCCTTACCTTGGGAATAAGACAATTCAAGAAATCCTTTTGGCTCAAATCAAAAGAAGTTACCTGATTTAGAGGTAACATCTTCTATTAAGTTCCTTTCCATTATTTTCCTTCTCCACTCCATATTATCTTATTATTATTTTATTACACAATAAAAAAGTATATTTAATATAATAGGATGTTTTTATTACAATTATTGAAACTAAATTTATACACACCTTCATCTAATGGATACAAACATACTGTTTCCGTATACGGTGAACTACTGCCTCATGAAACAATGATTGGTCAATTTTCTCCTACCAAATATCATGGTGGAAATTATGATGGAATTTTATTTATATATGATATATATTATATTTTTTTCTCTATGATTTTATAATTTTTATTTAAAAAATACCTTTATGCTTTCCGTAATGTGTAAATACGATAATTTAATTTGAGGATGTGTGGCCTACCGCCCCCTCAAAGTGATATGAATCATTCATCCCATACATGGAATGTATAAAGGATGGAGTAAATGAAATTATGTAAAATATATAAAATATATATTATATTGTAATTATTATATACCTATGTATCATTTAGTTTCCATTCCTTTAATTTGACAAAGAAATGAAAAGAGCGTTAATGCGTACGTATGACCTACTATCTCCATGAATGATGCATTTCATTTATTATCTCAAAAATTTATGGACTATTATAAATAAATATAATATATATATATATATGATAATTAAATCATGAATAATATTATAGAGATAATGGACTTATGACCACATGGATAATTTACATCAAAAAAATTCATTTTCGACTCAAGTACCGAATATCGACAAAATGACCGATATGAACTTAAATAATTATGTAATTTTTATAACGTGATAATAAGTAATATAAAATGAATAATAAACTTTACAAAGGATATGAATCATGTATAAATTAACCTATATTTTTTTAGGAATATAAAGAATGAACGAGACAAGTCAGATTCAAGGTAAGGGAACTTCTTAACCCAATTTCCATTCTTTGGGTTAATCGTCTATTTCTTGATTATATTGTGCTCTGATTATGTGAGAAATAAATTTTAATATACTATATTTTATTGATATTTTATTTATGTTTATTTATTATGAATACACATAATCAATATATTTTATAAAAAAATGAACTTTGTAAGGGAAATCTTATCCCGATCTCCATTCATTGAGTTAAATATATATGTCATTGGTTTTGTTTTCCCAAGAATATGTGTGAATGACCTCTGATTGTTTTACACTTAATATCCACTTATATTGGGAGTATTTATATTTTCATAGATAATTATGTCATTGACTTATCATTTATCTAATGATACAATCTTTGTAAGGGACTTCCTCTTAATCTCATTTCATTGAGACATATTTTGATAAAATACACCTCCTTATTTTATGTGGTGTATAATCAAACCTTTTTACTTTTAATTTCATTCAATGGTTTTCAAAGGGGAATATTTTTTATACGAAGTGTTTTACTAAATGAAAAAAAGGAATTTTTAATGTATGCAGAGATAATGAATTCTCTGCCGTTGTGACCGTTAATTGATGTTTGGCTTCCTCTATAAGCTTTAATGATTTTTAAAGAAAAAGAAATCCCTTATTTCATTTTTTGGGTGTTTTGGTATTGAAAATGGTTTTTGAAATGGATTGAATATTTAAATATCTTGAAATTATTTCTTGTGATTTCAAATGAAATGTTATTAGAGAAATGTTGATATTTGAAATATTTTATGTGTTATGAATATATAATGGTACTTGGACATTTGATGGGTGGTTACATGATAAACCACGATGGGTGGTTACGTGATAAACCAAATGATGGGTGGTTCCGTGATAAACCAAGGACGGTTGGTTACGTTATAACCTCCAATGAATTGGGTATGGATTTCAGTCATATGACTATTCCATTGAGTGATATGTATGGAAGTCGGCCGTGTGGCTATTCCATTTAGAGATATGTATGGAAATAGACCGTATGCTTTTTCTATTTAAGTACGTTCATGTTCCAAGTTAACTTTATATGATATATGTTGATTTATATGGGATTTATGGTAATATTTTGGTTAAAAAAGGGTAATAAATGATATTATATTCAGTGAAGTGTTTTTCGTACTTCTTAAAGGTGAAAAGTATTAATTTATGATAAAGTAATCTTGGTTTACTTGTTTCTGAAAGACTAACAGTTTTCATTATTTATGTATCCCTCATCGACTTTTTTATGATCATCCCAACTTTTGAAATTTTTTTCACAGGATATAAAGAAGAATAGAATCAATGATGAGATCAAGAAAAAGTCATGATGTTTAAACATGAAAGGAACCATGTTTCTTTTAATTTTTTTTTATTTTGTGAAAAAAATGGATAGTGAGTATAAGTAACTACTTTGTAATTTTTTTAAGTTTTTATTCACGAGTTATGACCTAATTATCTATATATATAAACCTGAAAAGATTCTCAATGTGATATAAAGTCAAATTCTTGACTTAACTCAACATTATGTAATGTTTAAGGCTGAGGACTTATAATTGGTATCAAAGGTTGGTTTAAATAACTTTAGATGTTAGGGTTTTATTTAATCATAAGCAACATGTCATATATAACCACAATGGTTAGAATTTTTGAAAGAGTCATAGTTATTTTAGATAAGTTAAATTAGTTTAAGATAACATGAATAAGTATATATTACTGTTTACCCTCCTCATATGATAGTATATGATGATTTTACTAATATAATGACACTAACCTTTTTGGTTTTATTAAATGGCTGGATCTAGCAGAAACCAAAGTAACAATGGATGTGAAGGAAAATGTGGTGGTTCTATGAATAAAAAACAAAATGAAATGGAAGTTGCAATGAGAACTCTCATGGTTATTCTAAACCAGCTATCCAAAGTAATGATTAACCACTTTAACATTAGTGTTTTTTCTGATGGATCATATATGATAGAAATGAATTCATGTGGAAGTTCAGGTAATAATCATAAAGGTAAGTATATTCAATGAAATATGTGTCAAGTATGTGGAAAGAAACACCTAGAAAAATATTTTAATGAGACGGGAAGATGTTATAGATGTGGTAATGAAGGTCATAATGTAATAACCTCCCATGGAAAAAGGAAGCGTTTAGTTGACCCTAGGAAAGGAAAAGAAGTTCTTTCTGAGTTATCAACTGAATATTTTCAATGTGGGGAGTATGTTCATTATGAAAATAGATGTCCTATGAAGAAGGTACATGAATGGGATCAACAGGAACATACAAATATATTTTTACCAATACCTAATTCCATTTCAATTGAATACGAGGAAACTGAAAATGACCAATGAAAGGTATGAATTATTTCTTAGATTATGTTTTGAAGTTATTGAATCATAGGACACAATTCATGATTTTTATAGGAAAGAAATGTTATAGAATAAGTTTAAAAACCATGGTTAAGGAATCATGAATATTTTGGGATGATTAAGATGTCAACATTTTAGAAATTCTAGAGTTATGTTAGATCTATGGGTGATTAAATGTTTAACCGTGTTAATGATATTTTGTTGATGGGATTACTTTGGAATACTTTTATCTAGTATGTGTAACCCTGGAGTTTTTTATGTGAAAATTATATTTTAGGAAGAATTACCTTTTCTTTTTGTGGACATAATTATAAATAATCTTTAGGGATTATATAATCCTTGAATTTGAGGTAATTACATGTTATTACATTTTGGGATGAAAAATTAAAGGCATGAGATAAACTTGAGATTAAAATATATTATGGTTATTTTGATTATTTTATCGCATGTTGGGAATGTTATAAGAATTATATAGTTTTATAAAAATGATAACCTACAGGATGGATGATAACCCATAACATTAGACAAAACTATGGGGATCGAACCCATAACTGAAGTGCGACAAGGATTTATCACCTACCACTAGCCCGTGTGAAGTCCCTAGTTAGTATGACTTATTCTTTTTAGTTAAATAATTTTATGGATCAATAATAAGTTGATGTTAGGAACTTATTTTTTATCAAATAGATATCCTTATTATAGGAAAATTATTTGATGATTAAGTTATAAATGTTATTTTAGAAGACGTTAAAACTTTTGGGAACCCTATATACCTAATGAAAATAGAATAATATGGGATTTTATTTGAGTTGTAATGGTTGAATTTTATTTTGGAATAATCTATGTTTTTATTGTGGACATATAGAGATTTTGGTTATTTATGGAAATGATTAACCTATCATGGATAATATTTTATTAAGTTAATTACCTTTTAGTATGAGACTTTAAGAGTAGTTGATGTTATTTGGAGATAAATGTTAAGATTTATCGTGGAAGACTGTGATAAAATATTTATGAATTTTAGGTTTCAATATTAGTTTGGATTATTATTTTTGAGGAATTATGTGAACAATTATTTATTGAATGGTCTTTGTTGAAATTTGGGGTATTGTTTGTTTTTTTTGGAGATTAATAGTTATATTTATTTTTATAAAGGATTATTCTTTTCGGGGTATTATCTGATCTTGTACTAACCATTTTGGTTTTGGTTAATGTATAAAGATAAGGGAAATATATGGTTCATATTTTTTTGATTATGGGATTCTCTATAAATTGATTCTAGTGTTTAAGGTGTGACCAAGTCATCTTTAATACTCATCATTTGGAGAAAAATATGAGTTTGTGGTATAAATATATTAAAGTATGAAACTCTAGTTGACAAGTAAGTATGTTTTCTTATGTTCTTAGTCATGTTCATAAATAAATTCCTCATCCTTATGAAAAGGACCTTAAAAAATGTTTTCCTTTTAATTTTCTTATCGAGTAATCAAATATTGTTTAACCCATCATAAGTTTGTGGTTTTCAGATTGTTAAATTTCTCTTGATCATGTTTTCTATCACTCTCCATCAGAACAAGATGGTTTGTTTTTCTTCCATATCCATGTTTTCCTATATGGAATCCAAGTATGAGTTATATTGGGTGAGCTTTTTAATTATATTTCATTCTTTTAAAGTGATAGTTTTGTTGAATCTTTTTCAGATGTGGGATTTTCAATGAAGTTTCCAAGCCCAATTTTAAAATTGCGAGAACACAATGTCCAAAAGGAAGGAATGATGTAATGACCCAGGTTTTTATAGAATAATACATTTTCATATCTATTAATATTTAAGAATAAGATATTAATTTTATGTTAAAGATAATTCTTTTTTCTATAGTGTACTCAACACAAAACAAGTGGTTTTTCTGAAATCCTATGTTGCACACAACTTTGAGTTATACTGAAAAATAATATATTATAATAATATTATTATTTTAAATGGTAGTTAAAGACTAGAAATTTTATTGGTGGGAATGAATATAACTAACTAAAATATGATTATAAATTTTTTTTAAATAATTTTACATTTATATAAAAAATTTTAAAGGCTTGAAATGAGAATGAATCCAATTTTAAGCATAAAATACTCTAATATTTTTTAAAAGGTTGTCTTACCTCCTTTTGAAGGTAAACCATTTTTAAATCTATTTTTTTCACTTTTATATGTTATATTTTACAAAATAAACTTATTATATATAATAGGGACATCAAAATTTACTTTATTTAAATTTTTGGTAATTTTCTGATAAAGTTCATTTTTAATGAATAGTGAAAAATACTGCATTTTAATTCATAACTGTCTTTTCATATAGTTTATTTATATAGTTATATTGTAATTTTAATTAGTTTTAAAGTTTTATTGGATAATATTTTTTATCATTTAATACATTTATGGTCATTTTAAGTAATATTACATTTAAATTGGACATAAACACAAGTAAACATTTTTATAGTTTTTACTTTAAAAAAAACCCCACTTTCTGGTTTTGACAACGAGAATTAATTTTAAATTAATTTCTTCCAATTCTGTGTTTGGAATTTGGAAAAATTGATTCCATATTTAGAATCATAAGGTCAAAATTGTATAAACAGTTTCCTTTTATATTTGGACATTATGAATAGTAACTTTAGTAATTATTTTTATTTACTATGGTTAAAGGGTAAAAAAATATTATTATAACATTAAACTACCCTAAAATATTTCATAATACTATTTTATGATACTTCTATCACCATTTTAATCTTTGGGTCAATTTTGGGACCCCATAGAGCCACTTAGGTATGATAATGACATGTTATAAGAATTAATTTAAAGTAAAGAGAAATATAACATAAGCATGTATCTTTTACTTAAACAATTTTAATATAGGGTTATATAACTAATATATTTGAATATAAATATTAATTAGAAATATAAAAATATTTCCTACATCATGGTATTTTATTTATAATTTTTAGACATTAAATAAATAAATTTATTTATGACACAATGATGATGCAATGATTACCTTATTAATGAAAGATTCAAGTAAATGATATTATAAATATTAAAATCAATGTAATTTGAACATTTTTATGTTATAAAATACTTTTATGTATGATATTGACATATTATATTTAAGTTAATGTCTTTGTTTTGAAGGAATAAAGTTATTATAACTTTAACAAAAATCAATTACTAAATAGTGTCAAAATTGACATAAATGAGTTTTAAAAAAAAATACTATTTTATTAAATTATATAATATTCCTAAAAATATATTATTCGGCCAAATAAATCATAAAATGTTAAAAATGTCATTAATTATCCTCTTGGGGTTCTATTGTCATTTTATAGTAAATATAGTAACCATATATTATGAAAATACAAGAATACATGGTAAGAGTTAATGTTTTTAACTAAGGCTTAAAGCAAAAAGATAAGGTTTATTTTGTGACCTAAACTTGTATAAAACCTATTAGTCGAGATTATTTAGACCCATTATCATATTATCCTTTAAATAGATCACTTTGTAACTATTATAATTCTAAAATCATTTTATAATAAAATAATATTTCATGATTTTCCTAAAGTGCCCCTCCTCCCTCTTATAAAAGGCCACCAACTATACCCACTTACTCACACTTATAAATCCCCTTGGATTATCCAAATTATTATCAAATATGCTCCCAAAATCCATAATTTCCTTTTATATGTCTTACCTTGGGCAGAAGGCAATTCAATAAATCCCTTTGGCTTGAAGTTCCCAGTTAGGATCCAAGTATCACTGAGAGAGGGAGGGGGTGAATCAGTGATATATTTTTCTTTTAATATTTCATGTTTTTGAAACAACCTTCGCCTCCTGTAAAAGAGTTTCTTCCCTACTGAACACACACAACCACAGGAACACAAGATTTACAAGGTTCACTACTCAACAAGAGTAGCTACATCCTTGGTATGGTACGAAAACAATCCAATACCACACAATCCACTAGAAAACAATCCTTTGATGTGGAATACAACGAGTAGGATATACCCTTACACTCGTGTAGCACTTTGAAAACAATCCAATAGTGCGTGTGCACCCTCTTAGCACAAATAGTGTAATGTAATGATTCTGTGCTTCTTAATGAACTTTAACAAATCAAATATTTCAAAACAACTATTCACTTTCCTACCCAGAAGCTGGTAAGAACCTCCTAGTGCAGACAACTTGCACACCACTCCCTACTTACGCACCTCCCTGCTTGCGTGCCACTCCCTACTTGCGCACCACCTACTTGCATGCCTCGCTACTTGCGTGCCACCTGCTTGCACACCAACTTTGGATTATACACAACCCACTTCTTTAAAGCACCTCCCTGCTTGCGCGCCTTTAGAAACTTGTACGACAAAACTTGCGCGACAAAACTTGCACGAAAAAACATGCGCGCCAAAACTTGCGCGGTAAAAATTGGGTGAAAAAACTTGCATGGAAAAACTTGCACGGAAAAACTTGCACGGAAAAACTTGTGCGGAAAAACTTGTGCGACAAAACTTGTGCGTCAAAACTTGCATGGCAAAACTTGCGCGCCTTAAAAATAACCCTCAGATTGCGTACCACTTCAGCTTGTGAGCCGCCCTCTACTACTTGCGCGATCAGAGCTCTAATTTTCTCTTAAGTGTTGAGCATAGAAAAATGAGGAGTAAATCCTTCTATTTATAGGCATTTTGGTGACTAGCGCACTACATACACTTGCGCGCCGCTCCTAAACTTGCACACCGCTCCCGCACTTGCACGCTGCTCCAGCACTTGCGCGCCGCTCCCGCACTTGTGCGCCACTCTAGAACTTGTGAAAAACTTTATTTCCTTTGTCATATTTTGATATGATGATTTTAAAATATGACTTGCGCGCCCCTTACTCTTGCACGCCAATACTTGCACGCCAATACTTGCACGCCACTACTTGACTTGCGCACCAATCTTTAACTTGCGCGCCACTTTATTTACTTTGTCATATTTTGATGGCATGATCTTGAAATATGACTTGCGCGCCACTTGAACTTTCACACCAATACTTGCGTACCAATACATGCGCGCCCCTTTTGACTTGCGCACCAATCTTTAACTTGCGTGCCACTTTATTTCATTTTTTATATTTTGATGGGATGATCTTGAAATATGACTTGCGCGCCTCTTATACTTGCGCGCCAATACTTGCGCACCAATACTTGCGCGCCAATACTTGCACACCAATACTTTCGCACCAATACATGCATGCCACTACTTGCACGCCACTTTCTTTCCTTTGCCAAAATCACTTCTTTACTCAATCTACTCTTCATAAGGTTTGCATCACAAGTTCTCCAAACTTATGATATTTGTGAAATACAAATCAACAAAGCATCATCATAGTTTACAAGTCCTTTAAAAAGTGAATTGATTTAGCTTCTTTAAAAAACAAAGACAATACTTTATAACAACAAACTTTTCTTACTTCTTTATCCATCCAACTTGGTCCCAACATGGCTCAAATCAAAAGAAGTTACTAGATTTAGAGGTAACATCTTATCTCAAGTTCCTTTCCTTTATTTTCGTTCTCCACTCCCTATGATCTTCTTATTATTTGATTACATAACAAAACCAGTATAATTAATATACTAGTATTTTTTATGATAAGGATTAAAAATAAACTTACACACACCTCCATCTAATGGATACAAACATACCATTTTTGTGTACGGAGAACTACTGCTTCACGAAACAATGATTGTTCAATTTTATCCTATCACCTCTCATGGTAGCCATTATGATGAAACTGTATTTATATATGATATATATTATACTTATTTTTTCCTTATTATTCGGTAATTTTTATTTACAATAGACCTTTATGCTTTCTATAATGTGTAAATATGATAATTTCATTTGAGGAAGTGTGGACTACTGCCCCCTCAAAGTGATATGACTCATTCATTATGTACATGGAATGTATAAAGGATTAAGTAAATGATATTATGTAACATATATAACATATATATTATAATGTAATTATAATATACCTATCTATCATTTATTTTTCATTCCTTTAATATGACAAAGAAATGAAAGTAGAGTTCATGCGTACGTATGACCTATCGTCTCCAGGAACTGTGCATTTAATTTCTTATCTCAAAATGTTTTGGACTTTTCTAAATACATATATAATTTATATATATGATATTTAAATAATGAATAATATTCTATAGATAATGGACTTATTACCACATGCATAATTTACATCAAACTTGTTCGTTTTCGACTCAAGTACTGAATATCAAAAAAATGACTCATATGAATTTAAATAATTATGTAAATTTTATAACATGATAATAAGTAATATAAAAGGAATAATAAACTTTAAAAATGATATGAAGAAATTATAAATTAAACTATGTTTATTATTCAGGAATATAAAGAATGAACAAGACAAGTTGGATTCGAGGTAAGGGGACTTCTTAACCCAATTTCCATTCTTTGGGTTAACCTTATACTTCTTGATTATGTTGTGCTATGATTATGTGAGAAATAAATTTTGATATCCTATCTTGTATTTATACTTTATGTATGCGTATTTATTATGAATAAACATAATCTCTCTATTTTATTAACAAAATGATCTTTATAAGGGAAATATTTTCTCAATCTCCATTCATTGAGTTAAATATCTATGTCATTGGTTTTGTTTTTAAAAGAATATGTGTGAATAACCTATGAATGTTTTACACTTAATATAAACTTATATTGGGTGTATTTATATTTTTACACATAATTATGTCATTGATTTATCCTTAATCTAATGATATGTTCTTTGTAAGGGACTTTGTATTAATCTCCTTTCATTGAGGCATATTTTGTTAAAATACACCTTATTCTTTTATATAGTGTATAATAAACCCTTTTGACTTTTAATTTTATTCAATGGTTTTCAAAAGGGAATATTTTTTATATGAAGTGTTTTACTAAATGACAAAAAGGAATGTTTTTAACGTATGTGGTGACAACGAATTCTCCACCGCTATAACCATTAATTGATGTTTGGCTTACTTATAAGATTTAATGTTTCTTTAAAGGAAAAAAATCTATTATTTCCCTTTTTTGGTATTTTGGTATTGAAAATGGTTTTTGAAATGGATTGAATATTTCAATATCTTGAAATTATTTATTGTGATTACAAATGAAATTTTATTAGTGAAATGTTGATATTTGCAATATTTTATGTGTTATGATTATATAATGGTACTTGGACATTTGATGGGTGGTTTCATGATAAAAACAGATGGGTGGTTATGTGATAAACCAAATGACAGGTGGTTCTGTGATAAACTATGGATGGGTGGTTACATTATAACATTCAATACATTAGGTATGGAAGTCGTTTGTATGGCTATTACATTTAGTGATATGTATGGAAGTTGGTTGTATGGCTATTTTATTCAGAGATATGTGTAGAAGTAAAACATATGGTTATTACATTTAAGTTTTTTTATGTCCTAAGTTACCTTTATATGTTATATTTTTCTTTCTATGAGCTTTATGGTAATATTTTGGTCATAAAAAGGGTAATCAATGAACTTATATTCAGTGAAGTATTTTTTCTACTTCTTAAAGGTGAAAAGTATTACTTTATGATAAAGTAATCATGGTTTACATGTTTTTGAAAGAATAATAGTTTTCATTCTTTATGTATCCCTTACTGAGCTTTTTATTCTCATCCCCAGTTTTGAAATGTTTTTCTTAGAACATAAAGAAGAATAGAGTCAAGGATGGGGTCAATGAAAAGTCATGTTGTTTAAACATGAAACAAACAATGTTTCTTTTTAAAAAAGTTTTTGTTTTGTGAAAAAATGGATAGTGAGTAGAAGTGACTACTTTTTATTTTATTTAAGTTGTTATTCTTGTGTTATGACCTAATTCTCTAAATCTATAAACCTAAAAATATCCTCATTGTGAAATAAAGTAAAATTATTGACTTAACTAAAAATTATGTAATGTTTAAGGCTAGGGACTTATATCATTCATTAAGACAAGATTGGAAAAAGGAGGACATCATGTGAATCAATGTGGTATGGGATTCACACAAGATGTGAGTTTCATGAAACTAGAACATGAATAAGAATTTTTTCTTTGTGTGCTATTGTTCGTTTTGGATAGAAATTTTCTGAGAATGTACCAAGCATAGGCTAATACATTGAAGTAATTTTGTGAGATAATTAGTATATATTTATAATAATTAGGGTCCCATTAAGGTATATTTTATTACAAGAATGCATGGATGTTTGAGTTGTGTAATTTGTGGGAATTGACATCTGAAACTACAAGGTAGAACTATTTTAAAAGAATTATAAGGGGTATTTATTGGCATTAAGTTCTCAAAATTGTCTTTATTAGGAATGTATATTGCATACGCACAACATTGGAGTTGTGTAGAGCCTCTAGTTATGGATTAAGACAACTTTGATTTTCAGGAAATTGTGTTCTTTGCATCATAATTTCTTCCCCCATCAATTTCTCATCCCAGATCCTCTTCTAAGGAAATTTTTCAGTTCCAACATACTAGTTATTTCCCACTTATTCATAACTATATATTATATATTTTTTATATCATGTTTAGTGTAATTCTTTGTGTATATATATTACCTTATTATATTAATCATGTGAAAGTGATTATTCTATGATTATAAAATTCATACGTATAAATACAAACCATTAAAAATATTTTTTGTAAGATTTCATGGGTACTTAGACAACATTATTCGATATAGGATGTGTTTATAGTTCCCTAACTTTTTATACCCTTTTCCCTCCCCCATGGGATAGACCCACAAATCCCATAATAGATATATAGTTTCCCTTATCTCATGGAAATGGATCATTATTCCATAAATCATATATTTCTTCTCTATAGATTTTGTTTTATTCAAAGAACACATATTTTATCTCGATCACGGATAGAAGTAGGCTTATATCCCCATGGTAAATATATTAAACTATTATTAAAATTATTTGTCTATAATTAATTTTGTTGTTTTTACAAGTTTTTTAACTATCTATAATATTGAATTCTTATTATATATATATATATGTAGGTGTGTGTTTTAGACACTTTTTTATTTATGCATTTTTTATTACATGGGAGAGATAGTATCATTAGTGGTGAATATTGGACCACTATACAAACACTTTTCATTATACACTTCAATGCACATTAAGAAACACCATTAACAGTTTAGTTCAGATAAAAATGTTGATAGAGGTTTGTGTGCATTATGGAATAAAATGAAATCGGTGTCCAATTAGTGGGTTCAGTCTCTAATAGTAGGTATAGAATAGGAGGAAAACCTTTTGAAGAGGATATGTATGGAATATCTCACTGTCTTATTAGAATTTATTTGAGTTACTTAGTTATATTCTTATCCCTAGTATTTATTATATATATCTACACTGTCCGTTTGTATTCATTTTATTATATACCAAGAGATAGTAGTTTATATTATCAAATTGGTAAAATATTTTTCCTCAATGAATAGGTTTAAATTTTATAAACATTTAATATATGTAATGGGAATAAAGTATTTTTGGAAGAAACTATAATTGGGTTTCTTCATTAATTAATGAGATTAAATCAATCCTAAATAAAAAATCAACACCCATAGCACTATTTTTCAGACCTAGGATTTTAGGGAAGGGATTTTTAGTTAGTAGTGGTTTATTTCAAGTTGAATAATAATCTAAATTTGTTTTGAAAATGTTGAATTGAATTGAGAATGTTTTTTTTAATGTCTTGAAATTATTTCTTTAAGGATGGATTATAATTAATATATCATTGTAAAATGATCATTTATTATGAAACATTATTTTTGGAAATATTCAATATGAAATTAGTACATATAATATTTTATGTTGGTAATGGATATTATTTTAAGGGTTAACACCATGGTTGATTTATCCTTCTTGAATAACATGTTACAAGTCCTTAGTGATTTTGAAAAGTAGTTTACAAAAGGTGAACTGTTCAAGGAAAAATTCATTAATTATTTATATTTGTATTCAAATAAAATATTTGGAGGTGATAAAGATCATATAATTATAAAAAATTTGTAGAAATTACTCATTTAAAATTTAAACATATAGATATTTTAAGGGATATTAAGGTTTATTTGTTCATTTCTTATCATAATGTTTTGAAATATAAATGATTAAGTCCCATTGAAACTAAAACTATTAGTGATGTTTGTTTCAATGCATGATGAATAATTTTAGATATTATTTATGTTTCATATCAACATTATAAGGAAATGTGTTAAGAAAGTTACATTATTTTAATAAGGGACATTATTTTCCTTAGTGCTATGTGTTATAACATTTTTCTTTAACATCTATTTAAACTATTTGATTAGGTTGTGGCCTTGATATCAAGTGTTTTCATACATCTTAGAATTTATATAGGTAGAGTATTGATTGGAATGGAGTAGAAATATATTTATGGGTGAAAAATGATAGAGTTAATATATCTTATTGGGGCAGTTCTTCTCCTATCTTCTTAAAGAGGGTGAATCTTAAAGAGTGTTTCTAATGAAGAATAATTGGTTATAAGAGAAATGATTTAATGTTTTAAAAAGGTATTGTCTTAAATATGTTGAGATGAGGAATTTTATATAGTTGTATAGTATTTCATATAGGAAGGTGTGGAGTTTTTAGTATGCTTAAACGTGATTATCATATAACTATGATATGAGGTTATTTATTATTATGTTTAACATGAATTCCAATGTGGATTTTAGACATTTCAAGTAATTTAACAATGTATTATGGCATTATATGTTTTATTTTTTCATGTTCTTTTTATATGGATCCCTTTTTTGATGTTAGATAGTTTGGGATGATGAAAAAGGTACCGTAGAGAACTATAAAATCATAGGACCCCAGAGAGAGGCTTGTTGATTATTCTTATTGAGTTATGATGAATGTGGTTCATCTGTGGATGTTTTAAAGTGATATTAGAATTTAAGAGTTATGGTGTTTATTGGAAAATGATATTGGAAATCATGTTAAAGTAAAATCAATATGTTTTTTAAATGAATATTAACCTTTTTAAAGTTATATTGATAGTATTGGGAGATGAGATTTAAAAATTATTTATTGTTAATTTTTTTTTCAAATTTAGAGAAGTTATTAAATATACGTTTGTTTTATCTAGTCAGTTGGAGAAAAAAAATATAAATATATCTATGAAAAAAATTTCAATACATTACTATATTTTTGAGTATGGTTTCAATTGGTGATTTTTTATAAAAACAAATATTGGAGAATTGTGATGATTGTGATTGGAGTAATTTAAATGATTAATTAAAATAAGACTCTATAGAGTAGATTGATTCTCATAAAAGAGTTAATGGATTGGGTTTAGTTGATCAAAGAGTCTTGAGTATTTTTTAGAGTATTTGATAGTTTTTGAAATTAGATACATTGACAATTGAATTAAATATTGATGATTGTGTTTTCATATAGGTGTAATATTAGTTAGGGCATTTTTTTTATAGGGGGATTAAACTTTTGGCACTATAAGCCATGGTCCAATTTTATATTCTAGATATATCAAATATCATGATATACCAATAAAAAAATCCATCACAATCAATCAATTTTGATAATGTGGATTATGAATTGGTGGCTCATTTTAATAGAGGATGGAATGTATCATTTATCTAAATAAAGATATCCTTTGAAGGAAAATTATTCCTCTATTTTGTGATTATTGGATTCAAGATCATATCTACATATAGATATTTGAATAAAATAGATAACATATAAGGTAAATCTTTTTACTAGAGTGTATTTATGAAAATTCAAATGTTAGAGAATCTATTAGGTTGGGATTTTATGGAAAAAAATATTGAGATTATAAATATGGAATTCATACTTGGATGAGTTTTATCTACTTTAGATTTTAATTCCATATCATCTAAGACATGAATAATAGAAATACTAAATTTATGAGAAATATAAATAATTAACCCCTATTGTAAACATAGGATAATGAATGACTTTTCCAATGTATTATTTCTAATAAACAAAATTAATGCATGGGAGTAAAAGATCTATTAGTTTATTCTACTACAAATGATAAGGAAAATTGTACCTCATTTAGTGATGCATCTATACATGAAGAGAAAATAACAAAAATATATTGCGTCAAAATTTTCCTCAAGAAGATCCAATCATTTGTGGGAGTGATCACATGTCCTAAGAATTCAATTCTATTATATATGGATCATTTAAAAGGAATGAAGGAAAAAATCACTAAGTGTGAAGAAAATATAAAGAAAATAGAGAAATATTTTAAAGAAATAATGGAATCCAAAATTAATCTCTCTAAACAAATTCATATCAAAGAATAAGAGATTGTTAAACATGAAGGAAGATGATTTAGTTTTGAATATAAGTGGCTAAATAAAATTCTTAAGAAATAGGATTACACTAAATAATTTCAATAAAACCTCAATGCATTAGAGGAAAAATATAAATCTCTCATTGATGTCAATAATTCTCAACATTAAATTAAAGAAAAAAAGATATAGGAGTTTGATACATTGTAATAGGAGAAATGTAAAATTAATGATGAGGAAGTTATAAAGATCAATAAATAATGTGAAGATAATTTGAAGTCAACGGAGGATGAAAAAACATATGAAATATAAAATTTCTTGATCTTGAATTCAAACTGAAAAATTTTAAACATACTCAAGTTTAGTCTTCACAACAAGAATAAAAAAGAGTTGTTAATATATGATTTATTCTCACACAAACATCTATAGAGGATTATTATACTAAAATACCTATAAATGATGAAAATAAAAAGTTGAAATAATTCAATGTTCAATATCAAGTTGTATTTTATAGAAGGTACCATCCACTTAAAATATGTTATTTGTGTTGTTCCTATTTTTATGAAAAATTCATGATCAAAATAAAAACCTATGATAAAGTGGATGAATAAGTGAAATAAAGATATCATGATTACTTTTTTGGAAAGTAAAGATAAGTGTGAATGAAATTTTTCCTTTAAATAATCATGGATGAAGAATGAAAAATAATAGACACATCAAACAGGTTAATCATTCTAGAATGTTACACAAATGAAAATATCATCATTGTTTTCTATTTTTGGTGTTATTATAGATTTGTAAACATGGAATATGATTACTATTATAACATTTTAGTATCTAAAAATCAATGAAATCCTACATCAATGAGAGAAAGGAGGTGAAAAATAAGAATTCATAGAAGAAGAATAATCTAATTGTTACAAAGAGATTTGAATATTTATATAACTTTTACTGTATTTTCAATGGTAGTGATCATAGTGAGTAGCTATGAAAATATAAATCATTCAAGTATGCCACTAAGAAAATTCATAATAAGATACCACATGAGTTAGATAATAGGGATAATTAAACCATGGGAAAGAACCAAATGAAACATATTCCCAATAATTCAATGAAAAATATTGATAAGTCAATCTTGGATAAAAATTAGAAGAATATAGATTATCAACACAATCCCAAGAAGATCAAGAAGGGTGCTACACCAATAAGAATAAGAGGATTCTTTTGTGGAATAATATGTCACACCATGGATCACTATAACAAGTCTATGGAAATCATAATAAATAGATACAATCTTAAGCAACAAAAATAAAAAAAAAATACAAGAGAAAAATAAAATGACCGAAATGGTAAAGATAAAACCTAAGAATATATGTGAAAAAACCAATCCTAATTTCTCTATTACAAATGATATACTTCTAATCTAGCCAGATGACTAGAATGAGAAAATAATATGGATGAAATGATGATGGATTAAATGTTAAATGCATGCAGAATATTCCACATAAAGAAATAAAATATCATGAGAGGGTTTTAATAAATTATAAAAAAAGAATCTCAAAAGTATTATGTGGAAGGGGGAAAAGGGTGTACATTTATCTTATGATTTTTTGTTTATAACTATGGCTCAATAAGTGATGGGAAAAAAGATTCATATTACACCTAGTGGTTAATCTTCCTTGATGTCTAGTATGAAAATAAAAATTTCACACAAATTTTTGAAAAATGAATTTAAAGATACCTTACTACCTAAATTTTCCAAGAAATCCATATAATTTATCACGAAGAGTTCATCCTCACTTGTAGGAGAAAATAATGGAGTCTTATTAATGAGGATCAATTCTCATCCTTGTTTCTATCATTAAAAATAAAAGGAGATCCACTTTATTCCCATTTACTTTGTGTTTGATAATTACTTTTAGGGAATTGGGGGTGATGCACAAATTCAATGGGAGAACTAAAATATATATTTTATTATTATATCTGCAAGCTATAAAATTTATTCCAAGAATAATGGAAGCTGCCATCATGGTTTGATCTATATGTTGATATCTAGAATATTATTTTTTAAAAAATATCAAAGATCATCCTTGGTGAAGATGATTAAGCCACCATAGATAATCAACATATTTAAAGTCACTATCATGATTGATATCACAAAAAAATGTATTCACATTAATTAGACTTCATAAGAACAACTGAGGATAATATCCATCTTTATGAAGTGAAAGTTGAGATCATCCCTTAAGGGGAAGCATCGAAAGATGTTCACAGATCATTATATTTTAGGCAAAACTGATTTTTTTGGAAGGCACCTGTACAAGATATAATTTATGAGGTGTGTGAGAATACACTCCTATAATTATTAATAAAAATTAAATGATGTCTTATATTTAGTCAGATAAATTAAATGAATTAATTAAATCAGAAAATAATCATGAAGAAGTTACATGATTGATTTCAAGAACATTTCCTTCCTATTATAATTTAATGTATTAAATCTGTATGTTGAGATGAGTGAATGAATTTTAAGTTGAATGTATCTTTATAATTTTCATTACAACTTGTATTAAATAATTTCCACTTATATTGTATCATTTGGTATCAACCACTTACTATCAACCCAGAAAATTTTGAATAGACTATGATAAATGAAACAAGTTATTCTATCTTAGTTGGTATCAAATTAGGAATTGAAAATAGATAGTAATGATGTATAAATTATACCCTTTTTTTCTACACCAGGTTAGCTAAATTAGATATAGTGAGGAATAATTGATGTGACATTACTTAAGAAAGAAATGATACCATCTTCTCTCACATGGTTTGTAATTTTTATCAATAAGGGAGAGTGAATAAAACAAAAATGGGAGACGAAATGAATAATATGGAATCCCGCCTTTTTATTACATAACTTTTCATTACATTTTACAAACAGAGGATCTTTAAAGTCCCGTGTCTTGGAAATCAGGGACATAATACATGAAAACAACATAAAAAATTCTTATAATCAACTTGTAAGGCTTCATAATAAGTTTATACTATGTAAAATTAATGCATCTTATAACCTAGAGACATACATCAAAGGAAAGGGTGAGCATAAGGCCCAGTAAGGGAAGCAAGGGAATCAGTTTACTTGAGATATCAATAAGAACCTGATAAAAACATAAAGACACGAGCAATGGAAGTATAGGAATATCATAATGAAAATAAATTGAAACATAACTTGCATATGTGGATACAAAATTTCATTTATACATTCATGAACATATCACCAAGGTACAACCCCGAGGTGTCATAAAAATTACCAAGGTTATTCACCAAGGTATCGTGAAACTTGTCATCACTAGAGGTAAATTCTTTACCCAATGAATTGGAGAACTATCAGGTATCACCCTTAATATGTCTTTACTTTCATGTGATCCACATAGATCATAATAAAACATTTCATAAATAACCCATAGAGAAAAAAAGAATTGGGTTTCATTTCAAAATCATGGCGATTTAAAAAGTACTTAAAAATAAGATCATTATGTCATTTATAACCCATGAAAAGGGAGTGAGGGTTATATGTATGTCAATTATAGAATCAAATATATATATTTTTTGTATTTATGAACACCCATAGAAATGAAATAGGTCTGGGCATTCCCATAAATAAAACAAGATAATTTCTTGAGAAAAAGAGAGAGAAATTTTGTGACAAAATTTCTACAGCATAACGTGTATATAACATGGTTTTAAAAAATAATAAAAATAGAGGAGAAAAAGGTATCCCATCCATAAATGAATCATTTTTCAGTAGAGGAAAATAATAAATTATAAATAAGACCATGGTTTGGAAATTTGGATTACATACCACAAGAAAAGGAAACTTGAAAGGAAAGAGAAAATGTGATTTCTTTTACGAAAATCCGGCATCCTAACGGCGTCACTTAAAATTTTAGAAAAAAAATTGATGAGAGAAGATAGGGTATATCATCATTTGTAAATGAAATGGAAAATATTAAATATATATAAGAACAATCCCCCACATAATAAAATGGAACTATAAGACATAACATAAATAAAGTCACGACTTAAAAGAGGAGGGTGAAAGGATCCCTTACCTTGAAGAGTAAATTTGAAAGCTAGAAGGTCAGGACCTTGGGAGGCTTTAGGGATCATTGGGAGGATTCTAGAGAAAGGAGTTTAGAGTTTGGACAAACTTCAAGGGTTTTTAGTGAAGAGGAAGCGGGAGCTTGGGTGGGTTTATATAGGAAATGAGATGAAATTGTTTATTATTTAGGTTTGGGAAACCTCACATTAAATTAAACAAAACCACAAACCATCCCATGGTTTTTGACCGTGGTTTCTGCAAAAGGGGAGTGGAAAACGATTATTTATAAGGTCAATGGCTGAAATTCTTAAAATAATAGGGTTTCTTATGTGGAGGTGAGTCACATTCTCAAGGAAGACAATTTAAAAAGACGAAATGTTATATAAGTCTTGGAGGGTCCACTAAAGCTTTGTAAAATAATTCAAACAAACCCAAAATCACATTATTTTAATGGTAAGACATATATTTTCATAACATACAGTTTATAGTATTTTATTACATCACTATTGGTTCATTATGATGTCATAAAACACATTATATATTTATATGGTATTTAATTTTTACCCAAAAATTTGAATATCTCAGAAAATTATGAAAAATTCACTGTTGGATAATTTCAACATCCTGATTCTAGAAATAATATTTATTTTATCTAGATAATTTTCTAAATTTGTTAATTTTTATATTTAAAATAAAAACCGACATTTATGGAAACTTCATGGGTTTTGACAAAAATGTCTTTCAAACTTTAATAAAAATTACAATTGCATTCATAAAATTATACAATAATTTATATTTAATAAAAATTAATTTAATAATAATAATAATATTTTATTAAAATATTATTTAATTCAAAAATCCATTAATTCATCAAAATAGATTTCTTAGTTGAATATTTAACAAAAAATACTATTTGTGATGAAAGTACATTCATTATTATATACAAAAATAATGTACATAATCATAGTACTAGGTTCTTATTACATAACCCCTTAAAAACCTGCATAATACATTAGGGTAAGGTGCACGATGGTGACAGGCTCTTGGGGTGGCTCAGATAACATCACTCGAGTGGTAATCTCTATCAACTTCTACTTCTCCCGTAGGCGGTTCTGCTTGAGCTTAACATATTCAAGCTCATCTTGGGCTTGGTCAAGAGTGAACCCCAAAGACGTGACCTCCTTTATGAGCATTGTTAAATGGGATTCATACTGGGAAAGTCTACTGGATGAGGCCATCACTTCCTTTGTCTGAGTGATTTTTTTTGTTAAAGTCCTATATTTATACTAATCATTTGATCACTGTTCAACGATTATATTAGAAATGGTCAAAATTCTTAATCGTATTTTAAAATCCAAAAACATAAAACAAAATAAGTGCATATGTTGTATAACCATTTCACATATTAGGACATTTAATTATTTCAAGAGATATTTTCATTAACAAATGTTTGGGTCGTTACAATCTTCCCCCTTAAGAAATTCCGTCCCCAAAATTTTAACTCATACCCTAAAAAGAGAAAAGGTGTGGGTACTTCTGACTCATAGACTCCTCCAGTTCCCACATAGATTCTTAACATTTGTGGTTCCTCCACAACACCTTAACAAGGTTGGTAGTCTTGTTGCGTAGAACCTTGTCTCTACGATCCAAGATCTCCACCAGCTGCTCCTCATAAGAGAGGCCATGTTCGAGTTGTACCACCTCTAGGTTTAGTACATGTGAAGGGTCTGGTATGTACTTCCTCAAGAGGGATACATGGAAAACATCATGACCTTGTGCAAGATTTGGAGGAAGTGCAAGCTGATATGCCATTGATCCCACACGATCAAGGATTTCATAGGGTCCAATGTACCTAGGGCCGAGCTTTCCTTTCTTCCCAAACCTCATGACTCTATTCCAAGGTGAAATCTGAAGAAAGACTTTGTCACCAACATCAAACTCCAAGTCCCTTCGACGGTTGTCGGTATAGCTCTTTTGTTGACTCTGGGCAGCCTTAATGTGTTGTTGGATGGCGTGGACTTTTTCTGTCATCTCTTATACAAGATCAGGCCCAAGAAGATTTCTCTCACTAGCTTCATCCCAACAAGTAGGAGTTATACATCTCTTTCCATATAGATATTTATAGGGTTCCATTTAAATTCTCGAGTGGAAGATTTTGTTGTAAGATAATTCAACTAAAGGGAGATGTTGATCCCATCCACCTTTAAATTCCATTGAGCATGTTCTCAGCATGTCCTCAAGTATTTGAATAGTCCTTTCAGATTGGCCATCAGTTTGGGGGTGATAGGCCGTATTGAAATTCAATTCAGTGCTTCGAGTATGTTGAAGACTTCTCTAGAATTTTGATATGAACCTTGGATCATGACCAGATATGATAGAAAGTGGAACTCCATGCACCCTTACCACTTCCTTCATGTAAATCCTAGCAAGTTGATCAAGAGAGAAGTCTTCCTGAATAGAGATAAAATGGGTAGTCTTGGTTAGATGGTCCACAATAACCCATATCGCATTGTTTCCTTTGGAAGTTCTTGGAAGACCAGTGACGAATTCCATAGTGATATTGTCCCACTTCCATGCTAGTATGAGTAGCGGTTGCAATACCCCTTTAAAAATTTGTTGCTCTGCCTTCACTTGCTGACATACCGGGAACCTTGAAGTGTAGTTATCAATCTCCCTTTTCATATTATCCCACCAATAAAGATCACAAAGGTACCTATACATTTTTGTTCTCCCAGGATATATAGAGAAAGTAGAGCTATGAGTTTCATCCATCAGCTCCTTCTTTATTTCTAGAATAGATGGAACAAATTTTCTTGTACGAAATTTCAGTACACCTTCTTGATCAATATTGAACATCGGAAACTTCCCATCCTTCATAGCCTCAAACTTCTTCTGTAATGAAGGATCTTTTTTTCTGAGATTTCTTGATCTTCTCTGGTAATGAAGGTTGGTAAATCATTTGGGTTAGGGTTGATGATGTCCCTTCCCTTATAATTCACATGTACAAATTTACTAGGTCATTGATCAAAGGATCTTTCTTAATCCTCATCATAGAAAGAACAACTGGGTCTTTCCTTCTTAATGAATCAACAACTTTGTTTGATCTTCCGGGATGATAATGAATTGAAAAATCATAGTCTTTAAGAAGTTCCAACCATCTCCTTTGTCTCATGTTCAATTCCTTTTGTGTGAAAATATACTTCAAACTTTGATGGTCTGTGTATATATCACATTTCTCTCCATAAAGATAGTGCCTCCATATCCTCAGAGAAAAAATGATGGTAGCTAGCTTCAGATCATGTGTAGGATAGTTCTTCTTATGAGTCTTCAACTGTCAAGATGCATAAGTAATGAATTTTTCATTTTGCATGAGGACGCACCCAAGACCTTTCAGAGATTCATTGCTAAAAATAAAAAATCCTTCTTCTATTGAGGGAAGAGTTAACACGAGTGCAATAACCAATCTCTTCTTCAGCTCCTGGAAACTTTTTTCATACTCCTTTGTCCAGATGAACTTGAAACCTTTTCGAGTTAACTTGGTTAATGGATTATAAAGTTGTGAAACGTTTTTCACAAACCTCCTACAATATCCCAATAAACCAAGGAAACTATGAATCTCAGTTATTGTTGTAGGTTGAGGCCACTCCTCTACAACTTTTGTCTTTGCAAGGTTAACTGTGATCCCTTCATTGGTAACTATGTGCCCCAAGAAAGCAACTTGTTGTAACCAGAAATATCATTTTATAAACTTTCCAAAAATCCTCTCCTTCCATAGAGTTTGAAAAATAACCCTTAGATTATCTTCATTCTCCTCATGAATTTTGGAATATATCAGAATATCATCAATAAAAACTACCAAAAAGTTATCAAGGTAGTCCTTAAAGTCTCTATTAATCAAATCCATAAAAATTGAAGGTTCATTAGTCAGTCATAAGGGCATAACAACAAACTCATAATGACCATATCTTTATTGGAAGGCAGTTTTTGGAATATCTTCTTTATTCACCCTCAGTTAATGATAACCAGAACAAAGATCAATCTTATATAAGAATTGAGACCCACAAAGTTGGTCAAATTATTCATCAATTCTTGGAAGAGGGTATTTTTTCTTTACTGTAATCCTGTTCAGTTCTCTATAATCAATGCATAGCCGCATCAATCCATCCTTATTCTTCACAAAGAGAACATGTGATCCCCAAGGAGACACACTTGGTCGGATAAACCCCTTCTACAAAAGATCTTGGAGTTGTTTCTTTAATTCTTCCAGCTCTACATTTTCCATCCTATATGGGGTCTTTGATATTGGATGAGATCCAGGCACGAGTTCAATATAGAACTCTACCTCTCTTTTTGGGGGAGGTCCAGGAAACTCCTCAGGAAATACGTCAATGTAAACCTGGACGATGGGGACATTTTCTATCCTCAAACTCTCATTTCCTCCTTCTTCTTCACCATCAACTCTATAAAGAAGGATATAAGAGGTTCTTCTAGACAAAGATTAGGTTGAGATATCTCTCCTTGTAAGATAACTGTAGGTTCTCCATTCAATACTATTGATATTTCCTTGTTTCTACATTTTATCTTAGCATTATACTTTGAGAGCCAGTCCATCCCTAGTGTAATGTCAAATTCTAGCATGGGAATGACTAATAGATTTGTGATAGTCTTGTGCTCACTAACGTAAATACTAGAGTTTCTAAATACTGACGATGCTTGGATAATCCCACCATGAGTCTTGACTGATAACTCTACTTTTAGAAAAGCGGGAGTTGATTCTAAATTATTTGCAAACTTGGAGGAAATAAAGGAATGCGTAGAACTAAAATCAAACAAAGTACTTTCTAGCTTTGGGAGAACAACAAGTGTACCTGCTACCACATCATTCAGAGCTTCAACTTCAGCCGTTGTGATAGAAAAAGCATGACCTTGCTCCCTTGGCCTTTGCTGAGGCTGATGGTGGTTCCCCTCCACCGCCCTCAGATTTGGACAGTGATTGGAAAAGAGCCCATGTTGTCTACAATTAAAGCATCAAACATTAGGTAGGGACTTCACCATCTACCCTTGCCTTTAGTGTTTGGAAGTTTAGGTTTCACCTCACTATAGAAATTTCTTGCAATATGGAAATCTATTCCACACTTGTAGCATTTTCCGCTCCCAAGCAGGCAGTTCCCTAAATGCTTCTTCCCACATTTATTAAATGTGGGAAGTTTCACTTGCTTTCCTCCACTTCCTTGATTTAAGGTCCTACCTAAACTACACTCCATCGATCTCTTCTTATCATTTGATTTATGAGACCACTGCATCTCACCAAACTCCAGCTCGACTTTCATCACACTCCGCACGATCTCCTCATAGCTATCATAGTCTCGGTTGGCTAGATTCTTCCGTAGATGAGGAATCAGTCTACCGAAGAATTTATCAACCTTTCCATTTGGATCCATGAAAAATATAGAGGTGTAATGTGAAATACTTGT
This sequence comes from Viscum album, assembly GCA_963277665.1. NCBI lineage: Eukaryota > Viridiplantae > Streptophyta > Magnoliopsida > Santalales > Viscaceae > Viscum > Viscum album. The sequence continues at coordinate 385,583,952 of OY728164.1, forward strand.
GAAGTTCATCTCGTAGCTTCCCACAGATTCATTCTCCTTATGCTTCAGCTTGAGAAACTCCTTCTCCATTCTTGTTCTCATCGATTAAGGGAAATACTTGTTGAAGAATATCCTTCTAAACTCTTCCCACTCCATAGCTTCAACTTCCACTCTTGGCCTTGTGTTTTTAATCAGTTCCCACCACTGATAAGCTTATCCTTCTAAGTGATAGATAGCCAGGGTAACCTTCTCTTGTCCAGAACAGCAGAGCATAGAAAAGATCTTCTTGATAGAGTTGATCCACTGTTCGGAAATATATGGGTCGGTCGATCCACTGGAGGTTAGTGTTCATTGACACATAAAGGATTCAACAGAAAGTTGTTCCCTTCACGGTGAGATTGGTCTCTCAGCTTGATTCAAGTTATTTCCCATAACTTGATTCAGTTGGTTCATCATTCGCATGAATGTTTCCATTCCGGCTTCCATCGGAGGGCCGTCAGCGCATGGTCCATTGCGGTCACCATTTGTATGGTTCCTCCTATTGCCTTCCATTTTTTAAAAGAATAAAACCATAGTGAGAAACTTATTCCACTTAAAAATATTTTAACTATCAAGGATTTTATGTCTTAAAACATCACGCTTAAACAATTACATTTCTCTATAATTCCTTCATATTGATTCATAAAAAGCTTGTGATTAACCAAAAATATCCTTCAGGAGTGTCGTAACCAAGAGTGAATCAGGGCTCATTTTCGTGCACCAGTTCCCATTCGAGTGTAGGAAAAAGCAGTGTTTTCGGGTTTTACCCCTATGTACATCTGTGCCAGATTCGCCTCTGCCTGCTCGTATCCAGACAAGGATGTATTTGTTTGATAAACCACTTACTCATTACTCACCAAAATAACATGAAGTTTTCTTATATTTAAAATTTTCTATAGGGTTATTCCTAATGTTTTCATAGAATAATTTCCATAAATAACTAAAGTATCCTTTGATACCAACTATGGCATCCCGCCTTTTTATTATATAACTTTTCATTACATTTTACAAACAGAGGATCTTTAAAGTCTAGTGACTTGGAAATGAGGGACAAAATACATGAAAAAAACACAAACAATTCTTCTCATACACTTTTAAGGCTTCATCATAGGTTTATCCTATGTACAATTACTGAATCTTATAACCTAGATACATACATCAAAGTAAAGGGTGAGCATAAGGCCCAGTAAGGGAAGCAAGGGAGTCAGTTTACTTGTGATATCAATAAGAACTTGATTAAAACATAAAGACATGAGCAATGGAAGTATAGGCATATCATAACAAAAATAACTTGAAACATAACTTGCATATGTGGATACAATATTTCATTCATACATTCATGAACATATCACCAAGGTACAACCCTGAGGTGTCATAAAAATTACCAAGGTTATTCACCAAGGTATCGTGAAATTTGTCATATCTAGAGATAAATTATTTACCAAATGCGTAAGAGCGCTCTCAGAGCGCACCCTTAATATGTATTTAATTTCATGCGATCCACATAGATCAAAATAAAACATTTCATTAATAACCCATAGAGAATAAATGAAATGGGTTTCATTTCAAAATCATGACGATTTAAAAAGTACTTAAAAATAAGTTCATTATGTCATTTATAACCCATGGAAAGGGAGTGAGGGTTATATGTATGTAAATCCCAGAATAAAAATATATATATATATATATATTATTTATTAACACCTATAGAAATTAAATAGGTCTGGGTATTCACATAAATAAAACAAGAGAATTTCTTGAGAAAAAGAGAGAGAAATTTTTTGACGAAATATCTACAGCATAACGACTATATAACATGGTTTTAGAAAATAATAAAAAGAGAGGAAAAAAGGGTATACCATACATAAATGAATCATTTTATATTAGAGGGAAATAATAAAATATAAATAAGATCATGGTGTGGAAATTTGGATGACATACCACAAGAAAAGGAAACTTGAAAGGAAAGAGAAAATGCGATTTCTTTTACAAAAATTCGGCAGCCTAACGACGTCACTTAAAATTTTAGAAAAACAATTGATGGGAGATTAAAGGGTATCTCATCATTTGGAAATGAAATGGAAAGTATTAAAGATATATAAGAAAAATACCCCACATAATAAAATGGAGCTATATGACATAACATAAAGAAAGTCATGACTTAAAAGAGGAGGGTGAAAAGATCCCTTACCTTGAATAGTAAATTTGAAAGCTTGAAGGTCGAGACCTTGGGAGGATTGAAGAAGCCTTGGGGGGATTATAGAGAGAGGAGGGAAGATTTTGGACGAACTTCAAGGGTTTTTAGTGAAGAGGAAGTGGGAGCTTGGGAGGGTTTATATAGGAAAGGAGATGGAATTGTTTGTTATTTAGGCTTGGGACACCTCACATTAAATTAAATAAAACCACAAAACAGCCCACGATTTTTGCCCATAGTTTATACCAAAGGGAAGTGGAATAAAATATTTTATAAGATCAATGACTGAAATTATTAAAATAATAGGGTTTCTTATGTGGAGGCGAGTCACACTCTCAAGGAAAACAATTTAAAAAGACAAAATGTTATATAAGTCTTGGAGGGTCCACTAAAGCTTTGTAAAATAAATAAAACAAACCCAATATCACATTATTTTAATTTTAAGACATATATTGGCCGAAAATAATGTTTATAATATTTTATTACATCACTATTGGGTCATTATGATGTCATAAAACACATTATATATTTATACGGTATTTAATTTTTACCCAAAAATTTGACTGTATCAGAAAATTATGAAAAATTCACTGTTGAATAATTTCGATGTCCCGATTCCATAAATAATATTCATTTTATCTAGATAATTTTCTAAATATGTTAATTTTCACTTTTAAAATAAAAACCAAAATTTATAGAAAATTCATGGGTTTTGACAAAAATGGCTTTCAAACCTTAATAAAAATTACAATTTCATTCATAAAATTATAAAATAATTTATATTTAATAAAAATTAATTTAATAATAATAATAATATTTTATTAAAAAATTATTTAATTCAAAAATAAATTAATTTATCCAAATAGATTTCTTAGTTGAATATTTAACTAAAAATTCTATTTTTGCTTTAAAACGATTTACAAAGTAACAACAATAAAATTAAAATACATTCATTATTATATACAAAAATAATTTACATAATCATAGTATTAGGGTCTTGTTACATAACCCCTTAAAACACCCACATAAGACCTTAGGGTAAGGTGAGCGATGGCGACATACTCTTGGGGTGGATCGGATAACATCGCTCGAGTGGTAGTCTCTATAAACTTCCACTTCTCCCATAGGCGGTTACACTCGAGCTTAATGTATTCACACTCAGCTTGGGATTGGTCAAGATTTAAGCCCAAAGATGCAACCTCTTGTCCAAGATCTGTTAAATGGGTTTCATACGAGGCAAGTCTACTGGATGAGGCCATCACTTCCTTTGTCTGAGTAAAAAAAATTTGTTAAAGCCCTATATTTATACTAATCATGTGATCACTGTTCAACGGTTATATTAGCAATGATCACAATTCTTAATGGTATTTTAAAATCCAAAAACATAAAACAAAATAAGTGCATATATTGTATAACCATTTCACATATGAAAACATTTAATTAGATCAAGAGGGATTTTCATTAACAAAAGTTTGGGTCGTTACAAATAATAACACATTATTATCTCATTTTATATAGTAGTATTTTCAATAAATACAATGGGTTAGATTGATGATCCAACTTTTGTTTTTATTTTATTAGTTTTCAATGATGAGTCACTTGATATCAAAATTTACTGTATGAGAAGAATAACATGGAATTCTACATGATATCCCAAGCTAATTTTTGAAGAGAAGTTCTATCTATGGAAGCCTAAAGGTCATATATAATATTTTGGATAAAATTAATTTAAGTGTGATGATTTTTGAACCAGTCATAATTCTCAAGGAAATGTTTTTTTGGTGTATAGAGAAATCATATTGTCTAGAAAAATTAAGATGATATATGTTCTATCCACTGATGATCATTAAATACTTATATAAAAGTTTGGATGAAGAGAAGTTTATTTTTTCTGAACGCAATGAAAAATATATTTAATTTTTCCATGATGAATCATTTTGATTAAGGAATTTTAGTTGCCCTGAAAATTTCATACCGGGTAATTTCTAAGTATATTGTGGGTGTTGACCAAAAAATATGGATATCCAGAGTCAAACAACTAGTTCAGATCAATAAAACACATGTGGGAGTAGGATCAATCACATGGGAGATCTAGCCAAGCTATCCAACTGTGGTGGAAGGTGTGAGTGGGAATATATAACACCTACAAGGAGTACGCATGAGTGTGTGCATGGAATGTGCACAAGGAACACAGGTGTTGCCGAGGTGGACCTTGCAATGGATTGGTGAAGCCTATGTGGGTATGTTTGTAGTGAATCCTAGTATATATATTGGTATCATTTCGAGTGAAAAAAATTTCATGGATTCTTATTAAGTAGTGTGAATCTGTATGGATGTCTGATGTGGGATCATATGAAGAACTACACCATTCCTTCATTAAAAAATGATATGTTTATATTGTAGCTACTCTATCAAATCAATTATGGCTTCCCAATCCATCACCCACATCATCTTCAACCTCCTAAAATTTTAATGTATCCTATTCATTATAAAAATAAACTACATTTCAAGACATCCATAGATCAAACAAATCTAAATATCATGAGAACTTGATATAATAATGATATAGATTATCATCCATGCATGATCCAATGTGAGTGAATCTATTTGGTTAAATGATGAAACATTGATACACACCAACAATGTGTATGGTATAATTACATGAGATTTGTGGATTTATTAAAACATTCTTGTAATTATAGCTTTGTGAGAGAAATAAAAGGTTAAATAAAGAGTCCATAATTCACAGTGTCTCATGGTGTCAAAAAATAAGGAATCCCATATGATTTTTTTGGAATGGTAATATCTCTTAGAATAAAATGTTAAAAAATCATCAAATATGTTATTATGTAACCTAGAATCTATATTTAAATTAGAGTTTAGAAGTGTCATGAATATCAGAGATACAAGAGAGGAAACTTACCTATAAATATCTATCCTATGAGTCCAATAGGGAATATTGTTATTCATAATATTTGAGAGGCTCTCATTTTTACTCAAAGGAAATAGAGATTCTGTGATCCTCCTAGGATACTAAAATAAGTATAAGGGCTCCCGTGAGCCACTAATCTATGAGAAGAGGATGTTTCACAGTCATATATTGCATAAAGAAGAAGCATGGATTCACGTATACACTCTGTTACATGAAGGACCTTATGATAACACAGTGAAATGGTTATTTTTTGAAGACATGGGACCACGAGTTATATTTTTTCAAGAATCATTGAATTTTTCACCTCTAGTTTTTTGAAGAATAATAAGAAGAAGGATCCACAAACATAACCCTATGTGAATAATTTTGAACTAGATACTTATACACACTAATTTGGAATAATTTTTAAACATGAATAATAATAATAAGGATAAAAACTATGTTCTCTAATGAAGTATAAGATCCATGTGAAATATTTCACATGAAGAACCTTGAGTAAATCCATGCATGAATTAATCCTTTCATGAAGGAATACATAGCAATGTACACATCCAAAAAGATACCCTGAGCATTTAGGACTTTGTGAGATCCACCAAGGAGAAATAAGGCATGTTGAAATATTACATACATGATACACAATGTAAATTCATTATACATGGTTTAGATTCCATTCATGTTAAATATGATATGATTTCATAAAGAAACATTTATAAACCAACACTAATATTCAATATATCATATTTTTTCTACGATAAAACACATATGAATAATTTTTGATTGAACTGGTATTTTTAGATTATTATATGGGTTGGATAATTTTGATATTACTAGTATAACACATATTCATATTATTTTAACTAAAATAAAAAGAAGATAAATTCTATTGATTTTTGTATTCAAGGGAAACCCTTGTGATTGCTAAAGTTTGAGGAAGATGATATGAGTACATTTGTATCTTTTGAATAACACTTATTATACATTATTAGTCACTTTAGAAGAGACAGTAAGAAATCCTATAATCTTGTTCTTTAAAGATAAATCTTTCATTATACCTAGTCATTTCTAGTAAAATAGGTCCAAGGTAATTCCCTTTCCCGTGAATTCTCTAATAGTAAAAAGGAATCAATGTTCATATGGGATAATAACCACCATACATTGAGTATGTAATCATCCACACAAGAGGGGAACCTCATTAAAAATCCTAATGTTCTATGTGATATTTTTTGTGTTAATTAAAGCTAACTATAGGTGAAGAAAATATAAGATCCATCTACTATACAAGTAATTGAGATAAATAAAGAGATAAAAGTTTTAAAGTGGTAAAAATTCACCCCACAATGATTCACCCTCAGTGTGGTCATCACATAGTGATTCTAAAAAATTTCTTATACCCAAATAACCTTACAAGGTACATATTTTAATAATTAACAATTACTAATTTAGTAATAATTTCACTACTCTGAGAGCCTTAAGGCCTTTGTTTTTTATTTATTTTTTGGATAAACCCACTTTTAAGGGTTGAGGGGGAACCCTTACATGACTCATTGGACCAAGTCACAAGGCCCATACATGGCCCTAAAGTCCTATAGGTTCAATTCCCAATACATTACCTTGAAGGACCAAGACCAAAATACACTTTAAATAGCCTCTCCCAAGCATCTTGATCTTTGAAGGTTCCTAGATCTCACTTTACTAACATAATCCAAATTGAAATAATTATCCAAATGGGGATTTAATCCAATCCTAAATATTATTGAATATATTATCCATGTTAAACAATTACCACTAACATGAAATAATGAATTTAGTATAAAACTAAACACATAGATTCAACTAAACTTCAGGTAAAATATTAAAAAACAATTTATATAAATAATATTTCATATATCAAATTATTGACTATTGTAAGATGGTGATTAAGAAAAACCAATAAATCTCACTAATTTCTATGTTTTATTTACTAGTTATTCTCCATGAATTTGTGACATTGTTTTTATAACATAAAATGAAATATATAATATACATAATTATGAAATCATAAGGTTTAATAATCAAATAAATTGTTAATTTTTACATTGTAATATTTTAAGGTAATTCTTAAATATTCTAATATTTCAGAAAAATAGTAATTTTTTACTATTATTTCATATAAAATTTTATATTGAGTGTATCATTAATTATGTATTATAGTGTTTTCCATATAGTTTTAGTTTTATATTATTAAGAAATTTTTATATTTTTAGCTGTCTTCATGAATTTTTGGAAATTAATAAGTTGGGAAAATAATAATTTTTCCATAGAATTATTTTCTAATATGGGTGATAATTATGATAAATTAATTTATTAACACACACACACACAGACAGACACACACACATATATATAATATAAAATTAATGAATGAAAATTCAATAAATGATATAATTTTTTCAATCACATTTAATTTTTATTATTTCATTTTACTTTGGATTATATTCAGGGTGAATATTATTTTTTACACTTTTATCCATGGATTCACCACACCTATCTATAATATATTTTAAATACTTATTCATATTTTATATGTGGATGTAATTTTGGTGACATAATATTTTATGTTGTTGATCAGAGGAATCAAATCTTCAATTTTCCATATGAATTTTTATTTCTTCATGTTTTGATTTATTTTTTCCATAGTAATATCACCCTAACTTTCTTATTTTATTATTTAATTAATTTACCCATTGGAATATTGATTGAAGGAATAGGTCAATGTTTTTTAAAAAATTATAATAATTTCACTAAGATTATAATTTCTAAAATTATAGAATCCACAAAAAAAATAATTTTTTTATGTTTTAAAATGTGATAATATTTTTATTTTTGAATAATGCTTCAAATAATATAAAAAATTTAAACCTTATAATTTATTTTATTTTAAAATGGATATTGATATGGGTGTATAATTAAATAATTATCTATATAGATATTATAATATAGGTATCTATTTAGCATTTTCCATGTTTGTAAAAATGCAAAGATAATAATATTTATGGAATGGAAATGAATATATGTGAATTATTTTCTATATTTTAATTTGGTAAAAACATTTCTGAAGTCCTAATAATGACTCATCAAATGATTTTTTTAGTATTTACATGTACTTGATATATTTTATATAAAACTTTTTTTTATTAATAAAAATTTATAATTATTGTAACGCCCCGACCACAGTTACCCAGAGTCAGTGCATTATTACATAACATTGGCATGATCACAAGAAAGATCAAATCTCGAAAGACCGATTGGTTTAGTAGCCTTGGAAACACTACATATATTCATAATGTTTTACATCATAAAAATGAAAACTACAACAATATAGTCTCCATGAACCACACTCTTATCCCTTCATACTATCCCTGTAGGTCATTCATAATTTACTTCTTCATATCCTGGGAAAAATAAAACATAGAAAAGGGGTGAGCTGAAATGCCCAGTAAGGATAACAATATAGCGGAAACTTTCATAAATAAGCATAAACATTTAAGGCAATGTATAACCAAAACAAAATCCTTTTAAACATGAACTTCAACATAGTATGGCAAAGATAAAATGAAACAATGCCATTTACTTATTCACATGGATATTATACTAATCGAATAATCACATGCAATATCACTAACCACTTTGATAATGATGGAATGCATAATGCCAGACTATCATAACCACATAGCCAAGGCCTCGTGCCAAGACTACAAATAAGATTTTTCCAAGGCCTTGTGCCAAGACACTAGTTTGTCTCATGAGACCTACCGATGCATCGAGGAGCTATAGCGGGCTCCACCCGTCACATATTAAGTCCAATGCATTCCCATATGAAAAGGTTTAAACATAACATAAACATTCGTATTAAAACTAGCATACGAAATGTCAATACTTTCACCATAAACTATGAATGGTATAAAAATAGCACATCCACAGTCAAACATATCACAAAACCTTAAATACAATATAGAAGTTTTGTATCATAATAAATCAACTTCAAATAATTTTAAAATGCATCAAAGTATGTTAACATATATGAAATCAAAACTATTTGAGAGAAATATCTCTTTTCTCGAAATCATTGAAAATTCACACATTTATAAAGGAAGTAATTTAAAAAATATTTTTGAATCAAAGTGTCCCATACCACTTTGAAACTTTTTAAAAGAAATATCATTTCAAAACCATCATGCCCATATAAATAAATCCTTAAAATCATTTTGAAAACATGGACATTAATTAAAAATATTTATAAAGATAAATCTTTAAAACATTTAAAATTATGATCTTGATAAAGAGTACCTTTCACAAATTATTAAAATATCCATTTTGAAATCATTTAAAAGTCACATAATTATAAAATAAAACATTTACTTTGAAAATATTCTTATAAGATTGTAAGGGAAGCTATTATGATTTTATAACGGTGGTAAATAGCCGCACCCACCGTATAAGTTAAAAAAACATTCTTACCTTAAATTTGTCGAAAGGTAAAAAGTGCCTTGTTTGGAAAATGACGGAAATATTCCTTTCAAAACACATAAGGGTATAAATTAATTTAACCCATATTCTTTTTAAATATTAAAAATGTTTTGAAATACAGTTCAAAGAAACATGGATGTGGATGATAAAGAGATCCCAGTAGATTATTACATATAAACAACCTCAGATAATGAAGATATTGTGAAATAAACCCTTAACTTGTACTTTTCATTGGTTGAGGTAGGTTAAACTCCTGTATAATAGTGAAATAATTGTTATTAAATTATACAAGAATAATATACATACATATGATATCATATATGATCTTTTAACATTGATTTGTTAATAATATCTTAGTATTATCGTTGTTTCGAGTGTTAACTTACTCGTTTTATTTTATATGTTTTGTTACGTAAGACATGTTTTTAATAGATAGGTTGTATATTAATCATATCCAGAATGATATCAAGTCCTTATATACTATTATTAATCATCAAATGAGAATTATACTTGAATGGATACGATGGAGAATGAATCTCATCGCGTTCGTGGAGACGGTAGTCCGTACGTACGCACGAGCGACAATATCATTATTTTGATATTAAAAATAATATATAAATGGATGGTATATCATATATACAGAATTATTAACATGTTGTATTTATTATTTACATGAGTTACACATCATTATTACACCCATCCAAATAATAATATATTGAATAACAATTACACCACGACGTGGAGACGGTAAGCCGTACGTACGCACGTATGGTGACATGTTATTCAAAGGGTGGATATAATACTGAATATAGTTGTACCATATTTATAATAACATCACAGTATATATATGATACTGGATTTATTATTTTAGAATGGTAATAACAAAGGAAGAAGAAGTGGAAGAAGAAAGGAACTTGGAAAAGGGTGGTGAAATCATTACCTCTTCTTCGGGTTCTTCCTTTTGATTTGATCAAAAGGGATCCTTAGGTTGGCTTTATGATGAAACTAAGACCTCTAGGTTGTAGTGAGGGAAGTTGGGAGAGTATTTGGGCAGAGTTTGGCCTAACCAAAAGGCTTTGAAGGTGTGAATAAATGAGAAGGAGGAGTGCCCTTTTATAAGAGGGGTGAGGGGCACCTTTGGAAAAGCTAAAAATATTAATTTATAATGAATTAATATTCGGTTTATAATGGCTCCAAAGTGGATTATTTAAATTTCAAGGTGGGGATGGGTCGAAAACCACTCAACAAATTGAATTTAGACAGGTTTGGGTACTTATATTAACCTTATCTTTAAGTATTAACTCTAAGTTAATTAGTTTCACTTTTACAATGTATCTTTGTATTTTTATATTATATGGTTAATAAAATTACTATATACATCCTATAACCACCAAGTGGTGCATTAATGATACCACTATCATGGTATAAGTCTCTTGGACAAACATTAGATTTTTAGGAATTTAATATCAATTAATAATATAATATTTGTTTTAAAAACTCTTTTATGTCAATTTTGACACTATTCAATAGTTTATTTTTTTGAAACTCATAACAGAATGATTACTTCGAAAAAAGTTAATTAAATCAATCCTAATATGTCATATTATCGTAGAAAATTATTTTAATTCATTAAAAGTCTCAAATTATATTTATTTGGGTACTTATAATATAAATTATTTGAGTTTGTCACTATTATGGTAATTACTACATCATAATTATGTCATAAATAAATTAAATTATTTAAAGTCTAAAAATTATAAATAAAATATCATTATCTAGGAAATCTGTTTAGCTTTCTAATGAATATTTATAGTCGAAAATACAATATATATAACCCTATGTAAAAATTTGTTTTCTAAAAGATATATGCTTGTGTCATTTTTGTATTCATTTTAACTTAATTAAAATTAAGTGTCCCTATCACCTACAAGTGGCACCATGGGGTCCCAAAATCGATGTGGATGATAAAGAGATCCCAGTAGATTATTACATATAAACAACCTCAGATAATGAAGAGATTGTGAAATAAACCCTTACCATGTACTTTTCCTTGGTTAAGGTAGGTTAACCTCCTGTATAATAGTGAAATAATTGTTATTAAATTATAAAAGAATCATATACATTCATATGATATCATATATGATCTTTTAACATTGATTTGTTAATAATATCTTAGTATTATCGTTGTTTCGAGTGTTAACTTACTCATTTTCTTTTATATGTTTTGTTACGTAAGCCATGTTTTTAATGGATAGGTTGTATCTTAATCATATCCAGAATGATATCAAGTCCTTATATATTATTATTAATCATCAAATGAGAATTATACTTGAATGGATACGATGAAGAATGAATCTCATCGCGTTCGTGGAGACGGTAGTCCGTACGTACGCACGTCTGGTGACATGTTATTCAAAGGGTGGATATAATACTGAATATGGTTGTAACATATTTATAATAACATCACAGTATATATATGATACTGGATTTATTATTTTAGAATGGTAATAACAAAGGAAGAAGAAGTGGAAGAAGAAAGGAACTTGGAAAAGGGTGGTGAAATCATTACCTCTTCTTCGGGTTCTTCCTTTTGATTTGATCAAAAGGGCTCATTAGGTTGGATTTCTGTTCAAAATAAGGCCTCTAGGTTGTATTGAGGGAAGTTGGGAGAGTATTTGGTCAGATTTTGGCCGAACCAAAAGGCATTGAAGGTGTGAATAAATGAGAAGGAGGAGTGCCCTTTTATAAGAGGGGTGAGGGGCACCTTTGGAAAAGCTAGAAATATTAATTTATAATAAATTCATATTCGGTTTATAATGGCTCCAAAGTGGATTATTTAAATGTTAAGGTGGGTATGGGTCGAAAACCACTCAACCAGTAGAATTTAGACAGGTTTGGGTACTTATATTAACCTTATCTTTAAGTATTAACTCTAAGTTAATTAGTTTCACTTTTACAATGTCTCTTTGTATTTTTATATTATATGGTTAATAAACTTACTATATACATCCGATAACCCCCAAGTGGTCCATTAATGATACCACTATCATGGTATAAGTCTTTTGGCCGAACCTTATATTTTTATGAATTTAATATCCATTAATAATATAATATTTGTTTTAAAAATTCTTTTATGTCAATTTTGACACTATTCAATAGTTGATTTTTTAAAACTCATAACAGAATGATTACTTCGAAAAAAGTTAATTAAATCAATCCTAATATGTCATATTATCCTATAAAATTATTGTAATTCATTAAAAGTCTCAAATTATATTTATTTGGGTATTTATAATATAAATTATTTGAATTTGTCTCTATTATGGTAATTACTGCATCATAATTGTGTCATAAATAAATTAAATTATTTAAAGTCTAAAAATTATAAATAAAATATAATTATGTAGGAAATCGTTTTATCTTTCTAATGAATATTTATAGTCGAAAATCCAACATATATAACCCTATGTAAAATTTTTGTTTCTAAAAGATATATGCTTGTGTCATTTTTGTATTCATTTTAACTTAATCAAAATTAAGTGTCCCTATCACCTACAAGTGGCACCATGAGGTCCCAAAATCGACCAAAAGATTCCTATGGTCAAACATGTATCAACCAATAAGGTTAGGACACGTTTTAGGGTAATTTTGTATTATTATAATATTATTTTTTAACCCTTATTTACCGGATTTACCCTTAACCATGGTAAATAAAATATTTACCGAAGTAATTATTCAAAATGTCTAAAAATAAAAGTTACATATTTACACAATTTTTATATCCTGATTCCAAATATGGAATCCATTTTTCAAAATTCAAAACACAGAAGTGGCAGAAATTAATTTAAAATTAATTCCCGTTGTTAAAACAAAAAGCGTGTTTTTAAGAGGTAATAACTATCAAAAGATTGGCACTTGTTTATGTCCGGTTTAATTGTAAAATTATGTCCAATGACCAAAATTATATTAAATGGTAAAAATATATTCTAAATATACTTTAAAACCTCTCAAATTCATAATTTATCACTATTAATTATTTTGATTAAAAAAGTTGTTTTTAATTAAAATTTAGTAATTTTCACTATTCATCAAAATATTAAAGTTATCTGAAAAGTACCAAAATTTTACCTTAGGCTAAATTCGATATTAAGAATCCAAAAATGAAGTCCATTTTGAGAGATAAAATTTAAAAAAGTAGGTATTACTATTCATAACGGCTAGTTTGATCGGTTGTGGTGTGTGTTAAAACTCAAAGTTGCGTACAACACACGCTACTGTATTATTCAAAGGAAAGCATACCGTGGAAGATTGGGATGTTTCATTTTAAATTTTTGATGTCCCCATTTAGTCAAAAAGTTTAAAATATTGTATTTAAAAATGGTTCACTATTAAAAGTTGATAAAAGTGCAATACTGAAAATGAATTTGTTCTTGCATTATGTCTAAGAAACTCATAATATGGATTCTAAAATTATAAGGATATATTAGTTTAAAATTTAGTTAATACTATTCATAACCTCTTTTGAATGTCTTGTTTGGTAAGTCATGGTGCGATTGAACTCAGTGTTGCATGTAGTACAAGTTATAGAATTATTTTGAAGAAATAACACACTATGAAATCTTGGGGTGTTACAATTATTTATAATTTTATTTTTTTCATTACTTTCATAAAATTAACTTTTAATTTTTATTTATATGGTATATTAGTATTTTAATTTTATTTAAAACATAAAAAATATCATGGAAAAACCCCACATGGATGCCTTGTGAGCCAATAATGAATTCAAAAATGCTAATCGATGTGTATATTAAATAGTCTAGTGGTTGATATACATAATCCAAAGTGAAAATACACATATGTTATAAATAATATTTTTCAAATTTGATCCCTTACTCCATTAAAATCAATAAAATAATTAAAATAAGTTGAAAAATATAAAAATATACCAGAAAAATCATAAAATATATCAAATACCCCAATGTAAGTGGGTGTATTAATTTTTCAACATGATAAAAGTTACTCATTAATATGGCTTTAAGGAAAGTTTTTTGTATAAATAAAATTTAGTGAACTATGCTTCTATAGTTCTTAAATTTTGGAAACACTTGAAAGTTTTGTTTTTATTATTTAATCTAGTTATTTTTAGGACCACATATTTTTGGTTGACCCCAAAATGAATTTTTTAATATATCTCCTCTATCATTAAAGTGTATTTTATCATCAAAATATTAAATAAAAATATTTATGTTGTATAATAACATTAAATCCAATCCTATAGTATATCACAAATGAAGAGACAATGCAATGGGACACCAAAACCAAAAAAAAAACTCTTACAAGAAATAGTTTCACCTAAAACCTTCACTAATATTATCCTACCAATATAAACAATATAAATAAATCATTGATGAATATAAACCTACTCAATATGTTCCTTCCATGTAACATCATGTGCAAAGTTTAATTGATCATACTAATCTGCATGTTAGATAAAGAAGTTAAAATATAATAACTGACCAATTTATTTCCTAGTATACCCATGTAACACCATAAACACACTAAAACTACTTTTATATATACTCTATAACACAAAAAATAAAAAAATAGATAAATATGTTGAAAGGTTATGTGATATATAATCTACCATCAACTATAGAAACATAGTTAACAGTGACAAAAATTATATCACAAAACTTAATATGGAAATGGTAATGGAGAAATTGTCACATGGATAAAATAGTATTACAATTACCTCCCATCACCTGTATTTTTATAGGACCTGGCCATGAATATTTTGTGGTTATTTCTCAATAGGTGTTGAGTGTATATAACCACTTATGTAATAAAAAAATTAATACTATATTATATTTCTTATATATGAATTTATAACTATTCCTCCTCAATATATTATCATAATAATAAATTTTGATACAATCAAAATAGTTACCTTGTTGGGAATTAATAGTATAATCTTGACCCAAAACATAGAAAAATAAATTTCATAAACTGAAATCCATAAGATCTACCATAAAAGTTTTAAGATAATAAAAATATACACTAATAACATACCTTTTATTTGAAAATTAATTTTATCTTTCAATGGTTGAAGTATATACCTTTGTAATAAGTAATTTATCCTTGACTATAAAACATACACTCATTGAATGAATCACTAAGAATAATTATTAGAATATTTTTCACCCACTCTTCAACCTGTTGTAATATTTATTTAAATAGATAAGTATAAAGTACATAAAATAAATAATTATATGTCTCAAAAACATATACAATTACTTATATTTTATCCTTATCTATATATGATACATTTTTACGCTCTAAATGTTGATTAAATTCCAATTTAAATTTAATATTTCTCTAAACATTGCAACAATTTTATCATATTGTATTAAATTTTTTTATCATTTTTAGTTGATTCATATACATTAATTTTGACATTTTAACAATACATACAATATCATAAAATGATATTAATCTAACCAAAAAATTGTTTCATGTGTATAAATCAAGATCAAAATATGTTATATATAATATCACATTCAAATCACACCATTTGATATGCCTTTATTACTATGGATGAATAGTGATTCATGACTATATCACTCAATGAGATATGATTATTTTACAAGAATGACAATTATATTACATATTTCAATATTTATATATCATAGAATAAGAAATAATCCCTTTATTATAAAACATTTTAATCAATATTTCTTTATTATTAATGCCTCCCAATCATTATTAATATTTCATTCTTTCTAAAATAAAAACATTTCATCCCTATATATTATTTTTAAAACCCTACATATTTTTGGATATTTAATCAAATATATATCTTAGTTTTATAGAAACAGATTCTATAAATAAAAAAAATTCAAATTTATAACATTTTTTGTATCCTTAAGGGCCATTTTATCATTAATAATGTTAATTAGTTCTCATTTCATAATAATATGTAAATATTTTCAACTAGAAAATAATAACTACTACTCAATATCATTATGGATCATTCAAGATTTCATAAAATAAATTTATTATGGTACTATTTTCTACAAGATAGATATAACAACCCTGCTCTTTATTTCACACTATAACATAATTTATTACATAAAATATTCAGTTTTTACAACATATAATATCGAGTTCTAGTGTATTTGGGGATTAGGAACATTACATAACAACTTAAAATATGAAATACACATCTTTATTGAAAACTTATTTTACATGACCACACACATTCCTTCGTACTTAGCATTGCATGGGATAACCTGAGGACATGCATAAAAAAAGGGTGAGCTACAAAACCCAGTAAGGGAGTAAAAAAGTAATAACATGAAGAATACATTACATGTTGTGCAATAGGAATATCAATAAATAATAATATAAACAAGAACAAAAAGGCATGATATATCATGATTATCATAACATGGAAATGTGGCAACAACATTTAACATGATTTTAGCACGATACAACACTCATTGAACATGGAGCATAAGTAAAACCTCGTTGAACTTGAATTATCATTAGTAAACCCGTATTTCAATTGATATATCGTGATACTAGTATTTACCCAATGCATTGGAGTGCTATCAGGGTGAACCCTTCTTAATCATTTCATTTCATGCATAAGTGTGACACATAGATCATACAACATGGTTTCATTAAACATCATAATTTATTCCAAAATAAAGGAATGTGGAATTCATATATGAAAATTTATAATCAATAAGTAAATATGCATGAAGTTGAATACCCTTGATAGATAAATGTGTATGGTATTCACTACACAATGACTTTAGCTTGGAAAATCACGGTGCAATTTCGGCAGCAAAACGACATGAAATAAGAATTCATAAAAATGGTTTATGAGAGATAAAGTGGTATATCATCATATTTAAATTAAATGGAAAGTAAGGGGGTCATATAGATACATTTAGCAACATATGTAATGGAATTTAGATTCATAATATAAAATAATTTCTTGAATATAGATGAGGAGAGAGAAATCCCTTACGGATTTTTGGCATAGTAACAGGTGTAAATGGGAGGAATTAATGAGAGAGAAAGGAGTCTCTCATCCTTAAAAAATAAGTATGGAAGTATAGGGGAGGTGATAAATCATAACCCATCATTTTTAATTGAAAATTCAATGGTATAGAGACATAAAGAAACATGGACAAAATTGAGAGAGGAAGAAATCCCTTACTTGGAAGTGTGATCCCAAAGGCTTGGGGGATGCTTGGGAGAGGCTTCTTGGGATCTTGGGTCACCTTGGTAGGATTCTAGAGAGGTGATGACAGAGGTTGGTAGAGATTAAAAGGATTTTAGTTAAGAGGAAGTGGTCGATTGGGTGGGTTTATATAGGAACAGAGAGGAAATTCTTTATTATTTAGGTTTTGGACACCACACATTAAACTAATCAAAACCACAAACCAACCCATGGTTTTTGCCCATGGTTTTTGAAAAATGGTAAATAAAAAATTATTTTATAATTCCAATATCCGAAATTATAAAAATATTTGTCTTGATTATGTGGAGGTGAGTCACACTCTCAAGGAAATCATTTTAAAAGTTAAAATGTTTTGTAAGTCTTGGAGGGTCCACTAAGGCACCATAAAATTAACCAAACAAATCTCAAATCACATTATTTTAAAGGTAAAACATATATTGGAAGAAAATATAATTTATAATATTTTATTACATCACTATTGGGTCATTATGATGTCATAAAATACATTATATATTAAAATGGTATTTAATTTTTACCCAAAAATTCAGCTGTCTCAAAAAATTATGAAAAATTCACTGTTGGATAATTTCAACTTCGATATCCTTATTTAAAAAATAATATTAATTTTATCTAAATAATTTTCTAAATATGTGAATTTTTAATTTTAAAATAAAATCCGACATTTATCGAAAATTAATGGGTTTTGTCAAAAAAAAACCTTTCAAACCTTAATAAAAATTACAATTGTATTCGTAAAAATTATATGATAAATTATATTTAATAAAAATTAATTTAGTAATAAAATTTTATTAAAATATTATTTAATTAAAAAATCCATTAATTCATCAAATTAGATTTCCTAATTGAATATTAACAAAAAATACTATTTGTGCTTTAAAAACTATTTACAAAGTAACAATAATAAAATGAATGTATATTCTTTATTCTATACAAAAATAATGCACATAATCATAGTGCTAGGGTCTTGTTACATAACCCCTTATACCACTTGCATATGACCTAAAGGTAAGATGTGCGATGGTGATAGACTCTTGAGGTGGCTCAGATAACATCACGCGGGTGGTAATCTCTATCAAATTCCAATTCTCCCATAGGCGGTTCCATTAAAGATTAACATGTTGAATCTTGACTTGGGATTGGTCAAGAATGAAGCCCAGTGAATCTACCTTCTTTTCGAGCTCTGACAAATGGGCTTTGTATGGAGAAATTCTACTGGATGAGGCTATTGCTTCCTTTGATTAAATTGGATTTGTTAATGCCCTATATTTATACTAATTATGTGATCAATATTCAACGACTATATTAGAAATGATAAAAATTATTAATGGTGTTTTGAAATCCAAAATCATAAAACCAAATAAGTGCATATGTTATATAACCATTTTACATAATAAGACATTTAATTAAATCAAGAGGAATTTTCATTGATAAAAGTTTGGGTCGTTACAATATATCTTATTCATAATGTATAATTACATAATATCTTTATCTAATTAATCATGTAAAACTATAATATAAACAAATGTTAGTCCCCTATTTTAAATCTTATATATTTTTTATGATGTCTTTGAAATATTTCAAAATTATTTAATACATCTTAAGTCATTCAACTAGATAAACATATAAAATGGAATTTATCTAGATATATTATCACAATAGATATATCCCAATAAGGTAACAATTTGTTAGTATTTTTAATCATTGGATTAATTATCATATCTATCGTATAGGAGAAAAAATATCATAATGGTAAAATAAATTTCATAATGTGATCAATAACATACCCAAAAAACCCTATTTATAAAAAACATATGGTTATAATATATAAGGTATGAAAGAAGGAATGCTAAATAATATCATATGATGAAAAACATATTTAACTTGGAATCCTAAAAAACAGGAACACTATTTATAACAATGAGACTATATAGGACATTCCTTACGTTGTAATCAGTGGGTTAATCTAGCTTAAAAGTTAAACATGTGTCTCATGAGTACACTCGGTATCTCTATATTATCCCCTTAAATATGTTTATGTTAATTTATCATGAGCATATATTATATTCCCTAGTGATTGTTGGTTAGGAGAAACATGGGAATTCCTTTCAATGTGGTTAAATATCATTTACCCTCATGTATTATGAAAAATTTATGAATTAATGATAAATTTGACTTTTAATTGTACAATATGATAAATTTTCATATTCTTTATACTATTTAATAAAATATTGTTAAAACGTTTACATAACAGTTGATACTAGCATACCATAATACACCGTGTCCTTAGAATAAATTTTATTTTATTCCTCTTAATAGTTATATTAAAACATGTTAAATCTCATAAACCATAAAAAACACCATTCACCCCTATGTTATATCATTATACAACCATTTGATGGATTATATCTCCAACTATTCTATTTATGAGATAAAATAATTGAATAAATAATATTTGGATAATAGAAAGAATAGGATTCTTGATCTTTTACTTCAACACTTTGAAATAAAAAAAATATTGATACAACATAATATAAAATATTTTGATTTACTTAATCTTTTATTATTTAGAATGTCTAACTCTTTAAAACTCAACTATGATTTTTTAATTTTTCATGATCATTAGTAAAAAATAATAATTTAATGGTAATGTTAAATTTTTATTATAAAACATATATCCTAAATAATTATCATGTTCATAAGATATATTTATATTGACTTTCACTGGGGTTATACCAATATCTCCAAAATAAAAAAATTTGTTAAATATATATTCATTGTTTTAATTTTTTCTTCTCTAATATTATTATTAATTCCCACTTCTTTATTATAAATTATATTTCCCAAATATGTTTTCCTAAATCATATACAAATTTATGAACTAATTATTTTTTTATTATGGAACTTCGAAAAAAATATGAATGTGTTGTACTAGATAGAATTTACAATAAGTATATGAAAAATATGCTTCCAATGAAACATTTATTTCATTTAATAAAAGACTATTATTTACATTATATTTATTTTCATATTACATACTATATAATTAAATATAAATATAAAATTAACTAATCCAAAATACCATATTCTTTGAAGAAACAACCCATGTTATCTTATATATATCTACACTTATTTCTTTACCTATTGACTAATATTTATTTTTATAATCTCATATACAAGAGAAGAAAATTTAAAGGTCATATTGGACAAAAAATTTAATTGATAATTAGGTGAATTATTTTATATAAAATTAATAATTAGAGTAAAATATCCCTGATGATTCTTTATGTCCTAAAGGTATGGAAATAAAAAAAAATTCTTCTCATAATAGAAAAAATCATGTTCCATAGAAACAACTACTTTAAATTTTAGTGAAGTAGGTGAATACTCTCCATGAAATTTCATTTTCTTATTTTGAATTTTTATTAAACTTTCCTTCTTATAACGTCATCATAAAACTTGAATTTATACTCTCCAAATCCTTCTCAGATGTAGTCAAATTAGAGATTATATTTTTTTAATTTATTTTAATTCATTCATGTTAAAATTAATTATCAACTAATTAAAAATATCCAATAGTGATAAAAGGATAAAATTTATAGTTATGTTTAAACTGTGCAGTGACCCCGATGTCTCTATATAATTTACAAAAAGAAACAAAATTATTACATGAGTGGAAATGGATATACCCTCTGTCTTTTTACACTAAAATATAGGTTTTAAATATTTATATCCCATGTCTTTTATATTCATTTAAATTCCATTGTAAGTTATATTTCATCTCAAAAGAATACATATTCTCAAATTTATTATATAATTTTGGATTAATAAAAACTTGATTTGATGTAGATATATATATACACACACATACACACATATATATATGGTTATTCTTTTCATTACTAAAAGAACCCATTTTTACATTTATGGACACTTTAATGGGTTCATTGAGAAGTGGTTGATCTAAAACAAAGATCATTTTTAACTAATTATAGATGAATCTCAAATTATATTTCTAAAATAATAAAATTTAAACAAAAATATTTTCATTTTAAAAAATAGATATCTATGATACTTCTCAAGTTATATTCATTTCTAATTTAATCTACTAAAAAATATTTATATGATGAGTTTAATATTTTTAAATATTCAATTGAAAATTTATTGAATATACTCCCACTAAAATAATGAACCCATATTTTCATTATCTATATCATTGGTCCATGTTCCATATTAAGATGTTTCTTAATTTTGAATTTTCATTTCCACCATTGAGTATATATTCAGGTAAATACTCTTGTCTCTCATATCACATATCATTCATGGAAATCTATAGATAAAGAGATTATTCAGAAATATATATTATAGATTATCTAAAATCCATTTCAATGGTTACATATACATATATAGAGAAATGTTTAGGATAGGGATGCAATGATGTATTGGGGGGGGGTGAAAAAAAAAGTCAATTTTCCTTTCATTATATAGTTTATCAGATCGCAATTCATTTAATATTCCTTATATTAAACTATTTATGCCATTACATGCATTGAAATTTTAAAGGATTATGTAACTTGGTATTTTGGTGGGATTTATATTATCTTTACATCCAAAAATATATATTCCTCATATACATTACATCCTATTCCTTTAATGTTCATATACACGATTTTATTTTATTTTTTAAAAATATCATAAATTTATCAACCTAAATAACACATTTTAATCATGTTAATGAGTAATAAATTATACAATCAGTAAAAAAATTTATTCATTCAAAATAAAATAATAAATTTCCTATTTAATATAAGTATGATTATTCATCATGGTTAAATGGTACATGAATATTTTCCATATATATGATTAAAATTGTAATAAACCTGAATCATACTCAAGAGAATTTATGGTGTGTTAAAAATGCCACCCTCACATTTTTTAACTGAACCCTATATCCCATTTAAATAGAAGTGAAACCTATGTTCCACTATCCAGACAAAAATAACCATGGGTAATTCATTATTTCAGTACAACATTTTATTCATATAAGTAATATTTTTTTGAAAAATATTTATATTGGTATTATAAAATAAAAAACACTAAAAAACAAGAAAATCTACTATTTTTTTGGAAAAAATTTAAAACTTTATTAATAATTTAATATTAGTATTCATACCTTCAAATTAAAAACAATTTATAATATTGAATATGAGAAAATAAATAAATAAACAATTGATAAATTTATAAAAGAGATATAATGAAAATTTTATTACGTATGATCATTAAAATATTATGATACAAAAAATCATTATGAAAATAAAAAATTATATAAATAGAAACACTTCATCTTTATCATTTACAAGTTATATATATGAACTAATACAAAAATAAATCAAATTATTTAAAAAAACTATCGATTAATATTTTATAAATATGTTGAAAATACAAAATTTTCAAAAATCATTTATATTACTCCCTATAAAATTTATTTCAATTAACAACATCATTTTTCATGGTTTAAAGAAATTTCATATATTTTTTTATTAATTTAATCATTGAATATTTTAATAAAATAATATTTTATAAAACAAATTTTAAGACATTTTAATTATAAAATTTTATATCTTATAAACATATTATAAACATTTTTTATGTTTAATATATTAACATTACATAAAAAATCATAAATTAAAGACATTGCAGGTTATAAAATTTAATCTTATCACTTAATATTAAATTTTTTACCTAACATATCATAGAAATTAAAAATCAATAATGAGTAATTTTTAAAATTAAAATTAATTTATAAATCATTCATAAATAAATAAATATTTTAAAAGGTTTTTTATAATAATTTATAATAATTTATAAATTTTATATGATTTAATAAATTAAATAAAAAATTTAATATATCAAAGGTGGTGATGTATAGTTAATATTTCATGTGATAAAGGAAAAGATATATTATTAGTGAAAAAAGTTATATGATATCTCTATATAATGAGATATATCACATGATGTGTTATCCTGACATAAAATGTGGCATTATAATATATAAAAGATACTAGATAGCCATCATAGACCTATTTCTTCTTGTATTGAAAATCACATGTGGTGATATATCTATGTTTGTAATCATGTTATATAGAAAAATTGTTTTTAAAACTTTACTATGGAATATTATTAAGACATCACCATCATGATTCACATGATTGAAACTTGAGTTATAGTATGATGTGATCTCAGGCACAACTCCCTAGATAATGGAGTCTATAGACTTATCATGAGGGATTAAGTCAAATAATGGTGATAATCTACCCTCAAAGATAACCTATAAAGGTTATACAAGAATCTACCAAAAAATCAACATGACTAGTTATTACATCAAAAAACACAAAACATTTAGAAAAAATGATCACTATTTTTATCATATAGTATATTATATAAATGTAAATAAGTAATTTATATAATTTAATCATAAAACAGATTAGAAATATAAATTTGTACATTACAATGTATATATTAAAAAATAAATCATCAAATCTCCATGATGATACATAAGAAATATAGATAAATAAATAAAATATAACATCCTCTAGAAAAATAATTATTATTGTCATTTCTAAGTCATTGAACTCAAAAAAATCCTCATCCTGAGTTATATCTCAAACTCCATATTGATAACTATAACTATAATTAAGACTTATGGTATAAACATTTAAATTAAAACCATTTTCACGTAATATTTGTCCCAAATAAGAAAAATACCTTAAGGGGGTGATGAATCAAGGTGTACAGATTTAGTAGGAACACCTCTCTAACTCACTATAAATATATAGGTATAAAAAAGTATATAGTGACATAAGAAAATTTTATTTGGTTCAGCTACACTGTTCTATGTCTAAGGAACATACAATAGTGATTCATTTATGTACCAAATTTACTAAGATCACTTCTTGTTTCATTCCTCTTTAGACCTTCCAAAATGAACCTCTAAGATCATAGAACTAAAAAAGTATAGAATAAACTTCTCTTAATAACACAAAAAAATCACTTCCCCTCTAAGAAAAATCTTCACAATATTCACAAATCATGTTTGAGATTACATCAATTATGGTTTATTATTCAGATCTTGCTTCATCCCACTGACAAAACCCATTTATCTTCAAGTGAGATATTCTCCTAGATTCCCCTCTTCTCCCCTTTTTTATTTTTGTCGTAGACCTTGAATTACATCCTTCCTACATTCCAAGATCCACATTAAATTTTTATAGAGAAATATATATCTTCACCCTTGATTAAATCTCTATGTTTCCCCTCTAATTAATCTCCAATTAACCTTGATCTGTTTTAATTTTTTTTTCCAAAATAACATTTAATTTGAGTTAAACATCCATAATTTTAGTTACAAAAAATCCTTAAAAATATAAGAATATGAAATTATATATATTCTATACTAATCAACACTATTATTTCATGATCCATATAATTAGTTAGTAATTAAATTCCTCAATAAAAACAATGACATATACTATTGAAAATTTTGATATCACCATAATATGATCATCTCCTTCACAAAACATTGCTAAAATACTTTGTGTTTCTTCACTCATACTCCCACATTATCAGAGTGTAAAATTGATAGGAAAAACTAATTACTTAAATATTCAAGTCATGGGCCTCATTCCATTTCACAAACCCCATCTATTAGATAGATATCTAGATATGAACCCCTTAAATTTCATGATTTGACCATTTTTTTTGTGGTATGATTTCCTATATAAAATTAAACAAAGATACACAGATCACCCTCAAGGAAACCATCATGGTGTGAACTATATTCTATAATTATTTTCTCTAAAATAGGATATTCTAACACATTATAGTTTCTATATGACATGAAATTTTATTGCATGATGTGATATTAGTAAATCAACTAAAACCATAGTTATTCCTATATAGCCTTGAAATAATTTTTGGAGATTCTTTTATAATCTTATAAATTTTTATTAAAGCATGAATTAAGTCCTTCATGAAAAAATTATTCCTTCTTCTAGAATACTTTAAATTGACATCGAACAATCTTCAATGTGATTCACTAAGTTATGGCATCATTTCATTTATAAATATAAAACATCTATAATGGCTTCCAAACACCACCAAAATATTTATTTTCAAGAATTTATGACTCATTAAATCTAAATGTATGTATCCCCGACATCATTTTCAAAAATTTGACAAAACAAATATTCAAGGGGATTTATTCATTGAATATCTTTCATTGGTTTTTTTAATAATACTTAAACACATGTTCAATTTAAACCATTAGAAACAAACATGAAAATAGTTTGATAATTCATATCTCAGTATAATGTATCAATGATTCTATATTTGTCAACTCTAAGTTCCCATGTGTCAAGAACAATGTGAGAAAGAATATTTAAATAAAAATTCCCACATCAAAACACATTTTGGCCATTATTCTATTTAGTAATACAAAAATAAAAATATCCCTATATATAGACATTCAAAAACTATATTCCTTCCAAAAAACATTATCACGGGATGACTCCTACTTTATAAATAAGAGATAATAATTCCTTCTATGAAACATATCTCCCCAAAAATGATAATTATCTTACTTTTCCAAAAAACCAAGATAGAACCTATCTTAAACCTCATAAGATAGGGTTATAAATATAAAAAATAAATCCATGTTAACCATCATAAAATTATATAAATAGAAAATTCCATGTGGATTGGTGGTCCGTTATCCAAATAAACTTGTTATATGGATACTTTTAGACTCTCATATCATGTTGATTACTTTCAAAACCATCCTTGGGTAGTGTATTTTAAATGATACCAGCATTTTGATATTGTATAGACATGTACTCCAACTTTTTTTAGTTTTTATTCAAACTTATTCCCAATTAAGTGATATATTATCATGAAGTTCATTGTATATGAGTAAAAGATAAGATTATTTTTAAGATTGATAGCAATCAAAATATCACAATTTATAGAAATAAAAGATTTCCAATAAAATCCAACCTCCTCACTCACTTTCTTTATCCATGGAAATTGAGTAAAATATTGAGTGGTTCTTTCTTAATTATCATTAATAGTTCTCAATAAGTATATTCTTGTTTCTTACTTATCTAAGAAATAAAAAATCAACCTTTATAAAATGAATTAAATTATGTTTAAAAGTAATTATCTACTAATATATCCCAATCCATATATCTAAATCTCTTAACTAGAATTTTAAAAATGTAAAAAATTTATTATGACTTTGAGATATAATAGTTTTATTTTCAATTAATTAAAGTTCCTTAAATTAGTATTTAACTTGTACCTTGTTTCATGACATGTATAGAATACAATTTCATGTCATATTGTTTTCATGTATAAATAGATCCTAGTGATTTTCTTATATTGTATCACATCAGCCACTTTTCCATCATTATCTATTAAAAAAATCATATGGGTAGATATTAGTGTATTCATCACCTAAGAATCGTAATATTTTGTATATTTTAAGAACATATTTAGAATATTGATATTTTAAATTAAATTTCCATGATTTCTATGTGTCACCTATAAATCAAGGAAAAAATCCCCTCACTAATAAAAGATATCTCTAAATTCCACCCCATTGATTCTAAAAACTACTATAATTATATCTTGTTCAATCCAAAATGAATTATGTATTGAAAACAAAATGATCACCATCAATCCTTTATCATTATACATTTTTATATTGATATTTTGATAAACACATACCAATTAGAATCTATGTTTTTTTGAGTTTTGATCACACCATGAATAAAAATCCCCTGGTTCCTTTTTCAACCCATACAAATCATTAATCAGTGGGAAAAATTATTTTGATCATAATTTAAATTAAAGATATATTCCTGTTTGATGTATACATATTTTTCAAAAAATCCATTAAGGAATTCATATTTTACATACATTTGGGATACTTTGAATCTTGTTTATAATATAATTACTAATAAACGATGAATCAAATTTATCCAATCTACACTATAAAGCCCCTCACTAAAATAAATACCTTTAGTTAAAGAAAATCACTTACACACTATCCAATTCTTTTTCTTAATCACCTTTCCATTTTAAGTAAGTTTGTTATGAAAGCTGCATGTTCTTCCAATGATTTTTTTTTTATTTTGAGTATGGATAGATTTCCATTGATTGATTTTATTAAATTTGGTTATACTATTCATGAATCATACTTATATAATTTTAATCCTTGGAAACCAATTAAAAATTAATTATGTCTAATTGAGATAATAATGATTATTCTTGTAGAGTATTTATCCTTCTAATTTATACCAAATCTACCTAGTCAATAATGATATTTAGATTATTACTTCATCACTGTTTTTGTACATCACTATAGCCAATGATGATTCCATTTAATCCAAAATATCAATGTATTCTATAGAATCATTAATAAATATAAGGAATTTTCCTTAAAAATCACATAATCTATCATCTTTAGACTAGAATTAACTTTTTTACATTTAAAGGATCTTTAAGGTTTATAGTTTCAGAGAATTTGGTCATAACTTTTACATAAAAAATCTATATATTAGAAAGTGGAAATTTCTTCTTAGTATCAAGTTTTCCCATAATATACAACTTTTTAAATTAAACATGTTTTCTTTTTAGGATGAATCTTTATGAATTTCAACTTGAATTATTCATTATTATTACTCATGCTTAAAAACTTTGAAAAAAATATAAAAATGTTGGATAAACACAAAATTCTTAGTAAGGGACATAAGATAATGAAATATATTAGTCTAGTGAAAAAAATGAAAACACATAAAATATTTACCTTTATCATAGTATTATTTGATAATATAAAACAAATCATAAACTCATATAAACACACACTTTTTTTCTTAAAGAAAACTTTTAAACCCCATAATATAAACAATTTTAGGAAACCTAGAGAATCAGATACATAAAACATGTTAAAATTGTGTTAGAAATAACAAGTTCACTTTTAAATCAATGGGATAAACCACTATGGTTTAGTTCCTAATTATTACCATTGAAGACATGAAACATTACCTAATGAAATGGAGAGATATATTAGTCTCACCCATCATATAATTTGTATTGGGATCACCCATTATATAAAATGTATCAGGATCACACATCATCACCATTAATAGTAAAGTACCACATTATGAATAATCTTTTTTAATCTTTAATCTTTTCATCATAAACCCCTTTAAAAACTATTTTTATTTCCTATGTAGAACACTTTCAGATATCAAAATAAAATTTCCATTAATTTTTTAAAAAAAATAAATAACTAGAACAAAGAGAAATATGGGTTTTTAATAAAGAAAAAAAATGAAATAATATAATGAAATAAAAACATAAAATAATGGCTATAAAGGTAGGAAAATCTGTTCAGGTCATATATGTTAAAATAGAATATTATTTTTCTCTTTTGTAAAGAAATTCAAAAAAATTCATATAAAATTAATAAAAATATTCTTTTTAAAAAACATGGTATAAAATTAAAAATTGACATAAAATTTATTTTATAATTATTTTTTATCCACATAAAATTTCTTTTATCATTCTGAAATATAAAATTACTTTAAATATATACTTTTTTAAGAAAAAAAAAATTCAATTTTATAATCCCCTTAATTTTTATTATTTCCATGTTATATATAGTTACTTAATCAATTAAGTTTACATTGGATATTTTGATGATATTCATCTCATATTTTAAAAAATACTTTGGTAGATTAACTATTTTCAATGAGGTAATAATTAAATAATCCCATTTTATACATCTATTTTATTTTTAATACCATCCATGGAATATGGTTATAAAAAATGACTTATGTTACAATGATGAAGGTGATATGTCGTACATAAGAATAAGTAACGATTCCATTTTTCAATGATCATGATAGAAAGACTATAATTATTATTTTATCTTTACAGAATTATTATTATATCATAAATATTGTATTATCTTTTTCTAAAAAACTTATATATAGTATCCTTGTAAAGTCATCATGGAAATTGAATCCCATCGCTTCGTATAGGTGGTTGTCCACACATATACATGGACACCATTATCATTTATCAGTGGATGGAAAGATAATAAAATTGATTATATATTAATTTTATAGAATTATAATTATTTCATTAATATTATATATATATATATATATTAAATCCATTATTATAACCATCTGTGAAAGTTAGTGATGGAAAATGAATTGCATTGGTTCACAAGGTGGTAGTCTGTTGTACACATGAATGCTGGATTTGTTTCCAATTAGACTGAACAAGGTGATGGATAAAGTTTTTTACATTAACCTAAAAAAATATAATTATATGGAAGATACTACAGTTATTTTTCTAATGTGTTTGAAAAATATTTGAAGGTGGTATAATAAGGAATAATTCAAAGATGCTCAGTTTATAATGATACATATTCTTTGGAATACCCCTTTAGGTTAATAAATAAATCCTTCCAATGTTGGTTTTATGATAAAACCTAGAGATATATGATATTTTGAGGGATTTGAGGAATTTATTTGGGTATTTATTCTATGAATCAAATTATTTTTGAAGTGTGTATAGGAGAGGAGAGGGGATATCCTTTTATATGTGGGAGAGAGGACACACATGGAATTTTTAAAAAGAATAAAATATATTAATATATTTCTCACACAAAATGGATCCCAAATAAACCATTAAAGAATATTAGAAGATGTATGGTCTAAATAAATCCATAATATATAATTTATAAAAGTTTTTAGGTCATTTTAACCCTTATCTATTTAATTTAACCCTTGGATAAATATGGTTTTAACCTTAACTGTGGTAATTGATTTTTATTGTTTTTACTATTCATTATGAACAAAAAATTAAGTTAACCTTATTAGCTAATTTTTTTTATTATTTGGATTATGGAATTCATTTTTTAAAATTCAATTAATATAAGTGATATAATTTAATTTAAAATTAAACTTAAAAAGTTGATGAAAGATAGTTTTTCAGAAAATTATCTTTTTTAAGTATAAAAATGTTTTCATATCAAAATAAAGTATAAAAATAATTCCAAAGACCATAATTTAATTATTAATAATATAATTGAACTATAATCTTACACTATTTAAAAAAAACTAATATATGTAAACTCTTGAAAAGAAAATATGGTTTTCAATAAAATGCAGTATTTTTTACTATTCACTAAAGAATAAAACATGCAAAACAATTCAAAAAATAATTCTAAACTAATTTTGATATTATAAATTCAAAAATTATGTTTAATTTTTAAAATTAAAATTATAGAATTTTTAAATCCCGATTTTAAATAAAACCACATAATGTATGAAAACCCAATTTAGTAAGAAATAATGCTTTTTTCCTTTTGATGGGAAAATTACATAATATTCTTATAATGAATATAACTGAATAAATTATAGTTAATTAATATTACTAATTTATTAAAATTATTTATATTAACCTTACCAATCATTTTAAATTCTTCCCCTCTTTCTTAAATATTTTCCTCACAATTTTATTCATTACTTAAACAAGTTGGGATTTTTTTATTTATAGATTTTTTTGATTCCCATGTTTCTTCCTCAACCATATGGGTTTTTCAAAAAACCTTAACCTAGTAAATCACCTTATTTCATAACACATTCTCTCTATGGTCAATAATTTTTAGTCATTGTTCCTTATAATGAAATTTCTTCCAAATGAAAAAATTTAGGGTACAAAACTTGCGACACATCTGTCATATATTTTATTAATATTAAAACATGAAATAAAACATTTACATAAGATAAACTTAGAGGAAAGGAAAATCAAGAGAAAACTGATCAAAATTTCTCTATGATTTTATATGTTCAAATGCACCTAAAACTTACATTCCCCTTTTTACCAAAATATAAAATGCATTTACATTTAGATACATTAAGAAAAAACATAATCAACACCTAAAAATAAATATCTTTCCTTTGGTTCTCTGTATAACATTTCTACCTAATTTGAGCACTTCCCATATGTTTCCAAATGATCTTCACCTTCTCAAACATTTCTTCAACCAAATCTAGTCTTAATAAATTCTTTTACACTATTTCTTCCCAATAAGCTGGAGTCCAACACCACTTTACATATAAATACTCAAAAGGTTTAATTTTTATATATTAATGATAAATATTGTTATAATAAAATTCAACTGATGAAATATATTGATCCCAAAACCCTTGGTAGTCAATTAAAAATAAAAAACAATATATTAATAGGTCTTATTATTCACTTGGACTATTTGTAAGATTGAGGCTGAAATGATGTACTGAAATTTAACTTCGTACCCAATAACATCTGAAAGCCATTAAAAAATTAGTAACAAACCCAAGCTCACTATTAGAGACTATGGATAGAGGAAATACATGTAACATTACTATATCATTGAGATATAGTCTATAAATTTAGTCAAGTTACATAGTATCTTTAATAGGAATGAAATGTGAATATTTAGTTAATCGATCAAAAAAAACCCAAGTTGAATTATTAAATAAATATGTATTCAAAAGTCCCATCATGAAATCTTTGGATATATTTTCTAAATTTCCACTCCATCACTGTAAAAGGCTTAAGTATCCCCTTTAGTAATTTATGTTCTGATTTAAAGTGTTAACAAGTCAAAAAAATTCAATAATATCTCTTTTTATTCCATCTCATCAATAATACTCCCGAATATCTATGTGTATATTAGTACTTCCAAGATGAATGAAAAAAAAAACATATGAGATTAACTAAAAGATTATCTCTTCAATGAGGAATCATAAGGCATGCATAATATCTTTAAAAATATAATAACACCTCCCCCCTCTATCTCAGACTTATAGGTAAGAACCAAAAACCTTGTGGTTGATCTAACTTATATTTTATGATAGTGGAACGTTGCTCCCTTAATCAGGTGTTTCATGGCTAGAGGACACCCCACCTTAGGTCTCAGTTTCCGTGTCACTAGGTTACATGGATCCCCCCCACATATTGGTTGTAAACTAAATATCGATGGTTCATTCAATTAAGGTTTCATGTGAGGAGGTAGGGTGATATGCGACCCTACATGAGCAGTGATTCTTGGTTTCAATTCTTATTATGGGACTGATAACTCAATTAAGGTGAAAGTGGAGGGCATTATAATGGCCCAGACCTCTTCAATCCATTACTTTATGAAAATGTGGTGTTTGAGGTGTTCCGGGAGGTCCAGGTTAATTTTCCCCAACACTTTGCTAAATTTCTAATTCTGTGAACAGTTCTATTGGTGAGGTTCATTGAACAATTCTATCGGTGAGGTTCAGTGAACAGTTCTATAGGTGAGGTTTGTGAACAGTTCTATCGGTGAGGTTCAGTGAATAGTTCTATCAGTGAGGTTCAGTGAACAGTTCTATCAGTGAGGTTTTGTGAACAGTGTTTCCAGAACGGTGAGGTCTATCATTAACCTCTATCGGTAACCTATAACGATAGGTGTACAGTAATGGTAGGTGTACAGTGTTTCCAGAACAATGAGGTTCCAACAATGAATAGTGTTTCCAGCTTCCTACTGTTTCACCCCTTTAACATCTCCTTTAACGTAAAATGCATTTAAAGACTTATTTTAAGGACTCTTAAGGCCGATTCAAAGGCCATAAAACATATATTAATTATTCCTATGGCTCGAGATGTTTTTACTTGGTCAAACCGCATGGTTTAATGCGATCCACTTTTAATGGGGAATTAAGCGTATCTTAAACGGACGCCCCATTAAATCTTCAAAAGGGACAAGATATCTTCCTCCCTTGTTCATCCTCTTTGTTCTTAGCTATGAGATTCTAGAACCTTTCAATACTTCCCATAAGAGTTTCACAATCAAACTTTACCCCTCAGATCAGTTCCGCTCTGTTTTGATGCAACCAAGCTATATCGATTAATCTTCGATATAAGGTATGTTTTATCGTCGTTACTTTGGGGACCATATTCTCCTCTTTATCCTTTCCATATTATAGCATGTAATATCCATGCTTCTAATGGAGTATTCTTTGGTTTTGGTTGGTGTGGTCATACCGTGGCATCCTCGGGTGGATGCAGTTGTCGCGAGAGGAGGATCGTGACCCGTTGTGTGGATAAAGAACGTGAGGAACTATTTGAGGTAGGGGATTCATTGCTTCTCTTTATTTTATGTGAAACTGTATCTTTAGCATGTTTTATCCCACTAGATGACAATGGAATTGACATAATAAATATTTTAACCGGATAAATTAATTGATATTGATCATATGTTATTGCCTCTTGTTTTTTCTAGATTGTGTGATATTTATGCTTGTTCTTGATGGAAATCTGTAAAGAACGTAAACCATGATTAATTGATAATTTTTTGGATAAAGATAAAAAGGCATGTAAACAAATCTGGTTCTTGTTGTAATTTGATGTTAATCAAATTGGTGCAGTGAGCATGTTCATTTATTTGTGATAGATTACTGTTAGGATGGGTATATGCTCTTGCTATAAGAGGAAAAGACTCAACGGGTAGTACATCTACTCACCGTTTTGAGCCCCCTTGTGTTTAGTAGCATAGAATGTTTTTCTAGAATTCATGGGAATGTGGGAAAGTAATTCTATAATGAATAATTGAATAAATGTTGTTAACCCATAGGGATGGTGTTTCTGGAACATAATGATGAGGTTGTAATTTTGAAGGAACAGTTGACTTGGGTGTGATGCTAATGAAATTTAATGCGGAATTGTTCATAGTTAATTAATGTTTAAAGAATTAATTAACGTAAAGTGAAACTAATAAAAATGGAATGAAGTAATCTAATAAATCTTTTTAAATGGTTGTATGCTTATAGGATACCTAGTCTTAGAAGTAGCAGCCCGGAGTCTGAGAGACGTTATCTGCAGTTGTTTCTAAGACTAGGTTATGCCCATAGTGTGGTTGTGAGATATAATATATCCCGTAATTTTTGCGTTTCTATACGCTACTCCACCCAGTCAGTAAGGGAAACTGACACCCCGGGGATTCTGAACCCTGGGGGGTGTTTTCCCCAACATTCCAGTGGGAGGATGGATGGCTTACTACCCCCTTTGGCCCCGCTCTCTTCTCTTGGTAGTTACTTGTGATGGTAGGCACAACGGTTAGTTTTCCCCCATATATGTGTGTATAGGGCTGTAATGGCTTGTGTTCATTCACTGACATATATTCTAGATATAGTATCCTATGGACTACTATAGGTGTAACGTGTATGGGCTGTGATGGCTTGAGGATTCTTACTAAGTGTATGGGCTGTAATGGCGTGAGGTATAATACCCGATGTATAATACACATTATGCGGGCTGTGGTAGCTCCCATAAAATACCTGGTTAATTTGCTTATGTGGACGTGATGGTTTTGTTGCATGAGGTGCACATTTTGGTGCTTCGCCCAGGTGTTTGCTGGAAAGCCTTTTTAGAGAGAGATGCTCAGGATGTGCGACGTTGGGGAAAAGCGGAAAACCAGTGGGGAAGTAGTAGTGGGGTAACCTTGATATTATTTATTATATGATATATTCTTGTATGCTTTACTTGGTGAGAGTTTCCATGGTGAGGCTGAGAACTTAGTATACCTATTTAGGTGACGAGCTAGTTTCACTTGTTGTTCACTGTGCTTTAGCATGCTTTCTTTACTTTTGCATGAGAGACTTTGGGGAGGATCCTACTGAGTATACTGTTATACTCACCCTATGTATATATAAACTGTTTTTCAGGTCACTTGGAGTAGGTTGGAGATCTGGCTGGTGTTTACTAGCTTGTGGTTGCAGGAGCTGTTTGGGCTTGTGGTTGCTGCTTTTTTTACTTTCTCTTGGGTACTTGCAGTTTTCCCCTTTCAGTTGTAGTAATTTTGCATGGCATTACATATGTGCACCTGGGTTTCTTTTATATTTCAGTTTTGAGTTGGAGTTGGTTGGTTTTTATCTTATCTCTCTCTTCCTCATGTGTTCTCTTAGAGGGTAATGCCTCCCATTTGTGTGTTTATTATACCCTCAATGCTAGTCACCAAGCCGAGCCCTACTGGAGGTGGGACTTGGGGGTCATTATCTTTCTTGTCACATTGCTGACCTAGGAGGGGTACACATTGTGAGGAGGGGGTCGTGACAGGAATGATATCTGATCTTCAAATTTTCTCCTCTCATCAGGAGACCTTGGAGGCTGTAGAGACAGACTCTAAGATCTTATGAAGATGAATCAAGGACCTATCCTACACTCCTTGCGAAATCACTTACCTTCTCTATAAATGCAAGGCCCTCCTCACACAGGACATCGAGATATTACATACATGGAATGAATGGAATCGGGTGGCAAACTTTCTATCTTAAAAGTCTTTTGAAGAGACCCCACTGAAGGTATTTAATATCTTTGGTTCCCTACCTATAGTAGGTGTATATATTATCATTGGTGATTCCCTAGGTCTCCACTTTTTTATACCTCCCTGATGTTTGGATCCCCCATTATTCAATAATAAAAATTAATTGATTTTTCCATAGAGATGAGTGTAATGTAACCTGAAAAAAAATAAAGTAGGTTCCAACATGGATAATTTCCTAGCTAAAATTCATCAAATCATTAACCAAAAGGTTATATTCCAAACATAACATGGTTAATGTATCATTATATTTCTGAATCAAAGCATTGGATACTTTATTTTTTTTGTATGGTATTGAATGGTTTACTAATAATCCTTAATCATTTAGATCCTTCTTCTCTTAGTCATGTTTAACACTCTCTAAGTGAATATATAGTTCAATATTTTATGATCATTATATATTTCACATTTTAATCCATATAAATAATGCCTCCAAATTTATAAATAAAAACCCACAATAACTAATTCCAGATTATGTATAGAATAATTCAACATGTGAGGTTTTATTTGACATGAAGCATAAGAAATTATTTGATCATTCTACATCATAACCCAACATAGTATCTTCAATGAATCATTGTAAAAGATGAAAATTTAAATATTTCTTTAGGGAAGTACCAAAACTATATAATTCACTAATATTCTTTTCAATTTTTGGAAATAATCATTGCACTTTTTAATCTAGATGAATTTAAATCCTTTTTATATTAACTTAGTCAGTGGGATAGATAACTGGGAAAACATTTCAATAAAATTATGCTAGTAAACCAATAATGAAATAAAACTACAATTCTCTATGACATTTATAGGTCTTATACATTATTTAAAAAAATTCTTTTTAGTAGGTTAAATAGTAATTCAATATTTATAAAAAATATTTCTAAGGAAATAAATTTTTTACAACCAAAATTCATATTTACTAAATTTTCCATATAGTTTATTTTCTTTTAAGATTTAAAAAAACACCCCTAGGTTTCTTTCATGATTCTCATGAATTTTAAAATATATCAATATATCATTAATAAACTCAACCCAAATTTTATCCAAATATCCATAGAAAATTCTATTCATAAGATCCATGAATATATCTTTTGTATTAGACAACCAAAAGGGTATAAATAAAAACTCATAATGCATGTGTCAAGTCCAAATAACTATCTTTGGAATAACTTCCTCCTTCAACTTCAACTAATGTTATCCTAACTAGAGAATAATATATGAAAAATATTATGCTCCCTAAATCTGATCAAACAAATCATCGATATGGGTAAAATGAAACTGTTTCTTAATAATGATATAATTCAACGGTTTATAATAAATTTGAAGTACTAGGATGAATGAATCCTTTATATAGAAACTCTGGAAAATGGTTTTTCCATTCAAAAAATTATACTTGATCCATTTTATAAGGGGGTTTTGAAATTAACTTAGAACTAGGAACTATATAAATAGTAAAATATACCTCTTGATAAGAAATAACACCAAGAAATTCATTAGAAAAAAATCATATATTTATTCACTACTAGTACATCGCTAATCTGAACAATTTATTTATTTTCAATAACATAATATAGGTAACCTTCACTACCTTATCTAATCAATTTATTAGGTTCTTTATATGTTATCAATGATATGAAATCAATGAATATAACTTTATTAGATCAGAAATATATCTTAGAATAATAAAAGTAAAGTAAATCCGTACCCAAAATAACATCAAACTCTACTATGGGAAGTTTAACCAGATTTTCAAGATAGACCACCCACTAATAATAATATAAAGTTTCTTATAAGTCATGGTTTATTTAATTTTTCTACCCACTGTTTTCATGAAAAGTTCTATATTTTTTAATGAGTTGATATTCCCATCTTACATTAAAATTTCTCAAAAATGAGTGAATTTGAATATCCAGATTCAAATAGGGTGTTGGAATTATTTGAATAAACAAGTAACATACCTATCACCACTTCATTGGATGGATTAATTTTAATCATAACAGTAGAAAATTTCTTTTCCATACCTTTTTTTAGTTTTTATGATTTAAACCATGAGTGACTAACTTCAGACACACATTATCATAATTTATAAACTCATTATAACTAAATAATATTACTATTTTATGTCTATCTATTACACCATTTTTAGATTGTTCGAGAATCTTTTATTTGAATTAAAAAACCCTATGAAAAAACTTACCACACCATTAACACATTCCATATACTTTCAAATATTCCTTTAAATTTCTTTTACCACACTTGGAACATGTTAGGGGCTTACCAATAAATTTCTTAGTTGAATACTTCACTATTTTTTTCAACATTGATTGCTTCATGTACTTGTCATCATAAGGCACATACATGTCGGTAAACTCCCTTTAAACTTTATCATCACAATGAAAAAATATCATAACTTTTAGATTATCATAAGGCTAATTCTCTTCATAAAAATGGTTTCAAAACTATTATATAATTATTAATTTTATTATCGAGGTCCCAAATAAAATTTTCTATGTATCAACGAAATATTGTAAATAAAAGTTCATACACGGCTACTGAATCTTCATCCTTTTGTTTTAATTACAAGAAATTTTCCTCCATATAAAGTCGAACAACCTTAGGGAAATATTTATCTTGGAAATTATTTTTAAATGTGACTTATTCCAAGGAATCAGGATTTTCTCTCTCTAGTATTATTAACCAAAGAACAACATCGATCAACTTCACCTTTAAAACAGTAAATGGAAATACGTAACTTTTGATGTTATAAACATTCCATGACTTAAAATATCTTTTACAAAGCATGGATCCACCATCTAGTTACCATTGGATATGAAGATACCCCAAAATTTAGGGGATGCTGTTTCTTGAAATGTTAAACTATTGACATGTTCCTCTATAGTAAATCTCGTTTCTCTCTAACATGGATTACACCACCATTTATATCTTGTTTTAACTATGTTATAACTACAATATAATACTTAATTATAATTTCAACCATTCTAGGATACTTATTTTTAAGGATATTTTCCTCTTGATACCTTTCTACTTTAGCTTCTTTGTATCCTCTATGAAAAACCATTCAGAACAAGCATAGTTTAGATAATGAAAAATGGTAATCATAAAATACTATACCATTATAACTTAACCATAATGTATGATCTTTTAAGGGTTTTCTATTAATATTATATAAACCATAAATGTAATAAAAACTTTTCCATTGATACCAAATATAAGGACACAACCTTAAAAATTACATAATTTAGTGTCTTTAGACTAGAGTAACTTTATTACATTTTTAGGATCTTTATGGTTTAGAGTTTTAGAAATTTTTTAAACAAATATTAAATGAAAAACCCATGTATTAAAAGTGTAAAATTATACTTAGTATCCATTTTTTTAATAATACTAAAATTTGTAATGAAAAATGTTTTCTTTTCATTCCAAATCATTATGATTTTCAACCTGACTTCTTATTTGTTATTACTCATCCTTAAACCCTATGAAAATCATTTAAAAACATGGTATGAGTAAAAAAATATTAATATGAAACATAAAAGAAAGAAATTGGGTAGTCTTGTGAAAAACAAGAAAACCCATAAAATATTTAGCTTTATCACAATATTCTTTGAGTGTATAAAATAAATCATAACCTCATGAATGAAAATAAAAACTAATAATAAGAAAATAGAAACCCTTTTAGTAAACTTAGAGAATCATATTCATAACCTATGGTAATATTGTGTTGTAAATAACTGGATCCCAATTAAATACATAAGATAAACGTCCCCTATTTACTCTGTCTTTATTTTCATTAAAGACAAGTAATATTACCCAATGCATTGGAGAGATATATTAGGAATACTTATAGTATAACCTATATCAATCTCACATCTCTTATAAGTTGTATCAGGATCACCCATCGTATAATATGTATTAGTATCATTGGTCATATAATTGTATGATGCTCAAAAGTTAAAATATATAATTCCCAAGTACCATATAATGAATAAAACTTTTTATTTACACATTTTTGAATCATAAAAACCTTGAAATACTATTTTTATCCCATATGAAAAACACATTCCGATATTTAATACCATTTCCTTTTGAATCCGATATTCAAAACTAAAATACTTAGAAAAAAGGAAAAGAGGGGTTTTATTGAATAAAATATGAAATACTATAAAAGAATAAAAACATCAAATAATAGTTTAGGTGGAGGGAAAATCCATTGATGTTGTGTATGTTAAAATAGAACATTCCTTTTTTTGCTTTTGTAAAGAAAGTCAAATCATTATGTATCAAATACATAAAATGAATCCCTTTGGTAACCTTTGAAAGAATGTCAAAATAGAAATATAATTTCATTTATAATTTTTTTACTTATAAATAAATAAATTCATATAACAATTTTGAAAACATGTACACAAAATAAATTTTTATAACAATTAAAATGATGTTTTAAGTAAATGTGACCCTTACCTTAAGTCTGAATCATCAATTTTGTTATTTATATTCATGAATAATGAACATATGTTAATTATTTAATTTATTAATAATTTTTTTAAATTTTATTATCCCTTTAATTAAATCTGTTAACATGTTATATACAATTACCTAATCAATTAAGTTCACATTGGATGTTTTGATGATATTCAGATCAAATGTCCAAAATGACTTTGGTAGATTGAAAATGGTTAGAGAGGTCATTATTTAATAATATAAATTATAATAATCAGGTGATAATTATAATTTTTATAAAAAAATTATACTTTTAAAAACAATCATGACATATGGTTATGAAAAATGAGCTATGTTACAATCATGGAGACGGTAGGTCGTGCA
Organism: Viscum album; assembly: GCA_963277665.1. Lineage (NCBI taxonomy): Eukaryota > Viridiplantae > Streptophyta > Magnoliopsida > Santalales > Viscaceae > Viscum > Viscum album. The sequence continues at coordinate 385,625,182 of OY728164.1, forward strand.
TATGCTTGAGAAATGTTTCCATTTTTCAACAATCATGATTTAGATAAGGTAAGTATTATTTAATTGTTATATAATTACAATTATATCATAAATATTATAATATAATTTTAAATAAAATTATATATAGTAGCAATGTGTTTTGTTCATTAAAAATGAATTTCATCACTTCATGGGGGTGGTAGTCCACACATACTCATGAACGATGTTATAATTTTTTAATGAATGGGAAGGTAAGAAAATTGATGATATATTAATTTGATAGAATTATAATTATTCCATGAATATTATATATATATTGAACCCATTATTATAACTAGCCATGAGATGTGTTCTTGGAAATCAAATTACATCCATTTATGACCTATTAGCCTTCCATACACACGAAAGACGGTTCTATTTCCTATTTGATAGAACAAAGAGATAGATATAGTTTATTCAAATAACATAAATAAACATCAGCATATAAAATATTATTGTGTTATTATTTTAGTATTTTTATGACTTTTTGAAGTAGGTATAATAATAAATAAAACAAAAAACAATTGGTTAAGAATGATACCCATTCTTCAAATAACCCCTTTAAGTTTATACATAAAGAATTACTGGGTTGGTTTTCTGATAAAAAACTATCCTATATGACATGAAATAGAGTGTAAGGAAGTTATTTTGGTAGTTATTGGATGGAAAAAAGGGTTTTTATGTTTGGATAAGAGAAAATAGGGGTTTCATTTTAAAAATGGGGGAGAGGGATACATGGGTTTTTCTAAAATAAAAACATTTATCAACTTACTTATCACACCAAATGAATCCAAAATGAACCATTAAAAAATATTAAATGATACAGGGTCAAAATTTTTCCATAAAAAATATTTTGGACAGTTTTTTATGTCATTTAAACCCATGTATCTTTAAAATAACCTATGGTAAACCTGTTATTATCCTTAACCATGGTAACATATTTTTACTATTTTTACTCTTAATTATGAAAAAAATAAATTTACCCATATTAAATAATATTAATTATGATAATTAAAAATATATAATCAATTTTATCAAATTCCACTCAATGAATTATAATAATTTAATTTAAAATTAAAAATGAAAAACTCCATATTTTTTTTCTAAAAATAGTCTTTCTAATTATAAAAATTCTTTTATACAAAATTGATGTATAAAACTCATTTAAAATAAAATAATTTTATTATAATTAATATTATTGAAAAATATTTTTAAAACATTTTAAAACAAAATGTAACTTTTTATATTCTCAAAATGAAAAGACTTTTTGAATAAAAAATCAGTATTTTCACTATTCATTGGAAAATAAAATGTTTCATAAAATTCATAAAATTTTAGAATAAACTAATTTTGACATTATTAATTCAAAAATGATGTTAATTTTTTCAAATTAAAGTTCTATAATTTTAAAATAAAACTTTTAAATTAAACCATATAATGCCTCAAAACCCATTTTTTATAGAAATATAGATTTTTTTCCTTTTGATTAAAAAATTACCTAATATTATTATAATGAATATAACTATATAAAATACAATTAATGAATATTAATATGAAATTAAAATTTTTTATGTTAATATTACATAGTTTTTTATAATTAATCTTTATTCTTACCATATGCTACTTGTTTTAGTATCAAATTCCTCTAAAATATATACACTAGTTTGGGAATTCTACTCATTTTCCAAAAATAGTGCTATACATACATTAATATTTTATTAATAGTATTATTTTTATAAAACTTTTATGAATTTACTATGTATTATTATTCATTAAATATTCCATCATCGACACCAAATTCGAGCACCTACGGTTTCACCTTATTTATAATGAAGAGTTTTCTCCTGAAATTTCCATAAATATTTTAGTTTTAGGTTATTTATATACCAAATACTTTATGGTGTCTTCAATTCACCTATAAATAACAATTCTATGTTAGTAATACTGAAAAATTTCAAAAATAAATCCTTCCATTATTTCATTAATATGTCTTTTTTTTGTGAGAATCAAATATGGTTTTTGTTGATGATTTGGTTCCTCTTATTAACAACACAATTTTTTGATGATTCATCATAGCCAAGACAAGGTTTATTTTACCATGATTCTTAATATAATATTTCACATAATAAATGGAAAAAATATGACATTATCATCCCAAATTTTTTGAATTTCAACTAAAGTGTCATCGATTCCAATCTGATAAAACTTATAATATACTTTAACAACTTAAATTTACGAGAGATTTACATCATCCATGTAATTATACTGTAATCATCAATGAACAAAATAAATAACCTTTTCATCCATTTATTCAGCTGATATTTTACCAAACACATCAATTTGGAGAAAATTAAGAAAAAAATTATTGACTTATTATAATTCATTTTTTATATATTTAAGATCATTTTACCCATTAAAAAATGTCACACATGTGGATTTGATCATCTGAGAGTTAAATATATAATGATATCCTTTATTAATCAAGAAATTTTAAAGGGGATACTTTCTAAATTTTCACTAACTTTCAAGAAAAAAATCATTCTCCTCTACTATGGGAAAATTACTTTTGTATTACTCCCTTCAAATGAGGTAGAGATTTTCCTTAGTATTTTTTCCTTGAATTATAATTATACAATATATGCATTTGAAATTAAATGTATTCATTATAAAATTATCAAATGTCATGGGTCACATAATTGAAATAATATTGGGAAATTATGTCCAAACCCTATTATTATCAAGGCCTCTATGAACCTTAATAAATTAACACTAATTTTGGATTACCTGGATCTAATAATCATAAAACCTTCATTATTTCTATATAAAATGACCCTCCATTATTTTACATGATTCCCATGACATTATCTATGTTTCTAGTCATATATAAAGTGAATCAGAAATTAAGGATTCAAAGTAGTGTATAATCCATTTCTTTTAAATAAATATCCACCACAATTTCCTTCCTAGATCATTCCTTTTTAATATATGTTCACTATTTAACCTTTTTAGTTGGTAAATATGTTCATCCTTCCTCCATATAGAAGGTATCAAAATAATATTAAAGGGAATATTTTTTTGGGTTATTAGGTCATATAATGATGCTTATAGTTATATAAAATTTCATCAGAAAGTTTCTTTAAGTACACTTATTTGTAGACTTGATGAGAAATTAATATATTTATATCCAAAACTGAAGAACCATTGTGATAATTTTCATTAAAAAAGTTTTTGTAAAAGAATGTTTTTATTATTTAGGATTGGACCTAGTCCTTTGTAATAATTTTTCATAAGAAAGCTGAAAGTTGCTGAATGTTGATGAATATAAATAAAAAGGGAGTGAAAAGTTTTATACTTAAGAAATTTGTTTTATGAAAATTGGTTTCTAGAATCAAGTTATGAAACTGAGCAACACTGGATGTATAAGTGTTAAAAAAGATGAAGTTTTTGATTAGATACCCCATCGGTCTGAGGTCCATCTGTGTGAAGTTAAATATACATTAGACACAGTGTTTGTTATAAAGTCAGAAGTTATTAAGTGAAGAAGTTGTAATGTTGCCAAATAGTTTTTTAAATAAGATAGCGAAGTAATGAGTTTGAAATTTTTCATAAATTCTAAGCTCATGTCATATGATTCTTTACCCATCTTGAAGTTCTCAAAAATCATGAAAAATATCATGATAATATATTTTAATGAAATGGAGGAATCTTAAAGATTGTATTGGTTCTAGAAACTCAGACATTGAAGATGTGATCCAGATGTACCGGTCATGGATGTTTTTCAGGAGTTTGAATGTTTCTAAGTGGAGTCATCATCACATGTATAACATCATAGTGGAAATTTCATCATAATGATAATTCCATCATTATGATTATTTTAACTAGACTGACTATAAGTATAAAGATCAATCAGATCAGGAATAAACACTGATTCATTAAATAAATGCCTCACACCGATAACACATTGGATGCAGAACATCATAGTGATTATATTTTTTGATGCAAATTCATAAAAGGGAAATAAATTATTAAAATAAGTGAAGATTACGAAAGAGTTTAATTTTATTGATAAGAAAAAAATGGAGAGTTCAAGTTTGTAATCGAATAAGACTGTGACACCAGTAATTCATCTACTGAGGAAGTTCATCGTAATGAGCTGA